>OU015452.1:7596900-8948400 GCA_907164795.1 Hemaris fuciformis
CAATCGTCGGAACCAAAGCCAACAATCAAAGTTTCTAACACCGACAACACAATACTTGTATCCTTATGAGTTAATACTACGTATATGACTGTTGGATGTTATTCATTTAGATTCAAAATATGTTTGACGATAAAAAAATCATGTACTATAGGTATACATATAATAGATAAAAGATACGCATAAATAAGTAAAAATATTTATGTTGATCCTATAGTAATTAGTAAGTCATAGATCTTCATAGACCGGTTTTGAAACATTAAGATTTACCGCATCGATAGACGCCGTCGGCCTCTTATAAAGTTCACTATGACTATTAGAAGACAAAAATATGAAAAGAAAATACACCATCAGGCACAGTCTATCTTTTATACATTATTGAACGAAAAGGATAAAATAATTACTTACCGAAACCTTACTGTATTCCTGGTTATGAAGATGCAGCGGTGCGCAGCTGGACGCAGCGCTGGAAACGCTCAAGGCGTCACCCTCGCTCGTGCCTTCAGTTTCGTCCCACCGCCGACGCCCCGACCCGCTGCGAACACCCACCGCCACCGAACCCCGCTCAAGCGAAGCAGTTTCAAGCGACACATCCGTATCAACTCTCGGAACACCACTGTCATCGTCACCACCCGATGACGAACTCTCAGAGCCTTCCACACTGATACCACTCTCTACTTTTGACGATATAGATTCGTATTTAGACTCATCTAAGGTATTTTCTTCAACAATCACATCTATTATTTCAGCTTTGGAATAACCTCCAAACCTGAAAGAATCGCTGTGAACCCACGGTCTCTTTGCAGTACTCACATCAGATTTTATAGTATCGGCGTCTGAGTTTTCCGCATCGGAATGTAAAGTACAATCTGAATCGTCTTCTGATGATTCGTTTATACAAGATTTAAACGACGTATCAGATTGGATTGTGACATTTGAATTACACGAATGCAAAGACCATTTACCAGAGTATTCCGAAGAGGTCGATTTACGTAAAGGCATATGGACATTGTTAGAAGCATTAGACAGACTAGTCGCAGTCGATGTTGAATTCAGTGATATCACTTCCGATATATCTTTTATGGAATAAGGCCGTGCAGAATTTGATGATAATGTACTAGTGTGACTTAAACTATTATCTTTATTTACCTGTTCATCATTAATATATTTATTTTTTGATATAATATCTTCAACGTTCACTACAGCGTACGGATTCTCTAGATTATATGGCACTGACTTATTCTTCATCAAAACATCTTTTTGAACTGTCGGAGAAGGAGAAGGGTCTAAAGTGATATCTGGGGTCGAAATACTTTTCTTAATGGCTGAAAACTTTACAATTAAATCAAATGGAGTTTCAAAGCGCTTTGAGTTGAATGTACACGTGCCACTGTCGCAGAAACAACGAAATTGTGCTGAAAACATTTCTCGTTTATTCATTATCCCTTCAAAATCTATTGTAACTTTCTCTTCCTCGTCCGGATGAGTGATTTCTAAAAGATTTTCAGCACTACTATAGTTCTTTAAGGGCCTGGGTTTGCAGAAACATATAGTAGTTTCATAATAGCTGTCTCTTTTGCTATAAGAACCTTTGAACGATGAAGCAAGATTACTGCCAAGCGTGTCCCTATTAAAAAAGTTAATAAATTCCCTGAATGTAGGCGCTTTATAGATACAATGCCCGGTACCACGTATATGATAATGAGCCAATGTTTCTTTAAGAAACTCATTGTTCCATTGAGGCAAATCTCTAACTTTTGTCGAATTTCTATCGGCTTCAATATTAGTAAAAGTTTTATGTCTAAATAACACTTTCTTTTTAGTAACTTTATCAGTTTTCTTATTCGGCAGCGTACCAGTCATAGACAAAAATACACTTTTATCTTGAAGGTCTTCGCTGCAGTCAACATTTTCAATAGCACTGGCTTCGGTTACATCCGAAGAGGTTGATGAATTTGACCTCGTTCTACAAACTTCTATTTTACCTGTTTCATCATAATAAGATGGAACTTTTCCATGACGAAATGATTTAGATTTTTGAGAAAGAAAAATGTCTTCAAGATTTGATTCATCTACCATTGAATCAGAAGACAACGTGGAGGATCTACTGTGGTTTGGCGAATATTCATTTTTACTAAATGAATATGATAAAGCGGCTCGTTTGGGTAAGTCAGGCTTTTTCTCGCGTATGAGACTGACATTTTCATACAACCCCTTTTTCTCTTTATCCTCAATCAATGTTTTGGGAGGGATATGTGTTCTAACAGCAGGAGTAGGGACAGACTTAGGTACTATTGCAATATTTTCATAAATTGAACCCTCACATATCGGTTTCGATACAGCAATATTTGGACGAGGAGCCGGTCTGGGAAGGGAACTATTTTTATCGATTTCTTTAGTATGACACTTTATAAACTCAAAAGATTCGTAACATTCATTCACTAAGTGTGCGGAATCACTTGATAATATTGATATTCTATCCCTCGGTTCGAATATGTCTCTTTTAGTATTGTAGTTTATCGCTTCAGCTATATCCGTTTTATTATTTAGAATGTTTTCGTTATTTATATCATCAACAGCAGTCGACTCATTTATGGATTCCTGAGAATCACTGAGCTCGTTATTTTCAGAAATATTTGGCAATGATGTTTTGAATCCTGGGCAGCTTCTGTTGCTCCTATTCACAACCGAGTCTCTATTTAGTGCGCCTGCTCTATCTAACGATATTGTGTCAAATTCGTAATTGCAAACTTCTTCCCCTGACTCCTCCTTTTTCGACAGTATTTTAAAAAACTTACTGTTACCTATTAATAAAGTATTCATACTACTTTTATTTTCAAGCCGTTTTGATTTAACATCGACTTCCGATTCTGAGCCTGCATTATTAGAAATATTAGGGGCTGAATTGAACTTTGCTTTAAGGCCCAAGCATTTTGAAGCAAGCTTTTTAACAAAACTTTGTGGATGAATTTTGGTTACAGAAGATGAAGATGGTGATAATAAGCTTTGATTTGTGTTAGTCTTTTTCTGGGTCTCAGGGCCTCTCCTGTAAAACACATAGAGCAACAAAAATGAAACAAATTATAAAAGTAAACATAAAATTAAAAATAAAATGATGTAATGATGTAAGTAATTTTCTTTGTTAATACCATCACCAATTACAATGTATCAAGCAGAAAGATATAATGTATAAATATAATATGTAAATATGTGTATTAATTTTCCATATTTCCATACTATTATAGGTTAACTGATACGAAATAATATATAGATAGATTGTATTTACATTTGTTACTTTTTTTAACAAGTGTTATAAATAGCATAATTATGTTTTAATGCATATTTTTATGTTTTGCGTATGCATGGATATCAAAAAATCTTTGTGTTGATATAGATATACTATATCAAACCAAGAATAGCGACTATGAAAACGATTTTACCAATCCATTATAAGTTGTTTAATTTGATAAATTTTTTTACTTATAACACCTGTCATTTTACGATCCCGGGGACTTGAGGAATCATTGTCATGATCTTCATTGAAGGGAATAAATTCATGATCGCTATGAGTAACAACAATATCCTGTGAAGGACGAGCAGTTTCTCTGTTAAGTTGTTCCACAGAACTGTAGACGTTAGCAATCATGTCTACGTACAAATCGTCAGTATTATCACCATGCTTCCGACTAGTGTTAAGTATTTCTACAATTTTTTGAATACGATTAGGATCTTCGTGACAATAGCAAGGCATTGGATTCGTTTTTTCCCTCTTTTTATTAAAAGGGTAAGCATTGGTACGAATACTCGTCGGATTTAGTTCATAAATATACATATAATCGATTGGCTCAAATAAACAACCGACATCACCCCTGATGTGAACAGAGTCAAGTTTTTGACTGAAGAAAAGAATATCAGGAAAAGAGGTAATTCGTTCTTTAAAAGGGCTACGTCCTTTTCTTGAAGTTAAGTAATTGTAGATTATTGTTTCATCGCCATTTTGATGAGCACTATAGACGTCGCAACTAAGTCTTCTGGAAATAGACAAACGACGTCTTGTTTCCGCATTGCTTTTGTTCCCTTTATCTAGAGCTATACTATCCATAGCCAGATACCAAGACTCTGGTTGAATGTGATTGACAGTGCTGCCGCGAAAGGGCATGTTGGCTTTAACATCGTCAGTGTAGTTCACAGTCACATTTTCGTATAGATTGTCCCTATGTGCTACTTCACTAAAATTTTGATAAATGTTAGACGCAGAGTCAATTTCGTCTTGTTTAATATCAGAAATACTTTGACAAGATCGAAAAACATCATTTACGGATTGATTGTATGGTGGTGACAATAAAGGTTTATTTATTGAAGAATTATTCATAGTTACGTACTCGTCTTCAGGCAGTTTAGACATATTCTCATAAACCTCAATATGGTCTTCTGATACTATATTTTCTTCGTCTGTGAAATCAGGATTCTGAGTCCGCTTTTTAAACTCCATAATAACGTTACTATGATTTAAAATAGTTGAATCATCCTTAACAGCTTCGCATACGACTTTAAGTTGTTTTTTATATTTTTGTTGTAGTAGAAAACTATCGCTTCGTGGTATAAAATCTGCTTCGCAAAGCATATGAGGAGAAGAGATTGGGTGAATGCTGTCAAATTTATTTTTAGAACAAGGTGATGGTATTTTTTTATAACCAGGGCTAGTTTTAGTCATAGTGTCTTGTGTTATACGATTGTTAACATTTTGAGAACAATCTTTGTCAGTTTTAAAAGCATTTTTATTAGTGCTGAGCAAACAAGCAGGTTTACGCATTTTACGAGACCTGTAATTGGAAGCAGTAATCACATTCATAACTTCAATTATATAAAATTTTATAATAGTCCATTTAAAAATATTTTTTAGTATTTTCGATAAGTTAGTCACCCTCACAACAAATATAATCGTCTGTTTTGTGTAGAATGTTCATTCACTGGATTTGAATAACGGTTTCGCCCTTTTTAAATTCCTAGCCGACTTCGTTTCAATAGAAATGCTCATGCCAAAGCCTTTTTAAAAGTCATCAAAAGAATATTGGCGGTGGTATCTTTTCCTCGCGTTATGAGCAACATCTCAACCTGAACGATGTCAGACAAATTCAGAGACACGGAACATTTTAATGAGATGCCGGCAAACTTTTTGTTTTTCTAGCCCTGTGTTTAAAGAAACTTGGGTGGAAAATGTTCATTGAAAAATCGGAGATATTTTTAATTTTAATTTTGAGACAATTCCTTGTACCTACCGTTAAATTAAAAAAAGAATTTCTATTCTATTAATTAAATAAATAGCATGGGCATGCATAACCTGAATATTAGAAAAAAAACAAACGATGAAGCTTTGGCCGAGCCTTTTGAGGAGGTTTAAATTTAATTTCTACATATTTCAGTTGATCATTGCATGGAAAATAAAATGTACATGACTACATGAAAAGAGCGTTTTCAAAGATAGAGCAATCAGAGTTCAAAGGAGACACGTCGTGTGTAGTAATTGAGACGTGGCTCTCCAATTAAAACCGAATGTTTAGAGGCTGCGACCTCTTGTGTCGAGAATCTTTGAGTAATTAGAGAGGAGGGAGATTCCTTTCCCGCCTCTTACGTGATACGGACATTTAGAGTAACCGCAAGTCTGTTTAAGCGAGCTTTTGCGAATCAACGACTCTTTTCACGTTTTTTTACATGCGATGTTAGTGATTCAAAAGGATATAAAATAAACGTACAAACCAAACATTACAAACGAGAGACCCCACCATGAGTGCGAATGTATGGGTTAAAACTTATTCTATAATATTTACATCAGAAGTATAAATTTTCAGATTTTTTTTGGATGCCATTGTTTTCTTTGTGTTTGATAGTTCAATAAAAAATATGTCTAATAGAATAATTCTTTTAATAAAATGCTTAATACAATAGTGGCAAAGTTAAATTAGTTTTATGATAAATTCCTGGGGCCATAAGCTGATTTCATGTTTGATATAAAAACGATCAAGATGACCTTTCTCATATATTTCACTGGAAGATATATTTCACTTACTAAATATGACCGTTTGAGACTTGCTTCGGCTGGTCGCAATTTTATTACAGAATTTATTAATATAAAATATTATACAAATCTTTACTCTATACAGTGTGCAAAAAGACCGTGAGCGACAACTAAGACAAGTAATCGTTACGGTGATTACAAACACATTGGCGATAAAGAAAATCCTGAAAAAATGACGATTTTCCTAATTATCATTAGTATTAAATGTATATGGTGATTAGGAAAAAGATTTTTTTTTCGGGATTTTTTTAGCGTCAATGTGTTTGTAAACGAAGCGTGAAGACGCATTTGTGCGGGCCGGCATAATTGTGTCGACCAGCGGGTGACCATATCGTTTCTCGCTGGTCGGTATTATTTTTTTGGACTCCACTGTATCAGGTACAGTGGAGTCCCTTTGCCGTGCGAGTATAAAAAAAAATTGTCACCGTAACTATTAACCTGTATAATATTAGTACAGAATATCAAACAATTCGGTGGTTCCTACAGATCCTCTTTTCGATTTGGGACTGTCGTGTATCTCATATGTTTTTTAAATATTAATAGTTTCGATATATTTGTTACACTTCGCCACTTACGCGTACACACGGGAATGTTTAATACAAAAAAAAACCAATGCCATCCTCTTTCTTACTTTATTGTAATGTGTTAACGTATAACATATCATATGAATCTAATTTCATCATAAAATTTGTCTATTAATTACTCTTAAATACTTTTTAAAAAATTTATGCGTCAACACATTAATATCAAATATAGTGATATCTGAATTCTGAATAGCGTATTACGGTAACAATTTATATGCCAGAATATTTTGCACCTTATGACACTGATAAACAATGTTCAACTGTATTACTCGTCAATGATTCAATTTGCCACAAAACGATTATTACTGGAAAAGTAAGCCTTTTTTAACAAGAAAGGTAGGTACTACATGCTGGGTACCCACAGGGGTACCTTGAGGGAAACCGAAAGTTGTAAGTCAGGGTATCTTTAAAACACCGATCCAGATTTCACTACACTTCATGAAATTTATATTGAAATGATAATTTGGGTGAAAATGTAGTGGAATTGTACTCACGTGGGGGTGGGACTGCAATCGTGCACGGGGAATGGTGGCAAGTCTTCGTCGCTGTCGTATGCTGAGCGTATCTGATTCTCATATTCTGATAAATATATTATTCACAATAAATAAATAAATAAATAAATACACCCTACAGTCACATACATAGTGCTGACCCCACACTAGGATACAAGTCTTGTGTCGTGGGTATCAGAAACTACGAGAGACTTTTCGGTCTCACAAACACCTAGACCCGAAACAAATATTTGTGGATCACACAAACATTTGTCTCGGTGCGGGGATCGAACCCGCAGCCTCTCGTTTCGCAAGCTGGTGTCTAGCCAACTGCGCCACGGGGCTGTCAAATAAAAAAATATATCTTATAAACATAAAAGGAGAAACAATTACCAGAGTTATAATAGTTTTTAACTTTATTTCTCACATATTTTATTAATACGGAAGCTAAACATACACACACTAGTCAGTATTTCTGCACGCACATTTCTTCAATTGTTTCTCAAGTCCTACGTGATAGGGGCAAAACTATTTCGGTTCAGACACATTCTCAGACCCCGCTATTGAAAATTAGAGGACGGAAAAATCAACACCCAACACTAGCCTACCAAGGAAGTAATATTCATTCGATTCTAATATTTATGATTATTCTAATATTTATTTGAGTAGTGATGGCCTCGAGGTTTAGGCGCGCGGTCAAAAATCTCGGCGGTCGCAGGTGCAACCTCAGGCACACACCTCTGACTTTTCTAAGTTATGAGTGTATGAATATCACTGACTTTAACGGTGAAAGAAAACATCGTGAGGAAACCTGCACACCTAAAAGTTCTAAGGAATTCCTTTGGTGTCTAGTCCGCCAAAACGCAATAGGCCAGCGTGTCGGAATAAGGCCTAAGCCCTCTCAGTAGTAGAGGGGTCCCGTGCCCAGCACTAGGATGATGATGATGATGAATATTTATGAATAAAACCATAATTCGAGACCTCTCGATATTTCTAAATAGGCTTGCATAAACTACTCACCTTCTATAACTTTCCTCACTCTCCTCGTAGCTTCTTCAGGGTACTGGTCGAGCAGATCGTAGACGGTGTTCCCTCTCCTGTCCTTCAGGTTGAGGTCTGCACCGTTGTTGAGCAGGATCCGAACCACGGAGGCACGCCCAAACCTGGCAGCCTCGTGGAGAGGAGTACCTTCGTACGTGCGTATGTTGGGGTCGATTCCGGCGGCTATGAGGACTGCTACTACATCCCTGGTAGGAGGAAACGTAAAAAAATATTAAAAAAGGATTTCAGTAAAGAGTTGGTAGGTAGATTTCATTTGGTGAAGGTAGATACGAGTTCAATGATGGGGTATATAAAACCAGTATTAATTAATTTTATTAAATGCTTGTTAAAAAATTATTAAATAAAAACACGCATACGTTGCTGACGACAAGATTTTGAAATAAGTGCGGACGCTTATAAAATACATGAATTAGGTATTTTTTTATTAGTATGCACAAAGGTTCTTCTCAAAATGTCCGACTCAATAAGCCTAACGACAGACTCAATATTCACACATAAATTTCTTAGACGTAAATTCTTTGGAAAAAAGCAGTGATGGCCTCGAGGTTTAGGCGCGCGGTCGAGAATTTCGCCGGTCGCAAGTTCAAACCCAAGGCATACACCTCTGACTTTTCGAAGTTATGTGTGTATTCACAATGAATTATCACTTGCTTTAACGGTGAAGGAAAACATCGTGATAAAACCTGCACACCTAAAAGTTCTTAGGAATTTCTTAGGTGTGTAGTCCGCCAACCCGCACTAGGCCAGCGTGGTGGACTAAGGCCTAAACCCTCTCAGTTGTAGAGGAGGCCCGTGCCCAGCAGTGGGGCGTATTTGGGCTGATGATGACATGAAATTTCCTAGACGTAATTCTTTGGATAAACTTCATGTATCCCACATTCAAAACTCACATCGAAGAACGATTCGCCCCGCGTCGGAAACAATGGCTCGTAAAACCTATTCCTATGACCCACATAACAATGTTAGCAGACTCGTCCGGTGGCGCGAATAATAAAATTTTAATTCGCAATAAAACTACACCTTTTAGAAGCGACGTGGAAGTTGCATAAGTTATTCAAACACGCATTTATGAGTAAGTGCAAATTGTTGCATCCGTAATGCAGACGTATATGACAAAAATATCTGAATACATTTAATGAAGTGATAGAATTTTTTCAGTCAATGGTCTTTGAAAACGCATGCTACTTTATACATTTTATCTTCATTTCAACATCGATATATGAAGAGCTTTAGTTCTGAGATCTTTAGACGTGAACGATTAGACTTGGGAAATTGAAATTTAAAGTGAATGGCTAAATTTTACAGCTCCGTGGCGCAGTTGGCTAGATACCAGCTTGCGAAATGAGAGGCCACGGGTTCGATACCTGCATTGAGACAAATGTTTGTGTGATTCACAAATATTTTTTTCGGATATGGGTGTGTGTGAGACCGAAAAGTCTCTCGTAGTTTCTGATACCCACGACACAGGACTTGTATCCTAGTGTAGGGTCAGAACTATGTATGTGACTGTTGGGTGTATTTATGTTTAATCTTTGAGATTTACACAAATAAGAACTCATTCATATGACTAGTTAATGCTCCATTCTTTAACAAAGATCAAGGAAAACTCATAAACAATATACCTAACTTACAAATACAATATGCCTGTGGTAACTAAACATATTACTTATCTATTAAATCAACTATGACGTTAAAATAAAAGACACAAAATCAGTACATACATACTTAACACAAACGATTAACGTTTACATATTCATTGCCTTTTATTCATGGTACTACAGCTAATTCACAAAAACCAATGCCCCCCACCAAATTATGAGTACGATCCGCGTATTTCTTTGCAGTCATAAACGAAAAATCAAAGAGTAACAAATAGACGTGTCCATCGGTAGACATTCACAAATCAACCGCATGTTGCATATTCATGAGCTTATTGGTACTAACGAATCCAATCGGTGTCGGTTGAATTTTTATGTGTTTTTTCAATCAAAGTTTTTGAAGCCTTGTCGCACAATCAACGGACACCGTACATCTGATTAAAAATAACTGCGAAAAATATATTTATCGCATGACATAAATTAACTCGAATTTGAACTCTAGAAATTCAGTCTTATAATAGTAGATACCATAAGATTAGAGACATGGCCTATTAAGGTTGAGTTAGTATTTTATAAACAACTAGCTTTTGCTCGCGACTCCGTCCGCGTAGACTACAGGGTTAGTTCAGAAAGAGGATAGTAGTCTATTTTACTCCGCAGAGTCCCATTTATGTCCATACCAAAAAATCATTCAAATCGGTCAAATAGACGTGAAACTTGTGCCGCCGCGCACCGGCCGGCCGGCCGGCTTGTACGTCATAATGGCGTGCTTGATCATTTTTTCGCTGCGGTGTTATTCTAAAAACTGCGATATCTTCTAAGATAGGTACTCATTGAAATCAAATTATGTATAGGGCAAAAGTTCTTTTAAATTAAATACTTGTGATGAATAGCGTATTTATTTGGATAAGGATTAATACATACATACATAAACTCACGCCTGTATTCCCCGAAGGGGTAGGCAGAGGTGCATTTCTGCATCCACATTTCGCCAAGTATGTATCAGTCCCACGTAATAGGTGGCGAGCCCATTGCCGTTTTTCGGGCACATTTCCAGACTCCGTGATGTTACCGAGAATTTCCTAATAGAAAAACCCAATAATACTTTGCCCGACCCGGGAATCGAACCCAGGACCTCTAGATCGCACGGCACATACTTGTACCGCGAAACCACGAGGCAGTGCTGTCGCGGACTTTTTTTTAGAACTTTTAAAGGGTAACAATTCTGTCATACATTATTTTAGCGAAACTTTAACCGCTTCCCCAGCGCAAGCAGCGGAAGTTCTCAAAAAGAAAAAATAACCCCAATTTTGAAACATTCTTTATTGGTGCTCCCTTTTCAGTAGTCGTAGCGTGATGTTATATAGCCTATAGCCTTCCTCGATAAATGGACTTTCTAACGCTGAAAGAATTAATCAATTCGGACCAGTAGTTCCTGAGATTAGCGCGTTCAACCAAACAAACAAACTCTTCAGCTTTATATATTAGTATAGATAGATCATAAAACAAAATACAAACTTAAAACGATGATTCAGAAAACCACATACTTAGGGGATCTGGATAGAAAAATTCAAAATTAGAGAACGTTTTATCTAAATATGAAGCTAATATAGTATAATCAGCAGTCAGGTGATATTTTAACAATGATTACTCCGAAATCAGTATTTTTTGATAGCTTGGTAGCTGCCAAGTCGTTTTAGAAACAATTGAGACTAAATAGTTGACAAGACCATTGGTATTTATAGATACAAAAGGACAAAAGATCAAGTATAGTGAACTGACAAACCCCAATTTAATAATAATGACGCCGGGACACGCGACAGACGTTTGTGGTATAAATGAAAAGCTTATAGAGACTACAGTACATTTTTTACATACTACAATATTCCAAGTACTTCATGTACGGAGTAAAACACAAATATTGAAATAATCCTTTAATTTGGTAGAAAACTCTAATTCAGTAGTTTGTTTTCATTATATTCATATGCCTTAGTTTTTCTCCGACAAACAAACATCTTATAGATTCATATAAGCAAGAAGGAAATATTTGTGTTGGATTGATTGACATATTATTTTATGAATATACTGCAATAGCTTTGTTTAATTCACCTACAGTCAACAGTATCAAGTTGACATTTTTATTATGGCATGCCATAATAACCTAAAAACCGCTATGCCGTAATAATCAATCAAGTGACGACACAATGCCTTTGCTACAAATATTATTATTTTTAAATTCAAACAAGACTTTATTAAGACATATATTTTTTTTTATTATAAATTAACGGTAAATGTTCATTTATTTATATTATTACCTCGCATCATCTCCCAACTTGTTTCAGTGCCCAAGCACAAGAACGGGCGCGCACGGCACACGCTGCCAATTTAACCCTTCGACAATGTACGCGGAAAATTGACACATAGACACGCACACACACAACATTCATTTATGAAACGGCAGATACGATAACTTCGTAAAAGAAATGACACATCTATTAACCTATTTGGATGTAAAATATTTTGGGAAAAATTAAGCGCGCGTATCACCTTCACAAAATCATTTTGTACGAGTTATAAGATCGTTTAATAGGACAAAGACGCGACTGGTGGAAAAGCCACCCATACATTTTAAGATGCCATAATTAATTATTATTAAAATAAATAACTTAGCAATCATTATTCAATAAAATATTTGTTGATAATCATTTCCTACAGGCGTTCACAACTTAATATTTCTAAGTCCGTAAGCGTCCCCATCAGCTTATAGGCTGTTATACATTAAAAATAAAAATAAACATTATTTAATGTTACAAATAACAGATGGCGCTGACTTTAAAACACAGTAACAAGTGAAGTACACAAAGTGTGCTCACATTGCCTCATCCAAAAAGCGACAAACACAATGCCCGTTGACTGTAGCACAAATTCGCAAGCACGAAAGCTATCGGTGCGTTATAACGAACGAATGAATATGAATATGAAGCAATTGCCGAGCGTGTGTACACGCCTTTACATTACCATACATTAATGGCGGTGAATAGTTAAACGCCAAAGGTGGCAATATTACATTAAACAAATGTATACCGTGTGGCGCTTTCAAAGAGCCTGTTTAATAAATTGGCAATCAACTGTTAAATTAAGCCACATTAATCGCTGCATCGATCAGTCATGAAACATGCCGCTTTTTAGTTAATATGTCGGTTATATGCAGTGGCGGTACTTCCATAGAAGCCCAAAAGCGTTGTACGTTAATTGTTTAATGTCTAGTTTATAATTGTTTATTGTAGGGTCGGTAAATTTTTATTTATATGTCAAATTAATTTTGTTAAATAAATATTTTAAGCAAAAAAATATTAGTCTGAATTTTGTAAGGCAAACTGGGCTTTTGGGCTTCTATGGAAGTACTGCCACTGGTTATATGATGTTGGTTATATGAAATTTAATTAATAAATAAAAAAAATACTCGTATATATTTCTTCCACTTTTTTCTTTGGACCGCACTGCACCTAATGCCTCTGCAGTAATTTTGTCATACCTACTTAAAAAATGGTCTACGTTTACGTAAATATGTAACAAAGAGCTCATACGTACCTTGGCATTTATCAAATTAAGGACTTAATCCTGCCGAATGTATTTTACTTCAACATCAAATGATAAATACTACTCACTTGCGTCCATGTTTGCTGGCTCTGTTGAGTGGCGTAGAAGGAAACACTTTCCCTCTGCACCCGGGCGGCTTGTAGGGGTCCACCAATTGAGGCCGCATTTTGAGCAAATGTTCCACTGTCTTCAACCTATATACAAACATTAAGTTCATTATTATGTGGCACCGTGATAGAAAAAATCGTCACGCACACACCTATGACTTTTCGAAGTTATGTGTGTATTCACAATTAATTATCACTTGCTTGATGAAGGAAAACATCGTGATAAAACCGGCACACCTAAAAATTCTTAGGAATTTCTTAGATGTGTAGCCCGTCAACCCGCCCCAGGCCAGCGTGGCGGACTAAGGCCTAAACCCTCTGAGTTGTAGAGGAGGCCCGAGCCCAGCAATGGGACGTATATGGGCTGATGATGATGATGTTTGGATCAAAATCATTAGGCAAGCTTGGGCAATCATTTTATCCAGAGTTGAGTCCAACTTTATAATTTCTGTAATAATTTCATATGCCTATGTCATGCCGCAAGTACGTGTTTATGAGGATAATTTAAATCTATTACAGCGTCATGTGGTTCGTGATTCATTTGTTACATTAGGTAGTAACACTGCGATCCAGTTTATTGTAATATATTACCACATTAAACGCCACACTGAGAAAAGGCCTCGAATACAGTTAAACGGCTAAGCTTTGATCCACTACAACAAATCAGTACGTCTTAGTAGACTACGATGCAAGACTTATTTAAAAACTACAATTGGGTAGTAAAAAATTTTTTGATATGACTGAATCTAAGTGATGTATTTGAAATTTTATTTATTCATCATCGTCATCAGCCCATATACGTCCCATTGCTGTGCACGGGCCTCCTCTACAACTGAAAGGGGTTTAGACCTTAGTCCACCACGCTGGCCTAGTGTGGGCTACGCACCAAAGAAATTCTTAAGAACTTTGAAGTGTGCAGGTATAAAAGCCAAAAGAACAAAAACAGGTTTTATAACACCAGACGGCATTGTCTATAGTACTTCTGTTTCGTTTTCATCTTTACGCCTAAAATAATATACAGTGAACACTTGGCAAATACACGAGAGTCACGCAAGCTTAGTATAACACCAAGTTACGCTTTTTGGCTTATAACTTGATCGACTTCGCGGGTTTGTGTTACTTACTCGAGTGTTGAAGTTTCAAACTTATCTAGGAAATTGTTTGGCGTAATATCAACACACGGGGTGCTCGGTCGATTCAACTTTCCAACTTACGCGTAAGATAAGATATTATACAATACATAATATGTTGTATTTAAAAGGTTCTCGACATCAAATGGATATAGAAGTCACATTGTTAGTTATCCCGAAATAATTGTGATTTATTAAAACATTTATCACTGCTGGGCACGAGCCTCCTCTACAATTTAGAGGGTTTAGGCCTTAGTCCACCACGCTGGTCTAGCGCGGGTTGGCCTTGGCGGACTACACACCTAAGAAATTCCTAAGAACTTTTAGGTGTGCAGGTTTCATCACTATGTTTTCCTTCACCGTTATAGTACGTGATAATTCATTGTGAATACACACATAACTTCGAAAAGTCAGAGGTGTGTGCCTGGGTTTGAACCCGCGACCGTCGAAATTCTCGACCGCGTGCCTAAACCTCGAGGCCATGACGACTTAAAAGAATTAAAGGTTAAGCACTTATATTGCGTACGTGGTGGCAATCACATATTTCTTACGCTCCGTTTTTTACTATTTTCAATACTTGATTTTCTCTGCCTCCAGTAATTTCCTATTCAATAGGTACACATCAAAGATCTAATTCGATAATGGGTTGTCATGTCTATCGCGATGTTATAAAATACTGCAAAAACGCCATCTTACCTCCCATACTGCGCGGCTAAGTCGAGAGCGCTCTCATTGCTGATGTTCTTGATGGTGACGTCAGCTCCCCGCTCTATAAGCAGCGCAACCACGTCTACGAAGCCGAAGTGAGCTGCTATTAGCAGGGCAGTTTCGTGATCCATCGTCTACGAGAAAAAACAATATAACTTTAGATCACACACTTGCTAAAATCCTAAAATTTGTAATCCTAAAAAATATTTTTGTTTATTTTTCTACTGTTATTTGTACATATACATAGGTAGACGTGCAATGTCTCTTTGTGATTCCCTGATGCCTAATACACAAGTTAAATTCTTATTTTAGCACCAGAGTTCTCTAAAACACTTTACGATTCATTTCGATTTAAGTTCTGTATTCTAAATAAATTGTATTGTATTCTAAATAATATTGTTCTGTATTCTAAATAATAAATCTGTATTCTAAATAATTATTTTGTGTGACATTATTATATTTTCAATAAACCATTTATTGTTATTATTAATTAACACACCTCATTGGCTTGGAACAAGCAACACCCCTATAGGTCTCATTCTTTCTTTTTTGTTATTTGATTTCGAAAAAACATAGCGGTGATAAAGAGCAGTATCGATTACCACACAGGCAGATAGGAGTATCAGGTTCGATCCTAAGACACACTATTACTATTCGAAGGTGTTTATAATTAATAATAAATTACACACTTTGATTTCACCAATATATATCGTGACAGGATCTAAAGAAAGTTCTGGCACTTTACATTTTCATCATAAAAACAGTGTGATGGATTAACCCTTCTTTTGGTGTTGACTATGAAATGAAATTGCTTTGGAATTGAAATGAAATGAAATTGCATTATTTGGTCACGTAGGCAATCAAATAGCACTTATGACAAGTCAATACAGAAAAGAAAAATCTTTTATTTTTACATTATAATTCAACTATGGTTCATTTTATATAATTTGTACAAAAATAGTTAGGTACTATGAATTCCATATAGGTCATAAACCATGAGGTTCTATACAAATCATTAATGCATTTTCTTTTATTTAACTGACTTACTTGCTGGTCTATGTTGACAGGCATGGTGTTGTGCGCCAGCAGCAACCGGACTACCTCCGCGTCTCCTTTGAACGCCGCCAGATGAAGCGGCGTCGCGCCCTTCTTGTCCACGATGCATGGCGACGCATCCACGGACAGAAGGAGACGGACTATCTCTCTGAATTAAATAAACATCACTTTAGGTTTCCATTTAAACTTAAAAGTCTTGCCGTGCGATTTAGAGGAGTGTTATTGGGTTTTTCGATTTGTAAATTCTCAGTAGCAGCAGTGTGAAAACGTGACCGAAAGACGTCAATAGCCTATGCCTACCCCTTTGGTGACCAAGACCTGAATGTAGTGTAGTATGTTTCAAACTAGGAGGCTCTTTACCCGGGTAAAATTTGAGGTTGATTGGTTCGCCATGGGTGAATAGAAGTTGAAGTGCACTGGGTCTGGAAATCTGCTTTAAAAACGGCACACGCCCATTAGGTACCTACTGCTTAAAAATAGCTCGCGATTAGTTGATGTAGTCATACACCTATTTTTCCGGGATCAATGTGGTGAGTGAGTAGAAGACGGTCAATTGTCATTCGACAATCAGTGTTTTAAGGTCCAAGTATAATATTAACGAGCAGGAAGAGATTTTGATTGTTCATCCACCCGTTGACATATATTTTTATTCTCATATATTTATGCCGGTTTCTTGGTACACAAGATGTACACAACTTTGAACGCTTTACACTTTATGCACGGTCGTCGTTCTTCTTTTGGATACGACTATTTTAATCTTAATACAGGCGAAATATACATATACATATTTTACTCGAAGACAAAATTGTGCATATTTTTTAATTGCTTCAATCATGTTAGAGATTACACCCAACACACAAAGTTACATAAAACACATTAGAAAGTACCACAAAATCTATTAGTTATAAAAACAGGCGTGGCTTTAAAGTTATGCAATAAATAAGTTCAATTTAATTAATGGCTTGACAAACTTCACTAATTGAAATGTTTTATAAACATATCGTCAATTTCTATCGTAGATTACAAAACAAAGTTTTTAAATGATTTTACAAATTGATTAAGGAAAACGGACAAAAATTCCGACGACTTTTCCTGTGTGCGATATATTTAGCATATTATATTGATAGAGTCGTTACAAAGCAGGTTTCGATTAGGCAGACATAATTTTCACAATTGGAAAGAGATATCGGCAATTATTCTTCGCCAATCGGTATTAGTATTATGCCATAACTGCACTTGTTATCTGATCAATATAGCGTGAATACTTTTTTTATAAATTTATTCTTACTTTTTTATCTTGGCAATAAAAATACAAAAAAGATGACAAAATCGCCTGTAATTTACACAACAAAACCCTATATTTCGTTGTCATTAATTGTAGTGATTGATAACATTAATCGTAATGTTATCTATATGGATATCGTTATTTCTGATAACAATTGAGAACAAATCAAAACTTACTTGTGGCCATTCAAACAAGCGTGATGTAGCGGTGTGTATCCGTTATCATCCTGTACGTTCACTCCGGCGCCCCGCAATAAGCTGCAACAAAAAAATAAAAAACAAAAATTAAAAAAGAACATTCGCAGTCGGTAGGATTCGAACCTACGCTCCCAGAGGGAATCTGATTTCTAGTCAGACGCCTTAACCGCTCGGCCACGACTGCCTTGTTAGAACTGACGAAAATAACGTGTTCTATCGGCTATACCTACATATATTTGTATTTGTGAAAGTATAACAAAAATTACATGTCGGCGAATTTATATTCGCACTAAATTCAAAGATATTTTTTTTTATATAATATATTGTTTCCCGGCAATTTTTTATTGTTTTATTTCTTAACATTTTCATGTGTACAAGATAATATATTTGCAGTGCTTTTAAAAATCATTGCTGTAATAAAGAGTATGCAGGATAAGAATTCAGATCTACTGAATTGACGTATTAGATTGTACCGAGAATTAATCAATTGTCAATGGATTTTCCAATGACACATTATAGTCAACTAAAGAGTCATTATTAGCAAATTTTTCATAATAACAACCAATCATAACGAACAAAATATAAAAATCAACAGAATTAATAAGTAATAATTAAGGAATTACCTAAAATAGCGCACTAACTCAATCAGCCTTGACATCAAATGAGTGGTCAACGAACTGTACAAGAGTTTGCCGAGATAAATACAAATGAAACTCAACTTTTTGCTCGTACAATAAGGTCCTGATTTAAACAAAAATCGTATTATTTGAGTTATGAACGACTCAGCTGTTCAAACACTAGAGCCTTTCGAAAAGATGAATGTAAAATTAGTGTAGTGCGGGGGTAAACCGTTATTGGTCTAAATAAATAATTATGTGAAATGTTTTGGTACGGTATAATGTATGTAAATACAGTGTGACACATTAGCGGAATATATGACGACAGCGAGTAAAAGACAATGATTTACGTGTGAACAAAACATAATAGACCTATTTTAAGTACCGACTGTTCCTACAAGAAACATTAAGAAGTCACGTACGCAGTATCGACTATTAATAGTGAGATAAATGTTTAGGTCATCCTTGCAATAACCTGTCTCCAGTTCGTTTTATTAAGACTTATGGACACTACGCGTGTTTAAATTGGCCGTTTCCACGGGACGTAAGTGGGCATCGATCTATGTCTAAGGTTTTTTATTCATTCAGATGTTTGATTCAGCCGTCTGATATTATTCGAACAGCCAACAATCATTGTCATAATTCGCGCGCATCGCTAGAATTTTCGTAAAACTGGGTATCGTAGATCAAACACATGTTCAACAAGGGGGCGTATAACAGCTGATATACTATCATAAATAGATATTGAACTAACACGGTAATTACGCAATAAACCAGTGTTCGGTAGTAAACTTTATATACATATTTATAACTTGAATTCTTGCCCCGTGGCCCTGTGACAGCCCCGTGGCTCAGTTGGGTAGGCAACAGTTTCACACGAGATTCTGCGGGTTAGAACCCCGCACCGAGACAAATGTTTGTGTGATCCACAAATATTTGTTTTGGGTCTGGGTGTTTGTGTGACCGAAAAGTCTCTCGTAGTTTCTGATACCCACGTCACAAGACTAGTATTTTAGTATGGGTGTTTATTTATTTATTAAATAAACTATATTTTAAAAACCTAAATGGTTCAGTAAAAAGCCGAAAACAACGAAAATGGAATCAAACTAGCGACCAGCTAAAGTGCTGGATATATCACCGTTAAATCAATTAAGTTAGCAGAAGCAGAAACCTAAATTGTCATACCTAATAGCAAACAGCTTTGTGTTGTCGCGCTTGCTACAATTTGACTGTGATCAACAATTACTATTTTTTACCCCGAAAAGTGGCCTTGCCAACCGCTCGCATACATTTTTAAACTATTCCAACATTTACATTGTCCTCCAATGTTTAGTGTTGTGTAAAACGTGTTCCTAGAGCGGTTATCTAACCACACCGCGTAATTTCCATACAATACAACACTGAGCGAATTGGAATTCATATCCTGGCAGCTTTTACCTTATTATGTAGCGAAGAATCGCCCCAACGAATGTTTTTTTATGATATAATGTAACCATTTATTATTTTACTATGTAAAATACTAACTTCTGACCGCAACTACGTCTTTGTTGACTTTAAAATTGATTTAGAAATTGTTAGCAGTAATAAACCATCATTAAATCATTATATGTTCAAATCCATGCAAATGTATTTTCTTTCGTTTTGGAATTGAACACGAATATAATTTCATATTCATTTTGCGAAATTATAAAACAGTATTGTTTTGAATATGTACCTATAGTAATGACTGATAGATTCTTACTAAAACCAAAAAGGTTTTTAACAGCAGTAAATAAATAAATTTCCCATAGTCGGCATAACAGGGCCAAGTCTCGCATAATTGTATGTACAAGCTGTAAGATCAATTAATAGCTAACTATCTGTAACGATAGCATTGAAAAACCCATATTTATTGCGTGAATGTCGTAACAAATGTGGGTTTGACACGTAAAACACTTTTCTTGGCTTGTTTTATCAGACTTCTCTAAATTCCATCAAATCATATAGGTAGATACTGTTATTGAACTCGGAAAGTAGCAAATAAACCGTATATTTTAAGCTGCCACAAAAGCATACAGAGTATAGTGAATAATAAATTAATACAACTTCCATCAGAAACGTCAAATTATGATCATTTAACTACGATGCCCGCATATAAACTCATAAATATTCAATATCACGACGAACAGAGTCAAGGTCGGCATGAAAATCTTCATAAAAAAGATGCATCAAACTTCGCTAACAACCGGTTCGTGTTAACATACGATGAGCGATCATAATATTCAAATTGGGAGCGTTCCAAGAAACGGAAATTGAAGTCGGTCGGTACCCACTACAGGTACCCGTTGGCCGGTACCGAGAAGGCCTGTTTGCAGCGTGAATCATGGCACTAGACAACATAATGTTATTAGGGTTTTAACAAAGTAGATACTTGTTGCCACGTAGGTAATTCACTTTTTATGGGTCTGTGTAACTGTGTTCTGTGTGGTATGTCTCCACAGAATTATTAACGGCTTATTAATTACATATGTGGACGAGTCTAACATAATATTCCTAAGACTTGGTTGCTGATCAGAGCAAGGTTTTAGGAAACCCAACAAAATTGAAAAAAATACCGAAACAAATTATGAGGAAATGTCCTTGGGAATATGTAAATTGGGCACAGTCGCTGTCTATAGAATAAATTAATATTATTCGTGTGATAAATCACAAACGCTGGGCTTGTAAGATTCAATTTACAAAACCAAATGAAATAAATTTTAGTTGAATTCAATGCTTTTACGTTAGTTCCTGTTAAACATTCACCATATCCGCTGTCATAATGATCAACCAAAAAACAATTATATATTACAATAAACACTCACCTATCCTTATTAAACAATTTAGCACCGAACCGTTTAGTTTTTATCCAATTTCTTTGAACACCATATTTCACACCGGACATTTTTATATTTAAATCCTTGCCACAACACTTTACCGTACCACTCATAGTAACAAATTCAACCACAAATAACGCCACTACCACATATGGAAGGCGAAATGTATGAAAGGTGAAACACGGCTGAAAATTGACACACGTGACTCAACACAAGAAAATATAGCACCGTTAACACAGCTCATGGTCAGTACACATACACAAAACCACATAATGGACACTCCAAAACAAATCTAGGATACAAATGGGTGTACTAATGCTAACATATATTATAATTTGTACCAATAGTGTATCGATAAGATAGCGGATGATAAGATACGCGAACTGGTCCAAGGAAATGCAAAATGGTAAACATAGACGATGCTAATTTTATTACTGATTCATGCGTAATATACCAGGAATAACAATGATATAAATAACTTGTTTAAAATAAAATTAACTTTGTATATATGAGGAATGCTGTACATAACCAAAATGATCTGAAGCATGAAGGCAACGTCCGCATCCTCTGCTCATCACGCAGCCATGAAGCAATATGTGAAGTAGGAAATCCAAGTGTCCAAATTAAAATTTATTTTAAAAAGCATCAAATAAAAAAGCAACATAAGGTGAGACAAAACAAAAAGAGGAAACCACGCGGAACAATATGATCAAAATCTAAGTCAATACCTACCATTTTTAAATTATTCTACATAATAATACTCAATGCCAATGTAAGTTAAAATGTTTGTTACACCATCCAGTAAAAATGGCAGAACGAATTAAATGTAAATTTTGACACATGGTGGTATTACTTCAATTGTAAAACACATGCAGATGCTTTTATCCCGAAAAAAGATTTGGTTCCTGTTTTATTATTAATAACGTGTTTAAATTCGTTTCATAACGAACTACAGGATTAATCCACTTTTTTATGGTCAAAATTTTCATATTTCGTTGGTGGCACTAAGCCGAAGCCGCGGGTAAAACCTTGTTCGTAATAAAAACATTAATTTGACATCACACACGACCTGCAAAGGCCAAGAAACCAGTATTAAGTCTCTTATATCTCGGTTTGTACGCGGATCACGAAAAAACCGTTTTGCAAATTTGTGTCGGAATTTACTGTTGGGTAATACGAAACTTGAATGATATTATTATGATTTATAATACCTAAACTTGTGACATGAATATTGAAGTTTATAATGAACGTAGTTTATAACGTCCATATCAATAAATAGCTAGGAGATTGTAGATTTCTGGACTTAAATTACTTCCAAGGGCTCGGGAATGGTCCGTAACTAACCATCGTCTACCAACGAAATAATCTGCAGACAATGTGGAAATTATCCGGAACCCGGTCTTGTTGTTTTTGAACTATAAGATCGTATTTGGAAACAATACATTTCAAATCCTAGCATATGGACTTGACATAATGTTTGTTATTGCGTATATTCCAAAATTAAAAGAATAACCTTATGAATAATAACAACTAATGACTCATGACTGGAAAATCAAAAATTGACGTAGTCAATGACAACTAAGTTATCCAATTAATTAGCAATTTTATATACGAATATATTAACATTTAATACAGCGTAACCTTTTTTACAATAATTGGAAACAAGAAATTTTCCTGTCAAATGGTTATATTGTTGAGAAAAATCTATTTATATACTCTTATATACTTTATTATAAGTAAAAAATAATTACAATTTAATAAAAAAAACTACTCGACCAATTTAAATAATTTTGGTGTGAACATAAATGGGGCCCATCTATGTTCTATTAGATCTATCTATCGGAAGCAACATAGGCTACATCTTGACCCGAAAAATGTTATTTTCTTTTGATGGGCACGGCAAATAAAACTGCAAGAGAGGCCTCACCGCTAGTTAAAAATACTTCAATTTTATTTTATTTCTGTTAGAGGAGAGATTACTTTACCAATGACCACATACTCCACAAAGATACATAATATGATAATGCTTTGCTGTAAAATTACAGTAATGCTAAGAAAGCTCCTACGGTAAACAAGCTTATCTTTAGTAAGCAAAAATAAAATTTAAAATATTAGCTTAATAACTCAATTTCTTGCCAAGATACAGTATATTGTGGTCTCGCGGTACAAGTATGTGCCGTGCGATCTAGAGGTCCCGGGTTCGATTCCCGGGTCGGGCAAAGTGTTATTGGGTTTTTCCATTAGGAAATTCTCAGTAGCAGCACGGAGTCTGGAATTGTGCCCGAAAAACGGCAATAGGCTCGCCACCTATTACGTGGGACTGATACATAGCTGGCGAAATGTGGGTGTAGAAATGCACCTCTGCCTACCCCTTCGGGGAATACAGGCGTCAGTTTATGTATGTATGTATACAGTATATTAAATTAATGAGTACAATGATGCAAACAGTTTTGCTTCATATAAATCTACTTTTCTTTAGAAGCATGTATAAATTATTGTTATGTCAAGCCGGAAAAGTTAATAAAAAATGCAATAAACTAGAAATTAAAGTTGACATTATTTGATAATGAAAGCTGGTTTTATATTGTAACATCATTTATTTATTGCATTGTATTGCTAGTGACGTCAATTGGTAATTGTCACACATTGTTAGTTGTTTATTAAATAGTCATTATTATTTTTAGTACTTTTAGTATCTATTTTGGTCAAATGGGACTTAAAACAAGTTGCATCTGATAATATTTAAAATAAAAACATAAAAGTTCCTTGTAATTCTTCTTGTATTTACCTTTGTTAGTCTTTTCAGTGGCAAAGTTGATTTGAAAGCTATGAATAAAGAGCCAGGAGGTTCAATTTCTCCAATGCAAGTAATGTTTGTATTGTTTTTTTTTTTACACCCCATAAAAAATTAGGCGTTTTTACTGACACGTTTAATAATGCACAACGTTATATTAATTGAAATACATTGCATTATTTCAAAAATAAAACCGGAGCGTGTGAAAAATACGTAACACAATGGATAACTGTTGCTACAAAATAAGGCAACATTATTAATCATAATACTACAGCACTGGAATAACAATTGTATAATTATTACTGTAAAGATATACATGTATACATATAAGAATAAATATACTCTACTGTCAAGTAGATCTATAAACCTGACCCTACACTAACATACACATGACGAATACCCATTTCGAAATCATCATCATCAGCCCATATATACGTCCCACTGCTGGGCACGGGCCTCCTCTACAACTGCGAGGGTTTTTAGGCCTTAGTCCACCACGCTGGCCTAGTGCGGGTTGGCGGACTACACACCTAAGAAATTAATAAGAACTTTTTAGGTGTGCAGGTTTTATCACGATGTTTTCCTTCACCGTTAAAGTACGTGATAATTCATTATGAATACACACATAGCTTCGGAAAGTCAGAGGTGTGTGCCTGGGGTTTGAACCCGCGACCGTCGAGATTCTCGAACGCGTGCCTAAACCTCGAGGCCACGACTTATTTCGACATAATATCACAAATATTAACAGACTTTTCGTGGCAAAACAACTTATTTAAACAGGAACACACATTACTGTTACTTGCATAATTCTCACAGATTCTTTGAATTTCTCTTTGTCATGTTAAGCTTGAGATCTGCTCAAGGGCTAAATAGCAATTTGGATGCGAAAACCTCTTCTCCCGATTGGCTATTCATTCAAGTTATTAATAGACATGCGCTATAATTTTAACAACCTCATCTTAGTGTCTAGACATCGATAAAATGTAGCCGACATATTAACGTTCATAGGAAAATGAAACATTCCTCGAAGTAGCACCATACAGCGAAACAGGTTACGGAGCAAGAGGTCCGGTGAGTCATGGGCTGGATAATATTGGGACTGGTTACAGCTTGCTCCGTTGGAAATATGCTATTTACCCTTGAAACGAATCGACTATGTTTTTTAATAATTATAATATGTCATAATCATATAGATATAGATAAGTCAATGAGAAACGTATGTATAAGCTTCCAAAATCCTAAACTTATCTCGCGATTATAAAACTGAATCTATGGCAAATCCTTCGATTATATTTAAAGTAAAATCAAAGTAATCGTATATTTAGATACTAAAATGTTTATAGCTCTATCATGCAAAATGGATCTGATAGAAATACCAGAAAAAAAAGATCTTTTATTACTCACAATTTTTTCAATTCTTTTTGAACCCACATCTGAACTACACGCAGACGTTGTCACAGTAATATTTTATGATTTAGTTACTGCAATACGCACAATTTCACAAACATGAACTTTGCATGATTTGCTAAGTAAACACGATAGTAGAATTTCATGTAATCCGCCACCGCGATGTGTAAATATTTAATCACAGCGCCATGTATCGATAAATGGACGGTGAAATAAAAATGTACACGCAAATAGTATAGTATTCTTGCAATTGATAAAAAACTGTTTTCAAGTATATGATAATTGTTGATTATACTAAAATATGTTGAACTGCCAAATGCATAAACGTTTAAAAAAGTGTATTGTGGATGACAGAGACTACGGAACTATATAACATCCATTTGCGAATCAAATAGATCGTGGATTACAAAACATTAATATTAAACCGGGGATCGACGAAACATTCTTAAAATACGCAGCTGCCATCCAACTAACTGTGGCCGGTAGCCGAATAGACTGCCAAGAACGTAGCCTTAAAACTTAACGCAACCTTTGTTTCACCAATGTTGCAAAGATATAAATCCAAGATTCTATCAAGAGGTGAACAACTCACAAAGGCCCATTCTGTGGACTAAGGCCTAACCTCTTCTATTTTGCAAACGATGATGTTAATAATAATTTTATTTATAAGACTAAAATAAGACTTTTAGGAGCCAAATACGTAGAGATAACTTTGAAATCGCATTCACGCAAAATCCACTCGAAACATTTTTTTTTACAATCGTCCTAATCATTGAAATTCAACAACGCCATAAAATAAATCTGTTAGTTAATTTAAACTGTAAAATGTCTCACTTAATGATTCACTGAATAAGGACAATGTCTTCACAGCTTATTTTAATTATTTAACTGTACACATTGAAAGTAGTTTTATTTATAAAATGAAAGCTTACCTATTAATTATTATACCTTATGTCTTAAACTTAAAGCAAAGATTTTGTACATAAGAACAAATTACTTTTTAATGCCTATCACTTTTTAAACTTCAAACAATCAGAATGTGTTACTTGGATAAAACCGACTGATTACCACCACGCGATGCTCGCACGCGAACAACCTTGAATACAATAATTGCAATCATGACAGAAACAATAAAGATCATCAATCTAAACATGCACGATACACACCTAAACCTCCTTTTGATCTTTCTGAACATACTGCCGTTCCGTTCGAAACAAGGCAGCCTGAACTTCATCTTCGGAACACACACAACCACAACACTAGTACACAGTTCATGTACACAAAAAATAACCGTTGAATGGAGACAGTCCTAGAGATGTTATCATGTTCGCTCTCTGGTCAAATATCGTATAAAATATTTACAAGAAAGCGATGCAAACGTCCAAGCCGGCGCAAGTGACTAACAGAGCACTGAATGAATCATAGGACCAACAGGTCGAGTCGCTTCACTTGGATTTTTTTATTGCGGTATTTTTTTACGCATAACTGTTTCGGGGTTCAGACTCGGCCACATAATTAGATCGTGAATTTAGCAGGTGCTTTTTACTTTGATAACAAAGACTAAAGTGATCTTTATGCCTCTGCTTTATTTCTTTAGTTGAATTTTATGACTAAAAATATTTTCGATTAAGTAGCAGGTATGATAAAATACATATTTAAAAAAACTAAGGTAAAATTACGCATAGTATGAAGTGCTTATATATTTTAAATTTATGAAAACAATCCAATTTCCTAATTCGAATCATCGTGTATGACTTTAGAGTCATTACTCTACTTAACATTGACCGTTGTTTAAAAAACGTTTTAGCACCATTAATATTTTTCCGGACAATCGATATATCCCGATAATTTCAGAGCCTCTATTAGACTTTTGTCAAATATTTTCAACAAAATTAAGTGATGAAACTAACAACGTTAGAGGAAATAACAATAAGCCGCGGCCAACTTATTGGACTTTCCACCAAGGCCTATCGCATTTATGACAAATACTTTGGATCAAAACAATTCATCATTTAACGCGGTTCCAACGCTCCACAAAAGGCGAAAATTAAAACAAACGAACATCTTCCGAAGCGAACACCGGGCGGTTTCCTTAATGATAGCGTCCATTTCCTTCGCAGCATACTCGTGAATATTCATCAGGTTAACATGAATGTTAATGGTAAGGTTTTAGCAATGCAAGATATTAAGGTTATTTATGAAAATATTTATTTTATGTAAAAAAAAGGCAAGTATATATATTATGTATACTATCGCTTAAAAATAATTGCATAAGTGAAGAAAATTCAAAACGAATGTAAAATTTATTTTAAAATATCAGTGAAATCGATATCTTAATCAGCATTTTATTGTGCATTACCTACTATTATTCACGCAAAAATTTAATTTAACATGAAATTAAGTAATTGCCTAGAAATTTCACAGAATCACCTCGAGACAGTTAAGACCGTTTACGCGCCACGCGGCTAGTCGATTTCGGTAAATATGACTCGCGTAAATATGAGCGTCGATAGTTAATGATATGCAATGAAAATGAATGAAACAATGTTTAACAGACTTTTCGTGGCAAAACAACTTATTTAAACAGGAACACACATTACTGTTACTTGCATAATTCTCACAGATTCTTTGAATTTCTCTTTGTCATGTTAAGCTTGAGATCTGCTCAAGGGCTAAATAGCAATTTGGATGCGAAAACCTCTTCTCCCGATTGGCTATTCATTCAAGTTATTAATAGACATGCGCTATAATTTTAACAACCTCATCTTAGTGTCTAGACATCGATAAAATGTAGCCGACATATTAACGTTCATAGGAAAATGAAACATTCCTCGAAGTAGCACCATACAGCGAAACAGGTTACGGAGCAAGAGGTCCGGTGAGTCATGGGCTGGATAATATTGGGACTGGTTACAGCTTGCTCCGTTGGAAATATGCTATTTACCCTTGAAACGAATCGACTATGTTTTTTAATAATTATAATATGTCATAATCATATAGATATAGATAAGTCAATGAGAAACGTATGTATAAGCTTCCAAAATCCTAAACTTATCTCGCGATTATAAAACTGAATCTATGGCAAATCCTTCGATTATATTTAAAGTAAAATCAAAGTAATCGTATATTTAGATACTAAAATGTTTATAGCTCTATCATGCAAAATGGATCTGATAGAAATACCAGAAAAAAAAGATCTTTTATTACTCACAATTTTTTCAATTCTTTTTGAACCCACATCTGAACTACACGCAGACGTTGTCACAGTAATATTTTATGATTTAGTTACTGCAATACGCACAATTTCACAAACATGAACTTTGCATGATTTGCTAAGTAAACACGATAGTAGAATTTCATGTAATCCGCCACCGCGATGTGTAAATATTTAATCACAGCGCCATGTATCGATAAATGGACGGTGAAATAAAAATGTACACGCAAATAGTATAGTATTCTTGCAATTGATAAAAAACTGTTTTCAAGTATATGATAATTGTTGATTATACTAAAATATGTTGAACTGCCAAATGCATAAACGTTTAAAAAAGTGTATTGTGGATGACAGAGACTACGGAACTATATAACATCCATTTGCGAATCAAATAGATCGTGGATTACAAAACATTAATATTAAACCGGGGATCGACGAAACATTCTTAAAATACGCAGCTGCCATCCAACTAACTGTGGCCGGTAGCCGAATAGACTGCCAAGAACGTAGCCTTAAAACTTAACGCAACCTTTGTTTCACCAATGTTGCAAAGATATAAATCCAAGATTCTATCAAGAGGTGAACAACTCACAAAGGCCCATTCTGTGGACTAAGGCCTAACCTCTTCTATTTTGCAAACGATGATGTTAATAATAATTTTATTTATAAGACTAAAATAAGACTTTTAGGAGCCAAATACGTAGAGATAACTTTGAAATCGCATTCACGCAAAATCCACTCGAAACATTTTTTTTTACAATCGTCCTAATCATTGAAATTCAACAACGCCATAAAATAAATCTGTTAGTTAATTTAAACTGTAAAATGTCTCACTTAATGATTCACTGAATAAGGACAATGTCTTCACAGCTTATTTTAATTATTTAACTGTACACATTGAAAGTAGTTTTATTTATAAAATGAAAGCTTACCTATTAATTATTATACCTTATGTCTTAAACTTAAAGCAAAGATTTTGTACATAAGAACAAATTACTTTTTAATGCCTATCACTTTTTAAACTTCAAACAATCAGAATGTGTTACTTGGATAAAACCGACTGATTACCACCACGCGATGCTCGCACGCGAACAACCTTGAATACAATAATTGCAATCATGACAGAAACAATAAAGATCATCAATCTAAACATGCACGATACACACCTAAACCTCCTTTTGATCTTTCTGAACATACTGCCGTTCCGTTCGAAACAAGGCAGCCTGAACTTCATCTTCGGAACACACACAACCACAACACTAGTACACAGTTCATGTACACAAAAAATAACCGTTGAATGGAGACAGTCCTAGAGATGTTATCATGTTCGCTCTCTGGTCAAATATCGTATAAAATATTTACAAGAAAGCGATGCAAACGTCCAAGCCGGCGCAAGTGACTAACAGAGCACTGAATGAATCATAGGACCAACAGGTCGAGTCGCTTCACTTGGATTTTTTTATTGCGGTATTTTTTTACGCATAACTGTTTCGGGGTTCAGACTCGGCCACATAATTAGATCGTGAATTTAGCAGGTGCTTTTTACTTTGATAACAAAGACTAAAGTGATCTTTATGCCTCTGCTTTATTTCTTTAGTTGAATTTTATGACTAAAAATATTTTCGATTAAGTAGCAGGTATGATAAAATACATATTTAAAAAAACTAAGGTAAAATTACGCATAGTATGAAGTGCTTATATATTTTAAATTTATGAAAACAATCCAATTTCCTAATTCGAATCATCGTGTATGACTTTAGAGTCATTACTCTACTTAACATTGACCGTTGTTTAAAAAACGTTTTAGCACCATTAATATTTTTCCGGACAATCGATATATCCCGATAATTTCAGAGCCTCTATTAGACTTTTGTCAAATATTTTCAACAAAATTAAGTGATGAAACTAACAACGTTAGAGGAAATAACAATAAGCCGCGGCCAACTTATTGGACTTTCCACCAAGGCCTATCGCATTTATGACAAATACTTTGGATCAAAACAATTCATCATTTAACGCGGTTCCAACGCTCCACAAAAGGCGAAAATTAAAACAAACGAACATCTTCCGAAGCGAACACCGGGCGGTTTCCTTAATGATAGCGTCCATTTCCTTCGCAGCATACTCGTGAATATTCATCAGGTTAACATGAATGTTAATGGTAAGGTTTTAGCAATGCAAGATATTAAGGTTATTTATGAAAATATTTATTTTATGTAAAAAAAAGGCAAGTATATATATTATGTATACTATCGCTTAAAAATAATTGCATAAGTGAAGAAAATTCAAAACGAATGTAAAATTTATTTTAAAATATCAGTGAAATCGATATCTTAATCAGCATTTTATTGTGCATTACCTACTATTATTCACGCAAAAATTTAATTTAACATGAAATTAAGTAATTGCCTAGAAATTTCACAGAATCACCTCGAGACAGTTAAGACCGTTTACGCGCCACGCGGCTAGTCGATTTCGGTAAATATGACTCGCGTAAATATGAGCGTCGATAGTTAATGATATGCAATGAAAATGAATGAAACAATGTTTAACAGACTTTTCGTGGCAAAACAACTTATTTAAACAGGAACACACATTACTGTTACTTGCATAATTCTCACAGATTCTTTGAATTTCTCTTTGTCATGTTAAGCTTGAGATCTGCTCAAGGGCTAAATAGCAATTTGGATGCGAAAACCTCTTCTCCCGATTGGCTATTCATTCAAGTTATTAATAGACATGCGCTATAATTTTAACAACCTCATCTTAGTGTCTAGACATCGATAAAATGTAGCCGACATATTAACGTTCATAGGAAAATGAAACATTCCTCGAAGTAGCACCATACAGCGAAACAGGTTACGGAGCAAGAGGTCCGGTGAGTCATGGGCTGGATAATATTGGGACTGGTTACAGCTTGCTCCGTTGGAAATATGCTATTTACCCTTGAAACGAATCGACTATGTTTTTTAATAATTATAATATGTCATAATCATATAGATATAGATAAGTCAATGAGAAACGTATGTATAAGCTTCCAAAATCCTAAACTTATCTCGCGATTATAAAACTGAATCTATGGCAAATCCTTCGATTATATTTAAAGTAAAATCAAAGTAATCGTATATTTAGATACTAAAATGTTTATAGCTCTATCATGCAAAATGGATCTGATAGAAATACCAGAAAAAAAAGATCTTTTATTACTCACAATTTTTTCAATTCTTTTTGAACCCACATCTGAACTACACGCAGACGTTGTCACAGTAATATTTTATGATTTAGTTACTGCAATACGCACAATTTCACAAACATGAACTTTGCATGATTTGCTAAGTAAACACGATAGTAGAATTTCATGTAATCCGCCACCGCGATGTGTAAATATTTAATCACAGCGCCATGTATCGATAAATGGACGGTGAAATAAAAATGTACACGCAAATAGTATAGTATTCTTGCAATTGATAAAAAACTGTTTTCAAGTATATGATAATTGTTGATTATACTAAAATATGTTGAACTGCCAAATGCATAAACGTTTAAAAAAGTGTATTGTGGATGACAGAGACTACGGAACTATATAACATCCATTTGCGAATCAAATAGATCGTGGATTACAAAACATTAATATTAAACCGGGGATCGACGAAACATTCTTAAAATACGCAGCTGCCATCCAACTAACTGTGGCCGGTAGCCGAATAGACTGCCAAGAACGTAGCCTTAAAACTTAACGCAACCTTTGTTTCACCAATGTTGCAAAGATATAAATCCAAGATTCTATCAAGAGGTGAACAACTCACAAAGGCCCATTCTGTGGACTAAGGCCTAACCTCTTCTATTTTGCAAACGATGATGTTAATAATAATTTTATTTATAAGACTAAAATAAGACTTTTAGGAGCCAAATACGTAGAGATAACTTTGAAATCGCATTCACGCAAAATCCACTCGAAACATTTTTTTTTACAATCGTCCTAATCATTGAAATTCAACAACGCCATAAAATAAATCTGTTAGTTAATTTAAACTGTAAAATGTCTCACTTAATGATTCACTGAATAAGGACAATGTCTTCACAGCTTATTTTAATTATTTAACTGTACACATTGAAAGTAGTTTTATTTATAAAATGAAAGCTTACCTATTAATTATTATACCTTATGTCTTAAACTTAAAGCAAAGATTTTGTACATAAGAACAAATTACTTTTTAATGCCTATCACTTTTTAAACTTCAAACAATCAGAATGTGTTACTTGGATAAAACCGACTGATTACCACCACGCGATGCTCGCACGCGAACAACCTTGAATACAATAATTGCAATCATGACAGAAACAATAAAGATCATCAATCTAAACATGCACGATACACACCTAAACCTCCTTTTGATCTTTCTGAACATACTGCCGTTCCGTTCGAAACAAGGCAGCCTGAACTTCATCTTCGGAACACACACAACCACAACACTAGTACACAGTTCATGTACACAAAAAATAACCGTTGAATGGAGACAGTCCTAGAGATGTTATCATGTTCGCTCTCTGGTCAAATATCGTATAAAATATTTACAAGAAAGCGATGCAAACGTCCAAGCCGGCGCAAGTGACTAACAGAGCACTGAATGAATCATAGGACCAACAGGTCGAGTCGCTTCACTTGGATTTTTTTATTGCGGTATTTTTTTACGCATAACTGTTTCGGGGTTCAGACTCGGCCACATAATTAGATCGTGAATTTAGCAGGTGCTTTTTACTTTGATAACAAAGACTAAAGTGATCTTTATGCCTCTGCTTTATTTCTTTAGTTGAATTTTATGACTAAAAATATTTTCGATTAAGTAGCAGGTATGATAAAATACATATTTAAAAAAACTAAGGTAAAATTACGCATAGTATGAAGTGCTTATATATTTTAAATTTATGAAAACAATCCAATTTCCTAATTCGAATCATCGTGTATGACTTTAGAGTCATTACTCTACTTAACATTGACCGTTGTTTAAAAAACGTTTTAGCACCATTAATATTTTTCCGGACAATCGATATATCCCGATAATTTCAGAGCCTCTATTAGACTTTTGTCAAATATTTTCAACAAAATTAAGTGATGAAACTAACAACGTTAGAGGAAATAACAATAAGCCGCGGCCAACTTATTGGACTTTCCACCAAGGCCTATCGCATTTATGACAAATACTTTGGATCAAAACAATTCATCATTTAACGCGGTTCCAACGCTCCACAAAAGGCGAAAATTAAAACAAACGAACATCTTCCGAAGCGAACACCGGGCGGTTTCCTTAATGATAGCGTCCATTTCCTTCGCAGCATACTCGTGAATATTCATCAGGTTAACATGAATGTTAATGGTAAGGTTTTAGCAATGCAAGATATTAAGGTTATTTATGAAAATATTTATTTTATGTAAAAAAAAAAAGGCACGTATATATATTATGTATACTATCGCTTAAAAATAATTGCATAAGTGAAGAAAATTCAAAACGAATGTAAAATTTATTTTAAAATATCAGTGAAATCGATATCTTAATCAGCATTTTATTGTGCATTACCTACTATTATTCACGCAAAAATTTAATTTAACATGAAATTAAGTAATTGCCTAGAAATTTCACAGAATCACCTCGAGACAGTTAAGACCGTTTACGCGCCACGCGGCTAGTCGATTTCGGTAAATATGACTCGCGTAAATATGAGCGTCGATAGTTAATGATATGCAATGAAAATGAATGAAACAATGTTTATTGAGTCTATAAAACGTTAAATACATCACTTATACCTCGTGGTCTCGCGGTACAAGTATGTGCCGTGCGATCTAGAGGTCCTGGGTTCGATTCCCGGGTCGGGCAAAGTGTTATTGGGTTTTTCCATTAGGAAATTCTCGGTAACAGCACGGAGTCTAGAAATGTGCCCGAAAAACGGCAATAGGCTCGCCCCCTATTACGTGGGACTGATACATACTTGGCGAAATGTGGGTGCAGAAATGCACCTCTGCCTACCTCTTCGGGGAATACAGGCGTGAGTTTATGTATGTATGTATGTACATCACTTATATCATCACTGATCATCATCATTGTTCGGAATGCAGTCAGATAACCGCGAAAACATCGACGAAACTATAAAATCGACAGAGCGCAGAGCGACATGTTCTCTCTTGAGGCGGACTGATTTGCACCGGGCTTAGCGCAGCGTTTTATAGTACATTTTAAAATATTTATAATAAAATAAATAAGTGAAATTTCTTCAAAACAAAAATTGTACGATTTCAAGTACACGTTCTTATATTATAAAAAGTTGTTGTTTTATTAAATTAAGTATCATATATAGGCCAAAAAAATTACTGTATTGAGAGTCATTTCTCAATATTTCGAATGCCTTAGATTTTTTATTACCTACTTGAATAAGGGATCTAAATCTTAAAATCTTTTTCACTAACTATTTGCTTGGAGATATTTCCGATTCAACAACATTTTATTTTGATCAAATATGTTATAAATAAACCTAAATTTTGAGCCTCGAAAATGACTCTAAAAGTGAATTTATGAAAACCTTCGTTCAGTCATCTTGTTTTTATAAAAAATACACAAAAATCCTAAAATGTTCTTCACTAACTATTCAGATGACAATATTCCCTAAAATAATTGGTAATAAACATGTTTGTACGATGAGTCTTTCATCAAAATTAAGGGGTTCGAAAAGTACTGTTTTTGCTCAAATTACGCTAAAACTGCATAAACGCCCTTAAGTCCCACGCATAGTTGAGAACAAGTTTAATTAAAACATTTTCTCATAATCCACCGGTTTGACCAAGGTTATGGTATTTTTATCGCATGTGAACAAACTACTCAACTCAAGAAATGATCAACGCCGTCCTTACTTACTTAATTTTTATCTAATTGCATTGTATCTGAGGCTAGTAAATAGCTTAGAAGGAAGTATATAGATAGTTACTTAAACTATTTAGAAAGTGTTTATCGCCTTAGAGCGTTACGCCTAGTTTATCCTCTATTTCTTCTTAACAATTATAAGAGTTCGTTTGTTTTTCATGGGAATAATGGTGTGACCACATACAATAGTAGAAGTCAGCTGTCCTTTACTGCTTGTGAAGTGGGATAGGTGGAATCAACTTGCTGAATTCTTGCGTATATTTAGCGAAGTGTAACCAACCAATAGCCGTTATAAAGAATTAAAAGGATTGCAGTCGTTGATATTAGCTCGCATATATCAACTCTTATCGTTCAGTGCCTACTCATATTAGTAGTCTTAAACTGTTTTTGTTAATGTTCTTCTAATGCGGATTGATAGAATTCATTCACATCTTTTTGAAGTTGTCGTTGAGATCTCATAGGCGTGCAGGAATATCAACTATGTTTGGTTGTGTAGCGCGTGATACTACAAATTACACAACTTATCGACTAGGTGATGTTAAAAAGGCCTTTTTAAACTTTTATTCTCCATAAATCAAAGTTATATCGCAAATATAATAAACAACGACTATCATTACGAAGTATGAGTATATATTTGCCCTGTTGCATTCGTATAAACACGTCCACTTACATTCAAACGAGGCCCTCACCTTCGCATTGATCTTTCTCGCACGTGACTTGGGTGCACAAGCATCTCTATACATTCATCATACATTAATAATTATGAAAGCTTCGTAACAATAGTACAAGCATGGGTCGTCAACACTAGATCTTCTTTGATATCATCACTTTAATAGAGTTTCAATTATAATAGTTTAACAACTAACGAGGCCCCTTAGTATAAAATTGGTTACTTTATGTAAAGTGTGAAACAGAAATAGGCAGGCCTGAAAGAATATATCAAATGGCAGGGGATTATCGTCTTTTGCCAATGGATACTTTATTAGACGACCCTGTGCCTAACATTAGACGTATAGCAGCAGCTTTCGAACCAGGATAGACAACTTTTTTATTTAAAGTAGTCTAATTAGGATCAACTTAACTTCTTAGAGTTCTTCTAAATACAATGTCTCAAATTTCCCTTCGCATCAATTCATTAATTCCAAAGGAACAATTTTAAAGAATTCTGCTGCCAGCATTTTCGGAACGATTTTTTTGTGATGGGAAGTCCACATGTGAAACGCCTCGGGAGTACTAGGACACCGAACGGGCTTATTTCGGTCGTAGAAGCAAAACACCAAGAACGTATGCAGACAATAACGGAAAGATTCATGTGTCTCTACCGTTTCGAGCGGCAAATTGTGGCACAGAATTGAATGTCTGAAAGGTACAATTCAAGGCGTTTTCCACTCTAGGATATCCCACACCGGCTCTATTGTTGATAGCACACTGAAAATTTAATTCAGTTTTCTATTGGTAGGATAGTCACTAGGTAATAAACTGGAAGACATAAAGTGCGGTACAAGGGTTAAGCGTAAGGTAAAAGTTTTTCATACGAAAAAGAAGGTAAGACTAACAGACAAAATGACTTTAAAATTACAACAGTAAAGCTAACATAAAAAATAAAGCTCAACTGATAAGGTGTTAACTTCTTCCTGTGGTTAAAGATAGAATGATAAAAAGATAAATATTAAATTATTACAGAAAGAAACGTATACTTATACAAATTTCATGAACGTATCTTTTTAAGTATAAAAAAGAAGACATTACTTAACTACTTACGAAAACAAAATGACAAAAATATCAGGATCAGGTCATATTGATTCGGTATTTCCATGTAGACTTGAATACAAGTTATATGATTTTTAAAACCTATTGCAATTGTGTTTTTTTTTTTGTTAAGTTTAAAACTTCGTGCAATCAAGCAATCTTCATCTAAAACATGTGTTGTCTCTCTTCAACTAAAATTGCATGATTAACTTCATATCAAGCAAAAAAGAGGTTAAATATCTATTAAAATAAATGAATAGTCCATTCAATTACCTCTTGGTTAATGTTTCAAAGACACATTTCGTAGTGCCTCAATGAACGTTATTTGTGACAAAATATATTGTACATAAAAATGTCTCTAATGGCAATTAATAGTATTAACGACTGCCATCATTAAAATTGGATCTGACGAACCAAATTGTTTAGATTTCGATAATTTCCCTACACGTGTTACTTAACATGTTAATCGTCGTGTCGTGTAACACACCAAAACCATGGTGTGTGGAACATATCTGTCAATATTTGTAAGTCAAATGACTGCTGGGACTTTAGTTAGACTTAGTGAATTACAATCAGATACCGACAGACAGTATTTTAATACATTCAAGAGAAAATAAAATAATGAAGGACTTTAAATGGGTTCTAAGGAAGTTGATGATGAAACCATCAGTCGTTAAATGCGAAGATACGGTTAAAAATTAACGACATGCGAATTGCAAACCATATCGTAAGTCGGTCAAAGCGTAGCAAATCGAGTTATGCATACAAACGTTTGTCGTTAATGAAAAACAAGCAGATGTACCTATAGACTATAGACACACGATCAGACATAAGTTCAACGCACGTACCCAAACGATTGGCGTCTGGCCAGCGGCCAAACACTCCACTTAAACGGTTGCAGTTTATCCTACTTCCTTAAATAGATAACCGAGAGGGTATTATGAAAAATTACATGTGCATTTTGCTTTCAAAATATTTACATTGATCATATATGCCTCAATAACATATCTATCTGTCAATAATAACTATAATGGCCTTGATTGGATCTTTAATGTTAAGATTATATTTTATTTTGAAGACTTTTCACATATTCTGCCTCTCAAATAATCCCCTTTTTTATCATGACATAAGGCTGCCATGGTGTGTTTTAAACACAAAAAATCATTACATATACATTCGTATTTATCGACTACATACCTAATCCTCTATTAGAAACTGCCTTAAATAAACTTGCAGGGCAGAAGAAAAATCAATAAACTAATAATACAAATATCTGACGATCATATGCCTAAACTAGACATAAATAAACTAATTTTATCAATTTACTGTATTGGATATCATTAGCAGATTTAGGGTGTGAACTGAGCGTGACAATGAAGAAATTCTACAGCATGTTTGTGGAAGTAATATCCACATGGTAAAAAAAAGGCAAGTGTAATAGACATATGGAAATTATATACTAATACAATCATATGTAAATTCATGTAATACATCGGTCGTGAGTTGTATGAGTATAATTTTATTTATAAGGAGATGTTTTGATGTTGAAGTAGCAAAAGAGATGTGTCAGAATCACAGCTTGTGGTAATAGTCTCTGCTTTCCCCTATGGGATTCAGTCTCATCAAAATTCAAACAAGTGTATTCCATGCATACTAGAATTGTCGGGTTCAATTTGCAGTGCGGCAAAGATCTTGCCAAACATTATTTTATAAGCCTTTTCCTCAGGCACATCTATGCTTCCCTAATCATTCATATATTTCATCTTTGTTCCACTTCTGTGTGTCGCTTGCCACATGGCAAAGGCCTCCTCCAGTCGCCTCCATTCCAGCCTCTCTATGGCCACTCTACCCCATGCAACCCGTCTGATGTCATCGTTCCATCTCTTTTGTGGTCTACCCCTCTTTCTCTTTCCTTTCCTTGGGTACCATTGCCTGATAAGTTTACTCCATTTATCCTTTCCCCTGATAATCAATCACCAAACATACATGCCAAAAATCATTAAAATTTGTTAAGTAGTATTTATTTCTTACAAACATACAAAGGATTTCCTAGATTTCCACTGTTCAATAGATACTTACAATCTGACCACCATACATATAGAAATTATTCAGAATGTTTTACCTCTCTTAACCTACACCTAAATCTAATGTAACCTATTATTGTGCATGTGTCACTGTTTAATATGATTTGAATCATATTTATATCTTGCTGATATCAACAACAATGCCATTTATTCATGGGGGTTTGTTTCACTCTTGCTACATCAATTTTTACATCAGCTTACTAAACAATATGCCATAGGTCCACATATTTAACATTAAACAGAAGAAAATAGCTATTTTTCCATTCTAATTTAATTGTAACTTTATGTAAAATAAATAAAGGTTAATTAGTACTGTACATAAATTACTGTTTTTGTAGATAATACTTGGAAAATATAAAAACATAATATAATCAACAAATATGTAGGTTGAGCTTGACATCCCAGCTTGACATTAAAATCGCAAAATTTATAGTGGCAATGATATTTTAATACAAATAACATATGAAGTATGTTGGCTATTGTTAATGTTTATTGACGGATAATTATATTATATGTTCTTATTGTAATTTCAAATCATGTATTCAGGGGCAGTACTTTCATAGAAGCCTTAAAGCCCAGCTTTTCAAAATTCGGAATAATAATCTTTAAACCTTTATTGAACAAAAGCAATTGGACATATATGATAAAATCCTGACCCCACAATAAACAATTGTAAACTAGACATTACACAATTAATGTGTAACGCTTTTGGGCCTCTATGAAAATACCCCCACTGCATGTAGGTATTTAGAGTTCATATCGTGTATACCAGAACAAACGAGATCCATGAGTATATTAATGTGCCAACAGTCCAATCAGAAATTGAAAGGTTTAAAACAAAATATGTAGAACATCTATCAGGTCATCCCAACATCCTGGCAGCCAAACTTTTAAATCCACCAGTACTACCGAAAAGGCTGAAAAGTAAAGATGTGTGGTGAATCAGGCAGATGAAGCACTGGCATGATCGCCTTCATATCATTAAATATATAACAAATCATCTGCTTATAGTCTTGCGACTGATTGCCGATTAAAATCACCGAAAAAAAAAATTGAGTTCATGAGAGTATTTCCACTATTAAAAAAATTGTCAAATCACACACAGAATGCCCTTTAGGACTCAAAAACAATATACCCAATACCTTATTGAATTACAACATAATTATTTTTAAATATGATTTAAATTTCAATTTCATTTTAAACCAAAACACATTATCACACAAGATAGCTTTAATGCTGCAATTCATGAACTAAATGAAATAAATCTATTGGTGCAACATCCATGCAGAGACAAAACCACAGGTTTCAGTTCAGGTATTGTGTGAGTATCAGGTATAGTCTTCCATAGCTGATATTGTATTGTTTACCTATGAATGGAGGATCTATAAAATGTACAATGTGACTAATGTCAAAATTCTAAATCCTGTGCCCACTTTTAACATTTACCAGCTGCACAAATAAAAAGCACAGTAACTTTACTGAGCATAACATTGAATATGTTTTAGATAGGCATTCATAAAACTACCATATGTGGTTGTCGCAACAAGGGCAAATCCTTGATATTTTTTTTATATGATCAATTTAGTTCTTAATTATATTGTATGGAATGGTCTGGAAAAGCAAGGCTTTATAATTTACAAGACATTCTTATCATAACATATATATCTTAAAATAATAATTGTCTTAAAACATTCACCACTACTAATAGTTTAAAAAAATATTAAAAAGTGTAAAATTTCAAAAGAACTTGTAAAAGTCTATTTGAATAAAGATAATTTGACTTTGACTTTAGTAGTAAAAATAAATGGAAAATTTAAAACTGTAGTTAGTCATATAATTTTCTATTATAAAATTATAAACTTGTACCAACATATAATATTTCGAGGAGATATTACAATATTTTATATATAAACTTATGAGCAGAAGTTTCCATAGAACCAATTATTAATTACACGGCGTACAATAAGATGAATAGAAATTACATCTGTCACGGATTGCAAATAAGTACATAAACATTACAAAAAACAGACCCGATAACAATAGCCGATTGTTGATAAAAGATAACAATATTTTTACTACATTTAGAATTCCAATAACATGAACAAAAGCTTTCGAACTATGCCCCGAAGTATAATGATCTACTTTGATTTATATTTATTAGTGTTTTCCTTAAAACATAACGAAGACTTACCTCGTAAAAGGACCACTCCTTTTAGTTATTTGACCGATTATTTTCTCTACTGTCCGCCTGTCTCCTTCCCGGGCAGCATCCAGCAATTCCTGGCCTCTTCCCATGGCCGGTCAACAATTATAATCACACACAATAATAACACCAAATACAATATTTTTCATTTTTTACGCTAGATTTCACTCACTACACTTTACAACTTCATTGATCGCGCCGCCATATTTGAAAATTTTGACATAAGTGCGCTCCAGCAGTTGGTGGGAGAATCGATACCGTCGAATGACGATTATTTATCAAGAAACAATACATACTCAAAATAGTATATATTTTATTCTAGTTTTTACATTATTTTCATTTCATTGTAAAACATGAGCAAATAAAAATAAGTATAGGTAAAAGTTATAACAGGTGTAAGTATAAGATAAATCCATTTATATGTCTCACATTTGTTGAGCAGATTTATGTTTATTCGGTATTCAGCCTAATTGATTCTATAATCTCTCACTGTATAGCCTACATTAACAACATAAATATAAAGTGATATTCCTAGCACTTAAGTTTTCACAAACTTATACAAAGAGTTTTGAATCACAATGACTGTAAAAGCTCGAACTATGGTAATTGATTTCTATGTATGTATTTTAACTATGGTAGTTGATTTTCAAGTAAAACTTAAGATTTACCAACTCTTGATGGTAAAGTCCGAACAGTTTTAAGATTCGAACTTTTACCACCTTTTACCACCACACTTGGTAAATCTTAGGTTTTACATCAAAGGCACGGTAAATGTTGGCAAACAAGAAAGATAATAAGTTTTATAAACTAACCTAACGTAACCTAATTCCTAAAAAAATATAAATAAAAATATTTTTTCTCATGTGATACGTACATAATAACGTGTAATAGTTAATTGGAATAAATGATTAAGAATTACTCATTGTTTTATTCCCAAAACAAACATTTACCAGTCGTCAGTGGTAATACCTAGCATGTACTAATTTCTAATGGTAAAAGCCCGAAAACATCGTGTCTTTTTTATAAATCTTTACATTTACCAACTCAAGTCGGTAAACCCTAAGATTGACCAATTTACGGGCTTTTACAGTAGGTAACACAGTAGTGTCACAAGCTAATATGTAATGAGGTATTGGCATTATTGATATCTTGTTTATCTTAAATATTAATGAATACAATGAGATACTATAGGATAACTTTTGGTATACATATATTTATTTGAATAATAAAACATAGAGACTAGAGAGGAACTTAATAACCAGTGCTTAAACATTGTAAGTAAGATACACGCTATTCGTTCCATAACTCAGTCAATCGATGAGTTATTTACTCGATAGCTCAACAAATAATGACAAATGACAGCTGAAGCGAATGAAAATGGAACTAAAGAGGGGGTTTGAATTCAGCATTGATTTTCAGTCTCAAAGTGTCAATGCGCAGTGCGCAGAAGTGATTGGGTGTGGAGCTTTCAGCACTGTGCTAGAACGACATATTTTGTCGTTCTTCGTGGTTTACTATTAATTCTGTGAATTATAATGGATAAAAGCATTCGCAATTTCGTTAAAGGCCCTTAATTGGCTGTTTATAACTGATCAGCTGATTTTGACAGTATTTTTTGCCCAGTGACCACCGCCTTTGCATTTAGTACATTGTTCTATATGATAGGAAAAATGATTTCGTTAAAATTGCTTTGTATTTTCTTGTTATTTCAAGAGTCTATACTTACGGAATTGACTCAAGGTAAGATTACTGTTTAATACATTTTTATAGGAACATAATCGCGCCCCGGGATCCATCAATAGCATTTTTTTGATAATGTTAAATTATTAATTTATTTCTTTAAGTTAATTTTCTTTAAGGTTGTATCCTTAATTTGGATAGTAAATAAATAAATCAACGCATATAATATAAATTGTAGCTTATGAAAAATCTGAACTCTAAATCGGACATGCGCGAGATTGAGCTTGACCCCTGACCTATAGGTATTGATTTATAATCCCGATTCGTTACGTAACACCATCATTTGAAAACCATTATTAGGTATTCATATAAAGAATATCATGGATAGGTAACAATACAATATGCACTGTTTGCTCCTAGATTGCTTGCAGGACCTTTAAATGAATACACATTTTGAATTCAAACTCAGTTGGAACTAAATTGAACCTAGAAAAATTTACGCCCCTGTCTAAATTTTATATTCTAAATAAAATTTTCATGGAACACACTTACTTGTTACTTTCCTTATGTCTCTCTTTAATATCAGAAGACACCAAACATACTTGGGTAAAAAAAGTAATGAGTATGATAGATAAAGGATGCACAGGTAGAGAAAATACAAAGAAGAGATGGAGTGTGTGAGGAAAGATGAAAGAAAAATCAGTAAATTACAACATGACGGCTAATAAGCATGTCTGGAAGGGGAAAACATACTGCACCAACTCTGAATAGAATTAAGAACAGGACAACAGAATGATGATGCCTCTTAAATGAAATGCATTAAACACAATATTCAAGCAATTATTTGAAACCGATTTAAGTATATTCAACAAACCAGTCTGCAAAAAAATGGGAGTTTGTTTTAAGGCGTTGAAAAAATATGAAGGAAAGCAGCGCAATTGCACATTGCGAATGATAATTAGTGTCAGTCACAATTATCTTATTAAGACAAAAATAATCATCTATTCATACAAATCACAGACTAATTCAATATATTCATCTGAACTTAACAGCCTTGATTGAAGAGTTAGGTAGCCTACCTAAGTACTAAAAGACACAAAATTAAAGTCATTTGTGACTTGGGTCCAGACCTTAATCCATTCAGATTATTGTGAATAACTTTTTTATTGTTTCCAATTCAACACAATAGTTATATCTTAATATTTAATTGAATGGTAAAGTGTTTTTTTAGATTATGATTTCACACTTTGTTGGTGCTAGGCAATGAACTTTAAAAAAACAATAGATAAACATAAACTTATTGTGCATAAAAACATGACTAGTAGTAATGTAAACATTTAAATTGCATATAAATAATCAGTACATATATTCTTAATTGTATATAAGTCTTTAATCGAAGAAAAGTCTTTGTCTACAAAGTGGTATGATAGATTTTACAAGCATTTAAAATTTTTTGATTATTGTTTAGTATGCATGTGTCCTTATGATGTTCCCCTTAATCAAATTGACCTCTGACTTTTCGAAGTTATGTGTGTATTCACAATGCATTATCACTTGCTTTCACGGTGAAGGAAAACATCGTGATAAAACCTGCACACCTAAAAGTTCTTAGGAATTTCTTAGGTGTGTAGTCCGCCAACCCGCACTAGGCCAGCGTGGTGGACTAAGGCCTAAACCCTCTCAGTTGTAGAGGAGGCCCGTGCCCAGCAGTGGGACGTATATGGGCTGATGATGATAATGAACATATGTGGATAAACATGGTGATAAAAATAAATGTATTCAAAATTTTGCTTCTTTTTATTTTGTCAATTTTATTTGATTGAAAGCTTAATATGAGTAGGTAATAAATTGCACTGAGACTCAATGTTGTCTTTTTTTTAAAGGTATCAATGAAACTACAGTAACTAACTCAGTAGTAACTGAGTCACCTGATGTAAGCGCTTCAACCCCGGCTATGGAAGTCACGCTGAAAGGTTAGTACTGATTAGAAAGTTAGATGGGGTATAAGCAGTGGCGGTACTGCCATAGAAGCCCAAAAGCCCAGTTTGCCTTTCAAAATTCCGAATAATAATCTTTAAGCTTTAAATCTTTTGTTAAAAGCAATTCATATATTAGTGAGAATATCCTGACCCTACAATAAACAATTATAAACTAGACATTACACAAGTAACATGTAACGCTTTTGGGCTTCTATGGAAGTAACGCCACTGGGTATAAGGTATACTTCTATTGCCTATAGAAGTAACATGATGGTGATATTTGCATGAATTGGTAAGTGGTAGAGCTGTGCCATATTCGCTTGGACTGTGCGTTGAATGGACCAGATCTATTATGGCGGTACTACATACTGTCTCACAAAAGATTAAGAAACTGCTGTGTTTCAATAAATTATTGAACTTAATGTTTAATAATAATTTTAATATGGATATAATATGTCAATACTTTAAGTGATTGTTGTAGTTACTTGTTTTATCCTGTTAAATAGTACCTACAATGTAATATATTAAAGTTGGAAGTTGTATCGTTGTAGCGTTTGTATCGCTACCGAGATATTGACAGCCCCGTGGCGCAGTTGGCTAGACACCAGCTTGCGAAACGAGAGGCCGCGGGTTCGATCCCCGCACCGAGACAAATGTTTGTGTGATCCACGAATATTTGTTTCGGGTCTGGGTGTATGTGAGACCGAAAAGTCTCTCGTAGTTCCTGATACCCACGACACAAGACTTGTATCTTAGTGTGGGATCTGAACTGTGTATGTGACTGTTGGGTGTATTTATTTATTTATATTACGGCGTGTTTATCCATTTACTGCTAGTTTTACCCGTGGAGACTGACGATCATATCATCTTCTTTTTCATGTTTGAAAAACTGAAGCAATTTTTGAAGAATTTTAGTATCGTCATTGTAGAAAGCAGCGGTCATACACTGCTGCTGTGAATGTCGATCCCGCAGAAATCGTTCAATCGACATTAAGATTCGATATTTGTTAACTTTTATCTCAAAATTTATTTCGGTGTGGGGTCTCTATTCCCCAATTAGTCTTCACATACATTTTTAGGGATACAACGTGATTTATTTATAAAAATATAAGTAATCTCAAACAATAAATCAAATCAACACGAATTGCCTTTGTTTAAAGAAATACCTAACTTACAGAAGTTGCTATGTCACTCAATGTGAGCAAGAGACCGACAACGGAAAATAAAGAGATCTTTAGTGACTTCATAACGATAAAAAGTTTGGAAGAGTACAAAATAAACTTGTACAACCTCAACAAAGACGTAGCGTTCGTTATATTTCAAGCGCATGCGCAAAACTATAAGATACTAATGTACCAGGATGGGACAGAACCGAATGCTACTGTAGAAGGAGTTAACATCGCGCTTTACTGTGAACACTACAACTACGTGCTTCCATTCTCCATACGGAATGAAAATGCCCTTATTGATATAAAAGTTTTCATAACGGTCCATGGGTATGGAATAAGAGGTCAGTATCCAATTTTCCTCACCGCTGCTTTAAACAACAGGAAAATAGTTCACATATTTTGATTTGTTTTACTAGTAAAATACACGTGTCATTTATTACCTTTCATATTCATATATTTGAAATAACTGTACAAGATTAACGCCCATCGGATCCTGATCAAGCAGTAGGTTTTTCATTTTTTTTATTAAAAGAACCAAGACTTTAGTTTTCTGCCTCACAAACATCTGTCACGATCTTAGTTCAATTGTATTTTGCTTGTATTTATAAATGTGCCTACGACAACGAAGAAATACTTCATGGTCTTAAAAGACGCCTGACGTTTGTAGATCCAATTCCTGGCGGCTGTAGCATGGAAGAAGTTATACCAATCGTTCCATATATGCATATTGAGGAGTCACCAGCCACAGTGATTGTTGATGCGCCTGCGCCCATGGACCCCTTCGATCCAAAGTGTCTGAATACTGGCAGTGTGAATATAACATTCTACATCATGTACTTACCTGGCCTTGATCATACACAAGATACATATTTTAGGGGTATCAAAAAAATGTCAACATTGGAAAGTATCAAGAGATACGGAAGGATAGTAAGTATTCAGGGTTAAATATAATCAAATTTTAAGGCAGCGTGTTCTACTGTTTGTATTAGTGTGATTGCTTGTGGTATCAGGCATTTTTAGGCTAGATCTACCAATGTATCATATAAATGGGTGATGGATTATCTTTGCTCATTAAACGAGGTATAGCATGGTGTAGTACATACATACATAAACTTACGCCTGTATTCCCCGAAGGGGTAGGCAGAGGTGCATTTCTACACCCACATTTCGCCAGGTATGTATCAGTCCCACGTAATAGGGGGCGAGCCTATTGCCGTTTTTCGGGCACAATTCCAGACTCCGTGCTGCTACTGAGAATTTCCTAATGGAAAAACCCAATAACACTTTGCCCGACTCGGGAATCGAACCCAGGACCTCTAGATCGCTCGGCACATACTTGTACCGCGAGACCAATTCAAGTATGTTACACATACGGATTTATTTGTAAAAATTTAAGATTGCGTTGAATCTAGTCATGTTAATACATCAGATCATACATTGTTTTTTAACAGCTTGTAATTTTTTTGTATTTGAACCGTGTAGGTTAATTTATATCATTATTAATATTTTACCGACATAATATGTTACTTCTTAGCATTTCGTTCATAGCCTGTCTGTTCATGCGATCACTTTAATTGATTTAACAATGTGAATATTTTTAAAATCAATGAATCTCCAAATCTTAATAAATTACTTGGATAATGCCATCATCAATAATAAACAAAAAATAGGTCGTGGCACATTTGCCGCAAATGACAACGGACAAAATAGTGCATATAGGTATTTAAATAAAATTTTGGATTTATCTAAAGGTATTATAAGTAGGTATTATTTTTCTGTGATATGAATTATTTTCAATAAATTTTGCATCGAGAAAGAAAAACAAATGTAGAAGAAAACAAACATTATAGTCATGGAATTGAATATATTGAATCGTGTTAAATTTAATAATATTTTTGTAACAATAACATTATGACATCAGTTGCCGCGAAAATTCTGGAACGCTCGTCGCATGGTCGCTAGATACCCTGGAACTAGCAGGGTATACGTAGCTGTTGCTGAGACAGCATACGGATACTCTGTGTACGCTCCTATTGTTGAAAACGGCTGCAATTTCGACGACTGTTATGTCGGTAAGTTTGACTGACACTACAAATATAATTCTTACAGTGGTAGATTTCAATATTAATAGGATCTAAGTGACATAATTAACATATAATTGCCCTAGTTCAACATAAAATATTGCCGCTTAAATCACAGTTACCAATAGTTTTTTGTAGCGACTGTAATATAATATGGTAGAGAAAAATGGTCATTTGACCGAAACCAAATTACCAATAATTATAATTAAAAAAAAACTATGCCTGATCGACCAGACTTAACACTGCAAATAAATTGTTTTAATTATGACTATTTGAAAATTTAACATTAGAATTTGACACACTAAGTGGATTGGTGACAAACTTTATGGCGTGGTGGTAATTTTGGAAGGGTCCTAAGTTCAGTTTTTTATTGTGTAATAAATATTATGTATTTTGAAAATTATGAAATGCGTTCTCTTAAATTTTGTAATTATTTTCAGGTGAATTGTACTTGCTATATTTCTACATGATAACCTTCTGTTTTGGGGTGTACGTTTGCTTCTTTGGAAACCGATTTTTTTACTATTCATATTTCTTTATAACATGCTATACCAGCTCTATACTCATTTACGTTGGGATAAATTATATCACATGTAAAAATGATGATGGTAAGAAATCTGACTTTGAATTTAATCCTTGCCTTTCTACGTGCAAATTACTGATTTCACCTTTCTTTTCAGTTGTGGTTTCCATTTCTACGGCTTTAGGAGCGACATTCGCCCTTGCTTGGATTATTTCTTGGTTTTTGTTTCGTGCTCCGTCTTTCATCATGCTGATGGGCGCATTCAGCGTTGGCTGTTTGGTCTCGTCTTTCTTTTACTACCGGTTCGGAGGTAAGATAGAATTAAACTGCAAAATAAATATGATACCTACTTATAACAGTAACTTCCTAAAGTTTTTTCAGATTACCTAGATATCCTTCAGTCGGACCTAAACTTTTGGAGCCTGTATATCTGCTTGGCGCTCCTGGTGGTTTTCATGCTGCTGTCGGCTCCAGATTATTGCAACACGACCTGCACTAGCGTTGTTGGCTCTTACATGATGATTCACTCGCTGGCACACTTCTCTGGCAGCAACTTGAAATTCATTCTGATCAACGTCATCAGTCGGGCTACTGTTGATAACTTTCACAAGGCTCTCTTGGCGCCACCGTTTCAAATGACAGGTTAGTTTAAAAAAAAATTGTCCAAAAATCTTCAAACGCCCATGCCTCGTCACACGATGCCTCATGCCGACCTGCTGAGTTGCTTCATCACGTTACACTTAAAGGATCCACGACATTAGGAAGGTTGAAATACGTGGGCTGGCAAAGTATTCTACAGCTTCGTGGTACGAAAGAAAATTGTCTTAAGTGGAGTGCTTTTGGAAACGATAAATCCCACAGCATATGCAGCGTTCATTTCACGAATCCCATTGTTCACAGATCAAATTTTGACCATGTTTTGGATATTCCTGTTTGTATCCGGAATGGTATTCCAATTCTACTTGAACCGCGGACGGCCATCGATCCCTCCCAGTCCCCGTATTATTCTTCTATCCGACTGCGGAAGTCATACCGAACGTCGTGACGAGGAGGCCATTGCTCAAAATCGGTGAGATTTTACTCAAATATGTTGAATTATTACATGCGTTTACTACCCTTATTACTATTTGTAATGATATTTCCCCACCAGTAGTAATCAACAAGGACCTAAGGAGGAAAACCAAGAATAAGTGACTACATCCACACCGGTAACACTTAATACAAAATGTTCTTCTAAATGTGTATCGATGTGTAAATTACACTATTTAATTTAGCATGAAATTATTGAAAAAGTTCGTAAAACTCCCTTCTACTTGAACACACCATGATTCTTGGTCCTTAATGAGTGTTATCATGTTTCATGAGGTATTTCATCGCTTGTCATGCTTGATTTAATTACTGTGATTGAAATGTCAATGCGCGTTAAATATAGGTACCGTAAGCTGTGCGATAGCGGATACAGTTAAAGGATAGTCTTTTATTGATTCCTTCAGATTTTCATACAAAATATTTCGGGAATAGTTTTAAATCTTTTATTATCATGTAGTTTATTCAGCTCAGAATTCTAAAATGTTTTTGGGGTTAAAAAGTAACTTTTTTAAGTAAATTATATTGAAATAAAGAGTACAAAGTTTAAATCTTTTATTCAGAAGATTCAAATGTTTTGTTTTTTAATTTAAATGTTAGTCTGATATGCATAATTATCAAGTAATGTTAGCTTAGCGATGGATAATATAAATATGGATTACAGGTTTTGTCTGCATCGCGGCGCCCTTTTTAATACATCGGTTTTCATCCTTCACATTTGCTGTCAGTAGTAATCTATTTCGGAATCACTTCATCATCCTTTCCCCTTTTAGAATGGTCTTCATCGCTAGTGAAAATAAATATCTGTCGCAATATCCCATAGAATTGCATTATCAGTCATTACTCATCAGTCATCAGTAACTTGACTAGAAAAATTGTCCCAACCTCTATTGCATGATAGCCATGTCAAGACAATCTGGACATTATGTTTCGTTCTTTCCTTTATAAATGTTGGCATGGAAGTAGCCAAACCAGATTGAACCCTCGTATCCTTTAGTCTAAATGTATCATTAGAAATTGGGCTTACAATTTTATCTTCCTGCGAAATGCGTAATATTACCGACTCTATTCTATCCTTCCATATTCTTGGTTCTCTGTGATTATACTTATAGTGTGTATGAATTTTAATATGTTATCGTCGTTTTCAGCGGTTGTCATGGAGAGACAACACCTAAAGGACCCACGGAAAATACACCCCTACTCGCCTAAAAGTACTTATTTAAAATTAATGTAGAGTGATTTCCATTGTCAGAATATTTTTTTGCTTGCCGATGTTAATAGGACATATGGCCTAGATCTCAAATTATCTGATAGGCTTAGTAGAGTTTAATGCATTTCAATTAATGTCGTAGAAACTATATGTATTTACAATTGACGTATCGTTTAAAAATCATAATTTTGTGTAACATATCAAGGTTTTTAAACGAATTTAAGTAGTATAACTTCTCTCTATGGACTGTTTGCATTTATATTAATTTGGTTTTGGGTAATATTTTAATAATATATACGTATATTTATATGTATGTATGTATAATATATACGAATTATATATAAGAATGTCCAACTGCTACTTTTAGACTTACTGAATATTTTTGTGACAAATTTATTTCGCCTTTCTATTTTTTACAATATGGCGATTTTAATTATAAGTAAATACATAATATCTTTGTCGTCTGATCCTTTAATAAGACTTAAATATTTTCACTTGATACGCTCAATTTATAGGTTTATTGATTATTTTTTTAAGGTACTTCTACCCAATAATTTAACGACCTTTGGATCCACTATATTAAATATTATACAATTTTATATAAAATACATTCCATACTCCATACTTACCTTAGATGTGAATGTTAAAAATGGGGTGATTAGAGACGTAATGATGAATAATGATATCGATAGGTGTGGGTGCCATATATTTCAGAAATTTTATTCACAACAAGAGCTAAATTTTAACTGAGGTTACCATGACGTAAAACGAATGGTTCCTGCTCTTGTCGTGGTAATGGAATAAAATTCTGTATCGATTTGTACCTACCACATTTATGTCAATATTCACCCCATTTTATCGATTAATTGAATAAAGTTAATACATGTTGAATGAACACGTAGCATTTAAGAATATTTAACCGATTATCATAATCTGATTAGAATTAAGTAATTTACTAAGTCAAGGAAAGTTCCCAGAAGTTCCCAGAATCTTGAATTAACCAAAAGCCGCCAGTGATATATTTATTAAATTTAGTTACTAAGGAACTTTAGTGCATCTCCAAAACTCTTTTTTCTCAATTTTGAATACATGCAATTTTATTTTTGTAAGAGTAATATTTTCCAGTTAACATACAATTTACATTTCCTCATACATCATATACTTATGTGCCATTTATATTGTCTTTGAATATATCACTGGCTTTAGTAAAAAAAAAGTATTATTGTAGAATATAAGTTTTATTGTAGAATTGAAACCAAAGTTAAGATATTTTTCTGATTTGTAGTTCCTTCATCGTGAAGGGCTACAAATCTTGCTTGTGAGACTTAAAGTTTTGTTGCCAAATAAAAAAATTAGGACGTATATATATATCAAAATTGTTTAAGACTGTCTGCATGTGATGTGTATTGCGATTTAAAATCAATAAAGCATAGTAGAAATGTGTTAGTTTTATTTGTCTAAAATCTCCTTTAAAACCCCCATTGCTACTAACTTATAGTAGTTCGCAATCAATAACATCGCATACTAAAGACATTCATTTAACTTATAAAATACGTACTTTAGAATGAAAAATCATCTGTTTTCTACGTTCTTGTATCTATTTTTGTGTTCTATGTAGGTACATATAATACTGTTTTTACACTACATATATCAATTTAGCAAAACCATCATTTTTGAACTAAAACAGTTTAATATTTGAAGATACTTTAAGACCTAATTTAAGTTTTTTTTCTGGAGACGTCACTCATTAAAAAAACAGAGAAATCTCGTTTCGATTAGTTCGAACAGCATTATGAATGGGCCAGCTAAATCGGCATGGATCAGTATTAAAAAAAAAATGCGTCGCAAAATCTTTACTAAGGTTTGTTGAATGAAATTGCAAGACCCCAGATTTTTTTACTCATTCTCTATTATTCCACCTTATCAATGTCGGCGTTACGTATTGTCCTTCGAGGGGTTTGGAGAATTATCAAGCCGATTAATAGTATTATTTTATTTCTGAAATAAAAAGTAGAGTTTAGAAGTTATTATCATGATCCCATATACGTGCTACTGCTGGGCGCAGGCCTTTTCTACAGCTGAGAGGGGTCAGGCCTTAGTCCACCACGCTGGCCTAGTGTGGGTTGGCGGACTACACACCTAAGAGATTATCTATGAACTTGAGAAGTAGCAGTTTTGCTAACATTTAATCATATTAGAGATAGAAGCTCAAAAGCGTTACACGTTGATTGTGTAACGTCTAGTTTATAAATGTTTATTGTGGGGTCAGGATATTCTCATTTATATGTCAAATTGCTTTTCTAAATATATATCACTGAAAGGTGACTGACGGACTGGCAGACTGACATAGTGATCTATCAACACACTGCCCAAACCACTGGACGGATCGGGCTGAAATTTGGCATGCAGGTAGATGTTATGACGTAGGCATCCGCTAAGAAAAGTTTTTGATTAATTCTACCCCCAAGGGGATAAAATAGGGGATGAAAGTTTGTCAATTTTAAACCGATCGGGCTGAGACTTTGCATGCATAAAGCTACTATGACGTAGGCCAACCCTATACCCAACCCTGTAGTCTACGCGGACGGAGTCGCGAGCAAAAGCTAGTGTTAAATAAACATTTAAAGATTAAAGATTGTTATTCGGATTTTTGAAAGGCGAACTGGGCTTTTGGGCTTCTATGGAAGTACCGCCACTGCTACCTATGTCACAACATATTTGACAAAGCGAGAGATTAACCATTCAAATCAAATGCAGTTGTGCTAAATGTTCAATACGATGGGGGACAGAAGGGCAGACAAAATCTAAACCAATTATAACCGTGGATAATCTACGATTGTTTATTTCGTATGAACGAGGGACGCTTGCGTGTTTCTGATAGAATTCCATTATAGAAGGGGTTCTCGCGTTCATGTTTGAAAATTGAATTAACAGAATTTTATTTCGTTTTTAGTATTCATTTAATTTTACCAATAATCATCAACCCATAATAGGTACGTCCCACTGCTGGGCACGGACTTCCTCTACAACTAAGAGGGTTTAGGCCTTAGTCCACCACGCTGGCCTAGTGTGTGTTGCCGGACTACACACCTAAGAAATTCCTTAGAACTTTTAGGTGTGCAGGCTTCATAACGATGTTTTCCTTCAGCGTTAAAGTAAGGGATAAATCATTGTGAATACACACATACCTTCGAAAAGTCAGAGGTGTGTGCCTGGGGTTTGAACCCCCGACCGCCGAGATTCTCGACCGCGCGCCTAAACCTCGAGGTCATCACTACTTTTATCAATAAATTATAATTTGAAAATTATTACTGACCTTATATTTTGGACGAGTCTTGTGTCCAGAAGGTTCGTATCGTTGTTGATGCAGATTTGAACTTAAAATGATATATTACGAATTATAACACCCACAAAAAATTACAAAGAATTTCTATTGAAACGTTTGTTTATTATGAAGATGTCGCTCTTTTTCAGTTTCAGCGAGATCTAGTATCAGAACGAGGAACTAATTTGTCGTCTTACTTGACTAAATTGTTCCCTCTTTAAAAAAATAAAAATGCGTTTACATCATACTCACAGACACGAACTTAACGATTTTTATGATAAATTAACTGTATAAAATTGGATACACTTCAAAATACTCCTCATTTTGTTAAAGCGTAGCCGTATCGACAAAGCGCAGATCACTATAATGCCTACAATGCAACACGCATAATCCCGTCCCATTGTTGTCGGACCCTCCGTCCCGAACTGGGGTCGAAGCTAGTACGCTGCAAAGAGCTAACACGCAAAATTAATACGTACCGCCCAAATACACTTAACGGCATAATTTCCTCTCAATATTTCGAGGGTGGCACCACTAGATATAAGGTTGAAGTTTGTATGGACAGTGCCGCCATCTGTCGGCATTATTAATAATATTGTGTACTTTATTAGGCTATTGTTGCGTCATTTGATATACTCGAGTGTTGATGGGTAGATTTAAATGATTGTTAATATGTTGGATGTATTTAATTTTGTTTTTGTAACAATTTTGTGTGTTTGTTGTTTACCGGACTTAGTGTAAGAAATGTGTAGAAGTAAGTGGTTTTTGCTCCATCTAGAAATTTGTTGATAAGAAAAGCAATTAAAAAGGAAAACTGGTATTGTGAAATAAAAGTTGCATATAGGTAATTGGTTAATGCAATATTTATTAATAAATTTCACTGTTATCTCCTCAATCTATATGCACTTAATATCAAGTAATAATTTATTTTACACTTTAACTTCGAACTAAATTACATTACATACATTTTACTGTAACGCCTACACCTCTTCAATATTGCATTTTTTCTCAATGAAAATATATAAATATTAATTTACAATTCGTTTCCTTAACATACTTTGTGCTGTTAGCCAGCACCATTTTAACAAACAAAAAATAAGCAATTAAAATATTTGGAGAAACGATATCAAATTGGTACTTTTTCACAATTTCGAAGTATTGCTTTAAAAACCAAATTAAATTAAATCTATAGCTACATTTTAATCACAGCAATATTTGATCTTATTAATTAGTTAAGAGTAATAAATAATATAAGTTAATTCGTTTCGTGGCGTGCGCTAAAATATTCGAGAACACAGTACAACATCTATTATTTTATTATACTTACAATAGTCGTCACTCGTTACAACACAAACATCATTAGTTGGGATATGACAATTTGTTGTTTCGCAAGGGTGTCAAACAAATCGATGTAACGAAGCTTATTTTTGTGTGTTGCATTAATATTTCGCACCCCCATGGAATACATCAAAGAAATAAAAGGGTTGCGAGCACGGAGGGCGCGTTACACTCAATTATAACAAACATTGGCACAAACAATTTACATTTCCATTCTCGCCGCGGAACGTTGCTTCTTGTTGAAGCTTCCTCTACTCCACAGTAGATGGCGCTTATCTACATTTACACGCTATTTTACTAGCTTACTATTTTACTGACCAAACGCAATGATACATGCCGCATTCAAATACTATACAACGGGCGAGCAAACAATTAAGAAAAACAAACCCCTCGAGGCATCCGTCATTGTGTGAGGTCGCTTACCACTAGGTTTGAACATCATCAGTTGCTTTCTTAACATTTACGTTTAAAATCGAGAATGTATTGTACAAACATTAAAACAACTTGCACCATTGTTGAAATAAAAGTCACTAATACCGATTAATGTTTCACTTACGACACTGAATTGTTCTGTTCCTGCTGCATGTCGGAGGGCAAGACGCTGTCGTGTCCCGCGGTCATGTTGAGCGCCGCGTTCATGTTGAGGTGCGAGTCGGCGTAGTTATGCGCTATCTCGCCGCTAGATGGCGACTCCGGCACGTTGGTCGGGTTCTCAGGCATCGACAACAGCCGATGCGGGAACCCGAATAGCTGAGATCACTGAAGCCTCCCCCAATAGTTCGACGCGAGGTCCGGCCCCTGCGAGGGTATTTGCACGGGCACGCTCACACCCGCCGATATTACACCTATGGAACAAAGGAGAAGAGGATTTAGTCCGTGATTAAAAACTCTTTTGTGTCCCTAACCTCTTTGTTACTTGCAGTAGTTAATGTTTACAAACTAAGCTCTACATTTATGTAAAGCAAATAGACAACAGACAACAGATAGTTTTATTATAATAAAAGATAATAGATATTATTAAGGTCTAAATACACCAGTTCCATTTTTTTCGGTGTCGTTAAAATGTTTTTCCTTTTATTTTGGTATTAATTAACCTACTAAGCAGGTGCAAGACTAAGAAATTCGTAACAACCGCAACATTGTAACACGATCGTCCCATGCGAAACTAAACGTAACAAAACCAGTAAAACCCAACCTAAAATAGGTGTTCACGATCCAGCAATGAGCACACAGAGAAAATCAATGCGAGAACACGAACCGGTTAATCACCAAAGCACTATAAATAGACGTAATTATTTAGGGAAGCGCAAGCGTTTTCCTATAATTGCAAGTCAATCAAATGTCCGACGGGGGCACATGTTAACACGGTTCTAACGTGAAACCTATTAACGTCATGTATCAGTATCGGTCCGGCCATATGTCTAATAGGATTCCGATTGCGTTCCGTTTATTACACACAATCGCGTTATCTGCGCCGTATGTGCCTGCTGTGCGCGGTTTGATTTATGTACAGACGCGACGGTCATGAAGCTATCCACACGACGCCTATGTACTCATCTTACCAAAGGCTTATGTAGGGAACAGATTTCAGACGCAGACACCGAAGTGTAAGAGTTGTATTATATTTTCGAGTTAAAATCCAACTTTCCGTTAAATAGCTTTTAGTAATTTTTATTTCTGATAATGCATTTTATTTGTCATTTTTTTGATGATACAGAGAGTTTTGTCTAAATCGGTTTGATTATATTTATTTCTGTAAATTGCATCGATGATAGCATTCTGTAATTTAATGATTTTATTTGACAACAACAACAATTTTGTCAACAATATTGGAAAGACGATAGATAAGAAAATCTTTTTTGGGTTTCAAATCCTTTTCTTACAAATATCATTTACAAATATCATTTGACTGCCTCGTGGTCTCGCGGTACAAGTATGTGCCGAGCGATCTAGAGGTCCTGGGTTCGATTCCCGGGTCGGGCAAAGTGTTATTGGGTTTTTCCATTAGGAAATTCTCGGTAACAGCACGGAGTCTTTAAATGTGCCCGAAAAACGGCAATAGGCTCGCCCCCTATTACGTGGGACTGATACATACTTGGCGAAATGTGGGTGCAGAAATGCGCCTCTGCCTACCCCTTCGGGGAATACAGGCGTGAGTTTATGTATGTATGTATGTATCATTTAAAAAAAATGAGTTAATGTGTGTGTGATGTTACACATCACTTGCATCAACAACCCTTTAACATTCCTTTCAATAAACAATTTCGCATTTACCGCGTCTATGGCGTAATAGCTATAATTATTTAGGTGCGGGGTACACTGTACCCGATCGTGAGCCACCCCCGACCGCCGCGTGTGGCCGGGCGATAACAGTTTTCCGTTCCGCCGCCGCCGAGGGGCGACGTTTACATTCATTACACGTTATTATCGACTCTAAACAGGGCTCCTGCGAGACTCGTTTAGTCAATGGTTTGTGTCTACCCCGCTGCTTGTTTATGACGCCCGATACGCTGCACGGATGTTTTAAATCGCTTTTATAGCTAGTGTTGCCAGTGCCGCTTCCATTTGTTGTGCTTCTAAGTGTACCTATTCAATATTATCCTTGATGCTTCTGTATTGAGGAGAATTTGTGGTGTCTTTATAACAGAACAGTATAGGATGAAGGTGTTATTATTAATTATAGTGGATTTGGGCACGTCAGCAATATTTGCAATGGTGGTCATTCATACCTATGTGTAACACGTTCACTTAGGAACATATGAAAGATAAAGCTTTTAGATAAAGCCTTCAGCTTTTCATTACGTAGCGTATGAGTAGAATAAAGATGTAATTCTTATTGCTCTATGATCATTATGAAACCCATAGATATAATATAAGCAACGATGTCTTGTTAAAAATATTCGGCCTAAAATCCTTTTACAATACAACAGCATAGCCAGACGTTACTATAGTCACGAAACATTCCATTAAAATTTTAATCTTGCGAAATGAAAAACATCCCTTCACGGTATCCGCAAAGAACTGGAGCCAAAAAGCGAAAAGTAGAACAAATCCGCATTATTTAATACCGCACCAAGCTGCAAATGCACCCGTGGAAAGAGCGCAAAAGAGTAAATGAAACGAGAGCGTGCATTTTGAATTGTGAAAAACTCTTTTGTTCGCGGTTGGCGTTGAAAACTCGGCAGCTGAACAATGCCGCGAAACGCCCCAAACAACAATAATTCATACCGCTTCCCGCCACCTACGGCTAAAAATGTCCGCCGCACCATGTATAATATCAAATGGAAAAGTTACGGCTTTTTAAAACAATGCCGAAGCCAGCCCGGCTCGACTTGCGCAATAAATCTGCAAGTTTTATGTTTAGCTATTTGTTACTGCTTCGGGGTAGCGCCTTCGTCGACGCCGCCCGAGCCGCGGTCTACTTCCTTGCACATTTCTTTAAATATTAGCATTCGGTTGCTGAGGGACATTGTTAATAAATTTTCTAGCAAAAATTTACTGACCTTTAATGGGATCTTTTTGCTGTATAAACTGATTTTGTGGATACAGATATTGATATTGCAATGAATCAGAATGACAGAGGGTTTGAGATTTGATACATCATGACAGCCCAACCACACTGACTGACTGTAGTATAGTATGACTACAAAGTCATCGAAAACTGTCATCTTTCATTCAGTGACGGGCACTTTCATAAAAGCCCAAAAGCGTTGTAGGTCAAATTGATTTGTTACATAAAGATTTATAGGTTAAAGATTATTATTCAATATTTTGTAAGGCAAGCTGGGCTTTGGGCTTCTATGGAAGTACCGCGACTGCTATCTATATAATTTTGCCAGCCTGTCCCATACACATGATCCTGGAACACGACGATACCCGAGTCTAGTAAAAAAACTTAATAATGAAACAATCTACATAACCGCGAATCTAATAAGAATAAATGCGGAGAACTCTGCAATTCCACTATTTGTTAACGAAATCGTTCAATATTCAAAATCAATTTAAAAACGATTTGTAAGGAACAGACAACGGCAAATCCAATCGAGGCCGCGAGCTTCTATTTTCCTTTTTTTGTTTCCCCCGTCATGTCGCGGTCTTGTGCGCTAGACGCCCCTGCTCTTGACTCGGCGTTTTTTTATATTTTATTACCAAGTTGGTAAATATTTTCCAAAGGCCCTCTCATCTAGATTTTTGCGGTTTTGTAACGTCTCGCTTTATATTAATTTCATTGAGTGTGTTTTTTATTATTTAGATAAATGTACGGCTTTAGCATTGTCGTTGCTAAAATTTAAAGATGGCGGATTGTGAATTAATGTAACGGTTTTTCGATGACACAAGTTTAAATAATTTTAACTACATTCATGTTTCTGATATACTTTTATCAACAATTTATTTACACTTTTTAATTCGAAACGTTAAATACACAGATGGCACAGGGTAAAATATAGGTATAAGGTACAATTGGCAACCCTAAAGTGCTTTCAAATAGAGCAACATTAATATCATAAATCTTGTACATTTAAAAAGGTTAAGTCTTAAAATATAAGTTATTTCTACTCACCAGTACTTGCAGCAGCCTGTGGTTGGGAGTACGCCGCGTGCTGCTGATGCGCGGCCGGCGCTCTCGAGTACCCGCCGCTGCCGAGGACGTCCCCGAACATGTAAGGGTAGCCGCCATCTCGCTGCTGCAGGCACGACGACGTTAGCCCGCCCGACATCGAGCTGTCGGAACCAAGCGCACTGTCAGTCACACGCCCAGGAACAAAAAATATTCGTAAATTTTTGTAGGTCATAAATATTCAAAGTAAATATAACGGACAAATTTTAAATTAGGAATTTGATTTTAGCACACGTTAAAAAGTAATGTTATGTCAATTTGAAGATGTGGTTGATCTGTGTTTAAAACCGATTTTTTTAAGTCTTGGTGGTTGGTAAAATAAGTAACAAAACTTTTTGTTTCTTATTCTTCTTTCCTTCATCTGTTTTTTAATTAACGCAGTGAATCTTGTCTAGACGTTGTTTCATTTTATGTTATTTATTTAATCTATCCATATTTTAATCCAGTTGCATTTGAATAAAACGTCCAAGAAATAGGACAGTGAAATACAAAAAGGTGTAACAAAGCATCTATGCCTGATAGATTAAACTAAAAAGTGGAAGTTCTCATTTCACTAAGTTAATTTGCTCGACGACAAAAGCTAAAACCCGTAGTTCACTATTAAAAATCAATTCAAGTGGAAAGTCGGGCGACCTTCGGCGGTAAACTTCGGAACGTCTCGGTAGTCGGTGCAATGGCGGGAAACGCAAGGAGCCGCGACCTTTGCCGCTCGATTTGGCGCGCAATTTAATTAGTGTCGCTCCTCCGTAATAGATGGCGTTAGGAACGTGTCAAGATTTCATCTCTCAAATTTTTTTTTAAATGGTGCCTGATATTCAAATATAGGGCCTAGTCATACGTAAACATAATTTTTGAGATTTTGTAAAAAATATAATGTAATAAAGCAGATAAAAGCTTACCTGTAAGAATCTCCCATGGTTGCAATGGGTTGCGGTATGGGACTGTACATGGAGTTGAAGCCCCCGTTGAGGGGCAACCGGGGCGTAGGGGGCGCAGGGGGCGACGCCGCGGGTGCGTCTCTGCGTTGGCTCCGCAACTTTTCCTCACGACGCCACTTCGCGCGCCGGTTTGAGAACCACACCTGTACAGAAACTAGAGTTAGATATGCGAAAACTAAACAGGGAATGACAGATATTAGTCAAAGCTTGTTGTAATATATTAGTTATGATTAATTTACGCAGTGTAATGGTTATGTTACAAATTACTTCAGTAGCACTAAACCATTTAGTTAGTCACTACTCTTACTCATTTAGTAAAGTGAAAACTTGTTTTTAACATTAAAAGGAACATAAGTACATTATTAGAGAAAATAAAAGTTTGAAATTGACGCGTTAGTAATTTTACTAATGGTAAATAGTACAGACGAAATGTGTAATCTTGAAATAAAGTACATATATGTACACCGACTTATCTGTAAATTCGTAACTTTGTATCGTGAATTTGACTTGATAATATTTTGTTGTATTTATAACTGTATTTATTTTATGCTTACATGATATATTTTAACACAAAAGCCATCTATACAAGACCTTCTAACCTAAATTGAACAGACGCTATATATTAATACATATCTTTTATAAGATGAAAAATATAGTAAATAATCGCTTACACAAAATATTAAGAAAAGTATCGCAAGGAAGACAGTCCAGCGTGGTGGACTAAAGTTTACTAAATACTTCTTTTTAAGGTACCCAACGTCGAACTTTACTGACTGCACGATAAAGACATGTTGTTCTATTTAGCCTATAAGGGTTGATAGTTGCTTCTTGACATTAAGGGATGAAAGGGTTAACGTGTCCTTCGATGCAAGAAAGGTCCGAGATGGCCAGTAACGGTCACTATGCTCGCTTCTAAATAAACGAAGCAACCAGCCAAAGGTTTCTAAAACTGGTTGATTTATACATTTCAAATTAAGAACATATCTTTGGTTTAAATAGAATAATATTTTTGTACAAAACATTTATAATATACTTCATATTTTTGGTTTTTGTATTCTTTATTCCGCGAAATAAAAAAGGTTCCTATATCAACGACGACATTTCTGAAGTATAATTCAGTTTTGGCATGAAGTAATAATTTACAACGTTAACATTCAAATGCAAATGCAGTCTGCGTTACAAACTCATTAAAGTGCCACAAAACGTAGCACTAAATCAAAAATTAACATTAAGCTAATGAGGAAAGTTGACGTACAACAATTAAACCTCACTTAATAAGCGCCAGTTTGTAAGCCAAAACAATATCTACGCGACGTAATGTCATAGAATTATGGGAAAACCCATTTGGTGAAGAATTTGTAATATTATTTGGTAGGGGTGGTTTAGTAGGTGCATAATTTGCGAGGCGTGGGGCACGGGGCGGCAAAAAGACCTGTCATCGCTGTCATGGAAGAAATATCTATAGACGCAAAGGGAAAAATGAGTCCCGTCACAATATTTTAGGAGCAAGTAGAGCGTCGGACACATTGGGCGTCCAAAGTGTATTGTATTATTCAATAGGTTTATATTCTAAAAATTATATTCTCGGTACAAATTTTATTTTGATAGTTTTTCTTTTTAAATAGAAATTTATTGCATGTCCTCTCATCACGATATTTTTTGTTTAGATTACTTTTTTATTAAAACTGAAATGATAAATTCCAGGTAGGAGATTTTCAATATGCTCGAAAAATATAAAAAATAAATGCACATCACATAGTAATAGAAAATCCAATATTTTACCGTAAAACCTACCTGTTGTATTTATTTCATAAAAAATTCTAGATCAGAGAAAAATATTTTAGACTTATGAAAAAGATTTTATTCTTATAAAGAAACAAATTTAATGTTTATCTGTGACAGTTTGTTATGTGGAAGAAATTGTCGAGCATTTTACAGAAAGTTAATAATAAATGTTCAAATTGTCTACGAAATGACTCGTGTATTAAACCTACAATATCCATCTATGATACAAATTTACAACTTTTCGTTTCATTCATAGTAATCTACGATAGTTCAGAAATTTGTAATTATGGAGTAGCGAATTTTACTTTGCTTTCCACATTTTATACAACAACACTTTGCTTTCTCAATATCGCTATTGACAAACTGTCAAATTTTTCATCAAATATTCACATCTTAGGATATATGGACATTGTAAACTCCGCCTTACATGACCCTTCGTACATCTCCGTAAGTTTTTGCGAGGGTCGGGATAAAATATTGTCGGCAACATTGTACCGATTCCTTCGGAGGGCCGAGCAATAATATTATGACATATTGCCTCACGCCACCTCTTTGGGTTTTCATATTTGGGAGTTATCTACTATATCCTACTTCATGTACACTCCCACTTTAATTTTTTTGAGCTATTTGTTACGTATGTATCTACGTTTTGTGTAAATAATATTTTTTTTAAAGGAAGACTACATTGTATGCTACAGTATTTTTTAGTTTGAGGACTTTAATTCATTATGCAATTATGCATGTTTATATTTTAATTATATTTCATCATCATCATCATCATCAGCCCATATACGTCCCACTGCTGGGCACGGGCCTCCTCTACCATTGAGAGGGTTTAGTCCACAACGCTGGCCTAGTGCGGGTTGGCGGACTACACACCTAAGAAATTCCTAAGAAGTTTTAGGTGTGCAGGTTTCATCACGATGTTTTCCTTCACCGTTAAAGTACGTGATTATTCATTGTGAATACACACATAACTTCGAAAAGTCAGAGGTGTGTGCCTGGGGTTTGAACCCGCGACCGTCGAGATTCTCGACCGCGTGGCTAAACCTCGAGGCCATCACGACTTTCGAATTATATTTAAGATATTTATAACGTATTACAAACATGTAGTGGTTTTAAGGTAACACCACTTTATCCAGCTTAAAAAGCAAATTATGGTCTGATTTGTATATATAATCCATACGATTTAATATGAGGCCCACAAGGTTTCGAGCGCCATATTACTAACGCCATGACAGCCGGCGCCGGAAGTGACGCGCACGTGAGCACTGCTTCCGGGAGTGCGTTCCGTTCTACGCAACTCAATGTCACAATATTGTGTCTACGCTCAAATTATTTGCTTGATAAAATACATTGTTATATTTAAATATTTACCCGCTTCTAATAAGAAATAATATTTGCACTGAAATTTCGTTACACATTTCCGTAAATATCTTTTACCAAAAAAGCTTTATTATAAAGTAATTGGTGTGTCTCTTGTATAACTTAATTTAAATAAAATTTAAAGTAAAACTTGCTTGTCAATTTAGTTACTAGTTGTCATAAAAAATACATAGTAATTTTAAAATTCATAGTAAAATTTTATTGAAAACAATTTAAATGATAGATTGTTGTGTGTTCAATATAAATAGCGGTCGAAAAATATAAATCATAGCGAAAATATTTACGTCCAAAACCCGCCATTCATCAAATTGTACAAAAACAGAAAAACACGATAAATCTGAGCACCATTCTAACACCACAAAATCTCGGTACTTTTTCAAAGGATGGCTCTGCTAGCGCTTTATTACAAGGTCATAGGGTCGAGAATAGCCTGTTTTGTCCCGTAAACGTTTGTACGTGGTGGGTGCCAATTTTTCAAAACAGCCCCCTCCCCTCGCGGCGGAAACGCGCCCCTGCTTCCTGTAGGCTCGGGGATCAATACCTCACCCCTCCCAATATTATGACTATAACTTTGGAGAAAATATTATGGATAATTTTAATATCTCCCGGCTTTTGTGTTGGAATTCCTTTACGCAACTGTTTGGTTTTATATCATTATTCGAGAAGAATTTTGAGATTAACTGCGATTTTTTATGTTAAATTTATTTATTTATTCAAGTTATGTTAACTGAGATGACTTTCTTTAAAAATATACACAAACACTTAAATACGAGCAAGTATTAGTGCGAGGATCGAACCCGAAACTTTTCTGACTTACAAAAAAAACTTTATAACCTGGAGATCAATTCATGTTACGTGTTACATGTTCATCACTCAATGGCGTCACTATGATAGAAGCCCAAAAGCACAGCTTGCCTAAAAAAACCCGAATAATAACTTTAAGCTTTACATCTTTATTTAACACAAGAAATTTGACATATTCATGAGAATATCCTGACTCCGTAATAAACAATTATAAACTAGACATTACACAATTAACGTGTAACGCTTTTGGGCTTGTATGGAAGTACCGCCACAGATCACTTATAAACAAGAGGCCCTGTAAAAATGATACATCATATTGTAAAATCCCTGTCGTCACAGCCTTGAACCCTGGGGCGACACGTGGCCGCGTCCCTTGGAATACCAAATGATGTTCACGCTACTTCTTGCAACCTAATTCGACGACACTGCGGGCAAAACTAGGCCTTAAAGCTTCACAATCAAATATCAATGTGGCTTGAGTTGTATAATCTGAGAATTCGCTACAGGCCTGACGTTTGCCAACACTCCATTTTCTTCATGTGTTTCGTTGAGTGTTGCAAGTTAAAAATAATGTTTAATTTGAATATGTTTGCTTTTCATAATTTCATTTAATTTTATTGCAGACTATTGGTTTGTTCTCGTGAAACGAAAAATACTACTACTATTAGTAAGGCATAAACATTTAGCATGGACGTTATAACAGTACAAATTATTAATAGAGAGACACAAAGTATAGACCACTAATCTTATTGTTAATATTACTTCATCAATCAAAATTATATTAAAATTATGAGTAGTGTTAATCTTAAATTTGTATTACAGCCTGAACGCCCCTCATAGCCGTATTTTTATAATGCGTAGCTTATCTTGTAGATTAACTTAGGTAACAAGATCAACCCTAGATCAAGTAGTATTTGAAGACACAGAGGCAGCGGCGCACTGCACAGCGAGCCGGCGCGCGGCTAATGTGAGAGTTTAGTCGCCTTGTCGCCTGAATAATGTCGCGTTGTCGCCGAACAACGTCGCGCAGTCGCCGCATGCTAATACGGAAACTCATTCGGTATAAACTTTGTTTTTATGAAATCATTGATGTCTCGATTAAATAAGGATTTTACATACAGGCTGACAGTTGTCAGCCCCGTGGTGCAGTTGGCTAGATACCAGCTTGCGAAACGAGAGGCCGCGGGTTCGATCCCCGCACCGAGACAAATGTTTGTGTGATCCACGAATATTTATTTCGGGTCTGGGTGTTTGTGAGACCGAAAAGTCTCTCGTAGTTTCTGATATCCACATATATGCGACTGTTGGGTGTATTTATTTATGTATTTTTTATTTATTACACTGATATTCGATATAAAAACAAAAGTTATAGCCTTAAATTATTCATTTCAAGTTTGGGTATTTACCAATGATTTTTTTTCATAAAACACTATCTATTTTTTCGCCATAGCGAAAGACACTTTAGCTAATATATTCATAGTAGTAATATAGATAAAATATTACTATATTATATGGTCGAGTGCGATGTTGTCTGTACGTAGCATCTTGATTGTGAAAGCGTCGACTTCGAGTGGTTGACGTAAAAGCTAAGCCTTCTCCGTAGTGGGAACAATGTAGCCCACACTGGGATTTTCGGAGCAACAATACTGGAGATGGCTGTTTTTGCATTGCTTGTAGTAACGAGTATGGCAGTATTGGCGTTAAGTGAAAACGACTCAATGCTAAATCTGTTTTGCTTGATGAATCGTTTACTTACGTTACTGCCTCGTGGTCTCGCGGCACAAGTATTTGCTGTGCGATCTGGAGGTCCTGGGTTCGATTCCCGGGTCGGGGAAAATGTTATAGGGTTTTTCAATTAGGAAATTCTTAGTAGCAGCACGGAGTCTGGAACTGTGCCAGAAAAACGGCAATAGGCTCGCCCCCTATTACGTGAGACTGATACATACTTGGCGAAATGTGGGTGCAGAAATGCACCTCTGCCTACCCCTTCGGGGAATACAGTATGTATGTATGTTTACTCAATCGTTGTTTTAGGAAAATGTCATGAAGTTCTTTTTGAATCAGGCTTAATCGTATAGCAAGTAGTAAAGCCAAATACAAAAAATTAAAAAGAAGAAATAATGCGCCTTAGGCGAGTTTATTGATAGAGTTTAAACTCTACGTATATGGAAGTAGTCTAGTAATTAAGTCTAAAGATGTACGATATATTAATCGGAGTAATGTACTCTTGTTAATCTTGCCAGATATTTTGATATCCTTTAAAGATTTTCCAGACAACACGATAGGTTTAAAAAAAAATATTATACAGGGTGTAAAAAGACCGTGGTCAATTACTAAGACAGGCAATAGTCACGGTGATTACAAACACATTGACTCTAAGAAATCCTGAAAAGATTGTTATTTTCCTAACTACCCTAAGTATAAATGTATATGGTGATTAGGAAAACATAATTTTTTTCGGGAGTTTTTTTGCATTTTGCAATCACCGTTACTATTACCTGACTTAGTTTTCGACAATGGTTTTTTATACGCCATATATGCGTAGAGATATCAATTAAAAACCTTAATTTTCAAATTTCATTCATGAATTTTGAAGATTCTACAATACATCACGATTTTTATTTACAATTCTTAAATATACGCTTTTAGAACACTCAAATGGCAAAGAGAAACAAATTGGATTATCTCAGAATTGGCGTTAAGTGTTTGGAAATTTAAAAAGTGTAGTACAGCCACTCCGGTCCATTACAGCACTACCCGTCCGGCGTGACGTGACAAACGATGTTTTAAACTGTTGCCAACAACACGCTTTAATGGTGTATGAATTTGAAACAAGGGGTAGGTGTCCGAAACGCGGGGTGCAGTAAGAAATGTGTATTAGTCATTTACCACCTTTTTTTTTAGGCACGGCAATGTAAAAACTCTTAAAAAATTCTCACGGAAAAGTTATGTGTAGTTGTTGTATAATTGTTGAATGTTGTATAGCCCTGTTTGTTGAAGGAGATACAAGCGGTAGTGGTAGTTTAGTAGCGGTTCTTTGAGGTAACAAATTTGCAAGCCTGATGATCAGTATGATGGCCTCGAGGTTTAGGCGCGCGGTTGAGTATTTCGGCGGTCGCAGGTTCAAACCCCAGGCACACACCCCTGACTTTTCGAAGTTATGTGTGTATTCACAATGAATTATCACTTGCTTTAACGGTGAAGGAAAACATCGTGATAAAACCTGCACACCTAAAAGTTCTTAGGAATTTCTTAGGTGTGTAGTCCGTCAACCCGCACTAGGCCAGCGTGGTGAACTAAGGCCTAAACCCTCTCAGTTGTAGAGGAGGCCCGTGCCCAGCAGTGGGACGTATTTGGGCTGATGATGATGATCAGTTTCAAAAACGGATGAGATCATATTTAATAAACGTTTGAAAAATAGGCTATACTCTTTGTACAATACTGTATGCTTTCCAATGGTGAAGACTTTTTAAAGGTAGTGTTATGAACACAGACAGCCCGCATCATTAAATAAAAGCGGTTATTTTAAGTATATTATATAAAATGTTGCGTTAATGAGTAATGTTGCACACACGTCATCATTACGGTAGTTTTCCCGCCCACTCACCTCCAATGAAATTAAAGTCCGCAAACACAAAATAATAAATATTTACAATTCCGCGCTCGGCAATCCAAATGTAATCTCCATGTTAAAATTTTTAATTTATGAATAATTTTTACCCGACACATCAATTAAGCAAAATTAATGCAAAGCAAACAAAAACCGAGCGTGAATGTTGCCAGAGCAAAAATTACATGCAACAAAAACAATGTCTGGAATATTTTGCTATAGCAACCCTATATTTGTTTAATCTATGTAATGAATCCATATGTGCCGCTACGGGTGCGCCCGTGGACGTGGTGATATTGCCCTTGTTTTTTTACTTTGTTTGTCGAAGACGCATATCCACGCAATGGCCGCGCCTATGTCAACAAGGAGTGTAAACAGGCCCTTATGAACGCATACACCGCTTTATTAAAACACGCCCTTGTTCGATTTTAGTTGGTTTTTATGTAAATGGAATAAATTAAGTACGCGGGAGTACGGCCGGGCCGGTGGAGCGCACACTCCGTATTGTTTTAATAACATGATGGAACTTTTGAAAGGTTTATCGATTTCCTTCATAATCCGTGTTGGGAGATCGTGAGAATCGACTAAATATATTCACTTACGCTACAAGTGTAAATAAAGTATAGCCTATTTTATCTATTCTGTAGCTAAAACTTCCTAGAACATGACTAACATCAAAAAGTCAAGAAACAACTTCTATACTTAACCTTTTTAAAACTGAGGTAGACAAGGCGCTAAATCTGTTAATATCTGTCATTCACCAAAACAGTTAGTGGGATATGGCGAGTGTTTAGTATTGCCACCTTACCGGTGTAAACTGGATGTTGTTTTACCTGGATACGTGCCTCAGGCAATCCGATCTTTTCAGCGAGCCGCTCTCGAGCGAACACGTCAGGGTAGTGGGTCCTCTCGAACTCTGTGGGACACGCAATACATTAGACACATATTTAACACAGGGGCGGTACTTCCATAGAAGCCAAAAGCCCAGCTTGCCTTACAAAATTCCGAATAATATTTTTTAAGCTTTAACTCTTTAACAAAACCAATTTGACAATAAATGAGAATATGTGGACCCCACAGTAAACAATTATAAACTAGACATTATACAATTAATTCTGGGGGTCTGTAAAATTTGTATTACAAGTACCTATACAATTAAACGTAGTCCGAGCTGAGAATCGAACCCAGGACCTATAATTAATAGTTATGCATATAAATATAACTATAATCAGTTCAGTACAGTCCCCGAGGGTCGAACTCTGGAACTGAACTGGAATATCAATAAACTATGTATGTACGTATAAAAACTAAACCAAACATTGAAAAACCCAAAGCTAACGATTAAAAACAAAAATAATTTTTTTTAGCTCCTTTGTACAATTTTGAACAATGATATCACATCAAACGATCTCAATAAACTCGAAAAACTAATAATAAATGACAAATAAACTAATAAACCAATACACAACAGCCGAACAAACAAGCAAACAGCAAAAAGTAAGATTAACGCGCCACCGTAATTGGGCCTCTGCCGAGAGCTGTGCAAACGTCGAGGGACAATATTTATTTATTTACTAATAACCGTGTATAGCAAACAATAAATAAGATGAAAGGGACATTCGGAAATAGGTTTATGAAGGCTCTTGGGACCTCTTACTTCGCCCACGCGATTTATTGCCTCGTGTGAAAACAACTAGAGAGTTTGCGTTGGACGATTCTGTGGACTGATTTTTATTTGAAATTAATGTAGTTATGCCAATTATTTAATTGACTAATATGGATTAGCATTATTTATTTTTGACAGATATTGATTCTTATAGGAAAATAGGCGTAAATAGAAATAATAATAATAATATAGGGCTCGTTTTAGATTCATTGAATATTAAATGCATTATGAAACGCTTATGAAAAGGTTATCTTTGATTTTACAAATAATATCGTTGAAAATTGAAGTATAGTTTTTATGTATGTAAGTATAATCATAAGGTGTTCTTTAATAATTTTCTCAAATCATGATCTCAGTCATGATACTAAAAAAGTGTAAAAATATTTCATATTCGTGAACGAATATGTACGTCTAAAGTATTTGAATTCGTTACTAACCTTTCTCAAGGCTATCTATTTGGTCGTTGGTGAAGGAGGTCCTGTTCCTCTGAAGCTTCCTCTTCAGCCGCAGCCTCATTTGGGAGTCTTCATCTCCTGATGATGCGTGCTCGCTGTTGCCGTCCGAACCCGCCTCCGATTGAAGTGGATCCGCTGCGAAGACACCATATTATTAGATTTTACAATATATTAATGGATTGACTTTTCATATTTTATTAGAGAAAAATTATGATAGTCTCGAAGAAAGGTCCAAATTTAAAGCAATCCAGAAAGTTATGTGTATTCACAATGAGTTTTCACCCATAGTTTCAAGTTTTAAAGAAAATTTTAATTCATATTTAGCTTAAAAAAATGCTTAAAGTAATTTTTTAAGTGCAAGCACACTTTACGATGAAAACAGATACCCATAACTCTAAACGTATTAAATAATTCAATTTATAATAGTTAGGCGGCTATCATGTATCATAAGTACGACGTTTTGTTCACAGAGAGTTTAACTCTAACAAAAAGTTTAAAAGCCGAGGGGATCTGTTCATCATAAACTATCAACAAAGCACTCTTGCAAAATGCACTCGACTACTATCAACCAGATGCGTCAGCACAGCTACAAAATTACAACCCTTGGTATTACAGACAAAAATTACAAAACCAATGGCATTGACCCCCTCCCCAAACCATTTGTTGGTTAACCGGGTCCAACTTACACTGGTTGTTTACTACCCTCAGTAAGGGCGAAATTAAACGATCACCGTAATGTTGTCGACATGCCTCCAGCTAATTGATTAATTTGCTTTATGGTCGGCCCACTTGAGTCGGGGTTCGATTCCCGAGTAATGACCGCACGGCCGGATAGTCGCGCTGAATGACACGACTGTTATGCAATCTGTCACATTTTGATGTTAGAAACGGGGCAATATACCTAATGGATCACTTTTGTGGAAAACTATAAAGAGAAGAATAAAAAATGTTACTGTGTAGGTATTTGTATCGTAAATCGTGTAATATCTATTTTTATGGTTTGATTGGATGATCTTGATTTTTAGTTCGACCTACCAGTGTAGGGGACACCATTTAGTATATAACAAGCGATCTCTTGACGGCTGTGTTTGAGCTAAATTATAGCGTTTACAATTTTTGGATAAAGTAACCTTATAGAGGAAAAAGTGTAGTTAATATCCCTTAAGATAAAAAATTACGAGAATGTATAAAATAAGCATGGAGTTTCGTCTTATTGTTTAAATAACAACGCCTGTAGGTAGGTTACATCGCGCTGTTTGAATGTAAATAATTGTCATATAAAATTATGTATGATCGTCATCACGTAAGTACATAAACATCGCCCTCATATATTTCCATACGAACCTCTCCGATTGTCTGTACGCAGTTGAAAACATCGAAATTCTAGCGACCGAGACACATTCCATTTCACTTTGAAACATGATTGATGCGCGACATTCGCTCGGCGAAACATGGCGGACTTTCCAATCGGTTGACAATTTTGATTGATCGTCCGCCGGCAATGCGTGTTTCGGTGTACACACGCCCTTACCGAGACCGACTGACACTGTTTCTAATGAGAACTTAGTGCTTTGAAAAGACTGAGTTCCAAATTTGAAATTTTAACCGAGTTTTACTGGCTGAATACCATAGACAATTATATTCTTGTAAGATAATTTGAGATTATATTCGCTACCACAATCAAATTGCTATTTTTAAACTATAAACAAAACACAGTTTGAACAAAGAATGACGAGCAAAACTGAGTAAAATTCTTTTCTCATTATACACCAATATTATTTCCATTCTAACAATCACCGTTTTCATTTATTATCGTCCGCGGCATAAAGGAAGAATTCATTAAAAAAAATCAATTCTTTAGACGAGCGCACTTACCCACAATTCCACCAATAACGACCTACAAAATGATCGGCAAAAAACTTTTTCCTTTCCTCAATAAGGTCGGCGAGGGGCGGGATGAAACACGAAAAATACATAAGAGAAAATAATAGTAGTAAGAAAATAAGGAACGAAATAAAAGTGGAGGAAGAAAAAATTGAAGAAAATAAGCACAAAGGGGACCGAAGAAAGTCGGGGAGATAAAGCGGAATTGGAGCTATCGGGGCGAACACGACGGTCGTAGGTGGGGGCCGATTGGCGGAGCGCGATTATGTGAGATCGATACTGTCACTCAACGTGTGGCCGCGCGAGGTACGGGCACTCGCGACCGCTGTCCGCCGACAATCCCACCGCAACCCTAGACGTTCCGTATAAGCATGTGCTTTGAGTAGGTAGCAATACCTTCTTATAAAGGACGCAAATCTAGTTTAATTATCTTGTGTTACTACACAACACTTAGTATTAGGAAATAAAAAAAATTTCAACTCTAAACAAAAATTTGTCGACCCCACAAAAATTTCACATTCAAAAAGTAGACATGAAAGTTAGAATGAGTACATTTTTTTACAAATTTTATATTCAAAAGACAATACATCTTAGACTTAAGTTGTAATTGAATTGAAAATCGCTGTCGCTCATGCCTTACGATGGTACAAGTAAGGACGGGGTGGCCTGCGGCCGGACAAGGCGCGATCCACCTAATTTGGTACGCTTCCGCGAATAAAATGTTCCACTTTGTCTGCTATCTGCCACTTGAGACTAAATAAACACCCCTTCCATGGCACACTTTTGAGTACATTCTTTCAGTTTTACACGTTTGGGAATTCGGTTAAACGAGCTCTCTTACAAATTGGAAGAAATTATACAAATATTACAATTTAGCAAGTTTCTAAAACTGCCGATTCAGTTTTCATACACCTAAATATTTCGTAGTCTATTGACATCACACTTTGCCATTAATCTGTCAAATTTATTACTAAATTCATAAAATGCAACGATTACTCAGTAACAAAGTGAACATTGCACCGAATCACATTTACTATCTTTATTCTTCCTCAGAGACCTAGCACAATCATATTAAATGTTTTATAGAGGTTGAAGTTTTCATGCTCCATTCCCCTGGCCATAATTACGTTACAAAAACTAAAAAGAAAAAGAAATATAATTAACGACCCACACGCCTTGTTAGCCGTCATATAAGTAATAGTATCTAATCTAGGGAGGGAGCGACAGACAAATTGTTTGTTTGTAATCAACCATTCGCTTAATGTGGCCGGGGCTTGTAACTGGGGTGCGTTTTTATTGCCATGTCTTGACCAATTGACATCTCTGAGTGTAAGCTCTTCGATATTAGTTGATGGGTGTCTAGGAATATACGAATTATTCAATGCATATGTTGCTTACGTGTATCTGTGTTGTTACGTATAGATGAGAAACAGGTGTTGTCTTTAGATAATTGTTCACAGTTGAGGCAATCAAACAAAACCTAGATGTAGCTGTATCGATTAAGGAAGAAATTTTCATGTAATAGTGTGAGCACTGCGAGTCCTAAATAATTTGTATTTTTATAACGATTTACAAGTCAAGTGTTATCGAAGGTGAAAATATTAAGCCAGCAACTTCTTAAACAGCTGTCCTCTTTTCGGACTTAAAATCTTTTGCAAAGAGACTTCTAGTTAGGCGTAAAAAACATTTATGAAAATTAAATAAGTGCATATTCTATACACTCCCAACCCTAACCGATCCATTACAACTAAAACATTGAATGTAACACGTGCCACTTGTACGGGAATCTTTTTCAATGCCGTCGATAAATGAATACGCTAATAGCAGCTCTTTGAACAATAAAAATCACTGCATTGTGTCGGCGAACGCTCTCATCTCGAGTGCTGACGATTCAAATCGATTTGCACTTTAAAAGTTTTCGATTCGCGACAACTTCGCAAACACCTGAGGGGTAGCTTCAATTAACAATTGACTTTTGTGTATTTGTGCGTGCGGTGCCTTCATGGTGAAGTGGAATGTCCATACATACATATTAGGTCATCTGAGAAAAATATTTATGAAAAGCAGCTATTATTATCATCACTCGTTATTTTTCCGAGGCAGATAGGTCACAGGTCTGGGTGGGTAAATATTTGGATAGCAATGACTAAAATGGACAAAACAGTCCATTAGTAAAATGTGATCTCCAACAGGTCATTGCTGTAATCTTTTAAGTTCTATGTATCAGCGAGGGTACTAGTTATTTAAATTAGGGTTTACGACTTCCCAACAATTCCTAAGGATTGTGTAGGTAGATGATCAAAACAAGTGTTTATTGTAAGTTTATACAAAAAGAGTTTGTTCTAGTAAGCGAGTACAATGCAGGTGGGTTTTATTGAGTTGGCCGCGTAACAAACGGGCCACGCCGCAGCTACAATCTAATCTAAACTGGGATGATTTGCGTGCCACCACACCGCGTCACCGACTAGCCGCTAGACAAATATTTGTTTCCCAGTTTCATACTAAACTATTCCGTCAGTTTTGTACGGTGGAAACTCATCTTTCCGCTGCAAATGTGTGCTAAAACGTTTTCTTTTTATACTATTTTGTTAAACATATCAAATGCCGTATTTTCAGTAAACACTACCTAAAACACAGGTAAATTGATTCAATTTATTCGCTCAATTAAAATAGTTTTGTTGTGAGAATTTGTTCAAAATAATCTTATTTTACCTTAAGATGCTATAAAACACAATGTGTCTAATATAAGAAAATAATAGACAAATTCACGATGAACAAATTCATTTCAAATTGACGGTAAAAATATTCAAATCAATGAGCAAATATTACGTGTTGTTTGGAACACATCAACGCTTAATTTGACCTGACCGCTATCACATTTGCACCACTGTGCCCGCCATTCTGTGTGTCTATATCCTAGACAAGTGTACACAAACAATTTGTGCAATTATTTGTAGTGTGTTCCACTGTGCAAATGTTAGGTAATGTCGCTTGTCGAGGTGAGTTTAGGACTCAATATATTGTTAACAAACAAACATTGGCCGGGACTGAATTTGTGGCGTGCTCTATTACAGCCGCCGATTTTTATTTAAAAAGCGATTAAGTTGCGATCTTTATTGACTATTCGCGGTATTTGTTAGATTCTATGTTTATATTTTCACATTTTATGTTAAAAGCTTTTTTACGTATTAACTGAGATGCTTCTAAACTTAGTTCCGCAAACTCAAATATCTTTCTGCGATTAACTAATACTTGCTGACAGGATAGCATATAAAGATAAGTTATTTTGTATCCAAAATTACTCGCACCGTTGAAGGAAACTAAATCTGCTTTGTCTATCAAAGTTATTCAAAGTATCAAAATGAATCAAAGCAAAAAAATCATGAATCATTTTAATACTAACGCTAGTACCTTAACTATTGGTGTTGTTTTATTTATACACTCATTTATTAAGTGTTCTCAAAGTTACGCGATACACAATATCCTTATAATAAACAAACTTTTATTTCAGTAAACTTTGTCCCGTAAAATAAAACGTTAAACTTTCACTTTTGTCCGGCGCGTATCCTAAATTGCCCACTGTGCGTACAATATACGAGTATGTAAGCGTTATGGAAAAGTATCACGAACGGTTTTTTGTACCGAAGTGTATCGGCTATTTTGTTATGTATGGATTTTTTTGTTTTTTACGCAGCTTCCGAAACATTGGCTGGCGCTATCGACCCGTGAACTAAACACTACGTTGAATATTAAAAAATGTTTGAGCTAACGCACGACGCATCGGAAAAATCGGGATTGATTTTAGCGATAACATTTTATACGTATATTTTGTTCTAACGTAGTGTTTTATCAAATGTTCTCATAAAGATTATTGGATCGGATATACCTGATGCAATCGCTGTGCCCGCTTCTTGAGCTCATTAAGAAATATTCTTTCTGATAGCCTTTGGTTGAAGTTTTTGTTATAGTCAAGTTTCTGCTTTTTTTTTTTTTAATGTTCTGAGAAATCATCCACATTTTATCACATATCCGTGAAGAGTTTGTATTATAAAAACTACTTCAGTCTAGTTTATAAAAAAATAGCAGTCATTTATTTTCACATCTCAGACTAAATTGGATGCTTATAAAGACTTTCTGCATAAAGAAGTGGAATAAAAACACCCAAACGAGACATTAAAATTCATCATAGAATTTCCAACATGACTTCATCAAAGCCAAAAGTTTGTCCAAAATCCGAAAAATTTCCTCTTTCAAGCCGTCTCCTCCCGTGGAAAACTCTTAATACAGTTAAAACGCTGGACAACGAGTAAATTTGGAAAAAACATGTAGCGACCGACAGAGCGTTGGCAATAAAACTACCCTATATGCTGGGGCGGGCTATCGGAGTACATAGCCCTGTGAAATATTGCAACCTCCCCAACGTATGGGTAATGTGATTTCAGGATATTAATTAAAAATACGCTTGCAGTTTGGGTAGACAGTCTCCCTTAGTTGGTTGGATATACGGTTAAAATATAAGGTTTGTTAAGTAACTAGTTGAGCGTTTTTAAACATTCTTCGGTACTAAAATTTAAATAATAATAAAATTTAATTAAAAATTCCGAATATTTTTAAGCACTTTATTTATTACAATTTGATTACTAAAGTAATTGCATTAAGTACCTACAGCAGCAGCATCAGCCCATATACGTCCCACTGCTGGGCACGGGCCTCCTCTAAAACTGAGAGGGTTTAGGCCTTAGTCCACCACGCTGGCCTAGTGCGGGTTGGCGGACTACACACCTAAGAAATTCCTAAGAACTTTTAGGTGTGCAGGTTTTATCCCGATGTTTTCCTTCACCGTTAAGCAAGTGATAATTCATTGTGAATACACACATCACTTCGAAAAGTCAGAGGTGTGTGCCTGCGGTTTGAACCTGCGACCGCCGAAATTCTCGAAGAAGTAAATCGGGTGTATTGACTCCAATAAATATTTGATATCTAAGCGTCATTGCTTCAGACTAATATAATATACATTATTCATGTCATAAAGGTTGAAGTCAAGGTCAGAAATTTATAAACAAGACATATTGAGCTTATGAAATCGGGTCAATGACCTGCGTCAAAATATCCGAGGAAACGTTAAGTATAGAGTTCGTACTCACATTGGAGATAATGTAGGTGTAAAGAACAAACATTTGCTCAAACGTTGGAAGTTGGTGATTAAATTTTCTTCATAATAAGCTAGACATTTATTACATTTATTTTTATGACGAAATCACGACGTTATTCCTGCAACAATTGAACGTGCAACGACTTGCAAACAACTTAAGCACCTAAGATCTACGCAATGAAGTCAACTAAGGCCGATTTTGGCGTGGCAACGTCTTTTGAGAATCGAATTTGCAGAACTGAATGTCGGGACCAAAGTTAATTAAGCCCGTCCTCGACTCGGCAAACATAAACACTACAGTAATATTTAAAGTGTAAAAAGTTAAAAAGCCCTCTTCATTTTATACGAATCAGTATTTATGGCTGTGTTTGATTCGGGCATCCCACTGTGGGTTTGCAGTTTGTGTTGTGGGATTCGTGACCTTTGTCGTTCGTGTTAAAGCATTAGATAAAGAGAGCAGAACATATAACTGCCTCGTGGTCTCGCGGCACAAGTATGTGCTAGTAGTGGTCTAGAGGTCCTGGGTTCGATTCCCGGGTCGGGCAAAGTGTTATTGGGTTTTTCAATTAGAAAATTCTCATTAGCAGCATGGAGTCTGGAATTGTGTCCGAAAAACGGCAATAGGCTCGGCCCCTATTACGTGGGACTGATACAAAACCTGGCGAAATGTGGGTGCAGAAATGCACCGCTGCCTACCCTTTCGGGGAATACAGGCGTGAGTTTATGTATGTATGTAACATATAACCTAAGTTTGCAACAACAGTTTAGTGTATTATGGTGGCGCAAAGAAAGTTGTTTGTTAAATTTTGGATAATTGAAGACTAGACTTCAATGATATCTATCTAGATAGAGCCGCCATTATATTGGAATAAAAAATGAATAACTACTTTAGTTTATTTCGTCAACACTACACTTGCCCGCACTAGGCCAGCGTGGTGGAGTAAGGCCTAAACCCTCTCAGTTGTAGATGAAGCCCGTGCCGAGCAGTGGGATGATGATGATGATGATGACACTTGCCTTTCCTTTCTTGTTAGAATCACACGCGCTGGCTTAAGAATCTACAGTTTTGTGATCCACCATAGCTTTAGGTTGTTGTACAGTTTCCAGACTAAATATTCTTAATAACCTAGGACTTAAATATGCCTATGCTAAACAATAACCTTAGTCAGTCATACTAGAGTATTGATGTTGACTAGACAAAGCTGGTCAGTACAAAACTTATCATCTAATGTTATAAAGTCATATGTGAAAGGCGTAAGAACACACGTGACATAAATATAGAGAAATGAGAGCGCGAGACTTTAAAAAAAATCTCAAAGTGCACATAAAAACATTTTCAGCTCAAGACAGTAATACGGAATAAAACAAAAAGGCGGATGTGACGCTTCTGTAGGAAGGCAACACTCATCTTTTTTCGCGGCGCGGTCCGCTGAAACTGTAACTATTCAGGTCACGTACTGGGTTGCTAAACAACGCCTACCTTAGGGTTGCCAACGTTATATTTCGAGATAAAATCTTATAGGTGCAGATTTTGCTTGTGACTCTGTTCGTGGTATGTAAAGATGGTAGAGACTTAAGTATATACTTTTGGCTCCCTTTCGTACTTAACGCCCAATGTCAAATAAACTTTTGGTATATGACTGTCATTAGAGATAAGTATGTTATTTAGTTGTGTAGAATGGTAGAATGCAATATTTCATAAGTTTTACGACTTTATTACGGGTATAAAAAAATAATTCGAAAGCACTTGCCTTTTTCATCTACAAGGCACTGTACTCGTTACTATGTACCATATTTTTCTACCATATAAAAATTTGGTGGCAACCCTAGCACACGTGAAAAGTGAGGAAATTCCAGGCCGTGGCGGCGACAGGCGCGTCGGGTCGTGGCGGAGTTTTCCTTTAAGCGCGGAGTCAAGGGTTAACGACGGCTGACCTTACGGCGCACGCTCTCAAAGTCACAACTATGCCGGCTGGACGCCAAGTTAAAGTGGCCAAAACACGTCGCTTAAACACAAGACGTTGATGTGTATTTTGCACTAGATTACAAGAAATTTATTGTTTGTGTTTTAATTTATATTTTAGACGGTTTGGTGTGGATTGGAGCGATGTTAGTCGCGGTTTGAAAACGTTGATATGACTTTTGTTATCTTATCGTAAATGAAAAACAGCTTGAGAAAATTGGTTACCTAGAGAGCTGATTACAAAAATTTCGAGTTACGTCTGATTTTACCAACCCATACTGATCGACCCAAAGCATAATCGAAATATATTAATTCATAAGTATATAATTCTAGATACAAAGACACCTTGACACCAGTGGCGGTACATCCATAGAAGCCTAAAAGTCCAGTTACCTTACAAAACTCCGAATAATAACCTTTTAGCTTTAAATCTTTATTAAAAAAAACCATTTGACATATAAATGAGAATATCCTGACCCCACAATAAACAATTATAAACTAGACATCACACAATTAACGTGTTACGCTTTCGGTCTTTTATGGAACTACCGCCACTGGTGTCTTTGTATCTAGAATTATGTACTTTTGAATTTATACTGCTAGACATATACATAGAGCATTTAATATGGAACGCTGCAACAAGCTAGGTGTTTAAATAATCGGGAGTAACAACGACCCACTCACCCCCGTAAGGCTACAGGGTTACTTTACTTGGCGTATCAGAAGTTCTGCTATGGATGAATAAATTGAGGAATATTTGACGTATCTGATTGAAAATATCTCTTGAATCAAGTTATGGACAATTTATGTTGGTAACATTTTTATGAAGTAGGTAGACGATGATTTTAGAAGGTATCAACGTAATACTCATGATAAATGACGACGATGATAAATATCTCCCAAGGTAATTTCTAAGACTTAACTCAAAGATAATATAATAAATTTTTACTAATATTACTTTGGCAACTCATCATTAATTTAATATCTTATAAATAACGTGGTCGTCATCTGGTCGAAGGAAGAAATCTCAAAATCTGATAAGGACAAATAAATATGAACAATAAAAATTGTCAAACTACAAAACTCATTTTTTCTTTATATTTGAGTATGAGTCAGCCCTATATTTTCGATTCCTCCGTGTCCGCGGGAAAGCGCGAGTCGTGGAGTCAAAGTGCAATGGCAAAGTGTAGCCAGTACACAGTTACGAATTGTTGTCACGTTTCGCCACCTTATCTGTACTACTGGCTCAAATTTTGTTTACTTCTTCGTAATGTTGCTCTTTGAAAGTTGTGTTAACAGCTGCCGAGGCGTTTATCTCATGAAAAGTCTGCCAGGCTTGTCAGACAAGTTACAGCCTTTTAGAATTCTCAATATAAAGAATTTCTAGAGACATATCTACAACTATGACACAGTATGGGAATTGACAATGACATAGAAATACACCGAGTACCAAAGCTAGGGAATTCTCTAAAGAATCTTTCCTCGTCTTAGTTGCACAACAAAATCAACTAGAAAAAAGAAATCATAAGATAAAGTTAGATGAAATGACTTACACAGAATTAAATGCAAATTAAAATCTCCTTGATATCCCATATACGTCTAATAACCATCAATTATAAATATGTCTAAGGGATCAAAAGCACTATTCTCAAAGAAATATAGGTAGTACATACATATGATATATTATTTATTATCAGTATGATATAATCTTTATTAGGTATTCCATAAAATAATATGTCTGTGTCGACTGCCTCGTGGTCTAACGGTACAAGTATGTGCCGTGCGATCTAGAGGTCCTGGGTTCAAATCCCGGGTCGGGCAAAGTGTAATTGGGTTTTTCCATTAGGAAACTCTCAGTAGCAGCACGGAGTCTCGACATGTGCCCGAAAAACGGCAATAGGCTGGCCCCCTATTACGTGGGACTGATACATACCTGGCGAAATGTGGGTGCCGAAATGCATCTCTGCCTACCCCTTCTTCAGGGAATACAGGCGTGAGTTTATGTATGTATATATGTACATGTCTGTGTCTATTCCTTCTATATCCTTACCTCTCTTATGCTCCTCAGTAGCTCCTGTCCTGTTGAGCTGAGGTGGAAGAGGGGCGGGTATCGCAGGAGCGGCCGGGGCCGTGGGTAGACCAGGGTACCACCAGCCCGTCGCCGCCTGACCGTTGAACATCCTCAGTTTCTCGTACACGCTGTCGTTCTGCGCTGATGCTGCTTGCTCCTTCTGCGATGCTAGGTTTCGAAGAACACGGTTTATTGATGATACCTGTGGAAGATAGAGGAGTTGAAATGACCTGAGAATGCAAGCCTATTATACATTAAGATCTAAGTAATTTTTGCTTCACTCGCATATATTCTTTTGTTTTTATAAATTTTATGGGGGTGATGATTTACTTGGTTATAGGTTTGCCTAGATACTAATAGTCAAGGCGAATCCTTTGAATGTTAAATAACGTGCTAACCTATCATAAAGTATCCTATTATAATGATTCATGACTCATGACGACGATAAAACTTATCGTAACCACGCCTGAGAGATTTAGATTTTTCAAATTTCATTCATTACATAAGAATCATGAAATATATTGAATAATAAAAATTACGTATTTGCGTGACAACCGATTTCATTATAACAATATAAAAGGGTTCACTACATCGTTCATGTATTCCGCTCTAACAAAAACCATTCCGCCAAACTATTAATAGGAAACAAATTGCCTCGCCCGCCCCGCCCTTTTAACTTACAGACACGTGTAATTTAAAATCTAATATGATTACTGAATTCCAATCGGGAGCCTCAAAGGGACACAGATTAGGGCATCCCTACACCCCCGCTCAACGGGCGGCTGCCTCACCCCCTCGGACGCCCTAAAAACCCCAATATCTATCTACTTTCACCGAAATGCACGCATGCGTAAAAGCCTACCCACACACACGCACAAATATAAAATTCTATGTATGCCCATTTTAACACGTTGTATAATAGTTATGTATAGTCGAGCGGTCCCTAGGTATAATATCTATCTGTTTTCTTGTTGCCATTGGCAACGGGGAAAACGTATTTTTCCCTACGCTCGGGGGAGTAGGGAGTGGATTGCGTTTGCAAAACAGCGAATGTTCTTTATAGCTCCTCTGGATATTTTGATAATGAAAGGCTGCCGGGGATTCGGCTATTTCCCGTCGCGTTAGCGTGCAAATTATCGTTTAATGAACACGGAATCATCTGATAAACTGCTGGGTTTGTGATTATGTTTAATTTTTTTGTGTTGCTTTCATAGAATACGTACCTATATTCGAGTTTCAATGTAATATTCTGTTCCTTTAAGGAAAGTTTATATTAATTTTTAGTCTTAATATAAAAAAAATAGGAATAGCATAGGCGAATAAAAAAAAACTATCATATTTAATTAGTTTTTGTTACTTTATAAATAATTCTAATATGACTTAAAAAAATCTAATAAGATTATTTTTAATAATAGCAGGGAAAGGTACAAAAACATTTGTGGGTATAAAACAGCGCATTTAGTGAAATGGTAGAGCTCGCGATTTAATCCGGTGTACCACTAATGGAAGATAATGCGCTACGTAGGCGCGGAGAGGAACACGTGTGAGAGCATCTTCGTAATATGTACTTACTCCACATGCGTAAGTAGAATCGTAATGATTTAGTGGCCTTTTTTAATGAATTTACGAAATAATTGCTTTATTTAACTTAGATACTTATAATTAGAAATAGGAAAAAAAGTTAAGTAGGAATAATTTATGTAAAGTTTATTATGTATTTTATGTAAAAAATAAAAAGTTAATGCTTCTTAATATGTTGTTAGGTGTATGATTAGATAGGAAACGAATGCGTTTGGTTCTTGTAAGAAGTATGATATAATCTTTATTAGTATTCAATAAAATAATCTCAAAAACAATGCAAAAGAAAAAAATAACCGCAAACATTTTTCCAATAAGATAAACCCCTCTTCAACGCCAAAAACATTTTAAATTTCGAATATGAAACGAACCAATAAGAGAGGTGCATTTAAAAAGCGAACCCTGTTTCTGACAGCGCTCCAACCAATCAGATTCGTAGGAAAGATTAAAGAAGGTATACGCTTAACGCTCCTATTATAATTTAAAGCGATTTGTACTTTAAAAACTAGTATTAAATAAAGTGGTGATAAATAATCATACAGGGCAATAACACAAATTATTATTTTTTGAAAAAAGTAAACATTTTTTATGAGTAAAAAAATCGACAGCTTGAAGAATATTTATGGTCAGTAGCCGTGAATAAAACTTTGAAAAGACATTTCATTAGAGAAGGCATCAGAATGAAAAGATGCCGATTATACGAGCAGCTTTCGATTTCACCGCGAGATAAGGTATGAACGAGCTATGAATAATAATAAAAAATTAACGCTATCTCAACCGACTTCCCTAGAATTCCCTACTTTTAAAAAAGCTAATTATTTTCAACATACGTTGCACCAGATCGGTTTTCAAGATAAAAAAGGTTTAATTGTAAAAAAGTTTTATTGTTAAAAATATATTTCGAACATGGCGGCACGTGTCCATAGACAAGGTGAAACGCGATCGACCGCCATATTTGTTCAGATGTCATTATGTGAAGAGTTGGCGGGTAATCGCGTGTTTTCACATTATCACGCCACACTGCACGCAGCTGTAGCGTTTTTGTCACAAATCTTTTTTATGCCATCATTTAATGGGTTTTTCATTTTTGTTGCCGTATTTAAAATCTGTGAAGAATAATTTAAATCAAACCAGGTACATTGTATGCATTTAATGGAGAATATAGTGTTATGTGTACATTCGTGCGGTGGGTTATGTGCAGTAGATACATTAAGCTATTAATATCATTTAATTATTCTTTAATAATAACAGAAAATAATTAATACCGTTGAAATACATAGCCTTTTTTCACTGCACACGCTATTATTTAGAGATGAAAATAAGGAATATCTTTATAATTTCAATTTCTAGGGCTTTTCGCATCCATTTAATTCCCAACAAATTGGAATCATCCACATCTAAATGCTGACGAATTTCGAATCATATTTTGTTATAAAAATAAGTAACGGACCGGTTTAGCTCGTGTTTTATTTAAAAGCCAAAATGTTCGGCGGCGCGTAGCTCGCATCCATGGCATCCAAACTAAAAGCACCTTTTTTAAATCCCGTTTAAAACCCCCCATGCACGCACACGCACCGCGACTCTAAAACTGCCGAAAGTTTTAGACCCTTTACACACATCGCTGGTCACTAATTCGAGTCGTTCAGAGCGAAAAGAGAGTAAGTACAACCCAAGTTCGATGCATCGTGCATTTACCTTTTAGAAGTTAAGTCTTATAAGAAACGTCAATTCCAATTCAAATAGTCTTTAGGTATAGCTTAAAACATTGAACGTTGAACTTATTCATTGTATGTTGCAATTAGAATGAATAAATTCTACCAAATCTTTCAACATTCAGTTCTGGCAACATTTTGCCAGCGACACGATTTCGCACTTGTCAATCAACGTCCAACTTGAACTTATTAAAGGCTTAATTATATTCACAATAATAGGTGAAGTGATGCCTGAAATAATGCAACTACCGTACATGGAGTGGCGTTCTGAAACCCGATACGACGGACACTGTTCCGAGTGCTTGACAGGCGAGCGTCGAGCGTGCGTTCCGACCAGTGGTAAAACGATATTGTTATACCAAAAGGCACTTTTATTATTGTTTTTAAAATACGTTTTGTTTCGCAATATTTATCCTCAAAAAGCTTTTCATTGGCCACTGTTGATTGTTTGTTAAATCATTGTAACAGTATCCGAGTGTTATAAATATTCTTTATGTGTTAAATCGGCCAGAAATTTACAAGGACAATGCGATAGGCGTACGATCTCCTGTTTTTATGTACAAAGTATTAATTCAGATTTATAGAAAATTTATTAACACTTCATTTTAAAAACCATATACAATAGGAGTCCATAATAGTGCCAGATCTGCTATCATATTACATTTACAAAAGCGAAAGGATTTATGAAATGTTAAAGATTAAGTAAGGAAAAAATAAATAATATTTTTAATATGATAGCCCTCTCTGTGGAGAGATAAAATCACGTCCGTAGTGTCTAATTAGAAGCGAACTGTGTGTATCGTGTTTCGCGATGTCACCGATAGGGCGCCGATAGATCATTTCTGAACGACGCGCGGGCGTCCGCCGCGTCAGTGTGACAGTTGACAGGTGTCACGTTGGATGCGCGGGCGCACCTCCCGGTTAGGGTTGCTACGTATAAAACTGACAATTAATGCCTACAATATTTCATTGTTTTTTTATTATTCATGAGTTATAGTATTTGTTGATGATTTATTTATTTGGGAGGTTAACGCGTTACTAAATTACAAAGATTTAAGCTATTATTGTTTCACATACTTTTAAATAGTCTCTTAAATTAATAAAAATTAAATTAATTGTTATGGTGTTAAAAAAGACATAACGTATTATAAATAGACTTCGTATTTTGATTGTTTTATAACAATTTAACATATTTAAGCTGTTAATAACTTATATAAATACTGAATTGCTCGTAATACAAAGCTGAATTGCATCATTGGCATTAGAATTAGAAAATAAGAAGGCAACCCTGCGTGGTTAGTGAGCCCGATAGATCGTCTTGCGAGCGATAGTGTTAGAGATCGGTGTGCGTTGGTGGTCTTTCAAAAACACGCGCCGAGCAAAAGCGACGTTTACGCGGTTAAACGAATTTGTAGAGCGCATTAGATGTGTTGCCATGTACACCACCATTTTTTCTACCATGTTTAGTAGATTAATATCGGTTATTGGATAGCATGGGATCATTGGTTTTTAAAATATTTTGTTAAGCAGGGAATTTAATAATGGTGGTACGGAATGGTAGTGAATTGTTAATGAAATCTACTCTTACTATATTCAAAACGTAAGTGTTGACAAAAACTTTTTTATTTTTGAATCGTTATGGAATATTTATATGGTTCACTATAAAAGTATATTTTTAAATATAAACATGCTTATAACCATTTACTGCAAAATGAGGATGGGACAAATTAGTTTTTTTAATTAGAGGAATTATTTATGTGCGTGCCGAAAATTTAAGTACGTAAACCTTAGTAATGCGATAGAGCTGGATAAAAAAAAACACTTATTAGTTTTACTTGTATATTCTATAACTTATTTACTAAGAAAAAAAATGGAATAACCCATGCCATTATGAAAATTTTAATACATTAAAGCAAAGCGCTTCATTATACTAAAGGGAGGACCAAAAAAGGCGAATTGAACTTAAAGGGATACCCGAAAATCCCCTTCATGAAAGCTCTCTCTTCGCCCATTCACCTCATGTCTACAGACACGCCGACAAAAGGACATTATCAATACAAATTCCGGCAGTGGAGGGGCGATCTCGAATTAGAACTATTACCTCTCACGGCATTATCTGTAAACATTTTAACGTACACGCTTAACCCGCGGAGACCCGGGTTTGATTCCCCGATGGAAAGCGGTTTCGCGAGGGTAGCTCGGTTAGGGGTTGGTTTTTTGCAATTCCCAAAGGGCGATGAGATTGGATAGTTTGTTGGGGCGTCCGCTCAGTTCATTATTGATGTTAAATTTGTCGGTGATTTGAGCGGGTTTTTTCGGAGTTTTCTGTTTGATGAGATGTATGGAAGTTGGGAATTGTAGGCGAAATTATTTAGCAGATTCGATAGAGGTAGGTTATCGATTGTTGGCATATTGCATATCCTCAGAACATCACTTATTTTTTTAGATATATGTTATGTTATAACATTGAAAATTCTTTTAGACTATTGCTGACGACGTAAGTCTTGTACGAGTATCTTTATTTGACATGTTGACTATGTTTGTTTATTGCTGATTTACCCTCATAATCTAAGCCTTCAAAAATCATAATTCCGCAATATCTACGCATATTCGTCAAAAGTAATCGTTACTAATGAAACACACAATATACACTAGTATACAATTTTCTAAATTTATCAGTAAAAACACTTTTTCCCTCTATTTTTTGCAAAATACGTGAAGCTATCGAGGAGTGGGCGCGGTGCCCGATCGATACCCCGCAAGTCCGCGCCTCTCCCCAACTTAAGTAACAAATATGTCACAGTGCGTGGCGATTAAGCGAGAGTAACATCGCGTGACCGAGGGCGCGGGCCCCACCCTCCGCACCGAATGCCTCCGCATAATAACAATTTAAGTTCTTAACGTTTGTGAATAATGCACTTATGATGTGTTTGATGCAAACATATTACGGAGAAATTTTATCTTATGAAGTGTGTGGGAAACCATGGAGGTTTATTTGTCGGGAAATTTATCTATTTATAAAACAATTTTTCTATATTATTTGAGATACTATGTAATAAATATGTTTTTGATATTAGAAAGGTCATAAAAATCGGCTAAATACTAATACTAAACTTCGAACTGTGTGTTTTAATAGTATCTGTGCTAACTTAGCCGTTATCAGCGTCGGAATCAATAAGAAGGAAAAAAGAAATAGAAACAAATAGTTGACCATTACTTGTTATACTAAGAAGAGATACAATACACTGTATGAAGACGATGCACGAATCTGTGCTATCAGCATGTTAAATACTCTACTTATTCAAATCACCATACAATTGTGTATTCCGTCCCAGACAATAGTAGATTTTACTTGGTTCTAACACGTATAATGTATACATACAAAAATTTATAAATGTTATCATCAGCCCATATACGTCCCACTGCTGGGCACCGGCCTCCTCACAATTGAGAACCTTAGTCCGCCACGCTGCCCTAATTCGGATTGGCGGACATGAAATGAAATGTTATGAAGTAATAATTTTATCAGTGACTTTTAGAGAGAGAGGCTACACACATAAAAGACAAGTAAACGAAAGTTTCATTACAAAATCAATATTATCATTGACTGCTTTCGAAACGCAGCGTGCAACTCATCACAATCCGTGGACAAATAAATCAATAAAGATAATAATAAAGATCTAAATTATTCTTTCAAGCCTTTTTTTATTTCGGGTTCAACCAAAGTCGGTCTCGTATTTTTTAGGCTATTTTCTTCTGTATTAGCCTAACGGATACGTAATCTCCTACCGTATAACCTAACGCGTCTTACATTCAGCGTAGATATGTAAGATATAAGCTCAAAATCAGCAGTCAGCAGTACGTAAGTTTCAACCTACAGTACAGGCCAAATAACACTAGTTTCGAGAAGACATCCTAGTGCCAGCGACCACAACATTTAAACAACATTTACGTGTTGATAAAAAACGTTTCCTCGTTGATACAAGTGTCGCGCGAAGCCCCGAATATGCAAGCCGGTAGCGTTTTGGCGGTGTCGGGTTGCGTGGCCCAGTGCGCGTGTCGCCCCGTTCAAATTAGATGTCTCCAAATCGTATTTAATGCCGCTTGAGTAGGCGTCGCTCGATTTGCGATCGCTTTCGTGACGTGGTTGAAATTAAATGTCATTTAATGCTTCTATTTGGTTGTTATTGTTTTTTTTTTAATTTAAGGGTAAGGCAAAGAACGGGCTGTGGAAGAGCCATAGTCAGCTTAACTACTACTACTGTGGTATGAATAATTGTGCCGACTAATGGGAGACAATTGTAATTGTTTTAAGGAAGTCGATGCTTTATTTGGACGGCCCTCCGCTTATCACATACCAGTGTGGTCAATGTCGTGCTAGTTTTAAGAAGCAATCAGTGCTGGGTTACTCGAAATGTTTGGTCACATCTGGACAATGAATTTGTTTATATGACCTCATAGTTACATTAAAAATAGAGCCAGATGTCTAGATAGATTTAATTTTATTGTATGAGACTATGCTATACTTTTTGGTGTTACTTAAGTCAGACTCTAATAATTACCTAACCACGATGACTATAAAAGATTTGATTTCATATCTAGCAAAAATATCATCATTAGCCCATATACTACACTACTAGGCACGGGCCTACTCTACTAGGTACTGAGAGGATTAACCAAAAATATATAAAATCATAGTAGGTAACAAGAAACAAATTAAACTACAACAGTAATGGAATGTAGAATAAAATAAACGATTATGCTTCCTCTGCCGTACAATTTAGTACAAGTTACATTTTCTTAACACATCCACAAAGGTCTTGTCTCGCTGTCAATTGGCGTGCCTTCATGAGCGGTTGACGTTAATCCGAGCAACAAGGGCAGCGAATATGACTCGATGCAGATCTTTACGGCGGTTCAGTGTGTGTAAAAGTGATGGCAAATATTCTGTGCATTCATGTGTGAATTGTGAATGTGGCGCGGAAGAAAAACAACGTAAGTGCCTGACGGATGTCTGCGCACCTGTGGTGTTGGTATTTGTTGGAAGTTATAATGCTTAAATTTTAATCTATAGCTTTTTTTTATTCAGGCATAGCAAAAAGTGCAGCAGTAATAACAACTTTTCGCTCATCATTCGAGATAATATTGGCGGTTATTTTTTACCTACATTGTTCCTTTTTCAAAAAATTATCTTGTCTAGAAAATCTTAAATATAGGTGAATGTTTATATATTCGACGTTTCGCTGCAATTGTTTATACGTCTGCAAAATAAAGACACAAAGTGCCCAATGACAGACAATGTCGCGCTCACATCAACGGATCCAGCTAACACTTACAACGTTCTGCCTCCGAGCAATAATCGATTGTTCCACGTATTTTTGTCCGCTTTCAGTTGGTAAGAAACATCACGCCCATTCGACCGTTATGACTAGGCTACGGAGCCCACGGTAAACAGCCGTCTCTTTCTGCCACGTGTGTAAATGTATCATCCGTACCGCTCACCTATTTGCACAGTGGGCCGAGTGCGTAGGTACGACAGTCATAAAAATAGCCCCTTTGGCGCCGAATCTTCTAGGGGCTTTGGGTATTTCGATTTTGTGTCCTCTTGTTACGTGGAGGGTGGTGCGCTTATGAATAGTTATAGATGTGTGCCTCTCGCCTCCCGTTCTATCACCTCACATTCTATGTATAGCTTTTATGTTTCGAAAAATATTGGAAGAGGATTTTAAATGTGTTGATGTTGTTTGGAGCGAAGCTTATGTCCGACTGAGGCCTATAAACGCCATGTCAGTGATATATTAGAGTACTGGTGTTAAAAAGTGTCTGCGAATGTAAAACTATTTTAATTAAAAGATTACGTATCGGTAAAGAAGTTTGCAATCTTTATTGACAGATCAATTAATTGAGTTATTTACAAGAGCTATAAAACATGGCACAACAAATTAAAAAGTGATTGACAAACTTATAGTCGTGGTGATTAATGTCTGAAGTATTTATTGCTTGTTTTACAGGGTTCTATATATAATCGAAAAAAGATATGTAAAAGTACAGTTTGAATGTCTTTAGTTAACGTTAAAAATTTTCACGGTTTCCTATTTTCTCAACATTCATGAACGTAAGAAGTAATTAGCACCATATTTTATAACTGCCTGTGATTAAAAGTACACATACATACATACATAAACTCACGCCTGTATTCCCCGAAGGGGTATGCAGAGGTGCATTTCTGCACCCACATTTCGCCAGGTATGTATCAGTCCCACGTAATAGGGGGCGAGCCTATTGCCGTTTTTCGGGCACAATTCCAGACTCCGTGCTGCTACTGAGAATTTCCTAATGGAAAAACCCAATAACACTTTGCCCGACCCGGGAATCGAACCCAGGACCTCTAGATCGCTCGGCACATACTTGTACCGCGAGACCACGAGGCAGTCATTTATTAAAAGTATAATTTGCAATCATAAGTCAAATATCAAACTGGCCAATAAGCAAATAATTAATTTATTTCACCATAATGATAATGCCACTGTTGCCTCAACTCCACCATATTTTGTATATCAAAATTTTAAACAAATAGAATCCACAAAACCCACACAAGCACTCGAGAGCACAAAAACAGTTTTTGTCCGCGCTCCATTCATTTTGCAGCGCTGTGCGTAACAAACGCACAATCTTTGGAGTTGTGACATTATTAACAGAAAAATTGGCCCGCTGAATGACGATGGCGGTTGAAAAAATTAACAATTTTAGCTTTTGTCATTTTTTGCGTTCATTGGCCGCGCAGATGTCGCTCCGGCACGTCGGGTTCGATTACCGGCCGTGTCAGTTTGTGCACGGCTTTATTTAATATGTTGTACGCGATATATTTTATGCTGGAACATGGAATCCTTTTTATTCTCGTATTAATTGCTAGATATTGTCGACGCGTCATTCCGTATATGGAGTCTTAATAACTTGCTTGTTTTTTGATGGTTTAAGTCGCGTTGATTACTCTGCTTCCTCGTCTTTTAAGGATTAATTGGTGAGGATGTGGGTATCGTGTTCAAATTATTACTATCCTGTAGGTATTTGTCCGCCAACCCGCACTAGGCCACCGTGGTGGACTAAGGCCTAAACCCTATCAGTTGTAGAGGAGGCCCGTGCTCAGCAGTGGGACGTATATGGGCTGATAATGATGATGATGATGTAGGTATGTGACGTATCTATATTTTATATATTTTTTGTTGGGATTTTTGTGCTATCCGTATTGAGATCATTAAGACAGTATATGTATACCTATATTTGTTCTTTAGACAACTACACGATCTAACACCTTTTTCATCTTTTTTACCAGCACGGCAAAGGACCTACCTACTGTCATTTGAAGATCAATGATATGTATTGGTCCTTTTCGTATCTGACTCGCGTAGTAATTCATACCGCTTGTTGCCTAGGATTGCTTTACCATTTGGTTAAAAGTCTTACTGCATTTTTATACTATAGAGCACGTTGTTCTATCAGCTTATGTGTTACTTTATATGTATGTACATATATCAACATGACATTTAAGTATACCATTAAGAAGCAATTGTATAAGATTGTCTCGTGGCTCAAGTATGTACCGTGGAATCTAGAGGTCCCGGGTTCGATTCCCAGGTCGTACTTAGTGGTATAGGTTTTTTTCCATTTGGAAATTCTCAGTAGCGCGGAGTCTGGAAATGTCCCCGAAAAACGGCAGTTGGCTTGCCTTGGCACCTGAAATTCACTTCTGCCTCTGCCTTGGAATACAGGCGTAAGGTTATGTATGTGATATGTATGTATAAAGACATGTAGGACAAGGCGAAAAACAACTGTATCTCATAAATTAATTCAGTCATAAATCGAATTCTTTTTTAAGGATTGCGCTATCAGTCGCGGCGGCCTCTTAACTAGGCTTGTGCAAAAAGCGTCCAAAAATAGCACAATAGCTATCTCTAATTTATTATCTTTTATAGTCCTAGCAAAAATGTCTTTATAGAAAAAAAGTTTGTTTTCTAACGACAGTTTATTAGCACAACGATTTATGAACTCTCTCGAGTTAATAATAGACATGGATTTGTGTACAGAATCAACAAAAACCAAATAAAGGATCGCCGATCGAGAATTTTATAGACATCAATAGCAGAATGGATTCCATAGACATGGCATTCAAAAGATGGACAATGGGCCGCCATCGCCATATGGTCAAACGTGAAAAATTTCGTAAATTGCGAAATTGGATTTAGGGAAAAAAATATGGATTTTGTACGGCTTATTTTGATTATTGTCACAGCTCATGTTTGGGGCGGCTGTAATTAAATTCATTGAAAAGTAGTGTGTTGTGACGTGTTGTCAATGTGTCCTTGACTCAGATGATTGACAGGTCAGACTTTTAATACGATGAGACTTTAGTATCAAAAGTACCTATCAGGTAGACAGATGGTAGACAAATATTGGGTAGTGAGTATTTTCAGGTAATTTTAAGAGCTATTTCGCTAAGGTGGACGATTACGAGTATCCCTTCTTAGCTGATGCTATTATACTAGACCGATCACCACCTGATACTATAATAGGTAAAATATAATTCTTAAAATTTGACATTTACCTGAATTATAGTCTAAAGTAACATCTATACTTTTCATACCGGAAAACGAATTAACATGCTGCATAATTGAAACCGCGGGTATATTATTAAACATGATAATTTTCGAATTTATGTATGTATTCACAATAAATTAAAAAGTAATTTAACAGTGTAGGAACTCAACTAGAGGAAACACCTAAAACATTTGGAATTTCTTCCGTGTGTAGTCCGCCAACCCGCACTAGGCTAGTGTGGTAGACAAGGCCTTACCTTTCTCAGTTGTAGCGAATGCCTGTGCCCAGTAATGGGACAAAAAACTGGGACTGGGACTGTAAAAAGTTAGTAAGCTATATTCCAAAAAGGATATCTGCTTTGATTAAAGTTAAGGATGGACCCAATTAATATAGATTTTTTAGGAATAAATAACATTATAAAATCTTGTAAAAGTATTTTATTTTAATTTGAGTTAATGCTCTTCACAAAATCGAGAGATGGCATGGGTGCTCAATACTTTTGGCAAAGGCTGTATATGGGCTGATGATGATGATGAATTTAAACAAACAAGTACTCACACTAGGGATGTTGTCGTTATTGCACACGTTCTCGCTGAGCAGACGGTCTCTGATCTCCCACGCGAAGATCGAGGGGCACTCCCGCTTGTAGTCCGCTATCTTCTGGACAACTGGCGTGGTGGCGACCCTAGGTTTGGAGCCCCCGATGGCACGAGGCTTGATCGACCCCGTCTCGTAATATCTGCGTGCGAAGCTGAACTTAGTTTGGATTGTGGAAAAAGGCGGTATCGTATTAAAGCTATGTATGGCGTTTATAGTGATTGTGTACCTTAATCAGAAGTTGATAAGGTATATTTTCAAATGATGATGGGTGTGTCAATATTCTAATTAATTATGGATAGAAGTGAATTAATATGTGATATATTATGGAATTGTTGCCGTCTCATTAGCTTAATGGTTTTGTATAGTCAGACTGTCCATTCAAATCCCATGTTATTATTTTGCATAATTTTGAGCATCAATTTGACTGGAATTGAATATTTCGATTGCCTATGCTGGAACCGAAATCGATTTCGCAAATAATTTTAATTAGTCACTTTACTCTAGATTTTAGAGGAGGCCCGTGCCCAACAGTGGGACGTATTGGGACTGATGATGATGATGACTCTAGATTTATGAATTCGTACAAGCTTGGTTACAAGGATACCTGATGATACCCTTCAAATAAAAACGATTATACTCTTATAACAATTCCCAATTTTGTATTGTGAAATAACCAATGTCCTAAATAGAGCTGTGTTAAGAACTTACTCACATGCATACATTTTATGTATATACATATATGTGACGTTTTGTCTAGTTTTCCCTCGCTTCATAAATCATAGAAAAACACAAAACACACCCAAAAAAAAAACAATAACTTTGATCATTATATGATTCTGTTACAACCCCTAAGCATTTCTTGTTTTTGAACAACTTCCCCTGGAAAGTTATCAAGAATCATTGTGGATGTTTCAACAACAGATATCCAAGTTCCATTCGCGGTGCAAACACATGTACTCACTTCCCATCCCACTTGAGAAGCATTACAACTAAATTACAAAAATATAATCCCCCACTATCCCCTTAACTTGGAGTGCCTATACAAACACCGCAACGTTACATTTGCGGGCACACATTAAATTGCCAAACGAAATTATCTCTTAATGACTTCATGATAAGGCTCGTATGGTTGTTGAGGTATGGTTGAGTTAAATTTGCCTTTGTTGATACAGGATGTGGACTGATGCTGAGCTATTGTTGGGAGGTAGACATGTGTCGATATTTGGGGCAACAATCGATGGATACAGATTGCTGATACCAACACAATGGACATTAGTGTTGTAATAATTCGCATGTTGTATCGATGGGATTTGGAGGCATTATTTGGCTACGATTATAGGATACTTCGAACACCTTTGATTGACAAATATCGTAGGAAATGCGTAAATTATGGTTGGAAAATTGAACTTCTGACCTTTCATCTATACTCTATACAAATAAATAAAATTGAGTGTCTGTTTGTAATATTGAAATAACCATTTTTTACTACATGAATATATAGTATATGTATATACGGTACATACACCAAAATGACGTTTTTTACAATTTTTGTTTGTCTGTCTGTTTGTTCCGGCTAATCTCTGAAACGGGTGGACCAATTTTAACGGGACTTTCACTGACAGATAGCTGATGTAATAAAGAGTAACTTAAGCTAATAAATCTTTGATTGATTAACAGAGTCATTGCAGTGGCGGTACTTCTATAGAAGCCCAAAAGCCCAACATGTTGTACAAAATTCTGAATAATAATTTGTAAGCTTTAAATATTAGCAATTTGACATATAAATGAGAATATTCAGACCCTACAATAAACAATTATAAACTAGACACTACACAATTAACGTGTAGGTACTTAATGCTTTTGGGCTTCTATGGAAGTACTGCCCCTGAGTCATTGAGTACAATATAATTTAAAAAAAAGCCTGACCTTGCCTAGACGATAATGTGCGGGAGCATCAAGACGCCATCAGGTCCATTGTAAGTTCGAATCAAAGGCACTTCTGATATATTGTCTGCCTATCGCCTCTCAACGGTAGAGGCCCATAAATTAAGTTGATGATTCGAAAACGTAAAGAAACGTATAGAATGGATTTATGTGATGACTCTTTATTTCTATATTGTTTTCCTGGTGGTGTTAGACCCAGAAATCTCTTATCGTCCTTCGGCTGATCTACTACAACCTTAATCGTGATTATGTCTTCCCCGAGTAGGTATACCTATATGTAGGTATAACAAGGACTTATAAAATCACTATAGCCACTCTATAAACAGACCGTGAGCGAAAATTAAGACAGGTAATAGTTGTGGAGATTAGGAAAACGTCAATTTATTTATTGTATTTATTTACACTTTTTTTGTTTAAACAAAATTATATGGATAAAAAAAACAAAAACAAGAGGCGGTCTTATTCCTCAAGGCAATTTATTTCAGACTACCTTTGGATGGATTATCCATTTATATTTTTTTTGTGTTTGTAATCATCGTAACTATTACCTGTTTTAGGTTTGGATCACGATCTTTTTACGACCTATATAAAGCACGTTTTAATGTTCAATTAAATGTTACAAATTTACCGTTTAAACAACAATAAAAGGTACATCTGCCACAGTGCTTACATTATCAATGAATTGCGTACAAATAACCGTTGCAAAACGTTACATAACAAAACTATGTCAACCCCAAATAAACAGAATTATCGTGCGGAAATCAAGATTGTCATCTGTCGATACTTGTTTACTTAGGAATTGTCGGATACCAATGTTTTACAGGGACGCAGTTGGACAGAGCTTTTGGGGCTGGGGGACCCGAGAGGATACAAAGCTCTTATACAATCTGAACAAGCTAAAAATTATGTTTTTATTGATTAATTACATAAACTTTTGGAAATATTATGAATTTATCTGGCGCAATTACCTTGTTAAATATCTATATGAGTTGATTTTATTAACTCCAGACTAGCTTAAAAAAAGTAATAAATATTCGAAGAAAAAAGAAAAGAAAAGTTTTTCGGGGGAAAACCGTAATCAATTTATCCCTCCTAACTGACAACTGTAAATTAAAAGAAGAACTCTTTTTTTCCATTACATAGATTCCTATTTCAACCCTGTGTATATTTATAAGGTTATTACTGAGAGGGTAGCCTTCGGGGCTTCGGTAATCGCTTTCGCCTTGGGCGGCTTTCAAAAAGGGCGGACTGAAGAAGGGCGTGCTCACTGCCTTTTAATTGAGTGCCAGTTATTTGGAAGGTCGATGAACTTAAGGCAGGTACTGATGTGATTACTAGTGTTTTTTGTAGTGATTTCATTGAGAAATGCTAAAGAAGAGCTAAAATAAGGAGCGAAATAAGGTTGCCTGGAAGAAATCGCCGATAGCGATAAGCCCGCCATTTGTGACACTACCTTATTGAGTTGTTACCAATACTTATGTTGTTTCTATTTATATGATGTACAATAAAGCATAAATAAACAAAAATTTTATTTTTGATTGATTTTCAGCTCGGAAATGATTAAAACAGTAAATATATTGTAGTCATTAATTTAAAAGAAATATTTACAAGTTATTTTTTGTCTTTGTTCTTTTATTATTTCTTCTCAGCTTATACTAACTCGTGTGTAGCGCTTCATTCATGAGTACTGAATTGTTTTATCGCTGGGATCCAAGATTGATGCTTTATTAAGCTTTTGATGATATTGTACATACATACATAAACTCACGCCTGTATTCCCCGAGGGGGTAAGCAGAGGTGCATTTCTGCACCCACATTTCGTCAGGTATGTATCAGTCCCACGTAATAGGGGGCGAGCCTATTGCCGTTTTTCGGGCACATTTCCAGACTCCGTGCTGTTACTGAGAATTTCCTAATGGAAAAATCCAATAACACTTTGCCCGACCCGGGAATCGAACCCAGGACCTCTAGATCGCACGGCACATACTTGTACCGCGAGACCACGAGGCAGTCAAATATGATATTGTATATAATGATAATAATATAATAATAATATAATATAATAATAATATAATAGCCTTTTTTCCTAAACTTAGGGTTACAAGAGGTCCCTAAGTTCGGTGTGCCTTTTGGCATAGGCCTCCTCCGATTCTTTCCAATGGGTCCTGTCCCTTGCTACTCTCAACCAGTATGGTCCCGCTGTCTGTTTCAAGTCATCTTCCCATCTCCTGACTTGACGACCTCTACTTCGCTTGCCGTCTCTTGGTTGCCAGAGGGTGACTTGCTTACTCCATTTGTTAAAAGGGTGGCGTAGCATATGTCCAGCCCATCTCCATTTTTGGACGTCTATCCGGGTAAGGATGTCTGTGAGTTTCGTTCTTGTTCTTATGTCTACGTTCCTGACTCTGTCTTTGATTTTTAAACCTAGCATGCTTCTTTCCATGGCACGTTGGCATTTTATTAGCCTTTCCCTGTGATGTAGTGTTAATGACCAAGTTTCGCAGCCATAAGTAAGAACTGGTAGAATACAGGTCTCGAATGTCTTCTTTTTTATGTAGTTGCCTAAGTCCTTACTTTTCACTATTTCCTTCAGTGACCAGTATTTTTTCCATCCTTGGGCTATTCGCCTATTTATTTCCTTTGTCATTTCATCTGATGGGGATATAATCTGTCCTAAGTAGATATATTCTTTGACATATTCGATCTTATTGCCATCTACCAAAACGTCTATTTCCCTTGAGTTTGTCATCAATTTTGTTTTACTGGCATTGATTTCCAGACCAACTTCTCTACTTATATTTGCTAGACTCTGCATCATATGTTCTATTGCCGCAGGATTCTCTTCTAGAAGCACCAGATCATCGGCGAATCTTAGGTGGTTTAGGCGAGTTCCATTTATATTCAAACCTAAGTAGTCCCAGTTTAGCTGTCTGAAGATGTGCTCGAGTACGGCGTTAAAAAGTGTAGGGGAGAGAGGATCTCCTTGGCGTACGCCCTTATTTATAGGAAATGATTCTCCTGTTGATTCGAGTTTAATACTGGCCTTGCTAGATTTGTATATACTCTTGAGTATTTCTATGTAGTTGCTCTGGACCCCCTGTTGTTCAAGACTCAGCCATATGTATTGGTGCCTGAGGCTGTCGAATGCCTTTGAGTAATCTATGAACGCCAAGTAGATTTGTTTATTGTATTCGTTATACTTCTGTAACAACTGTTTTATTGTGTGAATATGATCTATTGTGCTGAAGTCTTTTCTGAATCCTGCCTGCTCTGCGGGTTGGCTTTCGTTTAGTGTTAATGATATTCTTTCCAGGATCACTTTAGCGAATACTTTATATATGTTTGATATTAGAGAAATTGGCCTATAGTTCCCAATCTCGTCTCTAGGGCCTTTTTTGTGTAGTAGAATTATGTGACACTCGGTCCATTCTTCTGGGATTTGCCTTGTTTGTAATATTTCATTGAAGAGTTTTGCCAGCGCAGGACTGATTTCCTCTAAGGTACCCTTGAGCATTTCGTTAGCTATCTTGTCCGGTCCTGGGGCTTTCTCGAGTTTTTGGGATTTTATTGCCTTGGTTACCTCTGAGACAAGGATCTCTGGCACTTCGTCTATTTTGTTTTCTTTTGCTTCGTTTACTTCCGGAATTGTGGCGAAACATGAATCTAATTTATCAGAATACAATAGGCGGTAATAGTCAGTAGCTAGTTTCTGTATTGATGGTCGATTAGTTAAGTAAGATTCGTGTTGCTTCAGTTTCGATATCCATTCTTTCCCATGTTCGTTTAGTTGTTTCATAGCCTTTTTTGTTCCTCCTGTTCTTTTTATATTTTCTTCCAAAACTCTATTTCTTTTCTCTTTACGGTCTTTCCTCATGTTCTCCTTAATTTCCTTGCTAAGGTTTGCAATTTTTTGGCGTCTTTTTTTGTCCCCTTTATTTGATATTAGTGTTCTTCTTTCATCTAATAGTTCTAGTGTCTCTTTGCTTAAATAGCTTTCTTTGCTTCTGGGTTTGCTGACTACCATCTCTTTCAATTTATTTTGTAATCTCCTGTATTTAATCTCAGTTTTTGCGTCGGAGGCAATTATTTCTTTGAGTGATTCTGTTGTGGGGTGATTAATGGAATGATTGTGTTCTGATATTTGATATTGCTTATTATTATTTACTAGGTTTTTCCTGGATCTTTTGGGTTGGTTTAGGCTTAGGCAGCTTCTTACCATACGGTGGTCTGTGTTAAAGTTGAGGTTTTTAACTATGTTTGTATCTGTGAACGCGCTTGCTTTGTTGGTTATTATAAAGTCGATTTCAGTTTTGTATTTTGCACCTGGGGATGACCAAGTCCATTTGCTTTTAGTATTTTTGTAAAAACGTGAGTTCAATAAAATAAGGTTATTTTCCATCATGAATTCTACTAGTTTCTGTCCGTTTTGGCTTCTTTTGCCATGCCCAAACTTCCCGATTGAGTATTCTTCACCATTTTGTCTTTCTCCAACCTGTGCATTAAAGTCGCCCATAATTATTATATTATTATTGTAGTGCGGTTTTATTGCTTCTGCGACACTGTCATAAAAATATTCTATGTCTGACTTCCCTGCTTGTTCTGTTGGGGCGTATATTTGGAAGATGGCCCAGTTTTTCTTGTATCCCGGAAATTTTAAATGAACTACCGCAATTCTCTCAGAAACTCCTTCAAAACCCATAATGTTTTTCTTCAGTTTAGACTTAATAAGGAAACCTACTCCTTTTTGTCCGGTATGTTCTCCTTTGTGAAACATGATATAGTCGTTCCTCTCTTCTATCCCTTCTCCTGTCCTTCTCATCTCGCTGATGCCCATTATGTCCCATTTTATGTTGGATATGGCTACTTCTAATTCTTGTAGGCTCTCTTCTGTTCTTAGTGTCCGAGTATTCAGTGTGCAGACATATATACGTTCAGTGATTTTTTTATCTTGTTTTGTCTCTTTCGTTTTCTTTTTGTGCAATTTTTTTCTAAATAGGTTTGCTTGGTGTTTCGAATTGTAATATTTTGATTTAGATGGAGGGTGTTTGTCTTCTTCCCCCACGGTGACAAGCCGGCTTGGGGTGCGATTTATGAATGTTGTGTTTGGTAATGTGGTTGTTGGGGTTGTTTGGATCCGGGTGCCGAATATTAGTTTTTTGAGAGATTTGATAATGAAGCTGATCTCCCACGCTCTACATAGTTCAGTATATTTGGTCTGATTATTTCCTTTGTCGCAGTTTTAGAGGAGGTGTTGTTCAGGGTGGTCGATGTACTTTGGGTATTACATGCATTGACTTTCTTTTGTGATGGTGTTTTCGGTGATCCTGAAGTATCTCTTTTCCTCTTTTCTCTGTTGCTTTCATGTATTTTCTTTATTATCAGTTTGTCGTATTTAATGAACGCTATATTCCCCTTGTTCCTTTCCTCTTCAACTTGCATCTGTAGCTGTTTACGTATTTCTATTATTTCTTTAGGGTAATCCTCTTTGATATTTATACCTTCTTGTAAGTTAGGTCGGTTTCGCAGAATCATGTGTTTTTTCCACGTAGTTGTGAGTGAGACTACAACAGGGCGATTTTTATCGAGCTCTTTCTTACCGATCCTGTAAATGTTATTAATTTCGAAGGCTTCAAAATGTACTCCCATTTTCAATATAATGTCTTTTATATAGTCTATTAGCTCCGTTTCTGTTGTTGCTTTTCCTTCCTCGATGCCAAAAAATACAAGGTTATTTTTGCGCTTATCCTTATCAACGAATTTGAGTTTTAGCTCTAGCTCACTTATTTTATTTTTGAGTTGGGTGTTTTCTTCGGTGATCGCTTTAAACTTTTCGTCTAGTGCTGCCATGACATTTTGTGTTACTGAAGCTGTTATAAGTTTAGTTTGTTGGTCTAACTTTTCGTCTAATTTTGCCAATAGGATTTCCATACTTTTCTCCATCTTTGGTATGTTTTGTTTTTATTGCTATGGCAACACTTGTTTTGCTGTGTCAACACTAGTTTTGTAGTGGCAACACTTGTTTTGCTGTGGCAACACTTGTTTATCTGTGGCAACACTTGTTTTGCTATGGCAACACTTATTTCGATGTTTGTTATGTTGGTACTGCAGTTTCCACTCTATTCTCTATGTACAATTTGCATCAGATGACACTTGACAGTATTTTTGTAGGTTAGAATGTTTACAATATGCGGTCGATTTGTTCTCACAATTTAACACTTTTTCTGTAATTTTTCGCTGATCATGTATTTTGTTCTTTGTTATAATCAATAGTTCGTATGACACACTTTGTTGGCACTTTTTAACACTGTTTATTTTTAATTTTCCGCGGAGCTCTGTGACGTGCGTATTGACTGATCGACAACCGGAACCGGATTTTATAATGATATTGTAATGCAAATTATTAAGTGTTTTAAAATTTATTTTAGGATATTTTTTTTGCGTATAGTGTGTAATTTATCGATAAAAGCACTATGGTGAATACGGTAAGTTTGTGTTGTATTTTTAGTAAATAAATAAAAAAATGAGTTAAAGAATAGCCTAGTTTACAATTTTACCACCATATAAGTAATCCTATCCTACTTCACGATCTACAATTTATTGAAAGTTTAAAACATCGTTAGACACACTATCTGATGTAGGTATGTTAATAAACATTTTTACTGAAGTTTGAAACTGCGTAGAAACTTCTTTAAAGTTAAAAATGTCGACAGTCGTTAAAAGTTGGTTTTCCCCGAAAGTTACTTCGGAGGAGAATTTTTGGAAACTTCCTAACTTATTCCGCCCAAAATATTTATACATTAATCTTCTTTTGGAATACAATTATCCAAAAACATACTTTGATTTAATAGTGATATGTCTCTTATAATGTAATTAATTATAATTAATCTAGAAACCAACAAAAAGGAATACTTAAGCAAACTTAACATAATTACCTAACTATGAGTTTTCAAAGTAATTCTGTATATAAAATTGTTGACGTTTTTCTAATAAATATCTAAAACCGCTTATTCATAAATGATAAAAAACTTATATTCTCATTTGACCACATCAAAGTTTACCCAACTACCCACTAACAAACGAAATGGAAAACAAATTGTCCTCCAACCGAGCAAATTGTTCCAAACAATAGCAAATTGATCGAAATCGACGCACCACTAACGCAACCGTTAATGTATCATTACTTCACATTTTAACACACATTGCTGCGTCATAACAACGTGCGGTAACAATGCTCATAGTTGTACAGTCGATGTAATGTGTATTGAGTCTCGGTCGTGCCCTCAGGGGGTCGAAGATGGCAGATTTGGGGGGCCAACGTCAAATGGGCACTTATCATAGATTGTTTTTGAAGTGGTTATTTAAACGTAAGCAAGTTAGCGATGATGATATTGTAACACTTGAACGCGAAATAGTGTTTCAAGTGCTTGAAGTATTGTGAATTATTTTATAGCGTAGTAATAGGAACCAACGAAACATAAAGAAATCATAATATAAATCCATTAACACTTCATATCGATTTGTAAGTGTCAATTACGAACACTAAAGTTTATAAAATGCATAACTCAACAGGATAATAGGAAATTTAAAATAATACAAACGTTAGACAAAAACCGTAAACCTGCAGTTTCTTTGATTTCATTGCAAAATACTCCGAAAATATTATTCCTATCCATTTTTCAAGCGTCAAGTAAGACGTCACCGATATAACTTTGACGTCATAAAACAAAATACCCACGAAAATATTTCCCCAAGCAGTTACGGTGTAAGCAGCGGGACGCCTCCTTAATTAGGAGTCATGCCACGCTTGCCCTTTCTAAAAGCCCTAAGGAGCCCTACGGAACCCTTCCTCGTAATTGGCACGATAAGAATCCAGGGGTGTGTGGGAAACGTCAGCTCAGCAGCACTTGCAGCCGAGGGCAGCGCTTTGTCTATGGATTATAGCAATCGGACGATAATTTTTGGTGGCCTTCCAAATAGGCTTAGATGTCGTTCCAAATTGGAAATCGATCTTAGAACAACAGTATACGAAAAGTTTGTATTTTAGAAATTAATAATTGCTCTGAGTTTATAAAAAATAGTTCAGGAAAAATCGCATAACAAAGCAAGAAATGCTTTTCTTTTAGAATAAACCATAAAACAGATAAAGGAAATTATTTTGAAGAGGAGATATTTAGATAAATTTAACATAACTAGTAATCTAACCAAACAACCATCAATCATCAATCAAGTATTTTGTCAAAGAGATCGATATGTTACATAATTCAGAATGGAAAATCAAGTCGAAAAAGTAGATTTGACATTCATATTAAAATAACGATATTTATAAACAATAGGTTTAACCTTTCTCAAAGCTAATAAGTAACTAATCTACGATAGCTTAAACATCAAAATAATAGAGAACATTTCCTATTAATTAATTCAAAGCAAAATCCTTTACTATTAGAAAGCATTTGCCTGAGAAAAAAAAGGACCAGTTTCGCCAACTTAACAAGCAAAACATAACAAAATAACAACATGTGCGCAGTGGGCAACATCATAGGGTAGCCGGGCAAATTTATTTTCCTATAAGATCTCTTGGAGTGGCGTCAAGCAGTTGCCCCGCAGGGGTGCCAATTACTGGGAAATAATGTTTTATTTTGATTTTTATTTAGGGGCGGTCGTGGGACAGCCCTGAAAGGTACACCCTGTATTAAAATAAGTCTAGTTTCTTTGATCGACATTCTTTATGCTTTTTATTGTTGGGAATTGACTTTTGGCATCGTTTGTTCTCACATACGCTTAGAAGTTGTTGTGACGGACAAAGCTGAATGGTTTGGGTAAACATTATTTATTTGTAGTAATTAAAATTGTATTCGATTGGAATGCTTTAAAAAAGAGGTAAGTGTCATAAGAATTTATACAATGTTTTGAGCAAAGTCGTATTCTTTACGGAAATCAATAAAACTTGTGAGGATAACTCAAATGTTCTATAATTATTTTTCAGTATAAATGATATACTGAATGAGAAACTCATGGGGTAATTTCGCAGTAACAGGATGAAAAGGACTTACGAGACGAATGCCTCTACTTATCAAACGGCCAGATCAAGATTTATTTACTCCATTACGATTAGGCAACACTCGCGGAGTTTCAATAAGCACTCGATCTAGTCGCGCGAGGGCCGAAATCCTCCGTGATCTCGAGATAAAATCGCAATCAAACAATAAAACCGAAATTAGAGCCGGCACCCCATAGTGTCGCGGCACCCGCTGTCGATTCCCAAGTCTTCCCGGAGCGCGCCCTCCATTCAACTAAAAAACAATATACTATGGGAATGCAAACGTAAACTATTGTATTGATTAATTCATTGAAATATTCGTTAATTTTGTCCGCGACGTGCATTGTTCGCCACATTGTGCGGTTCCTTGGGCGGCGCTATGGGAATTCCTTCAATTTGTGCGCGTGTCACATGAATTTGACCCCTGCGTTGAGATGCTTAGACATAATCGATCCTTTAACTTTTGTTGAACGCGTTAAATAATTCGTTTCAGCTCGCATTGTACCCGGCTCTATTTATGGGTGCTGTTTTGTACTCGTTGACTTAACCTCATTGATTTCCTTTAAAGCACCAAGAAAAGAATTAAACAAGAGAACTTAGCAACGTAATAGTTCTTTGTCGATCAAAATTATAAGTAAAAGCGTCTCGATATTCAAATTGCCTTTAATTCTTCAACTGTTACTTTTCGAAGAATAAATTATTGAAATAACTACATAGGTATATAATATAACTATATTTCTTAAAAATCGTACCGTAGGTACTTAATTCATATAAGTTTTTTTGTAATAAAATAGAAATCTTTAAGAAAAAATTACGGCATATTTTTTGCAAAGACTTTTAGGTCCACCTAAAGTGTCAGACTTGATAGATGTTAGTTTAACGATGGCCGTCTATCGTTTTTGAGAGAACTTTTTTTTTCACAATTTTAATTTTGTTTAGAAACATTCAATTACGTTTATTTTTATTCAGAAATAATTTTGGCTATTTTATTTGAATAAAAATTTTATATTTCGGAATTAAATTATAAAATAAATTTCGATATTTGTGTTTGTGTTATCAATTCTAAATGTTTTTATGTCGCGTTGGTGTCATTAATTGAAGTTAAATTTGCTTTATAAGTGATTGCATATGTGTACACTTCTATATCCTATTGAACCTTACGAGCTTCCAATTCCAAGCAAATTACGTTTAAAAAAAAACAAGAGAACTGCACTTAGTAAACAAACCTTAAGCCAATGAGCCGACCATAGCAGTTTTTAATTTATAAAGTAAATAAGATATTAAAACCAACTGACCTGCCAAGTATCTTGGAGACACAACCGTTGGAGACCTGCAGGATGCGGCTGATGTCGCATGGTCGTGCTCCGGAGTGCGCCAGCTCCACGATCTTCTGCCGCGTGGAGTCCGGCAGTGGCCGCCCATTCACGTACACCCCGCCGAGCTGGTTGATGCCACTGTGGCCGGCGGAGGAGCAACCGAATAGCGCACCGCCGCCCATCGCCGCGCTATGCATCAGTTCGTCTGCAACAAGGACTTTGGCTTCAGTTGTGCTAGGAGATTGGTGGATGAAACAAGAGTACTAGGATGAATAAAAAATTTATAGTAGGTAATCGATGATGCTGAGCCGGTTGAAAATATTAATAAAAAAAAAGTAACTCTATTTCTAACTTAATTTTGATGTCAAAGGATGTTTAAGGAGTATTTTGATAAAGAGGTGGTACGTCGTAGTAGTATTGTACCTTATACTTAGAAAAAGATAATATCTAGCGGAAAACTCACAGGTATTCAGGTCGATATTTGACAGGTCTTATCGCTCATAGTTTATGATCAACAGAAGTAATTAAATCTTTTTATGTAGTTAGAACTGTGTATGTAATTAAATGTATAAAATATATGCTGTCTATTTCGTTTTGATTATGCCACGCGGATTAAAGTCTTAGCGCATTCTTTGGTAGGTATGCATGTCTATGTAACTAGATTTAAAATGGCACTGAAAACTACAAAGTTAATTAATTAATTTAGAAATATATAACAGACCAGAATAGCTTCACACGGCCAACGATCAAACCGTCTTGAAGAAATCATCTTATAACTTAATACAAGATTACTGCAATATTTTCTATCAGCATCATGACTCATAAGCAACAGGATGTTTACTTTCTCCAATAATTTCTAGACCGACCTGTATTAATAGACTTGGAGTCTGCTTTCAATAAGGGATACAGCTTATAGTTGCCTGTTTTTTACGTCTTTATATAAAATATTATCAAAGATCACGATGAAAGGAGTTTAAAATTTTCGATTTTTTTATCATCCGCAATTTTAACCTCAAGTGTATCCAGGACCACAATAGACCCTTTGATTTCTAAAGCATCTTCATCCCTATAATATCTATTTAAAATCCGATGTATAGTGTGCGAAAAGTAAAAAATAACCCTTTTAAAAAAAGTAATCCTCTTTGCCAAAAAACCGTACAAAAGGATTCGCGGTGAACGATAGACGACCACAAATTTTTATCTAATCTCGATAGATACGGAACTTTTGTTCGGAAAATTAACCGTTAAGAATTAGTTGGCGCGTTGTTCTAAGATTATTGTTAAGGAATCTATCGTTACAAGTAAACCTTTTAGAGCTGAAGATAAATTTCGCTACCCTTGTTAAAATATGATTGATTTGTGCAGATGAATTCTAAGTTTAGGAATGAGGATTTGCAATTGAAAAGCTAATGAAGATGTTTGTGGATTACAAAACATAGAAATATTTATTTAATATATTTATTTATTTAATATATTTTATAATTATTTAATATATTATTTACGATGTCTCTGCCATAATGGCTCATTGCTCTACTTCATGATACTGCTAGTAGATTCTATCTCAACACATTTATTTTACTTCATTACTTAATTGCCAATGAAGTCAGTTCTGATTTTTAATTTTATATACGAGTGTGAGTATATATCAGAAACTAAGAATAAAAATCTGTTTCATTAAAGATAGACAGATAGACAAGCTGTCAGGGTATACTTTATTTAGTGACGAGAGATTGACGTCTCTTATATAATTCTTTATCTGGATGATATTGCAGTGGAAAATGAAGTGTAATATTAGAAAAAAGTTGAGTATGAGTCCTTAAAAAGTCAAATAACGAAGAATCTAACATAATTAGATCAATATTGCTAATCTTACACATAATAAATGAGAATTTATGGCCGTTATAATTCAAACAATCCTTTAATCGCGAGCAAAATTACAGATGGTCGCATCAACGTGTTCACCCAATTATAACTATTCCTGTTAGTTACAAGCCAATAGCTTTCAATGGATGCATTAAGTCGGACGTCAGATAATGCCATCCCTACCCACCCTTTAAAACACGCCTCGTGGTAAAAAGTGAACAATTGGATGCAATTTGCGGATGAGTTTGGCCCGGCCCTTGATTAAGGTCTAAAGGGTGGGGGCCTTTATTGTTTTGGACCTTCGGGCAGTTTTTTGCGGTGGCGTCTCTGTATAATTTTCGCAGTTCGCCCGCGGAATACGAATGTCGGAATTATTCTTTTGTTTTTGCGTTTCGATCATGCAACTATTGGATCGGAATGGCATAGCCTAATTTTGGCTTTTGAATTTCTTTTGAGGTGGTTGAATGACAGTTACGTTTAGAGTATTGCACCTCTGCCTACCCCTTCGGGGAATACAGGCGTGAGTTTATGTATGTATGTATGTATTATGTGAAGTAGCTAGCTTTTTATTTTTTTTACGGTTACATTCACAGTGAAACAAAGGTGTTATTTTATGTTCGGAAATCTTATTTTTGTTATTACTATTACACATCTCCGTTACCTTTTTCGACAAAATAACCTTCCGCTCCTATATACCACACACTAAAAACGCGTCACAACCGTGTTCAAATAAGCATCTATTAGTTTTTCGAGTGCATTTAACGCATAGCAAAACAAACGTTTGGCACTAGAGGCGCGAATTAATTTACACAGTTCGCCAATTAAGTGTCGCGCGGTGTCGAGAGCTGAGGGCCTCGCGGTCGTTAATCACACCTATTGGTCGCCTTCCGGCGCTGCTGCCTCAGCTAACAAGCAGGCGGCTGTTAAAAGAACAATGGACAATGCTCCGCGCACCCTCACACCACGCGGAAACCGCTGGACAAGTTGTGAGAGATCGGCGTGAGTCTTGCTATAGCGAGGCCGCAATTATAACTAAACTTTCAAACTACTTCCCAACCTTAACAAAAAAATGGAGTATGTAATAGTATTCTTGCTGTTCCGTTATCAAAAGAAGCAAGGATGCTATATAAATTATATGAATATGTTTTTGTTTATAAACTTTAATATAGATATAGACTGTAAGATTGTTATTGTATACGATTTGGGTGACATACCCGTTATGTGACCAAACCATTTTCAGTAAAGATGATAAAAAATTATTTAAAAAAATGACGACAATCGGACAGATGATCAATAAAACATTTAAGCCAAATCAATGTAATAAATGAATAATATTGACTTGTTTGTCAGTGTTGACACTATGTTACATGCCTGAGAATCCGTTAACGGAATAATTAAAAATAAATCAACCTACAATGCAAACTGTTAGACCGGCCTTATTAATCCAAAGGCAACATAAGATATATAACTTATGCAGCCCATATTAACAATTTGGTAACTCGCTCCCGCTTCAGCCTACGCGTCCGCTCGTGACTAGTCCCACGTGCACACCTACTGTCGGCGCAAGTACGCGTGTCGCGTGTGAGGGAGTGTTTTAATTTCAGAGGTGCAATTTATTCGAGCGATTTATTTTTAATCCCCGTTTTTATGGGCGCCACGCTATAAATTTCATCTTTAGTTGTGTTTATTTTATAGTTTTACATTTATTGCTATGGCGCTTACATTGCGCTTTGGGGTTCGTAAGTCAGTGAAACTCATTTTACAAAACGAAAGTTGGTGCGGGTTCGAATTTAATTTTTCTGACAGAACTGTAGTGTGGAGTGCGATGGACATAGAATTAGAAACTATGGCCTTGCTAATACTGTATAAATGTGTTAAGTATTCTATTCAAAAATCGCGTGATGACTTATAAAATTAATACACCTAACAGTCATATTATACATAGTTCTGTCCCCATACAAGGATACAAGTTCTGTGTCGTGGGTATCAGAAACTACGAGAGACTTTTTGGTCTCACAAACACCCACCAAACCCAATACCAATATTTGTAGATCACACAAACTTTTGTCTCGGTGGGGGATCGAACCCGCGGTCTCTCGTTTCGCAAACTGTTATCTAGCTAACTGCACTATGTAATGCATTGAGCAATTGATGAATACCTTCTCGGCAGTTTCAAGTTTAAATCCGAAGCACACACCTGTAAATTTTTCAAGTTAAACGAGTAGGTAGGTCTGTTTATTTTTACTGCATTATCACGGACTTAAACGACGAAGATAACATCGCTATAACATAAAGAATATTAGAGTTATGTGAAATGTACCTTATACTTATTGCGTATGCTCTAAAATGGACTGTTTAGTCTCTCAACTATTAGGCAGTTTGTGGCAAAAATGCGAAAAACTTTCATACATAGATAGGTACCTACATCTCATTTAGCATTTAGATCTAGACATGTTTAACATCTCTGCAATAGAGGTGATTTTATATAGGCACAATCACATGATAGTTTCAGAAAATAAAATTCTTTGAAAAAATAAACGTATTGCGTAAAAACGTAACCGAAAAGTTATTTAAGGAGGACGGGCGCGCTGTTGAGCGCAGAATCGATATATGTATAATCTCGTGTCGAAATAAATCGCTCTTTATTTTGTGACGTTTAATTCAATATAAATTATATGTTTACATTATTGAATTGACTGCCTCGTGGTCTCGCGGTACAAGTACCTATGTGCCGAGCGATTTAGAGGTCCTGGGTTCGATTCCCGGGTCGGGCAGTGTTATTGGGTTTTTCCATTAGGAAATTCTCAGTAGCAGCACGGAGTCTGGAATTGTGCCCGAAAAACGGCAATAGGCTCGCCCCCTATTACGTGGGACTGATACATACCTGGCGAAATGTGGGTGCAGAGATGCACCTCTGCCTACCCCTTCGGGGAATACAGGCGTGAGTTTATGTATGTGTGTATTATTTAATTCGTTTTGTAGATTTAGAAATAGAATATTTTTAGTTTGTGAAATGCATTATAATGTAATACTGAAAATATTATAAATATAAATACACCCAAAAGTCACATACATAGTTCTGACCCCACATTAAGATATGTACAAGTCTTGTATCCTGCGTATCAGAAAATACGAGAGACTTTTCGTTCTCACAAACACGTCTTGGTGCGGGGATCGAACCCGCGGCCTCTCGTTTAGCAAGCTTGTGTCTAGCAAACGGCGCCACGGGACTGTCAAAGAAAAATAATAATAAAAGAATATAAATTCTTTTATTTATATTTAGAGTTCTCTGCAGTAGGCACGATAAACAAAAAACTGATATTTTAATACTAGCGGGTCAAATTGGTCTCATCACGGATTATCATCATCAACCGGTGTCCACTGGTGACCATAGGCATCTCCAAATGCCCTATACGTTCACGACTCTTGGCTTCTGTCATCATCTGCGGAGACCATCTCTGCAAATTCTATTATTGGTGTCTAAGTTTTTACTAAATTTTCTTATTATTGTCCGCTTCGTTTAATAATTTTTGCTGATTAGATTTTAAGTTTACAACTTCTATTTGACAATATATAAATGTAAATTATAACAAAACTGCTTGATGCAAGTAACAGACCAACAGCTAGTCGTAAATGCATTTGTTATGTAGTAGAGATATGTACAAAAATTAGGGGCATCATTTTTGTCTGTGGTATGTATTGTATAGCATTAATCAAACACTTCAACCGATGGTACATAGGGGTCGGTAACACCTGGTCGACCCTAGCCAAGCTACTTATTATTATTTGTATCTGTTTCTGAATTAATCCGTAGGGGAGATTAATTGTATGGTAAACGCCATTTTGGATGCGCTAATTCACGTTTTGAAACTGTCATGGCGGATCTGGTCGGATTTACATTTTAAATTTGTTTTTATTGTAGAAAAAGTTGTTTAATCTAATGAATGGTGGATACTGGTTTTGTAAGATTTAAGTGAAATTTAAATAAAGGATTACTTTAAATGCTGAGGTAAACATTGATTACTAAACTTTTTATTTGGATGTATAATCTTTTGGGCCTAAACCCTTTCATTTGTAGAGGAGATCCATGCCCAGCTGTGGGATGTATGTGGGCTGATGATGATATAAACTTATGTCTCATGAATTTATTGATAGTTGAAAGAATAATAATAAAAAGTCACACCAGCTAAGATACAGTCTTGTAATAAGTATCAGAAACTACGAAGGACTTACACTTATTACATTCATAAACTAATTAGTAGATATAACCTGTCCTATCAATAACTATTTTGCGTTCATAATAGGACTCATCTACCGATCATCATTTACCGCGGACTTTTGCCCGTTTAAATATTAGGTACACCAAAAATGCATTTTTATATTAGTGCAATAAATTTTACGCGTATTTTTAATATGTAACAAAAACGACGATAAAACTCATCCAAAAAGGTCGCGTTAACAATACCTGTCATTAGTTTCATAGACACAATTCGTACGAGACATCGACCACGCCTCTTGAAAATAAAAATTCATTCACTAAAACTTTTGAATGAGTTTTCGAGTATCCATGTTTTTTGCTGACCTTCATATTTTAACTCAAAGCTCAATCCATCGCGAGTCATAAAAAGGCCGTCATAATTTCGTCAACTTATCTATAGTTAATCGTACTTGTTTTTCGCAAATCGTCACTCTATTTTGACTGTTCTGCTCTTTTGTAACTGGCGTGTGATAAGAACAAATTTAGTCACTATACCTTTAAAAAAAATCTGAAGCCTTATTTTCAAATATACATATCATCATCATCATCATCAGCCCTTATACGTCACACTGCTGAAATATACCTATATTGTTATCAAATGCAATATATACATTTGTATAATGTATACATGACTGCCTCGTGGTCTCGCGGTACTAGTATGTGCCGTGCGATATAGAGGTCCTGGGTTCGATTCACGGGTCGGGCAAAGTGTTATTGGGTTTTTCCATTAGGAAATTCTCAGTAGCAGCCCGGAGTCTGGAAATGTGCCCGAGAAACGGGAATAGGCTCGCCCCCTATTACGTGGGGCTGATACATACGTGGCGAAATGTGGGTGCAGTAATGCACCTCTGCCTACCCTTTCGGGGAATACAGGCGTGAGATTATGTATGTATGTATGTATAATGTATATAAATAGTAATATACCTATTATAACGATATATGTATGTATAAAGATTTTATTTAAAAAAACAATCTACTATTATTATTACAAATCAATCATCAACCATCAGCCCATATAAATACGTCCCACTACTGGGCGCGGGCCTCCTCTACCATTGAGAGGGTTTAGGCCTTATTCCACCACGCTGGCGTAGTGCGGGTTGGCGGACAACACACCTAAGAAATTCCTAAGAACTTTTAAGTGCGCAGTTTTCATCACAATGTCACCGTTAAAGTAAGTGATAGTTCATTGTGAATACACACATAACTTCGAAAAGTCGGAGGTGTGTGCTTGGGGTTTGAACCCACGATCGCCGAGATTCTCGGCAACCCGCCTAAAACCTCGAGGCCATCACTTATACACTACAAACCACAATATCTTAATTAATATAAATAGTATATAAGCTTTAAAAGGACAAATGTAAGAATAAAATTTAATTCTTATCTGTGTAGGTATATTCAATTCATCAGGTTGTAATAGACTGTAAACAATCATTTCCTTTGCAACACAATATAATTGTCCTAGAAAAATAAATGAGATGAAAGGAATATCTTAAAGTGGATAAATGTGTACGGATAATAATTATAGCATGTTTTAAAAAGCTAAGCGTAAAATATTCTTACCCATATCTATATAATTCTTCATGACATCTGTGAAAACGAATTTGACATTAAGATAATCATAATAATAAGTAATAATTAATGAAGGAGATAGAGGAATTATAAAAGAAGTAAGAACAAAATAAAAAGGACATCTAACTTTGATAACTGTTTAATAAAATAATGCTAAAAATGCTATTTAGAATAGTTACATCCAAAGAAACCGGGCATAAACAATAGAAGTTTAAAAAATAAATAAACATTGAAATCTTTTTAAAGGCGGATTAAATAATATTAACACTATAGTTCAAAAGAGATTTTACTCCATACAATAAAGACATTTTTAAATATCATAAGTAGCTTATAAAATGTACGTTAGCATTATTTAATGCATTTTATAAAAATAACAGTGCTTTGTCCTTTGTGTTTATAGGTACCGTAAGATTAAAAAAATGACAATAATACGCCATTTTGCAATATCAATAAACGTCATTTGAGATAGAAAGCGCAAAAATCAAATTTGGAATAATTCGAGACGTTCCAAATCCAGACAAGCGGGCAAGCCGTGGCGAGTACTCAATCATTAAAATTCCACCAGTGGAGTAACAAAGAAAATGCTGTTTATCCCACTCCAACAACTGTTTTTCCGGTCTATTTGTCTTTATCTGACGGTTAATGTGACACAATTGTCGCATGCTCCGTTTGGTTGGCTTGGCTATGGCGGAACGTAATTATATTTCTGTTATGCTTAGAGCCAAGTCACCAGTTTTAATGGTTTTATGTGCATTGGGAGAACGCGCTTGGCTACAAGTGAATATATTTTGATATTCATTATGATATTCAGCGTACATTTCCTTGTAGGTCGTTCATTGATGAATGAAGTGTTTTGAATATTGCTTTGGCGTATTTTTTGAGTAGAGAATGTCTGCTGAATCGAAAAAAATTGCTATAGAAAGTAAAATGAGTCTGTACTTTCAGCATACAGGCATTACATATTCTTTAGGATAATTTTAGGAACTGCATTTTTTTAACTATTTTAGTAGATTGCATATGGATTAATACCTATTATGAACGCTATGACAATTTGACTATTTCTCTTTCACTAAAAATGCTTGTAATTTAATTTAGGTAATTACATTGTAAATATTTGTATAACTCTCCCTAAAATAATTCGTATTGTCACGTCCGTTACCACGTCATATACATACATATATAAAGAAATTGAAATGTAAGAAATAGAGGGTGTAGTAAGAATCAATAGTCACTTGTATGCTACACTTATAGAGCGATAAGTTTAGGGTTAGGTACATCAAATTCTATACATATGTACATACATAGTAGGTAGTTAAACGTCAAATGCGCGAGTCTTTGTCCAAAAGGTCAGGTAACTGTAACGACTTGTACAGTCGCCCCACAGCCAACAGCTAAATACGACTTACATTCACAAAAAAACTACGTATAGATTTCTTTATTGCGTATATACAAACGCAACCCGGGAATCGAACCCAGAATCCCTTGATCTATACTAATATATAAAACTGATGAGTTTGTTTGGTTGACTGCACTAGGCTTTTCTAGATTGTTTCCATCTAAAAAAAATCTATGTTAAATAGTTTATTTATCGAGAAAGGCTTTAGACTACATAATATCATTATGCTACGACCATAAGGAGCGGAAAAGTCGTGAAAAATGTGTCAAAAACGGGTAAAGATATTCCTTTTGAAGTCTAAAGTTTCATATACGAAGTTGCCGGAAACAGCTAGTAATAAATGTTAAGAACTAGAACTAGTTACAGTAGAACTTCGTTAAGTCGAACCTCGATAAGTTGGAAAACTCCAAATCTCGAAAAAATGTTTTGCTCCCTCCCCTTGAAACACCAAAATCTCCATTACTCCAAATCTAAAGCCTCTATTAGTCGAAATAATCAGTGAGCCCCTCAAAGGCATTTTTGTACATATTTTCCCTCCGTAACTCGAAAAATTAAAATGGACCTCTGTATCTCGAACATAGCTATCTATATATCTGCCTTATTTTAGCGTCTCCCTTGATGTTCGACTTATACCTAGAGGTTCTACAGTATGAGGTTGTGAGCTTTTAAATAAAAAGAGAAACATATCAGAATTGTTGAAGGTGTATATTTAAATTTATTATAGGTATCCAAAATTGCACGGCTAAGTGAAGAAAGTCCAGCGGTCGTGGTTCTGCACGCTTGGTGAAACTTGTGTACTCGGAGGAGCAAAGGCCAAGGATTTACTAATAGTTCTCGATCGGAACTTGAACTCGATTGGATAAGTGAGTCGCTAATTTGACGGTTAATCGATTATTCAAAACAAAGAGTATTTAACAAAATCTAAAATAATTATAATTTCTGTTATTTCTGCTTTTGGTGTTCAAATTCATAGAAGCGGAGAGGATTTAAAAGTTTTGAAATTATAGTAACTCTCGTCTCATAAGACGGTAAAACAGTCTATATATATTTTGATTGATCATCTATAATATTATTAATTGCTATGCTATTGCTATGCATATAGCAATTAATAATATGATAAAGTCAAACCTAAAATAAATTTGCAAACCTTGCGAAATATTCCACTTTAAAGCATTCAAAAAAGTATATATTAAAATCAGAAATTGTTCAAACCATTCTAGAATTCATTGTTTTAATATTTTATAGTTAAAATTAATGCTACATTTATCCTCTTCTATTATCCATCCAAAGGATGACTGTAGGATATTGCCTAGAGCAATTAGACCTACACTTGTACTCTTAAGCTTTAGTCTCCGTTTATTTATTTGTGATAAAGTTTGTACAAGAATAAATTAATTAATTAATAAATTTTAAGTGACTTTTAGTCGAGAAAATAGTAGGGCGAGGCAAAACCAAATCCCAAGACGCTCTGTTACGAAGCCGGCAAGTTGGCTGCGCGTAACTTGTAACTTGTATAGTGGCAACATTTGTATAGATGTAAACAAGTGCCGAGGAAAGTTGCTTACTGCCTTGTTAGTACTCTTGTTTGTTGTACTTATACGTTCGAGATTACTAACTATCATAATTTTGAATTTCGAATTGTTTGGGTTCCTTTACAGCCATACAGAGTTGAAATAGTTCTGGCGTATACCGATAGATGTAGCTTTGTCAAATGCGAAATTAAAACTTTTAATGCATAAACTATTTTTATGTAGGTATATAACTGGGAAGCGAAAGATAACGACAGTGTCGACTTATGCTTCACTATGAAGAGCATTTACCGTAGACAAAGTAAATGGGGTTTTAATAAACTATCGTGATCTTTTCTGACTATTTCGTGGCCTCGCAGCATGAGTGCGCACTGCGATCTGGAGGTGCTGGGTTGCATTTCGGGCTATAGTATTTTTCCATAACAGTCTCTCCGTAACAGTTGGAAATTTTGCCTGGAAACGGCAATAAGCACGTCTCCCATCACGAGGGACTTAAAATATAAATGGACAAACTTGGGTGCAGGAATGAACCTATTTGGATCAAACTACACCTATTATTATTTGTCAGTATGTATTAAAATCGGCAAATAATTAAAAAAAACACTAACCTTTGTGAGGCATTTTCCAGAAGGCCTCGGCCGCCGTGGTGGGTTCCCGCGGCGGCGCGACCAGCCCCCCCACCAGCGTGGTGGCGGCGTGCGCGGGCGCCGGCGCCGGCCGCCCCCACCCCCCGTGCAGAGCCACCCCGCGGGATTATAGCGCACCCCCGCACACCGCGACACTACCGCACACACCTATCACGTATTGATAGCTCTATCGGGAATCGCGTGACGTGCTTTCACTGATTTTGATTTATAATTAAATTTCTTAAAGTAAATGATTTACTAAGCCCCAGCCGTTACGATGGAACCTGTAAACAAAAAGAAAACATTTTAAACATAATGGTAAATGATCCAACAGCTATTCAGAGTATTTCAGTCTAACAGCTTTTTAAAAATTAAATAATTACATGAAAGTCAAGTTATATTTTTAACTAATTTAATGGAATTTGTTTAACGTTACACCCGTGGCCTTATTAAAAACTAATAAGTAATGCCATTTAAAACAACGGTAAGCTTGCAATTTCTGTTTCGAATGCTGCGCGTGCGCACCCAAAAAAGTCGCTCCACTCGTGACCTCTGGAGAAAGAAATTCACGTTTGAAGAAATTTATTGACCCCGATGCTGCATTAGACAATCGCATCATCAATTACAATCAGGCGCATCATTATACTCCTTTGAAGTATACATCTTTTGTTCCTCTCTTACGTGAGGAAAATCGCCCAATAAAGACAGAGACGCAGCGATGCTAATTGGTAGATGATGGTGCCGAATTGTGCCAGTTGGAACACGCCATCTATTGTTGCATAGTAGAAATAGTTTGTGGGTCGTGAGCGATAATGATCGATAGTTGTAATGAAGTTAGATGAACGATACGTTTGAGCCGGTACCACCCATAGCGATCGCAACCGAACGGTAGTCGGTTCCGTATGTCGGCCCGTCGAGTGATTTGTTTCGCTTTTTTATTACACGAGATGTGATTAGGTCATTGTGATACATTTGTTACGTCTGTGCGTGTTTCTTTATCTTCGATTCGTTTTGTTGGCTTTAATTTGTATGTAATATCTTGTTTGGGAATGTAGAGATCGTTAATAAGGCGTCTGTTTATATTTAGGAAGTTTGGTATATTAACAAGAATTTGGATGCCAATTTTCATGGTTCTATTTATGAATACACACATAACTTGGCAAAGTCATAGATGTGTGCCTAGGGTTTGAACCACCGCCGAGATTCTCGACCGCGCACCTAAAAATCGAGGCATTCGTTTCTTTATAAGGTTATATTTTATTTATTTATTCTTTATTGTACACCATATAATAAGAAAACAACATAGCAACTCAACTCTAAATAAGGTAGTGTCACAAATATAATAGGGAAACAAATGAAAATTTCAACATGTGTATTTTTTATTTATTATATCTACTTTTAAAGAAAATATAATGGTACCTAAATTTTATTCGCGATATTTAATTGTCCTGTGTCTATCATGTCCGTTAGTTTTCTAAGCAGTCCGACACACCCTGTACTAAATAATCCCTAGATTTCTATGCAAACCCATAGTCAATCGCATTACAAAAGTCACAGGTACTCATACACGAGCGTATTTGATCTTTTCAAGCCCCAATCGAATGATTTCACTTTGATATACACACCCCAAGGACGGCACAATGGCGCCAACGCTCGTGAGGGCCCGCCAAATTGAAAATCTCACTTTGAGTCTAGTCAAAGCGACTGCTGAAGTGGTATGACTAATATAAAACTCGTCAAGATGACGGTTTTAATGGCGGGGTATTCGAATGCCTTACCTAGCCGGCGGTTAGTCGACCTCGTTTGTGACCCCTCGATATTTATTAAAAAAGTATATTGAATAACAAACCTGGTAGATTTTGGTATGCACCGTCTATTAGGACACGACAGTATAGCTCTTGTAAAAACAATACCGACAATATCAGTGACTTATGAAAATGTGTAACGTTCAGAATTCAGCCCCTGTAAACGAACCGAACTTTTGATAATCTGACTTGTTTAATCTAGTATGATAACTAAATAGCTTTATCCTAACTCGATTTTCTGTGAAACAGCAGCGGTACAACCCCGGTCTTGCCGACTCATTCTTTCTCTGTGGCTCTTCCAAATGTTTACTTGGTTTTTATATATTTTTACACCCTTGCTGGTCTTTTAACGAACATTTTAAGCTGGAGGATTTTTTCACCGATGATTTTATCCAATTTTGATTGCACAACCAGTGAAATTAGCACAGGATTTTACTGTTAACTATCTCAAACTGTCACCAAAATACGACAACAAAATAGTCTGTACAAATTCAATACGAAGTAGGCCAAAAATACTGATACGATCGTTAATGTGAACATGAGAGATGCACAACATTGCTCCAAAGCCGTCCAAGTTTCAAGTGCAATAACAACACGGCCAGGCAAAAATCTCATTTGAAACTTTTCAGACACGCAAAAGTGCTACGTATACCGAGAGAAAAACTACATAAATGTTCGGGAATGTTAAAAAAACACAGTTTTTCGTTGTAAGTGGCCGTCTGAGCACGTCAAAGGCTCGGCTGCATGCAAAGCACTCTAAACGGGGATAAAGTCGGCAACCATTTTAAATTCTGGCTTAGCTCGGCGCCGAGATAATGTTGCCCTGTCGATATCTTGTCATTCCCTTTGCAACGCCAGTACGTTTATTTTAATGTACGCTTCCCAACTTGCTAGTTTACTTAGATCGTAGCAAAGAAGAGAACATTTTTGCTCAATCCAGTGTAATTACTAGTGATGAATCTTTCGTAACGGTAATATAATTGGTAGAGTAGCGAAAGAAGGTTCGTCGCTCGAAATGCTTCTGCAAGTTAAGATTGGAGATCCTAGAATGAATAAACGAATAGATATTGCTACTCTGGTGAAGTCATCACAGAAATTTCCGTTGTCAATAACAGGGGTTGCATGCTGTCCATCATATCGGCAAATTTCAAATGTTTTATAAATCCTTAAAGTTGTATGGTTATAGCTGGCACATGTTACTCATATTTTTATTTTTATTAAATAAAGTTTTGGTTTAGGAAGTACCCTCATTGTAAGAAAATAAAGTTACGTGTCATTAAACTCAGATACAGACAAGTCTAGGATTTCAAAGCGAAATGTTATCGCATTCAATAAAACAAATCATTCATTGAGAAATCTGTTCTTATCGCTTTACGCTGTTATGTATACAGGATGCTTTAAGGCAGTATCTGTTTGGTGTTTAACGAATGTAGGGAGGAGGATTATCGACTACGGAATTAATAGAGGATCAACAAATTACCACCTCTCTCACCTCTCTTCTCTTTTTTCTTTAATATCTATTTTTCTACTTTCTATCAACAATCTCTGACCACATCATACTTATTTAGTTTTATTAATAAAATTGACACAATTAGAATAGTACATTTCTAAGACTGGTTATGATTATTATGCTGGCATTATAAAATACTGCCCATGCTATATATTATAATGTGTGAAGGTGATTCAAGTTTGTTCACCTCTCGTTTTTTTTTGTCAATGTTAACGGTAAAATGTATTGTTATGTCATCATAATGTGTTTCAATTACTTCACGCTATCAATAAACATCATCCTGATCTAGCATTACAATAAAATTCTTAAGCATTTAAATCTTAAATTTACTTTAATTTTCCAACACTTAGATTTGAAACAAATATTACATCTATACCTACGATGATGATGATGAGGACTGCTCAAGAACAGGATGGTTGGTGTTTACTTGGGAAGGCTTGCGTTCAGCAGTGGGCAGCGATAGGCTGAGTATAAGATCGTTTCGAAAGTCATTGTAAAAAAATATGATGAAAATCATGTATCAGATCTGTTGCTAATGAAACATCGATGCGGAATAAATCAGGCTAAAACTGTTCAAGGTTCTCTAAACAAGATCGTCGACAGCTTAATTTCACGTCACTAAAGGGCATTACCATAGGGTTCTCAAGGATCGGATGTCTAGGTTCCGCTCGCGCACACCTCATTAGATCCCGCTTTGATTCGACGTGGGTCGCAGGTGCCGCTAATGCCTCGCTTTTTACTACAAATACATTTTGTAAACTCGTTTTTGCTTTATTTATTTCGTTTAATTTTGTTTTATTTTTAGAATTTGTTCGGTATTCGGGTGGTAATTTTATTTAAGTGTAGGATGGAATCGAAGAAATGGATGAGCGGTTTTGGGGTGTTTTGAAATTAGATTGTTTCATAGCAATTTGCACAATTAGGTATCTTTATTGGGTGCAGCTCCCGTTGGTGAGATTGAGAGGTGCTGGGTTCGTTTCCTAGGCCCGGTAAAGTGGTATTACTATGTAGTAAAATTTTGTCCTTAAATTTAAATAGTGTAAAGTTCAATCAAAAGAAGTTTAAATGGCTTCAAGTCCATAAATCAACAGTGCCCCTACGATTAGAATAATTTTTTTATCCTATTAATGGCTAAAAGTAGCCTTCAGACCGACTCCACTGGCAGTGAGTATTAGGCTGCACAGCTCTAATAGTCAGGTCCACCTTATGATACCGCCCTCGCTTTTCCGTGCATAAAAGCACTCACTAAGGGTCGCGTGAACAAGCCACGTGAAATGATACACAAAAGATAGTTGTAAACGATCAAAGTCCCCGTCACAAACGCACGTGCATTCAAAACGGACAAAATTTTTCATACACGCATGCCACAGCGGCAAGAGCTCTTATGTGCTTAACTCGCAACGTCAAAGCTAAAACCTCTTCCTTTTCACTGAGTTGAAAAAATAAATAAAAAAATAAAAAACACAGCCGGCACGCCTTCAGTACACGTACATAATTAACAGTGATGCTTTTTACTACAAATGAATGAAATACTTAGTGGCTTCTTTGATATTTCAAGTCTCATCGTGCTTGTTTTGATAATATTGATGTTTTGTCCCTTTTAAATTAATGCTTCATGTAATATTAATATGCCTATAGGTCTTGATGCTGAGCACAGGTTTCCCCTAAAGTATAATCTAAGGCCATTGTGATGAATCAAGATCAAAAAAACCTGTATCCAATATAAAGACATTTCGTAAGTTATGAATGTCCACCTGAGTATATTGCTGTTTTTTGGGAAATTGAATCCGGGTCCTCCTGATCCACCATTAAAGCCAGACCGAACTACACTTGACATGCCATCACGAAACACTCGTCTAAGCTAACAAACCCTGATAAAATTTATAATTTCGTTTACGTACAAGTGCACAAATAATTTAGCTGTTGAACGCAGCCTAAAGGAGTCGGCTGGTTTGTACGCTTTGGTACTGTCAGAAGAGAAATAAATTACGATCTGTGAGTGCGCCGCCGCCCGTTGTACGGTCAGCACAAAGCGCCCGCCGATTTGTTACATTGATTTAAAACTGATGGGTACCGACAGCAACGTATGTATTTTGACAGGCCATATTTTTTCGACCGGGATTTTTGTGATAGGTCTAAAACTGTGCAAGGTATTTTTGCTTTTGTGTTACATTTTCTATATTGAATACTTTTTTCTATACAGCATAAAACGCCTGAATCCACAATAGTATAAATAGCTACAGATTTTTGTGCATCAACAACTCGTTAGTTGTCTTTTATTCCGTCATTATAATTCTGAAATTGTTACATTTTCATAAAATTACAACCAGTTAAATCAAAAAGCTTTAAAAAAAAAAAAAAAATTTATTCGCAATTCTAACAATTACTTATGCTATCAGTACCCTTTAATTAAAAATACACAAGACAGACTGAAAATGGTTCGTATCGCCAATTCTCTTTGATTAAATAATAACAGTTTTCTCTTCTGACGTTACATGTGTGATTCGACAACCGCACACAACAGTAGGTTATGGCAGTCGTTGCTTGGCCACGATAAATCAATCTGCCACTATTGTGACGAACACGAGGCGTCTTCGGCTACCAACGAACGATTGTGCCTCTCAATACTACAGCGACCATACAAACATTAGAGTGTTAAAAATAATGTAATAGGTATATCAAAACTCTTGGCCTGTATGCCTTTGATGTGAGTCAGAGTTTAGGATTTACTAACCCGATGGAACTAAAGCGCTTAATGGACTTAAATGAGTCGGTTTTGATGTGTGCGTTCATTTGTTTGTTTGCCAATATTTAGAGGTATGTTGGTTGAATTTGAACACAGTTTTCGGTAAGCTGAATTTCGGATATTGTTTCAGCTAGAATAGTTTTTTTTGTAGTGTTATGGGCCAACTTGGTGATGTAACTAGTTCGATTCCCGCACAGAAAGAAATGGTTATACAACCCATACAAAAACACAAGGCGTGTCTGTTAGCCTGGAGTTAGCAATATTTATGCAACTGCTTGACTTCCCAATTGGTTAATTTAAAGAAAATTTTCGACTATGCTGATATGGGAAAGTGGTCACCATTCGTACGCGGGGCACATTCGTACAATTAGTATAACAGAAAATCTACAAGGCACACAAAAACGCCTTTGCTTGTGTGTATAGACATACCGGCCGACATATTGCTAGCGGAGTGTCGCGCCAATCGCACTACGGTGTATCAGCTGACAAGACATAACGCGTTTTCGCGCGCGGTGACTAAATTTTTCACCTAACTTTAGTTCGTAATTGTAAGTAGAATTGTTATGTTTTTGACAAAATGGTGATGATTGACTAATGTTAACATTGTTTATTTTGAGTTTCAATTGTAATATTTCTCAAACCAAATTAGAATTTGTATAAAGTTGTATTTTAATTTTATGCAAAGGCATGGGGTGCATTCGGACAGCCAGACAGGGGGCACATTCGTACGCGAACGAATGTTCCCCTTTAGATTTCATTAACCACCAGGACGTGTACCATTGACGTGTATGCTTCAAATAATTCGGTAAATGTGCCACCTAATCCGGAAACAAATACTGTCGCTCTAGAACCACAACCTTCCACCAGCGTTCCCTTCAACTAAATGTATAATTACCTACTTTAAGTTTAAATTGTCAAAGACTGTACAACGATGTCATACAAAATTATGGTAAACATCTCATTTAGGCTGATTGTAAAGCTTAGAATTATCAATAAATAAACTAGGGATGAACGATTTTATTTTTTGTTATTTTTCTAAAGAAAGATTTATCGACTATGAGTCAAGTCACATATTATTAAGATAGTTCTTAGATAAATATATATTTTAATAATAATTTAAAAAAATTAAAGACTTTAATTGGCTTTTTAAATACAACCTCATGGCGTACAAAAGTACCCCACCTACTGTACGAACGTACCCCATACGTGGGGTACGTTCGTACAAATATCTTATCGTTGAAAAATGGCTATAACCCTTTAACCTTTTGACATAATAGTTTTAGACTTTTTTGTAACAAACTACAGTATATTTGTTACACTTAGGTACATAAACTAGATAAATTCGACAATTAATCATAAAGTAAAAAAATAAAATCTAAAAAGTGTACGAAGGGTAACCACTTTCCCTATGTGATGAATATGAAAGTTGAAGGATGGACAAGCAGAGGAAGACCAGAGAAAAGATGGATGGAGTGCGTGACTGAAGATATGAACTATACTGATATCGTTAAAAAAGTGCGCCTAAAATTTTTCTTACTATTTTTGTTCAAAGACGAAATGATCTCCAAGTGTCAGAAATTTGATGGATGCTAATAAAATGATAGTCCGCGTCGACTTAAGACTTATATTTTTTACTTTTACTATTACTTTTAAACCGGGCTTTTAAAAATTCAATAACATTGACGGCAATTTCTACATAATACTCTAACAAAACAGTTAATATTCATATATTATTTATGAATCATATGGTTTTTTTATTAACCTTAAACACAAAATCTCCATCGGCAAAGGATTCAAATGGATGTGTCGTTGAAAAAAAATAATCGTGGTACATCGAAAGCTTTTTACGTTGAAAAAAACACTATCTTAATCCTTTTTAAGCCTCATCTTATAAAGGGTGATGCTATTGAGACCGCGAGGTGTTATTTTGAGCCCGTCACAGATTATATTTTTTAATTTTTTATTTTGTTTCACCAAACTCGATATCGTAACACTGGAAGTCGGTATTAAATAAGATTATTAAAACTTCAAAATCGATCACACTTAAAATTTGAAGGCGTTTTTCATGCCTTATTTATTTGTAACGAGATTTTTGTGTTGCCAGATTTGATACATCGTTAGCAGACTGACTGACAGTCTTCATGGTGTATTTGGTTGAAATGCTGCAAAACGACAGGAAGCTGGTTTAATTTTATCAATGTGATTAGCGCTTGAGTTTATTTTTTAGACCAAAAAGTTTCCCATAATTTTTGTCTTGTGTGTCATCACTCTTATACTGTACTCGGTTTTACGGCTATGATTTACATTGAAATGACATATCTCTGTATCTATAAATTTGACCTTCTTAACGAATAGTTTTATTTCAAGAAAAAAATAAAAAAATAAAGCACAAAGAAATGAGTAAACCATTTGCTTAATACTTAGCAATGAGTCTGTTCTTGAAAATGAAGATTTAGCACATCAAGATAAAACTGAGCAATTTATTGAGCAAGCAAGTCTCTATATTGCAAAAAAATCACGTATGCGAATGTATAATATAAAAAGTATATATTATAATACCTAAACAAAATACACAACTATCAAAAACGTTCAAAAAATTCGAACCATCGTTCGCACGTAATAAATTACCTCTAGTATACAAAAAATGTGAAATCGTTAACACCGTGTAATGACAGCATGTGAGAATTGTCGCAAATGTCAATGGTTATGTCTCTATTGTGAATCATTAATGGCGAAAAAAATTGCCGAAGTGTCCCCCGGGAGCATTACATAATGGCGTGTCAACACTCGAACAAGATGGCTTTTGAGTGTAAATAACAGTTACATGTTACAACTGGCTTTGTCGGCACGTATCGATTCATTGAGTTGTTGAAAAAATGTGTCATATTCCCTATTGGCAGTGTTGGGTGATTTTATAATTTTATGTGTATATTTTCATGGGGAAATAAACTGAACTTTGAGTACATTTCGAGTAAATATTAACAAATATATTTTTTCGTTACTGAAAAAAATATTTGCACTAATAATATTAATAATTGAATGAGATTTTTATTATTTTATATGGGAATTAACAAACTTTTTATTGCATTTATTTAATTTTAAATAGTTAAATATACGGCAGTGAAGGCTTAAACTAGTTTTGAATATATTTAAAAGTGTACTGCATTAAAATTTCTTAAATAAGAACACTTCAGTCTGCTAATTTATATGTTTATTAATAACAATTTTAACACGGAATTTCACCAAATTAAACTTTGTGAATATCAGTATTCATATAATGCAATTGCAAAATTGCATTTAAAGCGAAAATAAAAATACAGCTGCACTGCTTTTAGCTCATATTTTTTTATAAATCAACTTACAAGATATTTTTCAGTTTAAGTAACTATTTTATTTTAAAACAGCACATTGAATATAGTAAAACTTTCACAGTGTTAATAATTTTATTGCAAATAACAGTTCAGTGGCTGGACATAGGCCTATTTCACCCGTCACTTCGAACCCAATGCACAGTAAATCGCTTCGAGTAGCCCATTACAGCTGGACTAAAACTAACTTTCTCTCGCAAGTTATATTAGCGATCTGACAGTGGTTTTACACCCAACATAGCGATTGCAACTGACGAGAAACTACATATATGATAAATGCTTAATATTTTCATATTATTTATTTTTTTATGATAGCCTTAGACAGTGGCGGGACTTCCATAGAAGCCCAAAAGCGTTAAACGTGAATTGTGTAATATCTAGTTTATATTTGCTTATTGTGGGGTGTTTATTTAACAAATTGCTGTTGTTAAATAAAGATTTAAAGCTTATAAATGATTATTCAGAATTTTGAAAGGCAAAATGGGCTTTTGGGCTTCTATGGAAGTACCGCCACTGGCCTTAGAGCGACATACCTAGGCAAAGGTAGATTGTGTTTGCAGGTTCACAAGTATTCATTTTCAATCAGTTTTTGTGAGACAGTTTTTTTGTCTTTTTTAATACTTACAACACAAGAATTGTATTTTAATGTCGGATTGGATCTATGTCACTATTGTGTATGTTAACCAGTGGCGTTACTTCCACAGAAGCCCAAAAGCGTTACACGTTAATTGTATAATAGCTTATAATTGTTTATTGTATGGTCATGATATTCTCATTTATATTTAAAATGGATTTTTAAATAAAAATTTAAATCCTAAAGATTATATTATTGGGAATTTTGTAAGGCAAGCTGGGCTTTTGGGCTTGTATGGAAGTACCGCCACTGATGTTAACATAATTAGAATATCACTTTTTATCTTCAGTAAAGTACTAGGTGTAAAATATAATTAATTAGCTCCTACATTTCATTAGTCGTCAATTTTCGTCACTAATCTATTAAAGCGCTCTCATAATATTAATGTCGTTGAATGTAACCATTGAAATTAATATAAATCACGATTAAACTAGTCACATTAATTCATTTCGTATTAATAACTTGCAGTTAATTAATTAATGTTGATTTATTACTTTTGATCGTGATTTCTGAATGTGACAGCTGAAGTCACAACACGCAATGAAATTTTCTTTTTTCTAACATTTTACTAACAATTGTATGTTTGAGATGTTTACTATTGTTGACTAGGCGATGTTTATTACTTCGTCTAGGTAGTAATGATAATTTTGTTCAATTTATAAAAGTAAAAAAATCCTTGCAAAACGTCATTGTTCAACTCAGCTTTTATAATTTAATATGTGCCAAAATATATTGTGATACACTTTGAACAAAAGTCAATTATTTATTTAGAAAAAACTATTTAAATATTTTACAGGTGATTCGTCAACCTAATCCACTTTTCATCCATTATTTAAACTTTAAAGGCAAAAAACATTCAATGTTATTTTGCAAGCTCTTTTATATATTTTTTTTTGTTTTCGCGTCGGATAACCATAAAACAAATATACGCACATTATGCTTGTGCATCTTACATTGGCAATAATCTTTATTAATATGTACCATTCCTGGCATATCCCAAGCAACCTATTCCAACAGCACCCAACATCAATACAAAAAAATCGCTCGACCCAAAATATCGTCCCACATCACTGTCGAGTATTGTGCCTCAAGTATCGGTTACCGCAGAAATTATTCGCCGACTACAAAGCCCAAAGGTCTCTATTTAACGAAATTACATTTCTTTGCCGACTACAATGGCGCGGCAACTTCAAAACGTCTATTCTGGTGACAATTTGTTTGCATCTTACATTGAAATACTTTTAGGTCACTGGGATACGTTTTTGATGTGTAACGATATAGTTATACTTGGTGATAGTTTCGGGACATGAATGATGTGATGGCTATAAGTGTGAATCTAAAATAAATTATAATTTTAATAAAAAATGCAAGCCTATAATTTATATGTCTTCTGCAACACAGTTTTGACTCTAGTGCAGAAGTCAGGGAAATATTTTATGTTTTATAATCTATGTTTGTATCTAATAAAGAATTTATTATTTATTATTACTTATTTCATAGGTATTTAATGGCTACCTTGTTACTATAAGACAGAACAGAGGACTACGGCCATATTACTCACAAGATTACTGGACTGCCAAGAATATTAAAATCTATAAAGTGCTTTTGATATTAGCAATTTTCAGTTTAATTTTGGAATCAACAAATCTATCCTAGGCTTTGCAGAAAAATGCACAAATATCTTTCATTGATCCATTAAAATTAAAATTCAAACAAACAAAAAAAAACATGTCATCAATTTTGATAGATAGATAATATCTAACTTGATAAATAATAAAATAAAAAACAAAAAATTATTAACTAAGAAAAATATTAAACCAATTGTTTTTGTCATATTTTTTTTTATTAAATAACAGACTATTTTATGTTTGTAATTTATTATGGAAATCCTCAGTTGAAAATAGTTTTTTTCCCAGTCAACTTCATTACATTTTTTCCCTTGCATTTTTTAACTTCCTGTGAGCATTATAATGGGGCCCGTGATACTAATTAAAGCCATGAATACTGTTTTGCAGCTCTCAAATCAAGGTTTGCCTGTTTTTCCTGATCTCCTACATTAAATTGTCATTGAATAAATGTTTGTTTTCTTTTAAAACGTTATTTTGAATAATTCAATTCATATAAATAATCTTAATAATTACTAATATTACCTCCAATGTATTTTAAGTGTATATTGCATCAATTTTAGTTACTATTAATATTTAAATTACGAATTTAAATAAAAAGTGCATGTGATAGATTTTTTAAGACAGTAAAAAATATAACTAAAGCAGAGACGAGATTAATTAAAATAATGAATATTTTTGCTCCAAAGCTCAACTTTTTTCACTGCTAAAGAATATTAGCCTATTTGAAACGCAGTCTCTTTATCTCTCACGTATCAGTTTGCCACAAAACTATCAAATTACACCCCAAAAAAATCACAAAGCGGGCCAACTGTTTACTATAACAAATTATCTACAATAATGCCGAATTAAATTGCATTTTAAAGATGCAAAATATCATGTTACCTGACTGGGGTATGGACAGGTAGAATGCTTTAGGATGTAAAGAATATTAGATGTATAAAGGAAATAAAGATGAGCTTTTAAGGCGGAAGTTTTTGTATTTGTGAATTAAAAGTAAAGTAAAAATAAAAAGTGGATATAAATTAAAAAAAATATGCCTATTGTGCTTGTTTCATGTGTATTTTATTTTTAACGAAAGTATTCAAAGACAAATAACATCAGGTGGCTCACTTGCTCGTTGGCCTCCTTTGACCATAAAAAAAGTCTAGATTTATTTTAAATATTGTTTTATTTCTCAATACATTTTCATCACTATTTTGGAGTACCGTCAATTTTTTTAAAGTTTAAATAATCGTTAAGTATATATTTCAACTTCATTGTAACTTAATAAAATATTGTGCTGCATCAGAAAAATATAGAAAAGAAAATTGAGAAAAAATATACTGGTACTAGATGATTATGGTATTTGTATTTGTAGATGGTTTGAAGAGAAGTGTTAACCATTGCACTATTACTTTTCAAATTATTGTGATATTATCAGATTATTTTTGAGTATTGTTTAGAATTTTAAATGTAGATTTAACTATTGATGAGAGCTGCTTCATATAAAATCAAGTGTTGAGGTTGTTTATAATATTGCTTTTTGTAGTGCATGTTAAGGTATTGCTTTAATGATAATTAACCAAAGAAATTCTAACCTTTTAAGGTTGCCATTGCTATTTTCATGGCAAAATCAACCGCGGTAAACTTATTACACTAATATTATATTTATCAAACCCTATTGTAACGAAAACAATTTGTCAATCGTTGACAATCAATGTCCAAAATAAAATCATAATAAAAACCAACGTACCCGACAACCGACGGCACTAATCACAAAGTCCAAACACTAATGCACTGAACCAAAAAAAAATACAAAAAAAACCCACAGTCCGTCGAGTAATGTAACGATTTCTTTAATTTGACAAGTTTCTAACTGTGACCAGTTGGGCAGTGTAGCGCGTAATCATCGAATACAGAGTATTGAGAGAGGCGCGTTTAGAAGCTGCGATCCGTTCACGTCGACACGGCTCGCTTGCGACTGGCCAAGCCATCTGATTCCAAGTCAGCCGTGTGAGCATCGCAGAGGCGGGGCCTGGGCGCACCCCGGGTGGCGCGCACACCACCGCACACCACCGCACCCCGCCGCGTCGCTTACACACGCTGCTAGTGTGTCGACGCCCACAGCGAGCCTTGTCGCACGTTCCTTGTTTTGCCTTTAACATGTAATTTTTTTATTAAGATTATGATATTATGAATGTTTAAATTTCGAATTTGTTTAAATATTCTTTTTAAACACTTTCTTTTTTAATGTTCTTATTTTGAATGGCAATTTTAAATGTATTCTTTTTGTTATTTCTATAACAAGGAGGTTTTATGCTATATTTAGGTGTAGAATATTAATAGCCATAGATAAATTAATTAAAAAAAAATTGTGTGTAAAATAAAATATTTGCATTGAAATTTTGCTCTAAATGTCAACATGGATATTTAGTACTTAAATTTTGAGCATATTTGGCCTAATTGTAGAGAATTTAGTACTATTACAACATTACCCAATTCAGTAACCCAACCGCGGTACCCGTAAAGAGTGAATAAAATATTTTACAGCTCTGGCTACCCTAAAGTTTATGTTCACGACCTTAGGTATTGTAATGTGGACGTAAAATGATTCCCCTGGATAAGCAAAAACGATCATAAAGTTACCTTAGTACTTTACTTTTAGTGGGTAGTGTGTGAATCGGTTTGTTTGCTCCGATGAACTTGTGAAGAGATTTTTTGGTTTAGTTGTTTTTCGGTGTATTTTTGCATTCAATTTAAAAGTAAAAATGAAAATTACAAATATGAATATTAAAATCGCGCGTAAATGTATTTCTCAATGTAAATTTTGAAGTAGAGTGCCTACTTGAACTAAATTAGAAAGATCACCAACAAATTGTGACGTCACATAAAGTTTTTTTAGGTTGAGACTTTGTATGTAGCATCAGTCGCGACATTTCAACTAAACATCTTCATACAAATAAATCATTCCCTAATAATATTCGGGTATAATGAAGCTATATCCGGCACAATAACAAACATTAAAAGCCAACACGAATTGTCACAGGCAATTAATTCGCGTCCACACGTCGGCCGACAAAACGCGTTAAGTATAAAAATCTACAAAACGGTTTCGCACGCCGCGAACGGTGTCCCAACAATGCGACACGCGGCCTCCGACACGCCGCTCATCCGAAGAATAACTTGGCCCTAATTTATACTGGTCTAATTTCACGCCCGCTCTTACTTATTGTGAGATATCGCGATACCATGTCACGGTATTCGTCGCGCTTGCGGATTGAGTCGTCAATTTAAGGTCAAACGTTTGGTTAAACCGAAAAAATGGTACAAAAATGTTTTTCCCTTCAAGTTTGGATACAATGCGTCGGTTGGGCGCTTGATTTGAAATCTCAACGAATTAATTCAAGCATTAACAATGCAGGACAATGGAGTTCGCGGCTGATTTACTAAAAAATATATAATGCTTTTTCTTGTATAAGGAAAGTGTTTGTCTAAGAACAATGCGGGGCACCGCAGCGGGACATCTAGATACGAGGCCAAAACATTTTTTTTAAATAATTTTTCTTTATTTGCACTCATGCCTTGGGTGAATAGCGGCCGATCCTTAATTTACGCATCGCTAGACGTATTTTGTACTTTCGCATTGAGTAAGGGATTGTTCTTGGCGACGTATTGTGCAAGTATACCTGGGGATACAATGTTCTTAAGTACGTCATAATTATTGGTGTTGATAAAAACATTAGCTGATGTTGGCGAATTTTTCATACGTCATTATTACTAAATATTGTACAAGTGAAGTTGTTTATTACGCTCTTACGACTAAATCGATAATTTTGATACTTCAAAAGTATCCTGGAACGGGTTATAGATAACTTTTTATCCCGAAAAGAATTAAGTTAATAATTATGCTTTTGAAAATTAAAACAAAAATTAACTCCATTAAAGGCAGTTTTTACTACTCCGGCATAATTATTTCATCTTGAGACATATTTATTACTTACCATCTCTTATCAATCTAATGCATGAAACCTCCTTCACGAAAACCTAAATGTCGTTTAAAAAAAAAACTAATATTTACACAACATTATAGCCTGCTAATGAATTGGCCGTTGCGAAAAAAAAACATAAATCAGTGTGCATAGGGCCGTCGCAGCTGCTACACCTTACACGCATCAGTGCGGCCCAGCATCCAGAGCACGGCTTTAAGTAACGAATGCTTTGTGCATGCCGATAGATTAGCCCTCCGGTCCAAGTCACGTAGGGTAGTTTTATTTTTGTATCGGAATTGTGTTGGGTTTGCAAATATACGTTTGTTTTTCGAGTGTTGGAGTGATTTATTTCTGTAGCAAAAGTGCTTATTTGAAAGCCAAGTGTTTAAATAGATTTTTGATTTATGTGCCGTGCGATCTAGAGGTCCTGGGTTCGATTCCCGGGTCGGGCAAAGTGTTGTGTGAAATTCTCAGTAACAGCACGGAGTCTGGAAATGTGCCCGAAAAACGGCAATAGGCTCGCCCCCTATTACGTGGGACTGATACATACCTGGCGAAATGTGGGTGCAGAAATGCACCTCTGCCTACCCCTTCGGGGAATCAGGCGTGAGTTTATGTATGTATGTATGTAAAAATACTGATAAGTAGAGTTGTAATTTTAATACAATATAATTAAATATATTTTTTTAAATTACAACAAGTTTTAACTTATGATGTTCGTTTTTTGAAATTGTTTTTTTTCTGGCGCCTTAAAAATTTATATGGATTTTTTTTATGTAAGTTCCTCTCAAAGTTTTCCTTCTACAATTTCATTAAAATGCCTTTTTCTTATTCATTAAATTACCAATAACACTTCAATACATTGGCTTTCAATACATTTTGTTTATTTATTGGGATAACAAACATTCCTAGAATTAAATAATACATATTATTTTTATATGATCAAATGTTTTTATACTAGCTTCTTTTCATTTATTATTTTGAAAAAAGTTTACCAATTTTTTTTCATTCCCATTACGTTAACCTTTTACGTAATATAAGCCATTAAATGCCTAATAGTTCCGCCGCTACATCTCCCGACTTAGCCCGCACTTTGCATTAAAAAAGGAGGAGATTTCTTTTCACCGATAGGTTACAGATTAGAAGGGATCTGGGCGACAACGCGCGCCGTCTTCCGCAAGCCGCGCCGCTTTTTTGCGGTATTTTGACTTACTCAGGCGCGCTCTCGGACATGTAAGGGTTAATTCCGCTCGGCTTGCAATTAACATCTTATTGAGGCTTTTGTCTTTAGCTTTTTCACTTCTAATGTGTGATATTGCATGTCTTTAGTGAATAAAGTCGTGATGGCCTCGAGGTTGAGGCACGCGCTTGAGAATCTCGGCGGTCGTGGGTTCAAATCCCAGGCACACACCTCTTTCTTTTCTAAGTTATGTATGTATATGTATACACAATGAATTATCACGTACTTTAACGGTGAAGGAAAACATCGTGATGAAACATGCAATTGCACACCTTACAATTCTTAGAAATTACTTCTTATTATTATTATTCATTATATTCTTCTTATTACAACCCTCTCAGTCGTAGAGGATGCCTGTGCCCAGCAGTGGGGTATATATGGCCTGATGATGATGATAATGAATAAATAAAACCGTAGGTTTACCAGTGATCTTGAGAATCGCGAGTTTGATTAACCAGCGAAGTCCTAATCGAGATTTTCATGTAGGAAACATCATTTCACTCGAGTCCAGATACAGTAGCTTCACCAAAAAGAAAAACCTTTTATTCGATCTCGTATAACCCAGATAACTAAATTCCTTCATATTGTCTGCAAGTTTAATATCGGAAATATCCAGTGCTTAGGTAACTTAGAAAGTCAGCTCAGAAAGTCCACTTTGCAGACACATACAGGGACACATTGATCTGAAACAAATAGACAAAAACTAATATTAAAGAAGACCCTTCTAAGTAAAACACAGCTGTATTAATTAATGATAAAACCTTAAAAAAAGAGAGGATGTCAAGGATGAGTGAACAATGAAGCAGTAAATAGATACCACCATAATATATCAGTAAAAATAAAAATGACAACAAATATAAAAAAAAAATACAGTTAAAATGATCTAAAATAATTCATGACTAATTTGATGGATTTAAGTTCCTCAGAGTGTTTTGGATAACACTATACCTATTTCTTTACTTACTTATAGTCAAGAATTTTCAAAAGCAGTTGTAAGTTATTCCATTAATAGTTTTTATAACCTCGACATTACAGGTTTACAGAAGATAAAGTGTATTATGTTGTTAACAATTCTTTGGGATCGAACCCGCGTCATCGTGTTACAGCTAATAAATTTCGCACAAAAAGGTTATGTATTATCTAATACCTATACAATATAGGTAATGTATATTCATGTCTTGAGGCGTCCGAGTCCCCCCTCACAATGCAATATTATAAATTCAAAATTGTGTTTACAAATTCATTGTTAGATTAAAGGGTACATATAATTAATAATGCTAATTCTCCTGCTTTTGTTTTTAAATTATAATTCTTCCCAGTGAATACAATTTGAAGAGGGAATAGAAAGATTTAACACAAGAGTAGAGAAAACAATTTATGCATACTTAGACAAAATCGGAATAAACTATAGTTGTAAATACGAAGTTCCCACATTCTGATTATCGGGATATAAAAAAAATGTTTAACCACACAAAGATCGTGACGCAACGTGGAATCAAACTTGCAACTTTTCATTTCACACCCGGCTTGTAACTAAATACGCCGTGAAGTGTTTCTTTACAAAAAAAGATAAATCGAATATGATATGAAAACACTTAACATGTGAGTGGGTATGAATTCTGGGTGTTGACAATTTTTTTTTATATTTTAATGGAATAAATAAAATTGATATTTATCTTTATTTAAACTTACAATATAAGTATGTTTCCTGTACGCATTTGATTCATAACAAATTAATTATTGTAATATATCAAATTAGTTGTTGCCTACCTTTCCGCTCAATTCCAAAATTTCCCTTTTTTATTTGCTCAAACATAAAACAGAATATCCTTTCAAACATGACAACAAGCTAAAAGGCTAAAAAAATAAAAATAAAGCATAAAAACTTTTCGCCCTAAACAGTTTTTAAAAAACAAAATGGAATTCCATTTTTAAATAGAAACGCGCCATCTACATATTGGAAAAGTTGAAAAGGCACATTCCATTTTCAAAATGCGCCGCGGCACCGCCGTGCGTGCGGCGCGCTTTCCCCTTCTGTGGAAACGCACACGCACACACACAAAACGCTTACATTGTACAACCCATACTCACAATGAAAGCGCTATGTTTAGCGCTTTAAGTTCCTTCATTGTTCGTAAAGTTATACTTAGTCATAAAAGTGGTACATATTTTTGCATGATGCAAAATTCAATCATAAAAAAAAATATTGGATAAGATTTTTTTTTTTTGTAAAGTCTTAATCGTAAAATTTATGCTCATGGTATTCAGAATACATAATTTCAAGTTAATCCGCTCCTTACCTTAAAAAAGGAAATACATAAATAAATCAAACAATAACCGATACTAAAACAACACGATGCATCATATTTCCCCCGTCGGTGTATTAACACACGCATGACTTTTGTCTCTGTCGCACGCACAGCTTTCCCGTATGCGTCGATCTCATTGAGCGTGGGGCGGGTACTGCTCTGTGATTGGTGGAGGGGAGAGACGACGGTTACGGCGCCCGACGGCAACCTCCCGTCGGCATTTTCCCGACGCTCCGCGTTCGAAAATCGAAAATTTGAGGCCGTGTGTAGATATTTTTCTGTTCAGCCAGTATTTTACAGTTTGTGATCTTATTTAATCGATATTAGCTTATACCGATTGTCAAATAATACCTTTAAATCGATTTAAACCAGTTGCGTCGGTGAAAAAGTGAAAATACTATTTTACACGGAAATTTTGTTTAAAACCTCAAACATAGAAAAAAAGTGTTTGTAAAATTCAAGTTAATAATTAACATTTTTTTGAAAGTATAATTCTTCATATGTAGGTACTGTGTTTGTAATTTTAAAATTATGAGTAAAAAATGTTATTTGTCGTTAGTTTTATCAAGTAAATAGTTATATTTTTGTAATAAATAAAGCTTCTAAATGTTTATATTTAACCTTATAAGTGTAAAAAACAGTGTTTTCAAATGAAAATTATGATTACACTGCAAAGAAACCGAAAAACATTGGCAAAATGTGTCTTACACGACTCATTGCCACAATTAATCTTACTAGAAAACGTCTTATAAGAAATATCCAATTTCACACAGTGAGTGATACATATGGACAAAATATTAAATCCAGTAAATAGTTGTATTTAACAGCTATTAATCTATATATAGTTTCGTGATTATCATTACTATAAATATTATTTCGTGAAAGTTGTAATAGTTTATTTGCTAAGAATATCTAGTAGAAACGAGACTATTGCTTAGTTCTAGAAATAAAAGTTTTAACCCATTCGTATTTTTATTTTGTAATTATTAAACAAAAACAATAAATTAAAATATGTTTAGTACATTATAAATGAACATTGGATAGATACAAAAGTTTTAAATGATTTTTACTCATCTAGAAACTCCATAATAAATCATTTCAAGACATTTAAATAATGCATACAATCTATACTCTATCATATATATCAGCCCATATACGTCCCACTGTTGGGCACGGGTCTCTTCTTCTTCTACCCTCTCAGCTATACTCTATACATACAAATAAATAAAATTGGAGTGTCTGTTTGTAATATTGAAATAACCGCTTTTTAATAAATGCATATAGATGTATACATGGTACATATACCAAAATAATGATTTTTAAAATTTTTGTCTGTCTGTCTGTTTGTTCTGACTAATTTCTGAAACGGGTGTACCAATTTTAATGGGACTTTCACTGGCAGATACTTGATGTAATAAGGAGTAACTAAGGTTAATCTAATTATAATTAATAAAACAGTGCAATACACGTATTTTACTTCACAAAATTACAGTCACATTTCTAGATTGAAATGTAATTATCATATCGGTACTTTTTTGGACGTAGAAGTGGAACTAGAATTACGTACCTGATCCGTACCGTACATGATCGTGTTAAGGTTCCATAAAATTACAAGTCATTAATTATACATTAATCGTATTATTAAAATAGAGTCAAGTGGGGCCATCATTGGCAGCGGTCATGATCTCTTCAAACTTGCTCATTTGCCACACCTGATAAAAAATAAACAAACAACCCCGTGGCGCAGTTGGTTAGCCAGCTTGCGAAACCAGAGGCGCCGGTTCGATATCGCACAGAGACAAATGTTTGTGTGATCCACAAATATTTCTTTCGGGTCTAGGTGTATGTGAGACCGAAAAGTCTCTTGTAGTTTCTGATACCCACGACACAAGATTTCATCTTAGCGTGAGGTCAGAACTATGCATGTGATTGTTAAGTAAATTTATTTATACATTTAAATATATTTTCACACAGAAATACAAGTATTGTATCCGATAAGTGATAATTATGTGTTGATAGTTGATATATCTGAGAAAAACTGCTTTAAACATTTAGTTCTAAGAAATACTCATACCCTTTCATTTATTTAGTAGTTTTTTTGCAGATAAATCCAAGCGTAGGTACTTTACGCTTAATAAATTCTACATCTTCAGACTACCTTAATTGTCCTACGGTATAAGTGAGCGGCGTACAATCGAATTACCTAGGTTCCATTTCATAGTCGAACATTTTATAAAGAAATTCTCAATAGCAGCACAATGTATGAAAATGTGCGCAAGGGGCGGGATTAACTAACTTTTTGTTCAAACACAGTAACATTATATAACTATAATACATATATAATAACCTATTTTTAATAACCTTCTGTCATACATTTACAATAAACTTTCATACAATTTCGGTTCAACTAATGTGAGCGGGAAGGTACCCTATGTTGGCACAATTTACCCCAATCGCTATAGCTCTCTCTTGATTAGTCTCTAGATTACTCTAGATTAGTCTTGCCCTTTACTACATGGATTTGAAAACACAGTAAACCATGAATATAAAAATATTTCGCTAACACCTTCGGAGATAAGTATAGGCATAAGGGTGTGTATGTAATTTTCCTGTTCACCATTCCATCCGGTATCTTTATCATAAAATAATTAAAAAGCATGATAATTTTAATTGCTGACGATGACCATTGGTAGTCGTGGCGTTTTAACTTTCGCGATTCAGTTCTGTATAAGCCTATGTATTTTTATTCCTAGGAAAGAGCTTCTTTTATGGACGAAAGAGGTAAAGCCTAAGTATACTAGTTAAGGTTTAGTATGAATATAGTTTTGCATCCACTGTCATACAGGTGTGCTTGGATAAAACTTTATATCTTGTGTTGGTGCGATGTATTTAGGCGCATTGTCAGTCGAGAAGTGATTTCTGCAGTCTGGGGTATGGATTCAGGGTCACATATCTCCGTCTTTTCAAAGTTTAATAGAGCTATAATTATTCAAGTGGCATAGTCCTAAATCTAATTAGACTGCGTACGAATGGGACGGTTACATGAAGTTTTTTTTTTGGGCTTATCCCACCGCACACCCGCCAGTGTAACTCCTAGGCTCCAGGATCAACAGCGGCACGCACAGTATTGACGCCGAGTACTGAAACTCAGCGAGTCTGAGGGAACCTAATTTGTAATGATCCCGTAAATAAATTAATCAGAAATAATATACAGGAGGAGTTGGAAAACAAGGCTATAGGCTATATACCAGCACGCTACGAAAAATAAAAGCGAAGTTGTAATAAAAATGTGTCAAAAACGGGGACATATTTTAGTGTTAGTGATGACATAGAACTACAATAACACTATACACGAAACTAATTTTACTTATATCTGAAACACTGATACAAAACATTTTATTAATTATTTGAAGCCACGCTTTTGTTTTCTATCTGTAATATCCACTCGAATTCGTTGGTTGGCACCACATATTTTTATTCATATGGTATAAACTATAAAGATTTGCATATGGATTTAACTTCTGGTTTTCCGCCGTAATCCCTTTTAGAAAACATCCTAGGTATATTAAAATCTTCGTGGCATCAAACCCAGAAAGCCACAGCTTTATACACACTACTACGCATGTGCCTACTAGATTAATAAAACATCTAACTACAAACTTTTGTAATTTTCATTTCCAAGTAGTTTCCCCGAAAATAAAGTAATTAAAACATTAATTTATTCCAAAACTAAAGCACGAATTTCTATAGGATCCGAACAAAAATCACACCTTGCTAAGAGCATTACGGAAAACGTTTATAATCGGCTAAATATCGAATTGTTCCATCCATTGTTTGGAGGCTTTAAGCTTTCGGGACCCTCGAGAATTGGTTTCGAGAGTTTTAAGCCTACCGCCTTCGGAAAAACTCAAGCTTTCACTGAAAATTCACCCTTATAACGTTCTTTATTAAATTGAAAATCGTTTGGGGCGAATGTTTAAAACAATTCCTGAAAAGTGAAAGGTTTCCTACGCAAGGTATTTAGGTTTAAACTCCTATTGAAAGAGGTGAAAGTTTGGGGGTGCTCTCGTTTATGTGAATTGAACTTTGCATTTATATATTTAAAGTATATTTTTGGTTATCTGTAACAAGTATCGTAGTGTTGAGAAGATTGTGCAGTAACGAGTCTACACACAGAATGTAATTGTATCGGGGATCAGGATCGACCCGCGAATACTAGTGATGGGATTCAGTCGATTATTTCCGGAATTATCGCAAATTATTTTGGTAATATCTTTCATTACAATATCTGCGTGTATAAATTATGTTGAGAATTTTTAGGTGTGGAAATTTCCTTCACCGTTTAAGTACTGGATAATTCATTGTGAACGCACATATAACTTTAAAAATACAGAGGTGTGTGCCTGGAGTTTGAACACGCGGCCGTCGAGATTTTTGACTCAGCGGCGCGCCTAAGCCTCATCAAGGCTTTCGCGTCTTTTACTTTTGGTAACCATAAACTCTTAGGTCGATTGATGTAATAAAATTACTTAATAAAATATATTTTGAAAACCAGTGTTATAAGAGAAAGGACACACGTGGGCCAGCAAACTATACCACATCATTTTATTTTTACATTAGGCTAAGAAACTGACTACCCCGCACCTGATGGTGAAAGAAATACGACCTATATTAAGTTAGGCTAGTTAGAGACTATTTCTCGCCGATGACTTATATTACTCCGTTAACCGCGTAAAAGGTCCTAAGTCTTGAATTCAGTTGACCAATCAAATTTGCATGATTATGTACAAATGCTAATGAGGTAGATGTTGCTCTGAGATCCACTATTATATTTTAGAAAAGATAGAATTAAAGGCCGGCTACGCACCATCGATGCCTCTAGTATCGTGGGTGTTGACAACTTAACATCAGGTGGCTCACTTGCTCGTTTGCCTCTTTTCCCTTAAAAAATATTATATCGCTACAATTAATACTCCTCTACAATTAAGAAAGATTAGAAACTAGACTTTAGCTATAATGTGAGTTCGCGGTCTACATTTACTTCAGTGATTCCTTGTAAAGCCCTTTTAATTGTACAGGTTTACGACAGAATAATTCCGAAAGAATACTCAGAGAATGTCCTTCTCAAATTTGCAATGATAGCAATTATTCCAAAATTAATAAAAATGGAAAAGATTTACATAATGCATACATACATACATACCTAACCTCACGCCTGTATCCCCCGAACGGGTAGGCAGAGGTGTATTTCTGCACCCACATTTCGCCAGGTATGTATCAGTCCCACGTAATAGGGGGCGAGCCTATTGCCGTTTGTCGGGCACATTTCCAGACTGCGTGCTGCTGTGAATGATGCTGAGAATTTCCTAATGAAAAAACCCAATAACACTTTACCCGACCCGGGAATTGCACCCAGGATCTAGATCGCACAGAAAATACTTGTACCGCGAGACCACAGGGATAGATTTTATATACAGAGAAATTAACGTTCTAGCAATTCCCATGAATCAAGGTAATATAATAATCTCTCAAAACAGTTGCTACGATATAGGCATGAATATACAACTCGTGCACAACGATTAGAATCTACGCAAAGTATAAATAATAATACTTGAACGCGTCTAATTCCGTAGCATCCAGCCGAGTGAATATCGGCGAGGTGTCCCCTATCGATACCCGTCGGCGCGTGGCACATCACTATATTTACTCGGGGGCCGTCCCCGCGGTAAGCCAAGGGTGCCTATTTATTGTTGTGTATCGTTTTATTTTTATTTTGTTTCGGCCATTGTTATAATTGTTGTTTAATGATCGGCCTAGGACGGCGCTCGTAAAAAAATTGAACAGATTTGTGCAAATTCTGCTGAGTTTTTTTTTTAATTGAACGAAGTGTACTATGGTATTCACTTATAGATGATAGTTTATGCAATATACCTACTGGATGCAAATAAATCGAAATGTCTAAAAGAGGGTCGCGAGGTCAAGTTACCTAACAAAAACGTAGACCTACCTCTGAACTGCAGGTGATATTGAAGCCTAGAAATGAGTATTGAGCTAAAAATACGCATTATAAATTCAAAAATACCCTGTTTTTGGCAAGGCAAAAAATGTGTCATGAATTTTATCATCTCAAATTGATGAATTTTAAATGTGACGTCAGGGCTCTGTTATTCACATAGTACACTCAATGAAATCATGAATTATGTAATGCTACACAATAATATGAGAATATCTAAGTCGTTACATTATCTGTATTGTATTGCACTTGCCGTTAGCTGTTATTAACTGTTAGATTCAAAATAATATATAAATAAAATAAAAAAAATAGCTTTCATAATATTACCCGTCAAAAACTTGATACAAATATGAAACTTACTCAACTTCCTGGTACAGGACACACAAACCACGCGATCAAACCATTACCGAGGCGTGAAAATCTCGCGTGACAAAATTTTGGCTTAGTCCGTTATACTGATGAAAAAATTTGAGCGTATCAGATTACGTACTTTCCATTGCTGGCCTCGGATGGTGTTTTTTATGGCAGTAGTCCGGCGGAGAAGCAGTGAATAACTTGATAGTAATTGATATCTTTAGCTAAAAGCTAACATTACTTGAAGGCAACTCTTTATAGAAGTGCTATTTTCACTTGAAATAGGTTGGAAAAAAGAAATCTGCGGCGCTGTTGGCTAGACACTAGCTTGCAAAAGAAGAGGCTTCGGGCTCGATTCCAGCACCGAAAGAAATGTTTACTTATGTGATCTACAAAAAAAAAATTGCTTCGAGTTTGGGTAAGAGTGAAAAGTCTCTTGTACTTGCTAATAATCACGATACAAGACTTGAATTTAATGTGAGTTGATACTGTGCATGTTAGCTATATTTCTTTATTAAATCTCTCTTAAGTAAAGTAAAATGGCTTTGATATAATTTGAAGTTTCCAGTGTGCCTGTGGTGTGGTACCAAACTTTTTGTTTGAAGAGGAAAAGGACTCGTGTTCTCTTTCTGGTATAATGAGAGTTTGGAAGCCCACATATATTGTATAATATTTGTAAGTATATACCTACTGCTAAAATTATTGTACGTTTCACTTCACTAGTTTCAATGTTTTATCAAAAAGTAGTTTCGAAAAGTTTCCTAACTACAATACAATTTAATATCTTATAAATTATCTAAATAATAAAACATTATTAACAAATTTTAAAACATACCGAGAAATATTTTTATAAATAAAACATGAGTTATAAAAAACTAAAATATGTTAAATTAATACGTCTATAGACATCTAGTATCAAAAACTGAAACCATTTTGGCATGAGCAGGGTTGTTTTCACTGTTGATTCGCATCCCGAGAGAGGTCAAAGGGCAGGGATGCTGTTCCGCTACCCCACGAGAGAGGGCGGTGCTAAAACTATTGTTTTTGTACAGTTATACAATTTTGTCATTTATATGAGTTTGTATGCTTTAGATAAATAAACAAAAAATCAATTCATTTTTCAATTAATAAGGTTGGGAAAAAATACACGTTTTTGCACACTTAAGAATTCCCAATAAGCATCTCTTGCCGCCACTTGTTTATCATACCGACCTATTAAATAAATACCTACATTTAATTATACCCTTTTTTAGTTCCAAATCCCCTAGAAGTATACGGTTTGTAGTAAGTAAGTAAAAACCAAGTATATTGTATTAAACAGTACCTATAGATTGTGTTCACGTATTATGACCTCACTAATTTTAAGGTTTTGGAGTAATTCTCGATATCACACCACTTTCATTATAAACTATATCACATAACATAATTGCTTGAGCTTTTAAAGAAGAAATAAAGATACTTATATATAGGTACTTACTTTTGCCAAGTTTATAAAACTAAAATACATTACATTAATGTATTACGTTATCTATAAGAGCCATCATCATCAGCCCATATACGTCCCACTGCTGAGCACGGGCCTCCTCTAGAACTAACAGGGTTTTGGCCTTAGACCACCATGCTGGCCTAGTGCGGGTTGGCGGACTACACACCTAGGAAATTCCTAAGAAGTTTTAGGTATGCAGGTTTCATCACGAACCTACTACGAAGGTATCAGAAACTAAGAGAGACTTTCGGTCTCACAAACACCCAGACCCGAAATATATTTGTGGGTCAAACAAACAATTGTCTTGGTGCGCCAGTCAAGCCGTCCGTTTCACAGCTCAGTGTCTAGTCAACTGCACATAATTTAAAGAATTTTCACCAATAGGTGATCCAATGGATCAAAAACAAAGCTGTCGAATTGTGGCTGTAGAAATAAACCTCTGCTATAAAGACGAGAAAGTATGTTTGTAAAAAGTTTGCATTATGTAACAATTTATTGAAAACATAAAAGGACCGCATATATCAATAACAAAGGCCACATATTAGGGAATGTTAAAGCATGCCGCCTTTGTCGGCTTGCGGCGTCTCTACCGGCTCTCTTTGTGGAGATAATCTTGCGCAACAAACGCCCCCGCTCATCCCTTTACAAAACAAGTGTTTGCAATGTTAATATTTCGCGTCTTTAATAACTGAGAAAAAAAAACTATATTTCGGATTTATAAACATTCTCACAGTTACTGGAGTTATTAAAAAATACACATTGATTTAAAAAAGACCCGACGAAAGTATTATGTGAAGTTTTACTATTTTGTGGAGTTGGTTGAAGATTGTCACACACACTAGCATCTGTAATTTCGAAGAGGTATTTCCACGCCCCCATTTCGTTAGTCATGTTTTAAGTACTACACAATACGGCGCCAATTGTTATTTTTCGAGCACAATTCCGGTTTCCTTGCTGGTACTGTCCATCTACTTTATATGTGATTTCTAATTAAATATATTCACAACAGTAGCAACTTGCTGTTTATTACCTCGTTTGTCCCCTTAAATAAAAATACTTAATAGTCAGATACATAGTTGTCTCGATGCGGGAATTAAGTCGTGATGACCTTGAGGTTTGGGCACGCGCTCGAGAATCTTGACCGTCGCGGGTTCAACTTCAGGCACACTCCTCTGACTTTTCGAAGTTATGAGTGTATTCACAAAGAATTATCACGTACTTTAACGGTGAAGGAAAACATCGTGATGAAACCTGCACTCCCATAAGTTCTTAGGAATTTCTTAGGTGTGTAGTCCGCCTACCCGTACTAGGACAGCGTGGTAGACTAAAGCCTAAACCTTCTCAGTTGTAGAGAAGAGCCGTGCCGGCTGATGATGATGCGTGAATTAAACCCGCGGCCCCCGTTTCACAAGCTGGTGTCTATCCAACTGCGCCTCGGGGCTGTCTTTGTTTGTTGAATTTTGATGCTGAACTTTCCTCGATCAACTTACTTCAATCGCCACAATTTGCCGGCTTGTTAGTCATCGATTCGTTTACTAACACTACCGACAAATAGTTAGGAAACACCTATAATTTTTGTAAAAACAAATAGCAAATTGATAATATATTTTTTTATCGATGTTGTAATAAAATATAATATTATTTTAGTAATAAGAATATGGTTTTGTTTCATAGTTTAATTGTTGTTTTAATTAAGTACCTAATCAGTCTTAATTAAATAATACTATATCTTATATTATTTCTAAAGTAATTGAGAGTATTAAAAGTGCTTCCAAACTTTTTTCGGTAGTGTAGTTTCCATTTACCCGTCATAAAATCAATATCATGTGAAAGGTCCTTCGAATAATGCTTTGTACGTATAAGAAGAAGCATCTTAGTAGGACTCATACCCTCAGGCAATACTCACATACTTATGTACATACTACATACTCACTCACCGATTGAAAGGAGACAGAAAAGATAACTAAGCTATTCGAGGTTCATAATGAATTAAAAAAATCGCCTTAAACATCCATAATAGGGGATAATTGGAAATAATAGCCAAAGGATGAGTTTATCTTTTCCATTTGTCTATTTATTCAAATTTAATAACACAATCAGTACTTAAGTAGTGGCCAGTTAGCGAAAATGAATCGCCTAGAACAGTATGCTCAGAAGCGCGCACAGTATTTCTTCGATTTTCGATAGAATAAAGTACTTTAAAAAAATAGACTCCTTTAATATCAATGTTAAATTTTTATAGGCAAATCGATACCCAGTCAGCATGACTGCATAATGCAATGTAATATTAATATGCCATGTCTGCCGACGGTCCGACGGCCGATGGAGCAGACAAGTGTTGGAGTGGAGACCGCGCTTAGGCAAACGTAATTTAGGACGACCTGCAGCACGATGGTCCGACGACTTGAGAAAGGTGGAGGGTAACGGATGGATGAGGGCTGCTCAAGACCCGGATGGTTGGCGCTTTCTTGGGGAGGCCTACGTTCAGCAGTGGACGGCGATAGGCTGAGTATATTATAACTGCATAAACATTAAGTAATTATCATTGTTAATTTTTCCATGTGCACAATAAAGTGTTAATAAATAAATAAATTAACATTCCAAAACTAGCTAGAAGTAATTAAATAATTTTGAATATAAAAACACATAATTACTCGTGCCGCTCCTGCATATCAATTTCTGATAATCTTCGTAATCCCACCCCGTCACCTGGGGTATTGTTGGCGGGGGTGTTGGGGGAGGGGGTTCGGGAAAGAAATCCTATTTTCATAGTTCACTTAACCAACCGCCGTAATTTTGTTAGTACGCATCAGTGCATTTGGCTCCTGGTGTATAGTTGGTTCTGATGGATTTGATACTTTGTTAGTAGATAGATACATAAAAGCTTAGATGTCTTAAATGATTATGATTGCATAGTTAAGTTTAATGAATGTTTGAAGGAAAATTAATGAAGATTCAGTTCTAAAAACAAATGCATATATAACAATATTATTTTTTATATTGTTTATTAATTTTTCAAATACATGTTTTTTTAATATACTATGATAAACAATAGATAAACATTATCTAGAAAAAAGAGCTCAAAAATCTAAATTTTAAAAGCCTGTGACCAGAATAATATAGGAATAAACAATAAATAGAAAATAGGATATCTATTAAGTTATTAAACTTAGAATGTAAAATTGATATCAAACTGACCATTTAGTAAAACGGGTCGTCTCGCGTTTCATATTCAAAACAAAATAAATGTTTATGGGACCAAACAATGTTTACTTCAGCACTAGTTTTTAAGGGACCAACCTCGTAATTACCACGGCAAAACCCATAAATATTCTAAAAGATTGTATGAATCTATCAAGTATCAAGTGATGTCAGTCGTAGTACAAACGTCTTAGATGTTTACAAAGTTATTCCATATTTTCAATTTAAACAGGAGGCTCGTCGGGAAGGCGGTCCGTTTCCCTTTCTAACACTCTAACAAACTCCCAACCTGCCTACTTATGGATTATATCCTTACAATATGGCGGTTTTCTCTTAAGTTTATAACTTTGTGTATCGTCAGCTGTTACTTTGAATATTTTGTTTGGAAATTGGTTAGTTCTATTTTAGATCAACGACTTGTTTTATACCTTAATGGTGAGGGATTTCGTTACGAAATCTAATGGTAATACATTCAGTAATAACAATGAAATCATGTGTGTGTAGTCCGCTAACCCGCACTAGGCCAGCGTGGGGGACTAAAGCCAAACCCTATAGAGAACGTATATGGGCTGATAATTCAATTGGAATTTTTAAGAGAATATCTATGCAACTAGGCTTAAAGCATAAAGTAGTGAATGATAATAAAATTATGCTAGCCCATTCCTCTCAAAATTATTGTTTATGGGACTAACCGTAGGTACGTACATAATTTTTCCGATATTTTCCATCGCACTAAAACAAAGTTAGAAGTAAGTTAGAACTTGAAGATTGAAGATGACTAATTTCTAACGCGTTGGTCAAATTTGGAGATGTGCTGTATGGGGTCAGAACTCGTACTTTGATCGGTACCACACTGGTCGGGTCAGCCCATTCATACCACAGTCTCTTCGAAATACGAAGGTGCTTATCATAACCCTCATCAATGCTCTAAATCATTTCTTTGGATATACCTACATTTTTAAAAATTTGTTCTCGGTTTTTGTGTCAGATGGGTAATTTTGACAAAAACCTCCTAGATAAATTACATCAGCCTATAATTGAAATGTGGTTTTACTACTTGCTTACCTTAATCCAACAATTCTCGAACCCATATGCCATTTTCATTTAGCACATCCATTTGCACGACATTTTAGTTGTTAGGTCGAATTAAATCTAATATGGAAACAAATGAAGTAGAAACTTATTGAATCTGTTTTAGTTAAATAATTTGTATGACTTTATGTCAGTCACATTTATGCATTCTACATGGTAGTGTTAATAATATGTGATCGTGTGGAAAATATTGCTAAAGGTTACTACCAACTTGAATCTGTATTCAAGTTGAATTATATCTGTATATAATAATTGAAACTTAGCCTTTGTACTACGAGCTTCTTAAAAGTTACTCTTTATGTTTTAAAGTAGTGAGACTCGAGACTTGGTCGCGCGGTCGAGATTATCGGCGGTCACGAGTTCAAAGCATAGGCACACACCTCTAATTTTTCGAAATTATGTGTGCATTCATAATGAATTATCACATACTTTTAGGGTGGGAAATAGCGTGAGGAATCCTGCACACCTAAAAGTTCTCAGGAATTTCTTAGGTGTGTAGTCCGATAACCCGCACTATGTCCCCCATCCATCAGCCAATGGAAGTCCACTGCTGGACATAGGCCTCTCCTAATGACTTCCACTGGGACCTGTTGGAAGCCTGCATCTAGCGACGTCCAGCATTGTGTACTAAGACATAAAAACCCTCTCTGTTGTAGAGGAGTCCCGTGCACATGACGTATGTATATAGACTGATGATGATGATTTGAGCAAAAAAATTTAATCCTTCTAAAATAAAAAAAATTATATCCGAAAAAGTGGACAAGCCGATACCGTTTCTCGGTACAGTACGAGCGTACGTACAGCATTACGGGATGTTAGACTTCACTCCTGAGAATTCCTTTTGAAAACTTTCAGACATGCAATTTTCCTCACGTTTTTTCACCAAGTAAGCTGTAGCTTCCAATACTCAGAGGCGTGTGCCTAGAATTTGATTTCGTCACCTCCAAGTTTTTGTCTTAACAAACATTCACATAAACATCGATACTATCCAGCTTTAATCTGTGTTTGTAATGGCAACTTGTGAAAATGTGGAAGACACAAATTTGGGCTTTCAGGTTCGTTGATAGATAGATTACATACATACATAAACTCACGCCTGTATTCCCCGAAGGGGTAGGCAGAGGTGCATTTCTGCACCCACATTTCGCCAGGTATGTATCAGTCCCACGTAATAGGGGGCGAGCCTATTGCCGTTTTTCGGGCACATTTCCAAACTCCGTGCTGTTACTGAGAATTTCCTAATGAAAAAACCCAATAACACTTTGCCCGACCCGGGAATCGAACCCAGGACCTCTAGATCCCACGGCACATACTTGTACCGCGAGACCACGAGGCAGTCAAGTCAGATAGATTATATAAGACGCAATAACCTCTTGAGTCTTGGTGTGTGTGTAGGTTTTTTAGATTATCCTAGCATACACTCGCCATTGCATCTCCTGAGCACACAGTTGAATAGTGATACGCACAAATCTCACTGAGCGATGAAAATCAGCGAATCTCTATGTGTTGTGTGTCTTTACCCCACAACAAAATTAATCAGAAAGAAAATGTATATAAAAAGCTTGAAACAAACTTATATGGTAAGATTACTATAATGGTACAATCTTGAAGAGTGCGATCGAGGATCGTTTTGGTTTCCAGGTTAGCAGCGTTATGGGTTTTCCGTACCGAAGTTCTCTTCGGCAACACGAAATTTTTCGATGTGCTCGAAACAGCATCAAAAGCTTCCACTGTTAACCATCTTCATTTGCTGCTACAGCAGATGTACCAACTGGAAGCAATGTATCAAGTTCTACTATGCTGTATATGCGGTTTATATGCCACTTACGCTGTAAATAGGATCGACAAAGAAAATTTGCTACATTCCCACGTCCTCCAAGAACACTCCAATATTTGTTCAGTAAAACAAACAAATATAATATCTCGTACAATAAATATTTTACCTGAACCCATTTTTTATAAAAATTAAATACAATTGTCCCCTCCGAACATAAACCGATCCAAACCCACGCGTACCTTACAATACTCGTCAAATCTCCATTTGGCCGTACATAATCGTTTTGATAACATAATTCGTGCTTTCCGCCAGTTGGCACTCGGTCGCGTCTGGCGGGCCTGTCCCACACTGTCCTTGCTTATCTAACCAACCATCCGACCGCTTGCTAATCGATAATAGGTAATCGTTAGCATATCGATTGTTGCGCGCCTAAAAAGTAATATCGCCATTGTTAATAACTGGCGTAATTAGGGAAGCGAACATGTGTTAGGCATGCCTTTTATTAAATTACGCCATTTATTAACAATGGCGATATTATTTTTTAGGCGCGCAACAAGTGTATTTTTTATTTATACTAGACATTTCGTTGATTTCTACCGTCTTCATTTATTATTGGTAAAACGATAAAGAAAAATGTACTCTAAGATCTGCCTTATGCTCTGACTCCAAACATTATGTATTTCATCAAGAATCCAAAATTTAAACTCTCAGGAGGATGCACCCCCATTTAAAATATAAGTAAAAAAAGGGAATAGACAATTTCTTTGAAAGTTCGATTTTTGCCGAAAATGACGTTACAAAATTAAATTGAATAACTTATGTGTCATCGAATTCCACAAATCCTCATTCGCAATTCGAAACAAAAGTTACTCAATAAATATTCAAAATATGTGCGCATAATTGTATTTAATTATATCAAATTAACTGTAAAACAACCTCAAAACACTGATGATACTTCCAAGAAGGCAGGAGCAACGATCTCACACTGTGTCCACCGTGGGGCTCGCCCGCGCGGAAACTGTCACAATTTGACGTTTCACTTGACGTGACGTTCCATATTCAAACAGCCCGCTTTTTATTTTTAACTTCTTTATCTCAATCTCAATCTAACGGCCAGCGTTACCTTAATTTAATTTTTAAGCTCGCATCGAAAGGTCTCATATCGCTTGAAGTATATCCGAAAATATTGGATATAATTTTTAATAGTCTGTTATCTCGATAACCTGTTGTGGGGTATTTCGTTTCGTCTCGTGCATCGGACGCGATGAATGCATAATTAAGTGGAAGCATTTTTATGATTTGGTTAATCAAAGAAGGCCGTATTATGTCACAAGCGAGATTAAAGTTTAATTTGCTTACTCAATACATTTCATTGATGAAAACTATCCAGTTTCCGTACAGAAAGTATAACGAAAAACTGTATGTATTACGTTTTAGCATGGTTATACGTTGATATACCTACGCAAAGAAGTGAACTTGATACTAAATAATGACCCGAGTGATGAATTGAGTAAAAATGTCGTCATATTTCGGTAAAAGAACGTCCGACCTCTTTCGTGCTGGCCGCTGACGTTGCCCGTCATGTTTGAATTTCGAACACGCGGCCGCTTATTTTTTAAAAAAGGACTAATACTTTTTTTACCGCCTCGTGGAACGAAACGCAAGCGCAACCCGATCTCCAAAATTCACTTGCTACCAAGTTTATTATTTGATACTTTGGGGCGGATTATTATTTTTTTCAAAGCTTCTTCACTGTGTCGGCGTTGCTTTGACTTTTTTGTTAGATCGGTTTTTAATGTTTCCGAATGTGTTGTTTGTAGACGTACGATCCCATAGGTACCGAATAATCTGTATGATAACAGTGTTATATGTATTTATCGGAATAAAATTCAAGACATTTAATAGTAACACCTAATCGTTACAAATACGTCAACATTCCTTTAGTTTTTTTCTTAAGAAAAAAAGCTGATAATGGAACTAGAAAAGTAGTATTTAGAGTTACATATTACATAGGATGTATATCGGTGTTATTTTGTGATACTATTTTTTATGAGAGAGTAGTACCAACATGACATAACTCGTTCATTCAAACCATAAGCGAAACTGACTATGTTCTACATGCAGCCTATATTCTTTCATAAACTCTATTGATCGAATGTGAAACACTTTCGGTTTCTCTAATATTTTCGGTTCAGTTTTAAATTTATTTTGTTTTGACTTACAATCGGTAGGTACTGGCCACAGGATATACATGTATCCGCCTGATTGTATATGGAAACATACTTACCATCAGGCGCTACAATAGTGTCTTCACTTTTCTCTTAGGTTTATTATAGCTTATGATATCTCACTGGTAGACTAATACTGCATTTTGCTTCAAATGCATACAAACTTTGGTCTTCATAACTTAATTGATCGACATTCTGTGATTATTTACTGGAACGCAGTTCTAACCAGTATGACTCAGCGATCTGGATGAATTTGAAGCACGTGTCCTGGTCGATTCCATGTAAAATTTCTGCGTACATCTTTGGTGCGACTTTTGAGTTGGAATTTCTGGAAACCATGTTTTGTTAATAAATTCTATGACCTTCTCAAATCTTTTGATGATAGATCCGAAAAACCTGTTGATATCATTTTTTTTTAATAATTGGATTAAAAATAGACATACTTACATATTAAATAATCGCACACCTTTTTTCCCCGAATGGGAAGGCAGAGGTGCATTTTGCACTTACATTTCATCAGTCCCACGTAGGTAATAGGGGGCAAGCCTACTAAAGTTTTTCGTACAAATATCCATTTTCCGTGCTGCTACTAAGAATTTCTTAATGGAAAAAAATCCACAAACACTTTGCCCGACCGGGAATCGAAACTGGATCTTCTGGATCGCATGGCACATACTTGTGCCGCTAGACCACGAGGTAGCTATAAAAATACAGGCAAAAACTCGAGTGATGGTCTTACCAAATATTATTAAACTAATTTACTCTTAAACTATTGTCGACTGTGGAAAGATGAGTAAAATAATATCATCAAAACATTGAAAAGCATGCTGTGAGAATAGTAAATATTTCTCACTAATTGTTATTTAAACTATTTTTATCGTGCATGCGATCGGCACTGGCGCGAAGCATCGCCCGGTGGTCTCCTGTAAGCTCTGACACTTTCTTGGGGAACAAAATTGTCGAAACGTCCAACTGATCATGACAGCGTTGCCACGATACATTAAACCACCCCACTATCATACCTAAAACACGTTTTAGACCGTATTCGCTTGTTATAAGGACCAGAATCTTTTGCTCCGTAATTTTATGAATGGTATTACAATTTTGGCTGTGATGATGACAAAAACCGAAGATCATGAGATAATATCGGATGCCAATAAGTGTCCCGATCGTATTTACTTATTATTTTTTAATAAGGGATGTCTTCGGTTTATTTGGAGCTCACGTTATGAAATATTCAAAAGCAATATTGAATAAGTATTATTACTTTCTTAGGTATGCTGACCTTTTCCTCTTGGATCCTTCTCTGCATTAGGGAAGGCATACTCGGTATGTCGGAATTCTACCGACTAAAAACCCCATGGTACCCACCATCAGCACAACAAACGAACCCTAGAATCTCGAATGGAACTCACTAGAATCTGTAAAGTGCGTTGTTTAACAGCTCCTCTTATGGCAGGATTGTATTAGATAATTAATTATTAAATTCCTAGCCTAAATTCTTTTACACCAATTGCGTTATTTTTGTTGTCCTGTTATTCCATTGGTTTGCGGCGGTAAAGCTCCATATAACTGTATCAAGAGCAAGTGGTGTTAAATTACATATGTATATAGATTAACAACCTTTCACATATTTTCAGCAGTAAAACGTATTGAAATAGCAATGCCTAGCATTATTTCAATCGTCACTTATTTGTTCTATTTGTAACAACGATATAACTTATAATTACTATATTAACTTAAATAGAATTTTTTTATTTATTCTAATTATTAATTATACTATGAATTATGATCTACAGCCCCGTGGCGCAGTTGGCTAGATACCAGCTTGCGAAACGAAAGGCCACGGGTTCTCGACCCCGCGACGAGACCATTGTTTGTGTGATCCACAAATATTTGGTCTGGGTGTTTGTGAGACCGAAAAGTCTCTTGTAGTTTCTAATACCCATGACACAGGACTTGTATCCTAATGTGGGGTCAGAACGATGTATGTGACTGTTGGGTGTATTTATCTGCATTATTTCTTATGGGATTGTGTGACTAAATTAACAAAGACAGAAACAAAACAGCTAAATGATGCTTAATAAGTAACAAAGCGAAAATATATAGTTAAAAACAGTAGAGAGACACTACTGCAAGATTTGCGGCAGTGCCTACGTTCATCTGTTGTCGCCGTACTTGTGTAGGTGTACGTGTACGAGGCCTAATTATTTGGAATAATCGTCGTGTCCCGATAATTAGCCGCGACGAGTGTGTCGCGCGACCGCCCGCGACCACCGCGCCTCTCAAACTTACAACGATACTTCTTAGCTTTTATTTAATTATAATAAATAAATAAATAAATAATAAATAAATACACCCAACAGTCACATACATAGTTCTGACCCCACACTAGGATACAAGTCCTGTGTCGTGGGTATCAGAAACTACGAGAGACTTTTCGGTCTCACAAACACCCAGACCCGAAACAAATATTTGTGGATCACACAAACATTTGTCTCGGTGCGGGGATCGAACCCGCAGCATCTCGTTTCGCAAACTGGTGTCTAGCCAACTGCGCCACGGGGCTGTCAGTCAATTATAGAGACAACTTTGCATATACACTACCGACAAAAAGTTTGGAAGCACTTTTAATTCTCTCAATTACTTTAGAAATAATATAAGATATATATTAATTAATTAAAAATGATTAGGTATTTAATTAAAACAACAATTAAACTATGAAACAAAACCATATTCTTATTACTAAAATAATATTATATTTTATTACAACATCGATAAAATTTGTTATTATAAATTTTCTGTTTGTTTTTACAAAAATTATAGGTGCTTCCAAACTTTTTGTCGGTAGTGTAATTTCTTATTGGGTTCAGAGAGAAAAAATTGTAAATAACATTGAAACTGGCTGTTTATCGCCTTTTCATAATACTTTTAGAATAAACGGAGTCTCTTTTACAACTGTACCAAAAAACGGTACAAGGATGTAGTATCGTCTTTTGAATTTCACGGCCCCGTGACGGAGCTGGCTAGACACCAGCTTGCGAACGAGAGGCCACGGATTCGATCCCCGCACCGAGACAAATGTTTGTGTAATCTACAAATATTTGTTTCGGGTCTGGGTGTTTGTGAAACTAAAAAGTCTTCGTAGTTTCTGATACCCACGACACAAGACTCGTTTCTTATGGGGTCAGATCAGAACTATGTATGTGACTGTTGGGTGTATTTATTTATTTATTATTAAAGATGTAATTGACGAAGTTACTGCAGCGAACGACCAGGACCAATCTTAGTCTCCAGAATGATACAGCAATAAATACATAGAATTAAAGAAAATATACGATTTAGTCCTGCGAAGTTCATGCATGCGATCGATAGGTCCCAAGTTCGGTACATACAGTGATTTCCGACTGTGTTTTTCGTTAGAGACTTTTCAGTAACATGAATAAAATTAGAATATGCCCCGGGGTATCCTATTACGTCTGTATCACCCTTCAGGAATACAAGCGCTAAGGTATGTATGATTACTTATGTAAATATACATTTCAGAAATTACGAAATACTTTTTAGTTATACGAGCCGTATACAAATATTTCCAGTTCCTACAAATGTGTTCCTAATACACGAATCTTAGACCTATCATCATCACCAGCCGAAAGACGTCCACTGCTGCACATAAGCCTCCCCCAAAGACTTCCAAAGCTGTCTGTCACACATGCATTAAGTTACATTTTATATACCTTTTTCATTCCTTTGAAACTAACTGCCTCGTGGTCTCGCGGCACAAGCATGTGCTGTGCGGTCTTTAGGTCCCGGGTTCGATTCCCGGGTAAGGCAAACTGTTATTAGGTTTTTCCATTAGGAAATTCTCAGTAGCAGCACGGAGTCTGGAAATATGCCCGCAATGCGGCAAAAGTCTCACCCCCTATTATGTGGGACTGATACGTACCAACATGGCGAAATTTGGATGCAGAAATGCACCTCTGCCTACCCCTTTGGGGAATACAGGTGTGAGTTTATGTATGTGTGTATACATGAAACTAACTACAGCGTGGCCTTATCCATCTTTTTGCGAATTATATTTTGAGAAGAGAGCGAAAGCTGGTCATGGCGTTGCTTATTAAATTTTTGGGGGTCAAGTTTGAGCACCGTCCCACACACGCGAACGATGATGGATGGGCCGGCGCGGACAAGGTGTCGGCCGGACGCCGACATTTCTGTAATCGAATATTAATTCCTTATCGAATAATCGATTCCTCGACCCGCTTTTATATGCGCCACGGCAATGTTTACCAATAGTTCGGTTCAAATCAAGTTGAAGTTTGTAGAATGTAGCGTCTTAGAATTTTATGTGAAGTAAAATATACGGTGGGCATATCGATATTTCTGCAAATTAACTTTTATATCTGCATCACCCAAAGGTTGACTGTTAGAGAATGCCTTAGACATTAAGTCCGTTTTTATACGTAACTGTATAAAAGCATAAGATAAATAAATATAGTCAAAATATACGACAAAACTTTAGGAATCATGTCAGATAGAGACGTTGTCGCGTCGTTGAGCTGTGATCGGCGCCTGCGCAACCGTGTGTGCCACCCGACCGTGCCCCGGACCGCCTGACGGACCATTGGACAACTGGGTTGAACCCCGCACTCAACCACTGCGCTTTGTGCTCGGTTGCGCGGCTAACTGAATAATCACTGTGGGTGTTAGAAATGAGTGTAGGAGTCTTTTGAGGTATTAAAGGTTTGTGACATAAATTGTCTCTAATATTTTTTAAAGAAATTATAAAATACAGTACAGAATAAAGATTGGTAAAACTATGCTATAACTAGTCATAGTCTAATGTCTCTTTAAAACCTTTTTTATGTTTAGTTAGATTGAGATCCTGCATATTCAAAAAGTCAATTCTCCTTCACAGTTACCCATCTTCTTGCCTCAAAGATCGAATTTTTCAGATGATGTAGACATCCATAGGCAGGGTGATCGTTTTCAAACATCAGCAATATTCGCCTCCTGGCTGGAAATAAGCTTTAGACTAGTATGGCCTCAAAGGTTTTATAGGGTGCTTAGTACGAGAGATGTGGATAAACCTAGCACCCCTAGGACCCCTAGCAGGTAAACCTAGTGTCGTAAAAAATTGTAAGTAAAAATATCACTCAGTATAAAATTACCAAGTCTAGTAATAATAATAAGTACAATTCATCGATAGCTAAAGAAATATTTTTAGATTTAAAATTAATATCATTTAAAAAAAATCAGCTCCAATAATGCATTCACACGCACTATTTCACGATATCGATAAAACCCAAAATATTTATTTAAAATGATTATGGGCAAAGATAATGATCGATGGCGAAACCTTTTTTTTTTTTTTTTTTTTTTTTTTTTTTTTTTTTTTTTTTTTTTTTTTTTTATTCTGGCGCGGCAAAGTGACTCCACTGTACCTGATGGTAAGCACAGTGGAGTCCAAAAAATAATATCGACCAGCGAGAAACGATATGGTCACCCGCTGGTCAACACAATCATGCCGGCCCGCACAAATGCTTCTTCACGCTTCGCTTAAAGGATCCAGGATCATAGGAAGGAGGGAACACGTGAGCCGGCAAACGATTCCACAGCTTGATGGTGCGGCAAAAGTAAGAGTTAGCGAACTTTTTAGTTCGAGCCGCGGTTGTTGTGACCATAAAGCTGTGGCTTCGCACGCCAGCACGCGTGGTTCTGGTGAGGAAAGGAGAGGATGGGACAAGGTTAAACAATTCTTCAGAGCATTCACCATGATACAGACGGTAGAACACGCTAAGTGCGGCAATGTCCCTGCGCAACTGTAGCGGCTCCAAGCTGGCTGTAACGTCTGCATCATTCACAATGCGGATGGCACGTCGCTGCAATCCATCCAAGGCATCGAGGAGGTACTTGGCGGAACCGTCCCAGAGGTGCGAGCAGTATTCCATACCCGGCCGAACCTGCGCTTTGTATAAGCGCAAAAGCTGACCGGGCGTGAAAAACCGGCGCACCCTGTTCAGGATTCCGACCCTACGCGAAGTGGCAGATATAATGCCCTCGATGTGGGTCCTTGGATTGAGATCGCAGCGAATATCTACGCCTAGGATATTAAGGCCTTTCCGCATTGCGAGTGAAAAGCCCTGAAGATTGGGGAGAGGGGAAAACGGGGATTTTTTGCACGAAAACGCACAGACCTGGGTTTTCTTGGCATTGAACTCAACCAGATTCCGGGAACCCCAAGTAGAAATGAGCTCCAGGGTCCGATTGAGCTCAATGACAAGCTCCTCGCGTCTACTCTCAGTATCCACCCGGCAACCCGGTGGCTTACTGCAGTACCGCCCATGGACCGTGCTATCATCTGCATAGCAATGAATGTTGCCAAGCGGCAACATATCATTGATATGCAGAAGAAACAGGGTGGGCGATAGCACAGAGCCTTGTGGGACCCCGGCACTAACTGACATGAGCTGTGAAGCGTGCCCGTCGACGAGGACACGCATTCTACGCCCATGCAGAAAGCTCGAAATCCACAAACACAAGTTGCCGGGAAGACCGTACGCCGGAAGCTTGGAGAGAAGGCCACGGTGCCAGACCCTATCAAATGCCTTGGCTATGTCGAGACTCACGGCAAGAGCCTCGCCATGCCGATCAATCGCTTCCCCCCAGTGATGAAAGGCAAACGCTAGAAGATCACCCGTTGACCGGTTACGGCGGAAGCCGTATTGCCTATCACTGATCAGCGAGTGATCCTCCAGGTAGCGGACCAATTGGATATTAATGATCCGCTCCATCACCTTGCAGATCACTGAGGTTATGGCGATTGGGCGATAATTGACAGGGTCTGACCGATCACCCTTCTTAGGGATCGGTTGCACATTAGCCTCTCTCCAAGATTGAGGCACCACACCTGAAAGATAAGACGCGCGGTATAAGCGTGTTAGTGCAGGAGACAACTCGGCTGCGCATTTTTTAAGAACAACCGCCGGGATACCATCAGGACCACTGGCTTTTCGGACATCGAGTGACTGCAGCTCACGCCTAACATCACAATGCCTGATACGGATATCAGACATTGTGTGTCCACAGCTAGGAAGCGTAGGTGGCTGAGAACCGCAGTCATCGAGCCGAGAATTAGCCGCGAAGAGGCGCGCCAGTAAACTGGCTTTCTCCTCCGGCCCATGGGCCAGTGATCCATCCGGATATCTCAGCGGGGGCAGCGAAGGACGACAGAAATTGGATTGGACGGCCTTAGCAAGACTCCAATAAGCACGGCTGCTCGTCGGATGGTCTGCCAAGGCACGTCCAATCTTGGAGACGCGCTGAGCATCCGCTCTCACATAAGCCTTCTTGCAGGCCTTGACGGCACGGTTATAAGCTGCCTTGAGTAAACTTAAATTGGGATCTTTCATTGCGCGACCCCTGATCCAAGCGCGGTACGCCGCCTGTTTATTACCAACAGCGTCGGCGCACTCGCGATTGAACCAGGAGCGTCCGCGTCCCTTGCCGGCGATCTCAGAGGAAGGAATATAGTATTCCATTCCTAATCTGATCTCGTCGGCAATGGCGTCGGCACTCGCTGAAGGATCCAAGCCCTCAAAGCAGCGCTGCCGCCAAGGGATGGATGCGAAGTATTCTCGCATACCATCCCAATCTGCTGACGAGTAGTGCCAGACTTTGCGCTTTACCTTCACGGGTAGTGGAGGTGCAGCGCGCGGAACTGACGTCCCAACCAGGCAATGGTCGGAGGAACCCAAAGGGGCACCAACCGTCACCTGATACCCAGCTGGGTGACTCGTCAGCAGAAGGTCCAGCAGAGAAGGCTCATGACTTGACACATCTGGGATCCTGGTAGGCTGGTTCACCAGTTGCACCAAGTCATGAGTAAGAGCGAACGCATGGGCAGCTCTTCCAGCATGGTCAGTCTTGGAGGAACCCAACCACAACTCATGATGTGCGTTGAAGTCCCCCAAAACTACCAATTCCGCTGTGGGGAACTGCTCCTGCGCGGCGTCTGTCGCCTGGCCAAGGTAGTTAAATAACCGGGTTGTCTCCTCATCCCCGTTATGAGATCTGTAGAGGCACACGTAGACACGACTTTGACAGCCGAGGTCAACGTGTACCCACAGAGTGGAGAAGGAAGGATCCTCCATGCAGCGCAGACGGCGACAGCAGACATCCGACCGAGCATACAAACACACCCCGGCCTTAGGCTTGAAGTTTTCTTCAAGCGAATAGCCGGGGTAGTGCAAGTACGATAGATCGGCCGGACAACGAATCTGCGTCTCCGTCAAGAAGAGCAAGGCAGGCCGGGCCGTCTCTAGATGGTGGTGGACGGCATTGATGTTCGAGTGGAGCCCGCGGATGTTGGCGAACTCCATTGTGAACGCGGTGGTGGGGTTGTGCACCGCTGTAAAACCTGCTCTATTGTAATGCACTGTCATGGGTATGTGTGAAGGAAAGTGTGAAGAAGCTGGGGGGACTTATGTCATGGTAGTAAGAAGACCGCGACGGGAACTTAGTCACATTAGTGCTGAATGGAGGCAGACTGATCCATCGGACGGAAGGGCCCCCGTACCCTCCCGGAATAGGCCGCCGGGACCCCACATCCGGTCACCAACCGGCACGACGACCTACTCCAAGATTATGCGCGGCATGGTGGGGCAGCCTCTCGAGGTGGTTAGCAACGATTGGGCCCCTGTACTATACCGCGGGCGGCCAGCGGAACAACCGTTTCTACAGGTCTCCCTGGCCGATGGGTCAATACACCTCCAACCAGTCGAGGAAAAAATACCCGCACGGTCATCCCCCTACCACGACTGAAGTCCCCCGAAAAACCGGATGTACACTGACTGATCCCGGAACGCGACACACTTGCATGTGTCACTATGGCGGGTTTTACGCCTTGTGTACGGTGGTCGCTATCCGGGCGGATACGAAAATCCTACCACCAGCCAATTGTCATAGACAAGTCATAACATTTTTTTTATTAGACCGCCCAGTAGCCTTCAAACGCACGCCATATTAACTTGCCTTTGTCAAATTTTGTAGGCGAATATTAAATTTTATCTTCAAAAACTGTACTCTTTCCGAGCATCGACATTTTTTTGTCTCATGTTCAGATTGCAAGGGTAATTTTTGAAGTGCAACGAAAGTCTTTTAAAGATTTAGGTGACAATGAAATGTAATTATGTTAATCTTTTTCGGGTCTCCTTAGCTGTTTGTTCGTTGTTTATAAAAATTTAGCCCCTTCCCGACTGAATAGACGTTCGTTAGGATTTGTTTTAAAAGCTACTTAACTCAAGTATTCGATAAAAAGTGTTTCTAAAGCGCATGTTTCAAATACGCTTACTAGAAGATTAAAAAACAAGGTTATTAACGGTTTTTTTTTATGATAAAAGACGAATTGTTAATATCTACTTTTAAAACTGATTTCTTATTCTTTTACTTTGCATGTACAATTGATACATAAAAGCATGTTATAAAATCTTAGATACCTATTTTCAACATTAAAATGTCACATAATTATTTAGATACATTTATGAGTTGTTTCAGTAACAAAAAAGAATAAATAAGAAAAAATTACAAGGAAGATTTGATAACAATGGCAACATGTTTTATAACCAATAGGGAGACCTGTGCAGTAAAAGTACATAATCTTATAGATATATCACTGAACAGTTGAATAAATCTAGAATGGAAATATCAGCATGCCGAGCGTGCCGAACCTATGATTAGATTATCATATGTTTGACTCGGCCACTTCTTAGTAATTCGGGCAGCGTGTAATATCAAGACTTATAAAAGTGTGTCAACCAATAGCAGCACTTATTTTCGTTTGAAATTTTTATCATTGATCGTGTGATGGTAGCAGTGATGGCCTCGAGGTTTAGGCGCGCGGTCGAGAATTTCGGCGGTCGCAGGTTCAAACCCCAGGCACACACCTCTGACTTTTCGAAGTTATGTGTGTATTCACAATGAATTATCACTTGCTTTAACGGTGAAGGAAAACATCGTGATAAAAACTAAAAAGTTCTTAGAAATTTCTTAGGTGTGTAGTCCGCCAACCCGCACTAGGCCAGCGTGGTGGACTAAGGCCTAAACCCTCTCAGTTGTAGAGGAGGCCCGTGCCCAGCAGTGGGACGTATTTGGGCAGATGATGATGAGTAGAATGAACAGGTGATAGACAAGGGCGACACTCGTCCTCATACAAAATACCTGCTTATTCTGCTGTTCTGTGTATATTATAATTTCAAATTACAATTTTTAATTTAAACAAGTAGTGTGATTAGAAACGATTTCGCAATTACTCCTACCGTGCGGTAGACGAGCAAACGGTTAGTAAAAAACAATATATGTACGTGCGGGCTCGGGCTCTGACCATACATCTTCTGTCAGTGCGTGAATGATCTATCGACACCTCCTGATTGACAACTTAAAGGGTTCAACCAACGCTGGACTAACCTAAGGATTGACTTTTATAAACTTGAAAGGTAAAACATGGTTTTGTTTTATTAAAATAGTTTTGTGTTTCAAATAAAAAATTTATTGAATCTATAAAATATTAAATATACAACTTCAATTTAGTCATTTCAAAATTTAGTTATATATCCTGTTCGAAAGACAATCATCACTTGTGAAAAACGGGCAAGAAACTCTAGAGTTGTTACTTTCCATTCAAGAAATCGTGAGTGTGGCCTTGAGGTTTAGGTACGCGGTCGAGAATTTCGACGGTCGCGGGTTCAAACCCCAGGCACACACCTCTGACTTTTCGATGTTATGTGTGAATTCACAATGAATTATCACGTACTTTAACGGTGAAGGAAAACATCATGATGAAACCTGCATACCTAAAAAGTTCTTAGGAATTTCTTAGGTGTGTAGTCCGCCAACCCGCACTAGGCCAGCATGGTGGACTAAGGCCTAAACCCTCTCAATGGTAGAGGAGGCCCGTGCCCAGCAGTGGGACGTATATGGGCTGATGATGATGATTCAAGAAATAGTTTACGATATTGATACAAAGATTAAATTTTAAACTTTTTGAAAGTATTTTTTTAACAGCGCTAGTAAAATCAATTTTAGAAATACCAATGATGATGATGATGCAGAATGGACATAAAATAACGAATAAATAAATAAAAAAAATCCCCCAACAGTCACATACATAGTTTTGACCCCACACTAGGATACAGTCCTGTGTCGTGGGTATCAGAGACTACGAGAGACTTTTTCGGTCTCATAAACGCCATAACAACACCAAGTATTTGTGGATCACTCAAACATTTGTCTCGGTGCGGGGATCGAACCCGCGGCCTCTCGTTTCGCAAGCTGGTGTCTAGCCAACTGCGCCACGGGGCTGTCAAATAAGATATAATGGCACACTTCCTCATAGTTTGTTGGGGGTTCAATAATTATACCTTTTCCCTTCTTACATTCCTCCCATTTAATACAGGTAACCAACTTACAATCTCTATATATTGAGGCTATTTATTAGCATATCCAATTCTCTCTTAGCAGAATGTCAACTTCCTGTTGAGTTGAGTTTTGATTCACCGTCCATTACCGTGCTTCTTAACATGACTTCCATAGGAGAGGATCTTTACCTTCGATTGATGATGAAAAATGTATAATAGAAGTGTTTCCTATCCAGCGATACACAATCCAAGCTCTCGCAAGAGGCGTGTGACCACACAAAATTGAACAAACTAATTTCGGTGCGCTCCCTCCCGCCGTTCGGTAGCAAAGGTCAAATTGTAATTCAATTAATTCACCACTTGAAACCTTTTTACATTCACTACTTGATTGGAACTGCGCCTAGATCGCTCTCCAATACTTAACGAGCTTCAAACATATATATCATCTTCATCCAAAAAAAAAACTTAGAGCCTTGGTTAATAGTTGACTTCTTTATAGACTGCCTCGTGGTGTCGCGGCACATGTGTGTGCCATCTCGAGGTTCCGGGTTCGAATTCCGGGTCGGATAAAGTTTTATTGAGTTTTTCCACTAGGATATTCTCATTAGTAACACTGAGTCTGGAAATATGCCCCAAAAATAGCAATAGACTCGCCCCCTATTACGTGGGACTGATAAATGCTTGTCGAAAGAAATAAATTTTTATAATTCTAGAAAATAAAAGTATAAACAATACACTCATAATATTACAACTATATAAATGTAGAATAGAAAAAAGGAAATACAATTTAAAAATCAACTATAATATACCCATATATATACCTATCGGCCTTAGATGCGTGGGTCGAGAACCACTCATGCGTAGAATAGGAGCTTCCACGATACACCATCAGATGCCAGATTTAATCGTGAACAGATGTATTAATTGTTATGTGTTCACAGCGAGTTTATTTACAATATTGAGTCACTGAACTTCGACCTAAAAGTAATGAATAAAGCAACATCATTGATTAAACCGACAGCCCCGTGGTGCAGTTGGCTAGACACCAGCTTGCGAAACGAGAGGCCGCGGGTTCGATCCCCGCACCGAGACAAATGTTTGTGTGATTCACAAATATTTGTTTCGGGTCTGGGTGTTTGTGAGACCGAAAAGTCTCTCGTAGTTTCTGATACTCACGACACAGGACTTGTATCCTAGTGTGGGGTCAGAACTATGTACGTGACTGTTGGGTGTACTTATTTATTATTATTTATTAAATATGTGACTTGTAATCGGAGAAATCCGAAACACGGTAAAGGTTACGTGCATAATAGTTACTGCCTCAACGATCAGTCCTACAAGTTATTTATTTATTTACACTTTATACAAAGTTTGTATAGATGGACTTAATTATCTTACAGTCGAACGTAGGGTGATGCAGAGATGAGATGAGGCAGGTGTGTAAAATATCAAAACAATACTATTGACAAAATACAAACATATAATACACATACATATATACATATAATGTTATATAGTTATGTTTGACGTGTAATCTTGAAGAGTTGTTGTTTGAAAACTTCTTGCTTTTTCTGGTTCGGTAGTTTTAATGGCACCTGTTTAAATTTTTAATTGACCTGGTAGGAGGCTCAGCGCTTGGATCCCATGATTTTTCTCCTGAATAAAAAAAGCTGTTACTAATACAGTGTAATTATACCTGCTTCAACAAATCATAAACATCATGAGAAAACTTACCTACACATGTAACAATTCTTAGAAATGTATCTGAAGTAATAATGGCCTCGAGGCGCGCGGTCGAGAACCTCGGCGGTCGTTGGTTCAAACCCTTAGCACACACTTCTGACTTTTCGAAGTTAGTGTGTACTCAATGTTAATTATCACGTACTTTAACGGTGAAAGAAAACATCGTGATGAAACCTGAAACGTGTTGTTAGGATTGCCTTAGGTGTATAGTCCTGCTGATAGTAATGATAACAAAATCGGAGCTCCCTATAAAGTATTTTAGATTCGAACGTGCCACCAAAGATGCCACTCTGTTAGTATCTATCGCACATAACACCTAGCAGATTAATGACACACCTTTGTTAGACCACCACAATTGCAATTTCAGAGGCGGACTACGCTTCGCTACCTCCAGTACATTGTCGCACCGGCTACTGTGAAGAATGCCGGCAAACACTCACGGTCCGTTGCGTATCAATTACAACCAACAATCGAGTACTTACGGATAATCTTCAGTGAGTTTTACTAAGGCGTGCCGACGAGCCGTCAAAAAAACATGGCGGCGCCCAATTGTGAGTGACCATTGGTGCATTTGAATTTCGAACTGTTTGTGCGGGCAATGGCCGATTGAATTTCATGGTGTAACATTTGTTTATTTTTAAGGTCTAGCAGATTGTTATTATCAATAAAACACTCACGCACTTACATATAAATAAATAAATAAATACACCCAACAGTCACATACATAGTTCTGACCCCACAATAGGATACAAGTCCTGTGTCGTGGGTATCAGAGACTACGGAGACTTTTCGGTCTCACAAACACCCAGACCCGAAACAAATATTTATGGATCACACAAATATTTGTCTCGGTGCGGGGATCGAACCCGCGGCCTCTCGTTTCGCAAGCTGATGTCTAGCCATCTGCGCCACGGGGCTATCCACTCCTTGATCTCCAAACGATTAAGTAGAAGTGCGTTTTTGCTCCCGCTTTTTGCCAATTGTATTCTAAGGCTAACGTAACCAAAGTATAGCCTATTGCAGTTTTTCTGTGTTGCTAATGAGATTTTACTAAAGTAGATATGTAATACCACCTTGAACAAGTCGAAAATCGAACCCGGAATCTCAAGATCGCACGACACATGCTTATGTTTTACGACCAACTAAGTATTAAAAAGCAGTGATGGCCTTGAGGTTTAGGCGCACGGTCGAGAATTTCGGCGGTCGCAGGTTCAAACCCCAGGCACACACCTCTGACTTTTCGAAGTTATGTGTGTATTCACAATGAATTATCACTTGCTTTAACGGTGAACGAAAACATCGTGATAAAACCTGCACACCTAAAAGTTCTTAGGAATTTCTTAGATGTGTAGTCTGCCAACCCGCACTAGGCCAGCGTGGTGGACTAAGGCCTAAACCCTCTCAGTTGTAGAGGAGGCACGTGCCCAGCAGTATATGGGCTGATAATGATGAACCATTCCTAATAAATTGTAATATTCGATATATTCTCTTTTATAATACCTACTCACAAACAAAGTAGTAATGGCCTCGAGGTTGAGGCGCACTGTCGAGAATCTCGGCGGTTGCGGATTCAAGCCCCAGGGACACATGAACACATCTTAGATTTTTCGAAGTTATGTGTTTATTCCCTAGACCCTCTCAATGGAAGAGAAGGCCCGTGCCCAGCAGTGGGACGTATATGGGCTAATGATAACACTCACAACTCTTGATTTTTGTACATAGCTCATCCCACATAACATAAAAAGCATGTACTGATAATCAAAAGCGCCGAATGTTTATAAAGACTTTTTTCACCAAAGGTATCGGCAAGCGATCTGCAGCAAGGCTCCGACAATACGCCAGCGGACAATACGACGAATACAGTGGGATTATCCCACAAAGCACCCGCAAACCTCCCAAGACGGGATTCGTGAAAATTAAAAAGTATAAAAAGGTATTGTTGATACGTTTTCGGTTATATACGCAAGAATTACTTTGGTATATAGGGTTTATACGCCCGAGATATAATTTCGGCATTCGCGGGCTTATAATCTAACCTCACAACCTTTTTTTTAAAATTAAGTTATGTAATACCGACACAATATATTATTATTATACTTACTAATATACTTACTTACTTACTAATATTATAAATGCGAAAGTAACTCTGTCTGTCTGTCTGTCTCGCTTTCCTGCTAAAACTACGGAACCGACTTAAATGAAATTTGGTACACAGATAGTTTAGACCCTGAGAAAGGACATAGGCTACTTTTTATCCCAGAAAAGGGGTTTTAAGAGGTTGAAAGGGGGGATGAAAGGTTGTATGGAAGTATTGTCATTTTAAAAGCTAGAAGCTTGAAACTTATTTTTTAGGCTGTTGATTAAATATAAATAAATATGTCATTAAAAGTTTGTAAAAAAATGTACCTTTAAGGGGGTAAAATAAAAATAGGGGTGAAATTTTGTGTGGAAATTCGTGATTTTTGAAGCTAGAATAATAAAACGACGTGTAGACGACTGTAACTATGTATATGTAACTATATGTCTGTTACGCTTTCACGCCTAAATCATTTGACCGATCGCGATGTAAACGATTTTTGATATGGACATAAATGGGACTCTGTGGAGTAAAATAGACTACAACTTATTTTCATTCTGAACCCAACCCTGTAGTCTACGCGGACGGAGTCACGGGCAAAAACTAGTTTCATATAATTCTTAACACAATGTCGGGTTTAAAGTCTTCAGACACAACTCCTAATTTTCGAAGTTGTATAATACTTAGACACTTGATTGTTTATTATAATTCTTGACAAAATGTTGGAAGGAAAATAGTTCCATGCACGAAAGACAAAGATTTACTGGAAAGTCATTTTCAACATCCATTGGCAACTTTAAAAACATTTTTATAACTTTTTCTGTTGAAAGTTAAACTAAATTATTAATATTCTTGATACTTTTTTATTTAACCGTTCGATTCTATGTCCATCGACGTAAATACATACATACATACATAACCTTACGTATTCCCCGAAGGTGCATTTCTGCACCCACATTTCGCCAGGTGTGTATCAGTCCCAAGTGATAGGGGGCGAGCCTATTGCCGTTTTTCGGGCACATTTCCAGACTCCGTGCTGCTACTGAGAATTTCCTAGAAACCCAAAAACGTAAACTAATAACGTTAAGTTAATCCAAGTAATTCACTAATGACACTTAATGCCAAAATGTAGACTTAATCAATACCTGTCTATTGAGGAAAAAGACTGAAATATACAAGCAAGCACTGCAAGAAATGCCTTTACGCTTCCCGCAAAAGAATATATATTGAATATACTCATTAACAGAGAATGCAAACAAAAAGACGATTCACTAACATTTTTTACGAGGCAAAGAATTTCTTTCATACAAGTAGAAAGTACGATTGTAACGCGAGCTTAATTATCAATTGAAAATCTCGTAATGAATGCTGTATAGTGTGCGGGGGCCTTATTCGGTAGCTCACGGAGCGGCAACACAAACGACTTGCCCACCACGCACCAAATGTACAGTAACATACTTTGGAATTCGACTTCCGGCCAATAAAAGAAATTTATCTTAAAATAAATTTGAATTTTGAACTTTATCAAAACATTGTTAAAAAATACTTTACAAAAATGTGTAGGTGTGCAAAAAACATTTAATCTGATTTCCTCTAGTTCTGTCATTATGTTATGTTGTTGTCGTAAAATATGTATCTTGATTCTGCTAAAAATTATCATACTCAGCCGAGATATATCTACTGCCGTATATTACGATCTTTAAGTTGTGTCAGTATTTCACTTACACATTCTGCTTAATATATCTTTTCATTTCCTTTCTACTTCTTGACTTGAACAATGAGTTAAGAGCACTTTTGAAAAGATTATTCGATTCCTGAAATTATCTCCAGAAATCGTATCATGATGAAAGAATGCGTTGCTTTATAACCTCTAATTGACGGTATTTATATAATTTTATACTTATATATACTTCTAATATTTTAAGCACAAATGTAGACATACCAAGGATGTATCTAAAATTGTATAATCCTCGTATTTCTCATTACTTTTTATACTGACCAGCGTGTCTGGCTGACATACTGTACATTTCCTGGCCTGCGTCCGCGGTGCGTTTGATGGTGCGCCCGCGCAACGATAGCGGTCAAGATGTTACCATTCTCTTTTTGAACATCATATTGGTTTTTAATACGAGCCGACATGTGGACTTTTTAACTTTAATGTGCACAAAAACAACATCAAAAGGTCATAGTTTTTATCCGGATAGTAAATATTTGCTAATAACTAACGGCTGTCCGCAATTTCTTCTGAATTTGTGTAACTATGAATAAAAAGCATATTTAATTCGTTAATAATGAATTTTATTTTATATTATGCTTTAATGGTGATGGCCTCGAGGTTTAGGCATGCAATCGACATCTCGGCGGTCGCAGGTTCAAACTCCAGGCGCACACCTCTGACTTTTCGAAGTTATGTGTGTATTCACAATGAATTATCACGTACTTTTACGGTGAAGGAAAACATCGTGAGGAAACCTGCACACCTAAAAGTTCTTAGGAATTTCTAGGGTGTGTAGTCCGCTAACCCGCACTAGGCCAGCGTGGTGGACTAAAGCCTAAACTCTCAGTTGTAGAGGAGGCCCGTGCCCAGCAGTGGGACGTATACGGGCTGATGATGATCAACCAGTCCTACGTTCAATTACTAGTCCGTGTGAAATATCATAGAATTTTTTCATTGAATAATTCTTAATAACAGTAATGGAAATAGGAAATAAGCGCTGCCTCCATTGCGTGGAACTTAATGCGCGGGTGCACACCTTTACCTTCCCCTTTATCCTAAAACCGTGAGTATACTTATACATGTAGAAACAAACTAACATCTCTATATGTATGGACGCGAAACTTTACGCTAGTAGGTATACAGATCAAATTAGTGCTTATATTAACAGTCTCAGAAGAATGTTTTTTATATGCTGGAGTATTTCTTAAGCCAATCAAACGCTTTTGAAATATTCTTAAATAGATTTTTTGGTATGAAAGAGAATGAATAGATGGTTCAAATCAAAACCACTCATCTCTGACTCTTAAAAAATAATGTATATTAACGATGAATTTTCATTTACTTTAATAGCGAAAGTAAAACTGTAAGTAAATGTATTGTAATATTTTTTAATAATATGAAGTCCGCCAGACCATTAGGCCAACGCACCTAATGGACTCATACTTTAATTCCTTATCCCAGGTTATTTATAAATCGTTGAGATAGTTTTCTTGTGCGCATATATCCCTGAAACGACAGTCAGGTATAGATAATGAATCGCGAAAATTCTATTAACCAAAAAAATGTTAACATGCCCACGTCATCAGCCCAAATACGTCCCACTGCTGGGCACGGGCCTCCTCTACAACTGAGGGTTTAGGCCTTAGTCCACCACGCTGGCCTAGTGCGGGTTGGCGGACTACACACCTAAGAAATTCCCAAGAACTTTTAGGTGTGCAGGTTTTATCACGATGTTTTCCTTCACCGTTAAAGCAAGTGATAATTCATTGTGAATACACACATAACTTCGAAAAGTCAGAGGTGTGTGCCTGGGGTTTGAACCTGCGACCGCCGAAATTCTCGACCGCGCGCCTAAACCTCGAGACCATCACTGCTTTGCCATGCCCACAACGCCAGAGAAACCCGGAGCAAGCCAAGTAGAATTTAAACCTGGAAGCTCTGATCAAGTTTATCTAAGTCAGTTGTGTGGGTCAGTTACTACACAGTTCGAGCCAGTTCGTGAATAATTCGTTCTACAATGTAACTACATTTCAGGACAATTAATACAAGTAAACAAGCAAAATAAACGACAACAAATTAAAGATCGCTATCAACATTTCACAGTTTCTGAAACATCTGCTTAACGTACAAAATAAAAAAGTCAATCATTTTAATTAACATTCACGCATTATTTTATTTTTCACATTCCGAAGGTACGTCTACTCAGTAGATTGGACCGGTGCGCTCTCGACAGGGACTTGAACCGCAGACTTCACGACTGTCACTGAACGGTAAGTACCGACAGCAACAGAATTATATTATGCTTTTTAAATGTCCTCAAATATTTTATGCAAAAACTTTTGAAACGTGGAGAGGAAAATAATTGAATGCATTTTTTTTTTTGAGATAGGCAAACGAGCTAATGACCCATGTGATTTTAAGTGGTCAACACCGCCCATGAACACCCACAATACTAAAGGAATTATCGATGTGCTGCCAGCCTCTGAGGAAAATATAGGCCATAAATATATATATACTGACACTTGCATATAAAGTTAAACGGAGACTTGATTTTAAACACACATTTCGCCAGCTCTGGTTTAAATTCCATGTAAGAGGAAACGAACCATGCTTGTTGTTGGGATATGTTTGCAGACTCCGAACAGCTACTAATTTCTTAGTAGAAAAACCCAATAACATCTAATCCAACTCCTGATCTCACGAAAGCAGGCCGCAAACTTATAATAAATAATAATAATATAATTAAATACACCCAAAAGTCACATACATAGTTCTGACCCCAAATTAAAATACAAGTCTTGTGTCGTGGGTATCAGAAATTACGAGAAACTTTTCAGTCTCACAAACACCCAGACCCGAAACAAATATTTGTAGATCACACAAACATTTGTCTCGGCGCTGGGATCGAACCCGCGGCCTCTCGTTTTACGAACTGGTATCTAGCCAACTGCGCCACGGGGCTGTCATTAAGAATTACCACGTACTTTAACGGTGAAGGAAAACATTGTGAGGAAATACATACATACATAAACTCACGCCTGTATTCCCCGAAGGTGTAGGCAGAGGTGCATTTCTGCAACCACATTTCGCCAGGTATGTATTAGTCCCACGTAATAGGGGGCGAGCCTATTGCCGCTTTTCGGGCACACTTCCAGACTCCGTGCTGTTACTGAGAATTTCCTAATGGAAAAACCCAATAACACTTTGCCCGACCCGGGAATCGAACCCAGGACCTCTAGATCGTACGGCACATACTTGAACCGCGAGACCACGAGGCAGTCTACTACAGGTTACGACGTCAGACAGGCAACTAGTTGCTATTGCATCAATATAAACAAAAAGAGAGATTTAATTGAATGAACATGAACAAATAATATAATATATAATAAATATATAATTGTGAGGAAATCTGCACACCTAAAAGTTCTTAGGAATTTCTTAGGCGTGTAGTCCACCAACACGCGCTAGGCCAGAGTGGTATTGATGATGATGATTAAATGTTGTTACTTGTATCAGCATTGAAAGCGATACCGCATATAATATACCTAATAATCCACTTGGTATTGTACTCTGTAGTCAGTGTGTTTAAAAGAGTCTAAACAACAATCTGTGTAACATCAATAATGTTTGTACTAGGCCAGCGTAGTGGATCAAGGCTTAACCCCTCTCGAGGTAGAGGAGGCCCGTGACCAGTTGTAGGACGCATTTTTTAACTATACAATTTTTTTATTCAAGCTTTATTTAGACAGGTTACATACATATATACATACATAAACTCACGCCTGTATTCCCTGATGAGGTAGGCAGAGGTATATTTCTATACCCACATTACGCCAGGTATATTGCCGTTTTTCGGGCACTTTTTCAGACTCCGTGCTGCTACTGAGAATTTCCTAATGGAAAAAACCCAATGACATTTTGCCCCACCCGGGAATCGACCCCTGGACCTCTAGATTGCTCGGCACATATTTGTACCGCGAGACCACGAGGCAGTCTACTACAGGTTACGACGTCAGACAGGTTACTAGTTGCTATTGCATCAATATAAACAGAGAGATTTAATTGAATGAACATGAACAAATAATAACGATATTGTTTTTGTTTGTTACAGAAGTACTTTTTATGCTGACGCTGAGATGCGCAAACGCACACGGGAGCTTGACGAGCGCAGCGAGGGGCCAATCTGTTTGTGGAGATAATCTCTCTGTCTACCTCGCCCTGACAATAGGTGCATACGGACCCGTTCTTACACGTCCTGCCTCAGATAAACAGATACGCGCTTTTATAACTACTGAAAGGTTAATTTAAGATATAGAAATAGAACCAATTTTAATATTACACAAATTGCGAAGTCTATGAAGATCATCGCTTAATTTTACAATAAATAACACAATTTATCCTGATTCCACATCAAGATAAAACTATTAATTTATCGGATCGGTAACTATGAAAGCTTCTTCCCACAAGTGCCCGGACTCGAAACAAACATTTGTTGATTATACGAAAATAATAATGTCTTCAGATAGGAGGATAGATAAGGGGCGAATCTGCCGTATCTCGTTTAACGACACAGTCTCTGATCAACTGCGTCACTAGTGATGTCAGCATTGTCATGATGCATCATTGAAGTATTTTGATAATACTATACCTAATAATTACAATAGACTGTTAAAGAGTGGAATGTTTTGCGCTTACTTGGGAAGGCCAAAGTTCAGAAGTGAACGAAGTTACACTTGAATACCGTTTTGTTAAATCATTTAGAACTCATGTCCTTTCGATTCACAGATTAATGGTTTTATATTGATTGAAATAGAAACAAAAGTTACTTTTTTATATTTTACTTTTACATTGGTTTTCAAAACTAGCGTATATGATTTAAAATCAGCTTCCATATCATTCTCTGTAAATATTTTTATTCCTTTCTACTTGTGTGGAATTGGATATTGGTTTTTCTTGCAATACCTTTTGTATTTCTTCCAACCTAGATATATTCTTCGATTGCAAGGAACCGTCCATGCCCACACCTCTGATAGCAGGGTGTAAAGATTTCCTTTCAGGAGCTCTTTTAGTTTGAACATACCATCTCCAGTTAGCGACGTATGTTGACAGAGGAGTTTTTTCCATCCCAGGATAGACTGGATATATGGCAATTGGGTCATCGTATCTTTTAGCTCTTTGACAGAATTGGACCATGCCGATTCTGCATGGCCTCGCTCTTGAGAAAGGTTTTTTTGCCTTCCCATGTTGTAAAGGATAAGTACTAATAATGCGGTCTGGTTTAATTCTGCGTATAGGAGTTTTGTTCCGCCTGTTTCTGTTTATGTATGTGTACCCGTTGTTTGTGATGTAGCGGGAATTTTTAAATTGTCTGAGTTTCGGCATCAAAATTCCTTGTGTTTTATACGCACTCATGACTAATATTTTTATGAACTTATCACCGAAATAACTGTTGGTTTGTTGAATGTCACGTATTTCTTCAGTTTATTCCATTTTGATCAGTATTTGACAGCAGATAGTTGGTTCGATCGTCACTCCTGTCCATAGATTATTTTATGTTTTATTGCATCTTATTTAAAAGAATAAAACGAACAATGTTTATTCAAAGGACGCGAAATGTATAAAATCCTGACAGTTTTAATCCATCTAGCACTAAAAATATAAATATACAGAAACTGGCCATAGACTTGAAAACCTTGTCATGTGTCATGGCCATAGTACGACAATATCACATGTCAGATTCCAATGCTATACTTAAAATGAATATAGCCCTAAAAACATTAATACCACGAATCATTTGCAGTAAAAGAGCTCCTAACTTTAGAATTGACTCCGCTATAAATTTGATGACGTCCACAGTGATGGAGAAGAGATTCCAAGTACCTGGAGGTTCTGGCGGTAGGCCTCGCAAAAGAGGGAAAAAAAAGTCAGGACGAGTACTGGATAAGCAGCGAACCACTTCAGAAGAGTGCTACTTCTATGCAAAACATAAGGAACAACTCGAAGCGATAAAGAGGAAGTTGAAAGAAAAGAATTCATCGAAGAAAAAGGATAAGTAAATAGTTCAGTATATATTAATTTAAAACCTATCAAGTACGTTGTTGATAAGCTTACGAACACTGATACTGGAAGTGGTTAAAATTTTTATTTGGATTTGCAGTCAAACGCTAATATCGCAAAACATACAGAAAGCTGCAATGAAGCAGAAACGGAAGAAGTCTGTTAGTGAGTTATTTAAAGGGATAATTAAGAATAACGAAGAGAAAACGGATAAAAGTCAGACGGATAAACCGAAAAATCTTAAGAAATGAAACGTCCAGTTTTAATTTCTCCAATACTGTGAATGCCATTCTGATTATGATATTTTAATGCATATTTTTATTTAGCTTAATAGTTTATTATACAATTTTACAATCAAAATAGTTTTAAAAGCTTACATACACCAGAGGGTATTTTTTTCTTGTTATGACCGATCATAAAAAAATTGTAAGTACCTATGATTAATGTTTTTTTAATTCATGTATTACTCAGTCTTACCGCAATAATTTATTATTCTCTTCTGTAGATACATTGACATCGCCGTGCCTTAGATGTGTATACAGCTTACATAATAAATATTTTTATTTAAAGCCTGGTTCGAACAAAAACGTAATTGAAAGCCTGGCGTTAGGTATGATCGTAGAGTAGAAACTGAAGGATTTTTTTTTTCTAACATGCACTTAATTCAGAAAGTAACACCATCACCCGCATATTCAATTATTCTTTATCTCATTAGTGTAATTAGAACATTCAACGTTTCAAATTTAATTCCGATTTTCACTCCTTTGGTCGTGGTGCATTATCCATTGTGCCCAATTAAAAGGTTTTGCGCTAATTGTTTCCACCATCCATATATAAAGTGGAAATATTAGCAAGTTTCATTATACTTCATAATCTCGATTATGGTTTGGTGAAAATACTAAGCCTTATCAACTTCAAGTATCAGCTATGTCCAAAATGGATCCCTCCAAAGTAAATAGTTCAGTTGGCGTATGCTAGTATTGATTTGGATTAACTTCTTTTTCTTATTCTCTTCTTTTGTTACAGTTGTCAATGTTTTTTGTAATCCTGACTCTGGGAATAGTGTGGTGAGTAATATTTGCATTACCATTTTGATAGTTTTCAGCATTTCTATTAAACTCAGATTGAAATGCACCTATTGGTTAAAAATTGTGACAATTAGGCCAGGTTTTACGGGACATACTTCCAGTAAGGTGCTTTATCACCTGAATAAAAGGTTATTTATTTATTTTATTTATTTAATATGCTTTATTGTGCACCACGTACATAAATAAAAATTAAATTAAAGCTACCTTATAAACTATTGTGCCACAAAGGGCGGTCTTATCGCTATTTGCGATAGATCCTAATTTGTCTATAGTAATGAGGCTGAAACAGTACTCAAAAAACCTTGGCCTGAAACGATTGTTCATGGATATTATAAATATCGCTGCGGGAATAGAATATTTTACTTTTAACTTTTGAGGTTATGTATGTACTAAATATTTTACCAAATATTTTCAGCAAAGCGTCAAAATTACGCGTCACAGACCTTTCGGGAAAAAGCGATTCAAAAAAATCCGATTGTTTGTGCTTGCCAAAGGTAGAGAATGGTCAACCCGTCCTAGATTTCATAGACGCTGATAAAAATAACTTGGAAAGACTCGTGGTTTACTTCTACGTAGATCCCCAAACCAAAAAAACTACCGCTTACACGCCTAAAGCTGAAAAACAACAAATATTCCCTGACCTATCGCTTGAAGTTGGTGATGATTTGGTGCCTATCCAGTCAACAGAAACTATAGACAAGATAATTCTGAGTCCAAACAAAATAGCTAGAAATACAATAGCAAATCTTAATCCATCACATAATTTAAAAATTGATGACGGCGTCCAGAATATGATAACAAATAGGCCAAGTGACATAGCTATTAGCGAAATGGATCGTTTTGATATACCACAGAACGTAATAGATAACATTAATGTTCTTTATGATATCGTACCAAGTAATAATAAAGCAGATGGACCTACCAATTATAAGGACAATATTAAGATTCTAGATAATATTAATCTAGAAACACCAAAAAAAGTTATACATAAGGCCTTACCCGGCTTCAAACTCAATACAAAGCTTCAAAGTGACAGACAAATACCTTACAATATGCTAGATGGGTGGAAAACGAATAATATCTATAAATGGAATGAGAATGTACATAATATCTATAGCAACCCTAGTTTACATCCTGGAAACATTCAAAAAGCGGGCTTTTTAAATTTTGATCAGTGGTTTCAGCAGCAAATGGACTCTCAAATAAACAAATTAGCGCAAAATGATATGAAATTTCCGGAAGATTCTGTCTTGAAGAGTCTCATATATAAAAATCTTGTCCAAAATGGGATACTGATGATGGACAACGGTATTTTAAGAACTCCTGAAGGTAACATTCTGAATTTGTCAAACCTTAAACTACAGCCACTTGTAGTTGGTCTTTCGTTGGATTACAATTATCCGGTATCTGGAGTTCAAAGTAAAATTGTTCCTCCGTATTTTGACGCTATGGTTTTGTCCATGAATGATCCACAGAAAATTCTTGGCGTAATACCAATAAGCGCAGATTACAGACCAAGCTACACTACAATGCCAATAAAGAAACTAATTCCTAGTATGGTTTCTTCAGCTGTACTAAAAACACAATGTACCAACGATAAATGTTTTACAATTCTTGATAAAGATTTCCCATCAGGATTAGAAGAGCATCAAAATATAGGTGATTACCCAAGTAAAAATGAATTGCTGATGCAATTATATGGTAGCCCTAAAAATCCGCAGGGTTTGTTTGACGCAAATCAATTTGCAACCTCTTATGGCAAAAGGAAATCAAAGCCATATCCAGGTTTTAATGATCTTTTGAAGCAAATATACATTATTAGCGATCAGACAAGTAGAACCGCGGGTAGAAAAACACCCAAAGTTCGTCCTGTAGCAGAAGATACACCTGAATTCAGAATCGTAGGTGGGAGCGCAGCTACTGGGAGTGGTACGCCAGTCAGTAGCAGAGGAAGATCGGCATATGAATAATTTTTATAACAAAGTAATTTTGTTTTCATTACAGCTATTTTGCGACGACTTTGCTAGAATTATCGGTTTTTGAACGTTTTCAATCAAATATATTTTATCAGCAATAAATATAATTTTTATTTAAATTAAGAGAAATATTGATGTGATTTATGAAAGTATACCTTTTTCATTTTTTTCTATATTGACCAATATTGAAAATAAAAATCTAATGCCATCTTATATTTATAACACCAAACATTAAAATTGCAAACACTCCACACTATGAAATGAATTTAAGTAAAGATAAAATAGTTAGATGGCGCTAGTGAGTATAGATATCAAACGCCATCTCTTGTATTAGTAAATCACAGGTTCCAGGCAATGAAACATGAAAGTGAAGTGTACAAAAGTAATAATTGTCAAACTATCCACTAGGTGGAGCTGTTAGGATATTTAAATATAGAAAAATATTAGATACAATTACTTTACATAATACTTTCGGTTGGTTATCAAGAAATTAGTGAAATTATCGACGTGTAAATCATGTATTTTACAAAATAAATATAAACTAAATACTAGTGACATCTATCGAACGAATTTGTAACAAAAAACGTGCACTCAAGTTCAACCACTCAAAACAACATTCAACAAGTCAAGCAACTAAATGCAAAATCAAGTCACTAGTCACTGCGAGATTGTAGCGGGAGTGACTTGACTCGCTCTAAAAATAAATTCTGTCGATTGGTCCGTTTCAAAACGTACAAAATAACTTGAGTTTTCTTTCAATGACAATAAATGTAAAGTGCTTTACAGTGGACAATACCTCCACAAAAACATTTTATTAAAGGCAGATAATGGTAATAAATTAAGTTTCTTCTAGTTTAATCGTTTATCTTGTGAATTCGCGGTAAATTTTGTGTTGTGAATGGATTATCAATGTTGTTCTTTTAAGAGGATGTTATTAACAAACAAATTTGGAATTTAATGGAATTTTGTAAGAGGTAAGTGTGTTTTTTAAATTTCTGTATCGGAAATAGTGACAAATTGAAATGTAGGTAGAAGTGCGAAGGCGCAAAAAATACAGCTATGTGTAGGTATACAATTGAAAAACTATGAATTAATAAATTCAAATTTCATAATAATTGTATTACGGTTATTTCGAAATCATATTTGTACGAACCAAAGTAAATAGACCATGAAGAAATTTATATCAATGATTAGTTAATATGTAAGTACATATATTTCTTATACGTATTAATATAAATTGCTCAATATCAACCACGTATATTTTTAATTGGGCAGAACCATGTTGCGCTGTAGAAACTAAATTACCTTTCAAAACACACGCTACTTTTTAAAAAACAAAATATGGGAATTATACATATTTTTTTAATAGATATTTAATTTCTCATAATAATACCTATTTGGTGTCATCATCATCAGCCCATATAGTACGTCCCACTGCTGGGCACAGGCCTCCTCTATAACTAAAAGGGTTTAGGCCTTAGTCCACCACGCTGGCCTAGTGCGGGTTGGCGGACAGCACACCTAAGTTTAGGTTTAGGTTTTAGGTGTGCAGGTTTCCTCATGATGTTTTCCTTCACCGTTAAAGTACGTTATTCATTGTAAATCTATACAATGGTTTCTTGAATCGCTAAAACGTCTTTTACGACGAAGACTAAATTAAATAACCGTTGCATACATTTCGTTTTTCAAAACTATTGCATGTTGTGTCGAAATTTAGCACCCATTACCGCAACAACAATAGTAATTGGATAACAAACGTAATGGTAACATGCTGTATGCCAATAATTTATTTGAATAAACAGTTTTGGAGCTCATCACATTGAATTGCGAAGGTCAGGCAACAACCGCTGAAAATAGTAAGAAACATCGCGTAAAGTGAGCGAATTTACTGGATTGACTCGATTGCCTTTAACCGTTTATATTCAGCCTCTCGCCGTCCACTGCTGAACGAAGTAGGCGCCAACCATCCCGGTCTTGAGCAGCCCTCATCCATCCGTTATCTGCCACCTTTCTCAAGTCGTCGGACCATCGTGCTTTAACCGTTTAGCGAATACGATTCCATACTCGAAACCCTAATTCCTAGCAGTTTTAACATCTGGAACATATTGGTATAAATCAGATTGAAATTTTTATTACAAAGTTTAGAACGAGTTCGAAAGGTAATCTACGCAAATACAATACGTTAAAGATATTTTAAATTATGCCTTCTACTATGTTATTGACAGCCCCGTGACGCAGTTGGCTAGACACCAGATTGTAAAATGAAAAGCCGGAGTTCGATTCCTGCACCGAGACAAATGTTTGTGTCATCCATAAATATTTTTCGGGTCTGGGTGTAGTGAGACCGAAGAGTCTCGTAGTTTCTGATACTCACGACACAAGACTTGATCTTAGTGTGGGGTCAGAACTATGTATGTGACTGTTGGGTGTATTTATTTATCAATATTTTTAAATTTTAACTCATGTAGATTATCATGCTTACAAGAATTTCGCATTCAAGTATTTTTTTACTATTTATTTATTTATTTATTTATGCTTTTTATACATTAAGTATAGAGGCGGACTTAATGCCAAAGGCATTCTCTAACAGTCAACCTCTGGGTGATGCAGAGATAAAAAAGGTAGGTGCATAAATAGTTAAATAAATACATATAAATCTGATACATATAAATAATACTATTCTTGAAGTTTGTATGCTGTTTGTGGCTTACATTTATTTTATTTATTACTTATCGTTCTCATCCAATACGAACTAAAGTAACAAACGTATTTTATGAAAAAGGGGTTAATAATGTTAGTATCATATTGTACGAATAAAACATTATGTCATCACTATAAGTAACTAAGGGAACTGTGAAAATCGGCTCGTCGGTCTCACGGCATAAATTGACATTAAATTCCTGGTTCGATTCCCGTTAGGAAATTCTTAGTAACACACTCTGGAGATTTGCCAGAAAGCGCCTATACATTGAAACTTAATCATCATCATCATCATCAGCCCATGTACGTCCCACTGCTGGGCACGGGCCTCCTCTACAACTGAGAGGGTTTAGACCTTAGTCCACCACGCTGGCCTAGTGCGGGTTGGCGGACTACACACCTAAGAAATTCCTAAGAACTTTTAGGTGTGCAGGTTTTATCACGATGTTTTCCCTTCACCGTTAAAGCAAGTGATAATTCATTGTGAATACACACATAACTTAGAAAAGTCAGAGGTGTGTGCCTGGGGTTTGAACCTGCGACCGCCGAAATTCTCGACCGCGCGCCTAAACCTCGAGGCCATCACTGCTTATAAACTTAATATGATCGGCAAAATATGATTGAGGAATACCTGCGCCTCACTTTTTGGAATATAGGCGAAAAGGTATGTTCCATTGTAATAAGAATTTCTTTGATCTCGTAGCATTTTAAATTTTAAAACGTTTGACCTTTTTTTTTATAAATCTACCTATCTGCTCTGTATAGAATCAGGTTTCAATCTAGGCGAAACAAAATATTCTCAATTGGTAACCAACAAATTCCATGTGTTGAAGCGCGTCCATCCGTTGTAATTAGTATTACTTCCGCAGCCTAGGTGTCCAAAACTGGTGACGCGATGAATGATCACGAGGCAACAATTATGTTCCGATTTAATATGACGGTAATACAGTAATACACTGTCATAAAAGCTTAGTGAGTACTATCTCACTAAAAATTTAATGCCAAAATCATCATCATCATCATCATCAGATCATATACGTCCCACTACTGGGCTCGGGCCTCCTCTACAACTGAGAGGGTTTAGGCCTTAGTCCACTACGCTGGCCTAGTGCGGGTTGGCGGACTACACACCCAAGAAATTCTTAAAAACTTTTTTAGGTGTGCAGGTTTTATCACGATGTTTTCCTTCACCGTTAAAGTACGTGATAATTCAATGTGAATACACACATAACTTCGAAAAGTCAGAGGTGTGTGCCTAGGGGTTTGAACCCGCGACCGTCGAGATTCTCGACCGTGTGCCTAAACCTCGAGGCCGACCATCACGACTTATAACAAAAAATGAACAAGCAATTAAATAGGCTGGCTTATCTGTTGTATAGCGAAAAATACACTTCCATTTATTCAGAAGGCAATGTTCCTCAAATATATTTGTTACGTTGGCTGGCGAATTGTGGAAGTACAAACGTCTTTGCCTTTGACAACGTAATGTGTGATTCTTTAAAAAAAATCTATTCGCATTTTCCTGGCTCCTCCAGGACCATGAAGAAGTATCTCAGCAGGCATAAATGTGCCGAGTGACGAGAGATAAGTCCCTCCCCAACTGATGCTTTGTTTGGTCACCACCTCGGTACAATCAAGTGCGATCATGTCGCGCAAAAAAAAAACGACTGACTTTTCAAGGGCTCCCAAGTTTTTATGCCAATTCTAAATCATTATCGAGATGGAATGTCAAAAGCACGTAATATTTTTTAAACATGACGTATCCTAGATTCAAACATGGCTTCTCTACCTAAGATTTGAACCGACATAAAATATTTTACCATCAAAACCATATTCCGCACGTTTCGTAGTTGGAGCAGATCACGGCCGGCGAAACCTTGTACGGTTCGATCAACACTTACAAAACTACTAGCTGTGTGGACACTTGGTTTTGCAATTTTCTCTTTGTCTCGGTTAGCGCGATGTTCGAAAATGATAGTTTGGTATTGATTTATGCCTCGGAATTTGACGCGCTCAGTAGATTCCATTTTAGGAATCACATTAAGATTTTGCTGTTATATCATTGACGAGTTATTTGTTTAATAAAATGTATTCAATTTTAAACAATTAAAAATTGTTGTTTTACCAAAATAAGCAAGAATTTATTAGAAAAAGTGCAATTACGTATCCAATTAGCCGATTGCTGTTAAAAGCCACATGTGTAAATAAGATGTTCCAGGTTTGGTTGCCATGAACCAATATTTTTCCCTATTATCCTGGTTCCTCTATAGTGTCCAGAAGAACGTTAGGAGACCTGCAATACTGTCTAGTGACAAGTTATGAATAATATACATATCTTGAATCTCAGTTATCTGTTGGTAAGGCACGGTACAGGCTATAACGGGAGGTTTTGTCCCTTCTCCGTTCCAGTATAAACAAGTTAATAAGGTATTAAATAAATAAAAAACAATACTATGTATTTAAATTAATAAAGTCATTTAATAATACTTAATTATGTGCTTGATAATAACATGAATATTATTAAAGTTTCACTCGTTTAAAATTTCCGGTTTAGCCTTTTATTACTAATAGCCATTTAATATTTTTTCTGTTTATCTTATCAACGATATTTAATATGCATTTGTGTATTTTATACCGTAATTGAACTTTCGATTAACTAGGCCATAAATTTAATATGTCATTATCATCTGTAGCATCACAACTGCTCTATAATGTCCTTTCTTAAAGATGGCGACTTATCCGAAATCGTCTGCATCAAACAATTTCCTGATTCTTTTATGCGTGCTTTTATACTTCATGAACTATTTATTACCTTCTATTTATTTATCTATATTAAACCCTCTGTTATTCTCGGGTCTCTTCTACAACTGAAAGGGATTAGGCCAAGACCCAAGACCTATTGCGAGTTAGCAATGTTAACTGTTTTTCTATTATTTTTAAAAACAGTTCATCAAAGTATATTTAACTAAGTCATTCCTATGGCTTTTAGTTTCCTAAAATCTAAGAGCATTTGAAATTACTGTGAAGTAAACGGGTTTTGCTGATCACTTACAGTATAGGAACGTCATATACTAAGATTTCGCAAGCTTCGTCGTGCAGCCCGCAGTCTTGATTCTCGACACCTTTTACGTGAATTGTCCTCTCATTCACAACTATTGCAATTTCCGTTAATAACACGTTTATGAAACACTGTGAGAAGCGTTTAACTATAGCTTTATCATCATTAAAAACATTACACTGTTAATTATGTTGTATGGCGTAGTCTAAGCGTATTTCATATTGTGGATAAGATCTAAAAAGCAGTGGCGGTACTTCCATAGAAGCCCAAAAGCCCAGTTTGCCTTTTAAAATTCCAAATAATTTTTTTAGGCTTGAATTCTTTGAATTTTGCTTGAATTTGGCTTGAAAACTAAAGCAATTGTTAAATAAAGAATAAGCAAATATAAACTAGACATTACACAATAACCGTTTAACGCTTTTGGGCTTCTATGGAAGTCCCGCCACTGCTAAAAAGGTCAGGTGTTAACTTTTAAAAGCTGCAGCTTCCGAATTATCGTCGTCGTCTTTGTCATTCCTGAAAAGGTGATCCTGAGATAATATAGTTCTAGTTGGACCATACATAATCGTAGTCAGAAAGACAAACGTAAACAGCGAATTCTAGAAAGTTGATATCCTAAATCCAGTTAATACGATAGACCTGGATCCTTCATCGAGTGGATTAGAGCTACAGAAGATAGATGGAATTACCTGTGATCACATTGTGCTCAAATGTTAGAGTTTTCTTATTAATTGCGTGACGTAATATTTAAATATGTACTAGAAAAACAAAAACCACTTGCGGTATTTTCTTGTTGAATACTGATACTTTTTTGCATGCGACTGTCGCTTCTGACTTAAATGAGTTTTAGAAAAAAACAAATTAAACCTTTAGAATTTATAGGAGGACTACCAAACAGAAAAACATGTAAATTTATGTGCAAAAACAACCGATAACCAAACGAGTTATAAACATGTATTTAACATTTAAAACAACTTTAGTATAATTGCCTTACTATTCGAAGTCTAGATAAAATTGTTGATAATTTATGTTGACTAATGAATCTATATACCGACATACGAATATGATACCAGTAACCTTTAAGCCTTAGCATCACCATCAATTATTTATCATTAATAGCTGGACATAAGTTTCCCCTTAAACCTTCTATAATAGCTATCAATGTTATTTATTTTAAGCGGGGTATTTTCATCATCATCATCACCCATCTACGTCCCACTGCTGAGCACGGGCCTCCTCTACAACTGAGAGGGTTTAGGCCTCTGTCCACCACGCTGGCCTAGTGCGGGTTGGCGGACTACACACCTAAGAAATTCCTAAGAACTTTTGGTTGTGCAGGTTCATCACGATATTTTCCTTCACCGTTAAAGTAAAGTAATTCTTTGTGAAGACACACATAACTTCTAAAAGTCAAAGGTGTGTGTCTGGGGTTTGAATCCGCAACCTTCGATATTCTCGACCGCGTGTCTAAACCTCGAGGGATATTTTACGCGTCTTATATATAGGTCCAAACAATATTTTGTCACGTCTTCTCTTCTGTTTTTAACATAGACATAATATTATACAGGCCTTTTAAAATATTTAGGCAATAAGAAATTATTATGTAGTCTTTATCAATAAGTTTACCCATCGTCGTTGAACATCTAACGCTGTCTTCGCTGATTGTCAGTGTCCAGTAGATAACCGCCGAATCACCTGACACATCACACTTATGTTCTATTAAAGGTGATTTTACCTGATTAGAATGCTGTACTGAATCTATGAAATAGTTTGCCAGGCAACGTCCAAATCTTTTAGGCATAGCATTTAGAAGAATCTCACCAGATCAGCATGAGGGCAACGTGTGACGAAAGATGAGAGTTTCAATATTGGGACATAGATAATATGTATGTATTTCAAGGGACACCTATAAAAAACTGTACATCTGTCACTATTCGCTTACGTCGTTCACCCTACTTAACATCAAAATCAGCATTAAAGAGAAAGAAACCTACCTCAACTTTTTGCAAGAATCCACTCAAATGAAGGCAATTTCGAAACCACTTGAACGTAAAAAGCGACCAATCGCTACCCATTACGAATGAGACCAACTTAACGCTTCTGTGATTTAGTCAGTTTGTTAATTCTGAGGTCGTATTGAGTTTCAATCATATTTTATACTATCGGCTAGGCTCAGCTTCGCCCGAGCACAATTTTATATGAGAGAGTAACAGTATACCTAAAATGATGCAAGTCGTATTAGATCAGTGCTGAAGCCTTTAAAAAGGGTAAAAAGTGAAAAAAAAATATACATAGTAGGATGAAACCCATTGGAAAAGGAAGAGAATACAATAAAAATAAAAGGAATAATAATATACGGGCGATCTGAGGTCGAGAAGTGGTGGGGTGGGGAGAGTTTTAAGGGTAAAAAACGGTTTATCTCTATTTCCGGCAAAACTACAATTCCTATGCAAAAAAGTAAAATGGCAAAGTTGTAGGTAATAAAAAGATCTACAACTTTTGTGTTTACACTTTTTCCACATTACCTCAAAATGTATATGAAAAATTCAAATAACCACGTTCTTGGTTTTTATTTTTGTTTTACAAAAAAAGATTGTGTTCACGAAATTTGGTGAGAACTTACCTTTTTATGTCCCAAACACACTGTGATTCGCCCGTTAATTATTTTTCCTTTCATTTTTGGTATATTCTTTTCCTTTTCCAATGCGTTTCATTCTACTATAATTTTTGTTTTGTTTCAAATATTATAATCGACACTGGTCTATATCAGTGGCGGTACTTCCATAGAAGCCCAAAAGCGTTTCACTTTCACGTTAATTTTGTAATGTCTAGTTTATAATTGGTTATTGAGAGGTCTTTATTTATCAAATTTCTTTTGTTAAATAAATATTTAAAGCTTTAAGATTATTTTTCTGAACTTTGAAAGTCAAACTGGCTTCTATGGAAGTACCGCCACTGGTCTATATAAGAAGGTTTCCAGATTATTCGTGACAAAGAACTTCTAAGCGATCAAATCCTTCCTTATAATAATTAGTTTTGATAGTTATAAGGTCTTTATAATTTCCTTACCCTCAAAAATTTAGGACATTTGAAAAATGTATAATTTTAAAGAACAAATAATGAAGTCGTACATAAAATGTAAAATCCTCATTTTTTTTGTCAGTAAGCAATAAGTTTTACTTTTGCTTGTTATACTTTGCCGGTTCACTATGAAAAACGAACATATTTATACATAAATGATTTGCTGTCTTTAGATTAAAACTATTATACATATATAAAATGATTAAAAGGTGCTCATTAATACAATGTATTGGTATGGGCTGATACTAGAGTGACAGAAAAAAATAAGTGAAGACGTAAATCAAAATGAAGATACAAATGGTTAAGGTAATTCCCAATTACTCAGTTATGCTTCGTTTAAGCGATTTAATTGCAATACTATTACTACTACGAAAACAATACTAGATAATACTCAATTCTGGTTGATAATTACTAAAATGTAAACACATTAGCAAAATTGAACCTTAAGTCAATAAAATTTAAGTGCTTATTCGATTGTTTTCATCTTCGAATCGATTTAGTGCCTCCATTTATCAAAACATAGATAAAGAGATGAGACTTTAATGGACTTCTGATGTTTGTACAATTCATGTAAATACCAGAATACACGTGACTAGACTAATATATATAATTCCAATAATAAAAACACATTTTCCATTCAAATTATATCGATATAATAATTTATGGACGACTAATAAATACTATATTGATACCAAATACGGATCAACTCGAAACATCGGTAAGATGCATAAGAAATTCCGACAAAATAAAATTTACTTACGTACATATTTTTAGGATTTTAATAATTTTGCCACTTATTAAGACTGCCAAATTATATGCAATACTGTCGATATAAAGATAAAAACTTGCATGTTTAAGTTGCTTAAATGCGATACTGTAATAAATTCTAGTCATTCCTATTTGGGTAATAGTAACACGAAAAAAATTGGTATACCTACTATCTATTAGCTACACACTGAGGCCTTACTTAAAAACTTTAGTTAAGTTAACTCTTACTTAACCATGTTTTGTCCCGAACAAGCCATATCACGCTGAAGCAGTAGGTAACTAACGTAAATGAGTTAGTAGATTCATTGTACATCTAGAGGTCCCGGGGTCGATTACCGGGTCGGGTAAAGTGTTATTGGGTTTTTCCATCGGGAAATTTTCGGTAACAAGACGGAGTCTGGAAATGTGCCTCAAAAAACCGCAATAGGCTCGTCCCCTATTACGTGGGACAGATGGACAGACAGAAATGTGTGTGCAGAAATGCACCTCTGCCTACCCCTTCGAGAAATACAGGCTTTATGTATGTATAATACGTATGTTTTAACAGCCTGATGACGACATTAACGATTATAATCGGGATTAAACTTAATCGATTTGGAACTAAAAATAACGCATTTAAGCAAGTCCTGCTTTTGACCCGAGTTAAGACAACACTATTATCTTTGAAATCATTTGTTCTATGAAAGGTAGCGTCAAATGGAAAGGAATTCGTGTCCCACGATGTTCCATCAACACTGTCACGACGCGAAAAGTAACGAAATATTAAACAAAAACAGTTCATAGTTGCTGTAGAAGTGTTTGTATTGTTTCGAGTAGCTTAGTTGTCAAGAAAGTTTATTTTTAACACTTAATAATATCAAAGAGCAGAAGTTTGTGAGATCTAGACACGCGGTAGCGTGTCAAGCCAAGTTCAAGTAACAGAACTGGCGAGCGGCACCGTGTGTAATATTACACGATCCATTAGGAGCTACTTTTGACCCCCTCATAACTCAAAAACTATTTCACATAAGAAGAAATGATATTTTATGTTGTTATAAATGATTTTCAGGACTGACCATTGAACTTGGCACACATTTAGATCTCACTTCTTTTGTCGTTGAAGTCAACTACCAAGGCATATATCATAATATTGAACTTGGCTCTCATTTCACCTTTATGTTTTTGATAGGAAGGTCTGTTGAAGATTCTGGTACCTTCGACACGATCCTTGCATTTTAGATTTGTGTAGAATTAGATGTTTTGGATGTTTTTACTATTATAACTGTATCGTTCCTAGCTCCGCCTTTTTAAAGTTATGCCAAACAAGTCAGTTTTTAATTATCACACTCTTAAAATTTTGTAGGAAAAGTTATGAAGAAAGATTATAGTAAATACCCAAATTTCTCAAAATCATTGCGGCTGTTTGTTTAACAAACGAGTCTTACGAGCTAATATAAATATATACTTGAATTTACAAAACTAAGGCATAAATTTCGAGTTTTATTTTGTTGAAATGTTTATTAGACTAGCACACTACAAATTTATACAATATTTTAAAAAATACAACCAGTTTTGCCCTCTTTGAATATTTTATTTATCAAAAATACCAAAGTGCACTGTAAACGTGACCACCAAATATAAATTCACGTGACAGCAGAGTCACGTCATTGGTAATAAAATACAATAAAAAGAACAGACTGGACAAACAATATCTGCATAAATATATCGAGATTTTTATTGGTAATTTTTCCTTGAGCAGACGGTTGTTGTGATAAATAAACTATCATTTTACCTACCACCATACACTGTGGGGATTCTTTTTATGTATTTTAAATTACAATATTTGAAAATTATCATTTTTTAAATCTTATGTTACAAGATAATATACTTAATATTTTTTAATTTCTTTGTCTGTTTTTCTTTGTTGAATAAATTTAGCGCGATATGAAACGTTGAAACCAACAATACGACAATTTATATCGCACTGCGTTTTATAAATTATTAAAACCATCTAAATTGTAAGTCATATCGCTCCGGACAATATCATCAATTTAATAAGACCCAAATACAGTGTTTCATCATTTATTTACAATTGTCGAGGCATACCACGTACATCGACTGTTATCGAATAAAACTTCATAAAAATGCTATAGACCGCGCCGTGGGCGAGCAGTAATGTAGGTTAAAAGATCAACAACCAATATTTCGCACTTACGCAGTCAGACAAACGGGAAGGACCAATTTAAGAGCCCGAGATCATATTAGGTCAATTGTCGCTGGCCGTTGAATGATTTGACAGATGTTAAATCTCGGACGGACTATAAAGTTCAATAAAAATTGTTGATGTAATTCATTGATACGGTGCTGGTGTGAGAACAATATGACGTATAATTTGTGTTAGGGTTTGTATACTACAGTTTTTCGAATTTGAATTGATACCAACCTCGGTTTACATTCGCCTATAGCCAGATTATCATACAAATACAATGAAATATCAGCCAACTCTCTGGACATAGATGTATTCAATAACACCTTACCGAAATTCAAACGACTTATTACAAATACACTAGCTAATGATCTAAGTGTTGACGCCTCATAATTCTATGTACTGTAAATAGTCTTATAATTTTACTTTAGTAATATTTTGTTGTTTAATTTAAGTAGCATTTAATTTTAATTTAATCTTATTTATATTTAAGTTATTTTGATTAATAATTATTTGATTTCATTTGTTTCTCTATTGTTTGTTATTGCATAATTTTTTATCCACGATTTTTGTTAAAATGTTATGTTTTGTTATGATTTTAAGTTTATGTCGTATGTTCTTTTATTTTTCTCTATTCTTAAATTTTATATCTGATTATATTTCCTGTAAACTGTGCAAGCTGTGTCGTCCTATTATAAGATGCACAAAGTTTTCTTTTTAATATGTTAGTTTAAGCAAGTCATGAGTAAACTTAGTTTGGAGACCAATTTTAATAAAATAAAAATAAATAAAAATAAATAAAATAATAAACGTTTATGTAAAATTATGGTCGAAGAAAAAGTACCCTAAAACCAGCATACCTACCATACCATAACTCGGAGTTCTAAGAAACTTTTTTGGTATTTATAAACCATTAAAACAATCTGAGGGCTGAGCTTATACTACTATCTACACGCTCTCAATTTTAAAAGAGTATGTGCTCATATGCGAATTACTCGTTCCTAGGATAAAAAAATAGAAGAAATATAAAGAAAATGCTACAAAGAAAAGCAACGTAAAAATTTCTTCAGCTGATCTATTGAGCATACATGTTTACTTAAATCCTATTCATGTTATTGTATTCTTGTTTATTTCTTTTCATTGTTAGTTACGGTACATATACGAGTATACGATGGAATGTAATTTTAAAATATATTTTCACTAGATCAAACAAATAAGCATATTATATTAAGTATTCATTCACTACAACCGATAAACATCTGAAAATCAAGAACCTAATTCTTTAAGTTTCCCTGTTGCGTTTAATTTTGTGATTGAGGTTGTTTAGGGCCTAATTCGCTAAATGCCGTATATTCGAATTCCCGGGATACCAAGCTACGTAAAGTAGATTAAAAAATCCGCTATAGCCTATAGCGTGTAAGTATATGTACATAGACAGGTCATATTTAAGTCGACTTTTGAGAGATATTCGTTACCATTTTTCGGTAGTTGTCACATTTTTTTTTTTTTATTCTGGCACGGCAAAGTGACCCCATTGCACCTGATGGTAAGCGCAATGGAGTCCAGAAAAAGTGCCGACCAGCGAGAGATGATGGTCTCCCGTTGGTCGACACAATCATGCCGGCCGAATACCTCTTCACCTTATTGTGAAGAAGTTTGGGGGACTATCAATCATGGCGATCAAAGGACCGACCGCGACAAAGCGGCCAAAAAATGCCGGCACGGTCATCCTTTCACCATGATTGAAGCCCCCCCGAAAACCGGATATACACTGGCTGATCCCGGAACGCGGCACACTTGCATGTGCCACTATGGCGGGTTTTACGCCCTGTGTACGGTGGTCGCCATCCGGGCGGATACGAATATCCTACCACCAGCACATATTCAAACTACACTACACTAACCATTAGATATTGATTCGAATACATTACTATTCATTGACCTTATGTAAACACATTCGTATAACAAGCAGGCTAATCATCGTCAAAATATTTTTTATAAAAATTAACGTAATTATCATTTAACAACCCAAATCCTTTGTAAAAAAGTGCTAACGTAATCTGTATCGAAAATTGCTTCGAATTCCGTTTATTAATACTAACTGTAGGACCCGGCTCCGCCCAGGCGCAATTTTAATTTCTGTCTTTATCCAACGGCAAAGACATCTTATCGGGATAAAAGTACCTACCCTTTCCCAAAGTCCTATCTATATCCATACCAAAAATCATGCAAATTGGCGGTTCAGGCGTAACAGACAGACAGACAGAGTTACTTTCGCATTTATAATATAAGTATTGAACAAGACGTAATTGATTGAAGTCTTCGTCCCTACATAATTGTGATAATTCTTAATAATAACCTGCTGAATCTCTAGTCATCGCCATTAGGAAGCTAAAGGTCACTTGACGCGCCTTGCAACATTATCGAGTCATCTTTTATTCATACACGTCTAATGACACGTGAATCTTTGTTATAAAATGTTTTATTATTCATATTTTTAATATCTTCGGTTAAATTAAAAGTTGAATGCTATTTTTGTACTGGCACGGTAAAGTAAGTAAACGGCTTAATGTTAAAGTTAAAATAAAGTGTCATCATCGTCAGCCCATATACATATTTCCCACTGCTGGGCATGGGTCTGCTCTACAATTGAGAGGGTGTAGGCCTTAGTCCACCACGCTGGACTAGAGTGGGTTGACCGAGTATACACCCGAGAAATTCCTAAGAACTTTTGTGCAGGTGCTGGGATCGAACCTGCGGCCTGTCATTTTGCAAGCTATCTGCACCACGGAAATGCTAATAGTTTTCGATGACATTCTGGTCATTATCTCGCGATACTTGTTACTTTACTTGAACTACACCACAAGGTACGGCATTCTTAATTTGCCCTGAACAATTAGCATAGTATTTCTCGTCGTCTCTGACTGCCTCGTGGTCTCGCGGCACAAGTATGTGCCGTGCGATCTAGAGGTCCTGGGTTCGATAACCGGGTCGGGCAGTGTTATTGGGTTTTTCCATTAGGAAATTCTCGGTAACAGCACGGAGTCTGGAAATGTGCCCGAAAATCGGCAATAGGCTCGCCCCCTATTACGTGGGACTGATACATACTTGGCGAAATGTGGATGCAGAAATGCACCTCTGCCTACCCCTTCGGGGAATACAGGCGTGAGTTTATGTATGTATGTTTCTCGTCGTGTAGTGCGACCAAGCTGACATCTTTAAGAACATTTCGTGCTGGCCTTTAACCTTAATTAATTATAATGTCTAGAATCCAAACTCATTCAAATTACTTTGAAATTTTCTGGAAAAGTAGTTCCTTCGTTAACAAGCAGGAATAATATTTCGGACCTCGCAAATGCACCAAAAACACTAATGACGTTACTTTGATCATTATCCATACTTAAAGTTGTCAAACGAGGAATTGATTACGGCTTTTTATACTGACATTAGGTGGATGAAAATAACCAATATATATGTATAATACATCAAAATATCTATAGACGCTTTCAAATGTATTATAAAATGACCGGTGAACTAAAAAACCTAAGAAGCCTTAATGTACAAGATAGCTTGTTAGTGCCTCACGCGGTTTTAAGGGGCATGATACGTCGGTTGTCGGTTCGAATCCCAGGCATTACCCATTGGACTTCGTATGTATTCAAATGATTATTAGGTGAATATAGATAAAATAAATGAACTTCAGCAGTGAACAAACATCTTACGGAAATCTGCAAGTCTAAAAAAAATCTCAAGCTCACTTAACCAAAAGATAGCTCACTTAACCAGTCACTTAATTGTTCCAACAGTTTTTGGGTTTATTAATCACCATTAGTACAACATTAGTTTAGGTTATTTTGCATATAAATTCGTCGGAGCGAATAATCCTCAAACCATTATCCGAGGACAGGTTGCTAACTTTCCTGGTATTGTGAATGTTAAAAACCTTGTTATGAGGTTAAATAGGCGTTTAATAACCACGAAGTGTTTCCACAGACATTGACAGCCGCGCCGCCGTCCGTCATCGGAATACCAACTAGCAATTTTACTAAACTTTTTATGATAAAGTTTGTATTTTAAATAATCTTTCCGTCGCTGCATACGAATGGCGGTTATTATAAAATATATCCTGTGAAGTCAGAAGTGCCCGTAATTTTGATTCGATATGACTTAAAGCACATCAAACAAATAAATACACCCAACAGTCACGTACATTGTTCTGACCCAAACTAAGTTTTAGGTCTTTCACCATATATTTTTGGGAATCACAGAAACATTTTGTCACGGTCCGGGAACCGAAACCGCAGCCTCTCGTTTCACAATCTAATACCTATCCAATTGCACCACTGAGGCTGTCATTATACCTAAAATAAGGTAATGAATGACTCAGCAAGACGATCTAATGGTAAACTACACATATTCAGAGAAACAGTAGCATTAAGAACATAATGGTCGTGTTACAAATTCTCTTTATGGAATAAGATGCTTTATATTAATGAAAAGAGATACTAAAATCTGATACACAGATAACTGACCGGATACATCTTTTTAATTGCCTACATACGATTAATATAATTAATATTAAAATTCCTCAGTGTAAAATGCAACAACATTTTCCAGACACAAAAATCGACCGCACCAAAGAGGAGATTTTTATAAAAATTAGGTGTTCAATATAAAATATTTCATATAGAAGTTGATTAATCATTTTAAACTACAATAAAAAACTGGTAGAAATATGCGGGTGCACAATAAAAATACGTGATTAATGACAACCCGCTATTCTTGAGCTGGGTGACGCCCACCCCCTTTGCCCGGAATTTAGTAAAGTAAAATTAGTTCCGCAAATAACTTCAAATGTAGATTAATTCGTACAAATTCTTACATTCTATAATGTATACAAGCTCGCCAAGCCTACTGCACCAAGATCATGGAGTCCAAATGGAATATGGACAAACAAAAAAAGATTTAAATAATTCACGATATACGAGTATTGCCAACCTGTCAATAAAACATATTTATCTCAGAACGTCTCACATTTGTGAGATTGACTTTAGCACGGTTTTAAGATGTATGCTGATCTTTCAAGGAAAATATGTTTATCCTAGCGATAAACCAACATTCTTGGTACATTCATATTATTATACAAGGTGTATTCAGACCGTAATCGGAAACTAAGGCGTTAAAAAAATCCCGACAAAAATAAAAAAATGACGTTTTCCTAACAATCATGGATATTAAATGGATGTGGTTGTAAGGAAAACGTATTTGTTTTTTTTGGTCGGTTTTTTTATGTCATGGTGTTTGTAATCACCGCAGCTATTATCTGCATTAAGTTTCCAATCACGTTCTGAATACACCCCCTGTATAGTTTGAATTTGTTACACACTTGATACCGAAGACGCGCAAAAACTGAAAAGCCCTGAGCTATATTTAGAACATTATGGTCTCAGCATTCTATGATCGAACACAAGCGTGAGTGAATATTTGTAACATCACGACTTAATAAAGTCAGCACAGTGAAGTCACGAATCTACAAAACGTGACTAACGCTAACGTGCATAATACACGTAAAATTTTGTTATTTATTTATGCAACTTGTTACTACACATTATTGATCATAAGCTATACGGAAATACAATAAAATGTCTTATTCGCAAATATTCGAACTATGCAAATGGAAAAACAATATATGTTCAGTATTTGTTCCATAAAGAACTTTTTAGATGAGTTAATTAACCTGCATTAGGCCACTATTGTAGTCTAAGCAGTTTTTACAAAACGAAAGTAACTTGAGCTTTCTTTCTGTGACCTTGATATTGCCCCAAAAAGTGTATGTCGCGATCTCCTACCTTCCAGCTCTATTCAACCTTATTGCCACAGCAACCGCAGTCCCTGATGTAGGGAGGTCTAACCCAGTGGCGGTACTTCCATAGAAGCCCAAAAGCTCAGCATGCCTTACAAAATTCCGAAGAATGATCTTTAAGCTTTAAATCTTTATTTAAAAAAGAAATTTGACATATAAATGAGAATATCCTGACCCCTCAATAAACAATTATAAACTAGACATTACACGATCAACATGTAACACTTTTGGGCTTCTATAAAAGTACCGCCACTGGTCTAACCTAACCCATGTAAGTAACATTGACGTATACATAGAACAAAATATACCAAGTGACTAAACACCGACTACCTAAGACACAAATAACGTTCATGGCATTGATGACATAACATGACCCTTGATGGGTTTAATGAACGGTAATTAAAACTCCAAGTTGTGATAACAACCAGACAGGCGACCTTGCTCCATACATTTCGCTCCACACCACGTCCGTCATCCGACTAGACTGTCGGTAAAAGGCGCTGTCCTTGATTGAGTAGCACGACTCACGTGTTATGACATAATATTTGATATCAAGAAGGGCAAATGGTTGAGTTATTCGACAAATTATAACAGATGATTAAAAACCTAAAAGTTTTTAGAAATTTCTTAGGTATGTAGTCCGCCAACACGCTCTAGGCCAGCGTGGAGAACTAAGGCCTAAACCCTCTCAGTTTTAGAGGAGGCCTGAGCCCATCAGTGTAACATAAATGGGCTGATGATTGAAGAAATTGCTAAGAACTTTTAGGTGTGCAGGTTTCGTCACGATGTTTTTACCTTAACCGTTAAAGTACGTGATAATTCTTTGTAAATACACACATAATTTTGAAAAGTCAGAGGTGTGTGCATGGGTTTTGAACCTGCGACCGTCTAGATACTCGACCGCGTGCTTTAACCTCGAGGCCATCGCGACTATATCAGAGATGCAGGAGAGAATTTATTATGTGTGGATGTAAATCTTGTTGAAACCTCTTGAAATCTGTTATTATAAATAATATTCTAGTTATTTATTTATTTTATTTATTCATAAACACTTTATTGTACACCATGGAAATATTACACAAAACAAAATTAAGAAAAAGGAATACTTACAATAGGCGGTCTTATCACTGACTGTGATCTCTTCCAGACAACCTAATTTACAAAAAGGACATTTAAAAAGACTACTCAGTAGCTACACAGGACAAGAACAAAAACAAATTCTTAAAGAAAAAATTGTCAAGAGATAGTGTCACCCAGATTAACCTCAATCCAGCTTCAGTCAGATCACGTATGGAAATAACTGGTGTCGTACAGTATTTTCCTTGAATGTGTGATGTTATTCCGCAATGCAACAGCAATGAGTCTAACGTTTACATGTTTAGAAATGCTAAACCTGGGGACATTTGGACCTATTGACCTACTGTGATTGTTTCAACTACTGTTAGGCATAGTTTGTGAGAAAAACCGAAATGTTTGAATCAAGAGTATCCAAGATATGAGTATTGCCGGTTGAATGGCGAAGAAAGTACAGACAAACTATTATTAAATCACTAGATCAATAGTATTTTATGACGAATTATACTGTATCTCGTATCATAAATGACGTAAAGGTTAAACTGCTGTTTTATTGTAAGAATATCAAAATGTAATTAATGTGTGGCGTCATGTCAACATAGACTATACATACTTACCTAAATACATACCTTACCTATATACCTTTACAATACTTTAAAAAAGTATTGCATACTGTTTGTGTTTATTTATTGTTTTCTATACCTTGTCTATTATTGTGGTAATTGGTTTTTGGTTTGGAGGTAAAGGTAAAGGTAATATAAGTAAGTATATAGAAGGTATATAGGTAAGGTATGTATATAGGTAAGTATGTATATTCTATGTTGGCGTGACGCCTCAAATGTTTAGAATCTTATGTATTTGTAGTCCACCAAACCACCCTATGCTGGCGTAGAGACTATGGCCGAACACTGAAACGCTACTTAATCTGACGGCGACTTATATTTAACTGGCTGTTATAATATAAGCGGTATACTGAAACATCATTTATCGGTTGTAAGACTGTGATTTACTAATGCCCACTTAAATGGCAGCATTACTACAAAAAGTTCTTTTACATGACATTTTTTAAGTATATACCGCTTAAATTATAACAGCCACATAAATATAAGTCGCCCTCAGATTAAGTAGCGTTTCAGTATTCGGCCATAAGGCATATTATCTTACTATATATTGGCTGGTATAGATATGGAATCTAATAGGACCCTGATAATAATCAATCTAATTATGAAAATCAGTGTGGATTGCGTAAATCAGTAAACACAACAAATACGCTACTACTAATCCAATGAAGCGATAAGTCGTAAAGTACATTAATAACCAATTATCGAGCATTATTGATGCAGCTCTGTTATTTAGACTAATTGGTTATTAAGACATTACGGTAAAGAACTATCATCATCAGCCCAAATACGTCCCACTGCTGGGCACGGGCCTCCTCTACAACTGAGAGGGTTTAGGCCTTAGCCTTAGTCCACCACGCTGGCCTAGTGTGGATTGGCGGACTACACACCTAAGAAATTCCTAAGAACTTTTAGGTGTGCAAGTTTTATCACGATGTTTTCCTTCACCGTTAAAGCAAGTGATAATTCATTGTGAATACACACATAACTTGGAAAAGTCAGAGGTGTATGCCTGGGGTTTGAACCTGCGACCGCCGAAATTTTCGACCGCGCGCCTAAACCTCGAGGCCATCACTGCTTAAAAGGACTAAAGAGTTAAAATGTGAATCTATTTTATTAATGTGGATAGATTTATAGATGGCATTTTTTTCTGATATATCGCTAAAAGTAGTGATGGCCTCGAGGCTTAGGCGCGCGGTCAAAAATCTCAGCGGTCGTAGGTTCAAACCCCAGGCACACACCTCTGACTTTTCGAGGTTATGTGTGTGTATTCAAAATGGATCATCACTACTTTAGCGGAGGTGGTGGAGGCGCCAACGGGCATTCTAGACGAGGCTTTCGGCTCGGTTGGTCGTGTTTAAATATTATTCTCGCTAATTTAATATTTCCATTTGATTTGTAAAAAAAATGCATACATACATACATAAACTCACGGCTGTATTCCTCGAAGGGGTAGGCAGAGGTGCATTCTGCACCCACATTTCGCCAGGTATGTATCAGTCCCACGTAACAGGGGGCGAGCCTATTGCCGTTTTTTTTGGGCACATTTCCAGACTCCGTGCTGTTACTGAGAATTTCCTAATGGAAAAACCCAATAACATTTTGCCCGACCCGGGAATCGAACCCAGGACCTCTAGATCGCACGGCACATACTTGTACCGCGAGACCACGAGGCAGTAAAAAAAAATGATCGGTATTAAATAGGAATTTATAGGTGTAAAAGTTATTATGTCTGTATTTAAAAAATAAATTTACTCTTGATTTTTAAACATAGATTATTACAAATATAATCATATTCAGGGTAATTTGTAACAAACTGCACGAGCGAACTTTGCAGTATAGATTGAGATAAGTGACCTTTCCTAAATACCTTTAACTCTCAAGGCGGAGTAGTAATCTTCTCTAAGGTCATGTAAGATGCTTCTGGTGGAATTCAAGCTTAAATTGAAGACATTTCGATAGTATATACTACAGAGTAGTAGATAGATAGTGATTGTAGATTTTGATTGTGGTGCGAAAATGGTGTTGATCACCTTACATTTTTTCTATTGCTATAAAAACTTATTGCTTTGCCTGAACCGAGAAACGAACTCGAAAATCCTTGATCACAGTGGTAAGCTATGACGCACAACCAATTTATATCCTTCGCGTTTATTTTATTATGGTTACCATTTTTTAAATTATTACCGGCCTTATTGACGTCAATTTTTCCGCTAAGTTATCGAATGGCAAATTATTTCTTTGTATCAAAATTAAAATAAGGCTTAAAGTTTCCGACCATATTCAACGTGATAAAAAAAACTTGTACAACAGCTCTTATATTGGTAAAACCCAAATTAATTAGCCTCTGACTGATGGTGACCTCACCTCAAGGTTGCTTAGTCTAGTAGTTATAATAAAACAAATAAAAGTCGTGTGTAAGAAAATACTTTTTTGTTTGCGTATAAAACACGTAATTTTAAATAAAATATTACTTTGTGTCTAAAAACGTGAAACTTGTAGATCAAACCGTCAAAATTGTGTGGACTAGATAGAGATGATCGAAATAGTTTCTAGCAAAAGTAGTGACTATTGTAGAATTTTGCAAGGCTGCATTCGATATTGGAAATAACTTATACTGATGTGGTCTCCAGGAAGCAGTGATGGTCTCGAGGTTTAGGCGCGTGGTAGAGATTCTCGGCGGTTGCAGGTTCAAACCCCGGGCACACACATCTGACTTTTCGAAGTTATGTGTGTATTCACAAGGAATTATCACTAGCTTTAACGGTGAAGGAAAACATCGTGTTGAAACCTGCACACCTAAAAGTTCTTAGGAATTTCTTAGGTGTGTAGTCTGCCAACCCGCATTAGGCCAGCGTGGTGGACTAAGGCCTTAACCCTCTTAGTTGTAGAGGAGGCCCGTGCCCAGCAGTGGGACGTATTTGGGCTGATGATGATGTGGTCTCAAAGGCATCTCTTCTTCTCAGGTTACCCATACGCCTTCAATGCTCCTCCAAACATCACATCCTACGAAATCATAAAACAGTAAATAATGCAATGAAAAATATATATGAAACATCATGACCATTAATTTTCGCATTAAGTCGACGTGAGTGAATCTCGGAAATCGCAACTTGTTAAATAATTCAAGACTCACGTGCATATTTTTTACTACGAATGCTTGCTCTTCCGGATGGAGCATCTGTAAGTCACGTTGACTTGTATGACATTTCAAGACTAAATTGACGCGCTATTAAACGTTTTAGCTCAGCACATCTCATGGATTATTCATTCTGCTAATCGCAGACTCGATATAAATTCCTAGACTGGTATTTGATCTATAAGATTGTAATTATCGAAATAATTTCATTGTTAGAAGCATAAGTTGGTGGCATATAGTTTATCCAGCTTCAAATACATCAGCTCGTGTACGCCATACTTGTGAGAATACATATTTTCTATAGTTCATAATGGATTATCACGTACTTTAACGGTGATGGAAAACATCGTGAGGAAACCTGCACACCTATAAAGTTCTTAGAAGTTACTTAGGTGTGCAGTCTGCCAACCCGCACTAGGCCAGCATGGTGAACTAAGGCCTAAACCCTCTTATTTTTAGAAGAGGCCCATGTCCTGCTGTGGAACGTATTTATATAGACTGATGATGATAGTAAGAAGGGCTTAGCTTAGTTAGGCTTTAGTCCTTCATGCTGGAGTCTGGACTACTGCGGGTTAATGAATATGATACAATTGTATCCAGTAGTGAGATTAAAAACAATCCGATGAACTGGGTTGACATACGACGTCACTTGACAGTGTTGAAACTATGTCAATTTAAAAAATTATAATAATAATGCTATTTCTATTTGTTTTAAAAATACATTTCGTGTTGCTGAGGGAGTTTCTTGCCGTTTCTTCTCCACAGCGATAACACGTTTCGAAGCGGCAATAGTTTAGTTTAATAAAATTGACGATTCAAAAGAACTTGTAAAAGTCTATTTAAATAAAGATAATTTGACTTTGACTTTGTATGCCTGCGTTCATATAATATTGGAAACTTGTAAACCAAAAACAGAATATTTTATGGGTCTCAAAAAATGATTTTTGTTCTTTGACTTTGACGCTAAGTCAAAAGTGTATTATTTTCCATATTTAAACTTGGGAAGCATAATCGTTTTACTGTTATACCTACAGTTTTTGTGCAATTACAATGATCCTCAACCCGTATCGAATGCTAGTTAGGCTCGGTCTCGTAATTACGGTAATGCGCAAATTTCGTCACAGTTTTTAATAGCGCAATTAAAACTTCTTGAAAAAACTTTTTGTTTAAAAAAGTTGAAAGGAATGGCTTAATATTGCAAGTGTTGAATACAAAAGTATTTGTTTAATTTTCCGTGGCAAAACTGTCTGCCTGAAAAACTCTAATTAAAATGACCTATCATAGTTCCTAGGGTGCGTTCCGATCTATCCGCAACGAAATGTTTTAAATTTCGAATTCGATTCGAATTTAAATTTCGAAGATCCAACACTACCCACTGCTTCAATAGCCTTTTCCCTTTTGCTCTGTCCAATTCCGATTTTGCTTTCCCTCACAGCTGCAAAAGCAAAACTAAAACTGAAGGTCATTGAGGCTCAAAATTACATATTATGTTAAGTGCGGATTTGGCGAGTAGAATAAGTAAGTAAACAAACAAAACAATGTTATCTCAGTTACGGCGGTAAACACATATTAAATTCACTCGCAGTCTTAGTTATACATACATACATAACCTCACGCCTGTATTCCCCGAAGGTGTAGGCAGAGGTGCGATTCTGCACCCACATTTCGCCAAGTATGTATCAGTCCCACGTAATAGGGGGCGAGCCTATTGCCGTTTTTCGGGCAAATAACAGACTCAGTGCTGCTATTGAGAATTTTCTAGTGGAAAAACCCAATAACACTGCCCGACCCGGGAATCGAACTCAGGACCTCTAGATTGGACGGCACATATTTGTGCCGCGAGACCACGAGGCAGTCAATAACTCTCAGTTATAAAGCTAACATTTTCAAACAAAAGTAGGAGATATAATAGGACAATTTGATTTTGCCTCTGGACATCAATTCGGATTTTGTCCTTTGACCATAGTGTGTAAACATGTTTCCAAACCGTACCGGTTTGTGGACGAAATGACCACGATGTTATCCCACGTACTCGTCTTTTGCAATGTGTACTGATTTTGCTTATCTTGAGCCTCTGATGGACGTTGACAAATATGTAAACTCGGCACACTTGAAAATCCTGTTTAGTAACTTAATATAAATTTACTCAGGTAGGATTATTGCAGAAGTTTCGTAAGCTGGAAAATCGTCGCTGTTCCTGACAAATTTATTTGTTTTAGGGCTGAAAACTAACATACAATTATGGTAATATAATGTATTTGGAACATATAAATCTTAGAACTAATATCCGTCATATTTATAGGAAATATGCGAATTAACAGCTACAATTTTAGTTATATAAGACACTAGTAAATGAAAAAAAACAAAAATCAATATCATCATCATCATCAACCCATAACGTCCCACTGCTGCTCCTCTATAACTGAGAGGGTTTAGGCCTTAGTCCACCACGCTGACTCCAGAGTCAATAAATTCTTAAAATAAATAATGAGAAACAAATGCAAGAAAAACACTAAAAACTTCCACAATAAATTTGTATAATATTAAATTTAAACAACATTGTCGACCATTCTGAGAGTCGTAGTCGTCAAAGTACTAGCACTAATATAATACAGTAAAACCTGGTAACGTGAAACATGAAGGGAACTACAAATTTGTCTCACTTATAGAGGTTTTCCACTTACCCAGTGTATCAGGTATAAACAAACATTTGTCTCATATACAAAGGATTCCATTAATACGTTTTATATTTCCTTATCCTTCGGAGCATTGTGATTGAATTTTATCTTTATTCTGAATTATTCTACGAAAAGTAGATTTTGGTATATTAAATTTGACACAGACTGCATCGCGTGTCTTCGCACTTTCATAAACGGATATTAAGTTCAGTTTTTTGCGTAGGTACTGATAACGATTTGAGCCTTCGTTTCGGCAATTTTCAAACAAACATCAGTATGATAGTAAAGCAAAACTAACACCGAAGGTCATTGAGGCTCAAAATTACACATGTTAAGTGCGGATTTGGCGGGTAGAATATGTATGTACCGGGTCATATTCTCTTATCAGGGTATTATTGGTTCCTGCTGTCCGGTATTATTGGATTTTTCCATTAAAAGATTCCAGCAGCGCGGAGTCAGGAAATGTGTCCGAAAAACGGCAGTAGGCTCACAGTAGGCTAGTGAAATGTGAGCGCAGAAATGCACCTCTGCCTAGCTTTTCCAAGAATACAGGCGAAAGGTTATGTATGTACTCGTATGTATAAAACTTTAAAAAATAGTTACATTAAAATTTAATTATTTGGTACCATGAAATTAACATAGTTATAAAAAAACCTAAAAATTAAACTCCAAAGGGCGCATTGGATATTTTTTATTATATTCATTCATTTTATATGCTTAAATAAATTATTGTACCTACAAAGCATACATAAATATGGGTAAAACCAATTGCGTCTTTAAGATTTATCTGTGGGGCTTCCCAAAAAATGTTGTTTTTACTAAGGAATACTAAAATGTTTTCGGTTGAGAATCAATTTGACGGGTATTTGACGCAAATAAATCAAGTTGCCACATTCAATTAAACCAATTGGACACGCCTTCAACCGTTAATAAAAACATTGAAATCTTTTGTTGTTTCCTAACTTCGTTATGAAAACTAGAACCAATTTTTCAAATATTACTGTGATAATTCTATTGTCAACGAATGGTTCAATGTATTAGTATGGCAGATCGATAGAGATTAGGTAGTAAAAGGAAAGAACCGCAGGTTCAATCCCCGGATTAATATGTGATCCAAAATTTTTGTTTGAAGTTTGGATAAAATAACCTATGTCAATCTTTAATTCAAAATATCATCAAAGATAAACAGTTATTTAAACATTTAAATGAAATGCTGTATAAATGAGTGCTATGCGTCGAGAGGTCCCATGTTTAATTTCCGTGCTGGCAAAGTATTATTGCCTGTATCTATCTATAGTGCCTTTATCTATTCTTCCTAGTAGGAAATTATCATTAACAGAGTGAAGTCTTGAAATGTGCCTGTAACACATAAAAAAAAATACACCCAACAGTCACATTCATAGTTCTGACCCCACATTAAGATACGAGTCTTGTGTCGTGGGTATCAGAAACTACGAAATACTTTTTGGTCTCAAAAACACCCAAACCCGAATCAAATGGATGGATCACACAAACATTTGTCTCGGTGCGGGAATCTAAACCGCGGCCTCTCGTTTCGCAAGGTGGTGTCTAGCCAACTGCGCCACGGGGCTGTCTGTAGAAAAACCCCTTCCGAGGTACAGGATATACATATTAACAATTTCATACTTTACGCTATCCAAAACTAGCCCATTAAATTTCTATTGTTCTACTAAGTGCACGTGTTCCAATTGTATACAAGATGTTGCCTAGAATTTACATCATGAAATATTAGTACACACAAATAGATTATAAATTTCCATTTCATAATATGTACGTGATTTCTGGGTCATTACTGTTTGTGAGATAATAATAAAATATTTCGACACGATTTGCAAACGAAGCTAAATAAACACAATATAACCTTGATTAACTTAACGACTGTTAGACATGGCATTACATAATTTATTGTTAAACTATTCGACTTTTTGTCTATTAATGAGTTTTCGATGATAAGGATAATTGTCTGATTTGAATAAACACTATTATTAACACTGGGCGCAATTGTTACCAGCTTGTGAAACGAGCAACCACGGGTTCCAAAACAAATGTTTTTGTGATCCACAAATACATGTGTATATGTTTAGGGTCTCGGTGTTTATGAGACCGAAAAGTCTCGCGTAGTTTTTGGTATCCACGACACAAGACTCGTATCTTAGTGTTTTCAGCTATTATAAAAAAGTGTATGAAACTGCTCGTTTTTTTGTAATTTAAATCAGAAAAGAAATATTCCTAATTCTTCCTAATTAGTATTCTAATTCACAAATAAATATTCCTAATTAGTTTCCTAATTCTCTAATTTTTATTTTTCAGGTAATGATTTCGCGAATTTACATAATGCACGGAGAGGTTGATGAAATCGGATGAAGCAGAACAGGATCAGTAGCATCTAGGACAGCATAAAATTACCAACACTAACGTATGTACATGTAATACAGTAATTACGCATCACGGAACCAAAGAACTGATGAACAAAGAAATTACAATAAAAATAGCAGTTAAAAAGACTGCCATGCATAGATAGAAAAGTAATCAATGTTCTTTTAAAAGGTAGAAAACAATAACACAATCGCCGATTTATTATCTTACTAACAATTTTATCAAATTGAACACAAATTATCTATAAAACTCATCACCAATTTGAAGATAAATATATCATTATCAAGAAGACCTCTAGGACTTATCACCATTAATAGAACTGCACGGCTAATGGCCATGTTAATATTCAATTAAAAAACTAATGTCAAATTGTCTATAGCACATCATTCTTATCTGTTCTCTAACGATGTAACGGTACCTGTAATGGACGTATAAATACCTTCTATATAAGACTTGCTACACGATTCTAGGAATCGTAGACTTACGTTGCATTCCCGATACATTTTCCCAGGCTTGTCTGGTTACCATTATGTGCTCAGCAATGTCACATCAAAAAAATCTAGAGCGCTATTTTTGCTTCATAGCAGACAAATAAGCATTAATTTACCCACGACCCGAGTTCTGGTTGCAAACGTTGCTACACAAAGCAGTTACAATAAATGAAATAGTTACCAAGGGATATGATTACTTCAATCGCACTACGTTTTTCGTGTGATATTTTTTGATAATCTTCTTAACAATCTTTTTTGTTTCTTACTTAATATCATGGATTAAAAACACTTATCTTATTATTAAGACAGGTCAAAACTGAGGCTCTGTTGGACATAATTTTTTTAATTTTTAATATTACCTATAGAAACATATTCATATGCTTCAATTTATATTTTAAAAAACTGGCATTTTGAATTTAAATATGGAATCTTTAGTACCTATTTCGTTCGCGATTTAAAATGTTAACCTTCAATTAGACAACAAAAAATATTTGTTTCGGGTCTGGGTTTTGGTGACACCTTTTCTCTTGTAGGTTTTGACACCCACGACACAATATTTGTATCTTTGTAGGGTCAGAAGTATGTACGACACTGTTGGGTGTATTCATGTTATTTGCAAATATGATGAGTGTATATTGATGACATTATTCAGTACTTGGAAAATCCAATATTTTAAAAACAGGATAATAAATTTTACATGACGCATATCACTTTCCATTACTCACCATTTTAGTTTTTAGGTACGAAGTTTTGCATCAACTGAGCGTCTTTTACATGTTTTTTGTACATTGTTTAATTATAATTAATTTAGACCATATATACTTAAGCCTGTATCCGAAAAGGGGTACTCAGGGCAGAGCTTTATTGTTGTATTTGTCATTTAATAAGCCGCGAGCTTATTGACGTTATCGGTAATAATAGCAGACCCGGTGCTGCTTCAGAGAGTTTCCTAGTGGAAGAGAAGGAAAACCCAATAACTCGTTGGCCCGAATCGAATCCGTAGGAACATTTTAAATCCTAAATGTCATTTCTGTGTGAAAAAAAACCAAATAGAACTATTATTACGGCAAATTCCAAAATATGTTTTTATACCAAATATAATTGTAATTATATTTTAAACATTAAAATCCGAGTAAATGCGAAATAAGCAAAATTCGATTGTATCTCGCCTGCAGCAACATTGGCTAACTAGTGAAAGGACTTGAAATCGATCGGTTTGCCGGCCAAAATGTGACCACCAGTACGGCATATCCAGCGCAGGTGACACCGGTGTTGAAACGGTATGGAATTTATGAGCTTATTATTTCAAGGGCGAGATGTGGAAAGTAGTGCAAACAAGAGACAAATACAGGCCGTATTGATGCCGTTAATTAATAAAAAATAAATAAAAACCAGCAAAGCTAGATCCTCTAGTTCAAGTTTCTCTAAGTGGGGTTCGCCATTCAAAGGCAGGGGGTTCGCGACAAGTTTTACGTAATGGTAACTTGATGCCTAGCAGGCACGTGCGGCACACATAGTGGCTACATCATACTTATGTATGTGAGAGTATATTAAACTGATAAGACTGCCTCGTGGTCTCGCGGTACAAGTATGTGCCGTGGGATCTAGAGGTCCTGGGTTCGATTCCCGGGTCGGGCAAAGTGTTATTGGGTTTTTCCATTAGGAAATTCTCAGTAGCAGCACGGAGTCTAAAAATGTGCCCGAAAAACGGCAATAGGCTCGCCCCCTATTACGTGGGACTGATACATACCTGGCGAAATGTGGGTGCAGAAATGCACCTCTGCCTACCCCTTCGGGGAATACAGGCGTGAGTTTATGTATGTATGTATGTAGTATATTAAAACTATATCCACAATTTGTCGTGTCACGTTGAGAATTAGTCTTAATCAACAGTATTAGAAATTCGTGACCTACAAAGGGGTGTAAGTATATAAATTATATAGACATTGAATATTCCAGCCGTATTGTGGATGGGAGGGCATAAACATAATACCCAATTTGAATAAGGTTTAACAACCCCGTAAACCCCGATTCCGAGCCAATCCTTTTGCGAAATTCTCAATTCAAGGTCTTGACAATAGTGTGAAAACAGTAAATCTTATAGTTGGGTATGAGGAAACGATAAAACTGACAGAAAGTAGATTACGAGCAGAACCTTACCGCCTGTATTATTTGCAATCGAGTTGAAAATTGATTTACCGATTGTAGTTCTACATGGCAAACAATCGTGTGAATTGATACGGGCTTTGTTGGTTTTTGTATCACCACGAACCACGCTATTCTGCCGACATAGAAACACCGGTTGAATGCGGTATAAATAAATCGCATTCGTATCATATTTGTGATTAATTATTACATTTATTTAAAAGAAATAGACGTCAATTCTTTAGTATTAACAATTAAATTATAGTAGAATATTTTCATTTTAAAGTTTCCGCAATGTATCTCGGCAGTTCACAATGTATTTTTTATGTATGTCTGAAATTGGTTTGAAAGAAGCCTTAGAATATTTTAATAACCGTTTGATCGCTCTATTAAAATCTTTTTCATTTTAAATGTCTCTTAAATGTTTTGGTGTTGAAACCCTAATTATTAAATGGGAATTTTATACGCTACTTTATTTAAAGTTAATTATTAAGTGTGTACTAAAATGTATAACTGCAATGTACATTATTTCCAAAAAAAAAAACCAAATAAATAATATTTTTGTCTTAAAACTGCTGCACAGCCATAAAGTATATGAATTATTTTTAACCATAACCAACAAAACTAGATATCGTTTTTTTTCGACAAAGTTACTTAATAAAGACTCGACTCTCAAACACCATAGAGGAAATGGACAACAGAACCTAGTAACCTTGTCGCTGTTGCCAATAATGAGTTACGTACGAAATGACGTAACGTTAAGAACGTGACTAAACTATAATTTGTGACACTCGTCTAGTGCAAGGTTTGAATACTTCCTTCTGTGTTTGCTTAAACTTCAAGGTGATTTTAAATCACGCAAAAACTTATGATACTATGCTGTTTTTGCCCATTTCATCATCAGCCCATATACGTCCTACTACTGGGCACGGGTCTCCTCTACCTTTGACAGGGTTTAAGCCTTAGTCCACCACGCTGGCCTAATGTGGGTTGGCGGACTACACACCTAAGAAATTCCTAAGAACTTTTAGGTGTACAGGTTTCATCACAGGATGTTAGTTAAAAATAAAGGATAAAACATTTATCATACCTACTCAAATGTGTCTTTACTAAATAACATTCCAAGAAATATAATTAATTTATTACAATCAGATAAGATTTCTGAAAATCCCAATCCCCTCTGCAATTCATGTGAAATATTTTCAAGTAAGCTACCTGCGCCTATATTTTTAATCAGTATGCAAATTATCTCCGCCCCCCCGTGCCTTACCGTGAACATACGCTAAATAAACTGCCATTCATTACCTCGTTCCGTAAAGGTTCCGTAGATAAATTATTACACTAATAAAGATTAAAATTTGCGAGTGTGTTTGTTACTCCTTCACGCTCAAACGGCTGGATCAATTTTGATGAAATTTGATACGGAAATAGCTGCCACCCTGGATTAAAACATAGGTTAGTTATATTGCCGTAAAATTAACATTTCAAGCAGATTTTTTTTATTATATATTTGAGTTGTAGCTATCAGTAAATATACCTCAATCTAATATTATTATAGGCAATCGTTTTGATGTTTAAGACTCTTATTAATAAAGGTTTGGTCTATGTCCACTACGTTAGTCCTATCGTCACAGACGCTAGTAATACTATTAGACAATATTAATATTACCCATGACCCTACATTATACTAGACCTGTTTGAAGCGATGTTGTTCTATGTATCAAATTATTATATAATCAGAATAGTTTTAATCAAGCAGCTTCCATACTCGTTTATTATTATTTCTATCAGTTTTTTAATATTATTTATTATCAGTTGCATTTCCAAAGCGAAAAATAAGAAACAGATCTCTAAAAACTAAAATACCTCTGCAATCCGTGCCAGCGCGGTGGTTTCTCAGTAACGTAATAAAGTTGCGTTTGTTTATTTCCAAGCACTTAATCATTTATTCCAGTAAGATAAATGTAATTTTTACGCATAAGAATGTTAAAGAACGCTTGCTAACTTGACTGCCTCGTGGTCTCTCGACGCAAGTATGTACCGTGCGATCTAGAGGTCCCGGTTTGGGTAAAGTGCTACTGGGTTTTTCCATTAAGATTTTTTTAGTAGCAGCACGGAATCTGGAAATGTGCCCGAGAAACGGCAATATTACGTGGGACTGATACATACCTTCCGAAATATAGGTGCAGCAATGTACCTCTGCCTACCCCTTCGGGGAATACAGGCGTGAGGTTATGTAGGTATGTTTGAATTTGCTAATAACTTGAACTTTTACAAGTCTAATAAAAGAGATAATTTACCACGTCGTTTGTATTGTAGAATGGATATCATCACATAAATACATCTTCTCTTCCGCTTGTATCCAAAAGCTAAGCAGATATTCTTACAACTATCTTTTGTCAATCAGCTATTCCGTTTGACGCAATAGCTGAATTAATTCAGCAGCTCACCTTTTGAAATTGAGAACAACTTGCTGCTTTAACAATAGCCATTTCAAAAGCAATGCAACTCATTACTGTTCTAGTTTCTGTTTTATTTAAGAAATCGGAACAACATTTTGTAGAAAATCCGAAAAAGACATATAAATACCCCCCCCCCCCCTTGAGTGCTTACGTAATACTTGAATGACCCCTAATTCTAATACAAAATTCGAAAATCTGCTATTTAAACTGAAGCAAATGTTTGCAAATAAGACAAATGTTTGTTCCACTACAAGAATCGTATGACCTCTTATACTCTTATTTCATCTAATTACCAGCTACGGTATGGAGGTCATACATTAAAATCCTTTCTAATGGATCTAGATAAACTTGATGCCAAATAATAACCATAAAAGCTCGAAAGGATGATAAGCTAAAGTAATTCACAGTCATCAATATATCGACCATAGAAGGTCTTTCGAATAATTTAATTATATTGCTTATGAACAACTCGATTAAACCCAATTAGAAATCGATAACAAGCAATAATAATGAAGCAATTTCTGATACAATTAATATAAAAAAGAATAGCACATAACCTTGATTAATTTGTTTTGTAGAAATAGAGGTTGATAAGAATTTATCGCAAATACAGGTCCAATTTCTAAAAAAAAACTAAGAAATGTAACAAATAATAATCAGTAACAAGATTCAAAGACTTAAAGTATTATATGAATACAACATTAACAGATCCGTGACATTTGCTGGTAAGGCTAAAGCCTCGATAATAAAAGTTGCAACCTTAATAATATAATAATTACCGCTTCCTAACAAATTGATATCATCTATAAACACTTGATAAACGAGACAACCGCAATCGCGATAACAAAGCCTCGATCATTTGATTATCAAGTGATGACATAATTTGACTGAAACCTCAAAGCAATATATAAGTAAACTAGTAAATACAACCTTCATTTTATGAAGTGACTAGTTGTTGCCCGTAACGCCGTATGCAAAACTTTAAACTTATACTATATACTTTAAAAGGAATATTTTTCCGTGTGTTTGCCACAGTTTTCATTAGTGCACTGGTTCAATTGGTCGTAGCATCATGATATATAACTTTCCTTGATAAATGGGCTATCTAATACCTACTCAAAGAATTTTTCAAACCAGACCAGTAGTTCCTGAGATCAGCGCGTTCAAGCAAACAAACTCTTCTGCTTTACAATATTGGTATAAATTTAAATTATTTGTTCATATAACGAACTGCAACATACAGGCTGTCCTCTGACTTTTCTCCGTAGTGTCTTTCATATTTAACCTCCCACTGCTGCACATAAGAATTCTTAGCCATTTCTTAAATGGTCTGTAGTAGCATCCTGCTTCTAGCTGTAAATCTATGTTATTTGTGGAGCAACAAACTTAAGTAATTTACCAAGCATATTTTACGAAGCTATTTTAAAACTATTAGCTAATTTTGGTCGTGATTATATTGTATCGCCATTGAAATTACAACTGAAGCTGTTGCATTGTCGCATACCAATACTAATACGAAATAGTGTAAATAAGCGCTAACGAGACCGCGATGGAATGATTATACCATAGTATCAAATAGAAATAGGTAATAGTGCAGTAATGGATGGTAAGTGGTAACAATGCAAATGTCACGATCGCATGACCGCGGCATCCGCTGCGCGTGCGCAGTACAACCGAGCACAAATTACTCAAAGGTCGTCTTTGTTCTTTTAGTATTTTGGCTATACTTCACCTATTCACGATGAAGTATTCTAGGTTAATGCTGGTTTTGAAATTTTTGTTGAATTAGTTGTATAAATTGTTCAACTAAAGCTAAGGAATGTTAAAAACGAGGCGAGGAAATAGACAGGCTGGAAGGTGGTATACAGTTTTAAAGTGCACGTAATTTGTTGAAATTCTTTAATTACATAAATAATGGCAGCTGAAACAGACAAGATTGGATCTGGACGTTCATTAAGCGTCAAAGTTTTCTTTTACTTCTGATCCTTACGATACTAAATTTTAAAGTTTTTGAAACCATATTTGTGCTGTAGACCCCTGTTTTCTATTTATTATTTTACCTGATGGTAACATACATACATACATAAACTCACGCCTGTATTCCCCGAAGGGGTAGGCAGAGGTGCATTTCTGCAACCACATTTCGTCAGGTACCTATGTATCAGTCCCACGTAATAGGGGGCGAGCCTATTGCCGTTTATCGGGCACATTTCCAGACTCCGTGCTGTTACTGAGAATTTCCTAATGGTAAAACCCAATAACACTTTGCCCGACCCGGGAGTCGAACCCAGGACCTCTAGATCCCACGGCACATACTTGTACCGCGAGACCACGAGGCATCAATTACCTGATGGTAATTGATTAATTAACGACGAAAATTAATTACATTTAGCATTTAAACGAGCCCTACATTGATATTGGAATGCGACACGCTTGCAAAGAACTCTAGCGAGGTTTTCGAACAATCTATCTGGGCGGATACGACTATTTTGTATACTTCCTTGCATTATGCCTGTCAATGTTGACTATCATTCAACAACTTGCACTGTGACCATAAATCATAATGATTCCATTGAAATGATAATACACTCTGAATATTCATTATTCTCTTTGATTGATCGTTCTAGGAAGGCGATTGTATCGGAAACGGAGTCCCATACATTACAAATTACATTGATTAATATATGCAAGTACGAAACGCTTAGATGGTATAACGGTTTTCGAAGTATCCGACAATTCAGTCTGCGAGAAACGTGTGCATTCATAATGAATTTTATGAACCATTATGGCATGTTTTGATTGAAACTTTTTACATACACTGATACATGTATCTAGGGACAGACTTCTCTTCCAGTTTTCCGAAAGTCGTTTTATAAATCCCAAGTAATAGGGGGCCATCCTAGTCTTTTTAAGAATTTATTCGGGTCAATTTGGCATCGTAACCGAGGATTCTAAATTCTAATCCTGTTTTTTTTTATCGCAACACCAACACGCCTCTGTAAAAGCATTTTTACTTAGGAATTAAAGGAGATTGGCGATGGTTTCTATAATATTAGAATTATTCATCGGATCCACTAATAACACAAGATTAAATAACAGATAAAATTGTCGCTTAATATGCATATCAAAACAAAACATTGTAGAATGCAAATAAGCAAAATTGCCAATTCCCATCGAATCAATTTTGTCCAAGACGCGAAGCCAATTCATAAATGTGTAAATTCGCGCGTATTAAGTTATAGCTGACAGTTTGTTAAAACGAACATTACAAAACCTTGCAAGGCCGCACAAACTACGAATAAGCAATAAGTGAAATAAATAATAAGATTTTCAATGTCGTATTTTTTAAACCTTCAGAAGAATGAATGATCGGAGATCATTCTTGACACAGATGCTCAACCTTGACTCCCCTAACACGTATTGATACGGAATTTTAATTTCATTCTCTACGGTTATCTAAATTTAAGCTTGTGTCACATGGGGGTCCAAAAGAATGACGAAACGGTTTCCTTCGATTCATATAACTTTTACGTCAGTTTTATGTGTTTAAAATGTTGCCTTACATTATTTTTATTTCTCCGTTATCGTAATAAATTTTACAGGCTCAAATCCTTATACCCGGATAAGTACTAGAAGGCCATACAAAAATTGTCTGTACTGGGTTAAAACCCACACCCTTTTTAGCTCCAAACGTCATAATCTCGAAACCATATCAGCCTGAGTTTATAAACTAAGGAAAGAAAGTATAAAGGAAATAATTGGTATTCTCCGTAGTGCAATTGATTACAGAACATGGCATGTTAACGATGTTTGGTTTCGACGTTTAGCAGTAGACCTAGCTGATGAGGATACGACAAAAAATACACCAAACTGTCGTCCACTTAGACAGTATCAGACCCCCAATTTCAAATACATATCCACGGTTCACACAAATATTTGTCTTAGTGCAGGGATCGATCCCGGAACCTCTTGTTTCACGAGCCTCTAACCAAGTATTCGTTTTCCAACAAAATGTACGGTATGCGTACTATATTCTTCTTTTATTAGTAATATTTCCTTCATTGAACGTACATTATAGTTTAAGAACCTTGTATAAATAAATGAATATAAGTACCTACCTAAGATGCCCGGAGATGTTACTTAGCAAACGCATCAGCCCATTACGTAATCGCAAAGTAAAAGTGGCAAAAAACACGGATACATCAAATTATCCATTAAGAGTATTGGAGTTTGTGAGCAACACTTAAGTGTTAGTTTGTAGTTGTGTGGCCTCGCTGTCTGCAAGTGTTCCAAGGTTCAATGTCAGTTGGCGTACCAGTTACTTTGAACTGATGTTAATATTTTGCACTAAATATACTATTAAGTTCGACTGACGATCTCAAAAACCAATGTAATGCTTCAAATGTAGATAGCTTCTAATAAGACGCTGGAAATCTTCATGCGAGGGCTATGTCCAACAGTGGACATGTTTTTGCTGATGATGATCATCATCATCAGCGTTTATACGTCCCACTGCTGGGCACGGGCCTCCTCTAGAGGTGTGTGCCTGGGATTTGAACCAGCGAACGCCGAGACTCTCAACCGCACGTCTAAACCTCGAGGCCATCACTACTTGATGATCATACAGCTCGTTTATTTTGCTATAAAATATTACAAGCTTAAAACAGATAACAAATGTCTTTTTACGGTCGACAAAGTTATATCAGCTTGTTCAGAACCCGATGGACATAGCCTAATCCCAAATCGCAATTATTATTTAAATTTCGCATTATCGGTACAAATGAAGATCACTTGCAATGTTTACATATTTTATTGCTACTAAATTAAATATTTTATATAATTAATACTTCTGTCTAGGATAATACTTTGCCTAGAATACAATTATTATATTTTCCTTAGTCCTTCTCTTGACTATTACTGAAGACCATATACCTAGGTGTAAGTGAAGTCGTGATGGCCTCGAGGTTTGGGCACGCGGTCGAGAATCTCGACGGTCGCGGATTCAAACCCCTGGCACACACCTCTGACTTTTCCAAGTTATATGTGTATTCACAATGAATTATCACGTAGGTACTTTAACGGTGAAGGAAAACATCGTGATGAAACCTGCACACCTAAAAAAAAAAAGTCTTAGGAATTTCTTAGATGTGTAGTCCGCCAACCCGAACTAGGCCAGCGTGGTGGACTAAGGCCTAAACCCTCTCAATGGTAGAGGAGGCCCGTGCCCAGCAGTGGGACGTATATGGGCTGATGATGATGATGATGATATACCTAGGTGTTATGCCGCTAAGTAATTGATAATGCAAAATAGTTATTTCTATGCAAATCCCAGAACATGCTACTTGACCAACTCCCACGTGCACTTTTTTAGAGATTGATGTCGGAAAAGAGTTTAGTATGTAGAGCCTCACTTTAGTCAATTTAAAATAACATTATTAATCCAATACTACCCTATCCCACCACACACCCGCCACTGCAACTCCTGTGCTCCAGGATCAACAGCGGCACGCACAGTATTGACGCCGAGCAATGAAGCTCAGCGAATCTAATGGAACCTAATTTGTCATGACCCCGCAACTAAATTAATCAGAAATAATGTACAGGAGGAATGTGCAGGACTTTTCGAAGTTATGTGTGTATTCATAATGAATTATCACTTGCTTTAACGGTGAAGGACAACATCGTGATGAAACCTGCACACCTAAAAGTTCCCAGGAATTTCTTAGGTGTGTAGTCCACCAACCCGCTCTAGGCCAGCGTGGTGGACTAAGGCCTAAACCCTCTCAATGGTAGAGGAGGCCCGTGCCCAGCAGTGGGACGTACATATATGGGCTGATGACGAATGTACAGGAGGAGTTGGACACGACCAGTAATAGTACCAATGTCTTAATACTAAAATGAAGGTTCACTGTTTGAGACAGCTGCACGCCCTGCAATGCTTACTCCGGTCCTTGCCTTCCTTGAGAACGAACGATTTTAGCAGTGACATAATCTACGTCAAAATTGTATTAAAACATAAAAAGGGTCTTATCCTGCAACCAAGCGATAAAGTTATGCATAATTATGTTATAAAATATGCAAATAGAATTCATTACAACAAATTTTACACAGTAACTAATCATTAATTTTATAGACCAATGCTGGGCACATGCCTCTAGAACTGCGAGGTTTTAGACTAAGAATTCGCGGGTAGTAATAACTATATTATAAATTCCTAGTTTTGCAATAAAACCTTTTTGCTTGTCCAATAATGTTATCGAAAGAAATCATTGCCAATGTGAGTCAGCCTGCGAACCCGGTCACAACCAACAAGTATTATAATACCGTAACTATGTTTATCTCAGGCCTCGTGTTATTAACAAATACTTGAATAACGTAACCTATGACGAAACATAATCGATTGGTCACACTCAGTAATGACAAATGCGCTTAGTGCTGTACCCGCTGCACTCGATTCAGAATATTTCATCGATTATCACATTTGTCGATTTTGATTTTTTTATAACTTTTATTTTTAAATATTTAGAAAAAAGTTGACGGATATTTTTCTATAGACAAAGAATATGTATTAATCATAGATAGTCGTACAAAGTATTTGGAACTACTTAAGGTATCTATCCATATACGAGTATATACCAGCAAAGGTAGCATTGGCATTAACCTACAATATGTATAAATACGGATAGGCTTTAAAAATATTAAGAATACTCGTGGATACAGGCCTATTTATAATAATTATGTAATTTCGTTGAACTCAACAAAGCCGTCTGCAGTATGCATCAGTCTTATAGCATGTGGTAACCTTCCTTATGTTATTTATAACATTGTCAAGGCATCGCTATGTCGCGCATCTTTTATGCATCGACTTACGCAACATAAGGTCGGACGAGAAAAATATTTCGATACATTATGTATGGGCAAAAAGTTGGAAGTCAACTTACTTATTCAACTAAACCGTTTTATTAGTCTTTCATATTCTTTACTCTGACAGACAGCATTATGAAGCGTTAGGCTGCAAGTTCGATCCCCACATTGTCACAGATGTATGAGTATACAAAAAGTTTTGTTGTTTGTGAGACCGAAAAGTCTGTCGTAATTTTTGATACCTACGACACAAGATTTGTATCTTAATGCGAGTCCCGAACGACAGTGACTATTCAGTGTATATATTTTTATACATACTTACTAACTAATGTTAAATATGACTATGTCATCACAGAATACAACCTTACGGGATCGCTGATTGGTTCCATTTGGTACCCTAGATTGAACGGGTCAACCATGTTACGGAAAAGAAACTTATTGGCAGTTTACACACATACTGATTCGGAACAGTTCGTGGGTTTGCTACTGATTTCATTATTAGTTTACACTTTATTCCTTCGATTAGTAGGATATTATTAGCTCTGACTAATTATTTTAATCTGTCTGAATTTCATTAAAGGATTTAATCTTAAAAATATTGTCTTAAAATAATTAATTATACATACATTCATAGAGTTTAAGTTTAAAGTCTTCGCTGTGTTCTGCACTAGCATTTACAGTATTCATAATATCACTGTGAAGGAATTAGGACTAATTGCACCAACTTTGTTGTATATCCTTACCACATAACTATAAAAATACTTGAAACTATAATTGTTTTTTTTTACAATAAACCTCAAAAGGTTTCTCGTGTACTTAGGTGCTGGCTATTTCTCACATACATATAGTGCATATAATAGATATCTGATTGTTATAATATATACCGAAGGACACTTTGTAAATGCACACAATATTCCGACATGATTCCTTACTTCACAAAATACTCGTTTTGCGTCGAGTACAACAAAAACTATGACTCTTTGGCGTTATTACGGAATAAGGATAAGTTCCTGTGTATCTTATACTAATCTTTTAATAATCATCATCATATAAACTAATTTATTGTTCAACGAAATCTGGAAATGTGCCCGAAATATTGATAATACGCTCGCCCCCTATTTCGTGGGACTGAAAACAGCGAAACGCAAGTGACGAAACCAGAAACACGCATTTGCACACCTTAGTGATTACAGACGTGATTTGTGTGTGTGCATGCGTAAGCGTGTGTGTGGGTAAATACATATAGCATAATGCTTTCTTTAAACCAAATAATCTAGCAGTAAACACCGTTACGATACCGCGGGGTGAACATAATGCAATTAAGTCGCAGGATATCGGCGATCTAGCTATTGTTCCGACCAATGACCCCACGACTAACCGATACCACTTCCATGATCGACGATTTTTATAATCTGTATATAGACAGAATTAAAAGACTTATAATTGCGCTGTGAATTAACCTGTCTTCCTCAGGAGTAGCAAGAGGTGCGTTGCTACACTCACGATTCGCCAAGTCAATTCTAAAGGTCTAATAGGGGGCGAGCCTTTAGCCCATTACTTCCCATCTATCGAAAACATTGGAACTTTTTGATGAAATGTATAAGTGAAGTTCTTAATACATTAAAAAAAATATAAGAAAAAAAACAAAACAATTACCTATTTTTTTGCGATATATGAAGTCGGAACATAATGCTCTTCTTGTGTCGACAAAAATTATTAATTTGAAAAAAAAACCCATTAAAATCGCCTTAACATTTTTTACATCGAAAAAAATATTTTATTAGAAAAATAGTTTAAAATTACGAATTTCAACAGAAGCAATAAAAATAAGTTAAACATAGGACAGTGGGGAGAAATCCAGAAATCGTGCCTAATGAATTAACCCAGTAACACTTTACACGACTTGGGAATCGAATCTCTTGTTGTTAACATATTAACGCAATAATACATTAATAGACTTCAATTACACGAAGTATAGCATGAATTTGCGAAAATTGTTTGGTAACACTTAATTATTACTCTCACGTGTGGAAACAAAGTGAGGAAGCACCTGTTATTATTCTTAAATTGATGTACGTAATTATTACATGGTCTGTTTGAACCATATACCAATTCAAGATAGAATTCATGTATCATAAATTAAAATCTTTGCTGAAATACTTAGTTAATATTGCAACAGTAGCATATATAAAATAAATAATTCACAATACATATAGTAATATGTAGTTGCAAAATTACGTCAAGACGTTGGAAATATTATCGTTCATTCATTCTTTTATGAAGGTTTAACGGGCTTACTCTACGTTCAATGACCCTCAATAAATCCATGTAGTGTCCAAATAAAGAAAGAAATAGTATTTAATATTTTTTCTTCATATTTCAATAGTGTTTTTATGAAGTAATAGATATAATAATGGCAGACAAGGCGACCATTCCTTTGCATATTTCCGCAACAAAAAAATATTTTGGCAAAATCAAAACTTTTATAACAGGCCTTTAAATACCCGTATGTTTAAATAATATTTAGCAAGCTAAATATAAAATAAACTGTAGTAAAATAAAATAAACGGTACAATATAATTGCCCACGACACATGCATGCAACATTTATCAGAACAAAGAAAAACACCTGTAAAAGAACATTTAAAAAAAATATCCACTGACATTGACAGTTTCTATAAATAAATGAAAACGTACATTACTTGAACCGCTTTTAGAAAGTTAATCAATTGGTATTTAAGTATTAAGACATTGCCACGTTTCTAGTTTATGTAGCATTTTACACAATTACATTCTCCTGCATATTAACGACTGCGTTGGTATCGACTTTCGTGTTCTGAGTACAATCAAAAGGTCTCGGCTTTGATTCGGATCGTAACACTGGTCATCAGCATCAGCCCATATACGTCCCACTGCTGGGCACGGGCCTCCTCTACGACTGAGAGGGTTTAGGCCTTAGTCCACCACACTGGCCTAGTGCGGGTTGGCGGACTACACACCTAAGAAATTCCTTAGAACTTTTAGGTGTGCAGGTTTTATCCCGATGTTTTCCTTCACCGTTAAAGCAAGTGATAGTTCATTGTGAATACACACATAACTTCGAAAAGTCAGAGGTGTGTGCCTGGGGTTTGAACCTGCGACCGCCGACATTCTCGACCGCGCGCCTAAACCTCGAGGCCATCACTGCTATTACTGGTACTAGATATTTTAATTTAGAAATTCTCAATAGAACCACGGAGTTTGGAAATGTGTGTGTAACACTGCGAGCCGCATTGCATTACATGGGACTTAGAAGTGACTTTTTATACTTGGGTTTAGAAATACATCTCTACCTATCCCTTCGACGATACAGGCGTACTTATAAAGAACTAAATGAACCGTACTCTAAAGGCCGAATATATTTAAACTTCTTATTTCGACAACAGACGACCGTCCTTCATGTAGCATCAATTACCGAAACAACAAAATAATTTGTAAATGAAAATTTAATAATTTGTTTTATTATACAACTAACCTACTTATGCCTTAATGAAAAAATATCTAAAGACAAATATCCACAATGTCAAATAGAGGAGGCCCGTGCCCAGCAGTGGGACGTATTTGGGCTGATGATGAGATATGAAAACATTTGTTTTAGTGAAAACTCGGGAAAAACTTTATGTTTTATTTAGCTGGCAAGATCTCGGCGTTTGCAACAAAAACAGTTTAATGCTTTGTAAAGTACATTCGGCCGTAGTTGCAAGTGATTTCAGTAAATACTCAGGTGTCAAGAGGATTAAATAATAGCATTACAACCATCAATTCTTAGAATGAAGTTAACCTATCGTCCCGTATCGAAGCTCGTCGCCCGGAACGGTCAACAAGCATCGTATTACTACGCGCTGAGGTTACCGAGTCAATTGTTATCATTTTACACATTCAAGTTATCTACTCATCGTATTTTATAAACATAATGCAATTACAGAGAAATTTCGTTCTATTTTCCCGTGGGAATTATCGAAGACCGAGTTGAGAATGACCGACAATATATTCTGTCGTGAATGAGTGAACGAATAGTTACAATCATGATTTATGTTCACTTTCAATTCCATTAAGGAGTATTGGCGGGAAATGTGTTTGTATTATTAGTCGTCTCCTAGTTTTATTAGTTTATAGATGTGTTATTACTGTTGGAAACATTAATACTTAATCCAATTAATATGAAAAAAACATATTTTAATATTTGTTTGCTCAATTGCGCTAAACCACTGAAAGGATTTCGCAAAAAAAATTGTACATGTACTATACAATGTACATTACGAGAGACAGTTGTCATATTATCTATTATCTACCTATATGAAGAATTAATAATATCACAAGCCGTATGATTTCAATTGGTGTTTTATTTTATTCACATAGATTTATTGAAAAGAATATTCAAATATATATTTTCTGGTTCACTTAGTCTTGCAAGTCAGTAATATATACCTACGTACGTCATCTTTACAAGATACATTTTGAATGAGTGAAAAGCGAGGTCGGCATTATATTATCCGTTTGGCAAAACTAGGTCCCTATCCAATAATCTAAGCCAGCATACAAACCAATACCTACCGGGTACCATGAAGAACATTTTGGGGCGTTATACAACATTAAAAATACATTTTGAACAGAAAATTTTAAATCATTCCATGAATGCGACTTCATATCACCGCAACTCACTAAAAATCCACTAAAATTGGCAAGAACTTGCTGTTTTCATTTGTATCTTTAAATTGTAATTCTCTGCCTACCCTTACGTGATTCAGGCGTATGCGTGTGCTAAATTATAATACTAGTATTAAATACGATATGATTCAACATTCATTCTACAAACATAATTATTATATGTGCAAAGATCGTTAGCCTTTACCTTGTATGCATTATTAGATTAATTAAGATTACGTAGTGCATGACGATATATTGTACAAAAACATTAGCGTATCTATACTATTATAATAAAGAGGAAAGGTTTGTATTTTTGGATTTTTGGATTTTTGGATTTTTGTATTTTTGTATTTTTGGATTTTTGGATGTTTGTTACGCTTAAACTCAAAAACTACTGAACCGATTTCGATGATTTTTGGTATGGGGATAGATGGAATCCACAGAAGTAACATAGGATACTTTTCATCCCGGAAAACGTAGTATTCCCGTGGGAATGGGTATAAGTAGCTATGTCAATATTCTGCTTTTACGCCTAAACCGTTTCACCGATATAAATGATTTTTTGTACAGAGATAAATGAAATCCAATGTAGTAACATAGACTAAATTTTATCCCGGGAATTTGTAAGATTCCCGTGGGATGACCATATAATGTAATGCGAAAGTAACACTGCCTGTGTTATGCTTTCACGCCTAAACCATTTGACCGATTTAAATGATTTTTAGTATGGGGGTAGATAGAACCCACCGAAGCAACATAAGATACTTTTTATCCCGGAAAATGTAGTATTCCCGTGGGAATGGATATAAGTAGCTCTGTCAATATTCTGCTTTTACGCCTAAACCATTTGACCGACGTGAATGAATTTTAGTATGGATATAAATGGAACCCTATGAAGTAACATAGACTATATTTTATCCCGGAAATATGTAGGGTTCCCGTGGGATGAGCATATATTGTAATGCGAAAGTAACGCTGCCTGTGTTATACTTTCTGGCCTAAACCATTGGACTGATTTAAATGATTTTTAGTATGGGGCTACATAGGACCCACCGACGCAACATAGGATATTTTTTATCCCGGAAAATGTAGTATTCCCGTGGGAGTGGGCTTTCACGCCTATACTATTCGCCCGATTTATATGATTTTTGGTTTGAATACAAATGGGATACTATAAAGTAACATAAGCTACATTTTATCCCGGGAATATGTAGGGTTCCCGTGGGATAAGCATATATTGTAATGCGAATGTAACGCTGCCTGTGTTATACTTTCTGGCCTAAACCATTTGACTGATTTAGATGATTTTTAGTATGGGACTAGATAGGACCCACCGACGCAACGTAGAATATATTTTATCCCGCAAAATGTAGTATTCCCGTTTGAATGGGCTATCGCGCCTATACTATTCGCCCGATTTATATGATTTTTGGTTTGAATACAAATGGGACACTATGAAGTAACATAAGCTACATTTTATCCCGGGAATATGTAGGGTTCCCGTGGGATGAGCATATATTGTAGTGCGAAAGTAACACTGCCTGTGTTATGCTTTCACGCCTAAACCATTTGTCCGATTTGAATGAATTTTGGTATGGACATAAATGAGACCTTTAAAAGGGACATAGGCTACTTTTTTGAATAATTCGATAAGTGCCATTTCGGGCACTTAGAAGACGATAGGTGTCATTAGACCATTTAAGATTCCAAGGATACATTAAGTTACGTTGAATATAGTTAAGTGCGGTTAAGTGTCATAAGGTGGTCTTAAGTTTACTTAGGTGACGTTAAACGCACTTAGGTTACTTACTTGCCATTATTAGATTGGTATTGCTACTGGGTGGTTTTAAGTTCTCTTATGTGATATATGATTTTGAAGAGCTTACCCATAAGTAACTTTAAGGAAGATTATGTGCGGTTATGTACAATTAAGTGACGATAAGTTTTATTGGTGTATGTTAAGTGACGTTAGGTGCTATTAGTGGATGGTGAGTGACGTCAGGTGCCATTATCGGATGAAGTGACATCAGATTCCATTAGTCGAATCTATAAGGCTACAAGTGCCGTTATTGGAAATCACGCGACGACAGGTGCCATATTTGGCACTTATGGCAATTTTAGAAGAATTTTAGTGGAACTTAAGGAATAGAAGAGCTATTTTTCCGTTTTATGAATTTAGGTGCCATTTTTGGAACTGAAATCGCGAAAGGCACCATTATTTGAAGTCAGTATCCTGGATGACTCGAATTCACGTTAAATGCCATTTAGCACTGTGGAGTAGTGGTGACTGGTACCGGTACAGCAAAATGTTATCATGTGCATTTTTATGGGGCTCGGTGTCATTATGCGATGTTAAGTGCCATTATACGCACCTAGATGACATTAGATACATTTTCGCGATAAATTTATGAGACGATCTGAGGTTATGAAAAATGTCATAATGTCACTTGAGACGACTCTCAAAGACAGAAATTACCTCCAGTGGTGAACTACTGCAACAATTAGCGTAATTTTTGATTTATAGATTCACTTAGTTAGTTTCTGCACCCAACCCAGAAGTCTACGCAGACGGAGTCGCGGGCAAAAGCTAGTATATTATATAGGTATAACCTTTAAACGTCTTTGAATTGAAATAATGCATGAACTTCCTCCTACGAATAAAATAATTCTCTTTTGGTCGAAACTGCGCTCGCGTAAATTTATATTCTTTAAATCAATGTTAGTGTTTTCCGGCATACAAATTAGCATAAAATTATCTCCTGGGTCCTAACTATGCCTGCAACAAAATTCATCTGTATCGGTTCAGTTGTTTTGGCGTCAAAGCGTAACAAACAAATTAATTTTTGATTCATGACATTATAAATTAGAGATACCATGTGAGGGTGGGTAGAAATGTAGAGAACCCTTTCATTGAGACGGAGTTGCAGGCTCAAAACGCCAACCCACTTTATAAATAAATACGTACTTAATTCAACATAAATATTTTTGTCGTCTACTGCTGAACGAAGGCCTCCCAGGTAAGCGCTAACCATCCCGGACGCAGGACGTCCTTCACTACATCTACCTAAGCGTGGTCTCCACTACAACACTTGTCTGCTCCACCGGCCGTCCGTCCGTCGGCAGACATGGCCGACCCACTTCCACTTTAGCGAGCTAATCCTGCGGGCAACATAAGTATGTTAACAGTAAATTTACAGCCGTTCTGCCAATAAGTTTCAATAAAATGAAGTGCTAAAGCCACGCCATATTGGTGGAAAGTTGAAATACGATGCAAATAGATGTAAATACACCAACAAAACAGGACATAAGTAACGCCATTGCACTAAATATAAACCTTCGAACAAGGAAACCACGCTCCCTAATGCATTGTAAATAAACCGTGTGTTTTTGTACCGCCGCTGATAACATTCACACACACCTGTGTTTGTAAAACACGACTAAACGCTTAGTGAGTTTCTTAAAAACGAAACACGGGCACCTGCATCCCAGAAGGGTAAGCAGAAACATATTTCTAAACCTAGATTACGCTAGCTGTTGTCACGCGTAGTAGAAAGCTTATCCCTGGGCTTATGGCACATTTCTACTCTTTGCTGCTATTGAGAGATTTCACTTGAAGTGATGGCCTAGAGGTTTAGACACGCGGTCGAGAATCTCAGCGGTCGCGGGTTCAAACCCCAGGCACACACCTCTTTTCGAAGTTATGTGTGTATTCACTTACTTTAACGGTGAAGGAAAACATCGTAATGAAACCTGCACGCCTAAAAGTTCTAAGGAATTTCTTAGGTGTGTAGTCCGCCAACCCGCACAAGGCCAGCGTGGCGGACTAAGGCCTAAACCCTCTCAGTTGTAGAGGAGGCCCGTGCCCAGCAGTGGGACGTATATGGGCTGATGATGAGAGATTTGTAATGCAAAACCACAGTAATGCATTTATAAAATTTGGAAACAATAATAAAATAGGTAACAATGTAATTTCTAAAATTAAAATTTAATTACAATATGAGAGTGTGTGTATGTATGTATGTTTGTGTATGTGTGTGTGTGTGTTTTAACCCTCGATCTGAAGGCTCTTTTACTAAGGGACGAAATCACCATTAATATAATAAGGTTGACTGTTAGAGAATGCCTTAGGCATTAAGTCCGCCTTTATACGCAATGTGTAAAAAGCATAAATAAATAAATATAAATGTCAAGGATACAAATTACAATTTCTGAAGCAAATAGTACAACTCAGACTACTTTAATCAATTCGAATGCATTCCACTTATTGTCACTACATTGTAATATCAACGTACTTAGCTTTAAAATACAAGGACCAAGAAGCAAAGTTCGATAAATTGATTGAGATGTGATTTTTAATTCTGTGCTTAAAATATTATGGCACAAGATCTTAAATTGCATTTAAAAATTTGTGTTATTGGATCCACGTTCTACGGATTCCCGATTCACATACATAATATTATATTAAAACATTACAATTTGTTAATTTCTGATTTCAATATGTATAAAACTATAAAGTTTTATACCATAAAAGGTTTACCTTTATGCAAAATAGAAGCCAATAATAATATAATTCATGTAAGTTTGAGAGGATTGGTCGTCGAAGATTATTATAATATATCGAAGATATTACTTCTCCCCAAGAATGACTCATGACAATGCATTATTCGTACAAAAGTAACTTCTGAGTCAGTTTCAACCCGACACCGTGAACTTAGAAGCCTTTTAACTGACAATCGCGAACCCCCATGTATAAAATAAATATTTAAAATAAGAAAATATGCCTCGTTTGTCCCGTGCCACAACCGTGTGTTTTCTCGAGTTTGATTTCCGGGACGGGATTAAAGCTATACCTAACATTTTCTCATTAGGAAATTCTCATGAGCTGCACTAAGTATAGAAATGTGAAAAGTGTCTGTAGAAATGCACCTGTGCCTAACTCTTCGGGGACTCAGGCATAGTATAAAAATACCATCCAATAAATCCCCCAAAACAATGCCCCGCATCCGTTCAAGAAAAAAGATCACATTTTAAATTATAGGAGGCGAGTCCCTGCGCAGGAAATGTCGATGATTCACAACATGTACCGACTCGAAATTACGTTTTCATCCTTTTTTAACTATTTAAATCTTTATTAAACGCAAGTCGCTGGGACTGTAAAATGTTTATGCCGCAGGGACGCCATATTTAGAAAGTCTGTGTACTCATAAAAACATTGTGATATTATGCCTGTCGTAGTTTGTCTCAAGAAGGAACTTGGGTAAACGTAGAAGATTTTCTATTTAATTTAGGCCACATATTTTCATCATCATCATCAGCCGAAAGACGTCCACTGCTGGACATAGGCCTCCCCCAAAGATTGTCAAAGCGCTCTGTCGGAAGCGGCCTGCAACCAGCGGCTCCCCGCGATCTTCGTGAGATCATCAGTCCACCTTGTGGGTGGACGTCCAACGTGTGCCGGTACGCGGCCTCCACTCGAGAACCTTTTTGCCCCACATAGCTCACAGAACTCATATTTTAGGTCAATATTTATTGTTCTTGGGTGAAAGATGTTAAGCAGTGATGGCCTCGAGGTTTAGGCGCGCGGTCGAGAATTTCGGCGGTCGCAGGTTCAAACCCCAGGCACACATCTCTGACTTTTCGAAGTTATGTGTGTATTCACAATGAATTATCACTTGCTTTAACGGTGAAGGAAAACATCGTGATAAAACCTGCACACCTAAAAGTTCTTAGTAATTTCTTAGGTGTGTAGTCCGCCAACCCGCACTAGGCCAGCGTGGTGGACTAAGGCCAAAACCCTCTCAGTTGTAGAGGAGGCCCGTGCCCAGCAGTGGGACGTAAAACGGGCTGATGATGAAAGATGTTTGAACGTTATTTATAGGATAGGGGTTCATCCACAGATCCTGTAGCACAAGCACTGTGCTCCATCTATTTTTGAAACCCCATGTTTTAGGTATATTTCTATTCATTTAAATAAACAGATTCCGTGGTGCTAAAATTACTTTCTTCACACAAAACCCAATAACACTTTTGCCCTTTCTGGAAAGAGAACTCAGCACTTTACAGTCCCCCGCATTGATACGAAAGCCCCGTGGCGCACTTGGCTAAATACTAGCATGAGAAACGAATGACCGTGGGTTCGATCCTCGCACCAAGACAAATGTTTATGTAATCCACAAATATTTGTTTCGAGCATGGATAATAATTTGTGAGACCAAAAAGTCTCTCGTAGTTTCTGATACCCACAACGCAAAACTTGTACTTTAGTGTGGGGTCAGAACTATGTATGTGACTGTTGGGTGTATTCATTTATTAACTGCGGAATGACGGCAAATATTTTTTTATATCATTACACAAACACCGTTGCTCCAATATTATGGCGTGCCTACAATTCCTTAAGGAGTGCCGATCTTAGTAAACAACTGTCATGATGTCATTTACTATTCCACGGCCTCTGATTTCCATAACACTACAATATAATACACATAATATATAAGTCGAATAAAGTCACAATACCGTTAGGTTTAATGTTAATATTGCCTTTTTTAGACGATCATTTCCTTTGCCAGCTTTGCATACATTTTGTTTAGGATTTTGCGGTGAATGAGTCATTTGAACGAGTTATTCGAGTTGCAATAGTATTAAAATCACACTTTTGGTTGCAAGAATTTTGCGACTAGCTGTAGTGCTGCAGTCAATCGCGGAATAAGGATAGAGGATTTTTTTAATACTAAAAAATTATGTACCTACGTCATCCGCAGTACAGAACAAACATAAAGTACATAATTGATATATTCATTCATTTTATAACGCTTTACTTAGTTTAGTGTAGGTAAAATTGTATAAATGTTTTTGTTTTCTTGTTTATATAATCCTTTTTTTTATTAGTCGTACACTACGTTCTATGTTTTAACTTTTAGTAGAAATTGTTTTGTATTGTGAACTATTACCTACTTTATATTTTAATTGTATTTGTTCTGTGTGTTTTCCAAAGAAATAAATTAAGTAAATTGCATGATTATAAAGTAATGGCACGATAAATATTAAATTCACAACCTTTTACTTTTACAGCACCCAGTTGTACATTCGCATTCGTTTGTATTTAAAAATTCTTAATCGAATTCCGATTTCACTAACGTATTCTATTATAAATATAATGATACGGTAATAGCAAAAAATACATTTGAATTACATAAAGATCGCGTAAGACTTGAGCGGAAATTGAATTTTACGCACTTTGATTCTTCAGTAAAAAATAGGTGTACAATTGCGTCAAAATATATTACGTGTTAAATTCTCTTCTAGCGCAACCAAACTGTATCTTCATTGATATTTCATATTAATAACGCAAAAATTACTCGGTCTAAAACTTATTTATCACTTTATTGTACACTCAGTTGTTAATCATAAAAATATGATACGTAGAGAAGGGTACAAATGGCGGTCTTATCGCACATAGCGATCTTTTCAAGACAACCATAGGATGGATTATAATTATTAATAATTAAAAGTTAATTAATCTAGAAGAATTTTGGGCATTTGTACATAGGCATTTATCTGCCTCGTGGTCTCGCGGCACAAGTATGTGCTGTGCGATCTAGAGGTCCTGGGTTCGATTCGCGGGTCGGGAAAAGTGTTTTTGGGTTTTTCCACTAGGAAATTCTCAGTAGCAGCACGGAGTATGGAAATGTGCCCTAAAAACGGCAATAGGATCACCTCCTATTACGTGGAACTGATACCTGGCGAAATGTGTGTGCAGAAATGCACCTCTGCCCAACCCTTCGGGGAATACAGGCGTGAGGTTATTTATGTACGTATGTTGTACGTAGGCCCATAATGGACACTAGCTCCTAAAGCAAGCTAAGGTTAGCGGCCTGAACAAGGTATAAAACGTTCTGGTTAAAGTTCGCGTTAACGGCATTTGAAAACAACCATATCAAATCGCTTGACAGTGCCCATTGTTAATCATTTGCAATATGCACGGTAGCTTACGTGTATCAGACATTCGATACGGCATTTACAAGAGAACACGTGAGAACATATTGACACTATGCAGCAGTATGCAGTCATTATTAATCGGTTTAGCAAAAACCTGGCAAAACCTTTGTGTTTCTATCCCAGGCACACATCTGGCCTCACACGTATGTATTCTTAAAACGGTAAAGAATAATATTATGAGGAAATCAGCAAACCGTAAAACATGTAAAGTAAAAATATATATTCGGGCTGTTCACCCGCGTTGTGCCATGATGGTCTTACCGTAAGCATCAGCACAAAGTATGGAGGGTAAAGGTAAGGAGTGTCATCTTGTGTCCGTCAAAATGTATTAAATTAGGGGGCGCCACATTAGCTTCAGCATCATAAATTTTAAAGGAAGCGGAAATCATTAAACATACTATTCACAGTTCAGGATATAAAATCACTCTAGCAACACGCGTTTTCTCATAATAACTCTTTAAGGTTATATTAACTACATTATTTTATACTATGCAAGTAGTTGACATTTTCAATAAACTACTTTAGTCGACAATAATATTAAATTCAGACCATGTACTTTGTTCACACCAGCGCCATTCTGGAAGGTTTTTGAACTGTTATTTACGACTGACAGCTGGACACTTTTTTCGATTTTCTACTATATGAGATGACACTCCTTACCTTTACTCTCCATAAGCAAAAAGACAATCTTTAAAAAAGAAAAAGATTTAAATTATAGAAACAAATGCTAACTAATAATACTCGCAATGGTTTCGTTTAAATAATTTTCACTAATATTTAATTGAATTTTTGATAAATAATTTCTATTAGGCATCGAATAACAGAAATTGTATTGTAAAATCTATATAAGACCCCTTGATTCGCCGCACATTTTTGTCGCGGGACCGATGAGGCAGGATATTATTGACATATTAACTATAATCTGATATACTTACGAAATGTTGTTATACTTCAATAAAAAAAAAATATCTCGGAAAAATAAAATTGCGAAAACTGTCGACACTCTGACAGGAATCTCTGGTTGCAATACTTCGCGACAATTTTAGATGGCCGATTGCGTTGCAAAAATTTTGCAATACGCATGTCCCTATGCGGACGGTTTCAACCATAATACGATAGTGCCTTTAGTTTACGTCGTTATAATCAATTAAACTATGCAGTATGAGTCACCGACTAGACCAGAGTAGTGCTGCCGTCTGTCTCTGAAACCTAATGCTAAGACTCAGATTTTTGGCCACGAAAACTGGTAATTGGGCTGATATCGGCTCTCTTTTATTCTTATTATTATATTATTAGTTCTCTAATACATACTACTCTACTATAAAAAATATAAAAAGAAAGATATCCTAAGCAATATATTACTATGAACATAAAATGTAGTAAGAAATATTATTCAAAGTAAAGTTAATGCTAATCATATTTGTGGAAATACGAGGAATATGCATATTATCATCATCAGCCACACACTCAATACTTGCAACGACCATCGCCCGTCTACCTTAGACACGCGTTATGTAACATTTTTTTAATAATATTTGCCTATGATGAAAAATAGCACCGTGTTTGGGATTGAAATCTACATTATTATTTTTTCTCTTTATTTTTTTTTATTGGGAGTTTAATCAAAATATGATTATGTCACTCCCGTACACACCAAATACATGTATTAACCACTACTTAATATTTACTAATTAAACTAGGAATATATATAAGTACATCAATAATTCTAACTATTTATGCATATAATAAAGGAACATTTTTAATTGTAAATAACTATAGATAGATATTTTTAACTAATACTTATACTTAATCTCCTACCATGTTTTTAAAATAGAGTTTGCAAAATCTCCTAGCCTCTCCGGAAAAGGGAGAGGCCAAGATCCTGTTGCATATTCCAAGTCCAGATCCCCCACGCAATACTTGTTATCTCTCACATGCATTGAAATTTACATTATAAACTGCTCTCACAACCAACATCCAACTTTATTAGCTACCGCAACTTACAATAATAACTTAAGGTCCAAAGTCCATTCAACATTGTATTGTACTTACTGGACCACGATTATGAATGATAAGATTGACAAACGCGGAAGAATTTGGAGCAGGTCACTTGTTTAGTTTAGTTTCGTAATCATTATGTCATCAGTTTAGTTTAACGCGTATTTTTAACTTGTTTGAACGCAGCCATATTTACTCCGAATCCAATTAGGAGGCGAATGTTAAAACGTCAAATCGTGGGGTGTAAAGTAACGTTTGCAAAAAAAATGTTTTTATTTTTGTTTTCCGTAAGTCTTGGAGTCAATAATAAAACATAAAAATCGGTACCCTTTCCAAGATAAAAAAGATAAACAAAAAGCACATTTTTATTTTATATCCACTTCAGGTCCGATTTTGACTTGCAAATCCCTCCCAATTTTGGGAACAAAAACAATTTGTCGAGAACACGATATCAATTTAATATCGTAAATAACTACCATCAGTCATAAAACACGTAGAGCACTTCTCTTTTGCCTTTTCACGGCAACCTTTGCCAAATTAGATTGCGTAAACTTTTCTAGCAAATAAAATACTGAAGAACTGTGTACAATTAGACATTTTACAAACAATACATAAAACTAGCGTCTTTTGCGCCATAAAACATCATTCGTCATGGCTGTTACCAAAGTCTGTGCCTAGCAATTGAATCTGCATCTTATAACTGACCGTTAATTTCGCAAGTTTCTTGCAACACCTTTATATAAGACTGGATTTAATGCACACAACGTTGCCACAAAACGTTACGAAAATCAGTTCATTAATTTGCTTTGAATTAGTAGGCTATTTAATCGAGGCATAGTCGTGCGGTAAATTTTAATTGTTATAGTACTCGCATGTACGTCACATAACCTATTTTAGGTAAAATTGCGAACAATATTAGGTATTTGTATCGTTTTTTACACATATTAAAACACTAATGTAAAAATATTTATCAGTATTATGAAGAACAGTGGAACACCACCGGTAAAGCTGATTTTTTAATAGCCTTTTGAAAAATATCTGTGAAATGGCTCGACTCCCTTACTTTTTGAATGTATCGATAATTTAGTAAATTGTTTAATTCAAATAAGACCATGATGATGAATGGGCGATAATTTATTATTATTTTCTGGTATCTTCGCAGCAAGTATTACGTTGTTGACCTTTATCCCCAAAGCATTTTGTGTCATTTAACATACACCATACATATAAATAAATGAATATGTACACCCAACAGTCTCACGCATAGTTCTGACCACACTCTAAGATCTCTCTAAGGTCTTGTGTTGTGGGTATCAAAAACTACGCGAGACTTTTCTGTCTCACAAACATCCAGACTCAAAACATAATTGTGGATCACACAAGCATTTGTCTTGGTGCGGGGATCGAACCCACGGCCTCTCGTTTCGCAAGCTGGTTTCTACCTAACTGCGCCATGGGGTTATCAAGCATTGATCATAAAAGAAGAATCTTCATCCATCACGTTTAAACACCTACTATTGACCTCAATTCGCAGAAATTAACGTTAGGATTTATATACCACAATTCTTAAAATTTTAAATATAATTAAATTTAAATACTAACCTCACTTTTTGCCATTCTCGTCAATGTCGAGCAATGTCAAGACGACCTTGCTTGAACGCAATATTCCATTTTTATTAAAAGGCGTAAAAAAAGTATAACCTTTTTGCTGTCGGTACTGATGCGCCCGAGTGGCTCCGTTTGTTGTCGTAGTGATCTATAAATACATCACACCCGCTCAGAGAATGCAAATGCTCACTTATGTATCAACATTTGTACCGAGATGATTTATCAGCAATCCACAAACCATAAATATCCATTGCTGACTCACTTCAGTACGCTTATATTGTCTTTAATCCTATTTTTCCATGCATTTTTAATTTATGACAATTTGCAACTTGGTAATTGTTGTCTATCACTTGATTTAAATTAAATATAATATCATCATCATCATCATTATCATCGTCGCCAGAAGAAGAAATTCCTAAGAACTTTTAGGTGTATGGGTTTCCTCACGATGTTTTCCTTCGCCGTTGAAGTACGTGATAATTCATCGTGAATACATACATAACTTCGAAATGTCAGAGGTGTGTGACCGCGCGCATAAACCTCGACGCCATCACTACTCCAAAGTCCAATATAGCAAGAACATATTAAAAATTGTACCTTTTGGCAATCCCTTGTGAAACTTATATTTTTCGGTTTTGAAAAGTAGCTCCTAATCGTTACATATCATTATCAGGCCATATACGTCCCACTGCTGTGCTCGGGCCTCCTCCTGGGCTGGCCTAGTGGGGGTTAGCGGACTACACACCTAAGAAATTCCTAAAAACTTAGGTGTGCACGTTTCATCACGATGTTTTCCTTCACCGTTAAAGCAAGTGATAATTCATTGTGAATACACACAACTTCGAAAAGTTAGAGGTGTGTGGCTGGGGTTTGAACCCGCGACCGCCAATATCGACCGAGCGCCTAAACCTCGAGGGCATCACTGCTTTTAAATACATATGCCTTCCAAAATCGTCAAACTAACAATAAAACTCACTAAGATTTCATAACATTAGTGATGATTTTAAAATAATGCTATTAGTACCTATATAAAGATCGTTAAGAAAGAAGCACTCATCATAAAAGATATAGAAGTTGCGAAGAATAAAAATGATGGTGTAAGGAGGATTAAACTATTTACGACAAGGCCAAGCCTGATTATCTAACATCTAAATGTAAAAACACCTTATAGTACAAAACTTGAGCTTATGACGGGTTTTTTCATTACGTGTATTTTACATTTCGCTATATTTTTCCTTGAGCCAGTTTTCTTATAGACAATGTTACCATGTTTTATAGATACTGGTTTCTCTATGATCTAATTGACCTTCAACGATGAGCTCCAACGCGTAATATTATAATCATAGCAAAAAACGTAATAGGATTACAAAAACACAGAAAAATATGATTAAAATAGCTTGGTTTTTTAGTTTTTATTTAGAATTAAATGTAAAACGTTCCAGCGAGATTGTTTTAAATGTTAAGTCTATTGTTTATCGGGACATCAAAGACTAGCTGTGGAATTTTCATGTGTATAAAAATTAATATTTTGCTTCAATAAATAATGCATAATAATTAATTAAATTGTGGTTATTATACTTATGCGAGACATATAAAAGGTTTTTAATAAGGCAGAAAGTTTTATAACATTTAATGAATATTTTAACCAAAGTTTTATAGAACTTTTTGACTCTGGCTTAGTTTGTTTCTGTACTACTAAGCAATAAATGCGTTCTCCAGACTAACGAGACTTCCCAAAATCCGACAGCCGTATGATTACTTGCACAGATGCGCGTATGACCGTTAAATACTTTTGATATTGCATCATACAGCCCATCGCACACTAATACATTTCATATTATAGCTTCACACGGGCGTTATAGCTTTGATATAGCAGAAGATCCGTAAATGACCATTCTATTTTTACAACAACTTTTCTAAAACTATTTAGCAGTTTAAGCTAACTTTATTGTAACCATTAACCAGTGGCGGTACTTTCATAGAAGCGCAAAAGCGTAACACGTTAATTTGTAATGTCTAGTCTATAATTGTTTATTGTGGGCTCAGGATATTCTCAGTAATATTTTAAATAGCTTTTGTTAAATAAACATTTAAAGCTTAAAGATTATTATTCGATTTTATTAAGGCAATCTGGGCTTTTGGGCTTCTAAGGAAGTACCGCCACTGCCATTAACGTCACTGAAATTATATTTAAAAAATCTACAGATATTGGAGTTTTAGATACATATTTAGAATATTAACTTCCAGGGAGAATTGTACCGCACATAAACAATTTATCAGTATTTTACCGCTCATACTTTTTTAACACCATAGTTTTACCAAATAGAAATAATAAGGGGAAAAAATATATGTTCAGTCTTTAAATGCCTTCTTAGCCGTTAGCTTTTAAAACAATGGCTGCGGGCTCGTGCACAGGTATGTAGATAATTGTGCACGCCTATTTGGAACATCCATCTAATTAAATCTGTCTTTACGACACTAAACTTACATCTTGAAATCATGTTATATTTATCCGTGTGAATGGCGGAGCGTTTATTTAACTAAAGCTACTGGATTTCAAGTAATTTCTATGCACGAATTGAACATAGCTTTACATAGCTTCCAAGATACACCCTGGCGCAATGAATGTGCGCTTGGCTCAACAGTACAAAACTCAAGAGCATCTCAAGAGCAACACTTGAGAAGTATTCGGGTTAATGATATTAAGAGTTTAATTATTACACTTGTAAAATGTAACATAGATTACTGACGCCGCTTTGCATTGCGAAACTTGATGCCTCAAATGTGTTGTTGATGAGAATAATGGTCTATAGGTTTAGGCACGCGGTCGAGAATCTCGACGGTCGCGGGTTCAAACCCCAGGCACATACCTATGACTTTAGAGTTATGTGTGTATTCCAAAATAATTATCACGTACTTTAACGGTGAAGGAAAACATCGTGATAAAACCTGCACACCTAAAAGTTCTTAGGTAATCCGCCAACCCGCACCCCATCAGCGTGGTGGACTAAGGTCTAAACCTAAAGGTCAATGGGACGCATATGGGCTGATGATGATGATGATGATTGGTGTTATGTACGTAATAACTAGTTGTCCGGATAGCGACCGCTGTATATTAGTTGTTTATCCCGCCATAGTGCCTCACGCAAGTGCGTCACATTCCGTAGTCAGTCTGGGTATATTTGGTCATAAATATTCATTGTCGGTTCTCCTTAACGATGATACTCTAACATTTTACTTTACCCAGAAATAAAAACTGAGATCTCTAGATCATAAAATTATTTTATGCCGCAATTTTGAGGCCACCGCCACTCAATAAACGCTCCATTGGACGTCCTACAAAGTGGACTGACGGCGTCATAAAAATTGCAAGAGGTCGCTGATTGCAAACTACATCCGGTAGGTGGCGCTTAATATCTTTAAAAATGTAAATTTCCACCAGACATGGGATTTCTAACGAGGATGTTCTATTAAAAGATAGCCTGCCTTTGGTCCCGCAGCGTAAAACGTGTTTCATGTCAGTCGACTCTTAATCTTATCCTTATTTGTATCTTACTGCACTTACCATCAGATGCGCTGAGATCTGAGATATCTCGCATTCGATTCCCAAATCGTGCGTGTAATCAGGTTTATCAATTATAAAATTTTCAACCCCTAATACACAAATAATAATTGACTGCCTCGTGCTCTCGCAGTACCCTAGAGGTCCTGGGTTCGATTCCCGGGTCGGGCAAAGTGTTATTGAGTTTCTTCATTAGGAAATTCTCAGTAACAGCACGGATTCTGGAAATGTGCCTGAAAAACGGCAATAGGCTCGCCTTACGCGGGACTGACACATACCTGGCGAAATGTGGGTGCAGAAATGCACCTCTGCCTACCCCTTCGGGGAATACAGGCGTAAGTTTATGTATGTATGTAATACACGAAAATAAAACGCACGGCTGTATCATTCAATTGCAAAATCAATTTGACTCACAAATGGATTCCGAGTGAAGTAAGTTCTAAGTCTCCGTCCTTAAAGTAAGCCTTGATATACGAAAATAATGGATGAAATTGTATAGAACGCATCTCGGCTGGCTAACACAATTTGCATTGACATTAATAAATGCAGGTCAACCGTACAAGGTCAGTTTTACACACCGATTGTATTGATGATATTGAATTAAATAATATTAGTATTAACACAATATATATGCGAATTAAATAATACTTTTCGACCTTGGCTAACAAATGCAAAAAGAGTAGCAGTACATAGTGAAACATTTTTTTCTGGTAATTTTATACGATTTTTAGTAATCGACACTATTTGCCTAGAACATTCTTATCTCTTTTGGTAGCTGTAATCAAAGTCATGTATAGTAGATTCGTACCCTAATCGAGAATATATTGTGATTATTGTTCGTAATTTGATGCGGTATTCAGTAATCGATCTTATTGCCTGAGTAGGCTCTTAATAATCTATTTATAGATATTATTACTCTAGTCATTGATATTTTTGTCCGTTGAATAATAAGACAATTAAATAAACTTAAATTTTATTATTTAAGTTTCCAAAAAAAAAACAATGTTTTTTCTGTTTTAAGCAACCAAAACAATATATTTTATGACAGAGAGACTTAAAATCACCAGTATCAGTCGCGGTATTCCCAAAGTAATTATTTTACTATAAAAAAACATAGATTTACATGACGTCACACTGGCCACTTAGAAATTAATTCAAGATTACGTAACCGTAGTTTAATATTTAATACCAGTTGCGTTTCAAAACGAGTTTGTTTTACATCTACAGTCGTTCGTGTGCGTGTTGTGAGGTGGACGATATCCGTAGAATCTGTTTGCATCGAACAAGGTTAACTGCTAAAATTCTGCATATTCAAAGAATCATTTCCTCTAAAGAATTTACGTTGTGTAAGAATATAAATAAATTTGGACTAAGCATTAATCTCGTGGGATTAATTGCCGCGGGCGATCGTGAGGTCTCGGGATTTGTTTCCGTGTCGGGAAAAACGATATTAATACTTTCCTTTGGGAAATTCTTAGTAGCGCGGAGTCTGGAAATGTGACCAGGAAATTGCAATACTTTCGCTAAAAATTGCTGTTGGCGAGATTAGGGTGTAAAAATTAAGCTTTGCCTACCCTTTCAGGGCTACAATCTTCAATAGTATAAAAATTATGTACACAATCTATCTATGTATAAGTATTTTATTTTAATATATTTTGAAATGTATTTTTTTATAAAACTTTATTGTATTTAAAAATAAGTTAAAATAAATAAATACACAATATTCACTCTTTCAAATTAAAACATTAAAAAACCATCTGAAGTATGGCATTAAATTTCAATTTCCTTTGTCATTTGGGTTTACGAAACCATTACTCAAGCATCGCATCAGAATGGATTACAAAGGTTTATAGTAAGGTTAAAGAAGAGCAAACAACAAGCGAATTACGTTTTATTAATAGAATTAAGTGTAATTGCATTGGTAAAGCATGTCAAGGGCCATTAAAACTCTTGAATTGTGTTTAAAACGCTCCCCTCGATATTCAATTTATGAATGGTAACCTATTCACAGAGTTTGTATTAAAATTAGTAAAAAAATCGACTGCATTGATGGACTCGCAGCATATACTGGCTTAGGATTGTGATGTCCAGGGTTCGATTACCGGATCGGGGAAATTGTTATGGGGTTTTTATGTAAGAGCACGGAGTATGAAAATTTTACCAGTGGGAAATCAGTTTTCGCATGTTTTGACTTTACGAAAAATTTAATTTGTTAAACAATATTTTTTTTCCTCAACAATTTTGCTAATATGTATAAGTACATAATCATTCTAATTATTATTTTACGTCTGATATTCTATTAAGTTGATTTAACACGTTGACAATATTTAATCGCCCTTACCAATAAGTGTCAACGCGGTCTTAAAAAAACTCATAAAAAACACTTTTCCGTTTTAAATGGCATTTTATTTTTAATAAACTTATCTAAGTACTTAAATACATACTTCATCGTGTAATTGACATAAAGTATGCGCGCTGTCTTGTTAAATAATAGAAATAAAATAAAAAACAATTAAAACAACATCCGTTCCAAACAATATTACGAAACGCAACGCTCGAGATGTAATTCTCGCATTTGAATAATTAAAATCGTCCGTAATTGTTCGGAACGCTCGCCTACTGCTCCACTTCGCAACTGTAATTAGGTAACACAGAGCAATCTTCACGGTTGAATGCTTATTTGCTATGCATTTGCCAGATTTGGTGTAATGGCGCGAAATCTTTGACATATAATCTCACTATTGGTCTATGGTTCTAGTATTTTTGCTAATATTATTACGAAATTTTACTTTACTTACTTGATTTAAAAATGATATATTATAGATTTTTTTAACAGAAAAATACTTAAATTTATTCTTCAGTTAAAAATGATTTAAGAAGCTTGTAAATTACTAAAATATTACTTGAATATTTGTAATAATAAGGTCAATAACATTAAGCTAATTGTTATTATGACTTATGTTACAAAAAAATGAGACTAATTATTAAAATAATTAATATGTAGGTAATTTAATTACTTAACACATTTAATGAACATCGACACATACTTTTATATTGGCTTATTTTTAAAATTATATTTAAAAACATACGGTATGTGCGTACAACGCCATCTATGTTTACTTCAAGTAAGCATTGTCATATCAATTCTATACAGCTATTTCGGCAACACACCCAATCGTCAGGATGGCCGAGCGGTCTAAGGCGCCAGACTCAAGGTTTCCCTTGCCTGTTCAACGGGTATGAGCTGTTCTGGTCCTCTCTGAGGGCGTGGGTTCGAATCCCACTTCTGACATAACTTTTTGTTATGTTTTTTAATGTTTACTTACTTATTTACACAATATTTTGCAATAAAACAACAATATTTTGATGTACCTATTTTTTTTTATTGCTATGTTATGAACGGTGCTGTTTTTTACTACAAATTTTTTTGGTCACTCAAGCCGCGGTATCAACGGGCCTGCGACTGTCATAAAATTTGTCCTGTTCCTGTACAGTATTATTCCTCCTGCAGGTGTGCAGTGTCTGTGTGATGCGCTCGCACACAGTGCTGCTGCTCGCGGTAGCACTGTGCCGCGCCGCCACCACACTCGACTCGGAGCTCGGCGTCGGCAAAGCTATCAACATATTTATGAGGTATTTACATTACAACAATACATTATTTATATTCTCACACGATCTGTATGCTTGAATTTGACATTGCCTTATGCATATTTTTTGGGTAACATTATTTTTGGGTTTCATATAATGTACATAACAAATCAATCTTTTACTGTTAGTGCACTGGAATTGTTCCGGGTTCGAACCCCGCTCGGAAAAATATTTTTTAAGCCGATGAATTTAATATTTGCATTTACTGTGTAAGTTCTCGTGTGGAACCACATATTTTTAGAAAAATGCAAGCATTTTTATTTATCTCGATTTTTTGTCGACTATAATTTTTTTTATGGTAAATATAAGTTTGCTGAATGATGCTAGTAGTGTTTTTAAGGCAAATAGAAGTAACTTGATATCTAAAGATTAGATAATTTCCTATGGGTGTAAAAGATACGCATCGTTAGGCTGTGGAGGCCGAGAGTAGCCGATACCTATACATTTATTCATTATTGACCTGTTCCTATTGTGTACAGATATCTAGTGCAATACCTATAAATGTATAATATGAAATATGAACTTTACGTGTTATACCCCTAAATACTTATATCCGCTCATCAATGCCCATCAATGGTCTAGTTTCTAATTTGTTAATGTTTTGTTTTGTTAGTTTCTATTTTGCTAATCAAACTGGTTAGAGTTTGAAGCCATATAAATAATGCACATTTTAACAACTGAAATCTTTTTCAATGTTAGTGTAAATAGTAATATGTATTAATTTTATTTAAAAGACAATCTCAGAAATTACAATGATAGATAAAATAAACAGAGCCATCTATTAGCACTAATTTGAAACATTTTTGTCATTCACTTTAAACCAAACAGCGCCATCTATTATCGAGTGTAGTATCAAAGACCTCATTTATTGTATTATTATTTTTAATTATTTATTTTCGTTCTTCAGATATGGCTACCTCAGCATCTGCATGCGCGTGGTGCCGCGCAACGACACCGAGGGCTGGGTGTTCCGCGAGCCGACGGTCAGCGTGTTCCGAGACGTGGAGAGGTTCGCCATCGCGCCCAAGCCACGCCAGCCGAAGACACTCTTCGACGGAGATTTCCACATGGAGTTCTGCGATAACCTGAAGCAGCTGTTGCAGGCGTATTTTAGAGATTTTAGCTTTGAAAGGTTAGAAAAAAAAACATTTAAAATAATTTGTATGCTGTGTATCTCAACAGTTGATTAAGAAACATGTTAGAGGACGTGAATTTGCAGCTCGCAATGAAATAAATATTTCAATGCACAGTTAGCATTAAGATCGTTAATTTTATATTTACACCTATTTTAAGAATTTAATTATATTATTTACTATTTTTTTAAATAAACTTAGTCTTAGTTTAAACTAAGTCGTGATGGCCTTGAGGTTTAGGTACGCGGTCGAGAATTTCGACGGTCGCGGATTCAAACCCCAGGCACACACCTCTGACTTTTCGAAGTTATGTGTGTAATGAATTATCACTTGCTTTAACGGTGAAGGAAAACATCGTGATGAAACCTGCACACCTAAAAAGTTCTTAGGAATTTCTTAGGTGTGTAGTCCGCCAACCCGCACTAGGCCAGCGTGGTGGACTAAGGCCTAAACCCTCTCAATGGTAGAGGAGGCCCGTGCCCAGTGGGACGTATATGGGCTGATGATGATGTAATTGTAAATAAATATGTACTTGTTATTTAATGTGTGGCGATTGAGTTAAAAGTTACAGTCAGATGCTTGTTTTCGATACCACAGCACTGCACACGGCCGTTTTACACCAGAATATCAACCTACATTTTATTTTTTACGAGAAAACCATTTAATATTTCAGACTGGAGCGACCATGGCGCGCCTTTACAGCCGGCTGGCCCACAGACATAATGGCGCGGAACCTGGGCATAAATTCATCGTTCATCAACGGAGATCACTGCTACGTACTCGTCAGGGTATCCAGGTATAATAAATAAATTAATACACCAAACAGTCACATACATAGTTCTGATCCCACATTAAGATACGAGTCTGGTGTCTTGGGTATCAAAAATTACGAGAGACTTTTCGATCTCACAAACACCCAGACCCGAAACAAATATTTGTGGATCGCACAAACATTTGTCTCGGTGCAGGGATCGAACCCGCGGCCTCTCGTTTCGCAAGCTGGCGTCTAGCTAACTGCGCCACGGGGCTGTCAAAGGCTGTCACGGTCACATAATCTTCAAACTATTTTTTTGGATATAGGACATTCTTTTTATACTGTCACTGCAATCGCTCGAACTGGCAACTGATGGTGAGTGCAGAAACTTGACTGAAAAGTGATTCCAATCAGTAGACATAATTATTTATTATACCATTTTAATACTGATATACTTACGGATTTTACTCAGTACATCAGCAAATTTTGCCTCTGAAATCTCATTGTACGAAACGGTAGAAGGTTGCTTCATATCGGTTTTACTACGCCGATTTTCTAATTTTTACAAATGTCAGTCCTATTTGACAACAACACGACTACACATAAACTTTTTGACTATATAGCTTTTGGCGTCTATAGGTCCGATAAATCATCATCATTCTCTTGCTCTGTTCCCAATTCTATTTGGGGTCGGCGCAGTATGTTTTATCCTTCCAAACATCCATATCAGCCGTCATGTCTTTTTCTTCCACACTTTCTCTCACACACTCCATCCGTCTTTTATTTGGCCTTCCTCTACTTGTCCATCCTTCAACTTTCATACTCATTTCTTTTTTTCAATAGGTCCCATAAAAGAATCAGTAATATTGACCTCTTGATCGCCTTAGCTACTTTAATAATATTAATAACACTACATTCCAGGTTCCGCGAGACAGCAAAACTGAGTGATTTACCACCCAACATCCCTGTTGAAGACGTGGTGTACGAGGCCATTCAGGATTCCACTATAGGAGACACTGCTACTATAGCCGACTTCATTCGTAAATATGGCTCCCACTACATCGCGTCCTACATTACCGGTAACTCCTTATATCAGGTGAGATTATTAAAAACGTATATATCATCATCATCATCAGCCCATATACGTCCCGTACGTACAACTGAAAGGGTTTATGCCTTAGTCTGCCACCCTCGTGTCTAGCTAGAATATAGGCTGATATTACACACATACATAATCTCACGCAATCGCATGTATTCCCGGAAGGAGTTGGCAGAGGTGCAGTTCTGCACCCTCATTCCTATCAGTCCTACGTAATAGGGAACTGCTACTGCGGTTTTTCGGGCATGTTCCGAGACTCCGTGCTGCTACTGAGAATTTCCTAATGGAAAACCCAATAACACTTTTGCCCGACCCGAGAGTCGAACCCGACACATCTAGATCGCACGGCACATATTTGAGTCGTAATATAATATTTTTATACGTGCATTTTGTAATACACAAGTCGGAAATGTGTCTTGTGGATGTTAAGCCGGAAGGACAGTTAGATCCGGTCTATAGCCAAAAATGGATTGCTTGATAGTACCTCGTGTTCGTCTATCTCCTGACCAGTTTTTTTATAAGACGTCAACGTAACTCTTAGTATTTTAGTGATGAACTCTCAGCCATGCAGATTTCCTCACGATGTTTGCCTTCTCTGTTATCCTTCACCTAAAGATACCTTAATGGTTTACCTTTATGTTTTAACTAAGATATATTCAAGCCTAAAGCTTTGGTTATTGAATAATTGGCAGTAAACATCGGTTTTCCAAGATTGTTTTTGACTCAATCGTTATCGGGTTTTGGAATCGACACATCCTTGAGGGCAAGGTTTGAATGGTCCATGATCTACACGATCTGTCACCAGGACGGCTACGAACTGGTAATTGATAGTCTGCTTGATGAGTGAATGTTAGACGGTAAAGGTAAAACATTTTAAGGCAACCCTTTTTATGACATGGAAACATGTTTTTCATACCGTTATGATTGTTAATTTATTTATTCATTTATCACACTTCACTTTATACCACATAAAAATATGGTTAAAAAAACTAATTACAAAACAAAAAAATGATTTAAACACGGTTTAAAAAGTAGAGACTAGAGAGAAATTATTTCAATAATCACTCATCAATCGAAAGTGCTTAACGTAGCGTCTCAATTTCTCAGAAACTTAGATTACATATCATGATTCTTACTCCTGAAAAGACCTCCCTATTTTAAACCTAAAATACGATAATATTATTGAATTGAAACTATTATGCATTTATTTTACTACACTTTAATAAATCTATTTAGGTGTTCGTATTCTCAAGGAGCGTGTACGCCAGGATCAAAGAGCGGGTGAAGTCTAGAGGCGTGTCGGACATTCCGCCCGCAGACATGAACCAATACTTCTCGCCGCTGTTTGCCGAACATGTTGGCGCCATTAAGGTTTGGACTGTTCTCATAGTGGCCTGATTCTACAAACATTGGAACAAATGTTCGATATACCTACAAAATGAAAACTTTATCTTTATATATAATATTATAGATATTTTTGTTATTAATTATGCAATAGACTGTTTTTTTTTCTTCTGAAAATTAAATACATTAAGTATTTGTGTTTGAAATAATAAAATTAATGTGTGATTTTATCTTCTAACTTACCTGCATTTTTTGAGGACTATAACAAAAGTTTCTGTTTAATGTGTTAATAACAATATCTTATGTCTATGTTTTCGTTATTCATTTTGCATGAATCATTAGTAGAATCAGGTCATCTAATGCATGAAACATCCACATCTTTCATACATGGATGTCATTACTGCATCGCGCATACAAAAACTTCTTTTCTAAACCATCACCAAAACATACTATTGTCATTGCATCCTCTCCACTTCTATATCACTCATTCATGGCACACGATTTAAAACTGGAAAATCAGAACATATTTCGAGGTTAGCTAATTGCCAACATTATGAAAGAAAAATGGATAAAAGACAAATTATAAAAATGGAATGTGAGATATTAAAAAAGAAGTTTTTAACAGTCCACACCTTACATAACCTGGAGTACACGCTGAAAAATAATTAAATAAAAAGCGTGAATGTTGTCTATGCTCTCACTCCAGGTATTTGTGTTCTCTAGAACCGCATACACTATGATCAAAGAGAGACTAAAGAGTAAAGGGGTGGCTGATATCACTGCCAAAGAGCTGGAGGGCTACTTTTCGCCGTGGCACGCTAAACATATTGGACAAATAAAGGTAAAAACAACGCGTAATAACGGCATAATATTCTTACGTAACATCCTTAAAAAAGTTTATCATTCTTCCTCAATAGATGGCAGCACTTTATTACATGTCATTCAATGCAAATCATTTCCATAAATTATTTAATTACCATTAATGAATCTTAACTACATCTTAATTTCATTGCATTGTGATTCACTTCATACGCACGAATCGATTGCATGTATTTGACTGTTTGCATCACGTAAAAAAGTTATTTTTTAATTTACAACATGTTTTCGGCTTTAAAATTGTAATGCTACTTGTTTTTATGAATCGATTGGATGTCACAACAAATTGTTAAATCAATTAATGTACAGAACATGTTTCGCTTGATACTCCAGTAGTAGGTATAATGGAGTAGTTTCGTAAAGTGAAACAAGTATTACAGCACGAATTTCAGAGTGCACGTTTCAACTTTGTAAAGGAATGGCTTTTAATTACAATAAGAATACAATCTTTGTGTCTTTTAAACACAAGGATGTGAAACGAGATAGCATATAATATAATCGATGTCTGCGGCAGAGCGGCCATTTTTGTATCATATTATTTAAATGATTTTTGAAGAAATAATTTTTAGGTGTTTGTTCAAAAAGTCTACCGTAATTTTTAAAAATTATTACAAAAGACATATCTTTAGATCAGATCTACCTTTGTTTATTTATTGGGTTTATTTTTCAGGTGGCAAGTGGTAACAAAACAGTAGAAAATTGGGCTATGAAACGTCTTCGAGTACATTATTACATATTCTCTTATCCAAGTCTACTGAAATTGCACGGAGAGCCCACATTATTGAGGAATCTTGACTCTTTGCTCGGAAACGAAGCGTTACTACAACTAGAATTAAAAACACTTTCACCCGCATTCAAAGACAGTAAGAAGAAAAAGTGGTTTGAAGAAGTCATAGACAATTATTTAAAATTATGGGAGAGTAACATGTGATAGTGGAATAAGGTGATATAGTATAATTTTAGATTAATTTAATTATTTTAATGACACCTCCAAATGATTGCTGCATGGTGCGTGTGCTGAGTTAAAACATGAAAATAATCCATTATTAATTAAAAATGTGAAAGAATATTAGTCTGATTTTATTAATATTTGTGTATGTCTTTAAAATAGCGGGCAGGCCCCTCATCAATTATAATCATTTAAAATATTATTCATACATATACAGAATCCATATTAAGTATTGATTGCTACGATACGTAATTTTAATCATGATTTTAAAAAAGAGAACCTATCCAAGGAAATAATCTTCCACTTTTGTATTGGGATAATAACATAATGTAGTTTAAAAATAAACTTGATTGCAGCAAAAATTTGCATAGTTCCATAAAAATTTAAAAGATGGCATCACTAACCTGCAGTTGAAAATAACGGTTTTGTGCATGACCACTGCCAGCGTGCCTACTATTTTTTTTTATTATTTGTGTGATCAGATGTTTTAAAACTGCTAAGATATACGAAATAAATAAAATAAAGTAAATAAAAAATATCCGACAAAACTTGTAAAGAATGTTATAAGAAAATAATAAATTAGTAAATTGCGAAATATGAAAAAAAAAACTACTACTTATATTTAAATTTGTGCCTTATTAACAGTATTTAATAAGGCACAAATGAGCGCCTTATTTATTAATGTTATGATAAGTATGACGTCTATTTAATTAATTACATGAATAGATTATGGTTTCCAATTTCTATCAACGCCATCTCTGGAATATCTCTTGAAATGTAAACTCAAATATATTTCATTCTGTTGTGAAATTTTCATGTGCAATAAGATGAAATACGCTATCGTTTATAATAATGTGTGCCTATATGTAATGCGGGATCAAACTTGATAATGCATTTAATTTGAAATATGAAATGGAAATATTTTGTGAAATGTTTAAAGATATTGTGATAAAATACAGTTTTTTGACTTGAACTCGAATTTTTATTTAATCACCATTAAGTAGGTACTCAACAATTTAACTTTCTAGTTATTGAGACAGCAAAAATAAGAATACCCTTCTACATCAATGTGGAGTTTGCATACTATTATAAATCCTCACAATTTCTTAGGTTATATTTCATCAATTTCTTTCTACTATGTAGTGCAAATGGTAGAAGTTTTCTATAACGAAATTTTCGTAACTTCGGCTATCCAAAATCAGCTCGTTTCATTCTGTGTACAATTGCTAAGTTCTTGTGTAACAGCGTTAGCTCATTTTTCGTTATTCCTAATCGCCTCCACCTTCCCAATGTACCTTAAAGTTGATATTCTTGTTTGAGGCTTTGCTACAGTTATGCCGTAAGCTGGATACCACAGATTGACGCTCTGTACGCTTATATCACCGACGAGTTTAGGGTTCTTTACTTGATTCAACAATTATTGTAACTAGTACAATAGGATCATATTGCTGTTTATCAGACCCATTGCCAGTCTTCGTTCTGCTACTGATAATTTCCTAAAGTAAAATCCATACAATCAGTACGGGAATAAGTAGTGATGGCCTCGAGGTTTAGGCGCGCGGTCGAGAATCTCAGCGGTCGCGTGTTCAAACCCCAGGCACATCTCTGACTTTTCCGTGTTATGTATTCACAATGAATTATCACTTACTGTAACAGTTAGGGAATCGTGAAGAAACCTGCACACGTAAAAGTTCTTAGGAATTTCTTAGGTGTGTAGTCCGCCAACCCGCACTAGGCCAGCGTGGTCGACTAAGCCTAATCCTCTCAGTTGTAGAGGAGGCTCGTGCCTAGCAGTGGAGCGGTAGGTATATGGGCTGATGATGAATCAATACGGGATTTCAACTCTTCGTTTTCTATTGTACACTGCTTATTTATACTTACTTACGAGCCAGGTTGACATAAGATGACGTAACGTTGAATTTTTATCTAAGCCCAGATCCCAGAAAGTGTCAACAAGTATTTAGGTTAGGTTGGTAAATTTTTTCAAACAAGAATAACTTGCAATAACTTGAAAATTGCGTTATCGTTGAATTGAGGTCGGTGTTTGAATCACGAATTATCTTTAAGAACAAACCTAGCGACCGATAGCGTGTCATTACTCTTTTCTAGTGTCATTCCTCTTTTCATAATTTTTAACGTCGAAAATATTGAAGATACTGCGTATTGTATTAAATACGACAATTCCGTCTACTGAGTATATTCGTATACTATCTATCTTATCTGGTAAAGAACACAAAGCGGCCTTAACGAAAGTCACTTTTCTGTGATCATGATTATAATCACTATATATAGTGAAGAATCAAATGTAAGGAAATTATATTACGTCACAAATCTCATTTGAAGGCATTTGATTTATCTGTTGACGTTCACGTTAAAAAAAGAGTTGAGTGACTACACTGCGCCAAGATACCACATCTTGAACGCGGAAATCTAAATCCGAGTATAAAATAAAATAAAAAATTTAATTAATATAATATATGAATACACTCAACAACACCCCGATCGCTCAATATTTTGGACCTTAAAAACACTTGAATTGAGAGGAAAAAAATTGCAAAATAGAAAAACAGTCTGTATACAGATTATAATCGACACTGCATCAATTGCCAGGGGAAAATAAAATAAGATTTTAGCTTGTTAAATAAATTACGATGTATTAAAGTTGTATTTATTAATTGGTCACCAGTTCTATGAATTAATTTAATTAATGTTTAATTCCAAATGTCAAGTTCGTGGAGGTTATCTGAAAAACGTGTCGAGAGCCGGTCTGCGTCTCATCAGACCTTGGTCCTCCGGCGATTGACAAATTTTATTTAGAACACATTATCTATAAAAAGATCCCCACTTAATATATCTTAATAAAATGTAATATAAAATGTCACTAAAATTTGACACAAACATTTTTCCAACAAAATAATTGTTTAGAAGGCTTACAAATATTTGTCCAGATCAGGATGTCTTTGTGTTAATTAATACAACGTTCTATATGAGGACGAGAGAGAAAGAGAAAAATATTGGTAAAATAGGCTACATTTGTTGACACAGATCTTGGCAGCCAGAATGGCGCCAAATAGAAATAACGAATATACGAGTCGATGTGACAGCGATGCAATACGAATACATATCATCATCATCAGCCCAAATACGTCCCACTGCTGGGCACGGGCCTCCTCTGCAACTTAGAGGGTTTAGGCCTTAGTCCACCACGCTGGCCTAGTGCGGGTTGCCGGACTACACACCTAAGAACTTTTTAGCTGTGCAGGTTTCCCCACGATGTTTTCCTTCACCGTTAAAGCAAGTGATAATTCATTGTGAATACACACATAACTTCGAAAAGTCAGAGGTGTGTGCCTGGGGTTTGAACCTGCGACCGCCGAAATTCTCGACCGCGCGCCTAAACCTCGAGGCGATCACTGCTTCATGTTTTCATTACTCGCATATAATCAATTTCTCTCTAGATCCAGTTCTGAAATCTATACAGACGAAATCCAGGGAACAAGGAAGTAATAAAAGAAATATAAATGTTATTAAATGCCTCCATCTGATAGAATCAGTCTAATAGGTCACAAATGCTGGTGATAAAATCTTTAATTGTTTTAATTATGTGTGTATTCACAATGAATTATCACTTGCTTTAACGGTGAAGGAAAACATCGTGATAAAACCTGCACACATAAAAAGTTCTTAGGATCTTCTTAGGTGTGGTGAAGTCCGCCAACCCGCACTAGGCCAGCGTGGTGGACTAAGGCCTAAACCCTCTCAGTTGTAGAGGAGGCCCGTGCCCCGCAGTGGGACGTATTTGGGCTGATGATGATGATGATGAATGAATACATAGTTGCCCCCTCTAGTACCTACAATTTGCCAGGCATCGAAACCACTTTAAGTTAAACCACATAGTTAACAACCTTTGTGCCTTTCACCCAAATATATTCCATGGTTTTTGCGTTACGCAGTTTCATGCGTATAATCTTTAACATTTTGTAATGTTAGTAGGATTGTATAGCTTGAGCATTGCAGCAGCAGACATCGAAAGTAGTAGACACTAACTTTCTCTCTCTACAACAGTTAATTTATACGGGGTCCGACCTTCGTAGGTCAGACCTGCAATAAAAGATGGAAATCCTACAATAACAGAGGGATCTAAGCATACCTACAGACGTATTGTATGCTGGTGGATTTAACACATGAATTTCCTTTTGGAGAAATTTCAGGAATGCAGATTGCCAAACAATGAATCCTTCATTATGTACATCATACAACTTCCAAAGGTAAGTGCATAAAATTAGAAACTGCGTCTGCCAAATTAGTATCTCTATATTCTGCGCCAAATTCTCAAACTCGAGGACTTTGGCTTCAAACTTTAATAAAACTCTCGTAAATGTAAATAATAAAATTAAAAAACAAGTCACACATAGAAGCTATTCGTCAATTTATATTTAGTAAATTATCCGTCATTCGGATAATGACACGACCCTTGACACACTTATAAATACAGGACACAAATCCGGTACTATAATCAGTATTATTAATAGCTTTAGAACCATACATCGCAAACCCGATTACCTTAACAATTTTTTATAACTAAGATGCAAATTTTATTTGCTACTAAAAGCCTTATTCTGCTTTATCTTGATAATTATTAACAACACTGATATTTTGAAATTAATCAACGATGAGAAGGACTACCACCCCAGCGGCTGATAAACAGAATCACAGAGTAAAAACCTTCTCAGAAATTAGTGAGTCAGGTAATACTGCCTACTATATGTAATATTTGAATTAAGGCCTAATTATGCTGTCCTATGGTTAGTAACGACTGACTATATATTTTGTAAGACTTTCTTACATTGCCTATCTTCTTAACTTATTACGCCTACACCCTTTCTACTATTGCAAAGTTCCAAGCTCCGATGACGGTAGGCTTGCATAGAAAAATAGATATTGCTCATTAAATAATAATTAAAATTGATATTATGACAGGGTAATGAGGATCCAATGACTATTTACATCCAGTTTAAATGTCCAAAAAACAATAAATAAATATAAATAAATAAATACACCCATCAGTCACATACATAGTTCTGATCCCACACTAAGATACAAGTCTTGTGTCGTGGGTATCAGAAACTACGAGAGACTTTTTGGTCTCACATACACCCAGACCCGAAACAAATATTTGCGGATCACACAAACATTTGTCTCGGTGCGGGGATCGAACCCGCGGCCACTCGTTTCGCAAGCTGGTGTCTAGACAACTGCGCCACGGGGCTGTCAAAATTAAATATAAGATACAGTTTTAATTTTTGTTAAAATTTATTCTATATCATAATAAGGTGCTAAATATATCCAACTTAGTGATGAGCATTCTAAAGCATCCAAAGAAACATAATTTACTTTACAAGCCCATTTATCGATGAGAGAAATTATTGACAGTCAACTAGGAAAGCGAAAGTCAATAACAAAATACTGATATTAAATATGGTGAATAGAATTTAGATAGCCAATAAAGATACATCGTGCAAAGGGGAAACAGTATAAAACAAGTGACACGCTGATAAATACCATACTAATCTCTTAGGTCAAGTTCAGACGATGTTTACTCCGTGTTAATATTAGCAAAATGTGAAAAAAAAACCTCAGTTGATACGTCGCAAGCACGCGACTACTTTGTCAGCAATGTGGTGATCGGTGGGAAATATGTGGGCTTCTGTGATCCTGGTACTGTGTGTTGTCGCCCTGTGCGGGAGTGAGGAGGGGGACCTCGGCTACGGATTGAATATAGGCAATGCAATCGACGTGTTCGCCAAGTAAGTGTGCTTCACTTGTGTACTGACAAGATCCGGCACGTTTTAATGTAAACGCGATAAAAATAGGTGATATGCTCATGTCAATGATTGTACCAATGTATCCGTAATACACAACTACAATTAATGATTCAGTGTGGTTTATAAACGCGTGTAGAATTGACCAAATTTTATCTGTGGGGATAAATGTTCAATTACTATAAAAATACAATTATAAAATAGTTAAAATCTCAATAACTTTGATACAGTTATAATTATGGATATGTTACTTAGTATTATAGATACAAATAAAAAAGCAAAATTTCATGGTATGGTAAAAGATATTAAGTTTAGAAGTTGATTGTTGTTTTTAACACGATTCACAAATAGATACTCGTAAATGAGTGAATCAGAAAAAAAATATCTTGTTGCTTCTTCTGGTACCTCCGAAACATGGTTCGCACATCAATGTCAAGCCATAGTTATGTGCGTGACAATTATTTGTATAAATTCATAAATTGTATAAATATGAAATATTATTCAGCTGTAATTTAGCATAAATATGTCGGTATCCAGACATTTTAGATAGAGAGTAGATTTATGAACAGCAACAACAGAGAATTTAGCTTAGAGTATGACCTTCTCCATAAGACACTCACTCACTATAGGAATTTGTGTAATCCACAATTCTTCCGGACCTGGATAGTATGAGACAGGGACTCAGTTATTTTTACGTGTATTTGTTTCAATTTCAAAATTTTCAGCTATGGGGACCTATCTCAGGTCACGCAAGTGGTATCAGCGGACTACGAAGGCGAAGACACGAGAGATCTCATAGTGCCTTTCAGCGAGAAAAATCTCAGAGTATTTGCCAACATCAAGAGTAAGATCACCACTGAAGACCACGAAGGCATTACAGGCATGGAAGTTCTACTTTGTGAAACATTTGAAGACTTGCTAAACGTGTACTTTCAGAACTTTAAAATTGAGGGGTGAGTAACTATCGTGAGCCGAACTCAATATTCGAAAACACTTAGTTTTTATTTAAATTACTGCGTGAAGAAAAAAGAATATAATTAAAAAAACATCGTAAGATTTTGATCGGATTGCTTGAACTGCAGGCAATATATTTTATATTTACACTTTTAATTCATTATCAATTGAAGTCTTCAGTAACGGTACGTAAAGTAATTGATGTGGCTAGCCTATTATGGATATGATCAAGTTCACCACTAAATTAAATCTGCATTTTTTATTTCTTCTAAACAATTGTAATTTTCTTATATTTCAGTACCGATGTACCCTGGAAGGCATTTATGGGAGATTGGATACAAGATGAAATATTACGAACATTTGGCATTGAATATGACGCCAACCCTGAAAATTGTTGCTATGTTCTAGTAAAGCTAACTAAAAAACACAAATCTGTAGAATTAAGGGAAAGTCTTCGAGGATCAATGGTTAAAGATTACGTCTCTAGGGCTGTCAGTGATCTGAATGTGAGCGATGCAAGCGAAGTAAGAAGATTCATGAAGAGCTATGGAACGCATTATATCGAATCTTATATCACTGGGAACAGTATTTACCAGGTACAGATATTGCTGTTAATTTTTCCATAAATCCTTTTTAATTGCGAGCTTAGAGCGATCCTACAGCATCAAGCGTCGTCATTTGGACGAAATCAGCTGAAACATCAGACAAACTACGATCGGTGGTCTGCGCGAATCACAAGCAAAATGTTCAAAGAGAATTTTCCATATTGATTCAAGTTAAAAACGTAGTTTAACGATTACCAATTAAGGCTAATTTTGAAATGTCATTAAATATTTTTCAGGTATTCAAATACAAAAGAGGAGGCTACAACATGCTACGGTCATACATAAGGGTGCGTAGCTTAAGGCCTTGGATACCAGACAACCTAAGATTTTACTTCTCATCATACTATTTGAAACAAGTTGGCGATATTAAAGTAAGTAATAACGTTTCTATTGATTTCCATGAATACAGTATTTCAAAAAAATGCTAGTTCTATAAATAACCCAGTAACAAATGAAACGATTTCTACTTTCTAACCATCAGCTAGCTATTGAAAGTTCAAGTACGAGTATATAAGTCTAGTTGAATGTTTATCAAATCTAACTTCATATTATTAAATAATTTATTGTTTATTATTAGATTGGTTTAGGTTCCTCCAAATTATGCCTTATTTCGTCCCTTTTATTATCACAATTTGCTGTAATTTTACCAATACAATTATAAAATGATCCGTGAAGGCCGTTAATCATCATCAATCTTCATCAACAGCCCATATACGTCCCACTGCCGGGCACGGGCACAACTGAGAATGTTTAAGCCTTAGTCCACCACGCTGGCCTAGTGCGGGTTGGAGGACTACAAACCTTATAAATTCCTGAGAACTTTTAGGTGTGCAGGTGTCCTCACAATGTTTTCACAATTAAAGTAAGTGGCAATTCATTGTGTATACACACATAGCTTCGAACAGTCAGAAGTTTGAACCCTCGACCGCGCCCTAACTAACCCCGAGGCCATCACTACTTGAGTAAATGCTGTTAATAGATCTTTATTCTCCTTGCAGATAGCCAGCGGAAACAAAACAGTAGAAGCCTGGGCTCAGAAGAACCTAAGGGACAGCCAGTACCTCTACTCCCGGCCTAGTCTACTCCGGCTCCACTACAATTCCATCCTAGTGTCCAAGTTGAACAATCTCTTGGACAACGGAGCTCTACTGGGTTTGGGTCTTAGGACCTTGAGACCACTCTTCAGAGACAGGCATAAAGCTGAGAAATTCGCTGAAATTGTTGAGAACGATTTGCAATTGTGGGAAGTCAATGCGTAGGAAATTAGTGCGGGTATTTGTATATAAAAGTGTCGTCCATTTTGATCATGACTTTTCTAGCATTCCCTATCCAAATTATTTTTAAAGAAGATACGTTCCAACTCACTTAATGTATTTCTCTTGAAGAACAGGAAATAACTGTGGGCACGAATAATTCTTGTCCATTCATTAAAACTAAATCAATTATATGCTAACTGACCTCTTTAGACATAACATGACAATCTCTATTTCCAAATCAAAAACCATTTGTAATAAAATAAAAAACCTTAAGATACAAATTTGTTTATTCGTTAAAATATTAATTAACATTTTATTTGTCACAATGAGATGTGCAAGCGATTTGATCGCCATAATAGGTCTTATTCTAACATTACACACTACAGTGCAGAACAAAAATATTTTATACTTAATTGTTTTTAGTATCGATATTCTCACTCTTTTTCTTTCCTTTGAAAATAACTTCCAATGAATAAATAAATCGCAGATCCGACGTCATATGATTCGAAAAAATATATATAGTTATGTAAAAAGGAAAATGATATAAGAATTCTACGAAAAAAATACACGAATAAAGCAGAAGAATATGAGATTCATATGAACAATGACGAAATTCCAAATGTTGCAAGTAATGCTAGTATAAAGTATATTTAAGGAAATTCAACCACATTTGTTCAGATTTAGAGTACATAATCGAATGCACTTTGAATTGACATAGATTAAACAGTAATTTGTAATTGCACTATAGTGTGTATCTGGTTTAAGCTGCCCAAAATTCGTTACATACGGCAGATTCACATTTCGTGTTATAAATAAGCATATATTATTGTATTTAATTTAGGCATTTAAAAAAAATCATTTTATTTTGTTTGGGTTTCCCACATAACGCTCTCGAAATCAGCTATAAACTCAAAGAAAAATAAAATTTATCGATACATGTAATTGACTATAATCTTGCAATTGTTTTTCATTTTGTTTAAAAAGTAAAGTCAAAGAAAAATATTATTTTTTTCGATGACGGTAATTGACTTTTGTCTTGCAATTGTTTTACATTATTTTTTATATCCCTAAATAATTTGGTTTTTGGTGTTACCGTTTATAGTCTGTTTAACTTAACCCTTTATAAAAATAATTATACAAGATAACAAGAATAAACAAAAAATCGAATTTTGAAATTATATTATTAAATAGACTTATATAAAGTTCTGGTTCATAGCTAAATGATGCTTAAACAACGGAAACTAACGTAAACATTACATACTCAAGTTACCGATATATTAAAGTAAAAAATATTATGCATTAAAAAAATCTTTTAAAGTATTTATTTATTCCGAGAGCAGTATAGAAAAATTTATTAGAGAACGCGAATAATTATTATTCAAATGTTAGTAACTATTTAAATTCGCTAAAAGATGTTACAAACGTGGTCCTCATAATTCCATTTGGATATTACATTAAATTCATAAATCTGATGGATGATTTAAACTCCATATTACAAAACGACTCGCAAGCGAAACCCAAAAACCATTTATTTGAGCTACGACACAATAAAATCTACTCAAATAAACAAATGTAAAACTTAATTTCTGCGTATAAATATCATAGACACAATCGTTTGCTTCTTCGGCTTTAGGATTGACAAAAAAGTGTCGTTCATTCCACTAAGACTATGATTAGTCCTTAACATTAAAATGTTGCCAGTATAAAATACATTATTAAAATTGAGATCGTGGCAACATTGACTTACAACTATTGTGCTATCTTGTATAGTTTTTGTTAATGTTACAATCACTCGATATTACAACCCTGATGACATAGAAAAAAGGATTTCAATCTTTCCATTTCAGTCATTTATTTTAGTTACATACCATAATTCTGGGCATTAAAATCGAAATCTGGAACATTTTATCAAACCACATAATTATTTCTTAAAAGTAATTTAGAATTTTGTTTTGCCTTATTTATATTTTTATAGTGAAATTTAATTTAACAATCCATTAATCAAATAAAGCACGACCGATTAAAAAAAAAATCCTAGCCTATTTAAAACATTCTATCATTTACATTTTTATGCAATTTTCTCAATTTGAGGGCAAAGCAAACGTTGACGTTTATTTAAAGCTTCGCATATTAGTGTCAATTAGAACTCTTTAGTAATAAAGTTTAATATCCAAATTCACCCACTAATGTCATCATACATCACTTCACAACATTCTGAAATTGCAATAGCATTTTTGTTAATTTTATTAAACCTAAGGCTAAGCTCTTTAACACGCATCTCTCTCTCCCTCTCCCTCTCTTCTCACCTACAATGTTGTATTATTTTTGTTCACAATTAGATTGTATTTCTAAAATCACTCCACAGCATACACCGAAGATAATGACTTATTGTGACTCGAGACAAATTTTAGGACCAATTGCACTGAATCACTCCATTTTCCGATTTTAATGCCCAAAATCACCCAACAATTGAAAATGTTTTACCTACTGATAAGTTCAGTGTATTTCGTATGTACTAGAAACGCGTGTGCAGGCGAACTGATTACGTCCGACTCTCTTACCGTTCACCAATAACAACATCGGGTTGTTTACGCGTATTGACTTGAAGTTGTATGTCTGTAAATAAAATAAAATATTAAAAAAAGAAATTAATGATGTATTATTTGTATTATAATATTTGTATCAATTATGAATTATAAAAATACTCATTAATTGATTAATAAATCGGGAAAGATAAACATGTCATGTCATTATATCGTGCCTGATTGCATTTGTCCAATTATTCGGATAAAATTTCCACCCACCACGATTAGTCCCAATTGATCTACTTTAATATTCCAAATGAAAGTGGCAAAAACCTAAACTAACAATGCGTAAATACGGGCAAACATATAGTTTTTTGACCTGCGCAGCAAAACGACATAGAACCGAAGGGTCAATTTATTTTCATTACATTAATGTCATTTAAAAATGGGTAGTCTTTAGTTTATTTTGCAAGTCGAGTACATCTAATTGGTGTTCACATCAGACCATGAATATAGCTGTAAAATTTGAGCATTATAATTCATATTGTACACTGTTAATGTGCCTTTATTAAGGAAAAAATTAATATAGCATCAAGCATGCAAATATAAAAGTTAAAATAAAAGTTGAAGGATGGTCAAAGATAAGATGGATGGAGTGCCTGAGAGAAAATGTAAAAGAAAAAGGGGTGAATGAAGACATGACGGCTGATAGGCATGTTTGGATGACTCTGCCCCGACTCCAATTAGAATTTGGAACAGGGCAAGCGGATGATGACTATGCAAATATACATACAGACACTAAGTGTACTCTGACTGCCTCGTGGTCTCGCGGTACAAGTATGTGCCGAGCGATCTAGAGGTCCTATGTTCGATTCCCGGGTCGGGCAAAGTGTTATTGGGTTTTTCCATTAGGAATTTCTCAGTAGCAGCACGGAGTCTGGAATTGTGCCCGAAAAACGGCAATAGGTTCGCCCCCTATTACGTGGGACTGATACATACCTGGAGAATTGTGGGTGCAGAAATGCACCTCTGCCTACCCCTTCGGGGAATACAGGCGTGAGTTTATGTATGTACGCTAAGTGTACTAAATAGTACTCACTGCCAATGGCGAGTCGTGTCTATGCGTGGCGAGGCTTGGTTCTGGAATGGCGACGACGTCTCCGATGATGGCGCCGCGCCCGTCCGCCCAGTTGTACACCGTTACTATCGCGCACTGCAGGCTCTCGTCCACCAGACCGAACGTGCTGGAACATATAGTACACGGGTAAGTCGTGATGGCCTCGAGGTTTAGGTACGCTGTCGAGAATCTCGACGGTCGCGGGTTCAAACCCCTGACTCTTCGAAGTTATGTGTGTATTCACAGTGAATTATCACGTACTTTAACGGTGAAGGAAAACATCGTGATGAAACCTGCACACCTAAAAGTTCTTAGGAATTTCTTAGGACAATCCACAGAACAGTTGAATAAGATTAGAAGGGAAATAGTATGTTGTATGGGGACGAGTGTCGCCGCTTGTTTGTCAACTATTCATTCTGCGTTAAACACGCGACCAATAATTTAATTTTTTGGACTCCACTGTGCTTACCATCAGGTACAGTGGAGTCACTTTGCCGTGCCAGAATAAAAAATAAAAAAAATTGAAACAAAAATGAAGGGCTGCTTTTGGTTGTCACACATTTAGAAAAAGTCTTGATATTACACGCAACCAGAACTACTAAGACGCGGCCGTATCAAACATATGATGGTCTAGTCGTAGGTTCGGCACGCTCGGCATGCTGACATTTATTTTCTAGTATTATTCAACTGTTCTGTGGGAAAATCGCCAAACCCACCCTAAAATTGTCACTCAGTATATACTCACAAAGGCACAGCGCTATCACTGTGTATGGATCCCACGACCCGTCCCAGCACGACCTTCCCGTCGTTGGGTCCGTCGCGCAGCTGGTTGAGGCGCGCCAGCTCCAGGGTCACGTTGCGCCGGGGTCCGAACGTGTTCATGCACTCCGGACTGTAGGTACCCAGCATCTTCTTGTCTATGGACTGAGGGTATGAGAAGTGTTTAAATAGTGTTAAAAACACGAGACGCTAAATCCCGTTTTGTCTTTGCCTAATTGCTAGAATAAAATGCAGTTTATAATCTTTTCTGGGTTCATGTTTTTTTTTTACAATATCTATCAAAAGTTATAATATTTGCGCTATGTGTTTTAAAAATAATAATTAGAACATGTATAAAATAATTAGAATAATTGAAATGACATAATTCCTTCATATAAAAAATATTACATACACATAACCTCACGCCTGTATTCGCCGAAGGGGTAGGCAGAGATGCTTTTTTGCACCCACATTTTGCAAGGTATGTATCAGTTCCACGTATATATAGTTTGCACCATAAATTCAATTTTCATGCCTCAATGAAAAGTAGGCTCTATATCTGTACCTGTAGATGCACTAACCCTCGCCTACACATCATCAGCCCATATAAGTCCCACTGCTGGGCACGAGCCTCCTATACAACCGAGAGGGTTTAGGCCTTAGTCCACCACGCTGGCCTCATGTGGGTTGGCACTACACACGTAACCTCGCCTCCATACCTGCACCATCTGCGCAAGTCGCTTCGGCTTGATCTTCCCTTGAGTCCTGACTAGTTCCTGAGTCCCGGCGAGGTACTGCTTGAGCTTGGCCAGCTCGAGGCGCGGGGGCTCCCACGAGGGGTCCAAGCGGCACGCGTACTCAAAGTTCTCTAGAGCGTCACTGTATTCTTCCTCGTATTTTAGGGCCTGGGTATATAAGGCAAGTATTTTACTATAATATCACTTTAAATTCATTATGCTTTATTGTACGCTACAAGAACAGAATAAAAATTAAATTAAAACTAATTAAAAAATTTAATAACTATGCATACAAATATATTTGGTTATAACATGATAAATAATTTTTGTTTTAGAGTACTACTTTTAAATACGGACAATTTGACTTGTCTTATCAACAATTTCAGTATGAACTCAAATATGTCCTTGAAATAAAACAGTCATAAGCACTTTTCCCAATATTTCGAAGTCTTTACAACTTTTACTGAATATATTAGTTGACAGCTCCGTGGCGCAAATGGTAAGACACCAGCTTGCGAAACGGACGCCGCGGGTTCGATCCCCGCACTGAGACAAATGTTTGTGTGATCCACAAATATTTGTTTCGGGTCTGGGTGTTTGTGAGACCAAAAAGTCTCTCGTAGTTTCTGATACTCACGACACAGGACTTGTATCCTAGTGTGGGGTCAGAACTATGTATGTGACTGTTGGGTGTATTTATTTATTGTATCCAATAACACTTAACCTTGCAGATAAAAAATACATTACTCCGCCCAGTGACCATGAAGGCTGTAAAGTCCTTGAATCATTAACATGATTTTGTTTCTAATATTTGCTTAAACATAGGCTACTATTTATATCTCCTTTATTACTATTAAATTGGTTTTGTTGAAGACTCAAGCATAGTTAAAGTATAGATTGACTCAACCTAAGCAGTTATGTTTAAATAAAATATGTCTTTATTAATCATGTATGGAATGGTATGATGAACAATAAAAAATAAATGTTTCTCAACTGTGTTTATACTATAAAAATATATATGTAGTACCATTGCAGGCCTTGCAATACCCTTTATAGAATCTATAGTATTCAGTTTTTTTTTTTTTTTTTTAATTATTATTTAATACTACAATCTGTCTCCTTACTGGGACAATAAATAGTAAGTTAGGTTTATATTTTACGGGCATGCTCGGTATGCGACCATTGTCGCATCCTACTTTACTTCAGGATGATAAAGATATGTCTTGTGGCATTTTCCGTTTAAGTCTGCGAGTTGTTTGGTTCTTCTCCATCAAGTGTCTTGCCAAAATATTTTGATGGTTGGCTATCCTGTTCTTATACTTTTTTGTCTGGTGCGCAATTTCCTGATGTACAGTTTGCATTTGCAGGTCGTGATGTAGCTGTTCATTTGTTACAAACCAGGGGGCATTTGTAATCATCCTCAGCATTTTGTTTTGAAATCGTTGTACAATTTCTATATTGGAGTGTGAAGCTACACCCCATAATTGGATCCCATAAGTCCATATAGGTTTCATTATTGCCTTATAAATTATTTAATTTGCTGCTAAGGGACAGTTGTGACTGACGGCCAATGAGCCAAAACAGTTTCCGCATTTGTAAACCTAGTTGTTTGCGTTTTGTCATTATGTGTTTTTGCCAGGTCAGTCGTTTGTCAAGATATAGTCCTAGGTATCTAACGTGATCTGCTTTTGGGACTTCTATGCTGTTTAGCATTACGGATGGACAGACACCTTTTCTTAGGGCAAAGGTAACATGAACGGATTTGGATTCATTAGCCTGAATTCTCCATTTTTTGAGCCAAGTTGAAATATTGTCGAGTCCTTTTTGAAGAATTTCCGTCGCCATTATTGGATCCTGGTGGCATGCTAAAATCACAGTATCATCAGCAAAAGTCCCAGTAGTGATACAATCTGAAGTGGGTAAGTCACTTGTGTAGATCAGGTAGAGCAATGGACCTAGCACACTACCTTGTGGAATTCCTGCATTAATAGGACACAGGTCTGATAGGGCTTCTCCGTTCCGTACTATAAAATGCCTGTTATAAAGGACTTCAGAATTTTATAGATATAGTTGGGTAACAAGGACTTAACTTTAAACAGTAGGCCGTCATGCCACACTCTATCAAACGCCTGCGATATGTCCAGAAACGCACTAGTGCAGTACTTCTTTTCTTCAAAACACTTGTCAATCACATTTATTAATCTATGGATTTGATCCGTAGTGGCGTGTTGTCGGCGAAATCCGAATTGATGTTCGGGAATTATCTTGCGCTGTTCTATAATTGGGAGCATGCGTAGTGATAACAATGCTTCGTAAATTTTACCTGGTATAGGAAGTAAGCTGATTGGCCTGTATGATTTTGGATCCTCTGGTTTTTTATCAGGTTTGAGTAACATTATTATTTGGGCAACTTTCCATTGAGGTGGAATGAATTGGTGTTTGGTCATTGCATTGTAAATTGCTGTAAGTAAGGTTAGCCCAGAATCGGGTAACTCTTGTAGGACTTTATTGGTAATAAGATCATAACCCGGCGATTTTTTGGAGTTGGCCTTTTTTATTACATTTATAACCTCTTTTTTTGTGAATTTAACGGGTGTAACTGCGTCCATATCGGGGGAGTTCAGAAAATCTTCAATTGTCTTCTGGTGTTCTTGTGAACCTTCATAAGGGTGGGCCTGGAAAACATTGACCAGATGTCCTGAAAAGGTATCAGCTTTTTCCTGGTCGCTACGTGCCCAGCTGTTATCTGTTTTTCTTAGAGGAGGGGAGACTGAGATAGGGCATTTTAATTTTCTCGTTGCTTTCCACAAGGAGTAATCTGTAGCAGCAGTTGCATCGAGACTTAAAAGGTAAGCTTGTATTCCTGAGTTACGGTCGTGGTTAAGAAGTTGCTTGAGTTCTCGGGTCTTATGGTTAAGAAGTTTTTTCACGTCAGGGCATCTATTTTGTTGCCATAGTCTGCGTGTTGCTCTTTTGTCCTTAATTTTATCCATGATGTTAGATGGTGTCAGTTGGTCAACATGCTTTCGCTGATTTATAGGAGTCGAATTCCACGCGGCATTTTGGACGTTTATATTAAAAAAGTCGACAGCACTTATTATGTCGTTTTTTGTTTTAAGTGGAACGAAAACAGAGAAGGCTTCATCTACCAGATGTTTGAAAAGGAACCAGTTAGTCATTTTGTTGTGTAGTGAACATTTTCGTACAGTTTCTTTGATCTCGGCTTTAATTTCTACTAAGATAGGAGAGTGGTCTGATGATAAGTCCCAACAGCTATAGCAGGATATATAGTTTTTTGTTATTCCCTTAGTGATACAAAAGTCTATTAGATCTGGTATTTTCCCTCGATCAGCCGGCCAGTAAGTGGGTTCACCTGTTGATATCACGTGCATAGATTTTGCTTGAATACATCTGAAAAGTTCACGACCCCTAGGTAATGTGTGAGTCTAGAGCCACAGAATGTATGTTTTGCGTTGTAGTCGCCGCCAGCTATGAATCTACTTCCTAATGTTCTATTCGGCGAAACTATTTGCAATTGGTACGGGAGCAGCAAGCCAATAACTGAGCTTTGTTTGCTTTTGGCTGCGTAACCCAGTCTCAGGACTAGTTCTCAGTCTTTTGCGATTGCACACTTCTTGCCAATTCTGGTTGTCATTCTATTCAGTTATAAATAAATAAATAAATACACCCAACCGTCACATACATAGTTCTGGCCCCACATTAAGATCCAAGTCTTGTGTTGTGGGTATCAGAAACTACGAGAGACTTTTCGGTCTCACAAACACCCAGACCTGAAACAAATATTTGTGGATCACACAAACATTTGTCTCAGTGCATGGATCGAACCTGCGGCCTCTCGCTTCGGAAGCTGGCGTCTAACCAACTGCGCCACGGGGCTGTCAAATTTTAGAGTTTCAAGTTTCCTTTCAAGTTATGTGAAAGTGAGTTACTTACAATGCCTTTATTGTAGTATAAGTCAGGTTGTCCCTTTGCCACTGGATCGTTCCACGCTTGCCTGTAAGCGCTCATTGACAATTTCAATGTAGCCGGGTCCTGTGCCACCATGAAGAACTGACACAGGTATGCATTGCCCAATACAGTCCAAGAGATACCATCCTTTATATCCTGAGCCACTGCTTCTTTAGCAAGTTCTACACTTTTGAGTATTGAGTTGGTCACTTCAGGGTTTTGGTTGCCACTCTCTTGTCTTAAGATGATGGACAAACTTCGTAATGCGAGCCTGTTGCGTTCCTGTGAGCAACAATATTTTATTATTGTGGGAGTTCCTCAATTTTTCAAGTAATACAAATGAATAACTATTCTCATAGACACTCATATTGAAACTATGGGGCATAGTGGCCTTAAGGATTCTGTGGTCTTTCGAAATTATCTGTGGAATACTTTGCCGGCTCACATGTTCCCTCCTTCCTATGATCCTGGATCCTTTAAGCGAAGCGTGAAGAAGCATTTGTGCGGGCCAGCATGATTGTGTCGACCATCAGGTGACCATATCGTTTCTCGCTGGTCGGTATTATTTTTTTGGACTCCACTGTGCTTACCATCAGGTACAGTGGAGTCACTTTGCCGTGCCAGTATAAAAAAAAATGTTAATATTTATTATTTACCAAACAACTTTAGCAGTGATGAAAAAAAATAAACAAAAAACATACAAAAAAGGGGAGTTTCTAAACAAAAACTCTCCACAAGTGATTTCTTACATAAATCTGCTAATTACTGTTTTTTGTATGATAACGGCTATGATATTAAAGCTATGATAGTATGACATATAAGGGCTGAAAAATAGTGACAAAATAGTGGGTTGTCTTGTATAAACACTACTCACATGTTTCAATGCTCCTTCAAAGCTAGCTTTGGCATCAATAATATTCATGTTCTTCCAATAACACTCCCCAAGTTCATTCCAAGCGTCCACCAGGTGGGGGTTGAGTTTCACAGCCTTACTAAGGCACTGGGAGGCTCTACTGTCATATGTTGTACTGATGTTGTAGCACCGGCCTTTCATGTAGAGAAATTGAGCTCTCTGTGAGTAAGGGATTTGTGCATCTGAAAAATTTATGAGTTTAAAGAGTATGTATATTAACATGTTAAAGGCAAAAAACACACAAGTTGTGTAAATTTGTCACACAATAAGTTCAGTTTCAAAATTGTTTGTAAATAGTCCATTCATTTTATTATGTTACTAAATAAATACACCCAACAGTAATTCTAACTCCCCACTAAGATACAAGTCTAGTTTTATAGGTATGAGAAACTATGCCCAGAACTGAAACAAGTATTTGTGAATCACACAAACATTTGTCTTGGTGTGGGAATCAAATCCATGGCCTCTCTAGCCAACTGTGTCACAGGGTTATCATAAAAGGCTCACTACAATTTCTACTCATAACTTTTTGCTGTGACTTTGTTGTCAATCGGATTCCAATAAATTTATCAGGTTCAGCGTAAAAACTGCCTACAACATGTAGTAGGAAATATTCTTACAACAGTGTATATAATTTGTATGACAAAAATATGCTTACCGTCAATTGACTCAAATTTCTCAATGAGGGCTTCCTTTTTTTCTTCTAACAACTTGTTTTTCTCCGTTGCCAACTCTATAGGGTGGTTTTCAAAGAAAAAATCCCTAAACGCGTACAGCTCTTCAAGTTCTTTCTGTAAATTTAAGGAAATAAATGCTTATACAAAATGTAAGAAATAATTTATCATGTATTAAGGGGCAAATGAAGTCGTGATGGCCTCGAGGTTTAGGCAAGCGGTCGAGAATCTCGACGGTCGCGGGTTCAAAACCCAGGCACAAACCTCTGACTTTTCGAAGTTATGGGTGTATTCACAATGAATTATCACATACTTTAACAGTGAAGGAAAATATCGTGTTGAAACCTGCACACCTAAAAGTTCTGTAGTATATGGGCTGATGATGAAGGGGCGAATGAATGTCTGAAAATGTGTGAAAATGTGTCAATATGTATGTACTTGTAAACAAATATGAAACATATTTGTTCAATATTTCAATTCAATATTTTCCCAGTTCACAGTCACAGTTCAATATTTTCCTCGATAAGTTAGCCTAAAATAGAAATCATTAACTATTCATGACCAGATGTTTATAGCAAAAAGCCTACGTACCGACAATCGTTCCAGTACATCTGCAACATTTTCTATTATGTCTGCTTCAGCGTCTGAATCAACCGACATTCTAAATGCTTTACTAATTATCACCAAATAAAAAAATAACTATAAAACTATAAATCCTTAATTTTTACGAAAACAACAAACACAACACTTTAACTAATGAAATGTCAATTGTCAAACATGTTATGTTCCAGGTCTAAGCGATTTAAACGAAATGAAAAATAAAACAAGGATACCACTACAAAATATCTCAACAAATAAAAAGGATAGCATGTTACAAAGGCTATAACGCTGTAAAACATTTATTGTACTTTCATAATCAAACGTCAATATTTGGATATTTTAAATTATTTTGTCTCTTTTGCAACCAAGGCGCTTTAACATCTGCCAATGGTAAAATTTCACACGTTTGTATTTTGTAATACATTCTTATTCTTACCCCTTTTATTTGGGTTAGAAAAACTTGGCGAAACATTACCCGACCCACTAGATTAGAGTTACACTTTACTAAAAAACTTTTTACAGAATAGGAGATAGTAACTGGTACCTAATATTAAAATCGAAATAAATAAATAATAATACCTAATGCGTAGGTAAGTATGTGTAAGGCTAATTACGATATTATCAACTGTTATATTTTATTTCTTAACACCTTTCTTTGGTGTGACACTGAGAAAAAGCCATTTTCCTTTTCTTTTTTAAAACAGGAAAAAAAAAATGACCGCAAATAAAAAGAATAAAGATTATTATTACTAAACAAAACTACTTGTACCTACATAATTTTTCCTAATTATTATGTATAATGGCAATTTCAATTCTAAAATACTTTGTGTTATGTTTTCTTTGTTTACAAATTAAAACCCAAAGACATTAGACAACTAGGGGAATTACAGCAATACTTTTATGATAGAATTTAAGAAAGCGTCCTATCCGAAGTGTTTCATTCAGAATCTACAAGTTGTAACAGTAACTGCATCCCGTGTTTATTGTCTTTTATTTTTTATTATTGGACTGCCTATACTTTCGTAAACAGCGAAAGAAAGAAGCAACAATATGGCATATATGGAAGATTTAATAGTGCGTGAAAGTGGTGTTATTGAGTGTTTATTGTGTGAAACAACTATTCTTGATGAAAAAAAAAGTATTCAGTCACACATAAACAATGAAGTTCATAGCCAAATGTATTTTAAAAGGCTGATGATAAGACATAATGTTACTATGTTAAAAGGGAGTATAATTTGTTTATTATGTAAAGTGAAGCTGAGAGAGGTGACTGAAATAAATCCTCATATAAATTCATCATGTCATGAAAGCTTACTAAGATCTATCAATAACATAGTAGATAAGGATGGGGCATTTCTGACTTTACCAGAAGATGTTACTGAACAAGGATCAGATGCCTATTGCTTGATTTGTGATGAAAATGTCTTGTTCACACTAGAAAATATAAAATCCCACATTAATTCATCAAAACATAAAAGAGCAAGGTCAATAACAGTCCAACCATTTAATGGTATATTTTCAGTAGAACAAAGTGAAGACGATCTTTGGTGCAAAATTTGCCAAGTGTATATCCAAAATTATGTTGAAGTTATTTTAGAACATGTTGATGAAGATGTTGAACATTTGCAGAAGCTCAATAGAATACTGAAATTGATTGAAGGTCAGAATATTACTATAGAAAACTACTTAACAGTTGCAAATGAAGACAAAGCTTTTTGCAGAAGATGCAATATAAAAGTACCATGCAGTGGTGATAATATTGAAGCCCATGTTAAGGGAAAAAAGCATAGCAAATGAAATCTTCTATGTATAACAATTATTAACTTTCAATTATATTATTATAATCATCATCAACTGCATCATTGACTGCCGCATGGTCTCCACACAAGTATATGCTATGTGATGCAGAAGTCCCGGGTCCAATTCCTTGGTCAGGCAAAGATTTTTATTGGGTTTACCAATTACCATTGGGAAATTCTCTGTAACACCCCAGTCTGGAAATGTGCCTAAAATCGAGAAATTGGCTCACCCCTATTACATGGAACATACCTGTTAAAATGTGGGTATAGAATTAGAAACATACCTTTACCTACCCCTTCGGCCTTCATGGCAGTGGCAGTACTTCCATTTCTATGGAAGCCCAAAAGCCCATTTTCCATTGAAAATTCTGAATAATAGTCTTTAAGGTTTAAATCTTTATTTAACAAAAGTAATTTGACATATAAAGGAGAATATCCTGATCCCACAATAAAATATTATAAACTAGACATTACAAATTAACCTATAACGATTTTGGGCTTCTATGGAAGTACCGCCACTGGGTTATTGCTGTATGTTAAAAAATTATTGTGCTAATTAATATAATTTTTTTGAAATGTAATATATCATGAGAATGCATTGATTGAAAATGTCAAAATGGGATTATTGTTTTTTTATTTGAAGTTTATCATATCATTTACTTTTTCATTATGTTAAACTGTTTTTACTTAATTTACATTAAATATGAGTTTATCAAAAGATTACTTGGTACATGTTGTTTAGCTTTAGATATAAATGTGGTTCTAATTATTAATGGGATGTACAAAAATCCTTTATAAATAAATAATATTTTATTCAAGTTGTTGTTTTATTTTTAAGCAAAGACTTGTTTAATAACAACAGGATTCTACATACAACTTGAAGAATGCTTTGTGTGGAGTAGAGCAAAGATATTTTTAATCACTGGGTAGATCTTCATGTAAATTATTCTACCTACTAATGTAATTATTGTATGGATGTCTTTTTTTTTAAATTAAAGTAAAGCTTTTTATGGCTGCATATTTCACTCTCCCTTTGGGGAAAAGGGCATTACACATATTATGTCGGGCTCACCGCCCATCGAGTGCGGCATTTGACATTTGACATCCTGTCGGGCTGGATCTTTTATAAAATTTTCGTATCCGATCAACCACTAGTGGCTATTCTGTGTTCGCAGCCGCCCATTGCTCCTTCGATACTCATGCCTCTCGTCCATCTTGGGGTTTCAGTTGCCAGTAATTTTCGGTGAGGTCAAAAGCCCCCGGGCCCACAGCGCTCCCAGCAACCCAGCATCGCCAAATGGTCCTATTACGTTCGCATTCTATGATAGGTAGGAGGTACTTTGGTAAGAAGTAACTTTGGTACTTTCGCCATGATTGATAGTCCCCCAAACTTCTTCACAATAAGGTGAAGAGGTATTCGGCCGGCATGATTGTGTCGACCAACGGGAGACCATCATCTCTCGCTGGTCGGCACTTTTTCTGGACTCCATTGCGCTTACCATCAGGTGCAATGGGGTCACTTTGCCGTGCCAGAATAAAAAAAAAAAAAAAAAAAAGTAGGAAATAGAACTAGGATTTTAAGTTCTAACGCCCCCTTCCATATCATTAAATTAGTTCCGTTCCGTAATGCTATGCTCCACTGCTAAAAAAAAACAAGGACTAGGGAGTTCCCGCTTTAATACAGATTATAAAATAATTTAATCAACGTTTGCCGACAACATAGATTCGAAATTTGAAGACAAAATAATACAAATTCGTTACAGCCGAGTTTTAATATTTCGTCTATTTGGTTATAAGCGGTGAAATATTATGAAAAGTGTATTTTTATTGCATATATACAAATATTTATTGCAGTTTTAATTTCAATCGATCATTCGTTCAAAAGCCGCAAAATAAGTCCGCACCTGCCAGTCGCCACTGTCAAACGGAATTGATCACTGAATACTTTGCCATCTTCTGGAAAAAAATCTTTTGTAATTGGTAAAATCTCTCGTTTAACGACTCCTATTGCAAAAACATCCCATCAGCAGCGGCAGAATGAAGACAACGTGGATCTACGGCATAGTACCATGCTCAAAAACGCGAGTGCGTTGCGTATTCTGCGGAGTGCATATACCGAAAGCTAACAAATGCATCGAACAACACACCAACGGAGCGAAACATAAAGAAAACATACAATTAATGACTGACAACGGAATAATATTCGAAGACGAAACTCTACTGTGCAGGCCTTGCAACAAAAACATCACCGAAGACGATTCAGTCCCAAAACACATCGAGGGAGACGAACACGGCAACTGGCTGGCCGCCATCGACGATCTAACCGACGGTGAGTTTATTAATTTAGAGCAATACTTACGTTCAGAGACCGAGAACGTGTCCTGCGAAGTTTGCAATGCCGAAATCTTCTGCACATTAGAAAACATCCAAGATCATGTCAATGCACACGACCACCGCGCGAATATCGTCGAAAGGCTCAAACCCCTGAACGGCATATTTGCCTCCGAAAACAATCAGGAGGTGTGGTGCAAGATTTGCGACGAATACATTGAGAATACAGTGCAAACTGTTCTTGAGCACATTGATGACGATGACGACCACATGGATTGGTTCACAAAGATCGAAGACCTCATTGAGAATCACGAGGTTACAATAGAGAACTACCTGGTGAATGAGCACGAGCTCAATGCCTATTGCACGAAATGCGAGCAGCTGATCCCTTGCATTGAGCAGGACATTGAACACCACGTTAACAGCATCTCGCATCTGAATCGTTTTGGCTTATAGGAAATAGTCATGCCTCGTGCCTCACGTGGCAGTGGCTAAACATGATTCTCATTGTTGCCAATGTGTCCATATCCCATTTACTTAAATTATTTTATCCCAATTCCATTGTCTGAATATGCAGTTATGAAAAATTCTCATGAATTTCAAAAAATCGTCAAGATTCAAAATGTATCTAATAATATGATGCATAACATTATGTTAATGATCTTCAAATATTATTTTTCCGAAAAATATAATTCAGAAATAAATCTTACCCGTTTGAGAAACAATTTTCTTTTTTCATTTGAAGTTTTTTTTAAATTCATAATTGCATATTCATTGAATTGCTTCAGGTTCTATTACACTGAAATAATACATATACAAGTGAATATTGAAATTCTACTCAATTGGGCATCAAGGACACATCTGAGGGCTATTTATCCTCAAGTTATTTGTATTTTTGTCCTACTTTGGTAATAAGCAACTTGTCTATGACTGTTCACTTAATTCTCCATTTGCTGGCGTAAAAAAAATTTAGTTGTTCCATAATGTAGCAATTTTGGATATGGGCATATTTACCTAGATATTTTTAAAATGTCTTTCAATTTAGACTGGTTTTAAATTATTTTATTTTTTATATCTGATTATATTTGCCTTGTAAATCAATGATTTTACATTCAGCAACATCCCTTCTGCAAGGCAGTCTCTTTTATATAGTATCAAATTATGTTTAAGTAAAAGTAATTACTAAATGCATATCCTTTTCCTGTTTGAGCAAAATTACAGATTTTTGTGTCATATTTATTTATTTATTTTTCTCAGCTGGTTTGAGAATATAGTTGGATAAGGCACAATATTATTTAATATATCCATAGTTCCATGGTTTAATATATGAACACAATTCATAACGGTATGCTAAAAGTATGTGTCATAATTAAAAGTAAAACCTATTTTAATTTTATCAACTGTTTTGAATCTGAAAACATTTACTATGTGTGTAGCTGTGCTTAATGTATCTGATATATTTAAGAAAAACATCTTAGAGGCTTTTCAAATAAATACCAAAATGCTAGTTCAGTTTAGTGCATAATATTCCTACATTCCTATTTTTTTACAACCACTTTGTGTTCATCCTTCATAATTTTTTTTTAAGTATAAGATAGAAATTTCATCTGAAATTGGTTTTAACACACACATTAAACAATTGTCCAAGTTTAAAGTTGATGCAAATGTATTCCAAAAACCTTTGTAGTATTTTTGGCTTTAGTAAATACATTTATTTCTTTGAAACATTTTAATAATTCTTATTGACCTTGCTTATTAGTCATCAATGTATAATAGTCAATGCGAATTTAGATTATTACATATTATTACTAGCTGTTGCCAGCAACTGTGTATGCGAAACTTAATCTTCAAAATGTATATGTTCTTACCACTGTAACCACATTTTTCATTGATGGTCTACTCCTTATAGAGTGACTTGTGGGCACCAGCTACCATCTTTATAAATTTAAGCCTTTGTTATTCTGATGTATAAACTATATTATTGTAGTTTTATTAAAATCCAATCAATAGTTTTTGCATGAAAGAGTAAAAACATCTTAACATACTTTCGCGTTTTTAATTATATGGACATTAATTTGATATTAAACAATCATATTAGTTGGTTACAAATATCTTTAACCAATTCATAAAATTCAAAACAATATTAAATGTTTTTTTTATAATATTTGTCAAGATTTGAAGTCCTAAGTTGACTGGAGATGTCTATTTTCGTTATTATATTACTGTGTAGCCATTTTATAGTTAAGCACATAATTTATTACTAAAATAACTTGTGTAATTGACATGACAATTTTATTACATAATCTAGACATATTCATAGTAATCAATTGTCAGTAGAAAATGTATTTAACCACAAATGTGCTGTTGGTGGTAATTAGTAAACATTTATTTTTATTTAAGCCTTATTATTTGAAGCTTCATTATTTTCTAGATACATATTGCAGCACCAACAGCACTTAATTATATAGTACAGTGTTTCGTCCAATTCTTTAAAATATACAATAATGTCTGCAAATGTAACAACTGCACAAAGGGGAGATTGAAAAGTGAACATAAACATACATTAAAAAAAGGAATTGGTCGAAAATTACGATAATAAACATATAATCATAACATAAATAGCAGTAACATATAATTATTCTATTGATGTATATCTCAATGTGTAAATCTATGCTAAGTATTTATTTTTAAATTATAATTATTTTATATGACCCAATTTTGTTTGTAAAGAAAGGAATAGCTTTAATTTAGTTTGAATTTTTTAATATTACAGCAGAATGTATTAAAAATATTTTTTGTACCTGTTTTAGAAATTTATCATTATGAGTTGGGTCATATTCAGTTTGTGATATTGTTTGAAATGTTCTCGAATTATTTGTTTATTGAAATAAATGCTATTAAAAACCTTCATGATTTCATATTGATTTTTGGTCCCTTTACAGGATATAAACACAAAGTGTGTCAAAAAGGGAAGTATTTTTTTTCTTTAAGACTGACTAAATCAACTTTAAATATTTTATAATTATATATTAGAATACAAGCTTTCTTTGTTTTTCGGTATAATTTTTATTAAACATATCACAATTAAGTCACTACAAAATAACGAAAGGTAACTTTATCAAATAAATATTCTTCCTATTTATTTTTTATGTATCAAATGGATAGTCATCTTCATTTTCTTCTTGGATAGCTGATAGAGAGACTTCAGAATTCGGTGGAGGAGCGGCTGGTCTTAATGGTGTAGAAGACGATGAAATTAATTCGGGTTCTTCGCCAAGTCTGTAATGGATTCGTTCTTCATCCAATCTTATGACGTTTACTATATCTTCAACACAACAATCTATGCGTGTTATGCTCTTACTTAGGTAGTGCTGCAGAGAACTGCAAGAGATATTTTAGCATCTTATTTGACAGGTCTTACTAGAACTGCTCAAATCCCAACATTCATTTTTCCTTTTGAAGCTATAGCTTCCGTATCTATAGCATAAAAAAAATAATATTTATGTTTTTGTAAGTTACCCTTAAAATTTCTTATACCTACGTAATCCTTTCCAGATTGATCCTCAGTTGTTTGCTGAAACTTCTTAACCTACAAAGCTCTTCTCCCAATTTTTTATTCACTTCGTCTTTCGTAAGTTCACTTACTGGCCTCAGGGTGCGGTCTGCTAGTCGTGTTTCGACAATGCGCTCTTGATCCATAGTCTCTAAGAGATTTTGTTCAGTTATGGTCAGTTCTTCATCCAGAGTTTTGTAATCGCGGACAGCCTGTTGAAATGTATTTTTTTTATAATTAAAAAATTTACCTTATGTCAAATTTTTGTGTCTGATTACCTCCTCTCTTTGCCAGTTTAAGTCCTGCAGTTTGACTTTATTACAATGAAGCCTTCTTCTCAAAGCTGAATCCACTCTTGCAGCATACGATTGGGCGGCAATGGATAAATGGACTCTTGCACCGCGAGCCTGTAATTAATTATTATATTTTTTTTATATTTTTAGCTGTGAAAGAAAACATCATGAATAAATCTGCATGTTTGAAAGTTCTCTACAAAGTATTTCTTAGGTGTGAAGTCTACCAACCTACACTAGGCCTGATTGGTGGCAGGCCCGCCGCAAGCGGGCGTGCAAAACGTGCACCACACGCGGGAGGCACGTCCAGGGGGCGACAAATCGAGCGATTCATAATGTAATTCAAGTCAGTCATAATACCCACCCCAACTTAAGTACAACAAATGTCAAGGCCTTTTGGATACAAGAATGTTTTAAGTAACTTTCCTTTTTTTGTTTTAAGGTGTTGGGTGTTATAATCGGGCTTGCACGCGGGCTATGAAGAAGCTAGCGGCGGGCCTGGTTGGGGGACTAGAGTCTAAGCCCTTTTAATATTAGAGAAGGCCGGCAATTAAGTCAGAGGAACTGTAAAGACTTAGCATCTTACCTGTTGTCTTGTTATAATTGCATTGCTTAAAATTCGTAGGCCAGACTTTTTTAAATTTTCACATCTTTTGTTCCATCGCGCAAGATTATAACCCCTGGAAAATAAATTATTAGGATAAAATCAGTGGCGGTACTTACATAGAAGGCCAAAAGCCCAGCTTGCTTTACAAAATTCCGAATAATAATCTTTAAGCTATAAATCTTTATTTAACAAAACCGATAAAATAGTATATAGGTACTAATTATTCTACGTTAAAAGTTAAATACTACTGAAAGGAGCCTAAATATACCTTTTTTTCTTTTTCTTTTCATTTTCTAGTCTATTTGTAGAATGAAAGCTGTTGCTGCCGCAAGCTTCGTCTATAGTAAGAGATTGTTGTTTGCTCAGTACATCTGCTTCGATTCTCTTTTTAGTCTTATTTAGAGATGATATTCTTTTTTCTATATCTAGTATCATGCTTTCAAATTTCTTTTTCTGTTCGCGTAAAAAATTGTATTCCTACAATTTTTAAATACAAATGAATGGTTTAGTAGATATACACAAGAATGATCATGTAAAAATATTCGTGATTTTTTTAAATACTGGCAGTGATGACAACTGATGGCCACGACCAGTTAGTGTTATGCTGTTATGCCAGCCTGACGATAACTAAATATACAGACATATATTTCGATTTGAACGAAAACAGTTTTGAAAACTGTCAAATTATTTTTATGGATTAAAAAATAATAATGCCAAAAATATTTTGTACCTGCAAGATGGCATCTTCTAAGAAATCTGACAATGGACTGAGCGCTCCCGGCTTGCTCGCATCTCTAGAATGCCCCTCTACTTCATCTTGAATCCTCTTAATGACCACTCTTAAAGCGTTATGCTCGTGTTTCAGGGCATCTATCATGTCTTCTAAACGCTTGGTTAAATCCAGAAGTACCCAACGCCATGATGCAATATCTGACATTCTGTTGCAAGTTAATTCAACATTTATTTATCTAAGATTGAATCGTTATAAACGACTACCTATTTCGTTTGAGACATTATTGTATGGTCTATAACATTAATATGAGTGGAGTGAAAAGTGGATTAAATTAAAATTTGCATGTTTAGGCCTAAGTGAAAAGAAAAGTTTGAATTATTTTAGACAACCTGACTTACTCCTTGAAAGTCATAGCATGATGTAAATTACTGGATACCTACTTTATATGTCTCACTGCTGATCGTGAATCTTTACAATGTGGACCTGCTCGGGGCTGCTGTAATAAATAATTTGACAAATCCTTGTAGAGAAATCTCAACCATGTCTGTTTCTTCACAATATTTTCCTTTGCCGTAATTTTGAAAAGTCGTAAATGTCTAGGCCCAAACCTGTATAATTGCACATTACCTGATAGTGACCCACATTACAGGGTTACAAACAAACCTTTCATGCAAACTCTTTTTGAATAAATACTCGTTGCTCTCCCGAGCAAAGCTGTTCATCATAATTAATTCTTGTGTGCAATTCATCTGCTCCACTACTTTTGCATTTAGTTTTTCATTCAGCGCCTTCAGACTATCAACATTGTGGGGGCAACTTATAAAATGTTCTTGTGAATACATTGTTGAAATTAATCTAAATAAAATATATTTCCAAAAGGCTGAATTGTACTTTTGACAGTAATTTAATTTGAAGTTGTCACCTTGTTACAATAATAAATAGGTTTTATAGTTCAGCTTCTATAACCATAGAAGCTTAACCATTAACCAATATTTAAGCTTCTTCGGTAAACGGTAAATTAATATGTGGGACTTAAACATAGATGTCATGATGGCCCCGACATTTTGGTGCGCTGTCGAGTCATAATCTCGGTGGTCGCGGGTTCAAACCCCAGGCTCCTTCCCAGACACACCTCTGATTTTTCGGTTCACAATAAATCCTCACGTACTTTAATGGTAAAGTACATCGTGAGGAAACCTTAACACCTAAAAGTACTTAGGAATTTCTTAGGTGTGTATTCCGCCAACCCTTGGCCTAACTCCTCTAAGTTGTAGAGAAAGCCCATGCCCAGCTGTGGGACATATATGGGCTGGTTAGGTAGTAGTAAACTTAGCTATAAAAATGTAGCTTAAGATGTAAATCACAAGTAATGAAATAACGATGTTTGTGACTTTGAGTTCAAATTTGTAAAAAAATAATATTATTTGTTTTTTGATAGAATTAATCTTGTTAAAGGGATAGAAAGTAAAAACACAATGATATAAGGCTACATTTATTTAAAAAAATATCAACACCAAATAGCGGATTAAAATTAAAATTGAGAGTATCAAGCATCTCGAATTTCTTTCAGTAATATATAAAGAGGACGCAAAAACACAAAATAAACTATTTCTGCGACGCTTATGATGCTAAAACCGAGGAAGAGGCTTAAAAGTCCACCGATTGCACCTGCAAAATAATAAAATTAATTATGCGTTGCAAGCAGACAGTCAGAGGGAAAGGTCAAACAAAGGGTATGTAGCGCCTTCGACAATCGCACCGATCGAACACGCCTCCATGTAAAGCAAAACGGTAGTACCACAACAACCGAACCAATCATTCATTCATTGAACGATTAAGTCGGCTTGATCAGGGTTGCCAACTTATGTAGTTAGTTGCAATGCGGTATTTATGTTTGGCCACCCTATTATTACCCTTACAGGTTTGTTTGAATATAAAATGTAACGACATCACAATCGGCTAAATAATGTTAAAATCTGAAATAGTGAAATTGGAAACCAAACGAATACCAAAAACATGTTTACATACTACGTTTTTCAATTTGTTCAAAGCCCTCTGTGAAATTAATATACAGCTTCTATTTTCTTACTGAAACAAATATTTATTTACATACTTAGTTCACAAACTTCTGTTTCGGCTTTAGGTGTTACGAATACATTTAAGGTATTTACCGATGCCCGCCAATCAAAACCCTTGAACCCTTGAATAGACCCGATGGTCTATTTGTGTAAATGATTAGGTGTGTATTTTTGACACAAATATTTGTAGATATGTCATACCAGCGAAATAATAGTCGTCGTATTGCGCATGACGATGTTGGCCCAGGAAAAAATCATCGTAAAAGTGTACATTGATTTGCGTCACTTCGCCTCTGAAACAGAAATTCTATTTTTAACCTTTTTTAAATCGTAATGTTTTCGTTTATATTAACTGCCTCAAGAACTTACTGTGTAGGTTTCTCCCAACGCGGTGATCCATCGCCAGGCTCATCTGCCAGGTCTGAGTAAAACACTTGACTGGAATAGAGGATGTCATTGCAGGACGGATAGCAGGACTTGGAGCCCTCTACAGGGTTTCCTTGTTCTTCGCTGTCTTCGTAATACGCATAGATCAGATTTTCTTCCACTTTTGCTATGTTTATTAATAAAATATTAATATATATAATATGAGAACGGCAAGTAAATTTGATCAATGGAGAACGGTTATATAATTGAGCGTAATCTTTAAAGATGAAGATTGGATTTCACAAACTATGAGACAAAATAACTAATGAATTTGAGAAGGAAAACTTCTCTAATCTAAATTAATAATATAATTATATATAATATTAATAAATTAATTATGTATAAATTAATAAATTTAAGTTTTCGAGGGCACTAATTTGATTATCGCGCTGCAAGATAATGATCAAAAGTAACAGCGATGTTCAAATAATAAAATAAAAGATTTGGAACATATTATGATCTGTACCACTCTTACCGTTAACATCATTAATGCATTGAAAATCTGCGTCTGTAGAACAAATTGGCTCCCAAATACTCTTCCCTGGACAAAATAAATGTTTATGATAAAAATCTTAAAATTTTAAATCGAGGACTTTACCATATTAACCTTTTTTCAGTATTGTATGAGGCCTAGATAGTTTCATTGGTTAAGTGGTATCATTTGACGGCGCGAAAGAGAAATCCTGGATTTATAGGAAAAGTATTATTGGGCTTCTAGTGATAGTAACCGTGATCATTCGTCGCAAGTTGTAAAATTGATGCAGTGAATAATGTAAGCCATCAAAGAGCTTCTTGCTGTGGTGTGGAGAATCAACCACGTCATTTATACTTACTAGGCCAATGAAAAAGCACACAATCACACATTTTCTTCGCTTCACGAATTAATAAGTCGTGTTGGCAGTTCGTGTCAGTATAAAAATCGTAGTATTCTAGTTTACGCTCGTTTTGGAAGAAGCACTGGCGTCTGTACGGCGCCAAGGATCGGAGCGAAGAGTCAGTTTTATACGTAATAGGTGACACTTCAATGGTGGTCATTCTGGCCATCGGGAGCCGAAGTACTGTGCTCGTGTACACGTGGTCTGTCGGAGCGCTGATTAATACCTGTAATAATATTTTACTATTACATTGTTTAAGGATATAATATGTATATTATACATTTTAAATATAATTTCTTAAAGATTATAATTTATGTAAAATATTGTTCAGCTCCCTATCATTATTCTGAGATAAAAGTAATGTACATAGCATAGCATAGCATAGTGGTTTAGACCTAAATAGTCACATACTAGCATTTCGGATTTGGCCTTAGCACCTGCATAAAGTTAACATTATTAATAATTGCGGGCATAATTGTGTCGAATGATGAGGGATAATAATATAATATATTATAAATAATTAAATAATATAAAATATATAATAAAGATAATAAACAATAAACAGCCATTCGTAATATGAAGTAAGAATATTTAGTTATATTATTTGAGCGCACGTGTACCATTGCTTTAGAATTTAATTTAGAATTTGATGACGCGAACTACAATATGTGAAATAAAATTTAACTTATTGTAGTTAAATAAAAATACAGACCGTGAATCCCAAACTATTGCCGTCGCAAGCGAACTGGTGTTCACTAGTGTTCAGATAAAGTTCTAAGCCGAGTCCGTTAACTTCTCCAGCCGCCATTGCCCTCAGAGGCTTCATCAGAAGGTCTGGTGGGAAGACTTTTGGGTATCCTATATCTAGTCCCCATTCAAGGCCCACTGGTGTGAAGTCAGGGTTCAATGATTGTTGCCAGGGTAGCGTCTCGTTGGTCCTGTGGGAAAACTTCATCATCATCATCATATTCATGATCAGTCAAACATGTTCACTGCTGGACGCTGACTATCTTAATATTTCAAATAGACCATGCTTTAAACAAGTAGTTTACACCTCTCTTGTGAGTTTATATAACAATTTATTAGTCTTTGCGTCTTCTTAAAGATTATGTTACTTACATTCCATTTAACGGTAGACTGTTGAATGCATAACAAAGTCCGTAGTTGGTAAACACTGGTTGAAACATTTCACAGCAATCCGTTGTTTCCCAGTCTGTGTCATGTTTTGCCGGCCAATTGCAAGATTTGACCACATCAGAACATTGAGGTGAACTCTAAAACATAAAAAAAGTTTTAAAATTTATAATCTTTTCTTTTTTGGCGATGTTTTAAATCTGTATATTACCTGTATCAAAAACTCCTGCAACATGAGTATTTCTTCTGGTTTAAGTCTTTCCGTTAATCTTGATTCTTCTTTGTTAAATTTCGGACAGATTAGGGACGCGAAGAATTTTTCTAAGCTAAACCAATTAATTTATTAACTAGCTTGTTTTCTGTATTCCATCTATGATTATAAATACCAATAATTTCAAAGACTTGAATCTTCTGTCATGCCAGAAACCACAGGGATTTTTAGAAGAAAAAAAATTTCAAACTAAATGGCGCTGACTGACCAAAGTTAAGTAAAAAGTAAAGTTTATGATTTTATTACTTATGGTTTATGAGTAACCTACAAATTCGTTCTAGATCCACCATACAGTCCTCTCATTTCTCAGCCTCTCCATTCATTAGTTAATAAAAAATAATATCCTGTAAATTAGTAAATGATTTTCTAATTTTCAGTGCATTTCTCATGATTTATCTGCAGCATTATTTAGAACTCTGAATTTATTGGTACGACTGACTGTTGAAGGTATTTGTTTAAAATAAAACTTACCCATTAAGTCCAGACACATTTGCATAGGAAAGTTTAACGTGTATATGAGGGCACAACACAACTGTTGGAAATGGTATCGCCCAGATTGGAGTGGGCAAAGAGTCGATGACGTTGACGAAAGGCGTGGATGTCCATTTGCAGAACAATTGTATTATGTTAATGGCGCAGATGGCTATGCTGATTATCATTATGATGATCCAAGTAGCCCTTTCCTTGCTGCTAAATGTCGGCTCGAATATGTACCTTATGTAAAAAGTTACAAAGAAAAGTTTTTGTTAAATGCAGTTAATAAATATATAAATAAAGAAATAAATACACCCAACAGTTTGTTTTATCAAAATAAAAACTTAATAAGTGTATACTTCCTACCTCAAAATAAGATTAAATCCAAGTTACAGCTTAAAATATTTCTAAAAATTATCAATTTTTTTAACGAAGTTGATGTAAAAAATTGTGTAGAGGGGGATGCATTTTATGCAGCAGTTAAAACGATTTTAAGGTCACACAAAATCTTATTGTAAATATGTTTTACAAACTTACTTAACACCATGCAGAGAGCCTCCGTAACACAACTGACGTATTCCTCTTATAACTTCACTAAACCATTTCTTCAACAGCGATTTGCCAACAGATTTACCATATTGATTAATTTTAGTATCATTATAAGTTATATCTTTATTGAGAAGCCGTTTCTTAACTCTTATCACATCAGGGCTAATGTATTTAAAATCTTTTAGATAATAATCCCCAAAATAAAGATTATTTGGTATGCTCTCTTCTATAGATATTTTCGTTGGTATCTTCATATCTCTTATTTTGTTTCTTTTAACTCTGAACATGGTACTGTGTGCTTGTGTCTTTAGGTGTCCATGGCTTGTATTGAAACTAATAGTAAAAGTGTTGCAAACGTTAATGTATTTGTGTTAATTAAAGTAACCCTTTTGATGTGGTGCAAAGTGGAAATGTCGGTCTGTAAATTACACGAAAATAATTTTGAATTATCGCCTGACTGATTGGTGAGACCAAGGAGTGTTTCGTGCGATCTAGAAGTCGTGCGTTCAACAAACCCGTTATGATTTTCCATTAGGAAATTCTTACACTGAGACTCGATATGTTCCCGAAAAACGGCATAATTACAGACGAGTCGCTCTATGTCCTTGGACTTAAAATACAATTAAGGGAAACCAGCCTACCTCATCAGGGATAAATAAAACACTAATATTTCTCCCTAACTTTCATCGCTAAACATTTTGCCTTATAAATCATTAACAGCGGTGATCATTTCCTCTCATTTGGGTTGCTCATTCCATATGAAAATTTCCACGAAAATGAGTCGATGTATGGAGAATACACTAGTCTGTAAAACAGCTTGAGCCATTAAGTTTGTAGTGCCATTAACGTCGTTAGATGCACTTAACAATATTGCCGATCCACCAACTCGAATATATGATTATTTAATGCTCTATTGACAGTTGAGTGCATTTGAATTCATTAATATTGCAGTTTAATTACGTATTATGGCGGTTTACTTTGTAAATGCAATGAATATGAAAATATTTTCTTTGATGTGGAAATAATATATTTAATTGGGAATTGAAATGAAACAGGAATACGTATTAATATAAATAGGTCCACAGCAATATGCCTCATGGCAACCACTTGGAATCGGAAACTGGTTAAATAGTACAGGATAAATATAATATAATCGAAGCCCAGTGGTAAAACTTATAAAACCAGTCAATTTAAAAAAAGGTTTAAGCCCCAGTAAAAATAGCTCAACAGAACGAAAATACTTTTATAACTTCGCATGCAAACATTCAATAAAATCCACATCGGATTTTTAGTTGTAACGCCTTCAAAATTGGAAAAGCAATGACTTCGCGCGCGCCGTAAAGTAAAAAGTTATTTTAGACCAAACTTTCTGCATATATTGCTGGAAAATATTACCTTCGATATTTTCAAATGGGCTTTGTAAAGTAATGTACATATTTCCCTTAGGCCTGTATCCCAGAAGGGGTAGGCAGAGACGAATTTTGGCACAACATTTAGTTAGCTGTTTATCAAGCCCCATGTAATAGGGAGCGAACCTATTGTCGTTTTTCGGAAACCTTTTCCTGACTCCGTTCACCTACTAAGAATTGAGACTTGAATTCAGTTCTCCTGCATTTCACGGCACACACTTGTGCCATGACCCCATAAGGCAGTCAATAATATTTGATTTGAACCCACAACCGTGGAGGACTAAGGCTTAAACCCTCTTAGTTGTAGAGGAGGCCTGTGCCCAGCAGTGGGACGTATGTATATAGGCTGATGATGAAATCTGCGTGATCAAAGGCGAGAGAATTTTAAATTTCCTTAAAAAAAATGCACACTGCATTATTAAAAAAAAATTAAGTACCCAATAATTGATTAGAATTTAGAACTCAGGGCTCCCGAATGCTGCAAATGTTTTGGACCGTAAGTACTCTAAAAATCACAGGTCCGATAAAATCGATTAAGTGGAAACACGCGGTCTCTACTTATCATTAAGTAAAACATTTTACAAGACCAGAATGTCAATAGAAACGCTTAAAAAGGTTAGTGGAAAAAAACCCTTTGATTTTTAATTAACCCGTCTTCGAAAGAAGTCTGCTTCAAAGTTGTACAAATTGAGTTTAGATTCATCACTGGTTTTGTCGTGTTGACTACGAAGAGGTATTTTGTTAAATAGAATCCTGTTAGAATCGTCTTTTTAATTATATTTTTTAAAATCGCTGCCAGACGCCGAATATTTTTTAGTTGACTAAAATTTTAATTATGAATTATTTGAGACAGGTTTATAAAGTTTTTATTTGTGGACCAGATAAAAACACATGTCCCAATGCGAGGGTCAAACTCGCAGCCTTTTGTTTTACGAATTGGTCGCTAAGAAAATGCACTACGGTAGCTGTATCGTCTTATGTCCATTTAATGTTATAAATATATAACCTCACGAATGGGTAGGCAGAGGTGCATTACTGCACCCACATTTCGGCAGGTATGTATCAGTCCCACGTAATAGGGGGCGAGCCTATTGCCGTTTTTCGGGCACAATTCCAGACTCCGTGCTGCTACTGAGAATTTCCTAATGGAAAAACTCAATAACACTTTGCCCGACCTGGCAATCGGATCCAGGACTTCTAGATCGCACGGCACATACTTGTGTCGTGAGACCACGAGACATGTTATGCGACATTTTTATAGATGTTTCTTACTCAACCACCAAACAACGGCTTAAAGGATCTGGAATAAACTGGGCCACATACAAACTATCGTATGGAATGACTTGGGATCGCTTTTAACCCCAAAAATGTAATTGACGAGGACACCGAGGCTTAGCTACTTTTTTTAAAATGTCTTAAATCAAATCAAATCAAGTCCTAAATAAAATATATGTATTTATTTGATAAATATCAAGACCACTAGGTCTAGTTACGTGGCAATGTCCTGAAACCTTACAGAACGAAGGATAGTATTACAGGATTGCAGACGTACTCAAAGGCTTGTATAAAGCATAATTCATACCTCACGCCTGTATTCCCCGAAGGGGTAGGCAGAGGTGCATTTCTGCACCCACACTTCGCCGGGTATATATCAGTCCCACGTAATAGGACGCGAGCCTATTGCCGTTTTTCGGGCACATTTCCAGACTCCGTAATACTACTGAGAATTTCCTAATGGAAAAACCCAATAACACTGCCCGACCCGGGAATCGAACCTAGGTCCTCGAGATCGCACGGCACATACTTGTGCCGCGAGACCACGAGGCAGTCTACTATAGGTACATACTACATAATATGTATCTTTATTACAGTCTATATATTTCTGCTAGGTTATCTCCGTTATAACATAAATAGTTGATTTTTTTATAAAGTTAATACACACATAGTTAATGTTACTCTTTAATGTGTATGTAAAACTATGAGATGTCAAAGTTTATCGCCCTCCATTCAACTAGTAACGAATTCTTCGTCAATAGCAACTGATAAATCAAGTTAGTTTGAGTGAAATAAACACACGTACTATCTATTCATTAGAACATAGATAAGTGACAGTCAAACAAAGAACACACGTTGGCTTAAATAAAATAAGAATAATTTTTATCATGAATTTTAAAGCATTACTTCTCGATACGATATTTAAGACAACCCATTGCTTGAAACTTCCCATTATTTATAAACATTTGTGAGTATTTATTTATTCCAAGCTTATGAGCTTGAAAACAGAATAAATCTTCAATTTATGTAGGACTTTAAAGAAAACATAAATATAAAGTTATAACTATAGGAACATAATTAATTATTTTGTTAAAATCACAAAAGCTCAAAATTGTTCGTTCCGTCTATCTAATTTCAATCGCCTTTGTGCCATAAAATATTCTCTTACAGATGGATTACTTCATACTACATTATCATTTAAATTACTATTAACTAATAACTATAACTCTTTAAGCTCTATAAATAAATAAATAAAACAACTTATTTAAGGTCAAAAGGAAATAATAGGCGTTGGGTGCATATTGCGTACCAACAATATTTTTAATACTTGTAGTCATGTATTTTTTGCTTTGATTGACAAATAATTAAGGATAGTTTTACCCTTATAGTTAATATGGTGGCATAACCAAATAGTAATATACTTTTAAACTCTGTCTTATCCATAATATGTAGCAATTATCCAGATTTCCGGCCCTGTACAAAAAATCTTTATTTGGGGGGTACATGTAATGTGGAAATAACCGTAGTTAAAAATAATAATGTTATATCGAGTTGGCTTTCTGTACGTTATCGGTGTTGGAGCCGTTTGAACTACTGTTTATAGTATTACTGTGTTATGTAATTTAAGTAACAGTTCAGTTACTATCAATTGTAAAGAGCGTGTGGTCGTTTACGATATTGAAGTTGTTACTTGTTTTACTATAACAATAAAACGTGCTTCCATCGTGTATATTTTTCGGATCCGTAGGAAGAATTTTGAGTAAGTAGACAATTTTTATATGTAGGTTTATGTGACTTTATCTGTTCCTAAAAGGATCTTAAGCATTATGTTCTTTAGTTCCTAAAATGTGTGATAATTTCTCGTCCTCAATTTTAAGTGATACTATATTTGGGACAAACGTCATTATTAACAAGAACATCTTTGATAAAGCTTACTATCTGGGAAGAGGAATTAGGTAGCATCCAATCTTCGTAATTATTTTATGTATATATTGCGCCATCAATTTTTGTTAGAAACTGCGTAAATTTTAAGTCATGTCGCTATAGATAAGTTAAATAAAAAAACGAAGATTTAGTAGTTTGGTCTTGGGTGTTGTATGTAGTGCAATATTATTAGTATTTTTTCTGGATCGTGACCACTGAACCAAAATATTTTCCAGCGACCCACGAAATCCAACTTCGAACAAGTCAGTAGTATCGTGTCTTCTGATAAATGATCATTATGAGTTCTGATGGATGGTTTATTTCAAAAAATAAGTGTTGATCACCTAGAGGATTAGTTGAGGAATCGTCATAAAATCTTGCCGAATCTCTGACTATCGAAGTCATTTGTATATACATAATGAATTATCACATATGTACGTTAAGAGTAAAAGGACACATAATGAGTAAAACCGCTCATCTAAGTTCACACAGGGATTTTTTAAAGTTGACTTAGACCTCTCGGCTATTGCGGAGACCCTATATCTGTGTTAGGGCTGATATAGAGGAGTGGGAATGAAATGAATTAGGAATAAGGCAAGGGAATGATATGTGAAAAATATAATTTATAAATTTAATTTAATTTATATGGATAAATTGCAAAGATTTGTATCGTATAGTAAGACGTACTTATATCTTAGAAATAATCTAAAAGAATAAATATAGGGTTATGTAAAAATAATGTTTCAATTAGATACAGATAAAATGACCTCATCGAACGCAATAATCTTCGCAGTGGCGACACTCTTATCTCTAGTCGACAGATGTAAGTAAAAAAATTATGTTGTTGAAAAAATATTGTCAAATTAATATAGTAGATAATTTATTAGATACTCTCTAGTTAAATAAAATAACCATAGTATATTCAGACTATTCCACGAAAAGGTTCACACACATCATCACAGTATCACAGTAATAACAAACAGAAATTCTCATTTTGATCCTAGATTGTAGAGCATACTAAACTTCATCTTAGGGCGAATTTCGTTGACAGTTAACGTGATCAATTCAGTTTTACGTTACAATATTATTTGTGACTGATGAAAATAAATGAAGTAATATTAAACAAATGAAGTAACATCATTTCATTGCTGCGACTTAGATGGAGCATGATGACCTACATGTATTATATTATTAGGTACATACCGTCATAGAATTGACATTTCTGCCAAGAGCCTTCAATATGTTTCAAATCGAAAGCATTGTCACATCGCTGACCTATTAACCTATGACTTGTGTATTTCAGCCGTCAGCATCAACTGCTTCTACTGCAACAGCGCCAATAACTCGGCCTGCCTGGACGTGACGATGTACGATGCTGACATAATAGCCAATGTCATACCAATAGTCAATTGTGAACGTGATGTTCCCGACCCTGTCAATACACAATTCTTCTGCAGGAAGGTTATACAGACTAGTACGTATTAAAAAAAAGTATAAATATAATTAAATTAGTTTGTAAGCATATGAGACTTTATATTCTTTATATAAGTAATAAAATGGTCATATTATTTATTTATTTATTATAAAATGGTCATAGCCTTAAGAAATAAATACCCCTTAGTTATGTTTGTATAAATGCGGAACAGAGTTTGTTTATTTGTTAGCTTGTTTCATTTGTTAGTTAGGCTCTCTCGCGTATTGTACGGACCCGTTTTTTAAGCATTTAGGTGCAGAGTTTTAGGTTTTAGACTGCCCGGCAAAAAGTTTTTTTATTATCCACGATACTTTATTTGTCAGGTGTGCTGTCTATGAAGACAAATTTACGAGCAAAAATTTAATTTTTGTATTAAGTTAGTAATCCAAAAATCCCGAGTCTTGTGAAAACCAACTTGCAGTAGGCCAGCCCGCCCTCCTCAACCGTGAAGTAGGTCAATGTATAATAAACACTAAAATTGGCCGATATCCGTATTTATTACTCCATCACAAAATTTGAAAGTTACAGAACTTCGAAATAACTGTATTTTTCTTTATTTTTTCAGTCTTCCATAGCCACAAACAGACTGAGGTTCGCGTGACGCGAGGTTGCGGCTGGATTCCTCACCACCAGCCTTGCTACAGGGCCGATAGCTCCGACCACCTTGAAACCGCTTGCCAATGCTTTACAGACTACTGCAATAGTAGTGAACACCTGGAGTCCACAACTGCAACCGTCTTGTTCTTAGCACTAGCTGCCTGCCTCTACTTTTATCGCTAATTTCACTAGCTATCAATATTTAGTAAGATAAATAAATACCAACAGTTCGTTACATTCTTCTGACTCCACATCAATTTTGTGTCTTGAGTATTAGAAAATACGGGAAACTTTTTCTCTCCATTGTTGAATGAACGTTCCCGAATTACAAAACCTATTGCTTTGGTAAGCGTCAAAACTTTGACCGGCTGTTTCATAATCTGGTTTTTACGTCAAGGACACTGATTTTTTAAACTTGGCATTTATAGCGTTTTGATAAGAATATAGAATACTGTAGTTAGTCTATATTGTGAGATCGTCTGTGTACATTGAAGATTATTGTTAAAGTGTAATTAAATAATATTAAGGAAGAAAAGCAAATTTGATTTTAGGGTATCAGAAATTTGGTCTTTTCAGTCCTATAATACCAGTGGCGGTACTTCAATAGAAGCCATTCCATTCAAAGCTTAAATATTAATATTCGGAATTTTGTAAGGCAACCTGGGCTTTTGGGCATCTATGGAAGTACCGCCACTGTATAATACCCCAGTTGCGTTTTTAAATATTAGGGAGCGGGCTACTATTGAGGAATTTCCTATTTGAAAAAAAAACATAAAACGGGGGGGGGGGGGGGGGGGACGACGACGACCCGGAAATGTTACCTCCACATCATCCTTCAATCTCCTTTGTATGAACTATAAAAACAGGGCAGACGTATTGTGCCGAGTGTTCAGATGGCTTCTATAACGTGAATCGATATTCATCTATTTTGTTCCTACCTCCAAGTTCGTTGAAGGGTGTAGATCAAGCAACATTGGACAAGCGAAATTGCTTTTAGAAACAATAAAAATCACAATAAGCATATATGAAATTGATGAAGGAACACGTGATATTTCTGTTACATCAGTAGAATCATCATCATTAGCCCAAATACGTCCCACTGCTGGGCACGGGCCTCCTCTACAACTGAGAGGGTTTAGGCTTTAGTCCACTACGCTGGCCTAGTGCGGGTTGGCGGACTACACACCTAAGAAATTCCTGAGAACTTTTAGGTGTGCAGGTTTTATCACGATGTTTTCCTTCACCGTTAAAGCAAGTGATAATTCATTGTGAATACACACATAACTTGGAAAAGTCAAAGGTGTGTGCCTAGGGTTTGAACCTGCGACCGCCGAAATTCTCGACCGCGCGCCTAAACCTCGAGGCCATCACTGCTTGCTTGCTTGCTGCATCATTACACCAGTAGAATATTAATGAAACATTAATACAACAGACAACAGCGATGCGGGGAGAGCATAAATCCATCGCACGGGAAGAAGCAATTTCTGCTTTCATTCAATTATCTGGCATCCTTTTACAAAAATAGCTAAAGAGCGGCATTGTAAGGCGTAATAGACGCCTTTCACTTTTTAAAGGTTTCAAAGCTTTGTGATGAAAATATAATTTCCATTTTGCGATTGACTTACCCCACATCTTACGAGATGTTATTCAGTTTCTAATGTTTACATACATATTACATAACTAACCTCACTCCTGTATTCCCCGAAGGGTTAGGCGGAGGTGCGTTTCTGCACCTATATTTCCCTAGGTATGTATTAGGTCCCCGTAATAGTCAAGTCTATTGCCGTATTTCGGACACAATTTTAGACTTAGTACAGTTACTGAAAATTTCCTAATTTACAACATTAATTAGGCTCCTTTCGAGTTATCATCATCATCATCAGCCCATATACGTCCCACTGCTGGGCACGGGCCTCCTCTACCATTGAGAGGGTTTAGGCCTTAGTCCACCACGCTGGCCTAGTGCGGGTTGGCGGACTACACACCTAAGAAATTCCTAAGAATACCATTGCAATTTTATTTGCGTGTCCTCATCGATTTATTTATTTATTCACACTTTATACAAGTTTGTATCGGTGGACTTAATGCCTAAGGAATTCTCTTACAGTCGAACCTAGGGTGATGCAGAGATGAGATGAGGCAGGTGCGTAAATGTTATCATCAGCCCGTATGGGCCTCTTTATTAGCTAAGAGGGGTTAGGCCTCAGTCCACCACATTGGCCTAGTGCGTACCTAAGAATTTTTAGCTGAGCAGGTTTCTTCACGATGTTTTCCTTCACCGTTAAAGTACTAATTCATTATGAATATACACATAACCTCGAATGTAAGAGGTGTGTTCCTGGAATTTAAGCCCGTGACTCGACTTTGACTCGAACGTGCGCCTAAACCTAAGGCCATCACTACTATTTCCTCATGTCGTACTGGCAGCTTAATACGTTAATAAAAAAAAACATGCCAAGAAACTATTACTATTTTAATAATCTAGATAACACTAAACTGTCAACAAGCAGCTGTCTCAATAAAACATTAAAATAAGGTCTAAAACGATATAAGATTTTAAGCCTATAAAAACAACTTCCGACTACATTGCTGATATGTTCTTCAAAGTGGAGTTCAGGATCTATAATTAGTTCTAAGTTACGCGCTGTATCGACCCTCTCAATTTGTTTGCCATTAATTTTTATAACTGGACCGGAAGACAAGATGCTCTTTATTTGATTTTTACTACCCAAGACGATGTATTTAGATTTACCTGGATTAAGGGCTAGGGAATTGTTATCTGACCACTGAACCACCCTGCTAAAAAAAAACATGCCAAGAAACTATTATTATTTTTAATTCCTTATAGTATACGCTTCTATTTGCAATACCTTTTTACATATGTAATTCGTGGACAACGCTATGATTTAATGATATAATAATTTATCTGAACTACTTAGTGTTAAGAATGTGTAACTGTTTGTTATCCCACTAAATAAAAAAAGTAAAACTGTAGCCGGGTGTATTTCTCCCAACACCTTGTTAGCTAAATTGTTGGTGTAAAGCCCTTTAGCTTTGTTGTTTATTAATTGTATTAGTTGGAAATAGATCATAGGTAAATAGTATTTACTAAATACCATTGCCGGAAGGGTTATTGTGCACAGGTGGGATGGTAAAGCCCCCGCAGCAGGACGGGGGCACGAACATTTGTTTACTCATTACGTATTTACAAAAGCGAGATTTGTGGCCCCAGTGACAGCGAGTTGAAGGGTTAAGCAACGCAATGAATTAAAAAAATACAAGATTAAATATATACGTGCATCATCAACCCATGAAGGCCGTATGTCCTGCTGATGGCACGGGCCTCCTCTACTACTGAGAGGGTTTAGGCCTCAGCCCATACGTCCCACTTCTGGGCACGGGACGCCGCTACTACTAAGAGGATTTAGGCCATAGTCCACCTCGCGGGCCTACTGCGGGTTGGTGGTCTACCAACCTAATTACTAAGAACTTTTATGTGTTCAGGTTTCCTCACGATGTTTCCATTTACCGATAAATACATGACAATTCATTGTAAATACACACATAACATAGAAAAGTCCGAGGTGTGCCTGGACTCGTGACCGCCGAGATTCTCGACCGCGCGCCTAAACCTCGAGGCCATCACTGCGATTTCTTAGGCAACCTACGGTACTGGAATGAAAAGTTGTAGTTGCCACAGATGTCTTCCAAAATACATTTAAATTGTATACACATATATAGATATGTATATACATAGTTCTGTCTGTCAAATATGAAATATTAGCATTATAATTAATTAATTAATTTCTCAGTATCAGTAGATAGTGTAGCCGTCACAATTTTGTGTCGGTTAAGGCATTGTAAACACCAATGTGCACGCGTCCCAAGGTATCTGAACCAATATCGTGCGTCGAACGAGCTGTGTTTATTTTTACAAAGCTCGCTTTATGTAATTAAAGCGCGGCGCTGATCGACACGTGTACGACCTGCACGTGTTTAAAAGGTTTACCGCCTTTTTGCGCAATAAGGAAAAATTTCATCGCTACAGGAAAAAGTAATGGCCCTAACAATAATAACACGACTCTACAAAAAAAAATTCGTTCTTTGTCCTAAAGTTTATACTATTATTTTCCAGTTAGTTATGCACAAAAACGAAAAGAAAATACCTTTTTTCGGTATAAAGTTTGCTTTTGTGATAGTTATAATAATAATACTCATTTTTCAATTTTTTCATAAATTTTAATTGATTTTAATATTTTTAAAAAGACCGCGCGGTGATAGTGGGGTATTAACGTTTACACTGTGCCGCTAGATGGCACCCGAGTGATAAACAACCATCAGGTGTTATTTACAAGCCCAGAATAACTTAAAATGTCGTCACGAAAGTGCAAATACGATGCTGATGCATTTTGTTTTATATGTGGTCAATTTATTAAAGTTCGAGACGTGAAATATGAACTAAAGACATCTCACGTTCTCTGTGAAGCCTATGAAGCATATTTTGACTGTCCTGTACGGAATCAAGATAAGCCATGGGCTCCACATGTTGCTTGTAGTTATTGTAAGCTGGGGTTTTTGTTGGTCCGCAAATAAGACAGATTTTCGCCGATGAAAAATTTCCAACGTTGCTGAATCGTACTCAAAAAGCAAGTTGGAACAGTTTTAAAGCAGTAGTTTCTGGATTTTTAGGAAATAATAAAGCTGAAAACTACGAAAAGTTGGTTGAGGATATGCTTACAAATTTTAAGGCCATGGGCTGCAGGATGTCATTAAAAGTAGGTACATATGCTGCATGCTCATTTGGATAAATTTAAAAACAATATGGGAGCCTATTCCGAAGAGCAAGGAGAACGTTTCCATCAGGACATCATGAATTTTGAACAACGCTATCAAGGCCAATACAATGAAAACATGATGGGCGACTATATTTGGGGTTTATTGAGAGAAAGTAGCTATGAACATAAAAGAAAAAGTAAAAGTGTGTACTTTTAAGTTATTTTCCACTTTTCTGTAAGCTAATTTGATAGTAAAACTTAATAAAAATAATAAACAATTTTATTTCAATAGTTTTATTTTCAATCAAAAATTAAAATCCGAGATTTTTAAAAATTTCGTTCAATCAGTCTTCTAAGCACAAAAGCAAAGTTTTTCATGCCATATATTTTTTTTCCGTCTTATTACGACCTAAACTACCGAAATTTAATGCTTTGCAATCAAAGTCAAATTTCATGTTGACCCGTGTAATATATAATAACATCTTCGGAGGTTCTCAATCGGTGGTTGGGTCAAAACCCAGATGCAAAGTGCAGTGTTATTAGACACGGCACGCATCGTGAGGCCGTTTCTAACTCTTGGACCCTAACCACCGAGGGCTTGGGTCGTAGACCCCGCCATCAGCGGGTCGAGATTTTTTTAATGTATTTTTATATAAAACTTAATATTTAAAAATGTAAAAAAATAAAATAAATAAATATAGCGAAATAATAATATTAGTCACAAAATTTCTTCAAACTAATCACGAGACAAAAAATCAAGGTAAAGTTTCTGTTGGTTTAATCACAAATAACAATCACAAATGACTTGGCTTAGGCTCGTCTGCATTATGTACCAAGGTTTTTAGAGCCGAGAACCACGCTAAAAATAGTAATATGATAAATACACCCAACAGTCACATACATAGTTCTGAGCCCACATTAAGATACAACTCTTTTGTCCTGGTTATTAGAAACTACGAGGGATTTTCCGGTCCCATGAACTCCCAGACCCGAAATAAATATTTGTGGATCATACAAACATTTGTCTCGGTACAGGGATCTCCAGGGTTATTCTCGTTTCATAAGCTGATGTCTAGCCAACTGCGCCACAGGCCTGTCGACTTAAGTACATTGAGTGGTGGCATTTAGGACTGTGTGCGCCTATCGAGTCATATCGATGGTCGCGAAATCGATTCGCAGGCACACGCCGATAACTTTTCGAGCTTTTGTGTGGATTCTTAGGGAAAGAAAACCCTGAAACATTCAATAAATTCCATAGTGCAATACGCAAGTATCTCGTCCTGGAATTATCCTTTGTTATTACAAATGGCCTATATTGTGGCCTATTGGCTACAAAGCAGTGTCGTAGATAGACATTAATACATAGTAGGGTATCCGTGGTTGCAAATAGGGTGGAAGTAAATAAAAAGGAAAAGGAAATCTGTTCTGGTCAATAGATTTTTTCTTACTATACTCGTACATGGTTTTTTTTCTCGATGGCCACCCCCTCCCCTCATAGCTACAGTCCTGAAGGTCGGTATAATTATGTCAGTTGATGACTGATATGAATATTTGTAATCGTTTTTTGTCCACACTATACGAGCCACACCTACGTACTCGTATTTCGTACTCGTATTTACGATTAGGTGTGGGCAATTTGATATGATAAGCGTATATATTTAGGAATTTCTTGAGTATGTAGTCCGCCAACCCGCACTGGGCCAGCGTGGTAGACTAAGGCCTAAACCTTCTCAGTTGTAGAGGAGGCGCGTGCCCAGCAGTGTGACGTATATGAGCTGACGATGATGATGATGAATTTGATATGCCACTGTAATAAACAAAGGCTAAAGTATTACCGAGATCACAACACTTAATCTTATAATGATAACATGAACACCGTTGTTCCTTTGTGTTTAATTTACTGGACTTAGCAGCCTATTGTCGGTACAAGAAGTCATCAAGAGGATTTACTCAAACGCCGTTCACGGCTCAGCGAGCATGTCGGAAACAAATAACCTAATTATTTTCATAATATTTCATTAACTATTTAAATAAATTTTGATAGAATGTAAGAGCTTCAGTTCTCTGTTAAATGGACGATTGTCTGGTCTGTACGAGTTGTGTTTTTCAAATGAAATATTTTATTAATATTTTTTGTGTATCTGTTGAGGTTACACGTATTAGAATTTATTAAAAACATTTTATTAAGAGTTCGCCCTGTGCGATAGGACTGACGATTGTACTAATAAAGTTTACTGAACTCCATATTTTTATCTACAATGTACAATAAAGTTATTAAATAAATAAAAAGAATGGGCTAGAGACAATGAAAAACGCGTAAGTCGAAATTAAGGTCTTCTTCGGATAATTATTCAGTGGAATAAACAATCATCATCATCAGCCCATATACGTCCCACTGCTGGGCTCGGGCCTCCTCTACAACTGAGAGGGTTTAGGCCTTAGTCCACCACGCTGGCCTAGTGCGGGTTGGCGGACTACACACCTAAGAAATTCCTACGAACTTTTAGGTGTGCAGGTTTCATCACGATGTTTTCCTTCACCGTTAAAGCAAGTGATAATTCTTTGTGAATACACACATAACTTCGAAAAGTCAGAGGTGTGTGCCTGGGGTTTGAACCTGCGACCGTCGAAATTCTCGACCACGCGCCTAAACCTCGAGGCCATCACTGCTTATATAAACAATAGATATACCCATATGTCTGTAGATGTATGGAGACTCAAAGCATTGTTGGTACATCTTCACCAAATCTAATTACATCGTAAAGGGTAACACTCGTTGAGAAACAAGTAGGTCTTCAACTTTTATATTATTCAACAACTTTTATATTTTTAAACATTAATCCCTAAAACTGACAATTCCAACGACTGAGCTCGAACTGCTCAGCGACACCATATTTATACACATCAATTGACGGTCTTATTTTTAAATATTTTTACAAAGTCCAATAATCAATTTATATTAATCAAGATTATATTCTCATTTAAGTTATTGACAATTTTAATTATACTTATAAGTAATAAAATAATCATTATGCAATTTTACTATTACTACAATAATTATTATTAAAAGGTCTGTACTGTGTATATAATATTGTAAGGTATTAGAATGAAATACATTTATAATTACTAAATATTACTATTTAGGCTAACAATCGCTTACTCGCACCGAGTATAAATGACAATAGCTTGGCTCTACCAAAGCTGACTGCTTCCTTGGTCCCATGTTATAAGTTTATGTACGATCGCCAGACAAAGCATTCCTATTTTTTTTTTAATTGGGAGCTACTCAATAGCAGCAAGGAGTCGAAATAGGGCCCTAAATAATGATTGGCTTGATATCTTTGGAACGTGGAACTTTGGAACTTTTAAATTAAGATGTGAGATTCAAAGATAAGGCGCTCTTCTTCAATACTTCATCTCTGCGCTCGAGGTTGCAGTTCTCGGGTCACAAAGAGTTAGGTTATTTCGTTCACAAATTCTAAGTCTCGGGGTCTCAAAATGTGCTTGTTAAATTTCAATAGATTGTCCCATTACGTGGGACATAATAATTGTCGAATAGTGAATGTAAAAATACAGATCTGCACACATTTTTAAGGATAGATTACAGACATAAGAGAAAAACTTATTGAATTCGTAAACAAGCGCCCTGTGATGGCCCACTCCTTAACAATGCATTATACCTGATTAGTCAATTTGAGTCACAATCAAGACGTGCAAAGTTTTTGATGTTTTGTTACCGCATGTCTTAATGGTGTCAATAAATAATTTGTCTAATTTTCTTTCATTTTAGTTTTTTTTTATATACCAGCGGATTATCATACTCAATTTGAAAAAGCATCATTAGAATACACAATAAATTATATAAGAAAAGTTTGATGGTGATTGAGATGAATAATTAAAACAAAAAACAAATAATGCTTTATAGATCCTCACGTTATCAACCATTAAAAAAAATGTAGCAAAGGTCCTCATTTTTCATGCCTATCGAGTGACGATAGACTTAGATGCGGTGTTGTCACTTTGTCGTCCCCGTATAAAAAAATTGTAGACATCCCAAGTGATATAAAAGTACACACTTAATATTTGCTCGTGTTTTTAATCCAACTGTAGATGTCGGAGATTGAGTCGTGGCACTTTAATTTGCCGTCCCTCGCCCGAGACGGGATAATCCCGCGCTATCTCGTTACATTGCTCAAACAATACAATATTTATAAACTTACCTCGAATAAGACGTATTTTAAATTAATTGCCTTATTTGCGTAGTGTTTTACTTATGGCTTTAATGTGTAGATGGTTCGTAAACGCTATTTGGTTTACGTATGGTATATATATATATATATATATATATAACATATTATATACATGTTATATTTGTAAAAAAGTTTAATTTTTTTACGATTAGTTTTCAGTAAATTATCACACAATTTGTAAAAAAAAACATCATACATAAGCAAACTTCGAAATAGACCAAGTAATAAATAAATAATTAATTTATTTGCAATGAAAATAACAAATTCAAAAATATATGTAAATATAAGAATTGTCGCCTGTAAGTGTATTGTATCTGTTTATCGCAGACATCAAGCACCCACTAGTTCACAATAACAATTTAATATCCAAAACAATAGCAAAATATTAAACAAACATTATAATAATAGGTGTAGTAAAAAGAAATCCATTATTTTTGCATGAAACTGAAGACTTTAATTACCTATAGTTAGAATGATCGGATTTTGTTCGATAACTTGTTGCCATTTTGAAGGTAATATCATTATGCCTCTTTCATAAAAGCCTTCGTCCCTATTAGCAAAAAATCGAGTCAATTTTCACAAGCCTCTCTTGAAGCGAATTTTTCACCTGCAAAATTGTTCGCCATGGCTAACCAAGCTTGCGGAGCTTCTGATGAGTCACTATCGATGTGTGTAGCCTGGCGTCGTCGCCAGAAGTTCCGGCTTGTTTGGGAGGTTCTTAGGCATCCACTTTATAGTTCGGACATGACACCAATTATCTGTTCCTGTCCATGGCGAACAATTTTGCTTGTGAAAATCGACTGTCTCAATTTTTTATCATAGGGCCGAGGGCTTCTATGAGAGAGGCATAATGATATTACCTTCAAAATAGCAACAAGTTATCGAACAAAACGGAGCATATTTGACCTAAAGCGGATCATTCTAACTATGGTAATTTAAGCCTTCAATTTCATGGTAAAATAACGGATTCCTTTTTACTACACCTATTATTAAAAAGACAATAACAATAAAAACAGTTTGTTGCAATCAATGAAATGAAAGTCATAAAATTATGAGTAAATTTTATTTATTTCGATAAAGTGTTGCATTTACAAACAACTAATTGTAACATAACCTTAAAATACCAGCCAAAATTACTCCACGAATTTATTATCTAATTAATAAATTCACCCAGCCTTGAAATAAATTTGGCAACAATCTTATTTTACACATAAATCTACACTATAATTTATACATCAAATATATTAGAGAAATAAATTACAATGAATATTTGCATTTGAGGTTTTTATTGCATGCGACCATGATTCATTTAACGTATATGACTTTTAATCTGTGATTATTTCTTAAAAACGTGGTATTGCAGCTCTATTTTTATTCTATTCTGCGTATTAGTTTGATTTCGTGTTCCGTTTCTTCCTTTCCATAATCTTCGGCTCGCTGCGGTCGATGTTGTCGTTCTGAATTGCGAATTCTGTGAAAACGTAAACTTTGTCAATAAGACGCTTTTATGATCTAGTAGCATCGAATATTTAATTCATAAGTCACATTTTTTATGGTAATATTTATTTTGAAAAAGACTGATCGCGGTTTTACCTAAGTAAATTTTTTTAATGACAAATAGGGATTTAATTACGTTGACTGCTAAAATAATCTTTACACCTTTTTTTAGTCTGGACTCTTTTTAGATCTCTATGCAATTATCATCTGCCTGTGGTCACAATACTGCTCAAGTCTTAAAGAACCAGAGGCTCCTTACCATCCTCATCGCTCTTGAAAGATCTTCCTAGCCTGGGTCCGAACCACATGCCGGGACTGTCGGTACGGCGTCCTGGGACTGGCTGAAGGGAGTCCAAGTGGTGTTCCGGCCGCAGAAGGGACAGGTCACTTCGTCCCACCCTTGGAAATGCATATAGCTGCCTTTTCTCAACTGGCTCGTAGTCTGAAAAGAAAGGATGGTTTAGGCTTGATCTACAGCTGCCTTTTCTCAACTGGCTCGTAGTAAAAAAAAAGGATATTTATGGCTTCATCTAGGCTATACTGTTGAAATTGATTGCTATACGGAGATAAGGGACATGTCGGTATTTCTGCATCCATTACCCATTTAATCGCATGACACTTTAACTGAAAATTTCTCAAGGAAATAATCTAATAACACTTTTCAAATTGGAATTGCTTAAAATAGTTTCTGCTGTAAAAAAGTATAATGTAGTACCTAAGTAGAGGTCGTTAAGTGGTATCTGCCAGGTGCGATGCGAAGCTCGGCCCACGCGGGGAAATGGATACAAGTTGAGCACGCCATCGCGACGAAGCTTGGCGCCGCTTTCTGCAAATATTTAGTACTATTACACGATTCACTTTTTATAGTCACAGGAAGTCTAGATGGTGATGCTAGGATTACAAAAGAATCTGCATTGAAAATAGTTTTAAGACATTTTGCAGATCGTAATGGGTGCCTAATGGACCTTTATTTTACCTCAATCGCACGCCCGCACTATAATGATCGTGATTATACATATTTTGAAATACATAGAACAATTCCGAGCCTCAGAAATTAAGATTTTCTACATTAATATCAGTGGCGGTACGTCCATAGAAGCCCAAAAGCCCAGTTTGCCTTTCAAAAATCTGAATAATAATCTTTAAACTTTAAATCGTTATTTAACAAAAGCAATTTAACATATAAATGAAAATATCCTGATCCCGCAATAAGCAATTATAAACTAGACATTACAAATTAACGAATAACGCTTTTGGGCTTCTATGGAAGTACCGCCACTGATTAATATCATTATTGGCCTCATTATGGCCTCGTCTATTATTGAGAGGGTTTAGGCCTTAGTCCGCCACGCTAGCCTAGTGCTGGTTGGCGGAGTATACACCTAAGAAATTCCTAAGAACTTTTAGGTGTACAGATTTCCTCACGATGTATTTCTTCACTATTAAAGTACGTGATAATTCATTGTGAATACACACATAACTTCGAAAAGTTAGGAAGTGTGCCTGGGGTTTGAACCGCCGAGATTCTCGACCGCCTAATCCTCGGGGCCATCGTATTTTTTTTCTATATATTAGTATCTAGGTATATAAGTATTTAAAAAGTAATTAAATAAATTGATATTTTTTTAATTTAAGGTATAGATAAAATTTTAAAAAGAAACCATATCATCAGCCAGTTTTATAGTTTATGGATCAAGTTATTATTATAATAATTATCATGACTAGTTACATAGAGGAGTCAAATCTAAGAAAATTTGATAACGTTGTTAAAATAAAATGTAGTTTACAAGCAAGTGTAAATGAATTCGTTTGAATAACAAGCGACATACATATATGTACAACACACATCAAAACCAATGTCAGCATCAAATCTTTTGATATAAACTATTAAATTAATACTTTGTAACCATTAAATTAAATCCATTACCAACCATTTAGAAACAATTTCACTGTCTGTACTGACGAGAGCTTTGCGTGACCGATGAAAATTAATAAAAAATCCATAATACAATTTTAATTCACTTAAACTTTCAACTTAATTTACTTAACAAAAAGATAATTTAATGTACTTTCATTTTAGAATAGGTTGTCTCCTATTTTTATGAGTTGATAAAAATAAATAAATACACCCAACAGTCACATACATAGTTCTGACCCCACACTAGGATACAAGTCCTGTGTCGTGGGTATCAGAAACTACGAGAGACTTTTCGGTCTCACAAACACCCAGACCCGAAACAAATATTTGTGGATCACACAAACATTTGTCTCGGTGCGGGGATCGAACCCGCGGCCTCTCGTTTCGCAAGCTGGTGTCTAGCCAACTGCGCCACGGGGCTGTCAAATATATATATGAACATACTATATGCAGATTAGATCCCCGCTCTGAGACAAACGTATGTGTGGTTGAGTGGGTGAAACTTGCTAAAATAATTAATTTTTATTTAAGGATAGCTGTGAGCATACTTTGATAGGCAATACATGCAAGACGTATTGTCTATTTATGAAAATTGATAAAAAAATGTTTCATTCGGTAAACAGATAGGTCAATGTATGACTCGCACTAAAACGAGAGGCCGCAGGTTCGATCCCCGCACCGAGACAAATGTCTGTGTGATCCACAAATATTTGATTCGGCTCTGGGTGTTTGTAAGACTGAAAAGTCTCTCGTCTGATACCCACTGTTATGTCCAGATGTTTCAGGGTTCGTTTGTATAAATAAAACTACTAAAGCTTAGTTTCAATAGCGCCTGGCACGTCCACTCGGTCCGATATCAGAGGTAGTAGTGAACCGGTTTGAGTGGAGAACAGCGCTTATATTATAATTTATTTTAACGTCTACCTTACAATTTATTATTAATATTACCACTACGCTACACCCACTACAGAAAACTCGTATCTCATTGTGGGGTTAGAATTATGTATATATTTGACAGTTCGGTGTATTTATTACATGTACATTATATGTAATACTTTTAAAAGCGGGTTTATACCAACTAATTCACAATAACTACATAGTATATTTTACGCTACTGCAGATATTAGGCACAACATACAAGTAAATAATAAATAGGTAGTTTAAATCAATGTACTCTGTATAAGTATGTGCTGTGTGCATATATGCATCATGTTGGAATTTCTGAATAGTACTTTTGTCTCCATGCTGTTAATGTCGATTTAATATTTATTTTTATTTTTTTATAAATGTATAATATATTTGATAATAATCGTGACGGCCTCGAGGTTTAGGCACGCGGTCGAGAATCTCGACGGTCGCGGGTTCAAACCCCAGGCACACACCTCTGACTATTCGAAGTTATGTGTGTATTCACATTGAATTATCACGTACTTTAACGGTGAAGGAAAACATCGTGATAAAACCTGCACACCTAAAAGTTCTTAGGAATTTCTTGGTTGTGTAGTCCGCCAACCCGCACTAGGCCAGCGTGGTGGACTAAGGCCTAAAACCCTCTCAGTTTTAGAGGAGGCCCATGCCCAGCAGTGGGACGTCTGATGATGATGATGATGATTAAATTAATGAAAAAATAGCGACGTTTTTCATGTATGCATCGCCGTGGTACGTTAAATAAGGCTTGCATTTTGGTTCGAAGGTAAGACCAATATATTATCGAGCGAACACTGCCCCTCGGAACTTTATTGAACTTGTACCCACCGATACAAATTGACAGACGAATAGGGCGCACAGTACTCCCCGATATAAATAGGCACACTCCGCAATATATTTCAATCAAAGTTTTACAAGTTGCGTACACTATCTTACAGCGTGCGAGTGGAAAAGTTATATTATTTGAATATGAAATGTGTCAGTTATTTCTTCAAAAAACAATTTTATAACAAATACAATTTTTTTACAAAGAAAGCGTAAAAAAGGGAGGAATCAAAAAATTCCTTCGCCAGTTCATAAATATAAAAAAGATTATCGTTTTTTAGCGGGAAAATCTTTTTTTTTCATCGTTACTGACAAGGCATACAATGCTTAACATGGCGCCACTATGTATTTCTTCAACAGAAAATAACCATGGTATAGTAAACTCGACTGCTGTATTTTTAAAGCATGCACATATACATATATATGCATAATTGTTTGTCTTTAAAAAAGATGTCTACAAAATTGTTCAATAGAGTATCTACTCTACTACTAAGCTTGCATCTGCAAGCTTTATTAGAAATTTCCCTGTGTCTTTTGTTTACCGAATTTAATTCATAATCAAACTAGTCCTCAATTCTGTTTGCTGAATTCAGAGTTGTGTGAATGTTGATAAAACTTCAGAACGTGAATGCATTCAGTTTCTGAGGATTATCAACGGAATATGCGGTCGTTGTTTTTCGAACTAATTCGAGTTTAATTGTTTAAGAACTAAGGACAGATAACTGTACTTCAAAAACCATTTTTACTTTCTTTTTTTTGTTTCAATTAATAGTTTATTTATGGTATTTTTTTGGTTTGTCTGCTTCTGTCGAAATTTTCTGGATTTTTTTTTATTGAGATTTGGTGCACTTTGTGTTTCACATTATTTTTATTTTTACTTGTTGAATCAAAGAATACCCAGTTTGCATGCAAAGACTTTTTACTTCGGGAGCAAAAAGTATCGAGCACCAAATTTGGTTACCTACTTTTATTTGAACCGAAATGTCATTCATCAGATGTGAACAAAGAGTATAGTATAAGCATAAAACGTGATATTTTCTTCATAAAAGATAATAAAAAAAAAATACCTACACGCGCATGTAACTGTTAAGTCACGCGTAAAATCTCAGAGTAAGTTGCAAAAGCATTGTCTACACGAGAAATTACTACGAACCCGTTTCGTAATTAATTATTTGTAAGAAATTTGTAGGCTCTCCTTGTATTACACTGGGGATAGCTACGAGGAGCAGACGTAATATTATGTTTGTGTTACGAATGGATGCTTATGATTATACTAAGTAGGCTTGTTTTAATATTTCTTGAAGACAGGTTTGTAACATTGAAAAAATATAAATAAATAAAAAATTACACCCAACAGCCACATACCTTCATAGTTTTGACCCCACACTAAGATACGAGTATAAGTATGCCGAGGATATCATAAACTACGAGAGACTTTTCTGTCTCACAAATACCCAGACACGAAACAAATATCCGTGGATCACACAAACAAATTGTCTCGGTGTGGGGATCGATCACGCGGCCTCTCGTTTGGCAAGCTTTTGTTTAGTCAATCGCGCCACGGACGCTGTGTGAAAAGTACAAAAATGAATTCCCAACACGAGAAATAATAACACACATTTGATAAAGGTCGGTAGAAAAATGTCCATGCGTCTGACCTATGCATTTATACAATATTTTAAGATACTCAGGCATTTTCCGATTACTATCTATCCATATATCTATCCGCCAAAATAGGTCCACTGCTGAATATAGGACTCTCCCAATTATTTCCACAGGGACCTGTTGGAAGCAGCCTGCAGCCAGCGACCACCCGCGACCTTTAGTAAGTCGTCCGACCACCTTGTAGGTGGACGACCTACGCTGCGCTTTTCGCTACGTGGCCTTAATTCGAGAACTTTTTGGCCCCATCGGCCATCAATTCTCCGCGCTATGTGCCCGGCCCATTGCCACTTCAACTTGCTAATTCCGATTACTACGCATGCTAAAAAAAATTTTCTGAATTTTTACACAAGGTAGTGTTATGATTGTAATAAGTTAGATTTTAGTCTACCACGCTAGTTTATTGTATTGTATATGACAAGCCTAAATTAGTTATAAAAAGTCTGAGCTACCTATTCAAGTGTCTACATGTTGTTTTTATGCCATTTTGTATGCGTGAAAATTGGTAAACATATTACTTCAAAAAGATTGCGTAGCCTCTCTTAGTTTTAACTTAATCCCCCAAACTAGGCCAAATTATATTTAGTTAGTATAGTTTAATATGTATCATTAATACTAAGTAACAAAATTGATTTAAATTACATTAGTGATACCCTTTCAATAAAATGATCATATCCAATAAGGTATTGTAAAATGGAAACTTACATGATCTAATTGACCAAGAATAGTTTGCTGTTTGACATTAATATAATACAAACTTCGTTCATTTGATTATGACGTAGGGGTTTATCAATAAAGTTTGAGTAATCATCTTCATGAGAAGAAAGTTTCGAGACCTTCATCGTTTAATGGAAAATCGTCAAGCTGTTTGGCTCCATCCGGGCGCAATTTTATCAAATTAAGTATCCTATGTCTTTTCTCTAGGGTCTATCTACCTGCATACCAAACATCATTTAAATCGGTCCAGTGTCTTAGACGTGAAAACGGAATTAGAGAGACTGATATTGTTATTTTCGCATTTATAATGTTAATACCTTTTGCCCGCGACTTTTCAGAAAGAAAATAAGTTGTAGTCTATTTTACTCCACAGAGTCCCATTTATGTCCATACCAAAAATCACTCAAATCGGTCAAATGATTTAGGCGTGAAAGCGTAAAAGATACACGATAAAGTTATTGTCGCGTTTATAACTATACCCATTCCCACGGGAAGACAAAATTTTATCGGGATAAAAAATATCCTATGTTACTTTGGCGGATGCCGTCTATCCTCATACGAAAAGTCATTCAAATCGGTTCAGTAGATCATTTATTTTTTTTACCCTCCGCACATTTTTTTTTAATAAAAAGTTTCCTACCTTACTTCTAAAGTTATAATACCTTCCTCCAAAAATATGTGTGTAAAGTTTCATGACGATCGGTTAAGTAGTTTTTGGGTGAAAGCGTAACAAACATCCCTACAATCAAATTTATTATATCAGTAAGGAGTATGGTTATCATACAAGATATTTGTGTCACTGAAGTGGTAAGTAGACAAGTATTTATAACCCATGTTTCGTCGTCTGAGGTTTAGATTTTACATAATTATTGCTAAATATATGTTGTTGGTTTTTGCCACTAATTCTTTTTATACTGTGCCTTTTACTCATAATCATGGGATTAAAGACGCTTGCTGAAGTCACTAAAGTAAGTTCCATACTTCATGTACGGTGTTCGGTATCAATCTTCAGCCCCGTGGCGCAGTTGGCTAGATACCAGCTTGCGAAACGAGAGGCTGCGGGTTCGATCCCCGCACCGAGACAAATGTTTGTGTGATCCACAAGTATTTGTTTCGGGCCTGAGTGTTTGTGAGACCGAAAAGTCTCTTGTAGTTTCTGATACCCACGACACAAGACTTATTTATTTATTTATTTATTTATTTATAACTTTATTGTACACACAACATTAAAACTAAGGAGTACAGAGAACTAGAGAAGTACAATGGGCGGCCTTATCGCACGAGGCGATCTCTTACAGGCAACCTAAGACTAAGACAAGACTTGTATCTTAGTGTGGGGTCAGAACTATGTATGTGACTGTTGGGTGTATTTATATTTATTTTTAAGACAGATATTCAACAGTTACTTTAGTTATTCGTACCGCAGAAGTAAAATAGCCCGATTTATTTTGAAATATTGAAGTTAAAGTCCTTGTTTAATCCTACTATTTTTGGGTGTATATGTTCTGAGTAATAAAAGTAGCATGAATTCTGGAATGAGATGTTTCGAGTGTTAAGAATATTATATTAGTTGGATACAGTGGGCGTGGAAATATTTTTCTAGACTATTTTGATATTTTGTAGACATTCTGGGACGTAAGTGAAATAGTTTTGAATGGTGACGACAAATCAAACACTTGACGAGTTGAATAAAAAAATATGTAGATAATTAAATGGTTATTTTTATCTTAGATCTAGAGAAATCATTTGTAAGATGAAAAAAATAATTTAACGGCTTTGTTTTCTGCTAGTGTACACCAACAAATTTTATACTTAATTGAGAGTTACAAGATTCCATTTCAAGGAGATTTTCTGTTAGGATATTTTCAATAGCAACGCGAACATCAGAACATGAATGATGAGGTGCATGCAATTTGCGTTCATATTTCAATTAACAATTTAATTACACGGAAAATAGAACCACAAGATGAATGATGCCATCTTACTGTTAAACTTTTTTCCGTTAATTTTTATTTTAAAATTGGAATCTTTTTCGTACTTTACAATAAATGTGATGAAAAGGACCTTTAAAACCTACACATTAAAAAAGTTTTCTACTCATTTTCTATAATATAATAAATATAAAATTCGAGTTCACACAAAGATGTTTATATCTAGGAATAAATAAAGTAAATAAGTATGTTAATAATAAAAAACGATACTGTTTTTAATCTAGTTTAAGCCTAGCTAATTCGTACTTATAAAAAATATTTTATCATGAGAGCAATCGATTGAGACTTCACTTTCAGCCGCGTATATGTGATCTGCCCCAGCGATTGCTACGTATTCATAATGCACGCAGTTCTGTATTGTAATCTTTTAAGCCTCTACTCTCATTTGTTTGTATTACATCTGAATAATCCACGCGTTTAATCTGCCCACAAATATTTGTATTTCGGCAATATTTGGCTTCACAGTTTATTGACGCTGTTTTTCATACAGCCTGCATGATGTAGTGTTAAATCAATTTGATATATATTTCTATCAGGCCACTTTTATACATTTTTACTTAGTAACTATTAGTGTGGCATGTATGCACGTAATGGATTCAAAAATTATATCGAGACCAAATATATGCGGTCGCGGGTTTAAATCATAGACACAACCCTTTTTTTTTCAAATCTAGGTAGGTACTTTTTGCGTGTTAACTATCTTGTTTGACAGTGAAGGGAAAAAGTTTAAAAAATCCTTACGCACACTTATGAGTCTTCATTAAGAAATTAAGGTCTTCCCGCATTGGGTGGACTTAGGCCATATACAATTTATTGTCGGAACTAAGTTAACGTAATCGAAATCGAGAGAAAAAGTTTGTATTTATATGGGAGCACTCTTAGCTTTTTCGAAGTGAAAAAATAATTTTTTGTTTTGTTTGTTTTGATATTTCTAGGTTGCAATATGGATTTAAAAGGGGAAAATATTAAAAGGATTTTTACGAAGATTGATTACAATAGAATACAAAAGACAAGGCGACCTTTCACATTGTCGAGCGCAAAAACAGAACATATGATTTGACTTCATCAATCACTCTCAAATTAGAGTATGCTAAAACGTATGTCTATATGATTCTAATGAAATTCAATAATAATACCTTGTTTCTATGCTCTCCTGGTACTTTCGTATTTCGCTGGTGTTGAAATAATCGATTTCAGACAGTGACCATCGCAAAATAGTACGTTAAACCCGCCGTATTTAAAATAAGGGAATGTTTTGCCGTGTTAGTAAAATTACTACCTCGTAAAATCAGCTTCCAGGCCCACAGAACATCTGATAAGATTAGAAGGGAAATAGACAGTTTTTGAATGGGTACGAGTGTCGCCGCTTGTCTGTCACCTATTCATACTATTACGATTGCACGACCAATGATAAAAAATTTAAACAAAAATGAAGGGCTGCTATTGGTTGTCGCACATTTATAAAAGTCTGCCGTGTCAAACATAATAAGATAGTCTTGTAATGTCTTGTAACGCTCGGAATGCTGACATTTCCTTTCTAGTCTTATTCAACACTTCTATGTCCATACCTATAACTCCCCATTAATATTTACTTATTTTCTCCCACTGATAGGTACAGGCCTCCTCTACAGCTGAGAGGCGTTAGGCCTTAATCCATACCCCTAATGCGGGTTTGCATACTACACATCTTAGAAATTCTTAGCAACTTTTTAGGTTTTTTCACAATGTTTTCCCACGAAACCGCCTATCCATATTGCAGAGTAAACTAACTATAGCAGGGTTGCGCCTCCTTTAAAATATCCGGTGTATAAATGTTTTACAAACACAATTATCAACTTCAGAGGATGTGAAAACGCGAGCGGCTGGTCGGAGTTACTGGGCGGATGTTGATATTTTCAAATTAATTGAGTGTACTTACGGTAAGCGCCGGCCAGGACTGAAGACAGCAGAAATAGCGACACGACGAGCCTCATTGAGGATTGCATGGTATCTGCAAAAATATATTTTTATTAGGACTTGTTGGGATGATCAAAATATTATAGACTTAACAATTGTTATTTAATAATCAAAATCCGCCAAAATGGATCGGAATAATTTGCTTACAGTGGGGTCTTGTTTTGTATGTAAAGATATTGCATTTAACGTTCTCAATTTGAAATAACGACAAAGAATAAACGTAATTGAATGAAAAATGTAAAGGACTAGTTTTAGGCAGCACATCGCCAAATACAATTTTCGATTACTTTTTAATTTTTTCTTTGGATTTAAATTGTTTTTGTTAAATGTCATTTAGAAAAGGACACAAGGCAATGGGGAAGAGGCGTGCAAAAACCGCACTAATGGGTAAATATTAAAACGTTATTTTAAATATTATAACAAAATTGTTACATGAAAAAGAATCACTTCCGACGTTGACTCTTAATAACGGATATTAAAAATGCTTTCAATAAGAAGTGTCTGCTACGTTGAACTCAACGCATCTGTCGGTTATAAATCTGGTACACTATTTATATCGACCACTTTAATTTACCTCGTTGATGTATTATAGTATAAAAAAATAACAATTGTTAGAAACGTAAAAAATGAGAAAAGTTGTGACATAGTTTTAGTGCTTCTGAAAAATAAATAAAAACTTTTTTTTAATAATAAAATGTGTCAGATCTGTTAATAAGTTCTATTGGTTGGGGATATAGTCTTCTTAAAAATAGATCACCAAAAAATATAACCATGTGCATATTCTAAGTTTGCGCTCATGTTTTCAACGTAATTAATAAACTTGACATACAAAAAATACTGAATAGCAAAATTATTTTTCTTCTCTATATTATTCATTTATAATAATGAGACGTCCGGAAAACAATTGAAGTAAAAAAGAAATGAATTATTATGATTATAAAATAAATTAATCAATTTAATAAATCAATTTAATTTAAATGAATTTTATTCATTAATTATTTTGATTGACAAAACCTAATTAGCGATTTAGCTTATAGAACATTTCTCTGTCTGCCCTCAGGCCAGTATAGGATGCTTCATGTTTTCAAAGAGCAGGTGAAACCGGGTAGATCTCGAATATTTAATACGATATCCTATTAGAGAGTCTGGCGGAGTGATTAGTCAACAGAATGTAGGGAAAAGTTAGCATAGCTAATTGAATACCAATGTAGGATGAGAGACTGAAATGACCGCATTAGGTTTTTCAGTATCCTTTCTAACCTAGTACTTTACTTGGTAATGTTAGCCGTATAAAAGAGAATTTCAGAAATTTCTTGGAATGAGTTTCAATTCAACCGAACTTATTTAAAAAAAAAAGTCTTTTATTTTATTGAAGCAGTATCTTCTTTAATAGAAAAATTATCTTTTATTTTTCTTTCGTGAACAGAACGCCACAAAAGGGTTCAAAGTTTCAAGAGTTTTCAATGTAAATAGTATTTCTAATGTTGAAACAAAACTTGAGAACAATTTATTCGTCTAATAAAGGACATAAAAAGAACTATTTCTTATAAATCAGCTAAAAAAGCAGTATAGTTAAATTTAAATAGATTATCATTTAATATTTGGAATTATATCAAGAAAAAAACAATATTGCCCTAAGGAGTTATTTTATTGTAAAATAATTCTGAAATTCAAAGTTGAAATGGAAAAGATTTAAATTTCGTAACAAAGAACAAATATGGCGCTAAAAATTCTATTCACAAACTTTCACGTAAGTTCTTCACAAGCTTTCACTTAAGCCCAACTTGAAATTTAAATATTCGCTTCGTGCGGACCAACTGCATTTACGGTTATGTTAAGTTTAAGTTAGCCACGGAAGGAAAACTTTAAGTGTGAGTTTAAAGTTGGAATATTTTTACAATATGCAATTTGTTCCTATTTTCAACGCTTCACAATTTTCACACTAGGTAGCTTTTATTACGCTCTAAAATCAAAATTGCCGAAAACAGTATATTTATTTGTCACTAGAAATATGTCGCAAAAAAATTGTCACGGAAAATATTTAGCGAAAACATATTTTTATTGTAATTTATATTTTATCATTTAACTGATTTAGTGGACTGTGTCTTTGAAAATGCTAAAAAGTTGAAAAGGCAAACTTGAATTTTCATAACTAGAAATCTGTTCTCTGTACAAGGTGCGAACTTTAATGTTTTAGAATTAAGTAGGTATCAATATTATAACAGTTAAATAAATGTAAACTGTTTAATTAAATTAGAGACTTAAAAATTGTAATTCCGAGTTAGCTTATGCATTTAAGCGTGGAAATAAAAAAATGAAAATTATTGACAATAAAATGTTGATGACAATAACTATTCAAGATGCTTCAGAAGCTTCAGATGAGATATACAAAGAAAAGTTATTTCGATTTTAATCATTGAAAATAATTTCATGCTTCGTTTAATTATTTTAAACCTCATCCAAATAAATACTGTACAGTAAGAACTCACCAATTAAAAATCCAGTAAATTAAAATGTCATCGAAATTTTCTGCGCCAACTTGTTTTAAACACTTTTCATTGATTAATTTACATTTATTTTATGCTATTCTTTGTATAGAGTATTTTGATTTAGAAAAATATGTGAAAATATCTATTTTAATAAAGAAAAGAACGCGACGGTGATTAATTTTATCTATGAAAAAAAAATCGTTTTAAAAATATATTTTTTTATAGTTACGTTTTAAAAAAAATCACTATTTTTATTTTAGATTTTTTTACTTAACATTTCAGTTCTTTAATTTTTTCGACGCCCGAAAAGAGCGTGCACGTCCGTTCTAAGTGTTTTGTGGAAAGTAGTGGCACTCACCTTTGTCTCACCACCTGTTGCCTCGTGTGAATGCTGTGCTCCGATCCCTAACCCCCGCTTATATAGGCCGGGAACAACGCCAGACAACGACTCACAAACTTTGTTCCAATACTTCAACATCTACTGGTACCTATATGTCAACCATAGGTAATAATGTATGTGGTTGTATGGAAAATGTAATTTTTTTTATTTTTTGTCAGGATTTTTTGTTAACGCTAATGGACTCGTAATCACCGTAGCTATTACCTGCCTTAGTTTCCGATCACGGTCTGAATACATTCCGTATATACAAAAGATAGCATAAAGTTTTTTAATATTTTTGAAAATGTAATCATGAGGCAGAAACTTAATGTGCTTTAATGGGGATACACCTAGTTCTGTTTATTTGCGGTAGTTCTATTTTCATTAGTCATATGTCTAACGTGGACACCAAAGGCCTGGTCCACAAATTCAAAGTCGCTCAGCGTGCTATGGAGCGGGCAATGCTTAGAGTTTCTCTGGTGGATAGAATTCGTAATGAAGTCATCCGCCAGAGAACCAGAGTCATTGGCATTGCCCGCATTGGACTACGTGGTGTCACCCTCAGATATAAGAAAAATGCAATTGGTGAAACTAGATGTAATTAATCCACCACGGGAAAATACCTATTATAAGGCGCGCATACCTTATCGTCCTAAAATGCGAACTGCTATATTTGTTTTAAATTAGGCAAAACTGACTTCTGACTTTCTGACTTTTCGACTTTATGTGTGTATTCGCAAAGAATTAACACGTACTTTAACGGTGAAGGAAACATCGTGATGAAACCTGCACACCTAAAAGTTCTTAGGAGTTTCTTAGGTGTGTAGTCCACGAACCCGCACTTTGCCAGCGTGGTGGACTAAGGCCTAAACCATTTCAGTTGTAGAGGAGGCCCGTGCTCAGCAGTGGGACGTATATAGGCTGATGATGATAAGGCAAAACGCTGGATAGAACGGAAATTATTTTGAGAATTAATTATTTAGCATGTCAGCTTGTCAGAATCGGTCACTTATCTTTATTCAGTTTACATTTACACTGTAGCTGAAAGTTTGGAAACGTTTGCTGTTTGTGGTAGCGGAATCACGTCAGATAATTCATTTACGTGCCGCCCATGATCTCGCCCCCCGCCCCGCACTTACCGATTCCCTCACTGACAGCCCCGTGGCGCAGTTGGCTAGACACCAGCTTGCGAAACGAGAGGCCGCGGGTTCGATCCCCGCACCGAGACAAATGTTTGTGTGATCCACAAATATTTGTTTCGGGTCTGGGTGTTTGTGAGACCGAAAAGTCTCTCGTAGTTTCTGATACCCACGACACAGGACTTGTATCCTAGTGTGGGGTCAGAACTATGTATGTGACTGTTGGGTGTATTTATTTATTTAGTTGTTAAATCTTGGCAACTTATTCATATACTCACCATTTGAAGTTTGCATGAGGCAAAAAAATTTGAACATGTAGAACGTACTAAATTGTTTTATCAAAAATTTATTAGCTTAATTAGAAACAGATTTGAAGCATTAACTGGCTCTTTGGTTGTTTGGGTATTCAAAACAAATTATCACGTGGTGAAGGATATCGTAGTGAAACTGTAGGAAGGAATTTCTTGGGTTTGCGTAATTTATCAAACAGTCTAGGATAGCAGACCGGCATTGTCTAGCATTGAAGACATCTAGAAGATCATCATCATCCGCCCATATACGTCCCACTGCTGGGCACGGGCCTCCCCTATAACTGAGAGGGTTTAGGCCTTAGTCCACCACGCTGGCCTAGTGCGGGTTGGCGGACTACACACCTAAGAAATTCCTAAGACCTTTTTGTTTTAGGTGTGCAGGTTTCATCACGATGTTTTCCTTCACCGTTAAAGCAAGTGATAATTCATTGTGAATACACACATAACTCCGAAAAGTCAGAGGTGTGTGCCTGGGGTTTGAACCCGCGACCGCCGAGATTCTCGACTGCGCGCCTAAACCTCGAGGCCATCACTGCTTTCTAGAAGATATCTTACTCTTTTCGATCTTTATCGAAGATGGTTTAGTAGCCCTATTTTACCTGCAAATTTTCCTAGTGATATTGCTCCTCTAAAATGTTGATTTTCGAAGAAGATTCCTGAAGGCGGTGTGGTTTGAGGTATTTATGTGTGAACCCAACCTAAAAACATACTATTCACGTAATATATTATCAGGATTAAGTATATTATTAAAGAATACTTAACACCGATTATTCTCAAAAGTATTTCTTATCTATCTCCCTTTTTTCGGTGGAATTAAAAACACAATTAACGAAAGGTAGGATCAGAAAAACACTTCTGCTTACCCCTTCGGTTTATAGACTTGAGCTTGTGTCTGAAGTTTATTATTAGTGATCGACCGAAATTTCGGTTTCGACCGAAACAGTGCAAGGCCACAAGTTCAGTTTCGGTTTCGGTTGAAAAACCAGTTTCGGTCGGACACTATTTATTATAATACCTCACGAAGGTTCATTACGTATCATCGTATAAAAATCTGTCCTCAACATAAAATGTTTGCAAACGACTCTCTATTGAGTTAAGACCTGTTTCCGTCGCGTTGGCTTTTAGTGAACTTTGTGACATTTGGCGGGCCAGCAGTAATCTCGTTACGATCACTTCCGCTGCTTTGTCGGCATGTGCGGGCATCAAAGACTAAGCTTTTAATGTAAGAATTTATTTTAGTAGTACTAGTAATGTTGATACACGGCCTATTTTAGTACCTCCTATAATAGGTTGAATTAGGACCTTCAATGATAAATTCATCATCATCATCAGCCCATATATGTACGTCCCACTGCTGAGCACGGACCTCCTCTACAACTGAGAGGGTTTAGGCCTTAGTCCACCCCGCTTGCCTAGTGCGGGTTGTCGGACTACACCTCTAAGAATTTCCTAAAAAGTTTTAGGTGTGCAGGTTTGATCACGATGTCTTCCTTCACCGTTAAAGTAAGTGATAATTCATTGTGAATACACACATAACTTCTAAAAGTCAGTGTATGCCTGGGGTTTGAACCTGCGACCGCCGAGATTCTGGACCGCGCACTTAAACCTGGAGGCCATCACGACTTCATGACTAATTATGATACTCACGATACAATATTTTTAACAAGATATCTGAGTGGGGTCTAGACTGTATAAGTACGGGACTGTTTTATTTATTTATTTCCAGATTTATACTGGTGTATTTACTTATTTTCAGACTCCGACTTGCTACCGAGAATATTCTAATAGGAATACCACTGACATTTTACCCTCCATGAAAATTAATTCCTGGACGTCATCTGCGCGAGGCAATATTCATAATTATATGTGTGACTTTTTAAAGCTTTATTATTGGAAAGAAATAAACCAAAGTTTCAGTAACTTCTTTTTTAAATCCTTATTAGATGAAAATTCAAGTCACAACTGAAAACTTCGTACTGGAATTAACGTCTTAATTCCAAATTCAATTATCGTTTTATTCTAAATGTCACGTTGTATCGATTTTTAATCACGAACAAAATGAGTTTTGATCTTCATGTAAATATTGGTTTTATTTCTATCATACGACATTTTCTCCACGCATATTCCTTAAAGTGGTAAGTCTCACTAGTTATTATTTTCCATGTAATATGGACTTTTCATGCCCACAATACCATAATACTACCGAGCATTCCTTAAAAGTTTTCAGACGATAAAGCTAACTTTCATGCTACTTCAAGAACGTACTTCAATACCTTACTTAACTTTCCAACATACATACATAATCTCACGCCTGTTTTCCCCGAAGGGGTAGGCAGAGGTGCATTTCTGCACCCACATTTCGCCAGGTACCTATGTATCAGTCCCACGTAATAGGGGGCGAGCCTATTGCCGTTTTTCGGGCACATTTCCAGACTCCGTGCTGTTACTGAGAATTTCCTAATGGAAAACCCAATAACACTTTGTCCGACCCGGGAATCGAACCCAGGACCTCTAGATCGCACGGCACATACTTGTACCGCGAGACCACGAGGCAGTACTTTCCAACAATAAAAATAAAATATAATAGAATTAGTAGTCACCAGATTTCCATACGTTTTTCATAGCGAAGCAATATGTTAGTAGGAGGCAGGCAATGAATTATTTAGGCTGGATGCTTAGGACACGTCGCCACAAATTGAGACAGAGTGCCGGATGCCATACGTGATCATATTATACAATTTGTTTAGCCAACACGTTTTGATACTTGATGTTTGTACCAGTGGCGGGACTTCCATAGAAGCCCAAAAGCGTTAAACGTTAATTGTGTAATGTCTAGTTTATATTTGCTTACTATGGGGTCTTTATTTAACAAATTGCTTTAGTTAAATAAAGATTTCAAGCTTAAAAATGATTATTTGGAATTTTAAAAGGCAAACTGGGCTTTTGGGCTTCTGTGGAAGTACCGCCACTGGTTTGTGCCACTTAGAGCAAATAATATTGGTATTTTTGTATTATTATTTCATATTCCAAATTGTGTAAAATAAGAATTTAAAAAGGACGTCGTTTACAATATTTTCAGATTTCTATTGTGGATATCAGATTTTTATTGACAATTCGATCGAACTCTGAGACTGGTGACAAATGTTGGTAGGTACATAAAACAAATTTTATGCCCTTGTGGCGATCGGAAACTCGACTTTCAATTTGCCCGGCCTATAAGATAATAATGATGACTGATGATGCAATTATTTTTTTTTGGTGATGCTACTCCTTTGGGGATACTGGAGTGATTTGGTATGTTCGTGTATTCTTTTATTCGATAAACATACCTCCTTACGTATCACGTTATAATCCAATGTGACTACATCATGACTTTTCTTTAACGTTATCTTAATATTTGGCAAAGTATCAAGACTTTTAGGCCCCATTGAGTGGTGTAATTTTTATTACTTAGCACTATGAATAAAAAAAGCTTTGATTTCATTCCAATTTTTTGTTTCTTCATATACTTACGTAAAGTTTATTATTTACAAGTGCGAAAAGTACATTATATCAGATACAAATACAGTATTGCAGCATCGTTTTTATTATAAGATCTTGGTACTTTAAAGGTCACATTAAGAAAGCAGGTCGGCTTGATTGGATAAATATAAATATAATAATAATTTAATAAATACACCCAACAGTCGTATACTTAGTTCTGACTCCATACTAAGATATAAATCTTCTGTCGTGAATATCAGAAACTACGAGATACTTTTTGGTCTCAGAAAAATCCAGAGATGAACAAATATTTGTGGATTACACATTTCTCTTAATGCGGGGATCGAACCCGTGGCCTCAGTTTCGCAAGCTGATGTCTAGCCAGCTGCGCCACGGGGCTGTCTAATATTGAATGACGTATGACCATCAAGACTGTAGGTGCTTTGCCAACCTTCTTAAATTTAATGGAAAAGGTCTGTATAGATATAGAGAAAGAATAATTAAGTATGCAGTTAGTGTACGAGCTATACCGTAGACAGCTTAGTCTGTTTTGAATGAGCCCGCTCGCACAGTAGTACCACTAAGCCTATTCCGTTCTATGATTAAGGCTTGCTAGAAGTCAAGTTGTAAGTTAACATATTTCGTGATACGCTTAAAAAATCTCCATAGCTTAATTCTAAGGGAGACAAACTGTATTTTTTTTAATACAATAAAAAATTATTTATAAAAAGAATAGTGACGCGTTTTGTCTTCCACGGTAGGTGCTCTTCTCAATTAAATCCAGATGAAATAAAAATAAATGGTTTATAAATTATTTTATTTTCCAAAACTAAAATGGTAGACAAATGAAACGACGAATGAACGATGTATGTTAAAATAAAATATGTTAAACATATTAATTATTAAAGTTGGCTTCATATATTTTACTTTTATCTCGACTTTCGAATTTAATATTGTATCGTGGGTATCAGAAACGAGAGCCTTTTAGTCTCATAAACACTTAGACTCATAGCAAATTTTGGTGCTATAAACATGTCTCGATGCGGGGTTCGGAACCCACACACCTGTTTCATAGTCAACCCCAGATGCCATCATAGTATGGATGCGACTAAATCCTATGACACAGAGACCAATTTGCAATTTTAAGGCTCGCAGCTCAGGATTTTAGGGATGGAAAATTTCAATAGCCTTAGTAATAGTGAGGTGTATAAGCCTTTAGAATCTGCAGCACAACAATGGCGCTGTTAATGGATATTGACGTTATAAGCAGAATATTGTATATCTGTTAGCTGTATTGCCGTATACAGTCCAAGTGGGTCCGACTCCACCTGGGCTCAATTTTAATAAATAAGTTGCGTATGTTCCTTTCCCACTTTTCATCTTTGGCCAAACCAAAATTCATTGAAATCGGTTAGTTTTTGACTTTGTTCGTCACAAACATACAAAAACACAAATCTTTCCTTTTTCATAATATAAGCATAGATGATATTATTATACAGGGTATAATCAGGCCGTGATCGAAAAATAATACACGTAATAGTTACAGTGATTACAAACAGGTTGTCTTAATTCTTTTTACAGAGTGCTTTTATACAGAGTGTAGCAGACCGTGATGGACTGAGTCAGGTAATACTCATGGTGGTTAGAAAAACATTTGTTTTTTTGGGATTTTTTGCGTCAATGTGTAATCACTGAACTACCTGTCTTTTTTCTTGGTCACGGTCTGTTTACAGGTTTATAAATGGTTATGTAATACTTCCCGTGCTTGCGATTGTGTCTCGGGTTTGACTCCAGGGTCGAGCAACCACCCAGGTCTTTTATCATAGCTGTATTACTGTGTTGAAATTTCTGAACATTGAGCTACTGGAAATAATAATATACATCTGCCAACTCTATAAGATACAATTTTATCAGTAATAACAATCGCTAAATCTTAATTCGATTTTCATACACGTAAAGTTGTACATCATTATGTGATTAAGATCATACCTTCCAATCATAACTTTACTTCAAAATAAGAGATATATTTTCGGCTTCAAATTATATTACTAAGAATTCCAAAGCTAATTTAAATCTCTTGTTTTTCTATACTCGCATCACCCAATACCTGGTGCTAAACTATCTTTCCTAATTCTGTGTGTGTTACATGGGCCTACTTTACAACTGAGAGGGTTTAAGCCCTAGTCCACCACACTGGCCTAGTGCGGGTTGGCGGACTACCGATCAAGGCCATTCTCATCATTGTGAATTATGATGCACATAAACTTCTTTAACTTAGATACATTACATACATACATAAACTGACGCCTGTATTCCCTGAAGGGGTAGGCAGAGGTGCATTTCTGCACCCACATTTCGCCAGGTATGTATCAGTCCCACGTAATACTCACACACACGACACACGATTCACATAACACGTAAAATTCTTTAACTTAGTCATTTCATTTTCACGCGTACATCAGAATAACTTTAATTGCCTCTATGTGTTCCCGTAACATTTATCTCGAAGATAATAATAGCTTATGTGGGTGGACTGAGAGCTTAACCACCCACCTTCTATAATCACTACACACAGAAGTGTATTTACACACCCACGTTTTATCATCTATGTTTTTAAATACTACGTTATGAGGGGCGAGGCTATTGGTTCATAGCGGGCATATTTGCACACTCCATGATGCAGCTTAGTGTTTTCAAAGGGAAAAACATGATAATCCTCTTCTCATATTTGCAGAATCGAATCCGGAATCTCTAAATCGCAAAACAATTTTTTCTCGGGAAAAACGCGGCATGTAGTCTATTTAAGTTAGTTGGCCTCGAGGTTTAGGTGCGCAGTCGAGAATATCGGCGGTCGCAGTTACAAACCCCAGGCACACACCTGACTTTTCAAAGTTATGTGTTTATTTACAATGAATTATTATGCACTTTAACGGTAAAATAAAACATCGTGAGGAAACCTGCACACCTAAAAGTTCTTAGGATTTTTTTAGGTGTGTAGTCCGCCAACCCGCACTAGGCCAGCGTGATGGATAAAATCTTACTCACGTTAGATTAGCGTTATGAACTAAGCTTCATTCCCTTTTGAAAAAACCTATGTCTTAGGTCAGTGACTCATCTAACTAGATTCTTCATGTAAACAAACTTCATTAAACACATTATAGTGTTATCTAGTAAAAATAGCCAATCTATGCAAATAGATCAATAAAGGACGCCCCGCACGGAGAACGAGTTAGATCAAACTATATTAAAACTATTAAGCTAACTTCTAATATGTTCGTAACAAGCGTCGCAGGTCACAAATTAGGCTTCTGACGCAGTTAATAGAAAATATTCACGGTAGAGGAACTATCTACATCCAGTGTCAGTGCTTCCATAAAAGTCCAAAACCCAGCCTGTCTTACAAAATTCCGAATCTTTAAGCCCTAAATCTTAATTGAACAGAAGCAATTTGACATATAAATGAGAATATACTGACACCACAATAAACAATGACAACAAAATTCTATGAAAGTGCCGCCACTACCTAGCTACATCCTAAACAATCCAGTTCAGGTAGATTTTACTTCAGTCGAATGCCAAGACGAGCGGAGTTGCATATGACTTCGAATACAATTCAAAAAATTAAAGCCATATTTTTATCTATAGATAATGATTTAAGATTTATATTGTGAAGAGGAATCGTTTAGGACGACCGAGACGCTTTCGTGTCGGAGTCACCCCGGGCGGCTGTGGCACTATTGTGGGCGCTTATCGCCCACGCACCGTGGTCGCCCTCTTGACGCGAAGATGCCTACCGGGGGACTTGTGGTCGGTATGCCGGCGTAGTGTTTCTATTAGGCGTAGTATGTTAGTTTCTATTGCTATGGACATTGGGATTATGGACCTGTCAAAGGAACATGGCCTATTTTTATCTCAGAAAAATGTTATGTTCCCGGAGAATGGACACGAAATTCAAGATTGGACCTAGGCCGTTAGATATCACAATAATCAATGCGAATCTTTTTTTAAAATCAATGGATGCCTTAAGAGAAGCGTGAAGTAGCAAAAGGGTTGTATGGAAGGACGTGATGGTAACAGTACTGGCTAATCAATACTCCGTATGCGCTGCGCTTAGCATCAGGTGCAAGCTCGTTGTTAAACCGCGCCAGGTTGAAAACGTTAGAGATAAAACTATGTATAAGCCATGGTATGATGGAAATTATTGACCTTTATTCAAATACATGTTGTACATTTATCGCTCGAACAAAACTCTGAAGATACGGAGATAAAATCCTATAACATAAAATCTTCTAATTTGGATCAAGATAATATGTACCTTTTATAAATTTATCGAAGCGCCATCTAGCAGGGGGTGTGAACAAAATTTAGGAAGCTACAGGGCAAAGCTGGGTTAATCAACTCCGCGTGGCGTCATCTTCCGGAGGGTGTGCAACTTACAGTTAATTTCGTTAGATGGCAGCACGGGTAACCAAAAAGTCGCGGTATTATTACGTTAAAACATAAATAGACAGAGCCATAGCTCTGAGTGTATGTTAAAGATAAAAGGTAGAAACCAAAAAATAACGGTAACTTGGGGCGTCTGCAAATTATAATAGAATTTATACTTGAGTGATACATAACGTGACCATTTATTTTTTTACTCAAAACGAGACATTGGTTTATTTGAGTCAATTAACAGGTATTTAATGAAAAAAAACAGTACTTTTTCAAAACTTTATTCGGAACTGTTAGTTTGAAAGTTACGAATTAAAGAACATACTCAAGATGTTTAGTTATATTTGTATTTATTAGGACAACAAATTTGCTTTAATATAGCTGGTGATGATTTTAAGTAAGAATTTCCTTATTAGTTTAGCTTTTAAACGAAAACTGAGTCTGACGTAGGCAGTGGCGGTACTTCCATAGAAGCCCAAACGCGTTACACGTTAATTATGTCAAGTATAGTTTATAATTGTTTATTGTGGGGTCAAGATATTCTCATTTATATGTCAAATTGCTTTTGTTAAATAAAGATTTACAGCTTAAAGATTATTTATTCGGAATTTTGTAAAACAAACTGGGCTTTTGGGCTTCTATGGAAATACCGCCTCTGACGTAGGTATATGTCAAGTTAATTTCACGTAGTTACATCTATAGGTTCTCACTAACAATCGAGATAAGTGCCTCACCATTCTTTGAAAGATGCACCGGAGATAATTACTGTATAATATTAACCATACATTGTTTGAAATTGTGGGATTATTTTTTTATAAAAAATCTTATAGGATACTAAAAATATGGTAGAGCTCTGGCTCCCTTAGTCCAGTGTATTTTAAAAAGATTAGACTATGGTAGGTATTACATTCATCATCATCATCATCATCATCAGCCCATATACGTCCCACTGCTGGGCACGGGCCTCCTCTACAACTGAGAGGGTTTAGGCCTTAGTCCACCACGCTGGCCTAGTGCGGGTTGGCGGACTACACACCTAAGAAATTCCTACGAACTTTTAGGTGTGCAGGTTTCATCACGATGTTTTCCTTCACCGTTAAAGCAAGTGATAATTCTTTGTGAATACACACATAACTTCGAAAAGTCAGACGTGTGTGCCTGGGTATTACATTATAATGATTAATATCAACAGCGGTTTTGGTGGTTTCTCTCGAAAACAGTTCTGAATAAAAGGTCTTTAAGTCCATTACTGTACTCCTGAGAAAATCTACGCAAGATTTTACGATAGTTGCGACATACAAGAGTTAGAAACAAACGAAATCTAATTGACAAGAAATGACAGGCCCGTGGCGTAATTGGCTAGATACCAGCTTGCCTAACGAGAGGCCGCAGGTTCGATCCTAGCACCGAGATAAATGTTTGTGTTATCCACAAGTAGGTATTTGTTTCGGGTCTGGGTGTTTGTGAGATCGAAAAGTCTCTCGTAGTATCTGATATCCATGACACAAGACTTGTATCTTAATGTGGGGTCAGAACTATGTATGTGACTGTTGGGTGTATTATTTGGATATTATTTGGATTTGGAATTCAATTTGTAATAATTATTCGAAAGCACGAGCTTAATATCGATAAATCGCCACATACTTAAACGGTAAAAGAAATTATTGTGAAGAATTATTTTTAACAGAACTCTCGAGAATGAAGTTTCTCAGATATGTTAATTCTACTGTGCACTACTTTAGCGCTGTGGATTCAAACCTAACATCTCTCTGCCATTAGGGTGGCCCCTACGCAGTGAGCTTAACACTTTCAGTTGAAAGAAGATCTCAGCGGACTGACATGAGCGTGTGGAATGACAAGAGAATGAGTCGCTTGCCACTTACATTATCTTCATCAGCCCATTTAGGTCCCACTGCTAGGCATGAGCCTTCTCCACAATTGATATCTTTAGGCCTTAGACCACCACGCTAGCCTAGTGCGGGTTGCCATTTAATACTCAGTTTCATTTTAAGAGCATTCATTCGATCTCAAAGTCCTGGAAATCTGTCGATCCCATGAGGAATACACGGGTGAATACATACATACATACATCCATACATAAACTCACACCTGTATTCCCCGAAGAGGTAGGCAGAGGTGCATTTCTGCACCTACATTTCGCCAAGTATGTATCAGTCCCACGTAATAGGGGGCGAGCCTATTGCCGTTTTTCGGGCACATTTCCAGACTCCGTGCTGTTACCGAGAATTTCCTAATGGAAAACCCAATAACACTTTGCCCGACCCGGGAATCGAACCCAGGACCTCTAGATCGCACGGCACATACTTGTACCGCGAGACCACGAGGCAGTCGACACGGGTGAATGTAAGTATATTTAAGTATGTTGCCCTAAGAGATATTTTGAGAGAAGGACTTTGTCTAGGAATTAGTGTTTATAGACAGTTTGTTTCAGACATTAAGCATCAGAATCTATTGTACTATCAACAGCCGATTCAAATACAAAACATTAATAAACAACAATTTATTTGTTTCCTAATTATCCCCTTTATTATTGTAATAAAACAATACAAAAAACAGGAGAAAAACGTAATGTTGGTCACAGCGTTCAATTTGCATAATAATTGCGCTTGTAAGGGAAGTCTGGCCAGTGGCTTCATTGTGAGGCCGTGAGCATATTTATACAATGCATGCGAATAATGCATAACACAAATGCATAATTATTATGGTACGTTGCGCGTGATAGCGTAATGAGAGACTGATTGCTGAGACGGTGGTCTTGGGTACGATGCAAGTGAACTTGAAATCCGAATTTAATGTGTCAATCTATTGCAAATTATTTTTTGATTCTGACATTATGATTTTAATAATGTTCCAAAATATTATACCTATTCACTGAGCTTCAGTGCTCGTGAATATAATGTGCGTGCCGATTTTTATTCTGGTGCACAGGAAATACATTTGCGGGCAGGTGATGGGATGGGGCCGAAATTTTAAATTTTCTAATTGTTTAAATACATACATACATAAACTCACGCCTGTATTCCCCGAAGGGGTAGGCAGAGGTGCATTTCTGCACCCACATTTCGCCAGGTATGTATCAGTCCCACGTAATAGGGGGCGAGCCTATTGCCGTTTTTCGGGCACATTTCCAGACTCCGTGCTGTTACTGAGAATTTCCTAATGGAAAAACCCAATAACACTTTGCCCGACCCGGGAATCGAACCCAGGACCTCTAGATCCCACGGCACATACTTGTACCGCGAGACCACGAGGCAGTCAGAGTTGTTTAAATAAGTCAGTTTTAAACAGCATCTAGATTTTAGGTGAAAAATTATATCCATTTTTGTTAAAGTAATTTTAGCCAGAAGTAGCTTTCGACGATGAAATCCGGTAAAATTGTTTCGAGTGACGAGAATGCAAGTCTCGCGATTTTTGTACTCTATTTAGCCACTGCGCATCAGTGGCGGTACTTCCATAGAAGCCCAAAAGCCCAGCTTGCTTTACAAAATTCCAAATAATAATCTTTAAGCTATAAATCTTTATTTAACAAAAGCAATTGGACATATAAATGAGAATATCCTGACCCCTCAATAAACAATTATAAACTAGACATTACACAATCAACATGTAACACTTTTGGGCTCCTATGGAAGTACCGCCACTGCTGCGCATATCTTCAGGTGCGTTGTGATATTTTTGAAACAGAGAACGAATTCACGAACATTTATTCGATTTATTTCATTTCGATTCATGGCAGCTAAGCGGTTGTTTACCTTGTAAGTTTGTGTCAAGCAGGCCCATTAATTCTAAAGACTTTTAAATATTAGGTAAATGAATACACCCAACAGTCAAATACACATGTAGTTCTGACTCCACACTGAGATTCGTTATTATTTTTTTATTCTGACGTTATCGAGTCTCGTGTCGTAGAAAGACTTTTCATCCTCACAAACACGCAGACCCAAAACAAATATTTGTGAATCACAGAAACATTTGTCTCGGTGCGGGAATCGAACCCGCGTCCTCTCGTTTCGCAAGCTGGTGTCTAGCCGTCTGCACCAAGGAGGTGTCCACAGGGCGGACTTGTCTTATTGACTTGACTTGACTTTTACCTATTATTAGCAAATATATCTATATCGTTTAGGTATATTTTTCAGTAGGTAAGCTAAATTTATTATGTACCTACTCTTTTAATCATTATATTCATATGATTAAAATAAACAACATACATATATACATAATTACATACATAATCTCACGCCTGTATTGCCCGAAGGGGTAGGCAGATGTGCATTTCTGCACCCACATTTCGCCAGTTTTGTATCAGCCCCACGTAATATTGCCGTTTTTCGGGTACATTTCCGGACTTTCATACTGTTATTGAGAATTTCCTAATGGAAAACTCAATACACTTTATTCGAAAGAAAAATAGGCAGTCGTAAATTGCGGGGTAAATTAGCACGTACAATCATTATAATCGGCTACAGGCACGGCCTCTATTATAATCAGGGCTGGGCAAAATACATGCTTTGCTTTAATTGAAATACAAATTACAAAATACATACTGTATCGCAAGTAATTAAAATACGAAATACAAAATACATTTAAGTAAGGTATTTGAAATACAAAATACAGTATTTTAGCTATTTTAAATTGAAATACAAAATACAAATTACAAAATAATGCATATTTATTTGTTTTGGAATAGGTTTTTTTGAAGGCGGTTTTTGTTTTGTTATTGGAGGTCCTGATGAGCACAAACTTAATACTAAATGAAGGCTAAATGTATTTTAATAAATGTATTTTGAAGGCTCGAGTATTTGAAATACTAATTACAAAATACTTCGGCTTCATGTAGGTACCTGATGAAATAATAAAAGATCAAGACTCTAAACTGTAAAGAACTATTTATTTTTGACTGAATTTACAAAGACAGAGCACTATTTGAAATACAAATTATAAATTACATTTTAAGAAAGTAATTAAAATACAAATACAAAATACGTATTTGTATTTCAATTACAAGTACCTAATTCAAATACTGCCCAACCCTGATTATAATTATGTGACTTATTGGTCAGCAAAAGAAGTGAATGTCTACTACCCCTCAGAGATGTCTGTAATTTTATAAAGCTAAAGAGTTTGTTCACTCGGCGTGCATTTTTGTTCCGTTTCACATTCAACTGAATCTTTTTATTAATAGTTGTAATGGATAAATGACATTAAAAGTAAATATTAGGCTTATATTTTCGCTCTTTAAATGAATCCATCTCCATTCTTGCTTAGCCCGGTACATTTTTCCTACTCTTACTTCGCCAAATTGAGCATTAAAGAGGACGTGTAAGAATTTCACTCTGACAAAAACAATATTTCGCTAACCCCATCGTTTTATATTTGAATAACTGATCTTTAAGACTTAATAAGCAAGACATCAATATCAATGTATTTCGTATCATAACAATTTGTTTTAATTAAGAAAACTTCGCTAAAAGAAAAAAGCGCGTCCTAAAAAAAGTATTTACACAAAACAAACTAAAACTGTATAAATGGAACGCGATGCAAATAGAAAAACAAAATGTGTATTCGAATTTTAAAAATGGAACAAAAGTCCACTCGAAACACGGAAGCGCGCGAAACCGAAAAAATTTAAGCGCATTGATTGGCTGAAAAAGATCGGTGGTTACGTGCCATTGGTCAAAGATAATGTTTGTGTGTCTAACAATTCAGTGCGGGGGAGATAAATCGAAACTCGACCGCAAAAGTTGACAGTACCGTTATAGTATCCAATGCGAAATAGCACTTTATTCCTTTGGTTTACAGTTCATTTTAGGAATTTAAGAACCGGATAATTTTACGGAAATATGACAAGTGTGTGATGAAACGAGACGGGAAATTGAATTTGGAAGGGTTTTTGTAATGTGTGCAAAAGAGAACGAGGAGTCATTAAAGGGTTTCTGTGAAAAAACACTATGGCAAGGTGACACGTAAAAAAATGCCAATTCTGTGACCTTCGACATTTTGAAGACATTGCACATCCGTTCGATTTTTGTTGTATTCTTAATTTGAATATGTATTTTTCACAAACAACATATTGAAAAAATATACCTACATGGTGCGTTTTTATAACATCATCATACAACAAACAACTTTATGACATCATAAAACTTTATAATTAGATCTATCTTCGATTGTTTAAATAGCGAAATAAAATAAAATTTGCCGTTAACAAAAATATTCTCACAAATTTATATATACTTTATAAAAAAAATTTAGTAAATAATTCATATCTTATATCAATTATGATTTTTTTAAATGTATGAATGATAATGTCTTGCTGCTTATGAACCATATATTAGATATGCCTTTATTCAACATAACATGTCAGCTAGTGAATGAAACATTAAGATAGATTTATATTCCCGCCATCGACATTCATAATTCTAACCGTATCCAGTGACGTCTGTAACACGATAGACAATATCGACATAAATTAAACACATCATTAACATAACCAACCCCTTATTTCACGAAATAATTTTATTATAATAGATAATTTAAAACTGGCCGCGCGCCCCACCACGGGTTAAATGAGGGATGGGCGGGGCGAATTATGGCAACACAAAAAGCTAGACGTCTCTGTCACACAAATGAGCAGTCTAAGCGCAGTAAGCGGCTTACAATGGGTGTTGACACTCCGGCATCGCTGTCTCCCTCTAGCCCAGCTCTGGCGGTATCACCCTTCGTAGTTATAAAGGTATAGCTGCACGGCAAAGTTCCACGTGAGTTTGTATTTTGTAATCAGTGAAGTGGCGCCTCTATTCAGTGCGCGATGTATGCCCGTTCGACAGTTTGACGTTTCGTTTGGCGGGAAACTCGGTTGGCGTGTTACAGGCAAAAGAAACAAAAACGTACAGCCTTTGACCTGTTAGTGATGTTAATGGCGGTCAGTTGAAGATTGTTTCAGTTATTGCTTTAGCAATAACTTGGATTTTCGTTCTAGGGTGTAATTTAAGGTGAGTGTATTATAAAAAATTCTTAACAGATTAAATAATCTTTATTAAAAAAATATTATATCCCCCATATTACGTTGTGTAACTGACGTGAGTTATAATATATGCAATTAAATTAATCAATAAACAGTATCTACATAGATCCTCCCATGAAAACGAGCGGCCTCTGGAAACAAAAAGGAAAAACTTTTAAAACCAAATTTCACCGGCCTTTGTATTTCAAACAACTGAAGAATATGTATTTTGTGACTATTTCAAAGAAAAATAATTAACCTTTTTTAACCGACTTCAAAAAAAGGAGGAGGTTATCAATTCGTCCGTATTTTATTTTATTTTATTTGAAAGCTGATGCTTCCAGTGTGGTCCCAAGGAAACACTACAATAAACCTAGCAATAATAATATTAAATTTTATACGAATGACAATATACCTACTGTCATACCTATAACTTTGTACATGCATATGTAGTTACAAACCTACCTTTGCTGACACCGACTCCAAAAATAACAATAATTGTAACTACAATATATTATCGTAATAATTTGATTGACTTTTAAGTAGGTAGTCTAATATTTTTTATTTCATTTCACTTAGTAAAACTGTAAAAAATATTTTCATAATTGTTTGTTATTCTTGTTATTTTGTGTTGAGTTAGAATTTAAATTGGATAGGTACCTACCTACCTTCTTGCGTGATAAACCCATATCCATGAAGATAAAAAGTAAGTTGATTATTAAGTTATAGAAGAATACGCAATATTTTTTTTACTTTTTTGTGCATATTAATTTGTTTTGGAATAGTTTTTGTTTTGAAGGCGGTTTTTGTTTTGTTATTCATATATCAAAAGTTTCTTATTGCTTTAATAAACCTGGTTGTAATAAGTACCTACTAGTAATATTCAATACAAATTCGGAATAAGTACATATAATATACATATATATTTCAATTAGCGAAGTCTCTCCTTGTCATTCTTTAATGCCACTTAGAATCTGACTACAGATTTTTTCAATCAAAATGGCTAAATATTCAAAATACTAGAACTAGTACCGTCGGGTTAACATACTTCTCAAGTTACTAAAGAATTTATCATTAAATTAAAACAATTAACAGCCTATGTGAAAACCGGAGTTATCCTAGTTTAAAAATATGAGTCCTAAATTATAAACCTCATTGAAAACAAATCTAAGTACATACATATAACAATTTTCTTCATTACATTTAGAACATACAACATCAGTCTAAATATGCATAATACTAACAAATATTTATGCATTGTGGAATAAAAGTATAAATTAATACACCTGAAATACACATACACAGCTCTGCTATCCACTAAGTGATCTTATGTCTGAAGAAAAAGTACAAGCTAACTTTTCAGTTTCACAAATTCCTAGAGCCGAAATATTTGTCTTGGTGCGGGCACCGAAACGACGGGCTCTAAGTTTGCAGACTGGCTTTAACCGCTATGCCAAGAACAATGACCATTTTTTCACGTAGACACTCTATTCCCGAAGGGTTAGGCGGATATCTGCAACCAAGTTTGGCCAGGTGTTTTTTAAATATCTCGCAATAGGCGAGCCTGTGGCCGTTTTTCTGCCACATACCTAGACGCCGTGCTTAATATAAAAACCCTCTAACAATTACCGACCTAAGAATCGAGCCCAGGACCGCTAGATCAGACGGCACATACTACCGTAGTAGGCCCGAGCGACGGACTAATAATATTTATCTTTCATTATTATTGAATAGCGGCACCGCTTAGCTTCCGAACATTTTTAATAACCACTCTACATTCAACACTTCATTCAAAACCTTACGAACAAATCCACTTGTAAAATGATTGGACTGCAGCGGAATCTTGTCTAGGTTGGTTTTGTTTTTTATGAACCAATAAAAATAATTATCAAAATCAATAAATCTTCGCATACTAACTCAAAAAATCGATTCACACAAACAATGTTTAAGAAAATGAATTCGCTTTATGTCTCCATGAAAATTTTGCTATTCGGGGCGAAGTAAAAATCTAACAAATCAATAAATATTACTATTGGTAGTAAAAGAAATAGCTCATCGTTTTTGAGGTTATAAATGGTTTCGATAATACAACTGTATAGAATAATATCATCGTGTATGTGAGGCAACCATGTGACTGATGATATTTAATTATTAAATGACCTATGAGTTAAATAAGCAGTTCTAAACTCACACTACGGCTTAATTTTGGGTTGTTGCCTCGTGGGCACTCGAAACTACAAAATACTTTTCGATCTTACCAACCCAGACTGGAAACAAGTATTTGTAGATCACACAAACATTTATCATTCATCATCATTTATATTTACCGTCGCGGCGATCGAATCCGCGTCCTCTCATTTCACAGTTGACAACAATAATTATTATAAAACTCACTCACACAACTTCCTTCGCGTAAATATCTTGTCCACCTTTCTTCGTACAAACTTAAGACTTGCGTTTTATTCCCGAAAATATAACCGATAAATACTAATTTTCGTAATCTAATAATTCTTAAATTCAATTCAATTTTAATTTTCCAACCATCGGGAAAATAGCCTAAGGTCTGAGGAGTCTAAAAGTCTGAGGTATAATAATTTCGTAATTTTATTTGTAGGTAAATATCTTCCAATCCGCACTTATTTATGAGTTTGCCGGTTTAAGGTTTAAGCCTTTCAGTAGCAGATTAAATCTGTGCCTTAACAATAAAACTTGTATTGGCTGCAATACAAAGCATATGAAATTAAATTATCTAGCCATAAAACCAAGTTCCCATAGATAACATCGTAGAAAAATTATTTATTTACTATAATTTTTAATTGACTAACTACTAAAGTCGGCCGGTGTGCTAGTGTCGAACGATTAGAGATAATCGTAATTGTTTATAATTTCTAATATAATTTACTGTAATCATCAAAACAATATTTTGTCTATATAAAAATAAATAAATCATTAAAAAAAACTTACTGATAACTTCCTGCGTGTAGGTTTTGTAGTAGTAGTAGTAGTAGTCTTTGTAACACTCCTTCTAGGAACAGCTCTTGTAGTACTTTCCGAAATAGGTTTAATTTCTGTCGTAAGTTCCATTTGAGTAGTCGTTTCAAAAGTAGCATTAGTTTGTACATCTACATGGTCAGTCATTATACTATATAATTCGGTTGCGACTTCCGTTGAGTATTCTATGTTAGGTGTGTCGTACGTTGTAAAATCTTTTGGTTCAGCTGTTTGTAAAGTTGTTTCAGTTTTGGGTTCTTCAGTATGTGTTGTTTCTTGACTAGTTGTTGTATCAACAGTACTTTTATAAGATATAGTAGTTAAATCCATAGTGGCATTTGTTTTGGAGATCTCTTTATCAATATTGGCTGTAGTTCTGGTCGTATTGGTCTCTAGAACTGTTATATTAGGCGTAATATTACTTGGGGTTGCTCTTGGTTTAGTTTTGTGTTTAAGTTTAGTAAATTTCGGTGTATTTTCATTAATATTTTTATGGTAAAGTTCATTTATTTCAGTATTTTTAATGTTTTTAGGTCTGTCGTAAATATTTTTAATAGTTTTCCAAACAGTTCTTGTTGGTTTCATATAAGTTGCTATTGTAGCATATTTCTTAAATTTCTCTCTATGTTTGCTGGCTCTATCGGTCAGTAGTTTTTTGAATTCGTCCAAGGATAAATAGGCATTTGGTATTTTCGTTTCTACCGGATTGTTCACATAAATCAGTGTTTTCCCCGCTGATTCAGATCTTAAAACCAGATTGTGTCGCTTCAAACCATTGACCTCTTTTAATTTCTTCACGTGAATTTTATACTCTTTGTTATTGTTTAAAATACGGCGTAGGGACACCATGTTTTCATTCGGTGCTGAAAATTAATTAAAAGTTTTTAATAACGACAAAAGACAAGAGATTCCTTCTGAAATATAACATACTTTAGTTTGTTAATTTGACGACTTTTGCATCATATTTCCTTCGTACGGCTCTCGCCATTTGAGGATGCAAATGTCCTATCAACCTTAAATTCTCTGACCAGCAATATCACTGAACAAAATATATGCAATAAGGGGATGCCACTGGGCTCTAATACTAAGAAAGAGTATATGCAACAATTATATAATAACTTCTAGTTAGTTCGCCAATATCTCTTAGAATAGGTTGTAAAAAAATCTTTTTATCGTTAAAAAAAGAATTTAAACAAAAAAATTATATTTATTATTCACTTCAAAAAAGTATTTGTTGGCGCGGTACAAACGTGCAACTAGTGAAACGACTGTACAATTTATAATTTTCAACGCTTCAACGAGAATTGCGTTCGCGAAGGGTCGACTGGAGCCAACCATTTTAAGGGCATTACGATAAATGTATTTTTAAATGTTTCATTATACAATTTGTATATATTAGATAGTTTTTAGTTATGATTATTTTTACTAATTATAAGTTTGCAAAGGTTATAGTGGATGCTATAAAATCAGTTTTCTTTATATATGTAAATTAATTGGTAGTCAAAATGAATACTATAAGGCTGCAGCATAAAATTAAATTAAATAGTAAATTGCTAATAGACATTTATGAAAAATATTTTTTGTTCCGCTTCCACGCTTAGATGGCTGAATCAATTTTGATGAGAACAGAAGTAGATGGAATACCCCTTTCAAACCAAGCCCAATTTAAGCTCGTTTGGAACACAAGTATATTAATCATCATCAGCCCATATACGTCCCACTGCTAGACACGGGCCTCCTTTACCATTGAGAGGGTTTAGGCCTTAGTCCATCACGCTGTGTGTGTTGAGAATAAACTCACACGTTTCACAGTTGACTATGCGCCATGAATGCCGTCTTTATATTAAATTAACGGTGAGACCCGGTCCCGCCGAATGAATTCCATACTCATCACACGAGAACATTGTTTTGCCCGAGATAAAAGTACCCTAGATCTTTCCCCAAGGTCATAACCTTACCAAAGTTTATTCAAATTGGTTCAGCAGTTTAAGGCGTAATAGACAGTTACTTACGCATTTATAATATTAGCGTAGCATAGTGTTAGTATAGAAGTGTAAATAAAATTTTATACCATCATCAACAGCTTCTTTGTACTTCCAATACAATACCGGTATTATATCGTCCGGTATATCTTCAGAGGCAAGTATATATCCAAAAGAAACTGCGAGAAATATGGGAATCAGCCTCAGGCAAGCAAGTGACATTTTCACAATGGCGCATATTTATAAAATATTTTGTTTATAAACTGGATTAACGAGTTAACAGCTGAACGCTCTGGTGAAATTTAATTCTAGATAAAATCTGTCCAAATATAACTCTTTTTTTAGATTACGTGTTTTTGAAACATAATTGTGCTTTTATTAACAGAGAATTAATGTAATCTTACAAACTCTTTTATGTAGTTAAATAATATGTAGATTAAAGACAATGGGTTAGACTTTTAAGTTTCATCATTATCAGCCCATATACGTCCCACTGCTGGACACGGGCCTCCTCTACAACTGAGAGGGTTTAGGCCTTCGTTCACCACGCTGGCCTAGTGCGGGTTGGCGGACTACCCACCTAACAAATTTCTAAGAAGTTTTAGGTGTACAGGTTTCATCACGATGTTTTCCTTCACCGTTAAAGTATGTGATAATTCTTTGTGAATACACACATAACTTCGAAAAGTCAGAGGTGTGTGTGTGTGAGAGAGAACCCGCGACCGTTGAGATTCTCGACCACGTGCCTAAACCTCCAGGCCATCACGACTTAAGTTTCATAAAATAAATAAATTATGAATCCCTCGCGTTTTATGTGTTTTTTTATATATTCGATCGCTATGTTTGATTATATATATTTCCGTTGCCCCATATTATTTTAAATTATAGTGTTAATAACACCATTAACAGCTGTCTGCCAGTGAAAGTTCTGTCGAAGTAGGTTCATCAACCGTAGAGACTATCCGAAACAAAAAACAGACATATCACAAAAAGTTAGCGAGGAGCTTAGGGTGGCTTATCATCACGTTCTTACTATAATTCACAAACTCACTTATCATCCGTCGAAGAAGCGGCAGACGGAGTCAGGTGCTCTTTAAAGTACGTGATGATTCATTGTGAATACACACATAACTTCGAAAAGTCAGAGGTGTGTGCCTGGGGTTTGAACCCACGACCGTCGAGATTCTCGACCGCGTGCCTAAACCTCGAGGCCATCACGACTATATCGATGACATCTTCATCAAACCTCCATACCTTAAAGTTATTCAAAATGATTTTTTAGTTATATAGTCGTCTAATCATAATTAGGGCATCGTGGACTAAGGCCTAACCTCTCTCAGTTGTAGAGCAGGCCTGTGCCCAGCAGGTTGATGAATATAGTTTTATGAAGACCATATCGAGTGCAGACCCTTTTCCTAAGCATAATTTTTGTTCAACTTCATGTGTAAGAATTAATACAAATTGTCAATGACCATTAAGATTCAGAGAGCCCTTGCATGCATTGCGTGACGTGGAGAGCCATCGGACGCCGCCGTCGCTCCTCCAAGCGTGGTCTACTGAAATATTCATGGCACTTCAGTGTCAGCGGAGAGCGTTGTTTAGTCGCTTCAAGTCCATATTTTTCTTTTAATATGGCGATATTATGCTAATGAATTGTATACAGATGAAAGGTTTTTCTTCTTTATAATTATTAAAAAAGTCTCAGCTCCTTTTTGCAAAATTTTCAAGTAACATATCTTTATGTATATCATTCATGTCATTCTTTATTGTATTTTTTTTATACTTTTAAAGACAGAATAAATAGGATAGCGGAATCTCGATTCTTGAAACTTATACTGTCTCATTCAATCAATATTCATAACTTTATTTTTAGTATTAAATCTTATTTATTTAAAAATAAATAAATAATAAATAAATACACCCAACAGTATAACAGAACTATGTATGTGAACATAGTTCTGACCCCACACTAGGATACAAGTTCTGTGTCGTGGGTATCAGAAACTACGAGGGACTTTTCGGTCTCACAAACACCCAGACCCGAAACAAATATTTGTGGATCACACAAACATTTGTCTCGATGCGGGGATCGAACCCACGGCCTCTCGTTTCGCAAGCTGGTATCTAGCCAACTGCGCCACGCATTTAACGCATTTAACTCGACCGACCAAATCTAATATAACATAGCCTTAGTTCCGCTTATTCATAGATTTGTGACATTTAATAAGTTCCGATTCCAGGGTTATATGTAAGACTGGTACCATGGATAAATGTTGTATTAAACAATGACAAACTACAGTACTTGAATTAATTCAGTAAATAATTATACCCGTCGTTAATTATAAAGTCGTGATGGCCTCGAGGCTTAGGCACGCGGTCGAGAATCTCGACGGTCGCAGGTTCAAACCCCAGGCACACACCTCTGACTTTTCCAAGTTATGTGTGTATTCACAAAGAATTATCACGTACTTCAACGGTGAAGGAAAACATCGTGATGAAACCTGCACACCTAAAAGTTCTTAGGAAACTCTTAGGTGTGTAGTCCGCCAACCCGCACTAGGCCAGCGTGGTGGACTAAGGCCTAAACCCTAGTTGTAGAGGAGGCCCGTGCCCAGCAGTGGGACGTATATGGGCTGATGATGATGATGATGAATTATACCCGACAGTCACATAGGTACATAGTTCTGGCCAAACACTAAGATCACTTAAACACTAAGTCTCGTGCCGTCGCGTAGGTATCAAAAGCTACGAGAGACTGTTGGGTCTAACAGACACCCAAACCTAAAACAAATATTTGTGGATCACAGAAACATTTGTGTCCGTGCGGGGATCGAACCGGGGCCTCTCGTTTCGCAAGCTGATGGGTAATCAATTGAGCCCGGGGCTGTAAGCGTATTAATAAGCGATAGCGTCTCGTCATAATGAGATGTGACTGCGGTATTGATATACAAATTGGTTGGACTTAGAAGTACCACTTTTTTTTTATTCGACGTAATACTATTAAGAGTAGAGGGCCGCCTCAACCTGTGAGGATGTGAGCCTTAATCCACCATGCTGGTGCAAACATCTAAGAAATTCCTTCTGGAGACCTCTTATGGTGTGCAGCTTTCCTCACGATGTTTTCCATTCCTAACAGTCCCATTATTATACATTACTTCGAAATGTCAGAAATGTGTGCCTGTTTGTATGCTGGCGGTCGCCGAGATTGTATCTTTTTATTCACCTCTTTTACCTAACAAAACAGAACTTCATTTATATACATCACGACCGCCGAGATTTTATTCCACCCCGGCTTATCAGACTCTAATGATATGCAAATCGTCACAGTGCTTGGTATAATATTTAACCCCGCGACCGCCGAGATTCTGTCCCTTACCTCTTCCAGCTAGGAGCTAAGCCTTAGAGGTGACCTCAGTAACCTTGTCTCGTCTTCCTCCTCTCTTCTACTACTAGAAACTAAGCTCCTTTCTATATCCAGGTCGTCACAATAGAAGAATACGGGGTGTACACGATGCTGCCGGCCCAGCAGCTGGCGCCGATATCCCCCTGGCCGCCGGATGGGAACCTCCTCGACCGGATGGACGACTTGGCGCACAAAGGTAAAGGTAATGGTGACTGCCATTTCATCTACATTACTGCCAGGTCATTTTGTATACATAACCAAAGGGCTTAATATCCAAGTATAAACTTGTCTTGGGTTTATTGAAAATGTGTAGAATTTAATATCTAAAACGTGGTTTACAAGGTCGTTTATAGAAGCTATTTCATAAGTATTTATGTCATTATTTTTTTAATACTTCGTATATATTAGAGATTTCGTATATATTTAAGTAAGTACTTTTGCGTCGCACCCATATTAAAAAACCTTTGTCATCAAATTATTGACTCACTCTTACTCATCAAATGTGTTACTAATTATATTCAATTTTATTCCCCTTACTTCCTAAATGTCTCTGTTATTTGTTTTGCAATTAAGTACCATCATCAACATTTTAAATCAGTCAAAATATAGAATGAAAAATAGTCTATACAGGCTGTATTCAGACCGTGATCGAAAACTAAGGCAGGTAATAGCTACGGCGATTAATAACCACTTGGCGTTAAAAAAAAATCGCCAAAAAAATAAATTGACGTTTTCCAAACAATCATAGATATCAAATGGACGTGGTTGTAAGGAAAACGTATTTTTTTATATAATCTTTTGTCGGATTTTTTTTATGTCACGGTGTTTGTAATCACCGCAGCTATTATCTGCCTTAGTTTCCGATCACGGTCTGAATACACCTTGTATATAAATCTTGTCGGAACACATCAATTGTCCGTGATAGAAGCAATAGCAACCTAGAGAGATACATATAATAAGAAATAAAAATTCAGTATTGATTCGTTACGCGGACGATTGATTGGAGTAAGCAGAGTTATGGTGCGGCAGGTCACAGCGGTGTTAACCAGCTCGGCGGCGTGTTTGTAGGAGGGCGGCCGCTGCCGGATTCCACGCGGCAGAAGATCGTGGAGCTGGCGCACTCCGGAGCACGACCATGCGACATCAGCCGCATCCTGCAGGTCTCCAACGGTTGTGTCTCCAAGATACTGGGCAGGTCAGGATAGCATTAATACACCTCCAGTAAGAAGACCATAGAACAGCTGAATAAGATTAGAAGGGAAATAGACAGTATTTTGTATGGGGACGAGTGTCGCCGCTTGTCTGTCACCTATTCATTCTACTACGATCATGCGACCAATGATAAACATTTCAAACAAAAATGAAGGGCTGCTAGTGGTTGTCACTCATTTATAAGTCTTGATATTACACGTAACTCGAATTACCAAGAAGCGGCCGCGTCAAACATATGGTAGTCTAATCGTAGGTTCGACACGTTCGGCATGCTGACATTTCCTTTCTAGTCTTATTCAACGGTTCTGTGAAGAAAACCATAATATTGACACACACACACACACACATTCACGATCGTGTCCCCGATGTAATAGGCGGAGGTACCTACGTGCATACTACATTTCGAACCACCCAAGGTTCCCGAGAATTATATTTGAAGATTAAAACACACACAGAGAGAATATCTATATTTGGAACCTCCTAAGGTTTGCCAGCATTTTTTAAAAAGAGTGGTCTTCACTTTACACGTTTATTAACACATAAACGCAAAATTGTAACAAAAAAGTTCGTCATACATAACACACACTATACGTAAAGATTGGGTCCTATTTTAGGTAATTTAAAAGGATTATTTATTTCAACTGAGTATAATAACTTCGCACCCATTTTATACCCATAGGCCGTATTTATAATCGTTAAAAATACTTTTCGTTGTCACGACGAAAAAACAAAGACAAATTATATTCAAATCATTATTTATTAGCTAATATTTTGGTTCAGATTTTATTCAAATATTTCCAAATCATATCATATCCTTTTAAATTATAAAATTCACGCGAGTGGCGTGGATGTCATTTTCCTGCTCAGTCTACGCGTTGTAAATGTAACAACGTGTATAATTAACACAAGGGTCCGAGTTCTATATTTAACATGCAGCCTTCAATCTATAAACAGCAGTGTCTATAGTTATCTATGGATGTAAAGGAACTGCAGCAGACTGATTATCTATGCCACTATCGAAATCTAGATTGTAATTATAACCACACAGTTATTTACATAACTTGAATTAATTATGTTAATGATGTTTACTGAAGTTAATAAATTTATATTTACTATATAAATGATATATAAATTTTCCTAAAATAAATTGATTGAAATATTTTTTAATTTCGTAAAAAACAATACTTATTCTAAATTACGTTTTAAGTGGTATTTTATTTACATCGGCGAAGTAAAGGCGTTTTGTTTCGTTTTGTTGAAGTTTGAATTTTAATCATTGTGAAAAACATATTCATTTACTTACTATTCTTACTTTCACTGCAAAACATTCCACTAACAAAAAACCACGTGACAAAACCCCGGCAACTTAATACCGCGGAATCCCAAAAATGTAGTTGCAATAGTACCTCGCTCTAACTAGTCCCGACCGCAGGATCATAGCTGTCCACCACACCTCATAGTTGCCGACCGCACTGACCACTACACGTACCATTTGAAAACACCTACGTCGCGTTCCAACTTTGAACTAGAAACGGCTATTTAATTTGTCAGGGTTACCTCAAGGTTGTCAATTGACTTCATGATACGGGTAACGCGATATTTTAGTTAGATTATGTTTTTTTCTCGTCTATTTTGCGGTCGGTAATTTAAATTTAGAATGTCGACTATGCATCGAAGGAAACGTTATCACATATACAGCCACGTTTATTACAAAGTCATGCCTTTTGGGCGATAATTTTTATTCCAAAATAATCATAGAAAAAAAAACTAGCTAAAAAAATTAATATTAATATTTACATACACACAAAACGAAAGAATGAAATGCTATATTACTTTTATAAAATTAACTATTTACGACTAAGAAATATTATTTTATTCAGTCTAGTTTTTCGAGTCTTTGTCGCTTGACTTGAAGTCAAAGCGTAGATCACTTTAATTCCATAAAAGGTTCTTAGTCGTTTATAGAATAAAATTTGTCTCACTTTTATTTAAAAATTTCAATAATAGTTGAAATAATTCGACTGAATAGAAAAAACATATTACTTGTAAAAAAACATAGACCCAATTACCCAAAGACAAGAGACTTCCGTTTAAGTATCCAATATTTCCAATAAATTGCTTTAAAAAACAGACGACAGCTGGCATATACCTGGGGAACAAAAACAAAGCGCTCGAGTATCGAACCTGATACTTCGACGAGGCTAACGCAATCTGACACCGGGCCCACCCCAACTCTGATATGCCATACGGACAGGCAACAGGCCTTGGCTTTATCACTGTAGGTCTCGTAACTATAAACTAGTCAGTTCGATTTCCTGGTGGGGAAATATGTAATTTTTATCGTCTCAATTCAGAAATTAACAGCATTATAAATATGCTATGCAGATTTGAAAGAAATATCGTTTTTTAAGGTCATTTATAATTTAATAAAAATATCCACTGCTACGGCCGTTTTAAGTGGATATTATCAACAAGTTTATATTTGAAAGGTTACTTGAGCCGACGGAGCGTAGGTTTGTCTCAATAATTAAATATTGTATTAAGAGTTGAATTCCCGATAGTGTTTTCCTACAAGAAAAGCCCAGACAGCCCCGTGGCGCAGTTGGCTAGACACAAGCTTGCGAAACGAGAGGCCGTGGGTTCGATTCCCGCACCGAGACAAATGTTTTTGTGATCCACAAATATTTGTTTCGGGTCTGGGTGTTTGTGAGACCGAAAAATCTCTCGTAGTTTCTGATACCCACGGCTCAAGACTCGTATCTTAATGTGGGGTCAGAACTATGTATGTGACTGTTGAGTGTATTTATTTATTTAAGAAATAAGTTACCCCGCAGTAAAGACACACATATAACATATCTTAAGATATACTTATATACATTTATAATCATTTTACATTTTCAGTTTTCAAATGAAATCAGCCATTCAAGTTTATTTTTTCAAATGTTAATATTACACACAACTGTTGTTTCGCACATATACACAAAAAATCTCAAAAGATGTGACTTCACAATTTTCGCTATGTTAAAAAAGGCTATTAACTATTATATTGTACATACGCGGACTTTCCTGTACGTATCATAAGTTGAAAGAGTCAATTTGGTATACCACTATAAAATACTTTGGGCTACCTTAAAAAGGAACCCTTATTTAAAGGACCAAGATTAGGTACAACTGGATATTCCACAGGTATAACGATCTCGCTATGATAGAAAAAGACTATCAGAAACTATTATAATGTTTATGTGAACTACTTTATCACCAGTTGAAAGAGTCTCTTTACTATACCACTATTAAAAACTTTGGGCTACCTTAAAAAAAGAACCCTTCTTTAAAGGACCGATAATATACAATCCATCTTTTTCACAGGTATTACGAGACCGGGTCGATCCGACCTCGGGCAATCGGCGGTTCGAAGCCCAGGGTAGCAACCGCGGAAGTGGTCAGCAAAATAGCCCAGTACAAGCGCGAGTGCCCTTCGATCTTCGCCTGGGAGATTAGGGATCGTCTGCTCAGCGAAGGCGTGTGCTCGTCCGACAACATTCCTAGCGTAAGTACTGATAGACTTTTATAATCAGCAGTGGCGGTACTTCCATAAAAGCCCTAAAGCGTTATACGTTACTTGTGTAATGTCTAGTTATAATTGTTTATCGTGGGGTCAAGATATTCTCATTTGTATGTCATATTAGGTAATTTTGTTAAACAAAGATTTAAAGCTAAAAGATTATCATTCGGAAATTTGTATGGTAAGCTTTTGGGCTTCTATGGACTTACCGTCACTGATAAAGCCCAAATACGTACCACTGCTGGGCACGGGCCTCTTCTACAACTGAGGAGAGGGCCTTAATACTAATATTCTTTGTATACCGTTTATTGATACCATCAACCTTGTTGTATGTGGTGGAAGTAATGGTCTTGCTGAGTTAATAATGGTAATTTATTTAATTGTAAAACAACATAAAATACAATATTATTTATTATTTATCATATAGTTGGTATTTAGGTATAGTTATAGAATCTTCTATAAATTAAGTAAATGCTTGTATTTCTAGTGTTGGAATAGTCTTAGATTGAAACTAAAAACTTAAATATTGTCTGTATCTTAAAAAATAGTGCAAAATAGATTTGCGAAGTGGTGATTGCTTCTTACTAGGATTACGGAATTTAAGAGTACAGGAGAGCCAGTATCATTGGTAATAAAAAAAAGAACTACTCTATATGCACACAAGTAGATCAAAACAAGTTTTTGGCCATACAAGTATTTGGCCACACAAGTATCGAAGGTACTAATTTGATGCGTATATTTGAATATACCATGTATAGAAACACATGCAATCAGATTTTATATCAAGCATATATGTAAAACTCAAAGGCAAACCTTGTAAGAAAAATATGCAAAAACAACATGAGCGCGCGGGAGAAAGTCGCCCGCACTATACCTAACCCCGCGCGTCTATATAACTGGGGTGCCATAACGCCTTATCTTCCCCGGCACTATACAGGACTCCCCTTTCTCCTCTCCCCTCGCCGCCACTTCGCGGCAAAACAATATGACGTTATAACTTTTTTCTTCATTTTTTCCCTTTTTTGAATACGGGGCCGCTCCCTTTTGCGACATCCTTTGGACGTCGATACGTCTTCGCGTGTATGGGGTGATGTTTCAGTAACACGCCTATTTTTTACGTTTATGTTTGTTAATTGTATTCTTCATATTGACGATCTCACGCAGATCGCGGGAAGCCGCTGAATGAATCCAATTGTAATAAAACGCTATGGAAGTCTCTGGAGGAGGCCAATGTCTAGCAGTGGACGTCTTTCGGCTGATGATGATGATGATGTTTCTCTATGCTACTCTTAAAGTCCATAAAAAATTCGACCGCAGACAGATACTATAGTAAATAATATTATTAAAAAATAAATACACTTAACAGTCACTTACACAGTTCTGACTCCTCACTAAGAGACTACTACGAGAGACTTTACGGTCTTGCAAACGGGCTCAGGATTAAACGGTAAAAAAGTTCAAAAATCAGCTGTAGTCAAATTTAATCACAATCATTATACTATCAAAAAATTTACTAAATATATTCTAGTAAATTCTACTACAATTTTTTTAACATTGAATAGTCCGTTATGAGCATTTTCTATAAAATTGTATTTCACTGTACGATGAAAAGTTTGCATTCAGAGCACGTTTCGCTCCCGTAAACTGATATCAGACGGCTTTAGTTCTCTTTTACTTCCCAGTTCGGAAAGTAATTCCACTCAGTCGTTCAATAGAAAGCATATTTAAATTTATCATTCAATTGCAAGCTGAATTTAAAAATTTAAGTATAGGTCCATATTAATAGTTATATAAAATTTATTTATTGAATTTAATCTCCAAAATTACTGAGTCGATTTTTGTAAATCTTTCCCTTATGATATGAGCATTTATTAATTAATAGTTTAAAGAAACTTCGAGAACTAGGTATGATAATCAACATCTTAGGTATGATAAGCAGGAGAGAACTTTTGTGGAAATACAGAGCATCTCCAACGATAATAAACAAAAATATTTTTATATCTTACGCAAAGAGGTATAAAAACGTACTGAATTTTACCCAAAAATTGCAAAATAGCTTTTATATCAAATAATCTCCTAACAAGAGTAAAGCTATGTGGCAAATTATAAATAAAAATAAAACCCTTAAACTTAGAGACAATATTAACTCAATAAAAAGCAATGGTCAAATAGTATCAGACCCACAAGATATAGCAGAACTATTTAATGATTTCTTTATTAACGTAGCTAATTGCGAAAATAATTATCACACAACACCTGCACAATTCTATTTATATGACACCTATAGGACCAAATGACATTTTTTAAATAATTAAATCTTTGAAAAATGTTTCCAGTACTGGTTTTGATGAAGTTGCAGTTAAGGTTATAAAAGACGTTGCACATATTATCTCCCCAATTTTATGTTACACCATTAACCTTAGCATAGAATACGGTATATTTCCAGATAAGCTAAAGTTTACTATTATTAAACCTGTGTTCAAGAAGGGAGACACTCAAGATTTAAATTGTTACAGACCCATAGCACTAATACCTATCCTTGCGAAAGTGTATGAAAAGGTTCTATATTCTTCCTTATATTCTTTTCTTGAAACTAACAATATTTTAGCAACCGAACAGTACGGATTCCGTAAAACAAAATCAATTAATGCAGCTATTTACAATTTCATTAATACTATCATCACCAATTTAGACAAACGAAAATCGTCAGTAGCTCTATACTTAGATATGACAAAAGCATTCGACCACGTTCACCATGATACTTTGCTTAAAAGATTAGACAATTACGGTATTAGAGGAAACGTAAATAATTTAATTAAATCATATTTAACGGGTAGACAGCAAGCTACTCAAATAAGCAGAGTGTGTCCAGTACTAAAAAAAGAAATTATTTATGAATCACAGTACAGCAATATTTACTTTGGTGTGCCACAAGGTAGCGTGTTAGGTCCTTTACTCTTTCTTGTATACATTAATGAGCTACCGTATACAACTAATCATCATATCACACTTTTTGCCGATGATAGCACAGTTTTATTTACGGGCAACCAAGTACAGACGAATATAAATAAGGAGATTAACACTTTTTTAATTAAAATAACCGACTGGCTTTCCTCAAATAATTTAAAACTAAATGGTGCAAAAACTAAAATTATGAACTTCAGACAAAGGGATAAAACAAGAGCTAATTTAAACATAACATTCCAAAATACTGCCATTGAGGAAATAGATGAAATAAAATTTTTAGGCCTCTATATTGATAAAAAGCTAAATTGGAAAAGACATGTAGATTTTGTATGCAGACGTCTTAACCAGCAATCATACGCTCTCTACAATCTACGCAAAATATGCGATAAATCTGCAGTCCTCTGCGCTTACCACGGACACGTTGCCTCTATTTTGAGGTATGGTGTGATATTTTGGGGCAATTCGACACACAAAGACCTAGCTTTTAAAGCTCAGAAGAGGTGTATTAGATCTATAGTTAACATTGATGCAACTACCTCTTGTATTCCATACTTTAAAGAATTGAAAATATTACCGCTACCCTCTATGTATATTTATGAATGTGCTATTTTTGCTAAGACACACTCTCACCTATATAAACATAGCAGTCGAGCCAGACACAGAGACAAAATGACATATGCAGCCCACAAAACTGCTTTATTTCACAAGAGCGCACTCCATGTAATTCCCCAGATCTATAATAAATTACCAGAGTCAATCAGAGATTTAGATGAGATAAATAACTATAAGAGCAATTTGTTTAGATTTTTAATTAGTAAATGCTACTATAATTTAAATGACTATTTAAACGATAAGAATAATTGTTAATTTTGCTTATTTTATTGTATTATTTTTTATTTTTGGTTTTGGATATGTAGTTTTTTTTTTTTTTGTTGTGTGTCTTATATTTTTAATTTATTTTGTTGTGTTTTTTGAAAAAGTGTATCCTAAACTATTGTATGCCAATATGGCGGGTCATAGCTGTACTAAATAAGCCAATGTAACACCTTCTTCTTCACCTATGTACCACAATAAAATATTTTGAATTTGAAACTTTTAAAATATATTCTCATCAATATATTCTCATCTTTAAGTTTGAGCTGCTTCGAGTTACAATTATTTATATAAGCTTCGAACTAGTTTTTGCTTCACGATGGGACTTTACTCCTAATTTTTATTTCTTTTATTATCTTCTATGAAGTGCAATTAACATAAAAATCTCAGACAACAGAAACATTATAAACACTACGTAGAAATAACTCTTTCGTAACTCAATGAAAAAACAGTAAAATTTAATGTAGTGCAAAAGACACGCCGATAATTCTATGAATATACAAAAATAACGTCATTTTACGAGCCGCGTCTGTGAGGCACCCCGACACCCTTTCCTTGCTCCCTCCAAAATACTTAACATAAATTAATTAAGAATTTCGCGCCATCACCCTGTCGGTGACGGTTTTAAGAAAAAATGAAAGCTTTAAGTACTCGGCGTAATATCGAGAAAAACATAAAAACCGAAACAGAGGGAAAGATTGCCGAGCGAGACGGCGATACGGGATATTAATGAGAGCGAAAGAGTTGGAAGGATATCTCTTTTTTCATCGTTTAAGGGGGGACGCGATTTTGACACGACATGAATAAAGAAAATATGAAGGCTTTTGTTGCCGTAAAAATTCCTGTACAGGGGATAAAGTCTTTAAGTTATCAGTGAGGGTTGGGGCGGGTATACTGCGGTACAGGTAAATACGAGTCGAGTATGTGTGTGGGAGTTTGACGTCTACGCGTTTACCGAATATTGCTATTATATTGTGTTTACGTAGATATTATTTAAGAGGGTGCTTAGTGCTGAATGTATTAGCGAGGATAGATCGATCGGGACGTTCATTCGATTAAATTTGATGAGAAAGGTGAAGTCAATATGACTTTGAACACGAGTCGTTACGTCAATGTAAGGTGTATTCTCTTTTAGGAGTATTTAATTTCTCCTTGACTTATTTTGTTAACGTTATTGTAATACTTTTTTAGACTTTATCAAATTATAAATATATCGTGCTTACTTTGTAGATTCTTCGTACCGTTTTTCATATGCCTAAGGAGTTACATTAAGAGGTAATAGCTTAAAACTGCTTATTTCTTGTCAAATTAGAAACATTAGAGCCGCTTAATTTAGCCTAGCACAGAAAACCAGTCAAAACAGAGAGTCTAAAAACAATTATAATTATATATTATACAGGCTCACACCAGAATGACACAGTGGGACCATTCCGTTCGGTATAATAAGTAGAATATAAGGATGACATGAAATTATGATGCCTACTGATTTAAATCTTTGTGTTACATCTGTCCTAATCTAGAAATGTTTCGTCCCAAGACACAATTTTAAAACTGCAGTAGACATAAACGTCATCTACTTTTTGGTTGACAACAAAAAAACGAAAAATGAAATATGTTTTCTAGTCTTTTAGAATAGATTTTTTCAGTAAATATTTGCCTGTGAACTACCATATGTAAATATCACAGTGGACTGCATTGAAAGCCAAACTCTCAATGCTATTACAGAAGCTTAATAACAAACAATGATGTCCTGATCACTAAGCCTTTACGCTAACGACCCTTGACAAAAAAAAAAACTATACCTTGTTACTATTCATACAACTTCAAAAGTTTCGTCCAGCCGTTCAAATTTAGAACTTATAATAAGTTTATAAAGGACAAATTAGATTGCATTTATGAAATATGTGGTAAGAGGGTCAATTGACGACACAGGGTCATATCGCAGTGGAACATGCGTTCCCGTAGCAAATCACTTCCGGGCCACTAAATCCAGGCCAAATTAATGCATTTAGCACGCTCCCCGGCCCTATTGCTGGGGATGACAACTTTATTTCATTGTGCCGCGATATTTTCTTGTCACTTTAACAACATTACGGGACGCATTGTGTTTTTTTGGGTTGACTTTCGCTCGATAAGTGTGAAATATTTGATATAGTATTGAGAGAAATCATGGTGTTTGTTTGGCACAGTTTTATTTTGAATACTGTAGAATTTGGCATAGCGAAATAGGTTAGGTATATATAAAGAGGCTTGCTTCAATAAATCAATACAAATTCATTTTCGAAATCGTGAAGAAATCATGGATTTTAGCTTAGTTTGCTAACTCTGTTACCATTTGTAACAATTACATACTAGTTTCAATCACAAGTTTTTTTAGTAAAATGTATGGAAATCTAAAGATTTGTTTGTTTTAATATTGCAGTTTCCAATACACTAAAACCCTCGTGTGCAATAACAAACCTAATAAATAGCCCGTTCAGAACACTAACTTAAAATATCATTACGAATCATATCTGAGATTTTGATCTCGCGAGGGTAGGCGAGGGATATATCGGCGCAGCAACAAATTGTAACAAAGGAGTCCGGTAAAGAAGATTATCGGAGATGACGCGTGCCGCGCACGTGACGTGCATGCGGTCGCTGATAGTAACATTCACCCTACGAACACATACTCACACAAAAACCAACCATATCTTCACGACTTAAAATCTATTTTCCATCCACCATAAAAGACACATAATAGTACGTCACAGCCAAATAGAAACAGTTTTTACTGCACTGGATTATGGTTGATTTTTGTACAATTAAAAAAATGAGTAAAAGTTACTTAAAAGTAAGAAGTGTTAGAGGGAAATTAATACCACAATTTCCAGGATTTAAAGCTTACAATCATGTTGAATATGTAATCGAAAGAGCAAATATATAATTGTGACGAGTGTGTCCCTTAATCCTAGTGTCACTTGCATATACCTTCGGGCGTCAGAGAAATGTTACAGGCGGCTTGTGGTCGCCATGCCGTCAATATTTTAAAGACTTAAAAGTTTTTGTTTGCGATAATTTGTTTACGTGCCGTGCTAGCTAGATGTCCCGGGTCGGGCAGTGTTATTGGGTTTTTTCATTAGGAACTTCTCAGTATCAGCAACGAGTCTGGTACGTGGGACAAAAAACAATTGGTGAAACATAGTTGCAATAATGTACCTCTGCCTATGTATTTACTTTGTAAACATTATTGTTTTGTACACATAGAAACTTAATAATTTCCATATATTAGATAATATTCATTTTTGACGTTTTCCTAACAATCATAGATATTAAATAGATGTGGTTGTAAGGAGATTTTTTTATTATTATTTTTTGTCGGTTTTTCTTTAAGGGAACGGTTTTTGTAATCACGGTAGCTATTACCTGCCTTAGTTTCGGATCACGGTCGGAATACACCCTGTATATGTTTTGTTTAAAAAGTATAAAATACCACACAAACATCAAATATTACCCTACCAAATTTGATAGGTGTATTAAATGCGTTAATAAAAGCGTCATAAGCAACCCTTACGTCCTCAACAAGTTAATTACACGATGTACAATGCTTAGCCCTCCCCCGCTGTGAACACGTGGAACCGCCTAATATCTCTCATACCCTACTATTATCCCGTGGGATTCACAATACTTCACATACTACTGCTATCCTTTAATATTATTCCGGGATAATAATTTTGTGTAGGTGCTTGGTGGCAGTCGTTGGTACGATTCCAAAATATATCGGACATTCTTAAGTGATATTTTTGTTCAATCAAACAAGGTTTGTTTTTTAATTTTTATAATAGTGCCATAGCAAAGGAAGTAAAATATTCTCATCCATTTTTTTTTATTTTTTTTATACTGGCACGGCAAAGTGACTCCACTGTACCTGATGGTAAGCACAGTGGAGTCCAAGAAAATAATACCGACCAGCGAGAAACGATATGGTCACCCGCTGGTCGACACAATCATGCCGGCCTGCACAAATGCTTCTTCACGCTTCGCTTAAAGACCTACATGTAAATATGTACATTACCATTTTCAAAATAGGGCATTCTTTTAAGAAATTTTAAAATTAGGAGATCTAGAAATATGTGAATAGCGGTAATAGTGGTGCCATAGTGTGACTTAATAAATTATTGAAGATAAGTATAGAAATACCGATGGCCAAAAAGTTCTCGAGTGGAGGCCACGTACCGGAAAGCGCAGCGTGGGAGGTCCTGCATCAAGATGGTCGGAAGACTTAGTAAAGGTCGCAGGACGTCGCTGATTACAGGCTGCTTCCAACAGATCCCTGTGAAAGTCATTAGGACAGGCCTATGTCCAGCAGTGGACCTCCATTGGCTGATGGATGGATGGATGGATAGAAATACGACTACACCTATCCCTGCAGTAGCAGATGCTAGATTATTTACGTAATTACGTAATGAATAGTGGTTCCTTTAGAACTGAGACAGTGTAACGCAGCAGTAAAACCGTTAATGGTTTTCTTTAACCGCTAGTCACAAGACTGCTAACTACATAATATCTTTTTTTTATAAGATGAAAGCTAACCTAACCCTTCCACTACGGGGTGACTAGGAGGGATATGTACGCCTCAAATCTCAATTTTAAAGAGACAAATAAATCCCCTGTCATAAGTGCAGTTAACAATAAAAATATTGACGCGAGCGGCGCCCGTTGGTCCGTCGGTGGGGTGGCAAGCGGAGCGAGATAAGCATCGCGACGAACGGCCACGTGCGTGTAAGCCGGGATATGCAATTTTTATATTATCCGCCTTTTATTATTATTTACTATTAATGTTTTATTGGACTTTTAAGGGATACATTGATAGAGCTCTAATTGAGATTTCTTGCGCTGTGTGTTATTTACCTACTGTTGGCTGTAAGTGAAGTTTTAGGTTTGCCTCTGGTTAAGGAGGTATTTAGGTTTTCCAATTTTATATAGCGTAAACTACAATAAAAACTAAAAAAAACTGCATTTGCTGTTGGTATTAAGACGTGTAATTTAATATATAATGTTTTAAAATACGTTTTTTCACACACATTCACAATCTCCAACTAGGTTGGTAGAGGTGTTTTTCTGCACCCACATTTTGTCGGGTGTATTTTAAATCCCACGTATTGGGCGTATTTTTTGTTGTTGAAATTTTATATATAAAATTCCCACATACAAAGCACGTCTTACAAAAATCAACGAATACCGAAACCCTCGTAATCACGGTAATGAAACGACACACACCGCGTGTATACTAACAGATTGCGTATATTAGTAGTGAATCCCACCGCTGCGCCCTGCGTCTTACCCTCTCCGGCCGAAACGACGCTCAACTCGCACGCTGTAGCGTTAGTATCATAGGTATACTCCGAATTTATTTGTTAACTAGCTGACCCGGCGAACTTCGTTCCGCCTAACAGTCGATTCTTAATTATTATTTATTGTAGCCAAAGTTACTCCTTATTACATCAGCTACCTGCTAATAAAAGTCCCGTCAAATCAGTCCAGCCATTTCAAAGATTAGCCGGAACAAACAGACAGACAGACAAAAATTGAAAAAAACGTTATTTTGGTATAGGTATGTACCGTGTATACATCCATATGCATTTATTAAAAAGCGGTTATTGCAACATTACAAACAGACACTCCAATTTTATTTATTTGTATAGAAGATACAGTATACTTTTATGTACCGTCAGGACTATATGATATTCGAGGGACTGGAACCTAGAATACTCTGGTTCGATTGTCGTTAAATTCGTCATTCCTAGGTTGTATGTTGATATTGAGTTTTGTAAAAGAGAAATCCAAAAACCCTTTCCCCGCGCGCCAAGTTGTGACTTATTTTTACCCGGAAAGCATGAGCTTGTATACTGTTATCGAACCTGGTTTAACCAGTTGACATTGATGTGCCAATCTATTCGCTACCGAATATGCACAGACCGAAATCGAACCGCGACTTGAACAAGTCATTATGACGAGATTTAAACCTTTGTTCACATAATTGAATGTATTTGTAAAATTATCAGCTACCGTGTAACTATAATCGACTACAACAAATAAATTCGGCATAGAAAAACACTCTACACAAAATCAACGCCATTTTTAAACAAACAAAAAACTTCAAAGGTATTTTACTTTACAAGATTTTTTTGACTGTAACAATCTGCTATCTGTACCGGCGCTCCGTTGTTCCGAAGCAATATTAAATAGCGATAACATCAAGATATATTAGATAAGATAGTATTACAAACAACTTGTGTGTTGGGGCGTTCAATTAAATGCTAAGGGTCGCTGCCTAAACTATTGCACCAATACGAATGTTAATTTAGAACTTTAAATTATTCACATATTGCATTCTAGAGACTTGCTCCGACATCATGCATAAGTCTATGTATTAGATGTGTCTGTACTAAAATCCATCAAAATAACCATAGAGATTATCATGACTGCCTCGTGGTCTCGCGGTTCAAGTACGTGCCGTGCGATCTAGAGGTCCTGGGTTCGATTCCCGGATCGGGCAAAGTGTTATTGGGTTTTTCCATTAGGAAATTCTCGGTAACAGCACGGAGTCTGGAAATGTGCCCGGAAAACGGCAATAGGCTCGCTCCCTATTACGTGGGAGTGATACATACTTGGCGAAATGTGGGTGCAGAAATGCACCTTTGCCTACCCCTTCGGGGAATACAGGCGTGAGATTATGTATGTATGTATGTAGATTATCATGACAAAATAACAGAGCAACTTTTGCGTTTAATTATGACTACCTCTGGGGCGCCAGTGGTTAGACAACAGCATACAGAGAGTAGACATTTCATGCTATTAGGAATTCACAGAGCAAGCGTTTATACCTACTTGTTCTAATCGTTCCTTTTTTATATACATCTATCTTTATACATGGACCTATAAGAGATTGCTTAAAGCGACGACCCCACGATATATTATGTAAGCTTGCATTTCATATATTTATAACAGTAAATAATATTCTTCAAGCAGAATATCATTTACAATTAAAAAAAGGACCTCAAGCAACTGTTAACTGTTGAAATTAAAATCCAAAACAAAAGCGAATCGCCACAAAGTTTGATCAAAACAAAACATCCAAGACAGAAATTTAATTAAACAAAGGAGATAAACACAATTAAACTATCTTGTAGCGCTGTTAGTACAAGTGAAAACAAATTAAATTCCACCAAAGATAATGTCGGTTATCAAAGAAGGTCCAAGCGTCTGATTATGATGGCGGTGCGCGGGATAACAGGGATGGCCGGGCCTCCCGTTTGATGTGCGCTCGCGTGTGAACGACCTAAGAATGCCTCGCGTGCCAGTACCCCGTCTTAAACTTCACATTTAAATATAATTATAACCGCTTTGCCTAAACAAATCCACTGGGTATATAATTTCACTTGAAGATGAGAGGGCGAGAGTCTGGTTGCAAAATAGCCTAGAGTAAATCTGAGAGAGGTTTTAAACTGGATAACATAACAGCAGCGTAGCAGTGGCGGTACTTACAGAGAAGCCCAAAAGCCCAGTTTGCCTTTGACAATTCCGAATAATAATTTTTAAGCTTTAAATCTTTATTTAATAAAAGCAATTTCTTACATAAAGACCCTACAATAAGCAAATATAAACTAGACATTGCACAATTAGGTAACGTTTAACGCTTTTGGTCTTCTATGGAAGTCCCGCCACTGGTGCATGCATGAGGATAATGTCAGTTGAGGAAGCGAAAGAAGTGTGTTTGAACCGTGGCATTGACCTATAGCCTATGCTTATCCCAACGGGAGACAGGCGTGAGTTTATGTGTGTATGTACTATGTATGTAGGTTATAGTCTTGATCATAGTTACCTATGGACACTATGAGATGTATTTCCACACTAATGTTTCGCCATAACTATAATGGTATATAAATTAATGACCGCTGTCAAGTTTTATAGACATCATCATCATCAGCCTATATACATACGTCCAAGTGCTGGACACGGGCCTCCTTTACAACTGAAAGTGGTAAAGCATTAGTCCACCACGCTGGCCTAGTGCGGGTTGGTATTATAACTATACCGAAACGTAAGGCTAAAAAACCTAACCATCAATGAATATTGGAATATTTTACCGTCTGGTATATCATTGATACATAGCCTGCTTTAAAATCGGCAGTAAATAAACTCCTGAGCATTAAATATGATCACGCAATGTATGTAAGTCACGAAAGCGTTCCAATATTAACAATGCAAAATATTACACATTTAAAACCAAAAAACGGCTAAATGGATTTGGACAAAAAAAAACATAAATTCAAATAACAAACATTCTCAATTATGGTAATAACTAGCTTTATTATACAACACAAATTAAATTCGCCAATAGAACTTATTTCTTAATCCACACAGACGAAATCATAGAGAAAAATTTATAAGTAATAACTTACATCTCACAATTCACCTGCCTACATCAAAACAGACATAGAAACAGCGGGGAGTGGATTAAAATTAAAAGTGCGTAAAACTGCGAGCATATGGGGTAGTTTTAAATATACGCGGGGCGCTCACCCCACCGTAACCGAACAAGATTTTAGCTAAACGCGACGAGGGATAGAGAACGTCGACGCAGGTTCATCACCTATGCAAATAAAATTGATTCAATATTGAACTACTATTTTGAAATGCTATTTTAAAGACAGTAGGCACCGGTTTCCTAACATATATCTTAAAAATAAGTGTAAATAAAATTACGCTGAATTCTTTTCTAATTTTAATTTGAGCAGCTGGGAAAGGAGATTGAATATTTAATTATGTATTTAGTTTTATGTAACGCATCGATTTCGATAATATTAGCCAATATAATTAATAAAAACTTGTGAATTAATGAGACTTTATAAAGCTAACTTTCCGAAGCAGCAATACTATAAGTCTATCTTGAGATATGGTATCAGCGAATACACCCAACAGTGACACACATAGTTCTGGCTCCACACTAAGATACGAGTACAAGTCTTGTGTCGTAGGTCGGAAACTACGAGATACTTTTCGGTCTCATAAACACTCAGACCCGAAACAAATATTTGTGGATTACACGTACATTACTCGGTGCGGGGATCGAACCCGTGGTCTCATTTCACAAGCTGGTATCTAGCTAACCATGCCACGCCAATCCTAAAGTTTAGTGTAGTATTTGGACACTCATCCAATCTTTGATATTCGCGAATCCTATCCACAAAGAGCGAGGATATTGCTCATTATCGGTAATTGCGTTGTTTTGTTCGATAGTCGATACGATAGTTCGGGCTGCCCACCGCGGTCGGACCCATTCATTAGCCAATCAGGATTAGTATTCCGCGCGTTCCAATCCATCGCTGCGTTACAATCATAACATGCCTATGTCGGTATTTAGGCCCTGTTTGCGAGCAAATTCTTGATGCATACCTCTTTATGGGATAATGCGAGAACGGTAAATAGGTCATGTATGTATGTATGGCAGATGGTTTATGAGTTTCGCGGTATAAGAGAAGAATACAATCTAGAGTTCCTAGGTACAATTCCCGAATCGGACAACTTGAAGTCTTCTCGAGAATTATTTGGTCCTAATACACTAATGGCTATTTGTATGTGTGCACGCCCATCCCCGTAGATTTTTTGAAATTGATGAATCTATAAAATGATTAACACTAAATATAAGTTTTATTTTTATTTTTGTCCGTTTCGGAAAAATTTTTTCACTGAACAAATAAGAGAGAAAAATTATCTTGTCATAGCAAAACTACACAATATATACAAATAACTGTCTTATTCATAAAGTTTGTAACTTTCATAATTACGACTTAAGCGAGAGAAAGCAAAAATAAATCCTACTGTTACAACAAATGCGATGCATTAAAAAAAACGTAGTCTTTATTTCATCTCAATCGCCTTATAAAATATACAAGGTAATTAATTTTTATGTTTTAATTTAAAATATTAAAGTACTACGACCCGTTTTTCTTTAGGGCTTGCTTAATGACAGGTTTTTTCTAGATTTTACCTTAAACTCTAAAGTCCACAAAAACGATGTAAAAGAAGAAGCTAGTCTATAAAACTTCTCTCATTAGCGATCATATCAAGGTGCTACGCCGTAGTATGTAGCTACGGTAACGTAGCATAGAAAATGTATAAATAAAATTTTGAGTCTTATTTGTAGTACCTACATTTTATTGGTTTAGCTTTTAACAATGTTATTAGCTAATTGTCTTATATATTTCCGAAAATGACATTAATCCAGCTAATACATTTACAAGGTGTAAACAGACCGTGACCGAAAGTTACGGTGATAAGGAATATGTCAAATTATTAATTATTTTTTTGCGTCAAACTGTTTTTAATGACCATAACTATTATCTATCTTAATTTTCGACATTGCTTGTCTGCTTCAGCCCTTCTAGATTTAACCTCAAATTTAATTTCGATTTCTTAGAAATGTATTATCTATAATGGACCTCTCATAAAAATACCATGTCTTTCTCCGTAATAATAATATGCATTGCTAATAAAATAAGTGACGCAGATGATGTTGAAAGCATCAAATTATTCTTGACATCAGATTTTTATCTGGTAAAGCTAATCTGCATTACTGTTAGATCTTGATAAATAAGAGAACATGACAGAACTAACGTCTAACCTAAACTAAAATAGTGAACTTCCAAATCAAACTTCTACAAATCTCCATCAGACCAGTCAATTCTTACAACTCACTTCTCCACCATAAAATTACCATAAATCGCTAAAACTAAAATTTTACAACAATTTCACAGATGTCCCTATTACGTTGACGGTGCGAAATCATAACAATAGACTTCGATCTAAATCAGAATTACCCTCTAGTTAACATGAGTTATGACTTATTAGACAATACGTGTACCCCAAAGTGGAACAAAGTACCCCATAGTGGCGTGAAGTACCCCAAAATACCCTACAGTGTCACACATCGGCCGACATCTAATAGCCCCTGTTCGACGTCCAAATGACGTGTCAACGCGTTGTCAACTCAAATACGAATGTTGTTTAATAGGGCTGTCACGAAATGCCAAAGTTACTGTGACATACGGGGACATAGAGTACAGTACATACATATAGAAGTATTAGTCACCGCACTGAGATTTATAAATATGATATGGGAATTTTTTCTTTTTATATGAAGAGTTACGATATTTGTACATTGAATTACCCTGACTTATACTATAAACAAAAAAAAACTATTACTTCGGTAAAGTGGCAGGAAAGCCTCGAACTTTAATTCCGCCAATATTATTCTTAAGTTAATCGAAATTTTTAATGATTACCTTTTTATCTATAACACACAAAATGTTTTAAACGATTTGCCATAAGTCAAGTCTCATCTAAACACAAAGCAAATATCTCCCTCAGAATTTCGTATCAAAAGTTTATAATTACCGTCAGAGCTTCCAATGTTTTTCGTATGGCCCTGTTTCATTTTCCTGACTGACAGGCGCTGGGGACGGCAAGTTGGCAGCCCTATGCATAGAGATGCACCGATGACCGCAGCATCTATCTGTCCCTCTCTCGCGCATCTGTCTCTATCTATTGATATTTATTATAATTTTATGCGGCGGCCGCGCTGCACAGCGCTTTTGTGTATTAAACGATGTCCTTATGTAGTTTTTGTTGCATGAGGGGATGGTTAAATCGCTTTCACACTGGCGGTTTGCACGTGCGACATAGCTTTGTTAGATTGTACAATTGACCATCCTTAACGGTACACCTGATGATAAAATGATTACAGTTGTTTCCAGGGATTATAGAACTTTTTTTTCAATATAAATGAGCAGGGGAATCAGAATTTTCAAAGATCAAATTGTTCAATTTATCGAATAAAATTTTGTTTCGATTGTATTATAATCAAACAGTTGCAAAGAGAAATTAAACATTCAAAACCAAGACCTCTTTGGTGAAATCATACACATATAAAAAAATTACGACTAAAATGCCAAATTTTATCTAAATCCATTTACCTACACATTCGGGCTTGATTAAGTTACATGCATACAAATTGATACAATATCTAAATATATATAAAATAACTCAAAGGTGACTGACTGACATAGTTAATGATAATATGATTAATTCTACCCCTAAGGGGATAAAATAGGGGATGAAAGTTTGTATGAAACTTTGTCAATTTTAAACCGATCGAGCTGAGACTTTGCATCCATAAAGCTACTATGACGTAGGCATCCCCTAAGAAAGGATTTTGTGATGCAGGCTATATAAGGTTAGTAACTTTTCAGTTTAAAATATACGAAATTCTTCAATCAAAGGCTACAACTTATTTTCTTTCTGAACCCAACCCTGTAGTCTACGCGGACGGAGTCGCGAGCAAAAGCTATTGAACCTATAAAACCGCAAGTCCTTCCGCAAATATGCAGGGCACGTTACAATCGCGTAGATATTGTCGACTTATCAATGAATATGAATGAGTTTTTTCAACGGATCAGACGGTAGATTTAATCTGATCATTACAGAGTGTCAGTTGTGTGTAATTATAGATGTTTAGTCGCGGCGCGGTCCGCCATTGCAGGGGGTCCGATATTAACATATCGCTTTATATTGTTATCTGTTGTTACCCTTGTAATTATTTGAGAGTAAATGTGAAATACTAGTAGTTGTCTTTTCAACAAGTGCCTGGGGTGAAATATGTCATGCGCATGTAAATAAGCTTAGCATTCGAATTATTCTCCCCATCTCACTACCTCCATACGTTAAGTGTAAGACATTTTTAAACTTCCTTTAATGCTGTCATTTTTTAATAAGCTATTTAAGCCTATAATATCATCATCATTATTGTCGTGAAACAGTCTCTTGAAGTCGTGATGGGCTTGAGGTTTAGGCACGCGGTCGAGAGTCTAGATGGTTGCGAGTTCAAACCCCAGGCACACACCTCTGACTTATCGAAGTTATGTGTGTATTCACAAAGAATTATTACGTACTATAACGGTGAAGGAAAACATCGTGATAAAACCTGCACACCTAAAAGTTCTTAGGAATTTCTTAGGTGTGTATTCCGCCAACCTGCACTAGGCCATCGTCGTGTACTAAGGCCTTAAACCCTCTCAGTTGTAGAGGAGGCCCGTGCTCAGCAATGGGACGTATATGGGCTGATGATGATGAGACAGTCTCTTGATACTAATTACTATTAATTTATCTATCAGATGATTAAAAATATGAGTATAGTTTAATGAACCTGAAATATAGTCATATTTTAATTTAAAAACATATAACTGAATTTATAAACTGAAGTAGAAGTTCTTGGAAATCTCGTGCAAATTACTCTGGTGATGTTGTGCTTCTAGCACGTTATTTATCGAATAAGTCGTATACTACTTCATAAGTATAAGCACTAAACACACTTTAAATAAATATTACAATATTCAAGAACTCTTTACAATAGCGCCCTATGTAAAGGAAACTTAAAGCATCCACGGCACGCGTTCAATATTTTTCACACCCTATACAATAGCAAAATGAAACAAAAAATCCATAAATATGTGTGAAAAAAAAAACCGTTGAAAGTTGTCATTCTGAATCAGCGAAGCGTTCATCCCCGTGCCGTTTTAATAATACACTATTATATCCATTTTAATAATAATAACGGCGTATTATTAAAATCATTACTATTCGGCCGAGGCCGGTTCACGAAGTAAACACAATTGACTTTTGCCGTTCCGTTGGGTACGAAAGATTACCAATTTAATTATAATGACCCTCCAAATACTTACACTTCATTATTAAACCGTGTTTTAGAATTTATTTCATTTTAACTGTTACTTGTATACCGTAAATATATTATGGTAATAAATAAAAGTGAAAGTGATTATAGTATGAATTGAGAAGTATACACTACTTTTTTTTACACGTTTAATAATGAAATAATTTGACAAAGATAGATAGGTATGAGATGGTGGAAGTCCTTAAAATTATCCAGTTATTGAACGAACTATATACATTTTCAATTTTACATTATACCACTAACAGGTTTCAAAGTTTTTTTTTTAATATAATAATTTATAATGACTAGCCATGTTTATTGAGCGCTATAGACTGCAACATATTTAAAGCTCGATTCAGATCCTGGCGAGTACAATAAGAGCTAGAAAATTACCACATTATCGGGTCGAAGGACCATTCTATCCTATGTCTTTGTATACTATAGTAATTCTATTATGCCTAAAATGACCTCGATGCCATCACGCCATGTAGCCCGACAAAATACTAAGAGAAATATGACAAATTTATCCATTTCAAGTGCTTCCATCGTCTTATGACCGTAAAAATCATTTCGTCACGCGTCCGTCGCCATTATTTCTTGCTGTTGGCGCGTCGAGGCATGAACGGACCCCAAATAAAATAATATACACATAAAATAAATCAATTTTACGCCAGCCCTTGCCGTCGAGTATTTTTGTCGGTATTTTATTATTCCGCTGGCACATCTAGCGGAAAATCTCCGGCGGCTCAGGAAAGCAGGAAATATGATTCAGCCAGTATTGTTTTAGAGTGTTGAATCATTGTTATTTTATTTATATTTTATGGGACTACCTTTTCTCACCTTTATTAAGGTATTAGCGTAAAAAAAATAGTTAATGATGATGGATGACTCTCGATATAACATCTGGTTGGTGTATTGTCACGTTATTGATCAAATTTAAAAATAAAATATAATTTATTATTTTACTGTAATTCACACGGTAAATAAAAAAGCTCTATTTAAGAACAAAAGTTGCTGGCTAGCTTTTTGGTTCTTTTTTTACGAGAGGAAAGCGCCGTAAGCTCCCTTTTAGGTACGTTGGGAGAGGCCAAAAGGGATATGTCGGGGTCTCTGGCCTTTCAACTCAGCGCGCGAAACAATTGTCCGCTTAGCTTTTAGACTCTACAATAACAATATAAACCATCAATTCCCAACTGATTCGAGCGTCAAAATATTGACTTAAAAATACTCAAATCAATTGCCATGTCCCCTACAAAATATTTAACATCAAGGGAAACGGAACAATGGACAAAAGGAAATATTTTCTTCACGACATTCTTATTAATCACCAAAGTCCCCGAGTATGAGAACTCTCCTAATAAAAGGTTGCATATCATTTCACTCTCAAACGATTTCGAATACACATTAATAAAGGGCCGAAGCACCTCGAATTCACCTTTGGGGGCATTATGTGGAGCCCAACGCCCCCCACTGCGACACAACTCGCAGACGTATTGACAGAATGCCTATAAGTCTATAACGAACAATGAAATTTATGAGCTTATTGACCTATTTCTTTGATTGTACACAATGGTAAATCGTCAATTAAATTTAAATTTCGAACGTGGGAAACGATCGTATTAAGTGTAGTATTCACTTACGGTATCTTGTTATGGGCGGGTGTTTTTGAACGAAACGGGGCGGTGTGTGGTTGGCTTTATTTTAATTGTTCCACTCCTTATTCTTTGAGCCTTTGTGTATTGAATTCGATAATTTAATTTTCTCGCGGTATTTAATGGACGTTGAATAAATTTTGACGCTAAATGTGGAAATAATTTTTTTGGATGTTATTAGTATTAGCAATTAAAATTGTATTTTACTGACCGTTATGTTTATAGGTTTAGGTAAGTTCTTTTTTTAAGTATGTTAAATTTAAATAACGGTCAAAAACATTAAATTCTTAATTATTACAGCATTTTTCTCAATCTCTTTACTAGAATTTTATAAACTAGACAATTAATCAAAAGCTATACCTACAGATATTCAGACTTGTACTCATAACTAGCAATTTTTATTACTAAAATCCTCATTCATATCACATTCACTGCCGTGCAAACAATCCATCAATACCCAGTACTTGATTAGTAGATGCATAAACAAACTGTGCGAAACAAAAGAATTACGATGAGAGCAACACACGAGGTGCGCATTTGTTCGCAAGCTAAGCGAAACGTTGAAAACATCCGAAGAGCGAGAGTCACCCAAAATATTGAGTCGCAAAGTGCCGCCTTTCGCATACAATAGACCCAGCAGGTTGCCTTTTGTGCCGAACCCCCCGTACTTAACAATGGTACGAGTAATGCACTGCTTTTTTATATCGCGAACATTAAAATTGCGAGTGGCGTAAACGAGACTGCGATTGCGCCAACAGAACGCCTTGAAAGGTGACTAATGAAGCGCGCTTTTGTTAAATATATATATTCATTTACCTCTTCGCGTCCAGTGTTTTGAGATGAAGTGCGAAGCCGACAGCTAACGTTGTTAACATAGTTTAGTTTACTGTTTTTCGAGACTATCATCAACACGATCAAAAAATTCACGAATGGCTGTTGTTGAAGTAAGAAGAAACGCATCCGTATTAAATGTGGCTCGTAGGGTATAAAACTTTTATATTATCAAAAATTATACATATATAAACAACAACAAACATTCATATTATCCCAGTGGGGTATAGAGACATAAATTTCTTACATCTTCTATATATCTTGTGATTAATTTATTGCAAACTAAATAAATAAACTGTACAAACCAAAAATTCGGATACGCTAACGATGAATCAAAACTGCCTCATAATAGTACTTAGTAGGTTACAACATCTAGAAAATTCTAAGGCTAAAAATATAAATAAGAAAATATTTCCGTTATAATTTCAGGCAATCGCTGATCGCGACGATCAATAGCAGGCCCCTTTTATTTGCGCGTACCGTCCTACACAACTCGGCGTGCTTTACAAGATGGGTCTCTAAATAAAAAATTCGCTCTCTAAGCTTATTGAAAAGTATTCGCGCCCCGCGTTCACGGCGTCTGAACAAATATAAGATAATTTTTGCGCTCCACCTCACCCGGTATTTAGGGGGCACCTTTCATACTTTTTACCGTGCCGTTTGACGTTCGGATACACGCTGTGCTGAGCGTTATAATGTAATTTATTTTGCATTCACGGATCCACTATGGAAAGTGGTTTACGTTATGTCGTGGCTTTGACAGTTACTGTTCTACCCGGCTTTAGTTATTTGGCTATTTTTGTGGCGTAATTAAAACCAGTATGGTTTCTTTCTAATTAATTTCGCTTTACATACTTTTGTGCTTCAATCGCACGCCCGCACTATAATGATGGTGATTATACATATGATACATTTTTTAGTTACATAGCTAGGAACAATTCCGAGCCTCCGGAAACCCTTTCCTATATTAATATCATCATCATCAGCCATACACGTCCCCGTGCTGGTCACGGGCCTCCTCTACAACTGAGAGGGTTTAGGCCTTAGTCCAACATGCTGGCCTAGTGCCTTGGTGGCCTACACAACTAAGAAATTCCTAAGAATTTTTAGATGTGCAGGTTTCCTTACGATGTTTTCCTTCACTATAAAACTACATGATATCGGCGGTCGAGGGTTTTAACCCCAGGCACACACCTCTCTCAAAATTATGTGTGTATTCACAATGAATTATCATAACATCGCCTATAACGAAATATTTAATAATGAATATGCATTAAAGTTGTGGAAGCTATACCTTGCTCCTTGTATTGCTTGCTTTAGCGAATATTTGTTTGGCTAGTTTGGTTAATTAATTCTTATTTTGTTCACATTAAATGATACAGCAAACAGTAAAAAAAACTAATTTATTCTTGTTTAAATATTATCGTGAGTATTACAAGAGTATATTAGTTAATGATTTATGATCCACATTGCTCTTTTATGTAACATAGTTCAAAGTTTATAAAGAAAAAACAGATTTTTTATATAGTTTTTTGTTTAAATCTCGATGATTCACGAGCAAAAACATGTCCTTTCGCCTATAATCTTGCAACATCACTGGGATCTTTTTTTTTCAAAAACCACTTGTAGATCCAAAAAAAAAATAAGCTGCCATAAATCCAGCCAGTTTACGAAATAAAAATTAAATTCGCCGTAAAAATTACGCATTAGAGACTAATCGCACGAAAACGCATTGTGGACTGGACATTGTCTGTGTGCATACTCAGGCATACAAACAAACATAATTCGTAAGGGGTTATTTACTAATTGGTGTATTAGAGTACAATCGCGGAAACAAGTCAATCGACGTGTGTGATTCGAATTAAGGGACTGTTTACAGGTTCGTACTTTGCGTCGAGCTTTATTTTTTTACAAACGGCCAGCCGGAGTTCACACATGGCCACACTTCATGTGGACCGCGTTTATTAATACGCTTCTATTTGTGTTTATATGTCGTTGAATGTCATACATATGTTTTCGTACAAAAAACATTTCGATAATGGATTATTTGTTTGTGAAATTAAACGCTGCTTAATTAAACGCTTTCGCGGTTTAGGCGTCATGCGATCGAGAGATCCTGGGTTTTATTTCCGAGTCGGGTAGAATAGAGCTGATAAAATAAAGCGACATGTGATAGTGTTCCACAAGACATAAAGTTACATTTCATCATCATCATCATCAGCCCATATACGTCCCACTGCTGGGCACGGGCCTCCTCTACAACTGAGATGGTTTAGGCCTTAGTCCACCACGCTGATGGCAGTAAGCAGTGATGGCCTCGAGGTTTAGGCGCATGATCGAGAATCTCGGCGGTCGCGGGTTCAAACCCCAGGAGTTATGTGTGTATTCATAATGAATTATCACATGCTTTTACGGTGAAGGAAAACATCGTGATGAAACCTGCATACCTACCTAAAAGTTCTTAGGAATTTCTTAGGTGTGTAGTCCGCCAACCCGCACTAGGCCAGCGTGGTGGACTAAAGTTACATTTACTATTTTGAAAATCGACGGATACAACTTTACATTTTTACTCATCAGACACTGGAAATATTAGCGAAAGAATTTAATTATGATCTGTTTGTTATCATAAAACGTTAATTTATGCAGACAATTAATGAAAATGGAAAATTATTAAGAAACATTTAATTGGCTCAACCCATTGATTCTTGTTTGCGCAATCTGCACGGGTATCTCGTTAAAAACTTCCATTTCATTTGTTGCAGAAGTTCAATCCTTTACAGGAATAATAAATTTATTACATTTGTTGAAATAAATAGTTGCTCGACTTTTAAACTCGCAGCTTGTTATAATTTGTTGTCTGAATAAATTCCTTTTTAAAAACAAATTTTATAACAATTTATTATACCTTTAGTATTTACACTTGTAACACAATTACCAACAATTGCCACCATAAGTTAAGAATATTATATTATTTAAATTTACGTTGGTAATACTATTGATTACATACACACATAAAGCCACGCCTGTCTCTCGTTGGGGTAAGCAGAGGCTATAGAGCGCCAAATGCCACGGTTCAAAAACACTTCTTTCGCTTCCTCAACTGACATTATCCTCTTCATGCATGCACGTTGGTTTTGAAGACTGTATGTTAACCATTTTAAATAAATCACGCGCCTAGGACGCCTACTCTTGATAACTATCATTTTAATTCGAAATTTGATTTCAACTAATGATACTGGCAAAAATAAAAATAATAAAATGACATTACGAAAAATGCTGACAACCACAAATCATAGACAAAAACCGAGAACGTCATTGGATTTTAAAAAAAGAACGTTGTTCGAACGTGGCGCGCTTTCTCGGTCCATCGGGCATTCCGTCATGTGCCAGTCACCGCACGGCGCAGACCACCGCGCGGCCGGCTATCGAGTTACCGTCTATCGTCTTACCTCGCCTTCCTGCCCTACGTCTAAGTTACGAGTACGCCGTTTGCCGAGCTGTCATACGCGTGTGTGACAGTTGGTACGCAAGCCTGGACAGCTTTTTGGTTTTACTTTTTCTCTCGGGTGGCCTATCGGTCTTTTTAACGGGTTTGTCGATGGCACCTACGAACGTTGGGTAGATACTTTAATATAAGAAATAAATAATTTTATTTTATATATAAAGCTAGTAGTATTTAATATCCGCTAAAGCTAGTATTTGCGCAGGAAAGAGATATGCCCCTTTTTTATTTTTTAAAGTAGATATTATATTATTAATGAAATTGTACAAAAAATTCTAGACACGTTTGACAATCAAAAGAAACAATCCAATACATATTTTTCACTAATTAAGGTGTTATATAACACAAGTTCATTTATCAAAACTATAATACTTCCCAAACAAAAAATAACTCTTCAATTTTTTAAACTAACATAACCAGTCCACGAAAAATCGGTATGGTACGAACACCTATATCGTTTTCAACGTACACAATGTTCGAGTCCAAGAGCTCGTTATAATTTTAATAATCAATTTATCGCACGCCCTTCCGATCGCGTGTCGTCACCGCGCTCCCGCCGCCTTTTATCATAAACAACGTTTGTATCATACTAACTCGATAGCTTTTCATTGCTTTAACCGAAATATTATATTTGAGGTACAAAATTAGCCTTTAATTTTTGATAATATGGATAAGCGAACTAAACATCAAGTCTGGTACTCTACACAACTCAAAACAAATGAAAAGTGTCATCCATCCATCATCCATCAGCCAAAAGAGGTCCACTGCTGAACATAGGCCTCTCCCAATGACTTCCATAGGGACCTGTTGGAAGCAGCCTGCATCCAGCGACGTCCCGCCACTTTTACTAGGTCGTCGGACCACCTTGTGGGTTGACGTCCTACGCTGCGCTTTCCGCTACGAGGCCTCTATTCGAGAACTTTTTGGCCCCATCGGCCATCAGTTCTCCGCGCTATGTGCCCGGCCCATTGCCACTTCCACTTACTAATCCGCTGGACTATGTCGGTTACTTTAGTTCTCCTACGAATCTCCTCATTTCTGATTCGGCCTCATAGGGAAACCCCGAGCATAGCCCTGTCCATAGCTCGTTGAGTGACTTTGAGCCTTCTAATGAGGCCCATAGTGAGAGGCCACGTCTCGGTGCCGTATGTCATCACTGAAAACACACAACTATCGAAGACTTTCGACTTAAGGCACTGAGGTATTTTGGACGAGAAGACGAATGAAAAGTGTAGACTTCATTTATCTTGCCCCCAGGTGTCATCAATAAACCGCGTGCTCCGAAACCTGGCAGCGCAGAAAGAGAAATCTAACAACCAGCAACCGCCTTCGGACTGTTCCACGCCAGTTTACGAACGACTACGGTTGCTCGGTACTCCTGGATCCGCCCCATCATGGCCCCGGGCACCGTGGCCCACGCAGATCGACACGCGCACGCCGCCTTACCAACTGCACAGCCTTAGTCCAGGACCACAGGCCATCGGCTGCAATGGCGGAGACATGACTGCAATGAAGAAAGGTAAGTGGATAATATACTAAGTACTCAACTTAAACTATTCATTCCAGTACCATAGGTTGACTTGAAGAGATCGCGGCTAGCAATAAGAACGCCTGTTGTAGCTGTTTTTCAGTGATATTAATTTAATTTTTGTTATTTATTCTTGTAGTGTACAATAAAGTATATTAAATAACAATAAGTATAGATAAAAATTTTTTTAGATAAAATCTCTGGGAACAGGATATTTCACGTTCAACAATCGAAAACTTGAAGTCTACCATTATGACCTAGAGCGGGTTTGTAGACTTAACATATTATTTTATTGTATATTTGAATACGATATTTCCCTTCGACCTTAAAGTGAGCAATTAAGCAAACATAATTAAAAAGAACGAAGAGATATATATATAAAGAAGTAAGATCAAAAGAGGGCGGTACGCCAGAATCAATAATTAATTATTAGATACTAAACACGTTACTTCAAAGATGAGCTCTATATCCGAACCTGTGACCTCAGTTTTCTTGCAGTCTGGCCCATCACATCCTTACATTACATAATAATTATTGTTAGGTACATTACTGAACCAACCTCATATTGAACAATAAATCTTGCTTTCTGTTACACCAAACGTTATTTTATGTAACTACTAAAATTAAGACCAAATACCTCTCAATTTTTCAATTCATGTGCGTATTCTTAATGAATTATCACATAATTCGAAGTGAGAAAACAGTTACATACCTTTAATTTATATAATAAAGAACTTAAAGATACATTAATACGGATAATCTGCTCTGAGTCTACTATTGCATACTACTATAATACATTGTAATAATATGGCCGATGCATTAACCTGTATGAAAATAAAACAAACAAGAAAACTAGGCAGATGTTAATTGTACATACCACAGAACAGCTAAATAAGATTAGAAGATAAATAGACAGTATTTTGTATGGGGATGAGTGTCGCCGCTTGTCTGTCACTTATTCATTCTACTACGATTACACTCGACCAACGATAAAAATTCAAACAAAAATGAAGCGCTGCTATTGGTTGTCACACGTTTATAAAAGTCTTGATATTACACGCAACCCGAATTTCTAAGAAGCGGCCGTGTCAATCAAATGATAGTCTAGTTGTAGGTTCTACACGCTCGGCATGCTGACATTTCCTTTCTAGTCTTATTCAACTGTTCTGTGGTACATACTGTGGACAATTTAATAGTAAAAATTCCTTATCGCGAAACTAAGATATTACATAACTTTATAAATACACATAAACTTATAAGCAATGTGTACCTTAGGTTAGAACACGCAATTATCACTTTGAATGAAATTGCATTCAAATACTAAATTACGTCACTTCGAAATACCTACACTAACCAAAATACACATATATAAAAAACATAAACGTACAATGAAAAACAAAACCACCGAAAAATAGATGTAATAAATACAATTAACAAATTAATTCGCGTTCAATTAAAACCCTTTGGACGTCCAAGCGATAGGTACCGCATCGCGCAGCCGAACCGCAAATTAATAAAAGCAAAAACGCCGTCGAAACGGGCTGAAATCCACAACCGGTCACAGTGTCTGGCAACGCAACAAAACTTTTTTTCCACCGTTGTGATAGTCGATTTGCGGGCGACCTCCCTCGGGCGGTGGGGGGCAGCGGGGCCCGCCTACGGTACCGTCAAAAACATTACTCTGCCCATCCGCTTGGAAGATTTAATTTTCATTTTTATCTCAAACATCCCCCTTTGTAGTGGTGTGTATCCTGTATCCAATTAGGTGGCTTTGAGAATTTTTCTGAAACTCCCACATAACTGCACCGTCCTATGGAATTATGGCATTTTTAATTTCATTCCAAAGTTACGGAATTAGATGGGAAATTTGGAGTTTTGAAACAATACTTTTTTACGTTTTGTAGCCACTGCGACGTGGTCGTGAGTTAACGATAACTAAAGTATAGGCTATAAGTCCGCAATTTGAAGTTTTGCATCTAAAAATATAAATAATATTGAATTATCAGTTTGTAATAACAGTTCAGGGTATCTATGTATTTTTACAAACATATTTCGCTGACTACGAAGTCTCACGCGATAAAGACAGAGTTTATTTACAGACGTTTCTCGGGGACATTTCCAGGCTCCATGCAAATACCGAGAATAAGTTAATATCGTTATATATATAATATATAATAATAATAATAATCGTTTCATGTTAAGCCGCACATTAGTGCTAGGTCTACACACAAAACCAGTGTTTTTATCAATGGTGTCATACATAGGTACAATACCCATTCACATATACGCATAAATCATATGGCACTAATCCAAGTATAATAATATGATAGAAATAAAAAGCGGATAAATCCGTGATGATACGATCAGCGAGGCGCGACTCGCGACCCGTTGAGCGTGAAAGTGCCGGCAAATCTGTAAGGCGAGACGCGACACGAGCCGCGCACGACACACAACCGCGCGACACTCGGACAACTTTGTCACTCATTCAATCAATCAATCAATAAGCCCTTTATCCTGAGCTTCTGTCTGTTATGAGATATTTGTCTTACTCTTCTAGAGGATATCTCTTAGCTCAGTGTGCCTTTTGGCAAAGGCCTCCTCTAACATTTTCCATTGCATTCTATCTCTTGCAACCCTTCTCCAGTAAGGGCCCGCTGTTAGTTTTAACTCATCTTCCCATCTCTTAGGTTGTCTTCCCCTTTTCCTTTTTCCATCTCTGGGATACCAATCTGTCACAATTTTACTCCACTTTTCTTGAGGACTCCTTAACATGTGGCCTGTCCATCTCCATTTCAGTTGATCTATCTTCGTAAGTACATCCATAACTTTTGTCTTGTCTCTTATAAAGGTGTTTCGTTTCCTGTCTTGTATCTTTATGCCTAACATGCTTCTCTCCATCGCTCTTTGGCAGCATTGCAGTTTATCTCGGTGGTGTTTTGAGAGAGACCATGTTTCACAGCCATATGTGATACAAGGTAAAATACAAATGTTAAAGACTTTCCGTTTTGTACCGATGCTAATTGCTTGTCACTCATTATTTATCGTTAAATAATGTTATTGTGTTAAGCAGTGATGGCCTCGAGGTTTAGGCTCGCGGTCGAGAATTTCGGCGGTCGCAGGTTCAAACCCCAGGCACACACCTCTGACTTTTCGAAGTTATGTGTGTATTCACAATGAATCATCACTTGCTTTAACGGTGAAGGAAAACATCGTGATAAAACCTGCACACCTAAAAGTTCTTAGGAATTTCTTAGGTGTGTAGTCCGCCAACCCGCACTAGGCCAGCGTGGTGGACTAAGGCCTAAACCCTCTCAGTTGTAGAGGAGGCCCGTGCCCAGCAGTGGGACGTATATGGGCTGATGATGAATGTTATTGCGTTACTTATAAAAAAATCTTAAAAATTAAAAGTGTTATAACACAGTTACGTGTTATTACATATCACTAGGAAATTCTCAGTACCACGGAGTCTGGAATTGAGCCCGAAAAACGGCAATAAGCTCGCTCCCTATTATGTGATGATTATATGAGACTGATACATTCTTGGCGAAATGTGGGTGCAGAAATAGACGGCTGCCTACCTATTCGGGGAAAACAGACTTGAGATTATACATGTGTTGTAAGTAAAATTGTAGCATTTTGGTATTCAAGAAGCATTCAAGGACTTAGATAAACTTTAGTTGCGCAATTTGTTGCCGTTCTTGAAATATCAAATTCAGTCAAAATACATACCAACTATACTAAAATATTATTAACTAAGCTGATAACATAAAAAGTGTATGTATTTGTGTGTATTAAAAATATAAACAGTTAGGAGAGCGGTTCCGAGCCGTCAAAACAACTTCTCGCCCCGGGCCACGCTTTGTAACCGTTCGGTTCGCCAATTATTGTTTAGCTTTATACCGTAGGACTGCGGTAGATAGGATTGTTAAATAAACCTGCACAATTATATAACAGAAACAATAGAACATTTTAAAAGTTATATTATCGGAAAAAACAGTTTTCAATCTCCACTAATATTAACGCCTACGACTGCCTCGCGGTCTCGCGGTACAAGTATGTGCCGTGCGATCTAGAGGTCCTTGGTTCGATTCCCGGGTCGGGCAGAGTGTTATTGGGTTTTTCTGTTAGGAAATTCTCGGTAACAGCACGGAGTCTGGAATTGTGCCCGAAAAACGGCAATAGGCTCACCCCCTATTACGTGGGACTGATACATACCTGGCGAAATGTGGGTGCAGAAATGCACCTCTGCCTACCCCTTCGGGGATTATAGGCGTGAGGTTATGTATGTATGTATGTGGGATAATTAAATAGCTTGATGTGGAACTCTGGATATCACCTTGTTTATTTTTAAACATCAAATCTTACAACAAAACCTTTACAAAAAAATCATACGTCTTCTCTTCAAATTCTTTTTGACAACTCATCTGAACGTAACCGACAACGGGGTTGCCAGTTATATGAAAAAATATGTACTAACAAATAAAACTACTAAACAAAACTACTAAATTACTAAAACTACTAAATTACTAAAACTAATAAATTACTAAATCTTATAAATTACTAAATCTTATCCCACATGTATGTATGTACTAATATTAAAAAGAACGAATAAACTTAAAAACTTTTTAATCCTAATAACATAGATAAGTCGTTGGGAAAGAACATAGATTTTTTTTATAAAACTGAGTCTGGGTGAAGCGAACCGCTAATATTTATGTATAATAGCAGAGATTGGTTGTCATCTGCATTAAGCTGAAATAATGTCGACTCGAAAATCGATTACAATAATTATCTACCACGAGTCGACCAAAAATGTCGGCTTACTCATTATTGGATATACACAAGCTACACACGACACCTAATATTAATGCGTTTAATTCTCTAGTACCAACAAATTTGTTCTCAATTTACTTTTACTTTCAATTTCTGATAATATAAGGGGATCATTGTAAAGGTAACGATATAAGCGCGGCAGAGCTGGCTCTTTCTTTACACAGTTTCACTACGAGGCTGTACTACAATAATACTTATAAAAATAGGTCTATGAAAATAAGAGTATTTATTGAAAAAAAAAAAACGTCTTCATTTAAAATAAAAATGGAAAACCTAATCCCAAGGTTCGAGTGGTAGAAACGAACTGTATTTGAAAGGAGAATGAACGAAAGCTCTAAATGAATGAGTTTATAAATCAAATGTCATATTATAAAAAGTAGTGCCAACATAACGAAAAGATTCGTGCACATGTATGTTGTAATACAATTAAATAATTGAAGACGTGAAATTAACATTTATAGTTCTATGAAACTGTTGTTGGTTTATTAAATTTACCGTAGTGTACGTTGAAGTCGATAATAAAATGAAAATACGCAAAAATCAATGTGAAGTTATCAAACCACTTAAGCTCTTCGCGATGATAAGGGTAACTAATTTTATTTTCACTTCCCCTCGTCGGGGTGGTATTTATGGGATGTGCGGTCCCTTAATGACCACCACACGATGTGCTGTTGTGGCCCATTTGTTACTGATAGTACTTTATTTGGAGATTAAATTAGGGAAAATATTAGTCACAGTGTGTATAATGTCATTTTCACTAAGAATGAAATGAAATGAAATTGCTTTATTTGGTCTAATGCTGGAAAGAAATTTAAAACGATATAAAATTATATAATGTACAAACATAACCAAATTATTTTCGAATAGTAGTATTCGGAGTGAGTCTTACTTAGACCTGAAAAAATCTAAAATTTGGCACACTCTTTGTTATATTTCCGTCTAAAATTGATCATTATAGATTTTTCACGAATATAAATAGTTAGTTCCTTATCATTATAAATTTTATTCCCGCAAGGCATTAAATATCTTAAATCTTTTCATACATCAACAACCAAAAATTCTTTCAAGAAAAGAACCTTACCATAATGTGAAGATCACAAAACCAAACTACACAAAAACGTTAGATTATTTTGGTGTAAAATATACACAATATTCTGTAAAAGCGCAAAAGAAACACTAACATTAAATCACGATAGCAAATATGTGAGGAAACTCTCATAAGAACTTTATTTACTCCCCATACTTTAGTTTGTGCCGTCCATTCCCAAAATTCCAGGTCAGAGTAGTAAACGGCTGAGACAAACGCAAGGTCACACGACGAAAAGAATAAATCCATTATGGGGGGCGAAAACTAAATAAAACGTACTGTATAAAGGAAAATGGCCAGACTTGCTGGTGATAAAACGACTGCAGAAAGAGATAGTGCTATGCGATATTACACAAGAGCGAAAGGGACAGAGCCCCGTCTGGTCTCTCGAGATAAGCCAAAGAAAAATGTCGTAGGATATTTATTCGCGGGGTCCGTGGATAAATGGTTGTTATGGGGTTCAGTAGTAGTAAATTAGTGAGATGTACGACATGAGGCATCCGTGTTGAATATTTATTTATTGGGCTGGTGAGTTATTGGCGCAAATCGACTCGTCGTCGCCTTGTGGTTTGGGGTGGTGCTCTAGGAAATGCGAAGGTCATTTCTCTTAGGCGCTAAATGAGAGTCAGTTTGCGGCAAGAATTATGTACCAATAGTGCTATTTATAATAAAAGTAATGCACAAACAGAGCTTTTTGGTCATATACAGGTGTATTCAGACCGTGATCGGAAACTGAAAGAAAATCCCGATTTTCTTTAACGCCAGGGGTTTGTAATCACTTTAGCTATTACCTGCTTTAGTTTCCGATCACGGTTTGAATACACCCTGTATATGATATGTTGTGGAGTATGGCAAATTTTTATACATATGTTTTCATAGAATTATTTACGGCGTGGTTTAGTTTATTAAAAATCTAGCTGCGAAACCGGAGAAAAGTTTAATCCTCCCAAATATAAATGTATCTGGTACCAAAAAAAGTTATAATATTTCAAGCAAGTGATAGCTTAAAATACACAACACGATACTAATCTCTGTATAATTCAATGTGAACCGTGCATATTTTTAAGAAATGATGGTACTAAACAACTTTTCATCTGTTAACATAAACATGCCTATAAGTAATCGAAGGTAAAAACATCACATACATACATACATAAACTCACGCCTGTATTCCCCGAAGGGGTAAGCAGAGGTGCATTTCTGCACCCACATTTCGCCAAGTATGTATCAGTCCCACGTAATGGGGGGCGAGCCTATTGCCTTTTTGGGCACATTTCCAGACTCCGTGATGTTACCAAGAATTTTCTAATGGAAAAACCCAATAACACTTTGCCAGACCCGGGAATCGAACCCAGGACCTCTAGATCGCACGGCACATACTTGTACCGCGAGACCACGAGGCAGTCATGATCAAAAACATCACATTGAATGGTAAATGCTGGGTAAAAAGCACCAAGAAAGTAGAGACTCCAAAACAGTTATGCCAGTCTTTTGACTTGCCTTTTTGTTCTATTTACAGTATTCACACAATGAACACGTTTCCGACATATTTAAGGCTCGCCGTTCGCCATAAATCTCTCGATAACGCCAAAAGTTTTCAAAATAGAATATTCCTACCACATTTCCATATAGTTATTTGTCTAACGTGCATGGCCGCAGAAAACATTCTGGCATAGCTCCATATGATTTGTTTATTCACGAGGTATACTCAAAAATTATATAAGTACATAAGTCTTCTAAATAAATAATAAATAAATACACCCAACAGTCACATACATAGTTCTGACCCCACACTAAGATACAAGTCTTGTGTCGTGGGTATCAAAAACTACGAGAGACTTTTCGGTCTCACATACACCCAGACCCGAAACAAATATTTGTGGATCACACAAACATTTGTCTCGGTGCGGGGATCGAACCTGCGGCCTTTCGTTTCGCAAGTTGGTTTCTAGCATACTGCGCCACGGGGCTGTCAAATGAGATATTGCCTACTTTTAAAAGTAGAAAATCTTGAATTTTGTGGTTTGGTTATTGTGTGACTGTCGAAAGAGTTATAAATCTTATCAAAACTTCCGTGGCCTAGAGGACTGAATAATAAGAAATAATATAAAACAGTATAATGTAAATTTGACCCCAATACAACATTTGTGTAGTCATCATGTTTTGTCTCCCATGTGATCTTTGATTACAGCTGTGATAATACACAAATATTTGTTCCGTGACTGACCACTGCAAGAACAGTTTCTTGTAGCGTGTCATACTTAAAATAATTTATATGTTATCTCCTAACATTGGGCTTAGGACGATAAGCGTGGACTGTTGCGATATTTATTACGATCTGTCTTAACTTCATCATCATCATCATCAGCCCATATACGTCCCACTGATGGGCAGGGGCCTCCACTACAACTGAGAGGGTTTAGGCCTTAGTCCACCACGCTGGCCTAGAGCGGGTTAGCGTCTTAACTTAGGTCTTACCTGTCTTGGCTGTCTTAACTTAGGGCTTCAAAATACTCTATAGAGATAAATGAACTAACTATAACTTCACCAAACATATGTATATCCGTGGCGGTACTTCCATAGAAGGCCAAAAGCCCAGCTTGCCTTACAAAATTCCGAATAATAATGTTTAAGCTTCAAATCTTTATTTAACAAAAGCAATTTGACGTATAAATAAGAATAGGCTACCTCCACAATAAACAATTATAAACTAGACATCACAAAATTAACGGCCACTGATGGTCGAGTATGTCACAACTTACATTTAATACTTGTGGTTGTTAGGATTTTTTTTTCACGGGATTTTTATTAACATCAATGGGTTTGTACTTTGTAATCATCGTAACTATTGCCAATCTTATTCGATCACGGTCTTTAAACACCTTGTATAATCAACCGTTTGTATAACTGTAGACGAGGCGGTTAATCCCTTGTTTACCAATAAATATAAATTAACAGACAAAACAGCACATAGGCACAAAGCGTTTACTGTACGTACGAGTATATAGGGAGCGCGGCGCGTCGGCAGGTTCAAAGCGTGTCGCGGCGGCGCGGCGTCCTTTGATCTGCCGCTACACCGTTTAGATGTAGTCTGTGATGCCACCTAAATACTCAAGCCCTTCTATTTTGGTACACCGTTGGTGTTCTAATGCCAATGACGAATTATTAATATGATTACAATTATGATTATGGATTTGGTTTAAAAACTGCATTTCGAAGATTTAATGGACAGCGAAAAGCAAGATTGAGTCTGAAAAATAGTTCATCCATGTGTAACGTTCAAATGAACATAAGAAGTCATAATATCATTTCGGGAGTTCAACATTCTGTTACTAACATTTTAAAGACTAAAGATTTGATTGTTTGTAAAATTGTTTATTTCGGATAAAGTTAATAACGACTTATCCGACTTTAATGATTCTTCATATGAAGACAGGTAGAGCGTTCGAATAAACTATAGATAGATTTTTAAGTCATACATAAAGCTTTTAATACACGCCTGTGAAAATATATTAGATGTCAAACATCACTTAGAAAAACATAAACGTAACTATTGTTGTTTGATAAATCATAGCCAATAATCCTTATCGACACCACATAACACATTAGCTATTCCTGTCTGTTATGTTTTATGCCTAAACACTAGAACAAGCATTTAAGATTTTTCGTAAAGAGTTAAACGCATTTTGGTGAACATATATAGGATATTTTTTGTATAAAAAACAATTATTTTCCTGATGTTACAAAAATTAAGAGGTTACTTGGACTAGAATTGCGAATTAAGCTATTATTACCTATATTATATTTGCTTCATTTTTTTAAATATTAAATATTTGTTACATCTTTTTTTATTCAATCAGCTTTAGAAACAAGATTATCCTTACACCATACCGTAAACCCTCAAATCACCGCAAACCAAATGCTTGTAACTTTTCCCACAGTGATATTTATAACAAACAGAGCGCTTATTAATCCTCTAACAGACAGAGCTACGCCCACGCTGATTCACACAAACGATTACTACCTAACCGTTCCTGTTGCGCGGTAAATCCCGAAACAGGATGAAAGAGCCCCGGTCCCTTCAACCCCCGGACGGAGGCATACACGCGAGTAAAATAGCAATTAAATCCGCCTTCATTACGTATAACCCTTTATGTTGTACCGTGCGTTCGAATGAGCACGGTGCGTCGATCGGTCCACTAACATTGTTTTTTAGAGTTTAATTACCCGCGCTTTTTAGGGAGTTTGAAAATGGAATGTTTATGTTTTCTTTTTACGTTTTGGACAAGGCAATCGTGTCAAAATTCCATTGTACAATGTATTTTTTTATTTTTAAAAGCTATTATCGTTAAAATTACACAAAAATGACATAAACTATACGATTACCAATAACATGTTTGAAAGGAGCAACACACGTAAGGCATATCTTTTAGCTTATTGCATCGGTAGTCCCACGTAAAAAGCGTATGGAGTGCTATAGAAGTTTCTCAAATTAAATTGTCTGGTAGGGTATTCTTCTTGTGTCCATTAGGAAATTCAAACTAGTATACATACATTTCTCTTTGGGTTATGGAAATGGTAATGGTTTTATTTGTATGTAAAATGGACAAATTCAAATTGTAACGTTCCTGTTCCATACTCCATTTTGACGGTAATGCCACCCTCACAAACATGCCGAACTGTGTCTAATTACACTAGTGTGTAAAAGCGCGCACAGTGTTCGAGCGAACGGGCCGCACAAAGGGTTTACCGCCGCCCAATAACGCATGAAACACGATTATAAAACATGAAAATGTTCAGTAAAGGGCGGTTTCCAAACGTCCCCTCAACTCGTGCGCTCGCCGTAATTATATATGTGGTAATTTGTTAATATATCTCTCGTTTAACAGACTACAGCGGGTGAACATTTTAGCTTCAATCGCTTTATGGTTTTTTGGCAAACTGGTTTGGTAATTCTGATAATAGGCATGGAAATTGCTGATTAATATATCACCGGAGAAATTAGTCTTCGAAATTATAAATTAGTCTGATTAGAGTTAGAGAATTAAGTCGTTATGACCTCGAGGTTTAGGCACGCGATCGAGAATCTCGACGGTCGCGGGTTCAAACCACAGGCACACACCTCCGACTTTTCGAAGTTATGTGTGTATTCAAAAAGAAGTATCATGTACTTTAACGGTGAAAGAAAACATCGTGATAAAAATCACAAGTACACTTAAAAGTTCTTAGGAATTTCTTAGGTGTGTAGTCTGCCAACCCGCACTAGGCCAGCGTGGTAGCCTAAGGCCTAAACCCTTTTAGTACAACTAAGTGCAAGCCAAGTGTAGTGAGAAAAAAACTGCTTCGCTAGTTTCGCGCCTCAAGTGTCTTTCGCACAGTTTAGAGGCAGTGAGTTCGAATGCCAAGTGTTATTGGGATTTCTATAGGGAAACTAGCTGACCCGGCAAACGTTGTTTTGCCATATATATAAAATTCTCGTGTCGTGGTGTTTTTTGGCAAACTCCTCCGAAACGGCTCGACTGATTTTTATGAAATATTGTGTGTATATTGTAGGTAGGTCTGAGAATCGGTCAACATTTAAGGGTTTAACATTTAGGGGTATGGTTTTTTTTCAATTGACTTTATTTTCTTTATTTTTTATGATTCAGCATTGATAAATTATTATAATCATAAATTTTCATCCTTCTACATTCAACCTCTATCTTATACTGACCATTTTAATTTGATTTTTTTTTATTAAAATGTAAATAAATGATAATAGCACTGAAAAATTATAATGATACGTATAACAGTCATTGCTTTGATCGATATACAAATTAAACAAAAAAATATGGTCAAAATTGTATAGAGTGAGATATACATATACATCTACATATATGTATATATATAAAATTCTTGTGTCACAGTTCGAAACACACCCTTCTACGAACAACACCTGTTTTATAATCGCAATTTTTATATTTTTATAGCTTTTGCCCGCGACCCCGTCCGCGTAGACTTCAGGGTTGGGCGCAGAAAGATAATAAGTGAATCTATAAATCGTTCCTCAAGTGCCCAAAATGGCACTTACTGAATTTAAAAAAAAGTCAAATCAATTCAAATAGTTGAGGCGTAAAAGTAAAACTCTGACAGTTATTTTCGTATTTTTTATAATATGTTTATCCCAATGGGAACATTACATTTTCCTGGGATAAAACATAGATAGCCTATGTTACTTCACAGGGTCTCATTTATGGTCATACCAAAATTTTTGTTTTTGCGTGAAAGCGTAACAAACATCCCTACATTCACATTTATATAAATAGTAAGGATAACCATTCCCACCTATGTTACTTCGGTGGGTCCCACCTATCTGCATACCAAAAGTCATTCAAATCTTTTTTCAATCATTTTTCAATTCTTTTATCCTCCGTATTTTTTTTTAATAAGAAGAATCCTATGTCCTTTTTTATATCTCGAAGACTATGTGTACAAATTTTCATGATAATCGGTTAAGTAGTTTTGGCGTGAAAGCGTAACAAACAAAACATTAAAATTTATAATAGCTGACCCGGAAAACTTCGTATCCCCTAACAGTAATTGAATGTAACATATTTACATATTACCTGAATTTTATTTTTGATTGTATGTAAATAAATATTAAGTTCAGCACTTTATTGAGATAAAAATACAGAAATAAATAAGTCCGAAAATTAAATGCATCAATCGTGTCTCCGCAAGTCATGATTTAATTAAACATGTACATATGGGATGGGATGTACCTAGTCGGTTTTAATTCTCTTCATTGAAGCATCAGTGTGGTGGACTGAAGCCTAAACCCTCTCAGTTGCAGAGAAGGCCTATGCCAAGCAGTGGGTCGTACATATATGGGCTGATGATGATGATGATGCACCTTGTGATATACATTTTTAATATATTTTTTAATTGTCTAAAAAATCACAAACATCTTTTGTTAATCGTCATTGCGAAGGCATGACGAATCGGGAACTGAATTCGTTTGAACTCAATGGTCATACCCGTTAGGATCAATGAAATCTTAGATCAATCTAATTGATGAATTCTCAAGCACCATTTCATCTCTAAGTTGTCTTTTCAGTATCGTCACGTGAATAACATTACTCAACAATTTTCTTAACGCCAAGCGCATTCCATTGCATAGTTGTGGGTGTTTTAGATTTCAAACCGAACCTGCCTTCGTTTGTAAATCAGGTACAACCAAGGAGTTTAAAAATACATTTCTGAACGCACGCATAAATATTTGACAACCAATAAATATGTCAATCCCTTTTTATTACTGACATTATTCTACATTTTTAAAATCTAAAATACGCAATTATTCGAATATTCTGGATATATGTTGTCGATTCAAAACCTTTATTTAAATACGTTCTTTAATTTGAGGGGACCCTTAACCATATTGACGGGATAAACATAAAATGTTTGACAGAATATTAGGTAGAACAGTTTATATGAGAAAATTAAATTGTTGTTTTTACCATATTCCTCGCAATTTTCTTAACTTTTTCTTTCATAAGATCCTTCTCCTAACGATAGCGAACACAACAAAAAAAGAATTAGCGAAATCGGTCCAGGCGTTGTTGAGTTATGCGCTTACCAACACATTTTGCGATTCATTTTTATATATAAGATTATCAATAGCAGCACGCAAGCAAGAAATATGCGAGGAAAACCGCAGCAAATACACCGCCATTTACTTAAAAGTTAAACAGCTGTCGAAACGAGTGTAGAAATGCACGGCTTAGAGAGCCAAGCGTAAGAATTAATCATCAGACCATATACGTCCAGGTATTTAGGCCTTAGTCCACTACGCTGGCCTAGTGCGTGAAAATATGTTACGTAATTTTTTTCCCAAACCATATTTTTATTCATCATCATCATCAGCCCATATACGTCCCACTGCTGGGCACGAGCCTCCTCTATAACTGAGAGGGTGAAGGCCTCAGACCTCCACGCTGGCCTAGTGCGGGTTGGCGTACTACACACCTAAGAAATTCCTAAGAACTTTTAGGTGTGCAGGTTTCATCACGATGTTTTCTTTCACCGTTATAGTACGTCATAACTCTTTGTGAATACACACATAACTCCGAAAAGTCATACTCATAGGTGTGTGCCTGGGGTTTGAACCCGCGACCGTCGAGATTCTCCTATTCGCCTAAACCTCGAGGCCATCACGACTTATATATTTTTATTATAAAAATCCCGATCAGACTTCCATGTACAATGATGTCCTTAAAACAAATAGAAAACGAAATGGAACGTAATAAGACGAGTGTGAGTGGCTGGTAAAAAGCTGCGGGTAGGGGCGGAGCGGCTCGCGTTAGTGCCGCCCCAGTGCTCCACCCACGAACACGTGTGTCAACCCGCGCTCACTACACGTCCACCCACACCGCTAAAATCAATAGACGTGCAAATCAAACACTAAATACCAGAGCTACAACCGGATTACGCTTTATCCGTGTGGCCAGACTAAAATATTACTGATATAAAAAAAAATATCTTCTAGCAACCGTTTTGGGTTTGAATCTGTTATAGTAAATATAGGTTAATTTTATCATTAGATTTATTTTACCACGAATAAGTGTAGTGGAAAATATCGGCGGCTGCGGGTTCAAAACCCAGGCACACACCTCTGACTTTTCGAAGTCATATAGGTACTATACGTTAATTCACAATGAATTATTACGTACTTTGACGGTGAAGGAAAGCATCGTGAGGAAACCTGCACACCTAAAAGTTCTTAAGGATTTCTTAGATGCGTAGTTCGCCAAGGCGAGCGTGGTGAACTAGGGCCTAAATCTTCTCAGTTGAAGCGGAGGCTCGTGCCCAGCAGTGGGACGAATATGATGAATAGATTATGCTTCAATAATTCACACACAGAACTGATTGATTTATAACAATGATTTCGCAGACCACATGTGACAGCGGTAGTTTTGCGACCGCAAGCTGTAAGTTCACATCGGTTTCGAGTGAGACAATGTTAGCTTGTATCATTTGTTACTCATTTAAGTGTCGATTTATATTACCAACTACTACAACATCGACTGGATCGTGGTCTCGCGGTTCAAGTATGTGTGGTATGGTCGCTAATCAATAAAACAACCGCACTGCTCCGTAGCTAGTTTATTACTGACAATTGACAAACACAATATAGGTACCCCCCGGCGCATAAATACCATCTCTCCCACATCAATTCGGAAACCTATAAATACAATAAATCACAATTTAAACCAGTTATATAAAACTAGAAATATTTTTATAGTCTACAGGTTTCCTTAGCCTCCTAGAGGGACTAACAAGGGTTTACAGTGCTGGGTATATTTTCCTCGTGCGATGTAGAGGCCCAGTTTTAAGTGTGCAGGTTTCCTCACGATGTTTTCCTGAAGGATAAACTAAATCAGAAGAATTTGTTTGATTGAACACGGTAATCTCAGAATTTTTGTGTCATATAGTCCATGTTGTTGGCCTCGAGGTTTAGGCGCGCGGTCGAGAATTTCGACGGTCGCAGGTTCAAACCCCAGGCACACACCTCTGACTTTTCGAAGTTATGTGTATATTCACAATGAATTATCACTTGCTTTAACGGTGAAGGAAAACATCGTGATAAAACCTGCACACCTAAAAAGTTCTTAGGAATTTCTTAGGTGTGTAGTCCGCCAACCCGCACTAGGCCAGCGTGGTGGACTAAGGCTTAAACCCTCTCAGTTGTAGAGGAGGCCCGTGCCCAGCAGTGGGACGTATTTGGGCTGATGATAATTCCATGTATCGAGGAAAGCTATATCACGCTACAGCCAATAGAACCGTTCCAGCAATGAAAAATGTGGGAAAAACGGAAAAAAATCATTTTGAAATCTAAAGTTTTGCATGCGAAGTTGAGGGTACCAGCTAGTATTGATTTATTTGATAAAGAGATAGAGCCATATTGAAGTTATCTGGACTGTGGTGAATAGGACGACTCGACTGAAGTGCTAACACTGTCTCAGAGAGAATAAAAGTGAAACAATCTTGTTTCGTTTTTTTTGTGTGAATTCTCGACAGTAGCTGAGAGTCTGGAATTCTGTCCGGAAAACGGCAAAAGGCTCGTACTAACGTAGGTCCTCAATATCGGCTGGTTACTCGTGTATAAAGAAATACACTAGGTCCGCATTGTGTACCAAGATTCGATCTCTTCTTACCATAAAATTCAACTCAAGACCATACTCAGTTGTGGCGCATGTAATTACAAACTTTCCAGCAAAATTGTCAGAGAAATATTTATAAAAACTGTTACAAAATTTTAATTCCACCTAAATTATCCTTGCATACAGTGCTTTGAGCAGTCATGCGGAGGCTAAACCATTTACAGCTTCTCGCAAACTTAGACAAAACACGAATGAATTTAATTTTTTGCTTAAAGAGTAGGTATATTACAACATTCATTTCAAGTTATGTATGTGGGAAATAGCTGCACGTTTGAGGGAAAACTACATACAGTTGCGCTCGATTCTCTAAAGGGGTAGACGTCTGCTTGAAAATGGAAATATTTTTCTATGAGTTTCTACACCCTAGTTTAACAATAAAACTATTAAAAAAATACGTTAATCACCTGCCTTTTTTAATACTGGCACAACAAAATGCCAACACAAAGCCTTTTCATTATTTCCCTTTAAGATTCGCCTAAAAGGGCTTACCAATGTTGGATACCGCGTTTAAATTTGCCACTAGAGGCGCTAGTGTAGAGTGAGGTATTCAAAATGTCATTTAGTTTTTTTTTTGTTTCTGCGCGCCTAATGTCAAATTTTGGCAGTGTAATGTGGACCGAATACATACCTGACGCTAACTAGTGAGCATAAAAACAATAGCAGTCCATTCTGAGCTTAACGTAAACATAGCTTTAGACAAAACAACTATGAATAATGATTACGCTATGAAACTATTAATTCGTATACGGGTCAAAAACTAGTACCTACAGTTCTAGTGATTAGGAAAACGTTTTTTTCGGAACTCACCGTTACCATTACCCTTCTTAGCTTTCGATAACGCGCTCATTACACCCTGTAAATTTATTCCAAAGTCCTTCTTAAGTCATCAAAATCAGTCAAGTTTATTCACACAAGCAAACTATTTTCGCTTCTTAACATTATTATAGATTAAACAATCATGACATTAATTTGAAAATAAGTATTTGTCTATGGTTCATAATAAATTCATTCCATTCGACAGTCGAGGCGCGTTCGTATTCATATCGGTGACGTATACCTACTACCTGTGCGCGGTGGAGCGTCGCCGATCCTTTTCCCGCCGTTTTGCGACAAAATGGCCGGCGCGTGACGTGACTTGCGATTTATCATTATTCATTCAAACACTGCACTTGTAAATGTTTACTTTCTAGCATTTTACAATTTTTATTCGTAGAAAAATTATATACCTACACCTGTTTAGCAAACAAGGAATTTAATATATTTTTACGACTTTGTTTTGTGTGTAGGTATAATATATGTTATGTTTCTGTTTGGGTAATTTTTGACGTCCCAAGTCGACAGGCTCTACATCGTTTGGAAACTACAAGGAATATATACCACTATATTTAAAACAACTTCAATATAAGCAAATATATTGATATCATCTTGTCCTTACTACGGTTTTGAATTTTAAAAATGAACAATTCACGATTAATGATTAATTTCTTCTCATTAATTGACTTGGTACTGCAATAATTTCCTATTATTGTAAATAAAAATAACAGCAACACAAAATTGTGTCAATGGCACATAGCCCGTGAATGACTTATTGGTTGAAATTATTAACCATCCATGTTCCGAGTAGAAATGTAATGGATTTACATAGTGATCATGGCATATCTTACTTATGAACATTGACTTACTTGAACAGAATTATGTAGAAAACTAAGGAAAACGTAATAAAAGTTTTAAGATTAAGTACTTATATGCTGATTGCTGTGTCTGCCGTATCTCATAATTAAATAATTATTTAATGTACCAAATATTTGGAGGAATAGGTACAATTCACATCTCAGGGTTATAAATTAATTAGTTATAAAGTATAAAGTAATTAGTTTAAGTGAATATAGATGTTTAACAATTAGAAACGAAGACATTTCGCCAAATAAAAATAAATTGAAAAAAATATTCAAGCCAGATAATTGAAGCTCCAGTACCCAAGCGTCTTTTATTCAAGGACTTTTAGTTGGCCTAAAAATTTTCGCCCACTTGATTGCCCATCCGCGAAGAGTTTACTTACGAGCAACCAAGACTAAAAGAGCATTCAAACCATAAGCCTCATTTTAGAAAATAGCTCGAAAATTATAACATTTCAGACGGAATATATTTTTTACCGCTACAAGTAAGTCGTAGAACTTATGAATTATGTTTTATAGTAGAACACAGTAGGTTATACATAATAATGATTTTCTTTATTTTTATATTCCAATATATAAGTTACCGCACTGTTGTTGTCGTAACTATTGGATTTATCTCACAGCCACACCATTCTTGCATCCGGGTACATTTTGGATGATTTGTAAAATTATTGAAGTTATTTTCACAGTTTATATCCTTATTATATTTTAAGATTTCTCATTTAGAAAAGTACTTTAGACTTTTATGACATACAACTGAAGTACTATAAAAAATTTACTAAATTCACTTAACATTATTGTGCTGACATTAAACGTAACATTCATTTTGATAGGTTTCCAAAATTCAAGTCAATAAATATATTTGCACCCTCATTGCTGCAGACTTGTCTGTTATAAATGGCCTGTCAGAATGATATTAAATTGATAGGTAAGCCAGCGGGCAGAATATTCCGCAAAATACCTACACTATTATCAAGATATCTCACATAGAGGAACAAAACACGTCCCCAGTAGGAAAGGCACGGGGGAATCGCGCCAAATGGAATACACGATATGGCGACATTTTTGCGATAAGGCAACACCGCGCGCGTTTTGTTTATGGTCTCATCGCCATCTTGGATATTGCCATAACTGTCTCTCATTTTCTTTTACGTGTGAAGCAACGGCGGAAAATGTACACGGCTCTAATTACGCTGCTTCTGAACATTTTTTGCACTGTAATATTTGTAAATAAATTTCTAACGTCAAATATAATTAAAAATATACAGTCGTTCATTAAATCCAAATAATAAAACTGATTTAATAATTTAAATTTATTCGTCACCTACTAAACAAAACAGGTGTATTTGTTGAACACTTGTTGAAACTTGAACACAAACTTAATTAACATAACCAATTATAAATAAGGCATGGGGGTATATCTACCAGGCAATTTTATTACGGAAATTAAAAATGTATGTCACATAAAAAAATATCCCGAAACCCCTTATTAAGTTGACTGGTTTCGTTAATTCGCACAACAAAACATGTGTAGACGTTGAGTGACAGTGAATAGAGATAAATAGAGATACGGAGCGGTGTCTATTATCTGATACACATCTAGTGGTGTCGCCGCCAAACAGGGTTGTCACATAAAAGATTTTAGCCTTGTCTTTTAATCTTGGTAAATCTTTGTAAGAGTCAACCACAGAAAGGAGTAAATATGGTAGTGGGTATAATACCAACGTTTTTTTAACCAAACCATGACTAGATTTAGTAGATTTATTGATGTGTATTGTCTTGGTGATAATCATTTCATCCTATGAACCTCATTGCATTCAAACAGTTTAAAAAATGTAACCTTTATAAAAGGCTTTTTAGCTAGACAAGGCATTAGATATTAAATTCATTTGCAGTGCTGCAAACTATATTATCTACAAAAAATGTGTTTTACGCCCATTATTATATATACTACTAAATATTATTAGTATTCACAATTACTGCTAAAATACAACACCAATAACAATATTTTAAATTGATTATGCGTCTGTTGTATCTCGGATGCGGCAACCATAGCGCGTGAACACACCTTCATGAAACATTAATGTCGCTGTGACAGATGGGCGCCTGATACAAAATTACATTCTACCGTTGACGAAATACATTTTCATTGGATTTTCTGTACATTTTGAACAGCTGTTTCTATGACTAGGTGTATTTTCTACAAGCATATGCTTACAGGTTATAGTTGAGACTCGAATTGACTTGGGAACTATCGCTATGTCGACTAATTTACGATAACGATAAAGCTGGCGACATTTGTGAATTTTGTTTAGTGTTGGATATCCTGGTAAATACGACTATCCCACAGGTACCAAATTAGGCTTCCAGCAATCCCAATCAGCAAACAAAACGTAGGATATTACTTTTCCAGTTATTCCAATAATTAATTAAAACATTAATAGGACACTTGTTCTATCCAGCCGAGCCACCATAATCGTTCAGTTCTTTCGTTTCACTACCACGTAGATCTAATATTTACTGGACTTTAGGCCTTAGTCTATCCTAGTCTTTTTTAGCGCAAACAGATTAGTTTAACTAGAAAGTCATCCTGTACCACTATATTTGTTTATTTTTCCAAGTTATGTCGATTTTACATTTCACATACAGTTTTTTTACACTTAAACTTCCTATAAGATTGGGTTTAATTTTATTTAATTAATCCAATGAATAACATACATACATACATAAACTCACGCCTGTATTCCCCGTAGGGGTAGGCAGAGGTGCATTTCTGCACCCACATTTCGCCAGGTACGTATCAGTCCCACGTAATAGGGGGCGAGCCTATTGCCGTTTTTCGGGCACATTTCCAGACTCCGTGCTATTACTGAGGATTTCCTAATGGAAAAACCCAATAACACTTTGCCCGACCCGGGAATCGAACCCAGGACATCTAGATCGCACGGCACATACTCGTACAGCGAGACCACGAGGCAGTCCAATGAATAACTATATAATTAAATAAAAACATCCCTCACCGATCAGCACCATTCGATCTATTTGTTTCAGTTGTGAAACTGCAAATGTAATATAATTTAACCGCAAATCAGTGAATTAAACCCGGGATCATGTTAAAACCCGTGTTTATATAATCAAGTGGATTTGCATCGGTAGTGTGAGCAAACTATTGACGGTGGTAGCTCGTCGCTCGGCGCTCGGTCGCGAGCCTCGGGAGACGCTGTAAAAACACTCCGCCGACGCTACCCCACCCACTTTCCCCTAACACGGAAACTCGGGAAATATTTTTTAATGTCGAAATTTTTTTGGCTAGTTTTTTTTGTTTATATTCGAATCTTAACTGTTAAGACCTGAACATGATGACATTTTATGGAATTCTGCCATGACGAGATTTTATCGAAATCGGTTATTAGAATCAGAGCAAATTGGACATTAGACAGAGAGGCGGAAACTCAAAAAATATCAAAATTACACATGTAAAAGGCAATAGAAAAAATCGTAATAGTAAATTTTTCATAATTTTGTTTTAACTTTAAAGTGTTTTGCTTTGCTATATTTTATGACATAAATGAGAGAGAGAACGAGGCAAAAAATCAAATAATAATGAGATACGTATAAAAGCTTTCCAAACAAATCCCTTAGATTCTAAACCAACAAAGCATATGTCTACGCCAGTGCTACGTAATGCTACGACGTAGCACATTCGTAGAATCATAACCAAATTAGAAACCGTCAAAATCTGCAATAGTTTCACCCCATAGACAATCGCAGAGATAACACTTCAAAACTCATTTCCTCTCATTAAGCAATTCAAGCATCCCAGGTATCAGAAACTAAAGTGCACCTCGCCACTCCATTATTGGCCGTACATTTTTAAGCTCGCGATAACCGTATCAGTCGCAGGGTTACGTGGTAGGCTGGGCCGCGTTATCGTCAGTTTCTACATGAACGCGCCCGTTACGGTGTCCCCCCCCTTTCGTCTCCCTCCCGCGCGCCCCCCACCGGCCCCGCCGGGACCCTCCCAGCTAGACAGCGACCGAGAGATTTTGACACTTACTATAATTTATTCCCTTGTACACCTACGAGTTTCTGCATAAGATGATGGAGGATTTAGTTGTTTATGTTCAATGTTGCTGTTATGGAATGATTTAGTGTTAAATGAAGTTAATTGTATTTTCATATATGTATATGATCATTTATTTTTATAGTTACTGTTAAGATATTTGGAAAATGTCATCCAGCATAAGCGTGTGGTATGCGATCTAGATATTAGATATTATCTAGCCGGGTTTGATTAAGGGTTCGGCAAAGTGTTATTAGGTTTTTCCATGAAAAACCTTAGTATTATGAAACACTGCTGGCAAAACTTGTCAAATGTCGATGTGAGTTTATGCATGCAACAATTAATTAGTTCCCACAACACAGTCTAATAAAAGCTTTTACCAAGAATCGAATCTACCTTATCCACAACCATTACGTAATTTAAGCCTGTAAGGTCTTGTTTAATAAGATACTTTTCCCAGAACTTTGGTTATTGGATATTACTCGCTTGAATATAGATCGTATTTTATTTCATTAGAGAATTATTGTTAATTAAAAGTTCCATTAAAAGGTTATTAAAAAAACTGCTTGTCTCAATGCTAGGTGTGGTCTCTTCTACGATTTCAAATGGTAAAACAATACTGTTTTTGGGACGTCTATGATATTATGAAATAACAGTCTGCCTTGGCTTCGACAGCAGGTAATAGTTGTAAAAAAGTCAGGTTTTTATGGACGACTGTTTGGTGTCAAGTTTTTAATTCTATATCCCCCGTTTTAACCTGCATCAAATTCGATTAACGGACGTTTCTCCGTGACATTCGCTATTCTAGGCTTTAACTTGCCTATGTGATAAATTTTATCCAGAATAGTAAAGCCGTTCTGGCGTGCTTACCAACAAAATATCTCCAAAATTTGGCATTTATTACACTACTACCATCAGGTGCAAACATAGTCACTTTGCTGTACTAAAATAAAAAAACTTATTTTTATGAATGAAAAATTTTCCAAATATCAAAACTATTCAGTCCGTTCACAAAGGGTAGGGATAAAGCGGAGAGCTTCCTACCGGATTACAAAAGCGGACACACCACGAAATAATTCACTTATACGTATAACTTTAGTATACCGGTGCATCTACTCTGCATATAAAAACTAAAAACCCCATTTATTAATGCTGAAAAATTAGATATGTTTATGAGGCACGGAAAAAGATGTCATTATTTATGGTAATTACACCGTCATATCACGCAAATTCTTTAAATAAAATGGAGGTAAAGGTAAAGGCCTGCAATAATAAAAAAAATTACATGTACATATGTATGTACATACTTGTTAATTTTTATACAATCACGACAATATTTAGACAGAGATGTTTTTCTAAAACCATTTCAAGTTTAGTCAGTCGTTGTATGGGGGGGGGGGCCTATTGCAATTATCGGCCAGATTTTCAGTCTCCGTCCTGAGAATATTCTAATGGAAAATTCAGGACCTCTCGATTTCCCGTCGCATACTTATACCAATCAACGAATCAGTGCAAGAAAATGCAGAATAAATACATTGATTAAAAGACTTACAATTAGGTTTTGCGCTTCGAAATCAGTGGGTTTTCGGAAACTGCTGGAAACCTGTGGTTCACGCGTTCACTATTTATACTGCAGGAGCAAATATTTAGTCAATTATAAATTGTGACTCACAAAACCCGCAACTGTTAAAACAAAGCCACAAGCACTTAGAAACGGCTATCAAGGGATAATATCGCAAATAAATTACGACACCAATAATTCAAAGAAAGTTTTAATCAGGAAATTCACAATAGCCGAAATGGGCGCCGGTAAGTCGCGGGCGCGTCTCAAGATTAAAATCCACAACTCCCGTAAATCCAGCGGTTAGCAAGCGCTTGTTTGTGAATTATAACTGTGTTCACCCGGTAACTTTGTGGGCTGTCGACTTTATCGAACTCTTTGCAAGTTCACTCCTTTGAAACGTAAAGATCTTTGATTTTTGCGCGCGAATTGATTTATGTTAGAACTTCTTTGGTAATTAAATGTGGATATTTCGGCGGTTCTGTGGTGTTATTGCTGCTTTTTGATATACAGGTTGGGACGACTTGGTGTGTTAGTGTGGTTGGTAACCATGTTGGATATTAATCATTTTTATATGTACTCGCAAGAATAGGCATATTTCTTTGAAAATCCTGTTAGTTATCAGTCTATTATAATCCAACTATACCACACTGATGGGCTTAAATTTCCCCGTGAAATATAAGCTTTTAGTACTATGATAGTAAGCAGTCTGAAATGCACATATTTTTACATGAAAAACCCTAATAAAAAAACTCGCTGTAGGTAAACAAAAAACCTTTTTTGATTTTTATCACATTTCTTTCATGGTTTACAATGTGGCTCCGTCAGTTGTTTTAAGTCCCGTATAAAACAAACAGGCTCATTCCCATTTTTATTAACATCTCTAGATGTGACCTCGTCTACTGACAATTACCTAAATAAATAACCCGATCATTTACACCTCTGCCTACTCCTTCGGAGATAGAAGCGTGTTATCCATAAAGTTTTAAATAAATACTTTGTGCCCAGGTGACGAGCCCCTGGAAGGTCTGGAAGGACTGCACTCCGACGAGACCGGGTCCGGAGACAACTCGAACGCAGGATCAAGCGGCGCGGACGACGACGCAGCGCGGCTCAGACTCAAACGCAAGCTGCAGAGGAACCGAACCAGCTTCACTAACGAACAGATCGACAGTCTGGAGAGAGGTACGCCTATTATCCCATGTTTAATTCAACCACTATAGAAATAAATGCAATGACGTTTATTAGTAAGATTGTCTGTGTTTCTATTGTATATACATGTGTTTCTTATGTCCTTGGGATCACCTATTAATTGTCAGCCAATTCCCGAAATATTTAGGTTGGCCTAGAAGTAGTGATGGCTTCGAGATTTAGGCACAGGCACACCTTAGACTAGACTGTGGAAGAGATCGCTTAAAGCGATAAGACCGCCATTTGTACGTGCATTCTGTTTTTGTATATGTATGTTTATATTTTGTTTTGTTGTGTGTGTCTACAATAAAGTTTATTTCTTCACTTTAACAGTGAAGGAAAATATCGTAAGGAAACCGGCACACCTATAAGTTCTTAGAAATTTCTTAGGCGTGTAGTTCGCCAAACCGCACTAGGGCAGCGTGGTGACTTCATAATATATAGATACTATAGGTAAAGTATTTTTCTGTTTCAGAATTCGAAAGAACCCATTATCCAGATGTTTTCGCCCGCGAGCGACTGGCGGCCAAAATCGGATTACCAGAAGCCAGAATACAGGTGAGCCTCTGTACATTACATTAATTCTATATTTAAGAATATTTAGCACTTAGGTATCTTTAATACAATAATGTAAAATTTTCATTAATTTTGCACAAAGAACAGACGACTTCTTCTTTGAACAATGAAATAATCGTAACTTAAAAGTTCTAAAATAATTCTTATTCCGATTGTCTTTGCGTTATGATTTTTCAAAGGATTAAATTACTGAAACACTTTTACTTTAATTAATTCTAGAGATGGTTCAACGACCTCCTAGGTTTTAGTGACATCGTTGCAAAATGAGAGGTCGTGGGTTCGATCCCCGCATCGTGATAAATGTTTAATTAACTCTTAAATACTATATACAATACATACACTAGAACCTCGTTAAGCCGAACCTCGCTAAGTTGAAAACCTCCAAATCTCGAAAAAATGATTTGTTCTCTTCCCTTCAAACACCAAAACATCCATTACTCGAATCTCAACCCTCTATTAGTCGAAATAATCAGTGCAGGTCCCTCCAAGCCATTTTGGTACATGTTTTACCTCCGTAACTCTAATTAACCTGGATCTCTATCTATATATCTCAAACATTATCTAACTCAAATTGTATAAGAATTAGGCTCAACCTCTTTATGTCTAATAAAAAACCGCCTAAGTCAAAATCCTCCATAAGTCGAAAACTACTCGGTTTTTTGACGTCTCCCTTGATGTTCGGCCTATAGAGGCTCTACTGTAGGTAGGTACTCTATAAAGGTATACGGACACTTTTCTACCCTAACTCATCGAAAGAAACACTGCGATGATTAATGTGCCAAATTAATACGAGTAAATACTGGCCAAATCCGCTATACAACACTCACCCAAATTCAAATAAGAAATATCCTAAGCTATTTCTAATAGTAGTTATAGTTAGCGCGTAGTTACCGCGCGTTGTGTTAACCTAACCCGACGTTAAGGTGTGGTTCTCGAATCGGCGCGCGAAGTGGCGGCGCGAAGAGAAGATCCGCTCGCAGCGCCGCAGCCCCGAGTGTGGGTACGCGCCCCCCGCGCCGCACGTCGCCCCCCACCCGGCGCACCCCGCGCCCCCCGCGCCCCTCGCCGCGCAGGCCGCACACCCCGCGCACCCGGCGCACACGCCGCACCAGCCCTACCAGCCGCCGCTCAATGTTGACACTTACAGGTAAGACTTTAAGGAAACCACCAGAATTAGATAGTCAAACTTTAGACTGAAGAGACTAAGGCTCCACCTAGCCAAGTGCCAATTACCACAGTAATAAAAATATTAAACACACAGAACAGTAACATAAATAGATCACTCCTAGTGTGATAACATTATTATCATTTTGCGTACTTTTTCATCAAGTGATCACAGGCTTTCTCATTGCAATATAATCATTTTTTTAACCCTCCCCCATCCTAGGTCTCCTCCCACCCCCTTGTCACACAATTGGTAATGTACATCAGCTGTGAAACCATCCAGAGTTAACTTGCTATATCATCCGCATTGAAATTTACCATGCATTAGAAAAGCCCTAACTCCTAACTACTATACTCAGGAAATTATTTATTTTCTAATTATTCTTATTTTTCTCTTAGCCCTCTCACACCGATGGGTTACGGCGGCGGAATGGTATCAGAGCCGCCAGTGTGCGAGGGCACGGACTCAGAGCTGTGCAAAGGGGGCTTCTTGGGCTACCCCCGCTACGAGCTTGGCTACAGACAACCCACACATCCTTACGTCAACCACCACGGCTACCAGCACGAGCCAGCCTCGCCTCCGCCAGGTAATGTGGACTTTCAATAGTAGAAAGTAGTGTGGACAAGAAACAATGCATAGGATTTTAACAATACATATTATATAATTTATTTATACTCCATAAATGTGACTAAAAGGTAGTCATCAATAATGTTTAACGAACAACCATTATAACAGTAAATATGAGAAAATAGCATTAACAAAAATGTGTATATACTGACGTATATGTATATAGTAACGAACGGGTAATAATACAATCATGTATTTTTCGAAATGAATCTAATATAAGCTCTGTCAGATAAAAATCGCACCCTTGTTCAAAATGCACCTTCGAGTTTATGTTAGAAAAAATTTCATTACAACAGGTACCTATGTATAAACAAATTATTATATTTTTTTATATCCAGGTTCTGTACATGTCATGTCCACAAACTAACTAAATTGCCTTAAATTCTTTAGTATACTAAAACATTATGGTCTTTATTTTCAGAACTTGGCGGTCTCCTAGGTGCAGGCGTCTCAGTGCCGCTGGCAGTACCTGGACAGGACTCGCAGCAATACTGGTCGCGTCTCCAGTGACCCTGGTGGAACTAGCTTCTCACGTTCAATTTCCTCTACAACTTGCTGTCCAATAATTAAAACAATTTGTTCTCAGCTGTCAAAACACTAGCAGAAACTATTTTCTTCCTCGTAGATCAATTTAGATTAATTTATGGAAATGGACTGCGATGCGATGTAATACGTATGCTAATTAAATGTTTAGTGTTTATATTTTTGTCACTTATGTCTGTAATGTTTTGTAAATGTTCTAGCCTAGATATTCTGGTGCTTACATGTTCTTACGTCTATATTACTTAACATCTTGTATGTTTATTTAACATAGATGAACATGGACCGTATTTGAAATTGACGTGGGGTAAATATTACCTACTCGTGGGAGCGGACCCCCATCACAGCGCTCTGAATTTGCACCTGACAATGGAGTTACGTATAGTATAAAGAATCAACATATCCGTTAGTTGCCACAAACACGTCTACGAGCACAAAAATAGGCTCAAATTGTATTTAAATAGTCTAGAATATTTCATTAACAAAAATCTTAGATTTTTCTACCAAAATAATTGTGAGATGCACATATAATGTTGTATCGTCTGAATGGTGTAAGTGTTAAATTCGTAAAAGTACTCATAAGTAGTTATAAGATTGTGTAAATTGTAAATGATAAGGAGACAGTTTTCATTATGTGCGAATTCATTGTTGTGTAAGTTATTAGTAATTATATTAAACTGTAAATATAATCGTGCTTTCTGCTGGCGTCGTACAACATTTTTGTAGAATTCCAAGTACAATGAAACCATTAGGCATTGTAATTGTAAAACTGTTCAATTGATATTATGATCTTTATGTTTGTGACAATGTCTGATTCTTTTAATCCTTAATGCAATTAAACATGACACAATTTTTAAACCATGCGTGTGTGTCACGTTGACGTAATTGCGAAAAAAACTTTACTAGCCATCTAGATATTCTCTAGATATGTAAAAGGATTGATTATTGAAATTGGCTGTAAGATAGTAAAAATCATTTGAATGATCATGACCCAATCAAGTTTTGTATCGTCTTGAATATTGATAAAGCAATAATTTCTTACTTTTGCGGAATTGATAATTTATTGTTCTTTAAATTATCATGAAGAAACATCAGCCCATCCGAAACCCATCTTAACTTAATGTGTGTTTAAAATCATCATTTATGAAAACAGGGCTTGTTAGTATATAAAATGTACATATTTTTTTATCTATTGTTATCGTCGACCCTTATCATTGTACCTTTAGACTACTACATATTAATTTTAAGTTCCAAATATACGCATAGGAAGATAAAAGGCTTAATTTAGAACTGAGATTGTGATTAATTGCAGATATGTTTATAAATACTTTAGAATAATTCTGAATTTTCACTAATTGAGGTATTCGTTTCGAATTTACTCTTAGTTTTTAATATGTATAGTTGATAATTAATTGTATTTAAAAATGTGAATAATTGTGTGATGTCGATAAAACGTTTTAATAACATAATAAATACAATTTTGGATAAAAGTATTACATTTGTTTTTATTTTTTTACTTTTATGTGACCGTCGTAGACTCAAACCAAATGCTATGACTACCTTCTGTAGTCACAGACTGGTATCATAAATACTATGTTTATTGGTCAATTGCCTAAACCCTCTCAAGTGTAGAGGAGGCCCGTGCCCAGCAGTGGGACGTATATGGGCTGATGATTATTGATCAATTACACAAGTGAAGTAAATGTTATTTTACCCCTGGGAACAATACTTTCTGTAATAATAATGTTTGTTCTAAAAAATTCTCAAAAACAGAAGAAAATATACTTCCAAATAAACAATTATGTTCTGTAACCAAATGGTCTTTTTTTTACTGTATATTTAAGTAGTCTAACCCAAGCCCTCATGGTCCATAATCCTCGCATATAAGCAACAAGTCGATGTGAGAATAAAACAACATTTCACCAAAATCACTTTATACAATAATTAAAGCTTTGAACATTCTACAGCATTGTGCTTAGAACCAACGCCGACTTGAGCGTTTGACTTAACCCTATACTTCAAATTCAAAATATATTGAGTATGTCCAGTTTTAAAAGTCAATAGTAAAACCATGTACCAAGTGTACATTCTAGTAAAAAAAATATATTTAGAACTATAATCCCAAAAATATCACTTACAAAGAACACAAACATTAACTTTCAGTTTTGTACAGTCGACTCTTAATACCTAGCTTGAACCCTAAATTATAAATCATCGTTTAAAAGGGCGTCTATGTCATTGATAAGAGCACTATCTGCACTACTTATTTTACTGTTCTTTTGACAGCTGGCTACTACATCAGGCACATTATTAACTAGATCAATATCTAATTCCGTAATAGTAACATCGTTTTCCTCTAGATCATCACTTAAATCGACTACATCTATAGGATCCCCTAAATTAGTCGATTCTACATCTATAACGTCACTTGCCGCCAAATCGGCGTGACGGTCAGCCATCTCTACGCTAACAATTTGTACTTCTGAATCTGAATCGTCTGTTTTACTATCAACAAAATCTTTCAAGTCATCACTTTTATTTGAGCTGGATAGTCTATTTCTAATTAACCTAGGTTTAGCCGTCTGTTCACCAACTTTCACTTTTTTGAACTCGTAACAGTTATCGACGAGTTCGTCATCTTGTATTTCGTACATATCACTTAGTTCTGATAAAGTTCGCTTCCTGTTGCTCACGTTTTCGACGGGTTTTTGTTCTGCTTTAGCCTGACTCGTTGCTGACGGTGGATCCACTTTTTTATACACAATGGAGTTACTCCGAACCACTTTGATGATTTTGTTCCCCGACGTGGTCATCGTCTCGTGTGTTGACAATTTTCTCTTCCTGCTCAAATTTAGCGTGATCGGTGTTGTGTGTATGATGGCCTCTTTTTTTCTAGCTCTGATTTCGTCCAAAGACAACACTTTGAAGTCCATGGAGTTGCGCCTCTCCGTGCTGGGCTGCTTCTTACCTGCTATGTCCTCTAGCGAGAGCCTGTCGTATTTGTTGTTGAGATTGGTTCTGACAATTTTGCGGTCTTTCGCCGGCTCTACGGGAGCGAGGGCATCGTAACTGTAGAAGGCGGCGGCCTCGGCCTGTATTTTCTCTAGGAGCAAGAGTTCCTGGGACTTAGTCCTGGCGACGGTCTGCAGTTCGTCTGCGGACGGGAGCTTAGTGGGCGTGGAGGAGGGAGCGCTTTCATTATCCGACTCTGCAAGAACACATAGCGATCGCTTAGTGAACGGTTCACGGCACGTAAGTGATTTTCGTAATTAAATTTGAAACGACCCGTCTCGATTCGCTCGCTGTGTGTTCTCACGTGTATCTGAAAGCGGCTCGCACTCATATCGGGGTGGGCGGTCAAAAATAATTACAAAAATCATATTACGAATCATTTTTATTTACTCGTTGGTATATTAAACACAATTTCATTAAACAAAGCCAAAGTATAATTTTCCGTTCGGATAGTGTTGTTATATCAGTTTAAATGTTATTTAACTTAAATGAAAGGTCTTAAACACGCGTTACTAAATAAACATATTTTGAAATTCTTATGCAAGACTAAGATTAACGTAACAACCCCATTTAATATCAAACAATAAAGCTGAGCTCTAGCGTCGTGTGTTGTTACAGCCCACTTGTGTGGGAGACGAGCGCTAGCGCTGTGTAAAACTATAAATACCTCTAACGTTACACCTCTACCAACCACTTATCATTTCCCTAATCGTCGGTAAACCACGTGTCATGGAGAACGCATTATTTATATCAAAAGTGCTTCGTGTTATTTTTTTTAATCAATTTAGCACGCCAATACAAATTTTATAAAAATCTTCTAAACCATCGTCACGCATGGGCTCACTGCCGCAAATGCCTTCGCAAAATTCATATAACTCTATGACAAACCAATACTACAATACCCCACAACAAATCACCTACTTGCCATTCCATTACGACGTTACAGTATTTGTAAAGGAAAACACTACATTAGTAAAAATCAATGAGCTTTCATTGTGTTAAAACAAATCACCAAATTCATTATAAATCAGCAAAATAAATAGTATACTGTAACGACGCAACAATCATCAGACTGCGAGGACGGGCCATTATCGATATCGATAAACAATGCGGCGCTCGGCCGAGACCGTTTCATCTTTTATCCCTCTCTCGCAGCATGTTTATCGACTAGATAACATCAGTCCAATAACTGTCCATACCGACTGCACCTCGTCAGCCTAACAGAAAATATTAACGTTATAACAATTAATCTAAGGATGAATAAATAAATTTATTATATAAAAAAGAGAAAAGGCTACATTACACTAAAATATATTGGTAATTAACGAGCGAAACCAATTTTTTTAGATGCTTTAATTAAAGCAACACATCTTTGTACTAATCCACTCTTTATAAATCCATCTACGTATCAATATACTTCCTCATAACAAAATAAATGGAAAATTTTTCACATTATCGATTAGTAATCAAGTTTTGAATCAACTAAAAATTTGTTTATACTTTCTTCTCTCTCTCTCCTCTCTCTACGTCTAATCCGCACGAAAATCCGAGACTTTTTCCATATATTGATAAATAGTTTCATCGTACATAAATAATGACTAGGCGTGCCATGGACCATAGACATATATCATAACATTTTCTTTTTTCATTTGTTGTCCCGTACTCATTCTGTTGAAATTTTGTAATAAATATAGGAACTTTACTCTCAGTGCAAAAATATTTAAAAGAAACGTATACCTTCACGAAAACAATAGATATTTTTACCCAATCATTACCACGCAAAATTACCGAAGTGTTGTTTTACAAATGTAAGATAATCGGAAGCATTATCAAATATTACCAAAACCGCTAAGCCATACATGCTTTTTAGCTTATACATTTAATTCAATTCTAAACTTGGTATGACTTTAAGCACGATTTTTTTTTTCTGGAAAGCACAGCGATATAATCACGGTACGCATACATTATTGCTTTAAAAAAACGACCAAAAAGAAGCTACATCATTATTATATGACTGTGCTTTCATTTTTTTAAATCTAGATACATGTTTTCATTAATTTTATTAGTTCTATCTAACTCTCACGGTGCGAATATAAAGTATACGGAGGCCGATGGCAGTGACTATTCATTACAAACTGCCAGGCCCTCAAACACCCTACACACTAACATAAAAACATTTTAAAGGCATAAAGCTTTTTTTTTTCTTTTTTCATCTATACTTAATGAGTTACAATAATCGTGTATATATATTTTTATTTGTATTTTATATGTTTAGTATAACCTATTTATCATGTACTTCTCTATCGAGACAAAGATTATATCGGCATCTATTAAAAATACTATTACATTTATGCATCGAACACTTTATGACTGACGAGTAGTTCGAAACATAACTGTAATGTGGGCATTTCGGCCGCAGAGACAGAATGCCACCGCTTCGACACACTTCGGCATCGCATACTACCTTCTGCCTCTGCGAGCCGAAGCCACTCCCAGTGTTACACGTAATATAAATCGTTATATAACAATTACAGTAAATGAAAAAGCGAGAGATATTTATGAATCTAATTAGCTAAGATATGAAAGAGACTATATCCTCTAATTTATTGCACATACAAAAATACCGACATCGCTTTTTCTCCTACTCAATTATCAACCGGGTCGGGTCGAGACAACTACAGCGCAGTGACACTAGAAACCCACTTGATATCGATCTGCGACGCTATACGGCACACTTAACAAACCAAAAATTACGCCTTCATCGGCGAAACGATGCTCTAAAACAAAGACTACCCATTACCATAAACGCAGATGCAGTTCCAATCAAATCAGAAATATATAACTCAGTTGTAAAACTGCATCCAACATTGCGAGCTGCACAATAAATACTATAATTGACTATTCACGGAGAGAAATTAACTTTTTCAATAGTAACGGGCACAGTGGGTCACACACCTCACTTTGTTAAACAAAAACATACAAAAAAAATTAAACCCTGCCCGTTGCATTTAAAAAGTTCCAATAAAATAATACTCTGCCAGTGGGCTGATGAAATAATATAACATTCAGTACAATATGCGAATTAACAACTCGAGTTTAAGATGACAGTACACAATGATTCTCTTTAATACTCTAAGTCTTTAGCTATGCTTTATTCCTTGTGAGCCGTCTCCTTAAAAGTTTCCTTAACATATTTCTTAATATACTGCAAGCAATACTAATAGGAAACAATACAATACATTAATACAAGAGTACACTCACCAAGGAGAATCGAATTCATCCTAAAAACTTTTTCTACGGTTCATGGTCAGTAAATGACCTGAGAATATTGTGTAGTGTCACCTCATCACATAATACATCAGAGTCCTTTAGACGTTTCATCAATTATAATAGTCAAATAATAACAAAATAAAAAAAAACAATTTTCACTTTAAATTTTTGAAAATAAATATAATAAGTGAATGAGCGTTGACGACTCATGGTACAGCACAACCCGACTCGCGCCGCCCACAATCTACTTGCCAAAGTTTAAAGTACACTAAATTAAGTGACGATACGTTCACAAGCTCAAGCTCTTTGAATAATTTAGATTATGAAATGTCAAAGAGCTGTCGATTAATAGCTAATTTAACACATTACACGCTATTTTGAAAATTTCAATGCATTTGTGTACTGGCTCATTCGCCAAGCACTTTTTAAAAATATCGAAAATATTCCACACTTGTACACGTATCCGAATAATGTCATACATATGATTATGGATCGGACGTGCACGTTTCCTCCACGCTGCGAATTCTCCATGTTGACGGGTTTCCAAATATTTTCTAGATTTTCAAAAGTATCGGCGAATCACAGCCATAAGCCCGATCATACGATTTGAGAATTTTTGTCAATGCTTTTTTGCACAAAAGTGTTGGCTACTTTATATGAATGTGCAAAAAATTTAACATACTGTATTAACGTGGTAAAGTACGTTCATATACAAACCGCGACTCAAGTATATGCATTGTGTGACGTTTCTTAAAATTGTTTGCCAATCAATTTAAGCAGTCTTAAATGCACTTTACTTATATTATTTGTTTTCTATCGAACATCCAATAATTTATAAAGGAACATAACTTCAAAATGTTTTAATGTTTAAAGAGAAGTAAAACTGACTAAAGTATTAAATACTGATAACACATTAATTTGAAATCTCTAAACAAATTTGGATTAAACTGTAGAAAAAAATCCCCAGAATATAAGATACTTGGTCATCCATACATTTGATACAGTCGTTAAATTGGAAGGTTTTTAACAAATGTTACAGCTTAAATTACTTTTGCTACGTGAAAACGATCCAAGTTACCGACTCGCATCAAGTGTTTGTGGGACAGCCGCGGTCCGTACGGGTGCGTACTGCATCGACTAGGGGGTGCGCGGGGGCGCGTTCTCAAATCGTGCGGAGGGGGCTTAGTACATGTAGTTTCAGCAGAGCCGCATACCTTCGTCGAAGTTGACGACGAGCGGGTCGACGGGCAGCGAGGCGTAGGGGTTGGGCGCCTGGTGCGGGTGCGGCGTGAGCACGCGCCGCAGCTCGCCGCCCGCGGACAGCTGCACGCCCAGGATGGCCGAGTCCAGCACCACTGCAGCGCAACCGGTACATAAACACACCCACCACTCACATACATACATCAGAGGCGGTACTTCCATAGAAGCCCAAAAGCGTAACACGTTAATTGTGTAATGTCTAGTTTATAATTGTTAATTGTGGGTCAGGATATTCCCATTTAGATGTCAAATTGCTTTTTTAAATAAAGATTTAAACCTTAAAGACTACTATTTGAAATTTTCAAGGGAAAACTGGGGTTTTGGGCTTCTATGGAAGTACCGCCACTGACATACATGTACATAGTTCTGACCCCACACTACGACACAAGTCCTGTGTCGCGGGTATCACATACTACAAGGGACTTTTCGCTCTCACAAACACCCAGACCCGAAACAAATACTTGTGGATCACACAAATGTTTGTCTCAGTGCGGGGATCGAACCCGCGGCCTATCATTTCGCAAGCTGGTATCTAGCCAACTGCGCCGCGCGGCAAGTACCGTAAATCACGGAACAAACATTAGCATACACCCGCATGGCAGTTGCTGTACTTCCATAGAAGGCCAAAAGCATTGCACCTTAATTGTGTAATGTCTAGTTTATAATTGTTTAATGTGGCGTTAGGATATTCTCATTTATACGTCAAATTGTTTTTGTTAAATAAAGATTTAAAGCTTAAAAATTATTATTCAGAATTTTTGGCTTTTGCGCTTCTATCTAAAGATAAATGGACCCACTTCACGACAGCAGTATTTTACGTTCCACGTAATAGCAGTTGAGCTTATTAACATATCGCAGATCTATTGCAACTCTTCCATAGCAAATTAATAAGAAGAAAGACTCTTATGAATGATGTGAAGTAAAATATTTGTATCCACGCCATGATGTCGAATAAAAGATTAATATCGTTACTGAGCAAAAATAGATTTTTATTGTAAACTCAAAATTTTATTAAATTCCAATAGCATTACAATTTCATTAAACTTCCAATTCTATCAATCGTAAACTCGACATGATCCATATGGATCCTCTATAAAAAATGTGGTATGTTACCTTGGCTTTGTTGCTGCCACAGCAGCGGCACGGGGGCGGGGACGGGCGCGGCGACGGGCGGGGGCGCCACCACTGACGTCACGCTGTTCGACAGGGACTGCTCCACGGGACCGCCCTCTTGCACGCTCAGGAGTTTGCTCTGGAAACACCACAACAAATAATACATAAATATATTTTATAAACACTCACACGACGACGTCATAATACCATACATACATACATAAACTCACTGTATTCCCCGAAGGGGTAGGCAGAGGTGCATTTCTGCACCCACATTTCGCCAGGTTTTGTATCAGTCCCACGTAATAGGGGGCGAGCCTATTGCCGTTTTTCGGGCACATTTCCAGACTCCGTGCTGTTACCGAGAATTTCCGAAAGGAAAAACCCAATAACACTTTGCCCGACCCGGGAATCGAACCCAGGACCTCTAGATCGCACGGCACATACTTGTACCGAGAGACCACGAGGTCATAATACCACTTCTGGTAAAAAAAAACATCATCATTACTCCACGTAACTCTACTGCTGAAGTTATTGAAGGCACCCTGATTCCAGCCTAAAAAGTAAGCTGCAAGTATGCTGCTTCACAATAAATGAAGTTCCGATTTTTTAAAATCTTATGTCGAACAAGATGGCCATATTATACTAGATTAGTATGAGTCACCTCCATGGTGACAACAGCTAAGCCTCAGTCCACAACAAAGCTAGATGAATCTGAGTTGGAATTACTTTTAATTGGAATCGTATCATAATCTCAGTTACAGAAACTACGAGGAACTTGATTCAACAAACACAAAGACTTACATCAAATATATCCGAATCACACAAAAATATTTCTAAGAACCAAGATTACAACCGCAATCTCTTTTTCCATGACACTTTAAAATCAGCTGCAGCTCGTAACATCGTAATATTTATTTAACATCAACGTCATCCACGATTCGAACCGGCGTTAATCCTGCCAGTAGACCCAAGGAGCTATAGCGTCCCCTACATCGAAGTTGATGATGAAGAATGAAAAAAAAATAGTACTCACAAGTGCGGAAGGCGCAGGCTGGCTGGGAGCGATGCCGTCGGTGCGCGCGTCAGGGTTCTTGTGCATGAAGGGGCAGTGGATCTTACGGCACCCACCGGGCTGGTTCTCCCAGTAGCACGGGATTTGCTTGCGGTTTTTCTGTAATTAATAATTATTCATACTTTATTCTTTGCCGTGCGATCTAGAGGTCCTGGGTTCGATTCCCGGGTCGGGCAAAGTGTTATTGGGTTTTTTCATTAGGAAATTCTCAATAGCAGCACACGGAGTCTGGAAAACGGCAATAGGCTCGCCCCCTATTACGTGGGACTGATATATTTGTGTGTAGAAATGCACCTCTGCTTACCACATCAGGGAATACAGGCGTGAGTTTATGTATGTATGTATGTGTCATACTTTAATTAACTCTGACTTGGCCTTGACATCGTAGACTGATGCCAAACTCATCTTAAATATATTAAGCCCGTGCTTATCGGTAAAACCTATATGAGCAGCTATAGACAGCAGCCATGGTCAAAACATTGCCGTATAAACCGCTTCCTCAATTCCTTCCAATCCAATTTTTTTTTTATTCTTAATACACCCACTGATGGATAAGATTGATTAGTTTCCTCTTGCAGCATAAGACCGACAAATGTAATCATCTCATCAAATGCTAAAAGATCACCACAACTTGTAAAACAATTAATTCGTATATGCTTTCAAAATAAAAGATAAATGTAAATAAGGAGAGGGAACTAATGTCTTCTGCCTCGAGTAATCTCTCCTACCGAACTAAGCGCTCGTATCGATTAAGGGTGTTTTACTACAAAAGAATAGTGCCATCCCAGTTGACCTAGTCTATTCTATGGTTTCAACAACCGTCCAATTGAAAAACAGGGCGGCTTTACCGTGGGCCATAAGTTTACATAAAATAAACAGGCAGTTTTTTCGCATTTACGTGTCACATATATATTACGAAAAATCATATTTGACATAACTGTTAACGCAACTTATTATCTCAACAGAATAATTTTGGGTAGATCACATGTTATTATCACACAATTGTGATTAAACAAGTGACATTCATAAAATATTTCACGCGATTGTGCAATGTATTTCACAAACGAAATTAAGACGATAAAACGAGATGTATCTCGCCAGACGCTTCAGTACACATGATGAACTTCATGACCTTACTACAAACTGTAGCTCGATAATAGTTGGATTTTAATAAAAATAAATTAAACCAACAAAAACACCCATAGTCAGTTATTAAATCGCAATTCATTGCGTACTTAACAATTAACGTTAATAACAATTTCAAGTGCATTTTATAGATAACGTCATTCCACTATACAGGAGTAATTTACGCATACTACACGTTTTAATAAAACGCTCAAGTAGTTTAGCAACACGCGTAAATTTTTAATTAAAGGGGGAAGTCGGACAGTGGAGTTGAAGTTGAAAACAGAAAACGATGTTTTACCTCTTCCGAATTACTACATTTAAAACCAAAGGTTAGCAAAACATAACCATAGTTAAAAATGACAAATTACTAACAATATTGATCTGTACATGTTTATGAAGTCATTATTGGAAGTAATCTAATTCAGATAATAGCGTGTAATAATTTTTAATTATCATCATACCTTTTTTGTTGTGATCCATAATTATTATAGAAGAAGTACATTCGAAATTATTAACGATTTTAAAATAGTGTTCAAATAGTAATATGCAGACTCAACAGTCACTCAAATGTGATTAGTAAAAAACTTGAGTTACAAATTGTACTCTCATTATGTTATACTACTCAGTTTCATTTGTGTCCATTTCAGGGTTACTCTATACTTCCCTATGCTTCACCCCTAGAACAGTATTTAAAAAAAAATTCTTTCTTCATGGATATCATGGTTGCTAGTTTCATCACAATGTTTTCCTTCACCGTTGTACTTCAATTCAATTGATAATTAATTAATTGTGAATACATACATAACTTTGAAAAGTCAGAGGTGTGTGCCTGGGGTTTGAACACGCAACCCCCAAGATTCTCGACCGCATGCCTAAACCTCGAGGCCTTATTTATTTATATATATAAAAAAATAACTATTCAATGCCAATGTCAAATTTGTCAAAGCACCTACATAATTTTTTTAATTACACAAATGAATACCAACACAAACAATGATAGGTATGTTAAGTTTGATAAGATTTTGATAAGTCGAATATGTTACCTAATAATTATCTACTGGCAAAAACCTCTGGATTTTCATTTTAGTGGAGTTATGGGCTGATATTTTATCACAATAAATGTTATCTGCTCATAAACAAATATTTTCACTCAATTCCAATTAGATAAGATAAACCTGATGGCTTAATGATACTCTCAATAACTTTCTCAGAAATTGTGTGTATTAATTACTGATGCAAATCATTGTTTCATTTACTCTAATGTGACATTAATTACATACTTCTTTCATTTAATTACACTGCCAAAATCTTTGAAATAAATAAACCAAGCTCAAAATTTAGGCGGCAACAACTCATGTCTTGCATAATCCAAACAATTCTAAAAATCAAGATGTCTGATCAACATACATTACATCAGATATGCACACATATTAAGCAAAATCATTTTTGTGTATTTTTCTTTCTTTTTTTATTTATTTAAATTCTGCAAAATTCATATGAACTACTTTCATATAGTGCTACTATCACATTACTCTTTACACTGTTGAGTGTCCTTTTTTGCTTTCTAAGACACCAAGCCCAGCATATTCTCATGAAATATATTAAAAGTGTATAATAATTTTAATATAGTTAAATACTCACCCTCAGTTCCATGTGACGTAATTTGCAGCGTTTATCGAGGCACTTGCCCTGTTGCCAGGCAGTGCACATTGTCTCGCAGCCCAGAGCAGAGGGTTCATGGCGGAAGTCACAGTCATCACCCTACATCAAAGTTTGTCGTTACAATTATTTAACTGGCCAAATAAACATTTATAACTGGTTTTACAAAACAAAATGTAATAAGCAAATCCATGTTAAAATGTTTTATTTCTATCTAAACTTCATATGCAGTATGTAGGTATTTTATTATCTTGTTGATAACTTTTCCATATCAATACCTTTAAATATCTAATAAATTGTTAATTAAAGTATGATTTTAATATACAATTTTCTTTCTATCTTCAATATTTAAACCATATCTTTCTCAACTAAGATTTTTTTGTTTCTTGTAGAATCACAGGTTATATTTAACAAATCAAGTAAAGTATTGTGAAAGATGAAATCAAATGATGATGTATTCAAAATGCATAAATTAGACTTTAAACATAATATGCACCATTATTTATTTAACTTTATAATGGTCTTAATGCAGAAGAAATCTTTCTCATTCCTAAAATTAAGATATTATGTAAAATATAGTTTAATAATCATTTAAAGTTGCATGCTTGATGCAACATGGGTTAATGAAGAATTAATTTACTAAGTATGCAAGATAGATACAAGTAAATGTGTAGTTCATTGACTATAACTCCACTGTTGATAGCCATTAGTTATTTAACATTTTGCAAACAATTTTAACCATGCAATAGCTATAAAAACCCACAGAAGCAAAAAAACTGCTGGCTCACGCGACCGACTAAAGATAACGTAGCGGGGATCCCCGTGGGGAGGCGACATGTAATTTACAGATCATCAGACGGTAAACACCAATCTACAAAGCGAATCAAGTGAGTCACTTAACGTAAACAAATTGGATTTCAAAGTCGCCCTTCACAAAGGCAATACTTTAGTTACGATGGACCATGCGACTCGCTCACCTTAATGCATGTAGAGTAGTAATAAAAGTAGCAATCGTTGAACTTCCGTGGCGACTCCATGGTGTTCTCCGCCTTCCAGGGTCTGCAAATGATGAAGTAACGTCTAGATACTAATGCCGCCACGAATATATTTTATTTACTACAACAAGACCGTTAATCGCTACAAAATACGTCACTTAGGTTGGCAAATGTTTAATTTTGCAATCAACACATTAAACAGGCTGTTATATTCCGAAAACTAAGATTTTTCCATTTTGACAGCACGTAAAACACGGCGCGGTCAAACTAGTTCCAAATTGAAAACTATCAATTGTGTCAAACCATTATTATTCACTAAACTCACCGTTAACTAGGTTAACCAAAAAATAATTCAATTAAACAACAATTATCAACACAGCCGCACTATCTAACACAAAATTATATGAACGTCACTATTAGAAAGAAGATGTAGTAGATATGGCGGACATGTGGCGGACTTTCATTTCGTAAATTTCATTTCATCGACCGCGTCATTTGATTGGCTAATAATCTGAACCATAGACCAAAATTTCTGAACTATAGATTCAAAGCAGCATTAATTGTCACTACCAATTTAAAAAAAATCAACCATTTCATTCTTAATAAATTCAGCTATCTCAAAGATTAATACACAGTTTTATGACCCTTTTTTTCTATTCGATAAAATTGTTTCAACCCACTTAACGTACTGAGTTATGACTTATGGACATCCATAGACTAGATCAATCTGTGATGGACTCCCGCGCTTAAAATGGCGGGATTTCAAAGCAAAATCAAGGATGCACCAAAGTCGCAATTAAAATCGTCCATCAGATCAAATTCCCAAAATAAAATATTTCTAACGCTTTGTCTTTATGAGAAAAAAAATATATAACAATTAAAACTATTTCATCGTGTTGTATGAACTTTATTATCTTATTACATCATGATTTTTAAACATTAAATTACATACAATAAATAAATGCTCGTAATAATGAATATGAAAGTCACGATCAGTAATAAGCGAAATAATTTTAAACTAGAGAGAATATTAGCAATTAACCTATAAAAATGGAATCGAGATAAAATTTGTGGCTAAAAATGAAATTGTATTGGGGACATGTCATGCATCTGCGCAATCGTCAAATTCACGTCCACTTTAGAGAGCGTAGTATAAAATCGTTATTTTCGTGCTCATCTTTTCGTTTTTTGATTCGTTTCGTTCTTATAAAAAAACGCAACATACGCCAGTCACAACCTAATTATAAGACTTTATTAAAAATAAATACCAAATGAATAAGATAAAATTTCATGAATACATGACAAAATTGGAAAATGATAACATAAATAGCACATGAGAGATGGGACGAAAATTTGTACATTGTAAACCAATACTGAAGGGAATGTTTCGGTTATTTTTTTATCTTAGCAATTATGTGCAATTTAAATGGCCTCATCTCAGCTATCAAGTTTTCTAATAAACCTACTGGATGACAGCTAACCACTCAACCTTAACTAAACTCGACTTCTCAAACACAAAATTTCATAATGAGTCAAACTATATGCACTATGTGGCTGACATGAAATCTATAAAAATCTAATCAATAATTCTTATTTATAATTAAGCATCTATTAATGAGTAGTGTTAAAATTGACATTTTTATATTATATGCAGAAATATAACACCCGAATAGCATTTGCACAGATAGGACACCTACCACATAGAACATTAAGTTTGAATCATATAATGAACACAAAATACAACATAATGAGTATTGCTAACAAGTTCACGAACTTGTTTAACAGTCTTATAACTCATTCAACAGAAAATTAATACAAATCTGAATACACAATAAACAATATGTTTTTATTAAAGGTCATTGCAAAGACAATAAAGTTTAAATTTTATATAACATATCAGGGGTTAGGCCAAATAACTTTTTACAATTTAAAACAGAACAGATAACTTAGTAGTGATAATCTTAGTATGGTCAGGCACACAACCCTTGATTAAATGTAACAATAAGACTCCATACCCTGAACTTTAATAAAAACATGCATTATAAACCAAACATACGACAAAGATGAATAAATAAATCAATCATAGTTTTCAATTACTGAAAACTATATTGACTTCTTGTGAATAATGAGAGATTTTCTACCTATCTGGTTATTTTTATAACAATAACATGTACTTTTTTATATGTATATTTTTAAGTAATGATTATTACATCCACCTCAACGATTAAAGTATAGCTTTTGAATACATTACCTACATTAGCACTGAGTTATCTAGAACCATTACTTTATTATTTACTCAATTATTTTTATTCAATTTTCTTTAGCCAAACATATCTATTCTCGAGGGTTAGGCAATGATTTACTGACCACATAGACACATCCTCAATGGTTTTTACAGACAGGGAATTGATTGCCATCTCTACAAATTCCATTGTATTCTGACAAAATCATAAATAGTGAATAATACAATAACTGGGAGGAAACTGATGACTTTGTAATTCACATCCACATCCCATGTACACAATAGGCCAATGAGGTGAACTTTATCACACAATATTCAAAACTTCGTTCAATTTCTTATACCAGTACTTTGCTAAGTTTTTATTTTATTTTATTTATACACACCATAACATCTACTACTAAACAATGGGGCAGGATTGTTTACCTATTATAAAAATACATGAGTTGTTCACAAACGTGTGATCTAGTGCTTAGTGATACATACATATAAATTCACATATAGCATAATATATTTATTTTTATAGTTAAGAAAATCAATTCAAATCCGTTTTGACCTTTACCAATAATAATTTCAAGAGTCAAAGAATATGAGACGAATAATAAATTATACATATATAGAATTCGATGATTCTTAACACATGACACAACTCATGACCCAAAGTTGATGATTTTGTTTATCTATACAATCACATTCAAAAGGTATCAATGTAGTACAACTCCAACGGTCTTGGAACACACATCTAAAGTCAAACGTTCTAAAATGGCAAAAAACATACACTTTCATAATATGACAAAACAAAAGAAAACTAAACTTATGAAATGAGATATTTCCAACGCTTACAAAGATTTAATCTTTTCAATCAGACGAATTTCGTAACATTAATTTTGATCAATCATATCACTTCTAATATATTTTGTCCCAGTAGGTAATGCCACAAACGTTTATCATCAAGACACGATTAATTTTCACTAGATATTCGATAACGATGTGACGTAGCAACGCTAGATGTTTTCAAGCTTTTATCGCTATTTTACATTTATCGCGATAACAAAGCTGGGTATTTTCCCTTAATTCGACCTTGAATTCGTACATTATTCATTCAAAATTACGTTTTATCACATAATGACATTATGTAAACACGTTTGCACGTATCGCACATTCATAGTTCACAAGCCTTACTAAGAGTGGAGAATCACGAAGCTTATACCCTGTATTGGGCGATACTGTTTAGCTGTATTGTCATGTTAACCCTCAGTAAGGGAACGTATGGACGCGTCATTCAGTCAAGCCAAAACAGAAATACGATGATTCATCTAAATTATCCTAGGAACTATAATGATGTAATGATACCGTTGGAAGCAAAATACTTTGTGATGGACTTTTACGAATTAGATCAATTAAGCATGTTCAAAACATTCCACTGGTAATTTTTATCCATGTATTATAGCTGCTAAAAAATTTACCGATATTTCGAGACGGATTTATGTTAGATTCGCAATAAATAAGATGTTTTATTAAATTATATTTTTCACGTGCGTTCGGAATTCCTTTTGAAGCAGCTGTTTTTATTTTAACGCCATCTGCCGCAAGTGAAAGAGAACCTGTATCATAGCAATACCAACGCGTGTTCATGTGACCTGTGAATGAGAGAGAGCTATCAAATCCGTGATGTGAGCGAGAGAGATGATCTTATCTCTTGGACGAGCTTTTGATTTGCTGAAGTTTAAGGCGTAGAGCGTCCACAGCGGCTTCATTCTTGTGGGACATCGGCTGCGTCGTATGTAACTGCAAGAGTTGGGAAGTACGTGTACAGTAAAATAATAAAGTTGTCGTGTGATTTCTATATGCAAAAAAACTATATTTTTAAATCCTCATTTACTGTGACAAATAACACAAGTGCTTTAAGTTAAAATACAACCACATCTGACCAAAAACTACTTGTACTACAATTAGATTCTGTCATCATCAATAAAACTAATACACACGTATTATACCACTACCCCGCCAAAGCTTTCCAGTGCAGTTTTATCAGACATTCTGTATCCAAGGACTACCTTTGATCCACTCAAAGACTAACGTCTAATAATTTAATGAATATCTTTATAGATTAATGTACTATTAAGTTTAGTATAAATCATTGTGACTCATTGACAATCGTCATTTGATGTTTCAGAAGAAACCTAAACATAATTTATCCAAATCTCGATAACGATAGTAAAACACTTAACCCTAAAACCATTAATTCGTTACCTCTAGCTGTGGATCGATGCTGTGGGCTCGTGGCAATGTGTTTTCATTTATTGATTCTACCAGAGTCCTGTTGTCGCCTATGGGTGTGCGTGGCTGTGATGTTGGCGTCGACTCTGTCTTCATACCGGCTTTCGCCTGAATGCATAATAAAGTACATAACATCTAATAAACAAACCAGTGTTTTTGGACCACAATGGGCGTTATTCTATGCATCTATTTAACATTACGAAGTTATGTCTCGTTTTTCGACGAGTAGAACAAAGCAATACAAAACACTCTTTTAAGGCTGACTTTCACAACATTTATAAATAAAGCAGTATATTTTCGAATCCAAAATATTTCTGCCTATAAAGCAGTTATTTCATACAACTAAAATTTCAAATATAAATTGTTTTTTTATTAAGGCAAACATGCATATGTGTGAAATAACAAATGAACATTGTTCTATTTAACAACACATCTAAAATAGTAATCATCATGCATACCTGCAATGCCCTAAGTCGCTCTAGGAAAATGACATGAGATTTCTCGTCGTTTTCATTACTTATGTCTGAAACAAGAAAAATAAAGATGACGATAATGATAATGGCAACATAAACATTACTAATGACTTAATTATTTATAATAAATATTACAACACTGTTTTTGTTGTATGTTTTCAGTGTAATCGAAAAATTACTCAACAATCATCTAATGCAGACATAAAAACTATTTTATGGCTGATGATAATCTAAGTATAAATATAATTGTACATACCGATATTCTCCGATTTGTAATCGTGTTTGAATATGGGCATAGAGGCTAGTTTCCTTTGCTCAGCGACTTCGCGTAGTCCTCGCTCCACATAATTGCGGAAATAGAACGACGAGCCTTGCATGAACGTCCAAATGTCCACTTCTGGGTGCCTTTCCTGGTAACAAATTAGAAAAATATAAATTAGGAGCTTTGTTATTTGATACGATGGCTCTTTTCTTTCTCGGTGTGTAAGTGTGGTGTGATTACAATACACACATATTGTGATTTTATTTTTATTTTTGTGCTTACAATAGACTGTATAAGGGGTGGGATAAATTACTTCTGGGATGTATGAGGAGAAAGTGGTATCTAATAAGGCTCGCCATGTATTTCACCATACCGTCCAATAGGCGCAAGACGGCCATCGAGGGGTTTTAGTCGGTATGCCGGTGTAGGATTTTGATTAGGGACCCAATCAGCCAAGCGAATAGTTCAACGCGTTAAGTTGGAAGTCCGGTGACCCCGACATATCCATTTCGACCTCCCCCGAGGTACCGAATGGGGAGCTCAAGGCGCTTCCTCTCGTAAAAAAAAGGATGTGATGATGTGTATATAGAAATATACAGACAGTGTATATAGAATATTTCTTGACGGTGAAGGAAAATATCGTGAGGAAACCTGCACACCTATTTTTTTTTAGGAATTTCTGAGGTGTGTAGTCCGCCAACCTGCACTAGTCCAGTGTGGTGGACTAAGGCCAAAATCCTTTCAGTTAAAGAGGCGGCCCGTGCCCAGCAGTGGGACGTATATGTGCTGCTGCTGATGATGATGGCGATGGTGGTGATGATGATGATGGCGGTGGTGATAATGCTGATAATGATGATGCTGCTGATGCTGATGTGTATATAAAGCGTGGTACCCGCAGGTCGTAGAGCTGCGCGAGCGCGTCCCTGTTGTGTTCCTTGGAGCCGATGCGCTTGAGTATGAGCGCCAGCTCCTCGTGCAGCGCGCGCGGCAGGCGGCCCGCGCCCGCGCACGACACCACGCAGCCGCCGTTCACGCCCTCGCCACTCGGCTCCTTCTTCTCGTCCAGCTTCAGTTGCTGAAACACACGTTGCATATTATACAGGTGTATTTTTTTTATCAAATAGTAAAGGGCTTTGTCGCTACAGCGATTATGTCGCCCAGGGTGTATTTAGACAGTGATCGGAAATTAAGGTCATTACAAATGCCCTGGCGTTAAAAAAAATCCCGACAAAAGATACGTTTTCCTAACAACCACATACATTTTATACCTATGGTTATTAAAAAAAACGTTTCCGGTCACGGTGTAAGTACACGGTGTAAGTACACCCTGTATATCCACTCATACCAATTTGGGAGTTAAAATAACCACACATAATACACCAAATTATGTGAAGTACAATATAAAATGTACGTATTGTAAATGCACCAGACATCTTGACTTAATTAAAGGAGGTTAAGCCTATTATATTTTATAGACACATTTGGCATCTGTATTTGATCAAATCTACAAATCGGAATAAGGATTTTTCGAGGGCAAGCTGCTAGCATATGTCGCAAAATATATCTGGTAAAAAAAATTATGAAATAAAACTTCAGATGATTTGTCTGAGTGTGTGTGAGTCGTACGTACACCCAAAAACCATGTCATAACCACTGTCTATGGAAAATATAGGTACAAATATTTTATGTACATTCTCACTCGGAATTAACAAGTTTAATGGTTCTTACATTAATATTAAATTGGAAAGATCAATTCACCTTTAATACTTTGAGTAAATACGGATATAAATCAGACTCGTTGACGTCAGGCACTTGAGTTAGATGATTGACTATCGAGGCGCCCTTCATTTTGACTAGAGTGTGCACCAAAGTTTTCACTGTTCTGTAATCAACAAAAATAATGTTATTGCTGCAGTGTGGTTAGGTTAGTAAGGTGGATAACCACGTATTATAGTGGAAAATAATGTAATGGGAGGAAGTCAGTTGGAGTAAAATAAATTATATCGACGACGAGTAGCTTATTATAATTAGCGTAGTAAGATATCAGGGAAAGTTTACTATATTAATCTATTTCAAGTGAACACTGAGCAATAGAGCAGCCTTGTTTAAATTAAAATAAATGTTACATCGTTCATGTATAAATTGTAATTAATACTAAGAATATTTTTATTTTACTGTATATATAGGGTAAACAAAATTTTATTATAATTCATGAGCTATTTACTTATTTGTGTCTTATCACCTGTATGGTGTATCGCTAATGTCGGGGTTCTTTTTCCAGTAACTGTTGGGGTAGGCCTTGTAGAACAGGTGAATCTTGTACAGAACTGCGTCGTAGTCTATCGAATTCACATCCCATGTGGAGATCATTTTCAAGGTCTTCCAGAAGCATTTTAGCAAGAGATCTTGGTAGCGAGGATACTCGGGATCGGACACGCCAATCGATTCGTGGAGTAGAGTTACTATTGCACTGTGAAATGAAAATAAGGAACTTTTACATCATATCATTTGTTTGCAAGCAATGCTTAGTAATTTCATTATTTTTACGTTTTTTCTAGAATTGTTCCATGCTTTTTAATATGATTAGTCTTGATCAACATCAGCCAATTTTTATGTAAAATAGAGAGGTTATGCTAGAAACAACTATAATATAATTAATTAGATTGCATCAATGTTTATTTTGGTGTGTATCAAAATTGTCTTATTGACATCCATATTATAGACAAACATTAGCGTTGTAATTATTAAGTAAAGAAAGTATATCGCACGTACCAGAGCAGCGGCGTCCTGGGCGAGTGTTCGAGCACGCGCACGCACACGTTGTTGAGTATGCGCACGAGTCGCTCGGGGTCGGCGGCGGGCGCGGCGGGTGCGGGTGTGGCGGGGGGCGCGGCGGAGCCCACGCCCGCGCTGGCGCCCAGCACGCGCAGCAGCTCGCCCAGCAGCGCGCACAGCGCCGGCGCCGTCACGTGCGCGCCGCACCCCGCCGTGTCGTAGAACGTGGTGAGCGCGCCCGCCAGGTACTTGTAGGCGGGCAGCGCGTCGGCGGGCGGCGCGGCTCGCAGGCGCCGCAGCTGCGCCGCCGCCGCGCTCAGCAGCCGCGCCTCGTGCGCCGCCAGCGCCGCGCCGCGACCCGACACCAGCGCGCCAGAGATCAGCGACAGCGCGCGCACTGCCGCCTGCACGCACAACATTATTTGCTGTACATTGCTGCTTCATTCCTATACAGGTGTATTCAGACCGTAATCGGAAACTAAGGCAGATAATACACCCTGTATAAGAATTATTATGTTTATGTATGTCCATAATGTTTCGCCATGTGAATTACCGATGTAAGAATTCAGCCACTGCATCCCCCCTCCCCCTCGTAAGAAGCGACAAATATGGGCCATCTGAGTAGCTGACGGTGCTGTGCAGACAGTGCACTTCCACCTAAATCGTTTCTGAGATGAATATCAGATCGCGTGGACTGTTGCAGACGCTCATCCTCACTGAGCGATACAAATAGACTAAAAGCGAGGGCATATCAAGCTCCTCTGAATTTGGAGAGTCCACAAGACAAGATCCCTATCTCGTATCGCCCAAATTATCCAACTCATTACATTAAATGAATGAAGGACATTGTGACAAGACAGTATGTATGTAAGTATCTCACGTTGAGGTCCGGGCTGGCTATGGAGTGTATGGTGTCTGCGAGCTGCGAGTCGTCTATGGCCGGCGGCGCGCCGTGCTGCGGCCCGTGCTGTGTGGCGCTCGCCAGCGCGTGCGACATGTGGCGCGGTGGAGATAGCTGCGCCATGCTGGTATATACACATTGTACTTTAATACATACATACATAACATAATTTTCAAGTGCAAAACCCCAATAACACTTTGTCCGACCCGGGATTCGAACCCGGGACCTTTAGATATCATGGCAAATACTTGTGCTACGATACAACGAGCCAGTACAGTATACTACTATGCTACCAATACACATGTTTAAAAAATCGTTTATTGATTTTTCTTGTGGCTATCAATTTGATACGCTCAGAAATCAAACACCTGAAAGTCGATGAAAAAGGGTATCTAAGCGGGTATATCGCATTCTCAAATAAATTCGTAGTGCGTTTCATTCGTAAGCGTGTGACAACAGTCAATACTCCATATCGATTACTGGGCCTTAACTTACCTTGACCGTATGGGCTGTGTGGGTTGTTTCCTTATGCCACTAACAGGTATGGGTTCGTCCAGGAACTTGAGGTCAGGCTGCTTGAGGTCTGGTCGGCGCGTGGGCGGTACCGCAGCGTCCAGTTGCGCTATCAGGACGGGATCCAGGCCGAAAGGACCAGAGATAACCTTGGGCTCCGGAGGGATCCTTAAATAAAACATAACCATTACACTTGCTGACATTTCTGGATGTTTTTTTTTTTGTTTCTAAAATAACAAATGATTTGAAAATACGAGGTTGAAGGTTATAACTTCTTATTTATATAGATTTTTTTAATTAGAAATATTATCCTTATTTTATCATGTTATATACTCACGGGTTGACAGGTGGTGGCGGTTCCTCCTCTTCTTCCTCCTCATATTCAGCTTGAGGAACAGTTTCCACTGATATCACACGCCTCGGCGGTTCGGGCTCCTAAAAGGCGGACACCAAAAATAGGTTAATGATATAGTGATTTTATCCAAGTTGGGATTTGCTACGTAAAATTGATGAATTATATTTTTGTAGCTACAAATTTTTTTTCTCAGTTAAGCAAAAACTTTTTTATTAATTACCTCCTGCGGTATTTGTATAGGTTTGCCTGACGCAGACAACGGCACCACCATGGATCGACGAGCCTCAGCGCTACGAGTTTTACCCGCCCTCTTGATACGCTCTTCTAGTAGTGACAAATCTTTGTCTGATATCTGCAACAACATAATATTTCTTGTGATCGCGTAGACAAGTCGACGAAAGCTATAATATATTTCTTTTTAAAATAGGCTTAATCGATCGTTCGAAATACGCAAGGTTACTAATTAATTGGCAATAATTCAGAGTTTAATTTTTAACATAAGTAACGGATGCCAACAGAAGTTATATGGAATGTTTGAATTGCTAGAATTCCAAATTTTCAAGAAGTTAACTATAGCTAACAAAGTGATAATTATCGAGTTTTAATATCAATAGGGTTATTTTTGAGATGACGGACATTTATCGATATTTGGAGCTAAAATATTTTAAACAAGCAGGGTTTTAAATGTTCCACAAAAATGTCTTATTTTCTTGTCAGTTGCTCTGTAACAAATTGTACATGAAACAGGAATCCCTATGAATCCCTATGTTGGTACCTTTTTTTCTCGAGGGGAAAGCTGATTATGGCTGTACTTCCCCCCAGCCCTGGTGGAGGGGGCGGTAAGGATAAGAGAAGTATGTGGAGTGTCGGTACCTGTCCGATCATCTTGTAGACCTTCTCCCCCTCGAGGAAGTAGGCGCTGGCGATGCAGTTGAGCGCGGCGGAGCGCACGGCGTTGTCTCGGTCGCCGATGTGCCGCGCCACCTCCTTCAGCGCGCCGCCCGCGCCCGCCATCACCGTCGCGCCGTACGTCTCCAGCAGGTGCCCGATGCACTCCAGGCACTCTGACACATCACGCTTTGGTTTAGCCGAGATCGGACTTAGCGACTTCAAATATTATAGAACACTATATATAAGGAAATTTATATCTAAGTTAAATATTAGGGGTCACAAATGCCAATTGGGCTGAGTAAACAAACAGACCATAATAACAGGCGAATATTTGAATCGTACTTTAGTTTAGCAATAAGTTAGTTTAATATTGCTAAAAATTTATAATCTATAATAAAAAACGAAATTTATTTTGTGTGAATAAAAACAGGCAAACAAACTTGTAAAATCACAGAGATTTTTTTTATTTTTAGAAGAATGATGACCAATGTGAAAATAAAGGGAAGTCAATGCAAATTCACTTAGATAATAAATAATATTGCTATCTCCAGCCAAACCTTCAATTTATTTCATCTTAACATCGACTACAACAGCAAGATACTGCCGCTTAATAATCACATTTTTATGGTATATTTTACAACAAAATAGAACTTAATATCGTCATACATACCATTTCAAATTATAATGAATACTGTGCAAATTCGTTGACGAAAAAATAATATGATAAAAATAAAATTTAGAATACACCAAAAACAATATTGTAACCTGTTCAATAAACAAAACTTTTGCTGCTGTTATCCTAAATTCTACGCAATAACAAGTAGCAGTACATGTAATTGCGAATGTCACGTTATATCTAGAAAATTAAAGGTAATTATAATAATATAAATTTTATCGCGATGTTAATCGCAACGATAAAACTGTATCACGCCACTACACAATATAAAATCCACATTTTCCTTGCACATTTTTTCACTTTATATCCAAAACGTTGATTATTGACAGCCCCGTGGCGCAGTTGGCTAGGTTCGATCCCCGTACCGAGACAAATGTTCGTGTGAAAATATTTGTTTCGGGTCTGTGTGTTTGTGAGACCGTAAAGTCTCTCGTAGTTTCTGATACCCACGACAAAGGACTTGTATCCTAGTGTGGGGTCAGAACTATGTATGTGACTGTTGGGTGTATTTATTATTATTTATTTATTTAAAAAGAAAACTAAATATTTTGTATTATACTCTCTTGGGTATATAAAAAAAAACTGTGACTATAGCACACAAAAACTAAACTACATAATTCTGACAGGACTATAAACTTATGTAAGGCATGTTATAAAGACCGACAAGCACCATTTATACATTAACAAGATGATAACGCTGATTAGATAATATTACTGCGTTATTATGAGTAATTGAATAATATTTTATAGATATCTAAGAATTGATAAATTTATGTTTACATGCATTGGAAAAAATATCATAATGTTTGTTCCTTTTAATTTTCATTCACAGCCTTAAGTGCGGGTTGGCGGACTAACCTAACAAATTCCTAAGAACTTTTAGGTGTGCAGGTTTCATAACGATGTTTTACTTCACCGTCAAAGTACGTATAATTCTTTGTGTACACACATAACTTCGAAAAGTCAGAGGTGTGTGCCTGGGGTTTGAACCGGCGACCGTCGAGATTCGCGATCGAGCGCCTAAACCTCCGGGCCATCACGACTTATATTCTGCATGATATTGACAAAATCATATTTTTTTGTATTGCACAAAACTAAACTTTATTTTCAAGCACTAAAACTATTCTTTACTTTTTTCCCAATATCTTACCAATCATCTACAAACGCTGAATCTATTTAGCAATTGGCAAAAGTTTTGACAATACTCACCAGTTCTTTGTCTAGCATTCTTGGACTTCAACCCCTCCATTAAGTAGCCAAACAACTTGGTGACTGAGTACACAACGCAAATCTGTTTGAACAGAGCTTTCACTCCATTGCGGACCGTGTCTTTGGGATCGCCAACCTGCAAAAAAGGGATGATATTGAATATGTCTATATTAGCTTAAAAATAGGTTTATGTCAAGGAATCAAAAACTTATAATTAAGTATCTGGAGGCTTACAATAAAATGGTTAAACCATTAAGTTCGCAAAAATTAAATCTGTCTTACATTTTTTTTTGCATTGAATGGGCATAAAAAAAAGAATATTTACAGCTATGTATTAAAAAAAAAAGTGTATATGACTTTATAGTGGACGGCGAGAATTAATCATAAACCAGTATGAAAAACCAAGAAATTTCTAGATACCTACCTTCAAAACAAGATAAGGTATGAAACAATTGGCTTCATACTCAGCCATAGTATAATCACTGTCCATTAGGTACTGGAACACCATAGATAAGTACTCCAAGCCCTTCAGTATCACAGATGGATTTGTGTCAAAGAATCTCAGAGTTAACCATTTGAGTACTAAGTCCAGATTGGCCATTAATGCTGATCCATTTTCATGAAGGTCTTCTGATAATGCTTCTATAGCTTTAAGATGATATCTGTAATACAAGATCAGAACATGTTGTATACTAACATACCAAATTCACAATGCTAGAACAAGTCCTATCAACATGGCAAAGGGTAAGTTGGCCAAGGGACTCTCCCTTTGGTGAGATATTAGTATCTCTCACAACTCAGTATAAGTATGTACACTACATACGTCACTTTGGAGGGTTTTACACCTGGCCTCCTATACAACTGAGAGGGTTTAGGCCTTAGTCCATCAATTATTTTTACACCATAAATACAGTGATTGCTGTGCTGACAGATACAAATATCCTACCACCTGCAAATTAGGGCTGTGACAATCTCAATCACTTCCAAATATTTATTTAGTTAATTTATAATTTTTGTTTAGTTGCACTCAACATCAGTTGACTTGATCACATTGTATTATACCTGATCAGCGCATCTTTGATGAATATTCAGTTCTATTCAAATACCTGAAGTCACTGTGAAACATATTGGCTACAAGCTGCTTGTTGAGTCCAGCACTTCCCATTTGCTCCTTCAACAGATCAAAGAACTCTTCGCGCGGAGTTGTGAAATTCCATTTCAACACTGAGAGAGAACATTATATTATTATTATAACTTATGATTTCGTTTTATTGTTTTATTTGAAATCAGTTCAAGTCTACTTGTTACTTGTTGTTACATAGTACATCTATTGGATAAGCTTAATTGAATGATCAGTTAAGCCCCTTCTAATTTTTATACTTCATTAAGATGTCCATTAGAGATTTATAGAAATATCAAAGCCATACTTATGAGTGAATTATTTTCATTACAAAACGTGAATCATTTTATAAGAATAGTTTTGGTAAGTTTAAGGGGAATGCAACACTATACCTTTGAGTTTCTGGTCGTCAATAATGCGCTGGTTCTTCGCATTGTTATTGGGCAGTAATGGAGAGCAATCTTCATCATCTTTCTTCCCCCGGTTTGACGCAGAACCTGGTTTCACTGCCTATAATAAAAAAAAACTATTTATTGCATAAATATTTTAACAAATATTTAATTTTTGCGATAGTAATGATTAGGCGTTCGGAGTAGAACCGCCTAACGGTCGTATTTTAGTATCATCATCAACAGCCCATATTCGTCCCACTGCAGGGCACGGGCCTCCTCTACAAGCAAGAGGGTTTAAGGCCTTAGTCCACCACGCTGGCCTAGTGCGGGTTGGCGGACTACACATAACTTCGAAAAGTCAGAGGTGTGTGCCTGGGGTTTGAACCCGCGACCGGCGAGATTCTCTACCGCGTGCCTAAACCTTGAGGCCATCACGAATTTTAGTATATTGAATTTTAAATAAGTTGTTTTTTTTAGCTAAAGGTGAATGGATCTATTTTTACAATCACCTTGCCCTTTGCAGCTGGAGCTCCTTTCTTCTCAGCATCTTTCTTAAGAGCACCGCCAGTTTTGACTCCCTTTGGCTCTTCTTTCTTTCCTTTAGATGGTAATGGCTGAACTGGGAGGTTCGGCCGTGCTTTGTCTAACGCTGCTTGCACTACTGTTTTGGATCCAGGCTGCAAGAATTATGCTAAATTAGAAAAATAATTTTAAAAAAGGTGTTTAAATTAATATGAGCGTTCGTAGGTTTCGAGCCTAATTTGATTTGACCCAAAAACAGAGAAGTTTAGTTTGAGTACAAGAACATATATGGGCTAAAATAAAACATCATTCCAGACTAAGAACAAACTATGATGAACACCAGTATGGAATAACAATATATCTTTGCGCTTCTTCTTAGGATTTCTAGACCATCCTACTGACAATTTTTCCACGCATGGAGTTTAAGGCCGAAAATCTCGATATACCATTTTGGCCTCCTTCAAGGTAGTGGAAAGGGAGTTTAAGGAGCTTTTCTCTCATTTTTATTATTATTATAAATCGGCGCGATAGCATATACTAAGAGCTATGTCTTCGCTCCAAGTGTTCTTGTCTTGCATAAACAAGGATGACTCACAAGCGATCGCTCCACTACAGTGTCTACAAAAATCCGCCCGCTGCAGCGGAGCAGGCATTCGTCCGTCTATGCGCGGACAGCAAACATCCGATTTATTGGGAAATTAAAAGATTTTGATTTAAGTTGATTGTTTAAATCACTTCTCAAAATGAATCCTCCAATAATAACTATGTCACTGCTATTCACAACAATACTAGGCTATCAGCCTCGTCAGTTGTGAAGTTTTCCTAAGGAAAACCCAAAGTATGAGTAATCATCATCAAACCAACAATTGTGACGTCAACACTGATGACGTCACACATTTTAAAACACTTCAAAGCCCCTCCTCCCCCGCCATATAATAAGGAGCATTATGTAGTGCGTATGACCTTGAGTTTGTCGAGCTGCTTGTGCATGGGCTCGTAGCCGAGGTGCAGCATGAAGGGCAGCACGCAGTCGGCGGCCGCCTTGCGCACCTCGGCGGCGCGGTCCTCCAGGCACGAGAACAACGTGCCCACGCACACCGACAGCTCCTCGCGCGGGAACGACTTCGCGGGCACTGACAAAATAACATCACGTGTTCATAGGGTTGCGACTGATACTATCGATACTACAACCGATGTGATTATCGATATACCCAAAAAAAATCGATTTCATAGGATTATAAAGTAGTGATGGTGTATTCACAATAAATAATCACATGCTTTAACGGTGAAGGAAAACATTGTGAGGAATGTAGGAATGTATGCCTGTAATCAATCTATGTGTTAATAAGCTTTCTATGTGAAAAAAATATTGAAATAGCTTGATTTGAGGATTACCATTGGGAAGATGGTCGGTGAGCCACTGCAGCAGGGAGGCGCGCAGCACCGGCGAGCCCGCCTTGAGCGCGTCGAACACCATCTCTCCGTCGAAGGGCGCGTGCGGGCCCGCCTCGCGACACCACGTCTCCACGCACGACACGGCCGCCGCGCGGATCCACTGCTTGCTGTCGCCGAACGCTGAACAACACAATTTATCGTTCAATATATTTTTCTGGGGTACAATACACCCCATCCCATTCTGGCCTGCCGCTAGCTTCTTCAACGGCCGCGTGCAAACCCGATTATAACGCCCTACAGCCAAAAGGATGTTACCTAAAACATTCTTGTATCCAAAATGTCATGACATTTGTTATACTTAAGTTGGGGTGGGTATTGTGGCAATGACTAGAATTACTTTATGAATCGCTCGATTTGCCGCCCCCCTGGACGTGGCGCCGGTGCAGCGAGCCTGACCCCAGTTGACTTATAACTATGTGTCTTATGAAATTTAAACTTTTTTTTTACGAGAGGAAAGCACCTTAAGCTTCCTGTTTGGTACCTCGGGGGAGGCCGACAAGGGTATGTCGGGGTCACCGGCCTTCCAACTCAACGCGTGGAACTATTGTTCGCTTGGCTGAGTTAGGTCCCTAACCAAAATCCTACGCCGGCATACCGACTAAAACCTCTCGATGGCCGTCTTGCGGCATTTTGGACAGTACGGTAAATATAGGGCGAACGCCCTTTATTGTTTCCCGTTGCTGCCCAGCGCTCTGTCCAAATGCGGACTCCTCTGCGATAGGGGGATTCCAGATATCCGCCACTTGGCCCTATTTTGGACGCTCACATGGGGTGAGTGTCCGCGACATTCACGAGGCCATGCACTCTGCCGCACAGCTCGGAGTTGTACAACTCTTGTAAGGGCGTACCTCCCTAGTAGTGCGCCTAACAACCCCGATAACCCCTATCAGTCGCCTCTTACGACAGGCAGGTGATGCCGTGGCGGTATTCTTACGCCCCTAACCACAGGGCGGAAATTTAATCTACTTAACTCCAACCCAATTACCGCTTCAAGCTAGATTTCTATTGATATTGATTTCTGTTTTAAAAGCAGTTAACATTTCGTTTTGCAACTGCCCTCTCCAATTGTACAATAAGCCTTTTAATTAAACAATGGTTTTAAAATTTTTGTGTCCTATGTGGTCTACAGAGAGTATCTATCAATAAGCCGGAGTATTTAAGTGTAGTGCATACCTTGGAAGAAGGCCGGGAAGAAGGTCCTAACATGTTGTTTACACTTGGTGCCCATGGCGGGTGCGAGTGCGGCGCAGATGTTGAGCGCGGCCTGCGCCAGCTTGGAGTTGGAGTCGAGCAGTCTCGCCACCAGCGCGGCCGGCAGCTCGCCCAGCGACGCCTTGATCGGCGCAGACGCACTCACCAGCGCCTTCACCTTCTCCAGACCTTCGTTGCGGACCTGCCACGCAAACGCCATATTATACAAATCCTACTAATAACTTTAGTCTTTGTTCAATCTTCCTAAGCTGCTTTTTAATTTGGATAGCAAATATAAACAAAAAGTGAAATACTCGTCACTCGACATACTCATGCCGATCAGCTGAAATGCTTCTTCACGCTAAGTTTAGTTTCCTCATCAGTATAAGAGTGCCATAGCTGACCTTCCAGTTCTTGTCGTTGATCTCCGCGATGAGTGCGTCGGTGATGAGCGGCGCGAGGTCGGTGCGCGGGCGCGTGTCATCGACTGGCGCGGGTTCTTCGTCAACTGCTTCCTCGTACGCCTCTTCCAGATCGTCGCCAACCGACGCTTTGCTCGCGGACTGCAAACAACATCACACATTTTTAAATATGATTCATAGTCGTAGTACTTCATTTGGACTTGAGCAACACCACTTTATAGAAAAAAGAAAGGAGTATGGAGTACATAGGGAGACCGGAGAAGAGCTTAATTTACTAGACAGAGGATTCATTCATTCATATTATCTCATCATCATGAACAGCCCATATAGGTGGTCCCACTGCTAGGTACGGGTCTCCTCTACAATTGAGAGCATTTATGCCTAAGTCCACGGCGCTGACCTAGTGCGGATTGCCAGGTTGAGAAGATAATATTAATGATGTAATCGTCTGGAAAGCAACAGCACACTGAGATGTAAAATAAACTTTTGTTCATACTGCTATTACATGTTTATTTCATTATCAAAATTTGGTTATTTAACATCATTACATTGATGATACAAACACTCACTGATTACACAAAAAAAGGTAATTAACATTTATACCCCCCGCCCCCCCTTTGTGCTTAAAGTAAAATATCCAGCTTAATATATCTCACCTTGCTGACGGTGCCCAACTGTCTCGTAGGCGTGGGCGGAGTACTGTTGGCATACTTGTCCAACTCCAAGCTGATGAGCTGCTTGGTGGCCGGCTTCTCACTGTCGAAGTGATTAATGAGGGACGGGCCCACGTACAGGGACAGTATGCCGAGGAAGTTCACTGTTGATGTGCGGACATTTGGATTGGTCGCTGACAAGGCTTTCTTCGAATGCGCTATTATCGATTTGATGTTCATGCTGAAAATAGATTACAATTTGTAAACTGTCTATCTTCAATAAAATTGAGCATATCTATGTAAAAAAATCATGTTAATTTTGTAATGAATTAAGTAAATATAACATCATAATATCTAAAGCAATAGCCTTGATCTTTGATTAAATGTTTAAATGTGTTGTGGGTGTGAACAATTAAAGAAGGTTGTTTATCCTATGCTGATATTTTTTTTTAAAGAAAAATGAATCACACATTTAAACTTACTTAAATCCGAATTCCTTAATCGCAATTGACATCCAGTTGAATAGCTCTGATTGAACTTTAGGATTCTTCTGAGAGTCCATAGCAAATGTCAGCCCTTCGTTGAGTACATGTTCTAAGCCACAGGCCTCAGCCAGCGAGGTCAAAGAGTCAGCTGACAGGTTTGAGCACGAAGATTCGCCAAGTTTGGTGACCACATCTTGTAGTACGAAATCTGCTGCAGTCCTATACATGGAAAAAAATCGTTGAGCATAATTAAGCACACAACATCGCCATTATACACTCATATTTTATGAATGCCTTTATATATATGACAATTGTTTACTTTATGACAACTAGAAAGCTTTCCTGAATGTTAATTGCTTCATAACCTTATGCCATGTCAGCCTACAGTATTGACAATTACATTTTCCATAACCAAAACAAATTACAATAAACAAACTGTAATATAATTAAAGAAACAACACAATCACGTACGTCGACACTGGGAAGTTTTCTGTGACGTATTTGCAGACCTCCAGCCTCGCCTTCAGCACTTGCACGTTGGTATCCTTCAGTCCGGGCTTCTTGTTCAATATGCGGTACAACACTTGAGCTGTAGCGTCGTTTGAGGTGAGACCCTGGACCGTCGAGTGGAAACTCTGAACGGCTGTTAAACGGTTCTTCCAGTTGCTGTCGCCAAGGCCTAAAATGGTAATAAAGAAACTAAAAAGTACATCTCGATAACGATAGTCCGCCATAGTTGACACAATTAAAAATTTAACTTAAAGCACAAATGTAAAGAACGCATACATAATATGGTGTAATCGATATCGATAATAATTTCGTCATGGCTCTTTTGTGAAAATCTCACCAATGATTCCTAAATTTGTGGCTAATTACTCTAATGTGAGCTGTCATTTAAAATTGCTAGCTCCTGCAGGTTGCAAAACTAATAGATAGCCTTACATTAGTTTCATTGCCTACTCTATTACAACCTGCACTAGGCCAGCGTGGTGGACTAAGGCCTAAAGCCTCTAGTTATACAGAAGGCCCGTGCCCAGGGACGTAAATGGGCTGATGATGATGATGACTCCATTATAAATTAAAATAACAAGACACATCATTTCCCAGTTGAAAATACACTGTCATGTTGAGAATTATTAATTACCCGTAATAACATCAGGTGTGAGCAGCTGTTCTGCCCGAGCGTCGACCTCCTCTTGCGACAGTTCTTGTTCCCGCGGCGGGCTGGCTTGTGCGCGAGACGCGGGGGACTTCTTAGCTCCACCGGGTGCTGGCTTCTTCGCCGCTGTTGTCAACATATACATATACACAAATTGTATCAAACAATATGGTTTGCATACAATGTAAACATATTAAGAAAAAGTTGGATACACATACATTTACAACAACACATATTTCTACTTTATAAGTAGGGCTACAGGTGACAATTTAATAACTCGAGATTTCGGTAAAAAAATAATAGAATGCAATATGATAAACCTGAATAACTTTAATACAGGAATACTTTCTCTAATTAAAAATATGCAATATGGACCAATATTTATAACTTAAATGTACGTATATGTGCACATAATTTAAATCTGGTCTCTCTGGAATTTTGGAGAGGCCTACATCCAGCAGTAAGCGTCTTGTAACTTGTGATGAATAAGCAATACAAGTGATATCCTCGGAACATACCTGATGCTGGGCGTTTGACAGGTTTCGGCTGTGAAGATCCAGCCGGAGGTTTACTGTCTCCTTTTCCTGATGGCGCTGACGCTGATTTAGGCTTAGCTTCTTTCTTCGGAGCTGCTAGTTTCACTTGAATAACGGCCTGAAACAAATACGAATAATTTGGAGTGGTGTTTCTCAAAATGAGCAATAGGTGAAGGTTTCTGGGTGTGGATTGAAAAAGATATTATACAGTTTGCAACGAAACCCATGGACTAAGGTTGAGAACTAAAATATTTGTAGGCGCTATAGGATCCTAAGGAAAAGTAAAATATTACAGAATGTCAGTTTTTATCATAAATATGCCGATGTAATATAATGATGGCAATCCTGTACATTTAGGTAATAAATAAACTATAACGCTGGTGTACCTTCTCGGCAAATTCCTTAATCTTTTGTTCCTTCAAATTGTCCAATTTTCCAATGTGTGGTGCGATGTTTTTCTCACCGACTAATTTTGTTGCCGTTCCCAAGGCTTCGGCTGCAGCGTCTCTTACAACGGGATCTGTTTCATAAAAGAATAAAATTATACACAATTATGTCTTAGAATTAATTCCGGCCTACATGTCTGTACAACTATTAATTCAGTAGCTAAAAGCTATTTTTAAAAAATAATTTATTTAGGTATTGGACATTTATTAATGTTTAATTCATTTACAACATATACTACTATATTGAGAACTATAATAAAAACTATTTTTTTATAGTATACCAGTATGGCAGAACTACATTGCTCCAAATGGATTGTTGAAAATAAATATATACATCCAACATACATAATTCTGACCCCACAAAAATACGAGTCTAGTGTCGTGGGTATCAGAAACTACGAGAGACTTTTCGGTCTCACAAACATCCAGACCTTAACAAATACATGTAGATCACACAAACATTTGTCTCGGTGCGGGGATCGAACTCGCGTCCCCTTGTTTCGCAAGCTGTTGTCTAGCCAACGACGCCACGGGGCTGTTAAAGCTGGGGCTGAAGTGTTTTTTATTATTATGTTTAACTAGTATGTTATGTGTGTATTCACAAAGAATAATCACGTACTAACGGTGAAGGAAAACATCGTGATGAAAGCTGCACACCTAAAAGTTCTTAGGAATTTCTTAGGTGTGTAGCCGCCACTGCGAACTAGGCGCGGTGGACTAAGGCCTAAATCTCTCTTAGTTGTAGAGGAGGCCCTTGCCCGGCGTTGTGACGTATATGGGCTGATGATGTTTTATTAATGGACACTATTAGAAGGGCTAGGTAAGGTTTAGACGAGCAGTACTACCCACCGGCGCTCTCCAGCAGCTTGAGCAGTCCGGCGACGTAGGCCTTGACGAGTTTCTTGGTGAAGGCGGCGGGCTGCGTGCGGCACAGCGCGCGCGACAGGAACAGCGCGCTCTCCGCCTTTATCGACGGGTTCTTGTTGTCGAACGCCGCCACCATGTCCTCCATTATCGCTTCCAGGTTCGTCTATAAGGAACAAACATTTTTTTAAGCACACAAATAATACAAGTAATGTTCTTTAGGTTTTTTTTTGAGGTATGCTGTATTATTTTTTTTATTTTTTTAATTCAGTTCTATCTAAGCTTGTGGATGAAATTGTGAAGAATCTTATAATTATGTATGTAAAAAGTTACAGGTTTATAAATAAGTTATTCAATTAGGCAAAAATGGTTGTACATGGTCGTAAAAATGCCGCAAAATAAAAAAATACCATTCCGTTTAGAAAATTAGCTTATTTTTCATATCTCTTCAGGCCAAAATACTTAATAGCTCATCATCGGCCCATATACGTCCCACGTCTGGGCACGGGCCTCCTCTGCCATTGAGAGGGTAATAATAGCTCACACTGACAAAATAAAAAAGATAGAATAACAAAAATATGTTAAACAAATACTCACACAAGGATAGATAGCATCAATGGCTTCCCGCAATGCTGTGACTACATTAGTCTTTTTTTCTTTGAACTTTTCTAATATGGCTTGTACACAGGCCGTGGCGTACGGCGAGAACTTGCCGCGGAGCCCGCTCGCCACCATGCCCAGCAGCCGGCCGCCCAGGGCCACTAGCATCACGTTTGTGTCTTTTGAAATAACCTGCAGGCGAAAAATAATAAGTAATTGTAACTGTATATTTAGAAGTTATTGAATTAATTATCAAGTTTTTACATGTGTCTTATTTAATAGTCAAATCAGCAATAGTCTATTCCCTGAAATGAAAAAAAGTTATTTTTGTGTCCACAATTTCCATTCCAAGTAAAAAACGATACCAGTAATTGAAAGTGATTAATATTGTAAGTTTTAATTAATAAGCAATTTAAAACGAATATATTTTGGCAACGTGATATATCGGGTGCAATGATTAATTGCACCCTTATACACATGATTATAATTTGAAATGTATTACATTGTATTCATAGCATAAAATGTACACTTGTTTGTATAACATAGTCCAAATTCTAGAAAAACAATCTACCAGGGTTTTTGTTTGTACATACATACATACATAAACTCACGCCTGTATTCCCCGAAGGGGTAGGCAGAAGTGCATTTCTGCACCCACATTTCGCCAGGTATGTATCAGTCCCACGTAATAGGGGGCGAGCCTATTGCCGTTTTTCGGACACATTTCCAGACTTCGTGCTGTTACCGAGAATTTCCTAATGGAAAAACCCAATAACACTTTGCCCGACCCGGGAATCGAACCCAGGGCCTCTAGATGGCACGGCACATACTTGTACCGCGAGACTACGAGGCAGTTTTTGTTTGTGTGAAAAATAATAAAATTATAGCCCAATTGGACTACGTGGGTTCAACCATTACCTTTTTTAAAGCCCTAACTAAGTCAGCATAATCTCCAGGTTCTAATTTAGGAGCACTTTTCAACAGTGTTTCCAACGCATCTAGCGCTTCTTTCCTCTCTTGCCATTTCTTTGCCTCTAACTTGTCATAGAAGTCTTTAGGTAATTTAGACAATATCTCCACTGGATCGAGTAGGTCGTAAGGGTCCATATCCCCTGAGTCACCGCCTCCAGTCTCCGCGTCGTCGTCTTCTTCCGCGCCTACAATTAAATCGCTTTATTAAAACAGAATTGTATAAATATTTAGGCTATTAATAAGGCAATAACTATGATGACAACAAATCAAGAGATGTGATTGCTTTTTGGTGGTATTTGGTGTAGGTATTGAAATGAGCACTCACTTCCAGGAACTAACTATCGTATATTTATAAATAAACGCTAAATACAGACGGAGTAAATTATAACTACTTATGCGTCTAGGAATGAGGTGTGCTCGTGACGAGTGATGGCAGACTGTCTTTTTAATACAAATAAACCTTGTAAAAATGACCCTTTTATCGGTCTCCCCGAACGAGGATCGGTGGGGATAACTCATAAAAAATATCATCAGCCCATATACGTCCCACTGCTGGGCACGGGCCTCCTCTACCATTGAGAGGGTTATTAAACAAAAATAACATAAGGTCCGCCCAAACATCTGGTTATTGTCCAAAAAAATAAATTTATTTCTAAGGATTGCCGTCACTAAAAAGCTTAACTAATATTGTTTTATTGCCCCGGCATGAACGGGTTATTATAATTAGAGAAGTTAACAACTTTTAACTAGTTCACAACAGCATCATTTAACTAATATTAGACAATACGGTTAATATAAGGTTTAATAGGTTGGAAAACTGGTTAGCTCTTAAGGAGAGGATTGTTTTTCACCAGAAAATTTACACAAAAAAATGACTTAAACCTTACCATCAGTCGCGTCAGCAGCCGGAGTATCTCTTACTCGGTGTTGCTGTGAGCGCAGATACCGCGTGGGTTGAGCGCCTCCGCCGCCGGAACTGAACGATTCCCGCAACTCCTGTTGTACTACTGCTTGGAGCGACGCAATGTGCGGCTCTATCGCTGCTCCTATCCACCTGGCGGAATAGATTAAATTTATAATTATAAAAATCAATGAAAAAGATAAATATGGAACAGCATGATTTATCTGTTTTGTTAAACAGAAGAGAATTTGAAATTTCCAACACAATTTGTACTAAAACACCTTCATTGTTCTTCAAAATCATCTTGACATTATTGTTGAATTATATTCAAAATCTGTAATAGTCTAAATATAGATTTAGACTATTCGTGAAAAAGAAAAGAAAAGAAAATATAATAAGTTCAAGGATTCCTTAAAAAAATACGAAACAAGACATTTCTCTCCCATCATTGTTGCCTTGCAAAATGCTTAACCCTTAATTCCACAGGCTATTTTTTTATTTTATTTGTATGATGATCACAAATTTTGTTACTTAGATTGTGAGGGGTCCCAGAAAACTAAAATACTCGAAAAAATCAATCTTTTCTAATCAATCATATTTCAATATCCTGAAATATCTAAGTCAAATTCTTGTTATTCTGACGAGAAGTATAGGTTCTGCAGCTAACTGTGTCTAATTAAGGGTTATTGGTGCTGGCACTGCAGTACAAAATAGACGGCAAAAAACGACTACTATGCTCCAGTTGATCCCAGAACGCAACCCATTTGCTTGTGTAAGTATGATAGCTTTCAAATCTATGTACAAAGGTCGTCATCTGAAAACGAATATTCGCCCTGCGACTTTAGTACCTCGTTTAGTAGTTTGTAAGCATATCTAACCTGTGCATTTCAACAACAAGCGCTTTCATTTCATCTCTTACGCTCTTGTCTCTGTCAGCTAGCAGGATAGGTATCTTCTTCACCATAGGTTTGATCGTTATCACTTTGTTGCCGAACTGTTTGAGTGAAGTGTTAAGGGCGGCCGTACACGCGGCCACCACTTTAGGATTCTTCTGCTCCATGCCTTTTAGTAACTCTTCTTCTACCACTTCATGTTTCTCTATTTCTATGTACATCAGTGTAATCTGTGGAGTTTGGTTTAACGTTATTAGGTATTAAACAGATCAATAGTCAAATCTTTTTTTTTAATGAAAGCTAAAAAAATAGTTTTTTCAGGAACTTTTATGCTTATAGCAAATTAATTCAACATTTATTTATTGATTCATGCTTATTATACAATATGTATATAGGCGGACATAATGCCTTGGCATTCTCTAATAGTCGACCTTAGGGTGGCATTCTATTTGTATTAAACCTTTTGTTAATATTTTACAATTGTTGTCCAAAACTTATTTCAATAATAAATTCTATATAGTAAAAACCTTCGTTTGCATATAATTCACTAAACTAAATGACATACCTGTAGCGCTAGATCCTTAGTTTTAGTCCTAGGCGCGGCGATGCATTTGGCGACGATGCCAGACATCACCTCGCCCGTCGTCTTGCCGGCATGGCCGCAATTCTCCACGAACACCAACGCCGCTTCGAGACCTACGTACCAAATGAAGAAATTCTTGAAATAATTGACAGCCCCGTGGCGCAGTTGGCTAGACACCAGTTCGCGAAACGAGAGGCCGCGGGTTCGATCCCCGCACCGAGACAAATGTTTGTGTGATCCACAAATATTTGTTTCGGGTCTGGGTGTATGTGAGACCGAAAAGTCTCTCGTAGTTTCTGATACCCACGACACAAGACTTGTATCTTAGTGTGGGATCAGAACTATGTTTGTGACTGTTGGGTGTATTTATTTATTTTGCTCCAGGTTGTCGGTCCGAAACGATGTTGTATTTTGGCAAAGACATCAGTTTTTAGGCTGCATCAATTGTAGTCAATTAAAAGATACAAATTATGGCAAAAAAACCACCCGGCAAGATTCTATACGACCTACAGATAATTTAATTATAGAGAAACGTTAAACGGTAATAACAATCTACTTTTTGAATACAAAAGTAGTCCATCAAAGATTGATAAACATAATACCAAAATTATTCGTGATAATTGATTTGTTGTTATTTCAGATATTTTATATTTCAAAATATTCCAAGAAATAAAAGTAAACCTGTCTTAAATAATGAAACATGTATAATCAGAATATGTGACACATTATTACTAATCAAATAACTTTATCAAACGCATATAAAATTCTTGGGCAATGTCAATAAACTTGCACAAGTAACATCTTATAAATAGTGTATATGTGATATCAAATTATCGCATTCCCGGAAGTCACGGATGAATGCAGTCGCTAGCCAGACTAAAATAGTTTGCGGATAGATTTTGTTTTACGCATCGTGAATGATATTAGTCAGTTTTGCAACTAACAGTGTAAGCTTACCTATATGTATAATTTCAATTTGTCTTCATACACTTCGTTTGATTTATAATAACGAAACAATAATAAACGTAGGTGGCGTAGTTTGTCGACGCCAAACGCTAAGAATAATACCATTTTTGATTTCGTTGTTAGTGTGTCAGACCGTAAAGTCTCTCGTAATTTTTAATATTGACATCACAAGACTCGCATTTTACTGTAGAGGCACAACGTGAGTGGTGCCTGTTGGGTGTTTATTTATCACTGTAGTAGGTTTGAATGTTCTCTACATTTTTTTGCGTCGTGGATAGAAGAACTAGGTTGATACTATAATAAGACCGAATCAGTTGCTTCCGCTTTATTGTTCTTTTACTGCGGTACTAGAATACCATTGTCTATTTATTTGCCACACAATATACTGGCGAACCGAGGTCATTCTTAAGATGAATAATTATTTTTTAGTTTTACATTTGTATGTAGATCTTTCTCATATGTGAGGATGTGTGGTTTTTATAAGTCGTTACTTGCATTATTTATTATTTCGACGTAATCAGTAGCTGTTATTGTTAAAATGAATCAGGAGGTAGTAGACATTTCCAAACAAAATCCTGATTCTTTTTCTGATTTTAACCTTGGCTCATATCACGTGTTTGTTTGGACTCCCATAGGTACTGAGAAATCGCTTACATAAAACATCGAACAAATATTCGTAAGCCATACAAAAAAGGTGCGTGCGGCGATCAAACCCGCAACCATTCTAGACTCGAAAGCTATTCTATAGAAAGTTTTGTAAGAAACTAGGATAAGTAGTGGTTTTGGCCAAATGCGTTTAATTAAATCTTTTAACTAGTCGCGAGCAGACTACCATAAAACGTTTAACTGATGAAACTCATCTAGTAGACTTCAATACTAAACTTATCACAGACATTAACTAATTATAAATTTGTTTTCTTTACTTATTGAACTGGATTCGAAAAATACTCAAATTCTGAAACTGTACTTAATTTTTTTTGGAGTAAATTGTGAAAGTTGACCAAAGTAGCTGAAAACTTCTCCCTTTGTTGTAAACTTAACGTAATCGGTCACTGAAAGTGAAAGGGTAAGTATGTACATTGAACAAGAATCTTGAAATAAAAATAGAACGCGCCGAGAAAGGGTCGCGTGATTCTTGTGCGACTAAACTACTTACAGATTGTGACGTTAATAGTTTGAACCTCTTAATACTATGTATATTGACTGCCTTGTGTGTGACTCGAGACCACGAGGTTCTGTGGCAGGCTAAGAGTTTTTGAGTTTATTCATTAGGGAATTCTAAGTAGCAGCACGGAATGGAAATGTGACCGAAAAACAGCAACAGGCTTGCTGCTTATAACATGGAACCTAAAAACAATTGGCGAAACATGTTTGTAGAATTACCCCTCTGCCTTTCCCTTCGGGGATAGGTACACGTGTGAATGTACCATATTGTTTTTTTTTTTTTCAGTGTAGAGATTTTGTGTATGTTTTATCTTTGTCGAGATCCTCACAGGGCACATTTTGATTATCATGAGCTAAGCTTACCAGCATCAGTTGCCGATACTAAATCATTAATAAGATCATAAACTACTACTCGATATATTAATTTCACTTCAATGTTGTTGGGTTTTGTTGTTTTTTTTTTCATTATAGATGAACTATGACTAATGAGTTCAATGAGAAATAAGACACCATTGCTTCATAGCAAAAAAGCTAGTACGATCGAGAAGATAAATATTGGAATCTCGTATGTAAATATAAGGTTTAGTTACGTATTAAATCTCAAAAAAAAAACTTCCCGAAGCGTAGCTCTATGCGGAAGCTGAATGCATTTACTAGTACTGCAAAAAGATGTGAGAATAAACAACAAAAAAAGTACATAAATCTGGGCATCTTATTCTTGAAGTCGATTGAAAAGTCCCATGCGACGTAACTCATTTATTTACTGAAATAAAATATTAGTCTGGCTGGAATGCCAGAAACGCTCGCCAAAATGTCTGGCAAATATGTAAAGGGCATCGGATGCTAAAAGCACGTGTCCGCATCAAAACAATTTTCTCGCTGCAGTAAATTTAAGTATCAGCGAACAAAGTATTGTGTTGGTCAGAAATATAAAGGCTAATAGTAAATAAGGATTCCAACTATGAGTGTAATTTTGTAATCTTTTTATGCTAAATGTTTTGAAATGATAAAAACAGTAATAGCTTGCCGTTGTCACCAACCTTACACCTAATATTAAGCACGTTTCTGTCCATACAGAGCATGTTATCGGACATACGTACGTAAGCCTTGAACCTGAAATGAGTGGAGATGTTTTATATCTCCCACAATAGGGACGAGCCTATTCTCCTTCTTCGATTTTCTACGCATAAAAAGTCCACCATAGTACCAAGGATAAGTAAACGTGGTGTGACAAATATTAATCAGTTCAAACGATAACAAAAACCCACACTCTAACAAGATCAAGTCTCGGGAACTTTCATGTGGTAATCCTAAAGCACGTGCGTCTGATGCCATACAATTATTGAGCGCATTTGACGGGACACGTGACAGTGGGAAACCTTGCAAACGAACGAAATTGTTAAAACAATTTACAGGTGACAAAAGCCACTGCACCTCATGATTCATTCAACTTCTTTGTACTAGTTGATACTAGTGTACTACAGGTATGACGTATTTAGCGCATGATGAGAAATCGATGTGTAGGTTTTTTTTTAAACTGTGGTAACGGCAATATTTCAATATATTTTTTACATTTTTTTTTCATACTAATGCAACCATCTATATTAACATCCATCTTTAAACATCATTAAACACATATTTTGTTCCAACCGAAATATCAACCCATCAACGAATATTCCCAAGAATCAAAGACGATTTTATCACTTCTGCTTCAAGTAGGTCGTCATGAATGCCTTAAAGCTAAAACGGTACATTTAATACCCCGTGAAAACAAAACAAAACTTCAAAAACAGGTAATATTTATAGAACACTAATTCACGAAAGCAGTTCCGGAATTAAATATACGCCGCACTATACCAAGCTAAAACATCTTCCACAGAAATAGGTCCAGACGTATTCGTTTAACGTGAACAGCAACGAATCACTTAAGCTCATTTACTGGTTTATTACATTAGCAGGGTCAAAGTACTGAGGAGTTCGTTTTTAAGACGTTTGCAACTTGAAACCCAATTTTCTTTAGCGTCTTAAACGATTTGTCTCAGATGTATGCATTTAAAAGATTTAGGTAGTTTGAGGATAATATAAAAATATGTATTCGACCAGCTCCGATGGACAGTAGACGTATAACGTGTGAATCGAGGGTTCGATACTTGTGCGAATATTAGAGTAACAAATATTTGGTTTTAGTTCCTAAACCCAAAGGTTTAGATGTCATACCCACATCACAAAACTTGTATTTTAGTTGTGTGTTTATGTTTAGATCAATGGGAGTAATGTTGTATATCCATTTATTTACTAATGAATCATAAAATGTATCAAACTCTATTTATAAAGTAATGTCATTTTTACAAATATACTGCTATTACAATGTAATACTGATGTTGACTATAAAATTTTAAGACAACATAATTAGTACTAATATGAGTTGTAATAGGTAACTATACAACTACATGTTTTAATATAAACAAAAAATTAAGGAAAATTTAATAACCCTTAGAATCAAATACTTTGTACAAGCAGAATAATTGAATAATCTTTATCTTGAAAAGCATCAGAAACCCATAATTAACAATCCAGACATTGCAATTGAGTATAACCTTGTAATTACTGATTACTCATCTGAAATTAAAAGCGCTGCAAAGGCCCCTTGTGAACAGCCAGACCAATTCAAACCAAGTTGTTTGCAATTATCTCTTTGTTAAACTGTTGATGCAAGTGTACCAGCTGGCAATTAATGTGAATAAATATATGCCTATTTAGAAAACTGTATGATTAAAGACACCTGTGCTTCACACTGCACAACGTTGGCCTCAATTGTTAATATAGCACACAAAGCCATTTATATACCATAACAAATAAAATGTAACCTCCTGTTGAGATGTTAGGTTTGAAAGTAATAACAACTTACCTTTCTCTTGAGCAACAGCATTGCTGTCTGTGACAAACTTCTTAATCAAGCCTAGGTATTTGTTCCATTCAGGACTTTTTTCATCATCAATCTGATTGAAAAGTTTTATAGCTTCCTCATATCCTGCAACTCTGGCCTTCCATAATTTGTGTACACACTTCTCTTCTGTCGGCAATTTTTTATATTCATTCTCATCCTCCATTTTGTGTATTTCTTGTTATGTCAAATTTTGATCCTATGAAAACAGAATAAGAAATATAATTACTTACAAAACCTTAGAATTATTGTCATCATGTAAGTAATGTTTTTGTAACAATGGTTGTAAAATAACTAAGCATATTTTATGAGTAAATTAAAAGGTAAGAAGGTCACATTCTTCCTAAGTGATTTACCTCAGCAGGCATTTTAATCAATACAATTGTTTTTTTACACTATTCATTCAATAGACTTTTTTAAATTTTACTTGTAACATCATCGCAAATTTTCTTACTTAGCTTATGAGGGGTCCTAAAAAAAATACCTATTTAAGTATCCTGAAAAATCAATGTCCAATACAATGGACATTTTCATGTGAAATTTTTGTTACTCTATTGAGAAGTATACTGCACGGTGTTTTATTAAGGGTTAAAACACATATCTCGGAATATTACGTAATATCAGTTAATAAACAATACCAATTTACAAAATGATGTTCAACCTGCTTTTTTCTGTATTATGCACTGTCATTTTACAATACAAATTAATTGATTAAATTGAAAACTCACAATTAATAAACAGACACTACAGCATAGGAATCAATTATGTATTAAATATGACAAACAGATAGCAACAAAAGTGAAAGCCAATATTGAAGAACTGTAATCCCCTGACGATAATGACTTTATTATGTAAAACTAATAGATAATATGGGACTGGTCATACTAAAATTACATACACAGATATATACAAAAAGGCTGCATTTCTCCATATTAAAATAAACATCTATCAGATTGTTTCCTAATTAAACTACAACCTTACCATGGAAACAAGGGCCGATTCCAGTATTTAACAAAGCTTTTTAAAGTCTTCAGAAACAATTTGCTAAACAAACAAAGCCAAAATTTGTAGAGTACTATAATCAAAATCTTTCTATAAATAAAAATGTGTATGTTTACATCCATATCAACATCAATTTTTAAGCAACTGAAGTAACATTGAAAAGCTCTGAATGTCATTGGCAGCAACAAGACAAATATAAATGTTTTCCAAAAAGAAAAAAAAATGTTTAAACATAACTTAAATCATAACATTGAGGAGATTAATACTAACTGATGTAAATATTTTGAATTTCAAACCACCATAAATAAATATTTTATATTTATTTATTTATTTATAAGACCTAATATAAAACAAAATCTGTATTATGCTGAATTTATTATATTTGTTATATTAACCCTCTCGCAGTGGGACGTATATGGGCTGATGATGATGATGATTATTATATATATTTTTTACATAATACTTTTAGGCTTATAGACAACATACACACTATTTATGGTGGATTAATTCCTATATAGGTTGCAGTACTTGTGGCAACCTCTGCCCAATATACATAGATAAACAGAAACAGAACATATTTATGTTCTTAAAAGGTCAGATAATAATCCAGAACCCTATACCTCTTTATAGATTTTGTATTTAAAACTTATTAAATGTTCAAGACTGATCACCTAACTTAATAGTTATTCATTCTTCATGTAAAAATGTTGAATCATTTCACTACAAGTTTTTAATATATTTCACTTTAATTTGTTTACAAGATTATATTAATATTTATAAGATATTTGTCATATATTTTTCAGAAACGAAACAAAGGAAAAGAGGAGATATATAAAAGCATGTTCTATTTATAATATCCTTACAATACAGTGGAGTTAGTAACATGTAATACCCACAAGTACATTACAATTACCTTAGCTTCACACATGGATTCCTTAAAAGGATCTAGTTCACCCTGATTTCAAACTGTATGTACAACAATTAACATTTGACCTTTTATTTACAGTTGTGTGTTAAGTTACCATATGAGGGTCAAGGAACCTTCATTTATAGGGAAATTAATATACATATTTAATAATTGAAATGATTGAAACTTTACTCAAAGCTTATTAACAGTATTGCCTGCAGTGAATGTTCCTACCTACATGTTTACTGTGACTCACTTTAAGGCACAGTATTACATCTAACAGTAAATTATGTTTACCTCTAGTGTGCCAACTTTCTTTGCGCAGAGGTGTGTATTTTCAGCGTGTGTGAACAAAACCGCTGACAGTACGTTAAAATGCAAAACATTGATGATTCAACGACATTTGATTTCGAATGCAATAATGGCCACCTGACTGATACTGCGGAACCAATTGTTAATTGCTAGTCAGTTCATTTATAGCTGTCCTCAATAAAAGACGAGATGTGAAACTGGATCGCATCTGCAGCGGCCGCTGATTACGAACGGCCGACAAACGGTCACTTTCCACTTTACAAACAAATTCAGTCAAATGTCACTATACTCACCGCTAAAATCGTTTGTTTCAGCGTATATCTTCACGGAGTTACATATACAGATACTACACGATGTAAACGGCAGATCACTCACATTATCTAGCATCAAGAAATATTTTAACCGACAAAAAGAAATGTCTTTTTCTTTTCCGTCGTCGTTTTTTTAAGTTTGCGAAATGAAAATGGACGGAGAATTAATGTTGCCAGAGAATTATTTCAATGTACATATCTGACTGTCAAAAAGTTAGAGTTTTTGAATTTTACTTGTATTTTATAAAAGATATTTAATTTAATAAATTATAACAAAGAACAAAATCACTGACGATATTTTAATAATCTGCTGCACTTTTATTTTCCAGTGTTTTACCTCTGTATTGGTAACACTCGCTATTTAGTAGGTATTTATGATAGCTCCTCTATATGGAAATTAAAAAGTTGTGATACATAATATATGATGTGTTATATTGTTATCACAAAGTACCTAGGTACCTATTTTATAACTTAGTCAAAATAGGAATAGGGTGGCATGATGGCATTTAGTTTTTCGCCAGTGGAAGTAGTTACTTGAACCGCTAACATGACTCTGCCGTACCTACAGTAAATAATACATAAATTACAATTAATTATATTTTTCGTCGATGAATGGAATCATAATCATGTTTTTTATTTGGATTAGCTCAACTTAAACGAGTTTTTTTAAAACAGATACCTACAAAAATGTATAATACGATTTCAGACTATCGTTCTTTCTTAATACTTATTTTATCTGTGATAAAATATTCACTCTCACTTTTATTCGTTCCTACTGCGGCCATTCATTCCACTGCTTATTTTCCATTCAGTGTTGAATACAACAGCGAGCGAGACGTGTGTTACGCTAGTGTCGTGACTACAGTGCGTTCGCAGTTTTTTTCTGTAAACGAAGATATTGCAATCCCGCTAAATGCTCTTATTATGTCTTAAATATAGCGATTTGTGTGCAATGACTGCGTTTAATATAAACGAGTCGTTGTAAAAGACCTATAAAATTTACAAAATAGACTAAAACCATTTAGGGTGTTGTGTTTTCGTTCGGTGTTTAGGCGTGTATATCAACGTTTAAGAAAGCGAATTCAACAGCTGTCTGTGCATAGTATGCTTCATATTGTGAGTAATATTATACTATTAAATAAAGTTATGACTATCAAAGGTGTAACATGCGTCTTAGCTTGGCAACTCTTTACTCTTTCTTGTTTTCTCAGTTTTTTTGTTTGTTTAATAATACTGTTGCCATTTTTTTAAACTATACCAAAAAAGTATACACCTCATCGACAAGTTAATTTCTTATGAGATTCTGTCTGATCTATAAATAATATTTTAGGCGCATAACATTCTTATACTTGTTGCACGATTGTTAACGATTTTGCGTATGTAGGTAATACAAGTATGTGGATATGTATATTTATGTACCTACCTACGTTTGTTTTCGTAACAGATACCTACCGGTTTTGCGTGAATAATACATATACGCAAATATGTATTTTATTTATTTACAGTTTGTTGCATTATATTATATCAAACAACTTTTCAACCCACCTCTCATCTAAGAAAGCACTATTTTTTTAGTTATTAAGTCAATAACAAATTAACAACCAGTAAAACTTCTAGAATTTACTTTCGTTCAAATTAAATGTATCTTTTATTCTTTTTTTCATTAAGTAGGTATGCTGGAAACAACTCAAATACGTGTGCAGTAATTGACAAAATCTTTACATAATATATAAATATTATATAGATTTAAGTTTATCCTTGCATTTCATTTGCCAAATGTATACGTTTAAATTGAGTAATTAAAATGATATAAATAACGACAATCGCCAGTAATTTTGTGAACATATAAAAACTTTTGGTTAAAAACAATAAAAATTATACTACATTTTTATTAACCAATCGGTATCAAAAATACGTAATACGAGTATGTTTCAAGTGATTGTATCTCAATTATAAAAGTTTCGAGTAATACCAGAACAGTTTTTGACACTTGTGTTTAATTGTCAGCATAAAAAATTATATTTCCGAAAAATATTTATCTGACATAATTTCTTCAAGATTCATAAAAATAATTTGTCTTTTTACGAGGGATAATAAAATAACTTTCTCGGTAAACAGACTAACTAAATGTAAAAGTATTAATAACTATAAACACATTAATACTCTTCACGATTGTATTCTGTAGGGGTAATTAGACCTAAATTTGTCCCACAAGCTACGATCCTGACGCGATTTCCTTTTTCCCCTTTCAGTTTGATTTAATCGTAACAGAAGCCTATTTAAATACATGAAACCTATGTATTCATGTTATAAATTTGACATTGAAAAGTTTGAAGAAGAATATAGGTCATAGAGCTAAAAAAAAACTAAGTGAGCAAAATTAAGTATTGCGAAGGTATTCATATATCTTTTATGAAACTCTTAATATAGGAATATTTAATTATGATATACATGTGGATAGTAAAATATCTTTTCACTCGGCCATAAAGCATTCATAATTATTGTAGAATTTTCTTCAATAAAATACTGCTTTTAGACTTTTCATTCATTCTATTGAAATTAAATTGTCGTTTCGCAGCCAGCTTCCGCGTTCACATTTTTCCGTATTGTCAATTCTATTTTGTTTTTACCGGTGTCAGTTTTAATTGAAACAAAGTACATTAAGGTCACTGAAGATTTCTTGTTGAATGATACGATATTCCTACAACAATTTACACCATCACTGTCGTCTAGTGCGTAAGTGAACGAGACAGCATGTCTATTGTAAATGGCGGCTTAGTCGGAACAAGTTTAGCTTTGTTTGTACAAGTGGACCTTTATTTTTTTGTCTTATTGTACATCGGCTTCGGAACAAACACAAGAATGGTAGATCTGTATTTTTCGATCTGAGAATGAACTTTGGTATTGATTTTATATTAAGGAGATGATGCTGGGTTAAATTTTAATCCGAGTCCCGGATTTCTGCCCCAATTACCATCGAAAGTAACCTGAAAATTCTTTTTAATTTTTGTGTCCTAATTCTCGAACCGTTGCAAGGTTAAATGAGTAATGTCTAAACCGGCATTACGACTATAAAATCAATAAATTACGTACCGAGCCGATGTCGAGTGCAATGCCGAGTCTTGTGTCGTGGGTTTCAGAAAGTACGATAGACTTTTCGGACACCTAAAATACAAAAAAAATCCGAAAGTGGGCGAGAAATAAATCTACTTCTCGTTTCTCTGGTGGCTGTTTGCGCCAACCAATTGCGCCACAGTTCTGATTCTGATGGATCCATCATAAATAAATTATCTCTCTTAAGAATATATTTTTAATTCGTTTAACATTCTTTAATATAGTAAAAGATCAACATTCATAAAATGTAATATTATCCATTACTTACGCTCCAGTTTCACTTGCCATAAAGACCAACCGCTTTGGGTTTTTTCGCGAATAAACTAAATGACACGCGAAATAGGACGAGAGAAATTGTTGATTATTTTTAAGATTTTACACTTATTCCCGCGATGGCCTTGAGGTTTAGGCGGACAGTCGAGAATCTCGGCAGTCACGGGTTCAAATCCCAGGCACACACCTCTGACTTTTCCAAGTTATGTGGATATTCGTAATGAATTATCAGGTACTTTTACGGTGAAGGAAAACATCGTGAGAAAACCTGCACACCTAAAAATGTTCTTAGGAATTTCTTAGCTGTGTAGTCCGCCCACCCGCACTAGGCCAGCGTGGTGGACTAAGGCCTAAACCCTCTCAGTTGAAGAGGAGGCCCGTGACCAGCAGTGGGACGTATAAGGTCTGTTCATGACGATACTTATTCTATCCCCTGAACATGGTGCCACAATTGCTTACAACGCAAAATATGACAATGAAAATCATACATAAATAAAGATTATAAAACTACTGAGAACTATCTACTTTTTAAAAATATAAAGGAAAATAGTTAACTAGATAGAGAACGGACTCTACTCATAGTTTGACCGTATGAAAGGTTTAATGCAAGGAAAACCGCATTTTGTGAAAGTAAACGGTAAAGTACGTTATCGACTACAGACTATTGTGGAAATATATCATGATCGCTTTAATGATAAGAAAATTTACGTAGAGAATATTGCATTTAAATACACGCAACAGTTACATACATAGTTCTGATCCCACAATAAGATACAAGTCTTGTGTCGTGGGTATCAGAAACTACGAGAGACTCTTCGGTGTCGCAAACAGCCAGACAGATTTTGATTCTAACCTGTCTATAAATTATTATACTTGATTTCTGAGGCTTATGTACCTAAAAAGTGGCCCCAATAGTATCTCCTTCCGTCTTTGAATTTAAAACTACAATAATAACTAAGATACCAAACTGCCTGTCTTGAGGCAAAAAAATAAATAAAGGGATAACTTGTAATGTTTTTGTTAGACGCCCAGCAAAAACACAATCGTAAGTCTTTCATACTTATTTGTTTTTATTAATTAATAATAGGATTAAATATACGCGTCATTTAAGAGAATCTAGTCAGGCGGCATTAGGTGACAGAAAATGAGACAACTGGACAATTCCCATAATACGAGTTATCTTTGGTATTTATAAAGGTGACTCTTAATTGTGTAGATATTAGTATTTAGTACCACGAGTAAGTTCTCTTGCATTAGTTATAAGTCATTAATTGGTAATTTTTCGTCTCCAATTACGTAAAAGTATTTTGGAATGATAAAAGAATCACTTAAATAAGCTTCGATCAAATATATGTGTGTGTAAGTGTATATTTGATCGAAGTAAATAAGTTATAAATAATTTGAACTTGTTATTAAATTGGTTTTATTACGGACTTTATAAAAATTAAAAATACATTCCTCCTACGGCAGTGAAAGTAAATAATTATGTAAAAAAATGTTCTAGAATAATTATATTCTTCAATAATAATATAAATACATATTTGCGAAACGAATCGGCATATTATGTATGAAAAACTTAAAACTACTTAATTATTTAATCACTTTTTTACGTATTTCCTCCATAAGTAATAGATGAAAATAAATTTAATGACTTAGATACAATGTTGGAGTAATTATGTTTTTTTAATTAAACTTAAAGTAACAAAAACTCATTTGAAACTTCTGAAACAATATTAATTTATATGGCTTCGCTACAGAATTACTTGGAACAAAATTAGTTCATCTTTGCATAGTGTAAACAAAGTCCACTCACCTTATTTATAAATGGCCATTTTAATAAATACCGGAGTATAATTATAGAGACAGCGCATTGAATTCAGAAACTCGCGTTTTAATCACATAATTAAATAACATCAATTTCAGGGGAATTATGTCGACGTAAACAAATTATTTATTAAAAAAATAAAATTTATATCTGTTTATTTGCATTCAATACCAGTAATCCCCGCAGAGTAGGCAGAGATGTATTTCTGCATCCTCGTTTCATTAATCATGTTTAAATAGTAAATACCCACGTATTAAGGGACAAGTGTATTGCCGTTTTTCGGGCACATTTAAAAACTCCTTGCCGGAACCGTGACCTTTCGATCGAACGACACACTTTTTTGCCACCAAACCGTTGATTATTTTTGTATACTTGAAACTAATATTATAAAACTGATATTATTCAAAAGCTTAAGCCGACATTTAGGATTTTTTTTCTGGCTTCAAATATGGAATGACTACTCGAACTATAACTGTGTTTCTCAAAGAGTTTTAGCTACTGCATTGAGAATTATTAAGAATTGAGTGGTAAATATTGTTTAGATACAAACTATATACATAATTATGGCGGCCATGACAGCGTTTCTTTACTTTGTTTCTATTGTGGCTCTACTCCTGTGAAACCAGTCAATGAACTTTCTATCTAATAGCCCATAGATTGATACATCCACTTCTTAAATTGGCGGTTACATCGTTTAAGTAATACTTCATTGTACTTAAACACCGTGGGATTCGATTAAAAGTTCTGTTATTTCATGCTTCATCTCATCATGCAATCATTTTAGAACTTGTTTTTATGCGGATGTTACTTAATCATGATTTATTAGAATGCGCTGTTTGTACATAATTGGTAAGGCGATGAATAACATTATGCAATTATAAACGTATAATAATTATGTCAAGAACGGTAAGATAAACAAATGCCTATGCTGTATTTGTAGTGTTGATGATGGAAGTTAACATGTAATGATAATATCGATATATAATTACGAAGGATTAAATATATTCTGTACGTTTATACCACAAGCCGAAAAAAACTGTTGAAGGCGCTATTTTGAATGTCTTGAATCATTTGGCGTCCGTTAATCGGCTATTACCTTAATATCTTAAAGCTGTTCTGCTACTGCTGAATCCTTAATGATCCAAGTTTTTTTCTTTCTGATTATCAATTGTTAATGGTTTTCTAGTAGGGCTGTTCCTGTCTGTTTAAATGATTGTGCCTTTAATAATTCTGGCATAACCAATAGCAACAGTTACCGATGGTCCAATTGAACATTTTAATCTTTATTAATATACATAGATAATTTGGGAGATAAATGCTCGACAATGGTCGCATACATATATTTAAAGGAGTCAAAATATACTTTATTATGCTTCATCAACTAAAATAATAAAGGTGTTAAGTATCACACCATAATTAGTTCGACATCGGTCACTGCAGTATTATTAGAAATTAGCATTCACCTTGCATCGCAAAGACTTGGCTTTGAAGTCTTAGTCTTAGGTTACTAATCTCCGCATATTCTAGGACAGTGATTCATCTTTGATTTCTTAGTACCGTTCATCATTGTTTTTAATAGTATTCATTATTCAAATTTTGCATTGTCTAGGTTTGAGCTGAGAGATTATTCGATTTTGCTTGCGTAAGTCTTCCATTTGGCTTATTATTTTCTATTCATATTACAACACTGTAACAGTACCTAGTTGTTGTATAAATATGGTCTTTGAAAAGCCTACTTCCAGAGAAATAAGAGGAAATCAAAAAACTTAACACACAACCAGGAAGACTGGTCATTCACACATTTTTTTAATGCCTGTTCTCGCTTGTAAAACTTTATTGCTAGGATTTTAGCCGATATTCATCATTGACAGCTTTTATACAATCAATTGCTAGTTACGGTTAGTCTGTAAGGTTGAGAATTGGCCTTCGTCTCCTTCCTTACCTAGTGCGGCAATATGGAGTCTATATGAGTATATTATACCTAAGAAATTATATCTTAAAAACTTGCAAGCATGCAGTTCACCTCACAATGACTTTCGTTCACCGTTAAGGTCCATAATAAATTCTTAAAAATACTAATTTTACTTGTAGCTTACGGTTGATGATGACTTTAATTTGAAAAGAAGACAATTGCACTATTCAGTCACAAAAATAAAATATAATTGAGTGCCAAAGTTGATGAGGCTATTAATAAACTTTAACTCTATTTTCTTCGTTGTAATATGCACGCATTATTTGAAAATAAACTGTTATAAACATTTTATATGGATGAATAGAAGTAGTTGCGGTTTTTGTAAGATAAAGAGTGTAATACAACGAATTAACCGTATATCTGCACAGTAGTCGGGAATTAAACTAATATAACCACTTCTATAAAAATATTGTTAAAATAAAGAAAAGTGTCATGGACTTTTCACAGTATTTTTGTTTACACAAAACACATGTACATGGACATTTCATCAGTCGAAACAAGGTAAAATTGCAATTATCATTACCTAAATAAAAGAGGAGCTACTCTCCTGTACCAGTACCAAAAAAATATGTTGTTAGGAAAATGAGTGACATTGCCATATGTTCATCAACATCTTGTTTTTTGTTTATTCCCGCCGTGGTGTTTTTAGTTAACCTTTTATTATAAGAAGCCTATATAAATATCAATAAAAATACATATACCTATCGGTATATTTTTATTTCTTGAAATGTATTAAATTTACTATGGTTGACCATCGTCCTTATATGAATACGTCGATGAACGGGTACGATAATAACTTCGTTATTAACAAAGATTATTTATAGAATTAAACGAAAATGATTTTATAATGATATTGAGGCTTAGTCTAACGTGTGCCGAGTCACGTACAGCGCTCGGCACACCTAACTCTCTAATATGGGTAGTGCTAGTGCACCGGTAGCCATGTTTGCATTCACAGTCGCCATCTTAAGCTGAATCATTCGCGCGCTTGCCTTTTTGTTGTCTATGGAAGCGCAGGCCAAGTGGCTTAGTAACTGATTTCACTATATTTTTTCATGTGGAAATGCTTGAACTTTTACGGATTTAATTAATCAAGGTTTTAAATGTATTTGGTCTATATATGTATATTTGACAACAAAGTCATTTTAGAAAAAGTTTATGGAGAACGCTAACTTAAGTTGGTTTCGGGACACTTTTTGAATCAAAATAGACAATTGGCGATTGACATTTACAATGGTATATTGATACTTGTACTACTAATGGTAGTATAGACTTGTTTCCGTTGAGGCAGTGCGTCCTGTCCTCGACCAGTGGGTGGACAGGCGCCACGGTGCGGCGACGTTCCGCCTGACGCAGGTGTTGTCGGGGCACGGATGCTTCGGCCACTACCTGTGTCGGGTGGCTCTGAAGGAGGAGTCGGCCGTGTGTCACCACTGTGACAACTGCCCGGACGACACAGCCCAGCACACACTACAAGAGTGTCCAGCCTGGGAGATGGAGCGCAGCGCTCTCCGCGCTATTGTTGGTGGCGACCTCTCGCTCCCGGCCGTCGTCTCTTCGATGGTCGAGAGTCCGAGGTCGTGGCGAGCGGTGCTCTCCTTCTCCGAGCACGTCATGTCGCAGAAGGAGAGCGCGGAGCGGGATCGTGAGAGAAACGATCCCACCCGCCAAAGACGTCAGAGAAGGAGGCGCCGGGTCAACAGAGATAATTAGACCCGGCGCCCTGCCCTGTGGCAAGGGGGCGTTAGAATCCCACCACGGTATCCCCTGCCTGTCGTAAAAGACGACTCAAAGGGGCCCTTGGGGTCGCTGGGCGCGCTGCGGGGGCGGCGCGCCCTCACTGAAAGTGACCCCGAGAGGGGCGGCGGCACTGTGGCCTGTGTACGTCGCGGGCGCCCATCAACAACCCGGGCGCCCGAACCAAGCTAGTGGGGGTGCAACTGCGCCCCCTACACACTCCGAGACGGCCGAGACAAATACGTCTCGGAGGCGCACCGGGCGGCTGCGGCATTACGGTTGGCGCTTCTCGCTAACGTACCGTGGTCGCCCCACTCGGCGCGGAGATGGCCACCGGGGGGTTTTGGTCGGTATGCCGGTTTAGGGATATTGTTAGGGACCCAGCCCGGCACTAACATCTGCGCGGACATGACGTCGCCGCGCGCCGGGCTGGAAGACCGGTGACCCCGACATACGCTTCCCGCCCCCCCTCCCCCGGGGCTGGCGGGAAGTAGAGCCATAAACAGCTTTCCCCTCGAGAACAAAAAAAAAAAAAAAAAAAAAGTATAGACTTGTTTACAGTGTACTTAGTCATAAACAGTTTTGATTGTGGCAGTAACAAGTCAAGTTCCAAGTTTGTTTTTCTTAATGGTCATAAATTTTAGCGCGTGCGGAGTAACTGGCGTTGACCGTCTATAATAGGATTTTGTGGCGGCCTGTACATGTACATGTGAGTTCGCATTAGTGCGGATTCCTACAGCTTTGATTTGATTAATGTAACCCACGCTCTCTGCGTCCACAAGATTAACGACGGATAAATTTCGAACAGGCATAGTCACTATCCCTATATCCAACTCATACTCTATGATGATTCGACACCAGATGAAAATTACTGGCTACCATTACTTTTAAATCGTTCTTTCTCGATATTGGAATCATTCTAAAATGTGCAATTCATCTCATTTAAGGTCGATTGTCTCTTTTTCTTTCTCTTTCTCTTTTATATGGAAAAATATTTGTTATCACTTAATACTGTTGTGGTTTATACCACTCGCGACAAAAGATAAAACCTTTGTGAAACCAGTGTGAATTATTGTGACGCGTTGTTTATTTATAAGCTACATTAGTATCGCTATAGCCGTGCTGTAGGTTAGCTTGGCCGTTGAAATTGATTGTGTATTTTTAACCCAGACAGTTTTTTTTTAAATATTGATTAAGGAACTATTATAATATTTAAAATTAAGTATTTGAAAGTGAAGATGTTTGAATTTTATATAACATGTGTTCAACATAAGGTCGAGTTACGTCGATATTAAACGAATTGTCAGCGTCGATTCCTGTTTTACCAAGGCTCCCATAATCTTGAAACCTTGAAGACAGGTTGCGAGTCTCCAAGGTGTTTTAAATTTTATTTAAAACCTTTTTAAAACTAATGGTCTCTTCGCAAGATAAAACTGTACCTCAAAAGATGAAGGTGAATTATTAAAAATAAATAAGTTGACTGTTTGTTATTTACTATCTATCCTCCTCATTAGTGTACAATTATTATGATTACATCAATTTTCGGTAATTTAAATATAATTATTTAGCGATTTTAATGTCAAACGATATTTAAGCTAGTCTCCATTAACCTTCTTGATTTTCTCACCTTACCTTGTGCTAGAGAATAGATTTGAGGTTCCTGAAAAGGTATAATTGTTTTAAAAGTATTCAAATAAGGTCGCCACGGCATTGACTAATGATTTCAGCTTTGTGTACAAACTGTATAACTGAAAAATACCCAGCTGAAGGCTGTTAATTTGACTTTCAGATTATACTTATCGCCGCGTAGGTAAAGACCACAGCGGGATTCGTAAAAACCAGAAAAGTCATTGTATTTTCGAGCCATAGACCGTTGAAATTCATTATAATGAATAATTATAGTAGTAGTCGTATAGAAAGTAAATTCAAGGCTTTTAAAGGACGGCGAAGTTGAGTCTCGGATTGATTGCAAGATACATTTCATACATCGAACATTCGTCCACAAAACCAGCCGAAATGACTCATTAAATCTTGAGTGACAGGTCCACCCGTCCAGTTGTTTTGTAGGTCATATTTAGATGTAGTTTTCGCCGCAATGAATCCACCATCCATTATTTGTCACTACAAAAGTGTACCATACGAACATGATTTTCATTTCATTCCACTGTTCCGGAACTTGATTTACGACGTGTTGAATCACGGATGTTGCATTGTGCTAGTTTTTATATACAACATTGAAAACTTTAATGTTTCTGTGATGAAACTAGTTTTACGAGACGAAATCAAAACAAATTTTAATGGTCCTTCAGAGTAGGATGTATTGTGATCATTTTTCCTGGTGTATGAAGCGCGGAGCTAGCCAAGGCATTCGATGATAATGTCGCAATAAAACTGGCCCGAACCCAGTTTTTAGTTTTATCTTTATACAGGTCAATGGTTTCGTATCCGACTGGGTTGAACGACACCGGATCGATCTAAAATTAGTCCGACCGAAATTCTGGACTTTGGTTGTTAATTTAATAACCTGTGTGGGTGTTTTTTTGGAAATCTACGTTCCGCACAGCTTAGTTGCATTATTTTTCTTGACCTATATGATCTGTTTCCTTTAAACATAACTGTCATAAAAGAAAACAGTCAAAAGAACATTAGGAACGGGTTGAATTAACTGGGGAGATTCCACCACGCTTGCAGGTTATGGTTTGATGGGCACATATGACATACACAACTAAAAATATTCAAAACTATGCCTTGAAATAATATATTAGAAATAATGTCTACTAAATTATCTTTGAATATTAATAGTATTTTGACGTATCAATACGCCACTAAAAGGTAATGTACCGTGAAACAATAGACTAACGCTATTGTTGTTGAAATGAGCCATTTAAACCCAGCGCTCGACGAAGGAAGTGTTGCCACAGGGAAAAGAGTTCCGTTTGGCCGCGCATCGTATAGATTACCAAACTTACTTCCTGCGATGGACTAAAATAAACTAATAAGGTAGGCCGGAAGTGATGTGGCCTCGGCGCAGTCTGTAAAGGGCGTAGGTTCGACGCGGAAATATAAAGAAGATACAAATTTACGTATCTACTGTTGGCAGTGGGGACGACTCGCGGTGCCAACCTTGAAGAACTCTAGAACTGTGTCCAAAATATTTTCATTAAATCCAATTGCTGGCAACAAAATACTTTACGATCTTTATTAGTTTGAATCTTTTTAAGGCTCCGGAAGGGCTGTTGTTTTTGTTATTCGATACAAATATAATTCAAAGAATATTAGCAATATTTTAGTTTAAAAAGGTTACTATGTTGAGTGCCAGTATTATTTATGTATATGTTTTTGTTGTGCTGTTAACATATTCAGGAAAAACATGTTACAACTTGTCCGATATAAAATATTGCGTATTCAGATTCTTCTTACCTACTCAATTTTCATTAACTAGACTATGTAAGCATGAAATTTTAATTACCTTATTAGAAGTCAAATCTCTAGTAGTCTCGACCCAGTGGTCACGTAATAACAGCTGACCCATACGGCTCTAATTATACTCATTTATATTCCCCCATAAGGATCGGACAGATGCAAGAAATTTTGAACATATGGTGCTTGTTAATATTTTTCTACCACATGTGTTGACATGTTCGAAGTCAAGGGTTAAACTAAGATTTTAAGTCATTTTGAAACCGCGCGTGGGGTAATTTAAACTTGCATAGCGGGTGTCCTCTCGTTTACAGATGCATCAGCAAAAGGAAAAAGAAAAAAAAACGAAGCTTCGTAATATTACTTTTTTATGAGTCATCATTATTTTAGCGTATACTTATCCACTGTTGGGCTGCTAATTTTAATATATCTAGTATATTGGTAATAGTATTGTATAGTATAATATATTAAGCCTGTAGATAAATAAGAAGTGTTCGAAAAAGAGAACGCCTTATAATATATGTTGGCAATTTTTAACACCGACAACGTAATTAAAACTCAATATTATACAGATTTTTATGCTAATTAAAGTGTTAACATAAATATTAATGAGGTAATGAATAATCAAATATAAATCAAAACTAATTTTGCAATCACTGAACGGCGTATTAAACTCAAATTATTTATAAATTGTAAACACAGCATAGTAATCAAAAATTTATTAGTTTTTTTTACGTTGACCTAATTCCAAAAACCAATACTGATTAATTGTATTTATTAATTTAAAACTTTATTGTACACATTAGATGAAAACTATGAAGTACAGTAGACTAAATTAGTACAAAAGACGGTCTTATCGCACAAGGCGATCTCTTAGAGACAACCATAGATGAAGAGACAAATGAAAGGTAGACATATGTACTTCTGATGCGAAAGAATAAATAAATACACCCAACAGTCACATACATAGTTCAGATCCCACACTAAGATACAAGTCTTGTGTCGTGGGTATCAGAAACTACGAGAGACTTTTCGGTCTCACATACACCCAGACCCGAAACAAATATTTGTGGATCACACAAACATTTGTCTCGGTGCGGGGATCGAACCCGCGGCCTCTCGTTTCGCGAGATGGTGTCTAGCTAACTGCGCCACGGGGCTGTCAAAGAAAAAAACAAGGGCAAAACATTGTTATAATATTGTTATAATATATTTTGACGATATAGAATTGTGTCATTTGAATTTAGGGTACCCTTTATAAAGAACATTATAGCGCATGTTATCGGGTATATAGATCATGCTCCCCTGGTGGCTACAGTCTAATTTAATGTTTTTTGTTTGGGTGTTTGGTGATAAAAATAGATAATATATTCGCAATGGCTTATATTGGTTGAGTTATCTCGACGGTCGCGGGTTTAAACCCCAGGCAAAACCCCTGACTTTTCGAAGTTATGTGAGTATTCACAAAGAATTATGACGTACTTTAACGGTGAAGGAAAACAAAAAAGTTTTAGTTAGTTGTTAGTTAGGAATTTTTTAGGTGTGTAGTCCGCCAACCCGCACTAGGCCAGCGTGGTGGACTAAGGCCTAAACCCTCTCAGTTGTAGAGGAGGGCCGTGCCCAGCAGTGGGACGTATTACAAGCTGATGATGATTATGATATTGGTTGTTGAATTCATTGAGACGTTATCCACGAATGACCAAGCCCTTCATATAAATTTAAATTATCTTTTAGTGCATGGAAGTGGTAATTGAAATAGGTGTTTTAGGAAAATAATATTATTTTTTTTATTCTCTGTAGGATTAAAATTATAGGTTTGTTTGTTTAACCTACTTACATCTATATTAAAATTTTACATATTTTTAAATTGTTTAGGTAAAAGACACACACTGCCTTTATTCAAGGTCAAAACAAAGTACTAGGGAGAACGTAGCAAAAAGAAAAATGGAATTTTATCAATTTTGTACTCAATTAATTTTCATTCGCCGAACAAGGCCAAATACATAGGTATAAAATTATTTTCGTATCTTGTTGCTCGGCGTGTTTTCATGTTTGTCATGTACATACATATGCCGAATGTATTTTTTTGTTCTTCATTTATCTTTAACGTCATTTGCTTTTTAATACCATCTGTTGGGTAGAGATCACTTAAAAAGATGACTCCAAATTGTACTATGCGCGTAGTTGAAAGTTTTTTTTTGTTTTTTCATTGTTATCTTAAATTATAGATGTTGCAGAAAAGAATCAAGAGCAGGAATCCTTTGAGGGTCGTAATGTCATTTCAATTCATTCAATTCATTCACAAGTCTAACTGAGGGAATATTTTTTAAAATGTTTTAATTTACCTATCTCAATGCCATTGAAGTTTTCATTTCCAATATAAAGTAGCACGTAATTAGCATAAGCAATATAATGACAGTTTTTATATAATGCACTCTGCGAATTTTCATAAAATTTATTTTAAGAAGCATTCAATGTCTCCCAGAACATCTGGAATCTATTTCGAGTCAGGATGTGTTGCTAAGATTCCATCTCAAACGGATTCATTTGTTACGTTGTCATTACACAAACAGACCGTTCGAGAATCAACACGCATATTTTTCGTACACTGACGTATTTCATATACATAATTTTATAAATAAATACACCCAACAGTCACATACATATTTCTGACCACACATTAAGTTAAGTACACTTTTCGGTCTCACAAATACTCAGACCCACAACAAATATTTTTCGATCGCACAAACATTTGTATTGGTGCCGGAATCGAACCCGAGGCCCCTTATTTCCAAAACTGGTGTTAAGCCAACTACGTCACGAACGCTGTCAAGAATAATATGATATAAATTAATGTATGTTTTTTTATTATTATTATTTCATACATGTCCATTAACATTACTGCCTCAGAATTCAATTGAACCTATAACAAATTGCCGGGCTTTTCGCCAAAGGTAATCTGGTAGTTAGACTATCCCTGTTATTATATGAATAAAAATTCTTATTTAACCGCAATGTAGCATTTGAATTATCCATAGTTATTAGAAAACTGGTTTGACGGCGTCACTATCGCAGGATCATACTTCGTTTTGCTGTCAAATTATCATAATTGCTCGTTGATTTGCTCATTGTTCTGCTTTTTGTTCGCGTCGCGTAACAGCTTCGTTCATGTAGTAATTAAAACACGAGGTAATATATACAATCATGAGACATTTTAACTTCACTAAGTGTAATCAATAGCTTCTAGAAACAAATATATAATTCTCTCATCCAAGAAAGGATTGAAAATGAAAACAGAATTTGTACAATTCAATTTCAATATAGATCAATTTAGGTCATTTTTTTGAGCAGTGTTTATCGGCTACAGACTCCTATCTTGTCGATCTTGGACGTTAGCTTTTCTAAATGATAATTATCGTGACCTATAGAAACAACTTCTATCCAATGCCTCTATTGGACTTTAACGTGATCTTCTAGCTCTTGCAAAGAAAATGGTTCCCATACATGATACCGAAGTAATCAAACTGGCGGATTTGATACTGAATACAGACTGATCCCCGAACGCAACAAAGTTAAGGTCATTTACAACTTGCGGTTGGTATCTATGTATGTGAATAATGTCATATTACTTGCTAATTGAGCCTTCGGCCATCTCTCTAATTGAATCAGTCAGTTTACATCGGTTTTCTATAAGAAAATGGTACTCTCCTGGTAGAGGCACGAATTATACACGAATTATATTCTGCCCATATACGTAGAGAGTTTAGATCTTAGGCCACTACGCTGTCCTAGTGCGGTTTGGCGGAGAGCACTTATATATCGGAATTGATTTTACTACGCGTTTCTGCCAATAAATTTTTGTTTGTTGGTAATCACGTGGCGCTCACTTGAGTTCTCCATTTATTGTTTAATTTAATCTGTATCGTTAACACACATGTATGCATATTAAGTATATTTACTGTGACTCACTAATGGTATTGATAAATATTTTTTTGTATGATACTTTATGACATTTGTAATATTATATTGTACTCATCATACATATGTAAACTTTACAAGAGTTAATTCATTTGAAATTCACTTACGAACTGCAGCAAAAATATATAAGGATTAAACTAAAGGATCTTATTAAAATAGAATGTATACCTACATCATGATCAGAGTCTAACACTTTTAAAGTCCAAAGGGATTAGATTTTCTCGGGTAGACTTTATATAATCGTAGTCACCTCAGAAATTATTTGTAGAGGAATCTAAAGTGTGCAGAATTCACGACGTTTTCCTTCGCAGTTCGTGTATATACCAACATAAATATTATCGTTAATAGAATTAGCAATAAATAGATAAAGATCGGTAGTCGTGATGGCCTTGAGGTTTAGGTACGCGGTCGAGCATTTCGACGGTCGCGGGTTCAAACCCCAGGCACACACACACCTCTGACTTTTCGAAGTTATGTGTGTATTCACAATGAATTATCACGTACTTTAACGGTGAAGGAAAACATCGTGATGAAACCTGCACACCTAAAAAAAAAAAGTTCTTAGGAATTTCTTAGGTGTGTAGTCCGCCAACCCGCACTAGGCCAGCGTGGTGGACTAAGGCCTAAACCCTCTCAGTTGTAGAGGAGGCCCGTGCCCAGCAGTGGGACGTATATGGGCTGATGATGAAGATAAAGATCGTCTACCATCTTCAATCCTCTTCTATTTTCAAACAATATAAGCCACCACCTATTTTCATTTTGAAAGTAAACATGTTAAATCACTCGTAGATGTTGAACTTAATTAGATAGCGCTGTTCATACACACTTGTATCCATTACCAACTACAACCAAATCCTTGAATTAACAACCCACTAGGTTATATGGACATAAACCAGTTACATGATGTGTGATGCAATTCGGCAGCGTTAGTTTATTTTAATTTCATTCTGTAAGATAATGTGAACCGTATTTTTATTAGATAAGGACGAATTTGGAACAGACAACCGTGATCCGCATAACAGTAAAGATTCGAATGCATTGCAACTGGTTTGAATCGTGTTCATTTTTATGTTTGTTATTGGAGTATCTCTAAAACCTTTTAGTTGTGTTTTAAATTGACACGATGTAATACAAGTATTATAAATAAGTGCGTAATGGCTTAGAGGCGCGATTTGTCGAGCACACTACACATTAGGTTCAATTCCCAAGCACACCCCTCTGATATTTTGGAGGAATGTGCAAATTCGCGAGAAAACCTGCACTTATAAAATTTCTTTAACATTTTCTTTGGGCCATGTGAAGTTCTCCAAAGCAGCTCCGACCCTCATGCTGCATCTACATAGACTATTATATAAATATGAAAAGTTTAGGTATTTTATGTTGGTATCGTAACAAAAAAAACATCAATGACACATAATCACATTAAGAAAACAGAAAAGCATAGCAATAAAAGATCGAATCGGGTCATTTAAGAAAAATATAATCTTGTTAGGTACGATACTTGGTTGATAACTCGTCTGCATCCGTTGCTGATTCATTAAGGAAACGGTATTCGCAACATTATAACCATACGACTAGAAGGCTCAGTCAAATCACTTTCAATAGGTTCTCAATAACATATCATATTTGTATTCCATTCGCATTTAGTAAGAAAATAATTTAATGATTTTATAATTTTAGTTCAATTTCAATTTCCTATCCTAGAAATTTCGTTCGTAGACAGTGGTTCCATAAACATTCTACGCTTAAAATATTTATGCTGACAGTTTAATTATAAAGCAAATTCACACAATATTCCAGTTTAAAAAATACATACAGTTCCTAGAGCTACTATCTTTGCGACGTCTCATATTTATAGAATTAAATATATATTTCGGTTCCTTTAATATATTTTATTGGTTTTCTTGTTAGTATATTTGGAGTTTTTCATAGCATTATATTTCCCTCAAATAGGCAATCGATAAACGCGGTACACCTATTTTTAATTAAAGATTATATTGAAGTAAACAAGGAAATAGATTCATTAATTCGTGTAACGGTAACATGTACGATTGATTAAATGCAAGGATTTTAATCCAATGTATCCATGCAATCGGAATAATTTGTTCGCTGGACTTCGCGTCTACCATAAAACAGATTGATGGACGCTAATTAACCGAGTGCACTTGGCTTTGCACAGCATTCAGGAGTTGGCATTCGCATTTAAACAGAAAATACGTATATAGGTTGCGTGGAATATGTTTACAATAATGATGATGAAAATAATAATAAATTAATCATCAGCAAAATTCCAGTTTTCCTCAATCAGCGTTGTTCCATTAATGGTGCGATTCTTTTCCGTTGTTTACAACAGATTTATATTATAACAAATATATTTTTTAAACTTTACCTAAAACTGTACAATATTCAATATACATGTCATTACATCATCATTTTAAAGCACTTGACGTCCTTTGATAGAAAAGAGGCAAAGATATTGACATGTCCTATTAGAAATGCATTCAATGACCTTTATAAGAGGTCGTCTGTCCATCGTGTATATATTGTTTGTTGTCCCTCGTAGCGATTATCTCCTCATTTCAAAAGCCTTATCGGTCAAGATCATAATAACAACAGTTTACTACCAAAGTAATTGCTGTTAATTTGAAATTTTCGCTAGTCTGTAAGCTCAACTAGATTTTGTCAATAAACTAGGTCTATCGTGAATGTGTAAATACACATCAGTCTGTCCATTTGAAGGCACTGGCGTTATTGTATGAGCATCCAAGCCCACAAGAAAATCATCAACACAGTGTGTTAGAATCAATTGGTTCCATGCCGTATCAATTTTATCAACATAGCACCTCGTACGTGTTCGTTTAGATTTGAAGTTACATAATTTCCTGCAGTTGGTTATGTAACATTGAGACTAATGTACGTGCTCGCTAGCCATTATGATATTGGCCTTTAGACCTCGCGTACTGATTAGAGTCTGAACTTGAAAGGGATTTGACCTTTACGAGTCGCGGGACTAACGTTACGAAGCAATTTTTTATTATGACGGTTCGATATTTAAAAGCAGTCTTTGGAGTGTTTGAGTCCTTGCTGTACTTAATGGACTTATCAGTATTCAATAAAATAACGCCAACTTAAATTTGAATTTACTATTCCCAAAGTATTTCAAAAACATGATTCAATTTTTATGGTTCGATTACCCGATTCTTTGTACATTTGGCAAAAGGCACTGTTGGCTTACCCTGAAGGCTGCTTGCTATGAAAGTTAAATTGATATCTTGGTATAACTTTTTAAATTATTTTGTCTGTCAACGTCTGTTTCCTTTGACCTTTTTAAACGTTAAGCAATAAATTTATTTATCGTCAGGTCATTTCCCTGTTTAAAGTTTATTGTTCTCATAATACATAAATAAAAGTATAAATTTTATATCATTAGCTTTATATTTTTTTATGATGGTGACTTATTTGAGTTTAGGCTATATAAAACTGTTTAAGTGAATCTCTTTTTTTATTCAAATTTACAATTTCGATATTTTTTTTGTGTTTTCATAGCACATTCTTTTAAATGAATAGTTACATAGTGAATATTATTCCCGAAATGTTTACTTAAAGTCACAAATTAGAGGTGTGTGCTTAGGATATAAACCAGTATTTGTAGAGATGGTTTCAACAAACCGAGCGCTTTATCCTTTAGACGCTCACGCGCTTTTTTCCAAATAGCTTCCCATAGTAATGCGATTATTGTAGTTTCCGTGAACGTGAAAAACCTAGGTAAATACAGCTCGGCGATAATTCTACTATCCTACTGACATCAGTAAACAGTACCGAGCAATTGAAAACATGTGTATTAAAACGATGTTTATATTCAGCTATGGCGTCCCAAATGTTGTGAAGAACAGTTTATGTTCTTATCCTGTTCTAGATTTCGATTTAAACTCTACTGATGTAGATTGATCTGAAAACTTAAAACAAATAAGATTTTAAACTGGAAATCAGGCTAAAAGAGATCCAATTTATTTAGCTCTTTAAAACAAAAGTATAAATCAAAGAACAAGTGCAAGCTATTTTGCCCTCGTGAAAGTAAGTAAAAGTAAGATTTCTTGCTATGTCTATTGCTATACAGGGTGTATTCAGACCATAATCGGAAACTAAGGCAGGTAATAGCTAAGGTGATTACAAACCCCTTGGCGTTAAAGAAAATGCCGACCAAAAATAAAAAAATTGAAGTTTTCCTAACAACCACATACTTTTTATACCTATGGTTAATGTATATTTGTCACTAAAGTCATAAAGCTGATAGTTTCAGAGATTCATACAACAAAATTTACTGACATGGTCCATCCAATTAGTGACCTGAAGTGGTAGTCAGTGGGATAGCGTAGGACCGATAGTTTATGGCGTAGAAAGGGTTTCGAGTAGAGGCAACGAACTGGTGAGAGCACTGTTGGACGTCCATTCACAAAATTGTATGATGAAATAGTAAAAATCGCGAATGTATGTATGAAGTCTTTTTAGGCACACGGCTTTCGTATGCCCAGTAATGGAGCTTTTGTAGCTAATGACGGCGTAAAAGTACTGTAGCGTTATACTCATAATGTCCATACATACAACTTTCTTTGTTATTCACGAGATAAAGGAAAAATAACTTGAACAATAACCATGAATGACGTCACGTATGTCTGCGTGATATTGCATGCTTTATATCAACTGTGACCCGAGCCAGGGTCAATGCTGTGGATTTTGCTATACATTGTTTCATTTAAATCGATACTGATTCCCGAGGTGCGCATTATTCTACTGAAAGTTCAAGGTGAGAGTTCGCGTCATGTTTCCCTTCTGTACCTAGTGCTTCATTTAATTTGAGAAGGTTCTGTGCCTCGTTGTGAATTTGGGTAACATTTGAAGGCATCCATTAATAAATGTTTGGCAAATTCACATTTGGAATGAACTCGAAGGAATTTCAACTAAAATATTTTGTTCTTTGTAAATAAGTACTTCAAGTACATATCTGTGAATGGTAAAGCAATATAATACATATTATAGGATTTAATTATATCGCCAAATGAACCACAACACTGTTCGAGGTAAATTGCTAGGTTAAATTGGTTTGTCAACACATCAGTAACGTTCATTGGCGTCATTTTACGACTTAGTTACTTTAGAACTACTAATTATATAATGCTAATGTATGTACTAAATACTGTGATTTCTCCTTCGTAAGGGTATCCATAATTCTTTTTTTTTTCACTCTAGCTCAGGGTATTTTTATTTTTGAAAAATGTCTTCATAAGCTCATAATTTCCCAGCTAATGTCCATTTCAAACTAAATTTCTATGCATCGAATTCAAATAATACTTAATGTAACAAAATTATGATAATTTTATTCCGATTGGAGAAAGCGGAGGAGCGTGAAGTAATACTCGACTTGGATTAACACAGTTCACATTGGTCGTAGATGTTTTACTATTTTCTACTGCAATTGGACTATGTCCAAGTCTTCGTAAGACTTTTACGTTTGAAGCAGTTTAAAAACGATTTAAATGTTTTATTGAAACAAATTTTTAATACGAGTGTTAAATAATCAAGCTCGTCATAGCTTTGTGTTGCCTATGTCTGGTTTCCATTCCTTTTACCATTTTCACTTCTCTTCATCGTTGAGTTTTCTGTTTTTTATAAAATCCTGTATAAAAAACATTATCTCCTCCCTAGCAAATTGATTACATTTCTCTTGTAATTAGCAGCCACGTTTATTTTAAGTCCTGTAAGTAATGCAGTACTGATAGCTCTTGTATAATCTTCGTTTTTAATTATTGTATTTTACGTGTATCATATCTGCACATATTTGCCACAATACCAACAAAAAATACCAACCATCTTAAAACGTGGGCGATATAAGGTCGTCATTTATTAAAACAGCTGTTTGTTACAACAAAACGATATTACAAGGTTATATTTAATTCAAGGATAGACAACAAATCCTATGACTTCCTCAACAGATTGAAATGGTATTAGTAAGGCAAATATTTGTAAAACTATACCTATTAATGTGTATGAAAATGGAACGTGCCTTCCTTTTTGTTGTACTGAATATTTTGCGAATGCGATAACGAGACTTGACCTACAATGAAGCGCGATAATTATTACAGCTATTACAAGTGTTACTGCCGTGTACAATTTATATTGGGATTTACATGTTTATAAAAGGATGTAATAACTAGGTTTTTAAGTCTGATTTCAAACGCTACACTGAATCTATTACAAGGTTGCAAGTATAATGGAGACAATCTAGATATGAAACTGTAGGAATAACAATCATCATTCTATATTTGTGTATCCCATGAACCTAATTTCCTTGTAAGTGCGTTGATAATACATTATTCGCGAAAATAATTCATTCGACAATAATGTTTGACCAGAAATTACAATAAGACAACTTTGGTATGTGTGCCAATCTATGAGATGGATTAAAAGGCTCTGTTGTTTTAACCATCATCATCATCAACAGCCTTTGTCACGTCCACTGCTGGACATAGGTCTCTCCTTTGGTACGCCACTGGGATCGATCTTCGGCCCTCCTCATCCAGCCGCTGCCAGCCACCTTGCGGATATCGTCACCCCACCTAGCCAGAGGGCGTCCTCCACTACGGTTGCCGAGCCGTGGTCTCCACTTCAGAATACGTTTCCCGCAACGGTTATCTGTTCTGCGACAGATGTGACCTGCCCACTGCCACTTCAAGTCGCTAATCCTTTGAGCTAACCATTACTTTTTTTAATTCAACGAAAAACTCACATTAATTACAAACAAAATTAACCTTATAAAACGTGTCCCTAGGTTACCTACTGTCGATTTTACATCATTGCACAGAACATGAAGTAATTGCTTGGCGCAATCGAATAGTTAATTAGTTACAACAAATGACACGTCTGCCCTACACATACAAAGCGAGGTCGTGAAGGTTGTGGTTACGTGGTCACTTAAGCTAATTATACTTAATCACATCTATTATTTTGTTCAAATATACATTGTTATATACTCGTCTTCTTGTATTTTAAAATGGTATTACGTGCTATTAATTTTAGGACATTATCAGTTAATATGCCAAATCTTCTCTGACATATACTTATACCACACTTACGTTGAGTTAGAATACTTTAGTCCTTCATTCGGTTGCAAATTTTTGAAAATTGTGACGTTGAGAAAGTCTGCCTCCTGAAGAAAATCAGAACTATATTAAATTTTATGTATCTGGGGACTTACATGACTAAACTTCGTATCTTGTACATACTTTAATTTTTGGTGCAATATCAAAACTATGAAATTAATAGGTATTTTTCATATGAATTGTCCATCGTCACCAATATCTGATTGTACTCATGAATGCTAGCACCTTCAGTAGAATCTTCAACAATCATTCTCACTCCTAAGCTATAATAAACAAGTTAATAACATCCAAATTCACCCGTTTTTAGATAAAATTCCATCCGGGTTATGTATATTAGATAATTAAAATTCTTAATTCTATTTACTAAGACATACCGAGTGCATGTTCGGTCGATAATCAAAACCAATATTTCAATAAATTAGTATAATTACCGTAATACATTATGCCATATCAATCGTTGTAGATAATACTAATGGATGTTTGACGTAAATAGTCTCGAAGATCCATCCTAATAATACGCAATAATTGTGTCACATATAGAGACTTCGTCGTCAAGTACAAATTGATTCTGTTTGGACTGCATTACGGTTACCATCAGGAAAAATATTAGCACATAACAATTTTCTAGAACAGTTTAGTATACAGTCATCTTTAGGCAGCATCGTGGCGCAATTGGCTAAACATCAGCATGTGAAACGCCGCGGGTTTGATCTCCGCACCGAGACAAATGTTTTTGTCATCCACAAATATTCGCGTCTGGGTGTTTTTGAGACCGAAAAGTATCTCGTAGTTTCTGATACCCACCCCACGACCCTCGTATCTTAATGTGGGGTCAGAACATGTTGTATGTGACTGTTGGGTGTATTTATTTATTATATTTTATATTATTTTTTTAAATAATAATAGTATATGGTAATTGATTTTGGAAAAGTGTTAGTCCATTGTTAACTTTGCATTGATTTGTATCCATTACTGTCTTCATAATACACATGGTATTATTAGAATGTTCGATCAAGTCGCTGTTTGTGATGCGTCACGTAATAAATTACAATGAAAGTGTTGATATTCCGATCTCGGTTCTATTTGTATCTCATTGAACTTTTTAGCCCTTCCAGAATGTGTGGTTATTGTTGGTGTAATATTTTACGCTGTGGTAGGTATTTGGTGCCTTTTGAGTTTTTGGGTAGGATGATATTTTTTCAATAGCTGTTATAAATTTAAGCGCTTCGTTGATTCCGTGGTGTATGTAAATGTGTATTATACTCGTAATAACGAGAGATGCCGGGTAGTAAGCTAAGTTGAGCAATGTTTCAATTAGTTTATCCATTGGGAAATCCTCAGTAGCAGCACTGAGTCTAAATATGTTCTAGTGGTGCATCCAATAGTCTAAAGTTCGCGATACCTGTCTTTTGGCCTTAGTTTTTTCTCGTGTTCAGACTTAATATATCTCAGTTAGGTTTTTTTTGCTAAAATATCAGATTTTAGACATCGTTTAGAATCATCGAACATCTGTTAAGACACCTACCACTGAATCAGGCAACAGTGTTCAATGTGCATACACATATTTATCTTGGTGTAAGGATCGAACTCAAGGCTTTCGCTTCGTAGATTCTTAACAATTGGGCCATAATCGTTAATGTAAAAAATATAAACGCTAACAAATGATTGCCGTGGAAACTAACATCTATGAAGACGTAGATAATTGAGCAAATTCACAAAGTATGTTTATTCCACAACTTCCGCAGAGAAAGTTTGTCTTTACTTAATGTGTTTCCTCGACAATGTTACGAAGGTTCGACAAACTTTATCATTGCAAATGCTGCTCTAGGAATGATCATTAATATTTATACGTATTTGCTTTGACTTCTCCAACTGTAGACTGACACACAAATATTTGTATTTTCATAAGTTTAGGGTTATTATTTTCGCTTACCTGTATTCGAACCGGCTCTTTATTCAATTCTCAGGTAAAGCGAACCACTATCTTGATTTAAATTTGTTGTAAACACGTTTCTGACACGAATTAACAGTAAAACTACCAAATTTTGACAAAACCTACTTTTTTCATAGCCCTTCTGCTAGCTCGTATATTACTTATCTATGAGATCTTGTTACAATTATGAGCAAAAACGAAACATCTCTTGTGTGGTCACGAATGATAGTTCTGGATATTTGTACTAATCGTATGCGACAATATAAACAATAAATCATTTATTCATATGCCTTCCTGCTTACTAAGGTCACAATAGCGCAAGGCACAACTTTCCAACGACCCGAGTTTTATCTACAACGATTATATTAATAGCACAATAATAATTTAATAACTTTTATTACACATTATTTTGCGTTCATAAATAAGAATGTTATTCTATTTTATGGATTTGATAAAAAGACCTATTTTATGACACTTATTATTGTCTCTGTCCATAAACATCTACAACACATGAATATAGGTATATACATATTTTATTTGTCTTATTTATTTTTTAGCATAGTCACATCACATATATAAACAAATTATTAACTTATTGTTAGTAAAGTATTCTTAGGTACTACGTCTAATATTAGGTATATTAGACGTGAAATTATACAAGTTACATAGCAAAGTGAAGAGAAAAAGAATTAACAGTAATACAATTTAATGGAAATAAACACGATAAAATATTTAGTGTGAAAAAAGTTTGTGATAATTCTATTTACAGCATTGTTTCATTATTATATCTCTTAAGGTGCATGAGGAATTGTTAAAGATGTCAATATTAGGTTCGCGTCTTTGGTCTTTTAATATACGAGTAGTTACTCACAAAACATTATTATTTTCGTCGGTGTAGATACAAGTACACACCTTGTCTACTTCTTCGGAGAAACATGCGACTATACGAGTAAACTATGATGACTTTTACATCTTTTACCGCCCCGTGCCGCAGTTGGCTAGATACCAGCTTGCGAAACGAGAGGCCGCGGGTGTTTGTGAGACCGAAAAATCTCTCGTAGTTCCTGATACCCACGACACTGGACTTGTATTCTCGGTTGGGGTCAGAATTATGTATGTGACTGTTGGGTGTATTTATTTATTGATTGTAATGTAGTACTCGGTAAAGTTCTAGTCTAAGTTTTCACTTACTTTGCCCTTGGGTTTTGTAATCGGAGCTAAAATTAAACGACTTTCAGGTGATTCGTGCGTGTCCGATACCTTTTGTCGACAGATACGTGACGTCACTGTTATTTTCTTATACACGGCGCCACACTAAGAAAGTATTTACACACAATAGGAAATTAGTATTTACTACGACGTGGAATGCGATGATCGTATTTTGTTTTTAAGGAGTTCGTTCAAGCAAAAAGAGATTGAGAAACAAACGAGTACGATCTATAGTCTATATCTTAGTTATATCGTATCGTTGTCATGAGATAGTAGTAGTTTTTTTTGCGTTTTATTGTAGTAAGCTGCAGTGTTAGGCGGTTAGGCCGCGCGCACTTTAGACACGAATTCGTGTCGTACGGTATACGTACGATCGTGGTCATATGAATTGAGTGCGCACACTGTATACGTTTTTATAAGTCAAATGAGCAGTGTCAGGTTAATTAATTTTTCTACGTCCATTTCTTATGTCAAAACGTACGAATGTTTTGTAAAATCCCAACGAGTTCGGATTGTTTTCGGACGTCTGAACTACACGTACGTATACGCACGACTTACTCGCACCCAGTCTGCGCGCTCCCATAGTACTTGGAATGTCGGGATCGTTCGTACGTGTTCGTACGTGTGCGCACGAGTAAAATTCGTACGAAAACGTGTCCAAAGTGCGCGCGGCCTTAGACGTGCCCGCGAGAGGAAGGCAAATTAGCTATTTGATGCGGTTTTACCGTCCCTCGCCAGCATTTAGTATACGGTCCTGTGGTCCTGTGTGTCTCCACTCCAACACTTTTCTGCTCCATCAACCGTCCGACCGTCGGCAGACATGGCCGGCCCACTTCCACATTAGCGTGCTAATCTGTCGGTCAATGTCAATGACTCCGATTCTACACCATTAATATAAACAAAACAAAAAATAGAACCGTTTAGCATAATTGAGAGAACTAATATAACAGATAACTACCGTCTTTTGTCAATTGGATATTGTACCTAATTATTATGTAAATATTCGGCCTTTTTTTTAAATGACCCAACCAATCTTATGTATGAATTGTATAATTGTTATTTATAAGCTAGATCATCATGCATTACGAACATAAAGTACAATTATGAAGGTAATAGCTATTCCATTTGACGTGACAATTGGACTGTTCTATACTCTTATGCATTCAGTTAACAAATAACGATTATATGTTAAGCACTTCCTAATAGTCCAAGGATCTTCCTTATACTTCGTACATACTGCGTCAATGTGTTTGAAATACATATTATTTTCTTCTCTGTTGATCATGAAATGACATAAGTGGATATACATAAACTAACTGTTGTATTTCGCGAAGGATTAAGCAGAGGTGCATTTTTGCAGCCATCTTTCCCCAAATTGCGCTTTTATCGGACTATTCCCAGACTCCCAGCTGCTACTTAGCATTTTCTATTGTAGAAACCCATTAATACTTTGCTCGGCTCGAGAATCGAACCGGGATCTCTAAATCACAAGGCACATGTGCCGCGGAACCACAAGGCAGTCTATAGTGAAACAAATGGTAGAGAAACTTGCATATCATAAGAGTTTTGCACTGAAAACTGCCAAGTCCCGTTTGTGCTAAGTCCTTTCTAAACTTGTTTAGTTTTGGTCTTGGAGGGACCAAGATAGTTGAGAAACATCTTAGTAATATAAGGAGGGGCACTTGAATCCACCGACAACACCTCAAGTCCAGCTTATGAATAGAGGCCGATTGTTCGATTCCCGCAATGAGACAAATGTTTGTGTCGTCAACAAATATTTGTTCTTGTAGTTTCCAATAGTCACAACACAAGACATAACCTTATTATGGGTTCAGAACTGAGTGATCATTACGGTAATTTATTATTGGAATAACGGTGAAGGAAAACATCGTGATAAAACCTGCACACCTAAAAAAAAGTTCTTAGGAATTTCTTAGGTGTGTAGTCCGCCAACCCGCACTAGGCCATCGTGGTGGACTAAGGCCTAAACCCTCTCAATGGTAGAGGAGGCCTGTGCCCAGCAGTGGGACGTATATGGGCTGATGATGATTGAATGACTATTGGAATAGAAGCTATTTTGATCCCAATTCTCCCGCCAAGGCTACATATTGACAAATACTTGTCATATTGGAACGATTGTGTACTTTAGTGGCTTATACAATTAGATTTCGGCCTCTAACAAATCGCATTGTTTTGTCGAACAAAAGCTAAACATATGCTAATGGATGCTAATAGCGCGGGCGTACTCTGTTATTATTAAATATTTTAATGTACTTACACGTCATACATCGTTTACCTTCATTAGCCTAGTGTCTGTTTTTCGCTGAGAAACGTTAGGTCCAGGGTTCCGTTTATTGTATTTTATCGTATGCAAGTTTACTTTAAGTTGCATTTTTTTTCCATATATAAGTATATATTTGTATGTAATTTTACTGAGATACAGCACCGTCCTTAATTTTTAAGCTTATTCCTCTTCTTGCAAGGTTGTCTGAAAGACAGTCTGTATGAAGAGATCGCTCTTAGCGATAAGGCCGCCAGTTTGCATCACCTTTTTTTTGTGCCTACTTTGTACTTAATGTGGTGTCAAATAAAGAGTTTACTATTGTTATTACCATTCACCAGTCAATACAATTGAGTCTCGTAGTTTCTGATATTCACGACACAGGTCTTGTATCCTAGTGTGGGGTCAGCACTATGTATGTGACCGTTGAGTGTATTTATATATATGTATTATATCTTATGATATAATATATTTTTTTATAAGTATATAACGAGATTGTCTAGTTGCTACCGTGGTGAAGTAAGCTGGATACGAACGAGAGGTCTCGTTTTCAATTCCCGGGTCACGCTGGATTTATTAGGGTTTTCTAATAGGTCATTTTAACTCTTTCAGCCACGCTTTTTATTTATTGATTTTATAAATGAAACAAATGCGTATTTAATGTAATTGCGGTTTATTTATAAAGAAAAAAGATATTGTGCCAAAATATCACATAAGGCTTTTGAGGAATATGGTGGTTAGTTTGCTAACCACCATGACGGACGGCATGAAGAATAATGAAAACAAGAGCGCATCAGAACTTATATAAGTTACATATATATTTACGGAGCAAATATGTATATTTATATATTATGTATAGTATATTATATTTAGTATTATATTTAACTTATTATTTATATTTATCTTTGCGGATACAAAGGGGAACTTTACAAGTGCTGCATTGCCATACAGTACGTGCTGGACTTTTTTTAGTGCTGCATTTAGCAAATCTTCGTGAAGTAGATCGCTCTGACTAATCCATATTGCTTTCCGTCCGCAATTCTATTGAAACTATTGGCTTATGACGTTTTATCAAGACATGCAATGGAGAAGACGAAGCAGAGTTATTGAGAGAACGTCTAGAGCTCAAGTTGCATTTCTTTGCCTGAGCTTGTCCTGAGATTCCTTGGAAAACACTTCTACGAACGTCTTTTGTATCTGATTGATCCACTTCTGAATGGTGTTCTTTCTGGAGTTCTCGATATAATAAATAGGAGTTTATGACAGCGCAGTCCAGAAAATAGAAAAAAAATCGATGCCACCATTTATGAGACTTTCTGTCGATGGCATAAGTACTTTTCAATTGGTCGAATTTGTCAACCTAGTTAATAGATTTATTGTATTGTATCATAGCTTCAGGATAAGCTACTTCAGCTACTGTGGAGATGAATCGCCAAGCACAATCACAGTCTGTGCTCCATCATTGGCTTCTTCATGTGATTAAACACTACACACACTTTCACCATCTGAAGAAATGACTTCTAGAAGGACGTTTCGAATTTCAGGTTCATTTAGTACACGCGGAATTCTGAAAAATAACATACAACTACATACATAAAACGAATAAAACAAAACCTACTACAGTCATGGTGGTTAGTAAAGTAACCACCTTTTTATTTACGTAATTTATAAAAATATATTAACGGAAAACTATATTTTATATCATAAATTTACTAATCTAATATTAAATAACAGATAAATACTAAAACAATTATATGATGAACATTCTTACCTTTATTATTGAATTTTAAAATGTCCCGTTCTAAAAATAGCACTGGACTCCTTTTTCAAATATTCGATTAAAAATAACCGTCGCGTTTTTGCGTAAAATTTTTGTAACACACGGTTAACAATTATTCAATGAACTATAAAAGAACAGCACATCTCCCAAAGATGCCGTGGAAATATTTTTTTGACAACTGAAAATATGTGGTTTTAAAACTAACCACCGAAGCTGAAAGAGTTAAGAAGCAGTATGTAAATTTGAATGAAAAATTATAATAGGCTATTTAGTGTAGAAATATACCCATTAAATACATAAATACATTACATACATTAAGACATACATGTGAATTGACGTAATTTCGGCTATCATGTATGTAAAGTTCCGCTTCTGGTGTTGTAAATAACGTTTACAGATTTTTAAATTAACACAGCGTTTTATAAAAGTGGCTGTCAGATTGTTGAGTTAAATTATAATGAATAATATAATGACATATTTAATGTTCTGTTTATTTTTAATGTTTAAATAAAATGTAATAAATATATTGTAATATGTTTAAACATTTGTTTGGTACAGAAAAACAAACTTTACGTCAGATGCTACAATTTATGTAAACGTAAATCAACATAATATCGAACAACCACACGTTGCGCCATTGTTCTTCTAAGGACGAGTATTCTTTGTTGGAAAATGTTTATGAGAGTAAGGAATTAGGTATTACTTAACATCTTTCTTTTTTTCAACAAGATTAATGTTCAACTTTTGAGGAAATAAATAATCCAATCATCATCAGCCCATATACGTCCGACTGCTGGGCACGGGCCTCCTCTACCATTGAGATGATTTAGGCCTTAGTCCACCACGCTGGCCTAGTGCGGGTTGGCGGACTACACACCTAAGAATTCCTAAGAACTTTTAGGTGTGCAGGTTTCATCACAATGTTTTCCTTAACCGTTAAAGTACGTGACAATTCATTGTGAATACGCACATAACTTCGAAAAGTCAGAGGTGTGTGCCTGGGGTTTGAACCTGCGACCGCCGAAATTCTCGACCGCGCGCCTAAACCTCGAGGCCATCACTGTTTTTGAAATAAAATATAAAACTAAATTTGGCCGATGTGTCCAAATTTGCTTTGAATTAGTTTGAAGACTATATTACTAAGAAGCATAAGAATCCTTTAGATTAGAGGACAAATAAATGACCCTAATATTTGCTTTAGACTACGTTTCTCTTTACCTAAATTTTGCATGCTCGGGTTGTATATGAAGAGATCAGATAAACTTCAGACGGTTGGCAGACAGTTATCGAAATAGTCAAAATAACAAGCGTCATTTCGTCATAGACCGTAGACGCAGACGACAAAGAAACTATGCTACGTATTTTTGCTGATAAAAATTCATGTGTACCTACAGGTTGATTGACTGAGATTGCCAAAGATTCTGGTATCGGGCCTTGACATTATGCGTATGAGGCAGGTTATCTTATCGATAAAATCCTGATTTGGACAAACGTGAAGTATACTTAAGTTACATTTTTATGGATGCATCAAAATTTCTTTGATGACTTCTTTTCGGCAGTCATTTGTAGTAGGTATATTCGTGAACAAAAATTCCTAGTATTGGTTTCGAATCGGAAAGAGAGTACCTCTCAATTGTGTTACCTTTTGGGATATCCCGGTGTACGCCTGATTTCGGGCAACCATAATTGGGTTGACTGTAAACGAGAATAGTAATGTATTCCATATAGAACGCAACTTACTCTCTAACAATGGTTGCACGGTCAATTTGTTCCGTGCTTATAAAAAAAGACACAACAAAATACAAAGCATGTGGTTCTATACTATATTTTTTTATTTATTTTATAAACTATTCACACATGAAATTGTAGTAGACATTTTAAACCAAGATCGTTAATGATATTAACGTGGTCTTAGTTTCTCGATGTGTTCTACCAAGCTTATAACATTTACAATAAATAAGACATCACTTTCAGTGTTGTATTAAAATCAATGAATTGAAAGCTAATATAAAACGACCGGTGAACTTCTCCTGCTAAAGAGATTCTTAGGTAATTTATTCGGCCTCGAGGGTCCATAATTTGATGCCCTAAGATGATGTAGTTGACCTCTGAGATTTAAATCGGAACCCTTCCATTCGCTTACGTTCGATAATATCAACTTGGATTTGTATGCTTGAGAATTTTAAGGAAACCAGTTACGATTAAAACCTTGCATACCAATTCACGAATAATCCACAAAAATGCATGTAATTTATATGTTGAATGCGTTGGAACGAAAACGAGAATATAAAGTTAAGAATGAGCAACTCTGACTTCCTACTTTACATGTAAACTGTGCTCAATCTATACTAGGTACCATTCATTATAATGAAAAAAGATGTTTGATTTTTTTGAAGTGGACCTTGACCTTGAGAAAGAACATAGGTTCCTTTTCAATATATCTGACAGTAAGAGGTTATAGATCTTCATAATTCAATTGCCGCTATCACTTCATCTACTTTTGATAGGAAGTTCTTGATCTTTTTCTTCTTCATAAAATTCAGTTTGGGTGTAATATATTGAAGTTTCTTTTTTTTTAAGTAAACACTCAAATTAATTATGATGTAATGTTCTGTTGAGTTGAAGTTATAACGAGGAATAGGAGGGAATTATAAGCGGCGTCGAATGCATGCCGCGAGTGTAATGTGCTAATGTGATTGTGAAAGATTGGGTGCATTGTACATCTATCATATTCCTACCGATTCCTCCATACCTACACGGTCGTCTTGTGCATTTCTTTAGCATATGGTATCCATCCGTTCTACAGCAGTCACCATATTCAAAGCTGTTTAAGTTTTATTGTCAATGTCGTATTCTAATATATTAACCTAATCTTCTTACATATCTCAGATTGTGAGATAAAAGGATTAAAAGTATGTTGTTGCAAATTTTAATTTTTAAATTTTATTGCCATTTTTTGTATAATTTTTTACATATTGCTAATTTTGGTTCTATTTGTTAGTTCTTTGATTTATTATTAAATAGAAAATACACGAGTTTTGATAACCTACTTTAGACTATGTTATTTTTATTGCGAACTCTATCCTCCAATAAATAATAATTAATGTTGTAAATAAAATTCATTACAATTTTCCTTTTGTGTTTATTTACATTACTTTAATCATACGGAATGAACAGTCTTTTTATTATACTAAAAACAGTTATTTGTCACTGGCTATAAAACACGACACCAAAAAAATAATTGAGACAAGGAAATAGGTCTACCATCGCTTTTACTTTTTATTTTTTTAAAAGCACCACCATAAATAACCATACATTCTTAACATTTCCTGTTCAAGATGGCATCAATTATAAATAGGTATTGTACAATCGATAAAGGGCAGAAGTACGTACGAGACAGGTCGACATTGAAAGCAGATACTAAAGGTCTTTGCCCTCGGGTGAACTCGGGTGTCATCGGTATCTCTCGTGTTTTGTTTTGCGACGAAAGTTAAATAGTAGGGTTGTTACAAATGTACACAATGAAAAATAGTTAAGTGGAAAGTACACAATGCGGTGTAGGATGTCGCGGTTTGTATCTGTTTTTGATTTGCATGTCCGTCATTATATTATTATTATTATTACGGGGAGTTTTTTTTAGCTTTACGTTATAATTATTCTTTAATTTTTATTAATTTCTCTTCAGTGTTATAGTATATGCATAAATACATAACCTCACGCCTGTATTCCCCGATGGGGTAGGCAGATGTCCATTTCTGCACCCACATTTCGCTAGGTATGTATCAGTCCCACGTAATAGGGGGCGAGCCTGTTGCCATTTTTCGGGCACATTACCAGACTCCGTGCTGCTACTGAGAATTTCCTAATAGAAAAACCCAATAACACTAAAATAAATATCACTAAAAAAATTATGACAACTCACTAAAGTACTATTTGAAAAATATCGATTCATTGCTTAATTCGTCACAAAGCCCTTACAATGCTTTTCTTGTGACGAAACCGGCTAAGATAAAAAATCTTACAAACGGTCTGAATTTCCGCGTAGAAACTTACTACAATGTTATTCAGAATACTACATTGGTACTTTAATATCTACAAATAAAGTTACGCTGTTTCATTTGCCGTATTTTTTAAGGATTTACCATGCAGATGTATTTTATCTTGCTATCAGACACTGATAGTACTGCGTGGGCCTCAGAATATGAGTTCCGTTCTCAACTTCCCAGTTCACTTTCATACTTGTAATCGTTGTCCTTGCGACATATTAGGAAAGCAGATATTTTTAAAATTCAGTTTTGCATTTTATAATGGCGTCTGCCTTATTGTATGCTTCAGGAAGTGTTTCGACAATAAATTGTTGACGATTACAGAAGGTTGTACATTTTTTTATAAAAGAGTTTTTTTATTCTTGATTTTAAATGATCTCAGTTCATAAGGAAGCTCCTGCAATTCCCCTCATTTTAAGAAGTTGAGTATGCAATAGACATAGCGTTCGTCACGTTTTCACGTCTAAACGTAGAATAGTCTAATGATTTTGATTATATTAATAGTTTCTTGTAGAACGAGGTCAATCATCAAAATAACTTGAATAAAGTAATAATGTAAATTAATCTTTGTTTCGTGAGCAAAATACTTCTCAAGTGAGATAATATTTTAGATTTATATTTATGCTTAGAATAATGCGCAATGAGTTAGTTGGTTGAGTGTTGGATGGGTATTCCTAAAACTACAACCGGTAAACACTGGGCCGGGCCCTGCTATCTAAATAAAACAATGCTAGAAATAATTGTTTTATATTTACGTAAGATAATATAACTGTGTCAATACGGGGATGTTAGGAGTTTTATTACGTAAGTTCGCAGAAATTTGCAGACGTTGATGGAAAAATTACAATGATTCTTTTTAATTTTTCAACGTTATGCAAGCGACTTCTAGGTCATTGGCGTTTTTATAGAGGTCTATTTGTCAGCAGACGTTATGCATATTATAAACAATTACAAAAAAATATTTTTTTTTGAAAACAAACTGAGCGAAATTCACCAGTTAGTGACACAAGCGACCTTAGAATAACAAGTTACGAAGTTACGTTATTTGAGTATTCTACCAACATGACCAATTAAGGCGATGATGAATTAAGGCGATTTAAAACGTATATTATGTGATAGTATCTAGTTACTGTAAGAGATTGGTTTTATAAAGTAATATTTAACGTAGAAAAAAATATTTAGCAACAAATATGTATATCCAAGTATTTCATGGCTCTATCATAAATAATTTTCAAACAATTGCACAAGGTGATGCAACAAATGGTTTAAAATGCAATATTGTAATACAAGTTGAGAGACTCAATAGTTTCCCACAATTCAGCATAAATCGACTATTTTAAGACATTATTCAGCGTCATAATATTATTAAGTGTCTTAAAATAATAAAAAGAAAGAGGGATATCCGTTCTACATGTGCTAATATTCGAGAATTACTACCGAAGCCGGATTGGATACAAATAACCCACTGACTCATACGAACAAAATTAGCAGTACTAAGTACATTCACACACTTCGTTTAAGTTAAATGACTCCCAATAAATTGTCTTAGCATTCTGATAGCTGTTACCCTCTGTGGATGCTTGGCCTAACTCTTGGTGTTTGTAAGGACTAGTCTTTTGATAACACAATTTATTAAAGCTTTGACTGTTGATTGCATTTTTTTTTCTATTATAAGTATCAATACTTTTTATATCCTTATGTGAACCTATAAAAGTACCTACCTTTGCTGGACACTGGCCTTCTTTACATCTAAGTTGGGATTAGTCTACTTATGGTTTTATGTACGTATTAGGTATTTGCGTATTAAATGGAACACATATTTAAGTTTGGCATTTGGGGGTATATCATTTGTCATCGCTTTCAATTTGAGATGACCTCCTTGTTATTTTGCTTCTTAGACCTTATCAGTTTGTCTTGAATTGATCGTAGATTGTGATAAACTGACAATTCTGCATATATTGCTTTTTAAGTTCCTTCTATACCCATCCTTATTCATACAAGTAACTTTTATATTATTATTTCAATAGGCTTTCCTTTTTAGGTATTATCTCGACAGTAGTACATTTACCGTAATATGCAGTGTAGGCACTTTATGATAGACTATGAAAATAATAGAATTTTGTATACATAAAAAACAAATACAGTAAAAATGTTTACGTACAAAAACTGATAGTACTTTGGTCAGCTGTTCTAATAGTCCAACTTTAAATGACTATAATGCGGTTCTACCACAGTCTACAATTCTTAGTATTTATAACAGCCTTCACGAAGAAGTTTTTATCTACCTTTCGCTCTCAGTGGAAGGATTGCATGCTGATAATTATTATTACTCAATACTCATTACTTATGTGCGCATTATACTGCAATCTATTGAGATGTGTTAAGGAAGTCGGCATATAATCTCATTATACCATTGTATGAGGTGATGGCACAGACATTAATAATTATTTACTGCCTTATATATTTAATACGAAGCTTTTCTATCAGCTTCGTTTATTTATTATATTGGTCAAGGGTTGAACCATTTAATGTTAAGATCAACGGGCGATCTCAAGAAAAGAAAATTTGGGTACGGAGGCTGAACCCGCGGCATCTAGTTTTAATAGTTGTAGTCTAACCTAAAGGCTTAATGTAGTGGTTAGTGTTATCATGTGAATTGGAAAACGATAAAATCATGTAAATTTTTGGCAGCACTTGCTCATGTTTACAGAGAACGGATGAAATATATTAGATTTAATGAAATATGTATTTCAATGTAAAAATGGGCAAGTGCTGCCAAAAATTTACATAATCTTTATCTTTTTTTCACGTACATTATATACCTATGGTTGTTAGGAAAACTTCAAAATATTTATTTTGTCGGGATTTTCTTTAACGCCAGGGGGTTTGTAATCACCTTAGCTATTTCCTGCCTTAGTTTCCGATCACGGTCTGAATCCACTCTGTATAATTTTAATGCGTGTTACAAAATCTTTTGTCTCATTCTTCCATCGTTCCCCATCTATTCAAATTGATTAAGAGGTTATACTAACTTACAGCTGACCGACCTCCTCCACGGCTTACATATTGAACTTTTTGCTGACTTATAAAATATGGAATAACTAAATTAATGGGAATAAATTTGCTATAATATCGAAAAATGACGTCGAATTCGTCGAACACAGCTTCAAAACAACATTTAAGAAAGTTCTAGAAAACTCCACTGTATCAAATTAACATTAGTACATCTATCTGCAGTTCACAGTTGTATATTACAATGCCTTATGCAATATTTTGTCTTACGTCTAGTTTTGTTCTTCTTATCTAATATTTCGTGTTTTTCTTTCTATTAATAGACGAATAGCCGCATTAAAATTTGCATACTTGAATGTTACATTCTTTAGTAGTTAATAATAGAAATTAAATTATTATTTAAACAGCGATTTCGCCATTGTATAAAAAAACTGTATTAAATTTAGGCCTTTTAAAATGTTTCATGTAAGCTAATTGATGTATTTACAACAACATACATTATATTTATATTGAAATATTGAATATTATACCAGCCTTTAGATATCAGCTTGCGACACAAGAGGCCTCGCGTTCGATCTCCGCATTAAGACAAATGTTTGTGTGATCTACAAATATTTGTTTGGGTGTTTTTGTGAGACCGAAAAGTCTGTCGTAGTTTCTGATACCCACGACCAAAGAACAGTTAATTAAGATTTTTCTGTGCCCACGACACTGGACTGGTAATTGGTATCCTAGAGTGGGGGTCAGAACTATGTACCTACTATGCGATTGTTGGCTGTATTTTTTTTCTTCAATACTTGATGTGGTCTAGTTAGGTACATGTATGTATTGAAATATGTATTTATATACGCACCACTACTAGGCACGGACTCGCTACAGCGATAATTGTCTAAATCTGAATTGGTTTTAGGCTAGTGTTTTACTTAATACAACCCGAATGTATGTTGATGGATACAGATATCGTCGTTATATTAAGCTATATACAGGCAAGGAATTCAACAAAATGAACACGTAAATAATTATTAGAAAAAAAGAATGGTTCTGTATAAGACAATTTCATTTTCGTGACAAAAACATAAAAAGTTTATAACTATTGTTAGTCGTAAAATTCATTAGAAGCAACTTGGTTATTTCAAAGACACACTCACGTTCTTATCTCACAAAGGTAGGCAAATATTATTGAAGAAACTACAATTTGACAAATAATATAAATTTATTTACTCTTAATATTCGTCTTTCTCCTATAATACCGTATACTAGCCTCTTTTGTATCCTCTTCTGTTATCCATCCAATGGGTTTCTGAGAGAAAATGCCTAGTGCCACCGCAAATTGTACTGTTCATTTAAGTCAATATTCTTCTCTGATTTTGTTAACAAAAAACAAATAAATAAACCATCTTAAAATCAAACATCTAAGCACACATTTCCATCGATTAGGATATTCCTGACACTGCCTTCAAAGATAATTTATTTTATTTGAATACGTTCTCATCAGATGTCCTTTTCTGACTTTCATCCTTATTTGATAACAATTTAAGCCTTTATTAAATTCGCTTTCCTTTCTCGTTCTCTTCGAAATCCTTGTTTGCCTGTATTATAAGAGCGTATGCGCTATTTGCTCCCGGGTTCTATCCTCAATTTCAGCAAAGACCTTCAGGGTTTTTTCTTAGAAATTTCTCAAAACTGCAATAGTCTTGCCATTTATGACGCGAGGCTTTAACAGCTATGTTAACGTATGTGTAGCAATGCACCGCTAACTATCTCTTCGAGAATACAGTCGTGAATGTATGTACGTAAGCCTTTTTAAGGTGGATTTAATATAATCTGCCCGTACCGTACCACATTTCTTAGATTTTGTATTTGTTTCTTCAATTCGATAGTAAAACGGCGAATAACAGTATCATAGCTATGTACCGATCGTAACTGTCGACCACAACAAAGTTGTTATAACTGGTTTCGTCTGCTTTGCTTTCAAGTAGCGTAAGAATATTGTCCTCTTTAGTACCTTTGTGTCTAGATATTTCTATATTGATAAAAGGAATATATTAGTAGCTGGCATGTACCGACATTGTGTGTGTATTTTTAGTGGATTAAAACGTAGATTAATGGTTAAGGAAAGCATCGTTAGAAAACCTTCACACTCAAGAGTCCTTTATAAGAAATTATGCACTTAGATATGTATGTATATTCCACCAACCCCTTATACCTAGTGTGGTGCATTGAGTTCAATACTGGAAGCCCGTGTCTAGTAGTGCGACGTTTATTTTTTTATTTTTCCGTTGAATTAGATACATCAAAATTACATATTTATTAAAATTATTATTATTAAATATTACAGATTATATCGTTGTGGATATAAGTATATCATATTATCGATTTATATCATCCGTATGTACATCACATTTTCGGTAAGATCTGAGAGAAACTTCTAAAAGGGACGATATTCTACTTACATGATAATTACATATGACAGTTATTGTGATGAATTTGTTTTATGGGTTGTCCATATGAACAGCGTAGACATGTATGCAAGTATGACGTAGGTGAATGTGCAAAATGGTTGCCCACGTCTACATTACGTGACATATATACCTTACGGACAGTACCCGCTTGCAATGAAATAGTTACTATGTAGGTTATTTAATACCTTGATAAATTTCCTACTTTACAATCGTTTGTAGTTAATTTATTAATTGTTTAATGTTTGAGCTAAATCTTCAAATTATAATTAACTAAAAGCTGTTTATGAGTGCCCTATTCTTTCTAAGATCTCATCCATATCAAAGATCATCAAAATCGGTCCAGTAGTTTTTTAGTTTTCCCATAACGAAAGTACAAATCAGTCAATAAATTGTTTATTTAGAATTATACCATTGTGACACTGTCCGCTTCATGTTTTATATTTTCACTAGAAATATCACGCTTGAAATGTGAATTCCAAACTGATAATATGACTAATTATCGCTTTCTATTTCTGTATTGTCTTGTCGTCTGTCATTAACACACTTATTTTGGCTACCAAGAATAAACAGAAAATCTAAATATAGATTGGAGAGTTCATTTGTTAGATTTCTATCTTAAATAAAATTTATTATGATAGATTAGGTTACATGTAGGTTTGTACATTAACGCCAATTTGGAGTCAAATTATTGTATTTTGTTGTTGTTGTTGTTAAATCAATCCAGGGTTTCAATTTGTGGATGATATATTATGAATATAATATTACGTATAAAATATTCCAATATTATTACGATATATGTACAAAATTCTAAATGTCAACTGATGTGACTGAGGTAATTATGATTATTTGTTGGTACGTGAAATTGAATGAAACGTAAAAGAATATCATCATGTCTTGTTTCTCATTACTTCTCTCTAATTCCACCGCTGTATAATAGGCAATGTAACGATAATTTTAAAACCTTTTTAAGGAAATGTTTTATAGTCTCATAAAATCCTGAACTCGAAAGTACAACCAAGTGATTGTACGTTCACAAGGAAAGGTCAGTTGTATTTATAACGATTATATTTTATTTGTTTTGTAATTGTGATAAACAGATCATCGACCACACGACAAGTACCCCTGACCTAGCCGGCTCTCGAACCCTGACCTCACGTTAACAAACAACTCGAGGCCGACACTTTTATGAAGTTTTGAAATCGATATTTGCTCTGACATCTTCGAATGTATTCTGTTAGCGTGTTGGTAATGTTATTGGCTTGTTTGAAGTTCGTACTAGTATATACTGCGTTATGATTTAAAGATAAAATGTCTACTAAAAGTTGTGTATTATTATGGAATAATATGTTGGGATGTTGGTAATTGCTGTAGTTTAAAATTAACACAAAATTAAATACAAGCATTCATTAATCAGCTACCCATATAATTTTAAGTTTTTGATCTTTTACAGACACATAGTTCAACCTATTTGTGGGTTACACTTATACTCTTGATGAAGAAGTGAACCCGTAGCTGCTACTATCGCAATTAACGTAAAATCAACTGACCAGAGACTTGTATACATGCTTAATTAACAAAGTAATGGCTGTAATACAAATATATTACAAGCGGACAGCTCGTCGATTCCAGAACACGGTAAAAACAATCTCGTTGAGTTTTTTTTTCAATACGGAACTCATCAGAGTGTAGTGATGGTGGTGCAAAAAGTGGTCAATTAAGAGGAGGCTCGCTCCACTTCGCGCGGTGATTGGTCGCCGCAAAAACACATCGTCAGGAAGCGATATCTCAGTGATCGATGGATGATTAAGGGAACGCGCTTTTAATGAATTTGTTGATGAGACATAATTTTGTAGTTTGATGTCATTATCATCATCAATATCAGCCAATATACGTCCAGCACGGGCCTCTTCTACAACGGAGAGGGTTAAGCCTATGTCCACCACGCTGGCCTAGTGCGAGTTGGCGGACTACACACCTAAGAAATTCCTAAGAAATTTTAGGTGAGCCGGTTTCATCACGATGTTTTCCTTCACTGTTAAAGTACGGGATAATTTATTGTGAATACACACATAACTTCGAAAAGTCAGAGGTGTGTGCCTGGGGTTTTGCACAAATCGTGATGGCCTCGAGGTATCTTAATGTAAAAGTATTTAATTGCGTGTAGGTACTCGTATTAGGTATAACATGGTTGGAACTTATAAGGACTCAGCATGATAAGGTATTTATTTATCTATTTTTAAAGATATTATCACATATAAATCGTAGCAAATCTAAAATAATCATTTTGACTTGAAATACAATTCGTTGCTTTTAATCTATAAATCACATTTTTTTGTGAACAAAGTTATCATTATGCACCATTTTTTTTATAGGTTTATCACTGTTGTTCAAATGTTTACGCAGAACTAAAATAAATTGTGCAAGACTTTATATTCCTATAACGTTCTAATAAAAAACAAATAAAACATCGACAGATCCCATGGCGATTAGACAGCACGTTTTCACTAGGTCTATTATATTTATATTTATTTTATGAATTACCAAATGTTGGACTTCTGAATAAGAACTGGCCTGGATACAGAAGCAAGGATAAAAGGGGCGACTTAAGGAGTTCTAAGTTTCCGGAAATCTCCATAACAGAATGAAACGTTGCTGCAACAATTTATTGCTAACGTCTTTCCTTAAAACTTTTCTCTTTCGTGCTGAACCTCCATCAGATTTTATAAAAAATATATAACCTACGTAATATCACAACTCCCTTCGAACACAACCTCGCCTTGAGCGAAAATATTCGGTTCCCTCCATTACCCGATCCAATGTTACAATAGTCCAAGTTCAGCTCAGCCTTCGTGTTAATGGTGCGGCCAAGTTCATACCAGTCACGCGAGGTGCGACCCTTCGTCGGGGGTAGTCGATACTACGAAGGTTTTTTCAGAAGGCCAAGTGTGGCCAAAGTCATGGTGATGTAGCTGATGTTATGTTTGGGAGCGGTTTATTTTGTATTTTTAGTATAGGTAGTTTTCTAAATTATCTTCACCGCCTTTGAAATTCTTGTACATTTTGATGAAATGTAAGTAATACTGATGGTCTATCAACGTGTTGCATATGAGGAAAAATAAAATTCCCAGATTGCAGCGTCAGGTGTGAAAAGCCAGATTTTGGGTAGATATAGCTCTTGTTTTAAAGTCTGAATATTATCCTTGATAGAAGTATTTGATTAAAGGTAATCTTCTATAATTTCGTAATTATTTATTATCATTGAGGCTTACGCAATAATCAGTGTAATTTTCTGCAATTTCTTTGTGCACAAATCTTCCTTTATGACAAGTCATTGCAGTCCAGTCTTCAAACTTATTTAAGTTTTGAGTTTTAGCTTCAGTTATGTTATATTACGAAGCATATTGTACAAATTCAGCGTGATATGAATATCGAGTCATAAAGTCATCGCACTGCAATAACTAAATGTCAATGTCGGAACCTTGGACGGTCACGATCCTATCTTAACATAATAGGGCCCATAATCACCCACTAAGGGTAAGGGCTCCCTCCCTCGCCTTGCGACCTTGCTCCGCTGAAGGTCTTCGGTATATTTCCTTTTTTATTACGGAGTAAATTATGTTCCACATCAAAAGAAATATGGAGTTGATATTTTTGTGTAATGTTAGAAGCAAAGAAAATATTGTTATACGTTAGCTTTTTGAACTGTTGTTTTTGTTATTGAAAGCCTTCAGGGTACAATTACAGGTTTATAAAAGAAATATAAAAAGTATTTGTGTGATCCACTTATACTTTCTACGAGTCTGGGTGTTTGTTAGTATGAAAAGACTTCATTATAGTGTGTATCAACATTCTATTTTTATGTAAGAATTTGCGCTAATGAGATCGATATCTGATGAAATTGGTTTTATAGACAGTTCCTTAGGATGGTTTTTACTCTAATATGATTTGTACATATATGCGCATAACCTGTTGCTATTAACGGGATATTACTGTAAATAAATATTTTTCTATAATAATTAAGTTATTTTCCTAAAAAACTTCCGCTTAGATATGAATTCGTTAAAACTAGTTGCCTATTACTCAACGTGACTGCGAATAATTTTCTTTATTTTGAAAAAAGAATATTCGCTTCTGTATACTACTACTCTATATCTTTTAAATAAATCCAAATTGTTGAAATTTTAAAGAAGAATTCGAAAATCCGAAACTCTAGATTCAGATTCCAAATGATTTAATTCTAGAATGGTTCCAAATAGTTGTTGTAATGTGTTTTGGTTATCAAACATTACTCATTGTTGTGAGCAAGATTTGACGCAAGTCCAATTAATGTCCTTCTGGAATATATTTTACTAATATTTTCCATGACTGTTGTACATTTGCCCAGTTAATCATCGTATGGAAAATAATCATAGTTTGACGGGAACATAGGGAATATTTTCACGCAACTAGGACAAATAAACTGGGTAGGTAGACGCAGTGGCGGTACTTCCATATAAGCCCAAAAGCGTTACACGTGAATTGTGTTATGTCTAGTCTATATTGCTTATTGTGGGGTCAGGATATTCTCATTTATATGTCAAATTGCTTTTGTTAAATAAACATTTAAAGCTTACTGCCTCGTGGTCTCGCGGTACAAGTATGTGCCGTGGGATCTAGAGGTCCTGGGTTCGATTCCCGGGTCGGGCGAAGTGTTATTGGGTTTTTCCATTAGGAAATTCTCAGTAACAGCACGGAGTCTGGAAATGTGCCCGAAAAACGGCAATAGGCTTGCCCCCTATTACGTGGGACTGATACATAGGTACCTGGCAAAATGTAGGTGCAGAAATGCACCTCTGCCTACCCCTTCGGGGAATACAGGCGTGAGTTTATGTTACATTTAAAGCTTAAAGATTTATTAGTCGGAATTTTGAAAGGCAAACTGGGCTTTTGGGCTTCTATGGAAGTACCGCCACTGAGGTAGAGGTGTATATCTAGACCCACGAGTCGCCAGCTGTGTTTGATACCTATGAAATTGTTGGCGAGCTTACTGCTACATACCATACACATTTTATGACTTCATGCTAAGAATTTTATCATATAAAAACCCAATTCCATTTGCAATCGTTCAAAAATTTAAAAATCCGGTGACTTATGCGGTGCTTTTGGGCGGATACAATTACCCTAGTACCAGTAAATGGTAGGCAATAGTAAAACAATTGTCTGTATATATTAGGTACATATACATCATTATTTAATATTAATAATCTAATTATATGCCCATTCAAATTTTAACTAAGTTGTACTACTACAAGTTGCGTTTTTTTTAACTAAAATCAAATTATGAAGTGAAACAGACATGACACATATTTGACCTAAATGGTTTTGCTTAAATAAATAATAGTCCATGGTTAAAATAACGATGTGGTTGCAAAACCACATCAGCAATGATGATAATATTACAGATTACTATTGACCTAAAAAACTCCTTACTGTTCTTGTGTGTTCTGTGTAAACTCTAAATGAAGCAATGATAACATAGGACACCGGCGCGGTACAACAAACATCGATTCCAAGCAAAAAAGAAAACGGAACCTAACTCTTATTCAAAAGAAAAGTATGCAAAGACACAAAAAGCGTAAAAGAAAAGATATCATACATACATACATAAACTCACGCCTGTATTCCCCGAAGGGGTAGGCAGAGGTGCATTTCTACACCCACATTTCGCCAGTATGTATCAGTCCCACGTAATAGGGGGCGAGCCTATTGCCGTTTTTCGGGCACAATTCCAGTCTCCGTGCTGCTACTGAGAATTTCCTAATGGAAAAAACCCAATAACACTTTGCCCGACCCGGGAATCGAACCCAGGACCTCTAGATCGCACGGCACATACTTGTACCGCGAGACCACGAGGCAGACTAAAGAAAAGATATACGAACGATACGGAATTCAGCACTGATCCGCTTTACCTTTCAAATATAGATACATATAAAGAAAAGATATATGTATCTATATTTGAAAGGTAAAGCGGATCAGTGCTGAATTCCGTTTGCAAATATGCAAAGATAATACACCCGCGCCGGCTTATCTTTTATCTATGAAGTTAATGTTCGACACACTTATGACTCGTTTTCTCGTCCGCAGTTTTGACGTGATATTCGGTAAATTTATATTGATTGCTAGGTAAATATGTAAACATTGACTAACTGTACCTAAGGTTCACGCAATGGATACGTAAAGCATTTGTTTTGCCATGGCTTTGGTGATAGAGTTGAGTTAATTTGTGTTGAAAAAGTTAGTTTTTTCCATTCGCAAAAATAGACATCCCATATACCTAAGCATTTTGACGCAAATTATGAATATCGCCGACATTCGAGAACACTACAATACTTCAAGTCAGCTTTTCTAAGTGGACGCGACGCGACAATAAAAAGAACTGTATCTGCAGCCGTTTTATTTACGAACGAACTCTTTAGCAATATTTTTTTGTCTATTCGATGCAAGCCACAAGAGTATTTAAAATAGCACCAAAGAATAAGATGAAACTGTAGAAGGAACATAGTTTTGATCGTATCTTTAAACGTTTTATATCATCATCAGCCCAAATACGTCCCACTGCTGGGCACGGGCCTCCTCTACAACTGAGAGGGTTTAGGCCTTAGTCCACCACGCTGGCCTAGTGCGGGTTGGCAACGTTTTATATGCTTTCTTTGAATTATGAGATTAAGAGTTATCACAAATTTTATAGCATGTCTGATGTTCCCAATGAACAGCTTAATCAGCTTAAAACCTCATTTATGCTCCATCTTGTTTGCGAATAAATTGAACTCGTTCATGCCGGCGCGGCGGGACAATCGCCGTCTCGTGCTAAAGATTGCGAGGTCGATTTGAAATAAATATTAACTTGCCCGATAGATATTTGTTAGTAGTTTAGAGGTATTTACTAGTATTTGGAGGATAAGTTACAATATTTGTTAGATTTACACGAAAGTGGGTTTTGTTGCAAGAGCTAAAAGAGTTTTAATCTTAACTGCTCACTTTTTTTTGTCCTTTTATAGTTATCTTTTCTTTACTTCTTAGTGGTATTGAACACTCAATTCTTTAGGTAGAAGATGACACGATGGCAGAATACCTAAAGGTACACCGAATGCTTGGTAGAATCAATTGTACTAAACAATGAGTATCTTTTTTAATATTTCATGAGAGATTTTACAATAACACCGCCAGTGAATAAAATGCATATATTCAGAAACTTGTTTTTCCCGAGCCCGTATGCAAATAATTTATTCGTTTTATTATAAAGTCGAGCGCAAACACCAAACACAGATAACAAGATGCTATACCATTATGTAACTGTTTTCTTAAAATTTATAGAACGTCTCAGATTTGCAATATGACATTGACATTCATGTGTTTTCGTTAAATGCAGAATTAATTTATGTATTTACTGTAATTAAAAAATACATATAAAAGCCAATGAAAAAGTGCTTTTCTTATCGTCTTACTTATTCTATCCACATACATACATACATAAACTCTCGCCTGTATTCCCCGAAGGGGTAGGCAGAGGTGCATTTCTGCACCCACATTTCGCCAGGTATGTATCAGTCCCACGTAATAGGGGGCGAGCCTATTGCCGTTTTTCGGGCACATTTCCAGACTCCGTGCTGTTACTGAGAATTTCCTAATGGAAAAACCCAATAACACTTTGCCCGACCCGGGAATCGAACCCAGGACCTCTAGATCCCACGGCACATACTTGTACCGCGAGACCACGAGGCAGTAATGTCCATTACTGATGAAATCTTTGGAAAACCAAATATGATAATGGATATCCAGTTTAATAATTCATGATACTGAAAAACGGATGTTAGCAGTTGTTTTTATGGAAAGATTACTGAATAGAAATGATAAGTAATAATGTTAACATTAATTATAAAGATTATATTCTCAACCGATAGATGGCTTTAGTGGTATTATCATTTGCCGAACAGAAGCATATTTGCTTCTTTTGCGAAGTAAAACAAATCTTATATTAATAGAAGCGGTTAAAATAATTTTACCAAATGTGTAAGGAAATGTTCTTCACCGTAAAAGCACTTCATACGTTGTAAAACTTTTAATTTATTCATTAAACCTTATTGGTTATGATCATAGAAGGACAATATGCATCGGGCAAACTACCTATAGAAATTGCGCGAATTATAATCAAGGACAATATCATTTCATACCAACTGCCACAGTTATGCCGGTCTGTTCCAAATTCTGTTGGCCGTATCTCTACTGTTAGTAGCAAAACAGAGCCTTAGTGTTATCGTTTCAAAGCAATAGATTCTAGATTATGATAGCTAGTAGAACGCAGGTGTAGAATACTACACCTTCTGGAATAAGGTTGTGAGCACATAAAAGTCGTAAGGCATTTTATATACCTTTCCAATTTCCCGCAATATTACGGCTGTTGTCAACTTTTATATTGCTTATTCATGGTCCATTTCCTTAGTATAAACGCGTTGACTTAAATGAAGTGACGATAAGAGGTGTGCGAACTATATTTGCAATCACCTGACAGGGCCTAGAGAAAGGTGCCTTGATGACCGCATTTTTGACGTCATATTTTGTGTATTAGAAGTTAGAAATTGCGTCATATTGCTTTCATATGTAAATAAAGTTATGTTTGTACATAGTAAGCATAGAGCAAATACGACTACCGCTTCATATATTTTTATCAATCTTGTCATGAATTCTCGTTAGTTCAGAATTCATCTGATTCGTCCCTTTTTAAGGATGTCTTCGATCTGTCAATTGACTTCTGCAAACTCTCCCGTCCGCACTCACTATATCTTTTTTCTCATTATATATCCTGGATATTTAATTTAAAATATTTCTGCAAACTGGCAATATTCTATAATATACTAGCTGACCCGGATCGTATGTATCGCACGAATCCGTATTGGTTTTCTATGATGGTCGTCAGTCTCCGTACTCTTTCGTTGCGAAAAAAGTTGAAAATTAAAATGGCCAGTAAAAAATAGGGGTTGATATCATAAAAAAAAATTGGGATGGATCACCCTTATCATTTAGGAGTATGAAAAATAGATAGTAGCCGATTCTCAGATCTACTGAATATGCATATAAAATTTCATAAAAATCGGTCAAGCCGTTTTGGAGGAGTATGGTAAATAACACTGTGACACGAGAATTTTATGTATTAGATATAGCATTTCAAACTTTTACATAATATGCTTATATTTATAGTTCGTCAAACATTTTGCTTATCTGTTACTTCCATATGAAATGCGCAAATTATTATTGTAATATAGCGATTGTCATCTATGTAAAGCATTCCGAAATCGTCAACTCGCTTTAACAAAATTATATTGATAAGATAGAGAAAAAGAATCCTTATATGTTTTTTCCTTGTATAATGTTGTGCAAGGTGTATTAAGCATTGTTGTGAGTGTATCAACCGTTTTCAAGCTAAATCTATATAAGATCTCTATCCACGGTGGCTTGAGTGAGGTGTTTCTTTCTTTCATGGAAATTTGCCTAAATTCTTCCATGATTTATAAATATTTACTTCACCGTGATTCATACTTCATTGATACTTTAAATAGTTCGATGACCGGGTGTCGTCGACCCATACTTACGTTAATACATATAATGTGCCAGAATAAACATCTCACCAAACCAATTTATCAAAGCGGTCTTATCTTCGATATGAACTTAGTTCGAATTGTTTTTTTCATAGAACTAAGCGGTTTTATATCAATTATTAAACTAGCAGCTGAACCCAGCTTCGTGCGCGATTCATCAAAAAAGTAGCCTAGATCCTTTTATAAAGCTTGTCTTTCTCTATAATCTTCCTCATCATCATCAGCCCATATACGTTCCACTGCACGGGCCTCCTCTACAACTGAGAGGGTCTAAATCCTACTAGACTAACGCCTAAGCCTTAGTCCTCCACGCTGGCCTAGTGCGGGTTGGCGAACTACACACCTAAGATATTTCTAAGAACTTTTTTAGGTGTGCAGGTTTCATCACGATGTTTTCCTTCACCGTAAGTACGTGAAAATTATTTGTGAATACACACTTAACATGCCTAAACCTCGAGGCCGAGGAGACCGCGTTCCTAAACCTCGAGGCCATCACGCCTTTTTTTAATAATCTTCCTAATTTCTAGTCTTCCAAATTAGTTTAAGTAGTTTTGGCGTAAAATGTAACAAACAGTCAGGTACTTCTGCATTTATATACTTAGTATGGTGTAAGTTGAGTTTCTTGGAGTTACCGTATCGAAACCTACTCGTAATTATATTAAGAATAAATATATCTAAGTATATATCAAATATAGGTTAGTAGTCTATAATAAGAGTATGCCGCGAAAGTAATTCCCAATGGTGATAATTTTATCCTCTAAGGCCGAACCTAACCGTGTATGTGGGTGTTCTTAATCGAAGCTCATCGGTCTCCGCCTACCAACAATATTTTCTATCAAGTGAGCTAATTGTCTTCTGCAATTTATACTGCTGGTATATTTATTTATCTGTATTAGTCTGTGGCGTCACGCTAACACTTTATACCTTTATACGAGTTGCGGTACTTTCATAGAAGCCCAAAAGCCCAGCTTGCCTTACAAAATTTTGAATAATAATCTTTAAGCATTTAATCATTATTTAACAAAAGCAATTTTGGCATATAATTGAGTATATCCTGACCCCACAATAAACAATTATAAACTAGACATTACAAAATTAACGTGTTACGGTTTTGTGTTTCTATGGAAGTACCGCCACTGCTTTATATCATACAGTTATACATATTCATTTAAAGTAGTCCCCAAGCACACTACAAGTCCATCTAGGATCCATTGCGGGACACGGTAATCCTCTACAGGAATTTGGCCTTAGTCAAATATGGGGCCAAAAAGGCATACTAGTATTATTATGAGGAAGTATTGGAATTCCTAGTTAGTCCGTTACATGCGCAGTAACTTATTGCTGCATTGAGACAAATGTTTGAAATGAAATGAAATTTGTTTCGTAATACATGTACATTTTTGAGTATCGACAGGTCCCAATATAGGCAAGCCCGTGTCTTGAGTACCTGTTTATTTACATTACCGAGAATTACATATATACATATACATTAGCTAATGACAATCCAATTAAAAGTGACACAATTAATCATCTTAAAAATCATCTTGGGGTGCTTTACAAATATTTGTTTTGGGTCTAGGAGCTTGAGAGAGAGTGTTAACGAAAACCAAAAACAATGTAATATTTTTTTGTAATATGATTGTTTTAATTTGATCGCTGTAATAAAACTTTATATGACAATATGTTTTATCTTTCTTTACTCTCGTTGTAATGATATGCAATAATAAATGAGCGTGAATGACTAGTGTGTTTATCATATATTGAACTCAAAAGATATATATATTTACTATCTGTTGTTATTTGATTGTACAATATGGAATTAACATAAGACATCTTAAACAATATATAACAAACTAGAATGTAAAGACTATTTTACCATTTCGTGTATTGCGCATGCATTGGTCAAGTAGTTTTTGATTTTATATATTCAGTCTATCGCCGGCCATTGCCGAACGTAGGCGTTCCCAAGTAAGCGCCAAACATCCCGGTCTTAAGCAACCCTTATCAAACCGTTTTGAGTTAATCTGTTAATAATAATGTTATATCATATATAATAATTAATTAATTTATTAAAAATATGGTAATAATTTCTGTATCCTTTTGTTCCAGTTGCCCGATGCAGCGAAGTTTCTCGCCGGTTATGGTGCCGCTGTCGACTACCACACTATAAAGAGCAGATAACAAAGATGCGGGATTCCCTGGCAACGATATCTTGACGATAACTTTGCCCCAACCCATGATGGTATAGCATACCAAACTCACTCCCAGCGTAGCACCAGAGTTCCATTCGGAAGCTAGTGTTGTGCAACATATCGATAACCTTATCGTCTTAAACCGTCGCGTTAGCGTTGATAAAGTAGTACATTCAGTTCGAGTTGTGCGGTGAGACGTATTTGCCCGTTGTGCGCCAATGTTTAAAAACATCAGCGTATATCGATAAGTGTGAGTTCAGTGTTGTGAAAAAAGTGTTAAAAATGCGCGCCGAGGAGTTATTGTCGAGTTTGGCTCTCGGATGGATGGTGACTTTGGTAAGGTGCCATGCGCCGGGCAGTGAGCTGGAGTCCGTGCGATATGGCCCCACGACAGAAGAGAGATTTAGCGACACATACACAGTCGCCAATATCAATATAACTTATAGGGACGAGCATGGCGTCGTATACTCAGAGACTTCAGAGGTGAGTGATATATATTTTTTTTTTATATGGCACTTCGTCTAAGTGGTTTAGATTTAATTATATAAGAAATTATATTAAAAATATTAAAGGAAAAATATATTGCATAACGGCTATAATATTAATAGTTAAAATATTGATATTTTTGTTATCAAATATAAAATAAACAAAACAATAGATTATCCAAGGGTCAATCAGTCCAATTAATTAACGGAATTTATATGATGTTTGAAAAATTATTATATAAAAAATGATAATCGTATTATTAATTTCTTAAATAAATAATGCTGTCTTCAATCATATTTTTTTTGTATAATAAGGCGTAATAAAATTTCTTAAATAATATAGCTATGCATAACAAATGGCGCTCTTATCGCTTTCAACAGTATTTGATTGAATTTTTCGTATAATGTCGTTCGGTTGTGCTCCTCCCATTTTCCTGGGCGCAATTGTTTAAAAAGTATCTATGCTCATACCAAAAATAATTTAAATAGATAATGGTTTTTTAGATTGTCCGTAACAAAAACACCAGACAATTAATCTTTGCTCTTTTTAATATTAGTATGGCCCAGACGTCTCAATTGTCTGAGTTTTCCATTTGGAATACCACCTCATTGGAATTACCTTAATTGTTGAAGTGATTTATGTTCTGTAAATATTTCCAAACTCCACTTCACAGCTGAAATATGCTTCAATATTCATAATTTAACCACTTGAGTAAGTTTTCGATGGGTTAACGTCACAAGTAAACTCCTTTATTTGAATAATTTTCCGCTCCTTCGGAGCATCTACGGTCGCGTAATGATGAGTTCAGTGAACTGATCTGACCTAAAAATTCGACGGAGTACACAATGACTCATCTTAAGAAATAGCTACTCTATAAATATTTCCAAATGTAAGGGCAATAAAAATACTCTTATCAACTGACGTCATTTTCAGACAATATTAGCAAATCTGACTCAGAATTTCTTTTGGTATGTGAATTCTCCCAATTTTAGTCATCACGGTAGTCTTTGACCTATACAACTTCAACCATAGAGGACACTGGTCTGGGGCCCAACTATAATACATAATATGGTAAATATACATGCAATCTACATCTTTATCAGCAACGAAATGCAAAAATATAATATAAAATCAATGCAATTTTCGTATAGCGATAGCTAAAGATTGATGTTCATTTGTTTACTCTGCAGTCCTTGGCATCTTGTTGAAACGACCACTGTTTTGAACAAGTGATCTTCCTAAAGCAAATTCTTCAATCGTACCTACCTACGAAGTTATAGTGATAGTAAATGATCTGATTGACTTTAATAATGAGAAAAACAAAGTTGCTAGAGAATATTAAGCATCGGCAATATTATTTATTTAATCAATTGAAATGAGACAAACTGATGCTTCTAGTTGGTTCTCTTTTTTTTTAACGGTTGGTTTTCTTAGGCTGTTTCTGGTTTTGTGAAGTAAACACGTTCCTGCTTTGGTATAACTGTAAGTCGTATTCCGAAAAGTTGATTTTCGTCGATCTATCAACCATATAATTTTCGAGATCGTAAAAATTTATTTCACGTTTCCCTTAAATTTATTGACTTCAAATGATCGCAAATGTATTGGTAATACAAATATGTTTTCGTAAGTCGTGTATATTTTTATCTAAGGTCTTTAACACGATGACGTATTTCCGATTAGACAGCTTGTAAATACTAATTACGATAAAGATGATAACATGGTGTACATTGATTGCTCGCTTGAGATCTAGACGTTTCGGCGGTGTGTCAATAATAAATAAATAAATACACCCAACAGTCACATACATAGTTCTGATCCCACACTAAGATACAAGTCTTGTGTCGTGAGTATCAGAAACTACGAGAGACTTTTCGGTCTCACATACACCCAGACCCGAAACAAATATTTGTGGATCACACAAACATTTGTCTCGGTGCGGGGATCGAACCCGCGGCCTCTCGTTTCGCAAGCTGGTGTCTAGCCAACTGCGCCACGGGGCTAAATATTAATAATAATCTCAAATGCTTTATCTTCTGATAAATGTGTTTTAACTATTTATATCGTGATTGTCAATAAGTTTATTATATCACTTTAAAGCGTAGGGTCCGTTGCTTATTTGATGAATGCGTTTTTGTGATAGCAATGCAGTTGATTAAGATAGCATTGAACAGGTAAATATGCATCCGATAAGGAATTGTTACTGAAAGCATTTTTAAAGCATAAAAATAATCCTACTTGATATCTGCGAAGGACCAGGTGGTTAGGTTAGGTTATTCCATTTTCAAATGTGGGATAGTATGCTAGTTTTTTTTTAATAGTTAGCATAAAAAAGAGGCGCTAAGGATTAATTTGCCTCCGAATATATCATTACCCGGATAAAACAGGATAGTTAAAATTGCTTCTCGGTTGATTGAAAACTGTTATTCCTGTAGAGCAGTTATGTTACATTACATACGCCATAGAAAATTAAGGCAAATAAATTTTAAGCATTTCAATCCTCGTTTGATTTGGTACTATGTGTTTTTTATCACGTGTGCCGTCTTTGGGATTTACATATATTCATAACTTTATTACCTAATAGGTAAATATACATAATATATCGTAATATAGCTGCTGTAGTGAGTAGGCATAGTATGGTAGTGAGTGAAATGAATGTTATGGAGTTGACAAACAATTAAAATGATAAATGTGATATAAATTATTTCTGCGAAGGTAGTCCATGTTTCACTAGAAACACTGAATCATTTATATGGAAAACGTCATTTTATGACTTTGTTTCAAGAAGTATGGGGTCAGAACTACATGTGTGTATATTTTTAATTTAAAAAAATATAAAAATAAAACACACTCATATTACGATTTAGTAATACGCAGTTATTTTGACTAAACAACACTTGGATTTCATTTATTTGCATTCAATATTTTAGTGTCTGCCAATATTCAAGACCGCTGTACTATCGGTCAAAATATAGAAAAACACATAAAAACTCATGTTTTATGTTGTTACTCGGTGCGTCTATAGCTCATGAGTCACGTGAGCCCTTATCACCCGCTTATCGCCGCGTATTACAATTAGCAAACAATTATCGAAACGTCAAAATACCTGTGACGTTATTCGCCTATTGTTTTGAAATTTTAGGCTTTTTTTGATTTTATTTAACCATTTCTTACCAGGCAGCACCTTATGGTCCGCACTGCTACCAACATCAGCTGCCAGTGCAATACACAACTGCAATAAAAAGAAATATCACTTCTGTTATGAAGAAATAAGAAATAAATTCCTAAGAACTTTTATGTGTGCAGGTTTCCTCACGATGTTTTTCGTCACCGTTAAAGTACGTGATAAATGATAATTCATTGTCAATACACACATACATAATTTCTAAAAGTCAGAGGTGTGTGTCTGGGGTTTGAACCCGCGACCGCGGAAATTCTAGACCGCGCGCTAAAACCTCGAGGCCATCACTACTTTACTTTATCTATCTCCATTACTCACTTAAAATCAAATAAATACAGTAAATTGCCTTGTTTGTCTTCGAACATGCGTGATCGTTAATTGAGTAATGTTTTAAGCGACAGCTGCGCTTTTAATAGCTTTATTTTGGTTCAAAGCTGTACAACGTTCGTTGACCAGTCGTGAGTTTATCTTGATAACTTAGTGTGGCATTAAATAGGTATCTTAGCACCAAAGTTTATAGAACTTAATTAAACTATTAGGAAGACAGTAATAGTTCTGTAAAGGTTAATTTAACATTTATTCTATAGCTTTATCACCTAATACTTTTTTACATGAATTGCCAAGTAGGTCAATACCATCGTTAAAAATACTATTGTACTCAAAAAAGAACCTATATGGTTGACAGGAAAATGGCCTTGTCGACCACACTGGCATACTTTGATAGGCTTGGCATAACTAAAAAAATCTGTGAAATATAAAAAATATTTGATTAAGTATTTTGTGTAACATAACGGTCACAGAAAGGACGTTTAAATAAAGTAGAAACCAATTCTTGCACTAACAATGCATCGCAAAGACCACTGGTCTGGGAAGTATCAAGAAACTGCCGTAAAAAAATAAATCCATGTGCATAACATAAAAAAAAAATATACCTGTGTGTGTGTACATCCTAAGGACATTGTTACAAGTTTACAAAGTAAGTAAATCCCTATAATATAACTTTACATTGTAAAACTGTTGGTACCGCAATAAACTCTTACTTATTAGGTAAGATTGCGAAACTCAATTTCCTATTGAAGGCCTTGTTGTATGGATTGCGTAAAGCAGGGCGCGTCTAAACTGGCCTAAAGTGGGTCGACTTTCACCAACTCCTGCGATGAAAGTAATGGTCGTCTCCCTAAACTTACACAATGGTTTGCTTTGAGAAGTTCCCGAGTCTAAAAAACATCTAAACAAACCAGTGGCGGTACTTCCATAGAAGCCCAAAAGACCAGTTTCAATCTTTATTTAACAAAAGCAATTTGACATATAAATGAGAATATTCTGACCCCATAATAAACAATTATAAACTAGACATTACAAATTAACGTATAACGCTTTCGGGCTTCTATGGATGTACCGTCACTGAAACAAACAAACCTGTATTCACGCAGGATTAGATTAAATTCACTATACCCATGTTTTGCCGAATTATAGATATTCAAAATTGTAGATATATTTATGACATTATAAACCAGTTGTAGCCCGTAACTCCGTATGGTTAATATTAGACTTCAACAGGAATATTCTTTCTCCGTTTCTGCCAAATTTTCCATTACTACTTCACTCCTATTGGCTGAAGCGTGATGTTACAAAGCCTATAGCGTTCCTCGATAAATGGGCTGTCCAACACCAACAAAAATTATCAAATCGGACCAGTTCCTGAGATTAGCGCGTTCAAGCAAACGAACAAAAAAAACCTCGATGTTTGTGGATTAAATTTTGAGATTGCTATTGATAATGTCCGATGATAACCAGTTTCCGCCGTATTATAGTAATATTTTTATTAACCACCGTAATTTTTATAAGTTACACTGTATAGGAATATCCCAACACCTTTTATTTATTTATTTATGCTTTATATACATTGTATAAAGGCGGACTTAATGCCTAAGGCATTATCTACCAGTCAACCTTGGGGTGATGCAGAGAAAAAATACCTATTAATGAATAGGTGCATAAAATATAAATTGTCATGATTAAAAATATATAATATGTATATATTATAATTATAATAGAAATTAAAATAAACAAAATATATTTAAATAGACCATTACATAAAGCTATTTATATAAGTATAAAATATAAATACATACACACATATACAAATATAATACATACTATGGAGCTTCTGACAATCGTTTTAAGAATAGTTGTCGAACCCTTAATGGATATCCAGTTCCTATTATTGAACAGAATCGAAAAATATCAAAACACGTCGTTTGACTATTGTTTTAATGCACACACACTCCAAATAAAGTTGTTTTTAAACAATATTTTCGCGCGCGGCTTATAGTTATTGCACGGGTGCATTGTTCAGCCGTAGTAATACGACAATGACTTTTGAATTTCAGTTGCCTCACACCTCATTGTTCAACCTTACATGTGTAGGCTGTATAACTTCAACAGTTATATGAATAATAGAAAGGAACTCTATTCCAACGATCTAAAGTTAATTTTCACTTGGACGTCAGCGGATGATGCAGGCTTAATTAGCGAGATGTCAGTAAATAGGAAATACATATGTGTTACTTTCTATTCATATTTCTCCATTGCGTTGCTACTGAAGAGCTTTCATTTCATCATGTGGGTATCCACGGGGTTGTATATTGAAATGGTTGAAATTATGTATATTTCTCAAAAAGCGATGAGACTAACTCTGACTTACGACAGTTACATAGCTATAAGGTTTGTGTGGAATTCATTTCTATTACTGTTGTAGGACAAATTCTAAGACTATTGTTTATTGTTTTGCTGGTCTTATAGTGAAGATCATATACGCAAAAATACTTTTGTATTCGTGATATATATGTACATATATTCGTTACAATATCTATGTAATTGAAATAAAAAACAATGTTTTTCTAGTCCGTCAAAAACGACTCTAATTTTAGAGCACAAGCACACGGATTAAGAGAACCGTAACAGCAATAATGAGACCATTAGTAACTATGAATAGAATTAAACCCGCTATTTGCATAGTTACGTACCACTTGATCCGAATGTACGTGGTTTTAGTGAGCTATTTGCAGTCCATTACTACTTGTGAAATATTCATTCAATAAAATATTTTACTATACATGTATAGTGCAGCGAGTATTTGAATGTGGATTAAGTAAATTAATACTTTTCTAGGGTTTCTTTTGGTTATTCGAATTCGAATATCGAAAAAAACTACGAGTTCTTGGTCTCACAACACGCTGAGACGAGGCGAAAAAAATTGAACCCAACAATTAATGTTAGTTTCCTACCGGGGAACTCTGATCCTTTAGTGAGACTGCTATTTTTTTCCTAAAATAGGAATAAGTCCTATTGTTTGAACTATTAAATTTCGTAAAATACCAGTGAAATTAATCTGGACTATAAAGTATGTACCTATATGGTTGAGCAACTAGAAACATTACTTAGCTGTGTTCGCAATTAACTCGAATAAAAAACTAAGGCGTGTTCCGCGCGATTTCGACAAAATAACATTTTATTTAAGGAATCGGATCATTGTCCTTATTTAGTGTGGCTGATCGATTGGTCCCACGCTCCCAACGCCATTCACTTGTCTAATTACCGCAATTTAATAGTATTTCGCTTCGGTCTAATTATTTTTTTATCGATGAATGACTTAATAAAAAGAACCACGCGTGGTTACTTGCCGAGTCACAGTTTCGTGGTCACTATTACACTTGGCCGGCTCATGACGTTTGCAAGTTCATATCTTCCTATTGTCTTAAGCCCTTCAACGTGTCGCAAAAATCATCTATTGTTTGGAATCTCATTCAATGAGTCTCAGCCTATCGCCGTCTCTACTGAACAAAGGCCTCCCCAAGTAGACCATGATGTCGGACCATCGTGTTGCAGGACATCCTACACTACGTTTACCTAAGCGCGGTCTCCACTCCGACAATTGTCTGCTCCAACGGCCGTCCTTGTGTCGGCAGACATGGCCGGCCCATTTCCACTTTAGCGTTCTAATCCTGCGGGCAATGTCAATCACAATGTTTGGAATCTATGAAATTGAATTCAATCTCTTCTTGGAAACTACGCTACGTTAATTGATCGTTGTTTTTCTCGATATTAAAATTCTGCCAGCTAGTGGCGACATGCGATGGATGGGGTTCTAAAACACAACGATTAAGTGTAGTTTTCTTCTTCGCATGACAATCTCATAAATCAGTTGCTCCATTACCTTCTCTGGCATTAGAAAATATTTTGATTGATTAATCGTCGTAAATGATAAAAAAAATAAAAAATAAAATATGTAATGTTTACCCACACTTGGCTTGTTGCACACCTAGAAGTTCTTTGGAGTTTCTTAGGTGTGTAGTCCGCCAACCTGCACTAGGCCAGCGTGATGGATTAAAGCCTAAACCCACTCAGTTGTAGAGGAGGTCCGTGCCCAACAGTGGGACGTATATGGGCTGATGATGATGAAGCTTAACTGCGTCAAATATTGAGATAGTCGACAAAGTTTCGTGCATACTATATTTGGACGTCACCACACTGAACCAAAACCACACCAGTATCACATTGCCGTAAAAATATTTTTTCTCGACTCGGATAAGTTGTACTGTAATTAAAACGTTTTTTGCTCTCCGAAAAATCCTTGGCTTTGCGTAATAGCCAAAACAATTTTCCACTGTCACTGAATGCGCAGCTACAAAAGTAATTAAATTATTATATGCTGAAAAAGTTATTTTTAAGAAGTTGAATTAAGCAGAAATTTTGTTACTGAATATCGTTTCAAGTGCTGGAAAAAAGCTCGCAGCAATATATTTTTGTTTGAATCACGAATGACAATTTCAGTCTTGAGCATGATATTGTCTTAAATGATTTTCATATTAAGGTACGCGGGACTAATAAACATTATTATTAGTTTATACATAGCAAATTTGAAATTTGGAGGGCGAATAATTTTAACAAGTTCTCAGTTAAATATTAATTAAATACTAAAACTTAACTACCAAACGACACACTGTTGACCTCGAATATGAAACGAAATTTAATCCAATCAGATTCTAATCCACCTATGACTAAGCAAAGCGTCATGCACTTAATGCAAACGTTAACAAACAATCGAGAAACGGCGCGATTACGCAAGCAATGCACTTGCGAATTCCTATAAGGAAACCATTATAGCCTTGCGATTTCGTATTAACATGGAGAACAATGTCCAGAGGCCCATGCCCTGGCCCTCAAGCCCTCTAGTACATTCACTTCGTGTTTTCCTCAGGCACATGCCGTTTCTTTGTTTTAAAACTGTCATTAATCTCGCATATGTAAACATATCGTATGACACGCATAATCGCACAGGTCATTATCTTCCTTACTGTATTAATTTGTATTGTTTTTATTAAACATGTGTTTACTGCAGTGTTTATTATAATATTGACATTATCCTGTTGCAGTAAAGTTTATAATTGATTGACAGGGTCGAGGAATATACGGATCGAAGTTGAGTCATGATTGACAGCCCCCGTTTCAGAAGTATTTTCATTGTTAAGCGTTTGAATGGTGATTTGCAGTGAGGTACGTGCGCGTCCGTTGGCGATTGCGTACGTTTCGAGTAATTATGATGTATTTCGGATGTAGGTCTCATGATTCACTCTTTACTGTTGGTTGGGTTACTTATTTTACCGCCAGCTTTTGTGACGTATTTTTTGTACTGTCTCGTCGACTTGGTCCTAACTCCTAAGGGCAGCGCTGCCCAAACACCGAGAAAAGATTATTTGAAAATTGTCGGTTAGTTAGAAACGGATTAAAATAATAGGTCGCTGGATCAACCTTATCTATGTTGTGTGTTTCGGGTTTGGGTTTTGTTGGAATGTATCATGTATGCCAAATGGTCAAAGAATTTTGTACGCAGTCTTACCTAGGCGCTTTACTCCCGCTGCTATGCTTGTTCTCACCTAAAATGCATGGCATAAATACATACATCTATGCATTGCTTTTGTTTGAACACTGCAATGTAAACCCTAATTGGAATACCAAATAGGGAGTAATAAACAAAAAACATACGAGAACTTTAATTCATCTTATTAAGGTCCGACGAGATATTTGCGTCCTCAACCAAGAGTATTTTCATACAAATGAAAATAAACAAAACAATAGATCAAGTGTACGCACGTACAAACAACCATTTAATTAAACAAAGCCACAAAACGTTATCCCGCAAGTCGTTAAGATTACGCAAACGCGAACGTTTCGGTGCGCCCAGTGCACTAGGAAGCGGAAGCGGCCGCTCAGTATGACGATCACGACGGGCCGGCACGACGCACGCGGCCGCCATACCGATGCGATGGTTCTGATAAACCAAACTATCGGGATCAACTTTGTTTACTAACGAGCTGTGCTTTGTCAACCAACTGGCTCAGATCAGAATATATCAGAAATTTAATAACGTTTTTTTTTTGTTTTTCCCTTTATTATGCACTAAAGTCTAAAGCTTGTGTCGCCGAAGAGGTAGACAGATGTATCAATACACACAAGTTTCAGTGGCTGTGTTTTAAGTCCTACGCAATAGGATTTTTTCCGAAACTTTTTTATACTCCGTGCTACCAGGAGTTTTCCCAGCGGCAAAACCCAATTTCACTTGGTCCGACCTCCCTGGTAAATCGAACCCGGGATCTCTTGAGCCAGTTTAGTAAGTTGTCCGGAAATTGAGGTGAAAATTCACCGTGGATTTTTGAAGTGACAGGTATTACGATACAAAGGAGCGTATTGTGTACCCAGTAATTGAATAAGTGTATTATTATTCACAATAATAGCAGTTTTATTTACTCAACTGTGAAACAGTTTCTACTTAACGCCAACGTTGTTATGAACATTAACAAATTAATGCGTAGTACCAGTAATCGGTGACATTAGACATTATAGATGCCATAACGGCCATCTTGGCAATCGTGGGGTCTCCAAGCCACACATCTCTGACATTTTAAAGATGTTTTATGCTTTATTTAGAAAGTGAAGGGAAAAAAACATTAAGAATACCAGGATTAGGAACACTAGCCAAACGTGGTGAAGTAGTTGCCTCGAGGTTTAGGCGGTCGCGGGTTCAAACCCCAAGCACACACCTCCTACTTTTCGAAGTTATGTGTGTATTCACAATTAATTATCACGTACTTTAACGGTGAAGGAAAACATCTCGAGGAAAGCTGCACATCTAAAACTTTAAAAAAATTCTTAGGTGCGTAACCCAACCCGCACTAGGCAAGTGTTGTGTATTAAGACCTTTACCCTTTCAGTTGTAGGCCTGTTCCCAGCAGTGAGACGTATATTTTGATATGGCTGTTGATGATGATGATGATGATGGCCTAAGGTAGTGGAATAAAAAACTTCACACATTAACTCTTAAAGTACTATACAATATTCATAGCTATTAAAGTCTGCGTAACATTTTACCCAATACTGTTGAATCACTGTCATGTTGATTCTGGGATTTCTATGCTTTTGCACACTGAATAATTGCTAAGCAGTATATGATTGAACTAATTTCTACGTAGGATAAGTGGGTTAAGGACTAAGGCTACTTTGATGAGTGATCTATCGGAATGCGGTGGTGGGTTAAACCCGAAGAACTTCTGATATTTACGAAAGCGTCATGAGGAAACCTATGTAGCTGATTTTTTTTTAACAAAGAATTTATTTGGTATATGTCGCGGGGACATAAGTTTACTTTCTTAATGTTGCGCTCAGCAATATGTCTAAAATATTTGTTATTTTAGGCGTTTATGGTACAAAATAATTAAAGAGAGTTCCGTATGTATATGTTTGTACATAGTTGAAAACCTCTGCAATTGATAAAAACTTACCCAAAGTATTCATAATAAGATATTTGTGCCAGAATTTATACTAAATAAGGCAAAAAATAATTTTGGAATAACAAACATTGGTCGCTGTGCTAAGATCTTATCAAATTGAGGCAAAAGTTTTGATGTTGAATAAGTCAATGAAGGAGTAGTTCAAGCAATAATTGTGTGTCCTTCCTAGAAATAGATAGGATGTGTAGAAATGCGTTGTTGTGCCTGATTAGAGGTCTGAGTTAATGGCGGAACACGCCAATCTTGTGTGTTGACATTGCGTCGCTCGCAACACAAGCGGCTAGTTAGCCAGACACACGCAGACAGTTTATTAGAAGACATGAATGAAATGTGCGAAGACATTAACAGGGCAATGAATTAAACTTTAGTTTGATGTCGCAAAATGACCCTTTATCCCGTTCCGCCGATTAATTTTTTTTTATTGGCCTAACGTACTTCAGAAGTTGCTATCAAAAAATAAAAATTCATACCAAAAATCATAAAACCTGTCAAGTAGTTTTTGAGTTACAAACACACAAAAATACAAACCTTTCTTAATTATAATTTTAGTATAGTTTGTCTTACATTAGTTTAGATTCAATTTCACCAGTGCTATTCAGGTACCTACATCGTTCACACCTTCAATTTACAAATGAATCTTTCAAAGGACTGCCTTGTGGTCTCTCGGCACAAGTATGTGCCGTGCGAACTAGAGGTCCTGGGTTCGATTCCCGGCTAGGGCAAAGTGTTATTGGGTTTTTCCATAAGGAAATTCTCAGTAGCAGCACGGAGTCAGGAAATATGCTCGAAAAACGGAAATCGGCTCGCCCCCTATTACGTGGGACTGATGCATTCTGGGCGAAATAGGAGTGTAGAAATGCACCTCTGCTAATGCTTACCCCATCAGGGAATACAGGCGTGAGTTTATGTATGTATGTACCTATGTCTTTCAAAGGAAAAATTAGAAGACAAAAATTAATAGAACGTGAGCGATAATTGTCATTATCTCTACCTACGTCATTAGGTGCAGTGTGTAGTCTTTGTCGTGCTGGCAAAAATGTTGGTTCCAATATTGGTAACATTGTCGGCAGTCTTTAAAGCGAGGCTTCCGCACATTGTATAGACATTTTGGGCGCGATAGCACATTAAATGCCAATAAATCGACGATTCACTCAATAAAATACATATTTGATTGGCGTCTGTTGTACGACGCAGGTGGATCTGTGGTTTCTTTATTGTGGCCATTGTTTATGTTTGCCACGTATGCAGATAACATTATACTGAAATAAAGCTTCGAGAATATATTTCGAATCGGCAACAACGGTGTTAAGAATGTGCATATTTGACCCTTTATTGCAACAGCATAATTTGAAGATATGTTGTTACCTAAAATGAAATTGTAAGAGAGAAACATTATTTTGGATAATTCTATTTATTTAATCCGAATAAATATTTGATCTTGACGCAAAGAATTTTGTAAGCTACGCTTAAATAGTATTGGAAATCCTTCGCTGCGATCCTCTCAGTTGTAGAAGAGGCCCGTGCCCAGTAGTGGTACGTATGTGGGCTGATGATGATGATTATGATGAAAAATTCATAAAACAATAAAATACGAATCCCAAAATACACGTTGCTTCATTTTTCCATCGTATTATGTTTGCCAAATTAAACGCAATATTTTAACTTTATAAAAGGCGTCAGTTTAATACATTATTTAGACAGATGATAAACAACTTGTCAGGTCGGCGTGTTGTGGAAAATGTTGTGAAGGATTAGTAAATTACAATTAGCAAATAAACAACAGATGTTTTTCAAAAAACAAACCGTTTTTCTCTAATTCAATATTTGACTCGTCATTATGACTATTATTATTAATAATATAATAACGGTAGCAATTAAATAATTTACTTCGATAAGTAAACAATGATTTAATGAATAAAATATATTCACTATGTATTTTCTCAATATTAATATTATCTTGACAAACACATACAGATTGTGTATACTAGTGTTTTAACAATAATTAGGTTATGCAAATTAAATATTAAAGTTTAATATTTAACATACATATTATTAGTAATTTTAAAATTTAATAGTGGAAACTATAAATAATTTTCTACACTGAGTGGGTTTGTGGGAGATCTTAAACCTTTTGCTCATTTTTGTAAAAAAAGAAATGCACAACACAAACAGGATTAATCGTTTCCGGCCAATCATCATTCTATTAGACTCTGTTGCACTACCATCAAGTCTGAAACCTTTGTACCTCGCCAGTATAAAATGTGTTTTTTAAGAGCCAAGTTACTGCTCAATGCCTAGGAGCTTGTATGGATACATTGATTTGACATGATTAGATTTTCTTAGGCCATAGGATTCCTTCATGTATATAGGTAGATACTGTCCACACAACGAGGATATAAACATATAATTTTGCAACAGCTCCACATTTAAGCATCAACACAAGATAACTAAAATTATAATATATCTACAACACAACCACATTATTCCCGCCATGCAGCGCCGTTCGCAGCGAGCAAACGCAATTCGTTGTGGCGTCCCGCACGGCGATTGTTGAATAAACATGGCCGACCGAACAGCTCTGTCTCATGTTGAATTGTTTCCATATTGTTTTAATGTAACTCTGTTGCGTTCGTGCAAATATTGTCTCACTGTCGTATTTAAATACAACATACAGGACATTTTTCTGAGTCTACGCCAAAATATAAGTCTTGTGCCGTGGGCATCAAAAACTGTAGGTCTTATGATCTCACAATTATCCAGACCAGAAATAAACATTTGTGAATGATACAGACATTGTGCATTGATCCAACCCGCGCTCTTTCGTTGTCGATTTTGAGCTGTAAAGCTGGATTGTACGTAGTCAATTCATTAAGATATTGTCAATAACAGCATGGAATCTGAAATGTGCCCGTTTATCGGCAAAGAGTTCTCCTTCTAGGATTTAAACATAGTTAGATAGTGTAGAAGGTTCTCGAGTTGAGGCCGCGTAGTGGCAAGAGTAAGCGTTGGACGTCCACCCAGATCTCGTGAAGATCGCGGGAAGTCGCTGGATTCAGGCCGCTTCTGATGGAGCGCTCTGAAAGTCTTTGGAGAAGTCCTATGTCCAGTGGACGTCTTTCAGTTGAAAAGATAAGATGTTGAAGATAAGATGAATGTAGAAATGAGGCATATTTCCTATTCCTACGTGCATAAAGGCGTATGTGTAAGAATCCGTCAGTCACTTTCAATTTGAAAAGTGTTTACTCGAGTCAGTCGTAAATTGCAATAATCAAACATTCGTAAATATTTACGGCTTGCGTACATTTGTGTTGGCAACAAAATAACAACTTTCTAACATTTGTAATGTAAACAAGGCGTAAAAATTTAGAACAACGCACCGCGTGGGCGGAGAATGATCTGAAGTTCATGGGCGGCGAAGAATATTATTTGCTTTTTTTTCGTATTGGCATGAGAAATTGACATTCATCTCATTGACACCTAATCGTACGCGAGTGCGGTCCCAATTAAGTGTTGACTGGCCAAAAAGTTTCCGATTATTCTTTAGCAATATAAATAAACAGGCTGAAACCGGAACGTTGTGCACAGTGGTCCCTTTAGGGACAGCTACGAATCCACCGGGGGGTTTTGGTCGGTATGCCGGTTTAGGGATTATTGTTAGGGACCCAGCCCGGCACTAACATCTGCGCGGACATGACGTCGCCGCGTGCCGTGCTGGAAGACCGGTGACCCCGACATACGCTCCTCTCCCCCCCGGGGGCTGGTGGGAAGTAGAGCCATAAACAGCTTTCCCCTCGAGAACAAAAAGGGTCAGCTACGATACACACATAATACCGACTGCCGTGTATTTGCCGTGCGATCAAGAGGTCCTGGGTTCGATTCCCGGGTCGGGAAGTGTTATTGGGTTTTTCCATTAGGAAATTGTCAGTAGCAGCACGGAGTCTGGAATTGTGTCCGATAAACGGCAATAGGCTCGCTCCCTATTACGTGGGACTGATACATACCTGGCGAAATGTGGTTGTAGAAATGCACTTCGGGAAATACAGGCGTGAGGTTATGTATGTATGTAATTTTAGTATAGATTATAATATTTATTTTTTATTGGATAACTTCATTCAAAAAGAGTGATTAAACAATGTCAGTTCATGTAAGACCTACTGCTGGTGATAGCTCACCTATACAGTTGTGAGTGCTTGGAATTTATTGAGGTTCATTTTTTTTACGCATTGGCATTTCACCAAAATGTGAATTTGTAAATGTAATAAAAATACGTGCGTAGCACTTACAAAATAAATGTTTTCATGTAAACACATAATATAGTCCAACCAATGTCACTACAGCTGTTCAAGAGGTTATTGACCCTATGAATCTTTAAATTTACTCAGCAATGCGAGTATCCCAAATTATAATTATACATTGATGTAATTTATTTAGCACATATTTTATACGAATTTATTTCAATATAATAATAAAGTTTCATTCATCTTACGACCGCAAGTAGGTAAAGCTAAAAAAACAAGATCTTGCGTCCAATATTAAAGTTAATATTGATAATCGCGCTTAATCGCGATGAGTTTTGTGACGAATTTTGACATCGTAGAAAAACGTAACAGAAGTTATATTTCTTTTTATGCCGACGTCGCAAAGAGACTGCATTAGATGGTTTTTTGATTCACTAATAATTCACTTATGGTATACACCTATTAAACCACCACCAACCCGCACTAGGCCAGCGTGTTGGGCTGAGGCCTAAACCCTCTCAGTTGTAGAGGAGGCCCGTGCTAAGCAGTGGCACGTACCTATATGGGCTGATGACGATAAGACTTGTTAAAATCATATACATATGCTTTTAACAGGCAAGATGTTGAGGTTGGTCGAAATTAATCATAAAAACATAATTCGTGAAATGGGCATTACAAAACTCTTGAAACAAAAAAGAAACACGAAAGATCTTTCCGGCAAGATGTTTTTAACGGTCCATAAACAACATCCATTAAAACAATCTCCCATTTCGCTAAAGTAATCTGGAGTGTAAAAAACTGTTTTTCATAGTCCATGAGACGCGTAAAAATTCAGGACGGTCTCGTTTTAAAGGTATTAAAATTGTACTCACAGGATTGCTTTTGTCTATTCAAACTAGGATCGAGTACGGTTATATTTGATCCCCTCCATTTTTATCACAATGGAACCTTATTGTTCTTGCAATGTGGTCCAAATAGAGCATGGACTGACGAGAAACGAGCACGGGGCACAGCTAGTTTTAAATAAAAGATTTAAAACCCGCGTCAAATATAATTTCCTGGGATAAAAAGGAGCCTACGTATTAACCTAGGCTACGTCTATACATCTTTGATTCAATATCAATTCAGGAGTTTTTGCGTGAAAGAGTAACAAACATGCATGCATACAAACTTTCGCGTTCATAATATTAGCAATACCCTACTTGTTAATAGGCTGACTCCAAAAGGATTATTTGTGCGTAGGCTACGAAATTACATATATTTATATAGGCTGATGAATATTGTAAAGTCGATGGTAAAGTGTTTGAGAGTTAAAGGAACTAAAATTATTATACTTAGGTTTGGTTTTCACGCATTCACTTTTTTGCAATCATGTACTTGATAGTTTTGGACTTCATATTTATGTAGCAATTCCCAGAAATGGTATTTGATGTATCCAAATAACGTGATGGACTGAGGCCCCTCTCAGATTAGAAGAGGCTCGTGCCTAGCAGTGGGCTGGCACCTATATGGGCTAATGATGATGTACATTGTAACTAAGTAATGTTTGCTGAAGAAAGTACATCAAAATTACTTACATAGACTGTCTAATACAAGATTTAATGCAACCACGTAGCCATTGAATAAACAAACTTATATAACCATCTTGATAATGTAAACGATTGCAAACAATTGTTATTCTTCTTCGTAATTACTTAAACGGCTTACTCAGATAATGTTTCGCATTAGTAGATCGTGATTGATTACCTGTTTAATTGTTTGTTTATTTTGTTTTTGTTTTCTTGGTAATAATTTACAATAACATTTAAAAATATTGCTCAATGCAATTGTTACAAAAACAAAAACAAATTCTAAAAGTGGAGTGGCTGATGGAATCGCTGAATTTGAAAATATAGCCTTGATAGCGTTTAATCTTTCTTCACACATAAAGTTATAAGAAAAAGTTGATGACAGGCAGTGAGGCGAAATAGAAAACTTTTTTGATATAAGCAGTATAGTCTTGCGTCGTTTATAAAGATAAACAGGTAGTTAGGAAGTAAGGATAGCAAAAAATAATTATTCTAAAACATTATTGATCACCATTTTGTTTTTGAATAAGCAACTAAATTGTGTTGAAATTTATTAACCAAAACCTGCTTAATAAAAATGTCATTGTTATTTAATATAGATAAAAACGTGTGTAAATTTAAACCTGTTTATTAAAAAATTATTGGTTTAAAAACGTAAGGAAAATAATAAAGAAATTGTCGCATATAAAGAATTTAAACACAAAGCTAAAATTGACATTCCTAAGTTTGTTCGAGCTAAAATGTTAATATTTATTGGAACGTTACTAGAGACTGAGTAGAATGAAGAAACTCCCGTTGAAAGATTTACTAGCGTCGTGGAATACTTGTGATAGAATGATGACGTGTTGATACCAAATAAGCCCCTGACGAAAATGTATGCAGTAAATAACAAACAGTAGGATATTTCTATTTCTAGGAGAATCCTGAATAATTTTAATGATATTTGGGCTATTGGAGACGGTTGACGTAAAAAGATGTTTATACAGAGACCTTCGTTGATAAATATCTTATGCATTATGTTTTTGGATACTGTGAAATTTTTAAACTCTTTAAAAACTAAGACAGACCATTGTGATTTGTAAAATATAGTATTTGTTTTTACAATTTAAATAACAGACGGTATGTCACTGCTAATAAATTGCTTTCTCTACGAATAAGATATGTTAGGTCCATGCCCACAACTCTGATATATAATTTTTCAATATGAATCATAGTCATGATTCATATATTCACCAAAACTGTCATTATAAAAGTTATCTTATCGTTGATTTGGGTTTTAATACGCAGGTGTGAGCCCACATTATTATTGTCATCATAATATGTATTTTTCCATAAATGAGCTCTTCGCTACATTAAGCTTTATTGGAAACTTGTGGATGTCGCGGCAAAGGGTAAAAATGCAAAGGAATAATATCTACCTATACATATATAAGATAGCTATACATACCTTATTTCTTTGTCAATATTTTACATTTCGGGGACTACTGATTCAGTGAAGCCGGCAAGTTTTGAGAGGAGACAGCTCGTAGGTAGACTTTTACTACAAGACGTCTTTTAGAAATCGGACCAACCAAAAAAGTGGCGGGTAGGGATTGATGATTATTACTTAGTACGGCTTACTGCTTATAGTGGACTCCGATAGGCTAAGTCCTTATACAGGGTGTATTCAGACCGCGATCGGAAACTTAGGCAGGTAATAGTAGTCATTACAAACCCCCCTGGCGTTAAAGAAAATCCCTATAAAAAATAAAATTTTGACGTTTTCTGAATGGTCTATGGTCTGAATCCACCCTGTATAATTTACTTGTAAATTCAACATTTCGCATCGATACTCTTATGAACATATTTTATGTTCGCCGTATAGAACCTGTGCCAATTAAAAAAGCCGGCTTGTAACACACCTATTATGATTGACACATTCACGAATCATTTATGTCGTGACTCGTATGGTGGTGTCTTATTTGGTTCGCGACAAACACGATTCAATGTTAGGCGTGCCTCTAACAACGAGTTGCCAATGTTCGCTGATTGAGTGACGGAAACCGTAGTTAAGGCTAACGTTTATATTGAAAAAGAGATAGTAGCTAGAAATTATAATGGCGTCAACAATATTATTACAAAATAATTTGTGTCAGTAGCTTCTTCCGTAGATTGGCCTCTAGTCTACTGCCATATGGGGACTTGCTAATAGTCAGCCGATTAAAATATTGGAATTAGTAACTGGGGCTTTGGTTTAAAATGACTTTGGATATTTTTAGAAAGAAAGCCCATCAGTGCCTCTGCGTATACAGCCTATATGTCACTAGATAAATAAAGCGATAAGTATAACATGTCTAAATTATGTTTTTTATGGTCGTCTACATAAGCGGCAGTGATACGCTATCTACATGTAAACAGCATGTAATCTGTGTTATTGACTGACAGTCGTCAACCAGTTTCGCACACGCATTTGCTTTCACTGTTCTGCTTTGTTACGTGAGCGTCTCGAACTATTACGATTTCCTATTTTGCATGTAGGGGTATGCTCAAATCTTGTTTATCAAGTGAATCGGCTTGTTCCAATAGGTTACCGAAACTCGACTTGAGTAGTTGATACGCCGTTCAAGATTGATGAAAATATTTGTAATTGTTATCCTCCATGGTTGAATTGTTTGAATTGGTCCTACAAGTTTGAACACTGAAAATCTATTTTTTTTATGTTATAATAAGTATTGGTTTCGCTCTAGGTATTTATGAAACGGAAATGTCTCGTTTCCTGACGGCATGACAAGGCTTGTATTTTTCTTTTGGGTTAGAACTGTGTGTGTGTCTCTTGGGTGTATTTATTACAAACTTTGCCTAGGTTTGTAGGCTACGTTCGCCCGTGACTATTAGAGCTTTTCAAAAACCCTTTGGGTTACAAAATTGATTGGAAAAAGAAAACAGATTAGTGATTCAATCTCACTATCCAAACAATACGAGCCAACAGAGCTGTTATCTCCCATCGGTTTCGTCTGTCACAGTAACTCTACAACTTACAAAACTTTAACCATTTCTGTTTTTTTTTACTACCCATTTGTGGTTGTTAATTAACGGTTAGCTTTATCTGTATACACTTATAGATTAATATCTTTGTCAAGCTAATTATTTAGAACCAGATTATATTCAAACCAATGTAATACAATTAAATTTACTAACTACTGATGCGATACCATTTTCATGCGTATTGAACGATATTTTTAACGCATAATCAAAATAAAATGATTGCTTTGTATTGAAAATAGCTCCAAGGCGGTTTGCTTTTAATTTTATTAGTGTTACTCTTCGGAGCTCAAAAATACAACTACGACGCGAATGCTTAAAATCAGAAGAATGTACAGTGCTGTTCAAATTTTGCTGCGTCACTGATCAAGTTCATGGTTTCAATTGTATGTAACTAGTATAGTTTTATGCATTGTCAAAGCGTTGTATTCAAAGTGTTTCCTGGGTGGTTCGCCTTTAATTTTATTGGTATTACACGTTACAGTACGAAAAAAAGAATGAATATTTTCATTCAACGGCAATAGGCTCGCCCGCTTTTACATTAATACATACCTATGTTCTTAGGAATTTCGTAGGTGTGTAGTCCGCCAACCCGCACTAGGCCAGCGTGGTGGACTAAGGCCTAAACCCTCTCAGCTGTAGACGAGGCCTGTGTCCAGCAGTGGCACGTATATGGGCTGATGATGATACATTCCTAGCGAAATGTGGGTTCAGATATACACCTCTTCCTTACGCTTCGGGGAATACAGGCCTGAGGTTATGCATTTGTATTTAAAATCAGAAGAGTCGTTCAGAATCGTTCTCAATTAATTTTATTAGTGAAGTTTTATGCATGTTTAGGTGGTATTAAGTGATCAAATACGCGTAGACATTGCAGACGGCAATGGCGATATTGTAGATCGGACTATAGTGTTCATTCGGTAAATTTAAATGCGGCGGAGACTAGGTACCGTCAGTTAGATTTAGTATGATCCGGTCCGTTAATAGTTAGTACCACTGTTCTAGAGAAACCATTTTAAGTATTACTAATATGTTTCTTTAGAAATTTTAGGGTAATTATTGAGACCCAGTAGAGCATCTGTACTATATTTTTAATTCGTGGTGACAAATTATTTTTACAAAAATTAAACAGTATACATGCTAACATATGTGATGCTATATTTTTTTCTACCTGCGTAAATCTTATAAAGTTCTTTTAAATATAAAATTAAATTGCAGACATTCAGATAAATTGGGTATTAAATCACATTGCGGTATAAATTCATTAACCATAGTTTTATTTATCAAATCCACACTGACGAAGCATTACCAACGCAATTTCAATACAGCCTCAATTCTGACGTTTCAATCCTTTTCAGTCTGGCAAATACGGCGAAGGGTTCATCGGGTCGTCGCGAGGGGTCGCCGTGCACGTCCGCGCGAAGGGCCCTGGGGGCGACAAGGACCACACGGGCTGCACGTGGCCGCTGGTGTCAGTCACCAACCCCAACGACCCCTTCCCTGAGGAGCCGTGGATCGCAGTCATCAGGAGAGGCAGCTGTAACTTTGAAATTAAGGTACTATTAATTACTTCTCATTTGTTTGTAAAGTTGTTCGTAGGCTAGGGACGCACTGAGACGATCAAGCCATCAGGGATTCGAGTCACAAACATATTTGTAACTCCTTAGAGTAATATGTTTTTATAATATGTATGTTAATTTTAAATTTAGAAATATTTGTCTAGCATGTTTATAAGTAGGTCCGAAAAACAGCAATACCACCCCCCCCTCCCGGTGTAGATTCAGGTGCGCGTATCTATTAAACAAAGAATAATGTTTTTACACGTGTCAACATTCACCAACCACCATTCGCTATCAAATTATTTGATATCCATTCGATATAATCACGAAATACTTATCTTGATAAATCTTGCACATAATGTATTACATAAAAATATTCAAAGTATGTAGACGTATACAACATTTAAATGACAAGTGATATGGTAACAAGCTGATATAAATTCAACTGCGCAGAAGTTTGACCCTTTTTGGTCTAGATTATGTTTCTAGAACGAATGTTTATCGTGAAAGTTTTCGTCACTCGACTACGACTACGAGTCGGATTCGAATCCCATAATGTTTGTTCAAGTTTGCACTTTGGATAATATTTAAATTTAGAAGTGACATATTTTGTGCGTCGTTTTTCCCACAGCATCGATGTGCGGCATGCTTTCGAAAGGTTTTGGGATCCTAGGCCGGTCATAGTGTTATTTGATATTTTCCGTTAGAAAATTCTCAGAAGTAATACGTTAATTAGATTGATAGATAGAAATAGCTGAAAGGAAACCGTCTGTCGTGGTATGGTCATATTATGAGAAGGGACAAAATACATGTTGGTAAAAAAGTAATGAGTATGAAAGTTGAAGGATGGACAAACAGAGGAAGGCCAAAGAAAAGATGGATGGAGTGCGTGAGAGAAGATATGAAAGCAAAAGTGATGACTGAAGACACGACGGCTGATAGGGATGTTTGGAAGGATAAAACATACTGCGACTTTAAATAGAATTGTGAACAGGGCAAGACAATGATGATGAGATTGAAATAGGGTCGTGCTCTACGTGACCATAAAGGTTCATAGCATCGAATGCTTCAAAAATTTAGGTTTATCGTTCTATATTAGTCCACGTACACTGCTAGGAATGGGTCTCCTACATCGTTTGAGGCTTAGTCCTGAGGCATGAGTTTTAAATGTTTTTTCCGTATAAATTTTCGAAGCCTTATCAAACAATAACACAGCTGACTCACGCGTGTGTTATCTCATCGACACATTTGTCAAACCGCGTGCGTAATAAACCTTAGCACGGCGAATGGAAACCGCGATAAGTCTTACATTGTTCATTAAACTGTAATAACGCCGCTCGACCTACTTTCAAAGGGAATTATGGGTTTAGAAAGAAGATTGACAAAATGTAGTGATTTGAAGTCGTGATGGCCTTGAGGTTTAGGCACGCGGACGAGAATCTCGACGGTCGCGGGCTCAAACCCCAGACACACACCTCTGACTTTTCGAAGTTATGTGTGTATTCACAAAGAATAATCGCGTACTTTAACGATGAAGGATAAGGATAACATCGTGATGAAACCTGAAATAAGGATATTTTAACTTTAAAAAAATATTTCTCTACATGGTCTTCTAGCAAGTTAATACATTTCATAGTTATCAGCCCATATACGTCCCACTGCTGGGCACGGGCCTCCTCTACATCTGAGAGGGTTTAGGCCTTAGCCTACCACGCTAGCTTAGTGCGACGTGGCGGACAACACACCTAAGAAATTCCTGAGAATATTTAGATGTGCAGCGTTTCTCACGATGTTTTCCTTCATCGTTAAATTTCGTGATATTCCATACTATCCAACATACTGTAGATAATACAAATATATCTTTTTTATTTTTCACTACCCCGTGAATTATAGATATTGCCAATAACTATATAAAGAAATCAGTTCATCTGCAAAATGAAATAAACATTTTCGTATTTCTAACATTACTTAGGATACAGTCATATTAATTCAATCACACATACTTAACTCTTCAAATAGCCATAGAAGTAATAAATGCATTTCAGATAAAACATATTTGTCCCTTTATTGTCCTCAATCCATGATCTCATTGAAGCAGAAAATAATTGTTATTCACAAACAGCCTTACTCAGTCTCTTAATTACTGGTAATAATAGGAAATTAATTTCTTTTTGATTAATGCTTGTTTACTACGGCCTTATTACTTGTACTTATATTAATCTGCTTATTTGCATTTTTGTGTTTTTTTTTATTAAATCTTGAAAATAATAAATAAATACACCCAACAGTCACATACATAGTTCTGACCCCACATTAAGATACGAATTTTGTGTCGTGGGGATCAACTACGAGAGACTTTTCTGTATCACAAACACCCAGACCCGAAACAAATACTTGTGGATCACACAAACATTTGTCTCGGTGCGGGGATCGAACCCGCGGCCTCTCGTTTCGCAAGCTGGTGTCTAGCCAACTGCGCCACGGGGCTGACATAAAAATATAACTAATTTTGACGGATTTTGCCAGATAAATACATATAATAAGATATAAGAATACATCGTGGTCTTGCGGCTCAAGTATATGCTGTGCGATCTAGACGTCCTGGTTTGGATTCTTTATTACGTGGAAGTGATACATACCTGGCGAAGGGTGGATGCAACTCTGCGCCAGGTTATTTGAGGCCAATTGTGTTTTCGTCTAAAGTAATAGGCGGCGAGCCTATTTGCCTTTTTTCAGGAACACTGCGATACCGTGCTAATGAGAAATTTCTAATGAATAAACTGAATAACTTTGCCCGAGCCGAGAAAAAAACCCGGATTCTCTAGATCGCACGGCACATACTTGTACCGCGGGACCACGAGGCAGTCGAGTTCATTATTACAATGGTATTTCCCTAAAGTTGTTTATGAATGGAACACAATGCAAGTCACCCCAATGGTGCTATCTCAATGTATGCGTTAGTGTTTATTATTGTATCCTGTGGAAAATACATTCAAGTATTTCAATAACTTAGTTTTCCTGTTTTCGTTTGCCTTTTGTTAGAAATAAAAATGCTGGCGGTAAATCCTCAAATTTAATATCTCTTCTTTTGAGTCAAAAACAAAGATACGGAAACTTTAACTGACGTAAAATTTTACCTTCTTCCCATTAAGCATTGTAAATCGAACATGTTTATTTGTATGTATGTGTATATAACATGAATATTTTTTGCACGAGTCAGTGAGATTTCGTATTTACCGTTTTATTTGTTATTATTTTATTTGTATTGTAATAGAGGCACTAAAACTGTCTGGATTTGCGAAAAAAAAATGTAATCCTTTTCTTACTTAGGCCAAAAAGTGGTCTTAACAGGGGCCTAATCCCAGGAGTAAGAAATATCCAAGACCTCATCGTTTAGCCGATGAGGGCAAATCGAAAATCGAAAATGAAAATATTTTACTTCTTTTTATTTAAAATGTTTTTTTTTTAATGTACAAGTAACGCCCTTTCCAATGATACCAAATACGACATATTTATCACAAATTTATTTTTTAACACAGTACTTTATGACGGCTAGAGGGCGCCAAATTAGATTCAGTGACACCTCATATAGCTTATAACCAGCGGACGATCAAGACGCTTCTAACGATACCTCATTTCTCTAGTTCTAATAGGAAACTGAGGAGTTGTGAGGGAACAGATGAACATATATACATAGCTTGTTAAAATCACAATTGCCCTTTGGCTTTGCCGTAGTCGGGTAAAAAGTAAATAAAAGTCTATAGTTTTATTTACGTAACTTATATTATTGTTCAATGCTTTTACTGATATTAATCGCCGGTCATCATACTATCGCAATAAAACCTTCATTTTATGACGCCCCGGTATTCAATACAAATAAACGTTACGGCATGTGATAAGACATGATTAGATTGCTTTTATTTATGACTTTCCTATAAATAAATAGGGTTTTTACAGGTATGATACATGCTTTACAGTTTAATAAATAGATACACCCAACTCTGACCCCACATTAAGATACAAGTCCCGTGTTGTGGATATCAGAAACTACGAGAGTCTTTTCGGTCTCACAAACACCCAGACCCGAAACAAATATTTGTGGATTACACATACATTTGTCTCGGTGCGGGGATCGAATCCGTACCTCTCGTTTCGCAAGCTAATGTCTAGCCAAATGCGCCAGTTTATTAATATTTGAAAAACAAAATGCATTGCCGTCACAAAAAAACTGATACACATAATTATGATAACATCAGTGCGAAGTTGAGAATTTATTTTGATGAATTTGTTACAGAGTGAGATAGGACAGTAGAGGCAAAAATACAAAAGTTAGAACTGACGGTTGTGTGTGGCTTTAACTAAAACCAATAAAAGTCCATTTACCGTCTTACTGTGATTTTCATCATTCACAACATGCTCTAAGAAATGTAAAAGTATTATTACTATTAAAACAAAAAAAAACCCGGCGAATCTTTTGTCTTTACCCTGAACAATAACAGTGGTCCGTTCCAGGAACTTTCGCTTTAAATGTACATTCTGCATGACCCGTTCTATTCACCCCAGATAAAAATCATCGTCCGCTGGACGTATTGTGACAAGGAATCCCGTGAAATGTGAATTTCTACCGGAAACCTATTACTTCGTTTTTACTGCGCTTCACGTATAAATTCAATTCTTCTCCTTTGTACAATAAAAAAATATATTTTTTTATAATAATTGTAACAGGATTTAGTTCACAGTGTTTTCTGTTTAATATTATTCGTCTTCATATACGTATCATCCTTTATGTCTGTAACTACTCATCAAAAACCTATACGTTTCTAAGGATTTAGATCTTAGTTTACAACGCTGATTAATTAAAGTCTAATTCTCTTTCGACTTAGTCTATTTGAGATACAGAAATTTGTCTAATAACTGTAAGATTCCATACAATTTAATATATGGAATTAATCCTGTGAAAGACACTTAAAGATAACCAATAATAAAACGGTACAAAAGGTCTTTCTACAGACAGCATCAAAAGCCTAATATGTATAGAAACACATGTACCTATAGTTGTTTGAAGTATTAAAGCGTATTTTGTTGTGTGCAGGTGCAGAATGCGTGGCGGGCCAACGCGACCGCCGTACTAATATACAACGACAGGGATACCACTATCCTCGAGAAGATGAAACTGTCCACAGACAATGGACGTAAGTACTTTTCTACTCATTGTTCTAGTTGTATTTAATTTATCATAACAATCCTCCGTGATATTTTGAGGATGGTCAAATAGAAAGTTAAGTACCTTGCCATTGTTTAAGATTCTTTGGACGTGTCATGTTTCTTATAAGACTGATTTTAATTAATGTATTTGTGTTTAAAAACAATACAAGTTATATAAGTTATATGTGTGCACACATATAACAAAAGAAAAACAGGAATGAAAAAATATTCAAAAATAGAATGCGTGTTTTGTTATTCATTGACAAAGTTTCGTAAACCGGTAATTAATAATTATCACTACTGAGCACGTCTGTCCGGTTAAGTAGGATTAGAACCTCATCCATTACGCTGCCTAGTTCAAGATTATAAAATTCACAAACTCAAATTTAACCTTATGAAAAATTCTAAAATTTCAAGTTTTCCCTCCAATATCTACGTCACGAGTTCACGTCTAAAAAACAAAAACGGATTACGTAAATTCTTTTTTTATATCAACCAGTAGCATCTCTCTCCGTGGGGTCCTAATCCTGAAATGTTTTTAAGAGTATAAAGCAATCAAAACACTCGCCCCCACGCTGAGATTTGTTCGTGGGTGGCAAGTACAATACACAAACAAACACTTCAAACATCAAACATTATTAACACATGTTTGCGCATACAGCTCGGATGCACAACTTTTATTTTGTATTAGCGATAAAGCTACTGTAGGTCGTATTTAGTTAGCATATGTTATTGGCTGGATATTTGTATCTAAAGGAATAGGTAGTAACTTATTATAGCAAAAGACAGTTTTTTGTTTGCTTTTACTACCTACTCAACTACTTCACCAATTTTCATGATTTTTTGCAGATGCCGATAGGTAATCCGGGAAAATAAAAATAAAAATTTAAAACTGTTATTAATTTAAAAATGTATTAAAAAAAAACAATATTTTTAAATTTACAACAGTTATTTACAAACTGTTTTAATTCCTCAGTTTCTCAATTTCTCTCTGGACTCAAAATTAAGTAAGGATAATTCTGTTAATATTAATAGTAGCCCAAGTGTGTCGTTCCAAGATCGACATTATGTATATTAAATTAAGTCCTGAAAAGTTGTGTCGACTGGTGGGAAATTAAGCGTTCTAACTTGCCAGCACGTTACATAAACTGCCTTGAAACACTGAACCGATTTTAACCAATTATAGTACAAAGATAGATAAGATCTTGAAGGCAATGATAGGCAAGTTTTTTTAGACTACGTCCGGGAAAAACTGGCCCGTATCGCTACTGGTCTTATGAATATTGATTCTATGCGTCAATGGAAGCTAAGAATTGAAAATGTCAGATCTCGTTAAAAAAACGGTGTAATAAAAAATATATTAATGTATGTCAATTAATAATGCACTAGAAACAGGAAAACAAATAATAATGATAGAAGTCGTGTGACTAGCGCCACCGAATATGCAAATCGTGTTTAGTAAAATTCCATAGTAGCACGTGTAATTATGTAATACTAATTTATGCAACATTAAGTGCCCGCTGAACTCTATATTTTAACACCTAATTTATAATTTTGGGTTAGAAATAATGGAAACTGATAATTTGAACGGAAGCAATATTTTTGCCTCGACTGCCTCGTGGTCTAGACTGCCTCGTGGTCTCGCGGTGCAAGTATGTGCCGTGCGATCTAGAGGTCCTGGGTTCGATTCCCGGGTCGGGCAAAGTGTTATTGGGTTTTTCCATTAGGAAATTCTCAGTAACAGCACGGAGTCTGGAAATGTGCCCGAAAAACGGCAATAGGCTCGCCCCCTATTACGTAGGGGCGAAATGTGGGTCCAGAAATGCACCTCTGCCTACCCCTTCGGGGAATACAGGCGTGAGTTTATGTATGTATGTATGTGCAATATTTTTCGTTGAAAAGACGTTAAGTTTACTTTGTATATAGGTATATGTTTTATGCAATATTATTAGATTCAGAATTTCGAAAAAAAAAACGTAAATAATGAGAAAAGTTTTTTTTACATATTTTACTTGGTTCACAAGACTTAAAATAAAGAAAATTATATTGTCGAATTATTTTGTTGAAACTCCAAACTATTCACTTGTTTTAGTTTCGGGACAATTTATTTATTTATTTCAAAAATACAGCGCAGATTTCTTTATAAGCGAAAAATATGGCAACAGAAAATAAAATTTTCCAAAAACAAATGCACTATAAATTAGCTTGACCTTCTGATACATTTTGCGTCAGTTGAATTTTATGTAGATGATTGATTAAGAACGCGTTTGCTATAGACAATAATAATATTAACACATACCCACACAGGACAATCAGTCCTTATCTGTCACTTAAATAGTCTTAGACCTTAGTTTCATGGGCTAATAGAATCTATTCGAAATTTCTGCCCCACAACACACAGACCTTAACCAAATATTCGTTAACTAAATAAAGTTTTACTGCGAGGATTTTACACACAGCGTGTAAAGACCCAATTTAATGAATAAATCTTTCAATTAATTAAAGTGATTTTCTAGGTCTCATTGCATTAGGGTCCAGATCGCCTAAAGGCAATGACCCCAGTTAATTCTAAAGGCGTGGGGTGGAGGCCTAATCAATAGTTCGATACCCTTTCTAAATATACTTGATGTTCAGTCTGCCATATTTTTATGCTGCGAGCTTCACTTTGATGTTATAAAAATATTAACCTGTGACAGGTGAGGAATTAGGCTTTATTAAGACTAAATCGATTTTTAATGCTATCCAATTTTATAACTTATCAATATTGCGTTCACTCCTGATGCCTTATTTTATAGAATGATAAAAGTATGACGGATTTGCTAAATGAAAAGAAGGAAAAGAGATGAGCTACGTCTTGATTGCAAGTTTATAAATAGTTTTTGAACAAAGTCATTCTTCTGTAAGAATTTGGTGTAAAAAAATCCACGAAATAACTCTATTAAAAATATAAGGAAAACTTTATCGATCTTCGGAATAATATATGTTGTATGTAATATCTGCTATACGAACATTTGAATAGTACATGATATGAATGGAGAATAATGTCGGTTCAGGGCCCTTCCGCCGGTAAATAAGCTTTTGTAAGTACATGTTATATCAAAGGGAATCGCTAATGTTTGACGAAGGTTGAAGGTTGGCTCAGAGAGGGCCTCGGATCATAGTTGTAGACTATTATGTTTCAATATTAAATATTTTGGGTTCGGTCATAATATTGCTTATTTCATTAAAGCCTTGAGTTTTAATTATACACATGTATACCAAGTTTGTGTTTTATGTATTCATAGTCATATTTCCGTTCTACAAAGTGCCAAAACAGTGTCATTATAAGAATCAAATAGGACATGTGGACTGGGAAACTATTACATATCTTGTTGGTCCGATGTAAATACGAACTTGCAAACCGTTTCGTTCGAGACCAAGTGGCCACGAAGCTGTAACACTGCTAGCCAGCACGAATGGTTAAAGAATTAAAAAAGATAGTGGTAGGCTCATGTATTTGTAGTCCTATAAAGCACGCCCTTCACAATTTGCATTATTAAAATCCCCCAATGCATATGGTGGGCACATCAGGCTCTCATAATTTTGTCAAATAAATTCCTCGCTGGCAAATAGTATACAAAGACTACACCTAAACTAACTTTCTGATGCAAGAGTCGACGCGGTATAAAGATAAATTAACACCCAACAGTCGCACACGAGTACATAGTTCTGCCCCTACACTAAGATAGAAATCTTGAGTCGTGGGACATAAACTACGAGAGACTTTTCGGTCCCACACACCTAGATCCGTTACAAATATTTGTGGACCACACAAACATTTGTCTCGGTGCGAGGATCGGATCTGCGGCCTATCGTGTTGTGACACGATGTTCTCGAGCTAACTGCGCCACGGGGCTGTCGAAAGAAGCAGAAGAATTACGTTTCGTTGTAAAGCATTACTTGTTCTGCGGCGTGGCTAAGTACAGTAGTGTGTACTCTCGTCTCATTACCTTCGTCAATGTTGGCTTGGCGCCAGACACCGCGCGTGCATACTAATAGCAGACCGCGGCTCTGGTCAGATACATGTGACGTCATCCTTGTCTGCAAACTGCAATAGGGTAGTACATACAATATGTACCTGATGTATATGGATTCAGGTTGACGTATATTTTACTCATTTTAGGTCTTTTTATGAACTTCTCGTTAGTTCTGCGGCTAAGTACGCGACGTGTGTAAGTGAGATCCGGGTCGGGCATTTTCAGTTGTGGTGTTAGGTAATTCTTAGCAGCACTAAATCAAACGGCAATAAGTTCGCGCCTAATAATGTGGGAACTATAAGCCCAACTGGCAAAACCTGGGTTTAGAAATACCTGTATGTGTTATCAAAGAAAAAATACTTTTAAAAATATTCTTGTTTGCTATAAAATCTACACTCATTTCATTACCTGGGAAATCTACCTCAGTAACTTTAAATACCTCCGTTTTGACATGGAAATTATGCCTCTAACGTTACAGATCACTTTAGCAACACAGTTCATTTATTTAACCCACAAATAGTCCCGAGTTCGATTCCTGGGTCGAGCAGTGTTATTGGGATTTCCATTAGTAAATTGTCAGTAGCAGCACGGCGAATAGAAAGCCCGAAAATCGACAATAGGCTCGCTCCCTATTACGTGGGAATGATACATACCTGGCGAAATGGGGGTGCAGAAGCGCACCCCTTCGGGCCCTCTGCTTACCCCTACAAGCGTGAGGTTATGTATGTATGTAATCCACAATTAAGAATCGTTTTAAAATAACGTAAGTGCATAACTACATGTGCATTATCTCAAGATAAATGTATTTCCTGAACACAAACAGCTTATCGAGAATAAAACGTTTTAACATATTGATATTTATGCACTCCATACGCGTATAAGTTTTATGAATTATCTCCATATAGGCTCGGTGTGCAAGGCCGTCCGGTCAGCCGCCTGCACGCACCCACTATCGGACGACGCATGCCAATGCGTTCACACCACGCGAACAAAGGCACAAGGCATATGTAAAAGTGTAAACATTTAAGAATATTCGAGAATAATCTAAAGCTTTTTGTGTAGTCCGCCAACACGCACCATTATAGCATGATGGCCTAAATCTTTTCTGTTTTAATAGAGGATCGTGCCAAGAACTGAGACGTATGTATATCGGTTAATAGATATAGCTAATTCTTATACAAGTTAGTATTGATGACTGATGGTAATCGAGCTCCATAAAGTGTCTGGGAAGGTTATGTGTTACTGTAACGTAAACGTTATTTTAGTTTCGCACCTACGGCTTTTATCTCTGCGCCACCTAAGGTTCGACTGTCAGAGAATACCTCAGGCTTCCTTTACATGTTATGTATGAAGGGTAAATAGATAAATAAATGCTTTGACAATAATTTCTTAACCGGATTTACATGTTATTGTAGCGGGTTTAACACCTTATGCACCGTGGCCGATTTTCGGGCGAATATCCTATCAACCAAAAATTTATTTATTTACGTATTATGTGCTAAGTACAAAGGTGGATTTAATGCCTGAGGCGTTATCTACCGACCAAAATTTGGACCTCAAGCTCGGCACTCGCAGAACAAAACACGACAGTAATTAATTCACGTCGTTTTTCTACGAGACAGTGGTACTACCGGTCTTGCCGGCGCAATCGTACTGTAGTGCGTGTGTAGTATACTTAACGTGGCCATACGTCCCGTTTTGAACGGGACTGTCCCTTTTTATAATTACGAGTCCCGGTGTCCCCGAAATGAACTCTGGAATACAAAATTGTCCCGTTTTCTGCCGAACGCGATTGCTTTGGCCGGCCGGCCGGGGTGGAGATATTTAAACATTTTCACGCCAACAATATTCAGCATAAAAACTTTTCTATATTAATTGAATATATTTTATTATTGCCTGCTACAAATGCACCAGTAGAAAGAGTTTTTTTTCTGTGATGAACAATTTGTGGACATCTGAGAAACCCCAGTTACAAACTTCAGTTCTAAAATATAAAAAAAAAACCTAAGTGTTTCATTCTTACTTAAAATCATCACCAGCGATATTAAAGCAAATTTGGTCCTCTAATAAATACAAATATAACTAAACATCTTTAATTCGTAACTTTTAAACTAACTTTTCCGAATAAATAAGTTTAAAAAAGTACTGTTTCTTTTTTATTAAAATACTTGTTAATTGATCCAAATAAACCAATGTCCCGTTTTGAGTAAAAAAATAAATGGTCACGTTAAGTATACTGTAACCGCGTTTCTACCACTTACATGTGGAATATTTCATCATCATCGCCCCTATTCCTACCACTGTTGGGCACAGGCCTCCTTATTCGATAATAGGGTTTAGGCTTCAAACTACTGCCACACTGGCCTCGTGCGGTTGGTGTACAAATCTGCTGCATGCCTTTATCTAAGTACATATGTGACGTCAGCTACGAGATTCAATTTTCGAATACATCAATCTCCTTGTTTACACTTGCGAATTTTCCCGACACATATGTATGACGTAAAACCTTGCAAAAGCTATTACGGATTAATATAGATTCGCATTATCACTTTGTGATGTGCAGCTCGATGTAATGAAAAAAAACCACGTGTATTATTGGCCTGGATACTCATAAAAAAGCTTGATATAATAATTCAAGAGACAGATGACTATTATTGATATCATTCAAGTTAAATCAACTAAATAGTTTCAGTAAATATGTTAAAAATATAAGTAGGAAAATCGGATATTTTGTTATCAAAATATAAAATTGATTCAAATTGCACTTAAGAGGCGTTAAATGTTGTATTTTACGTATTAAAAACGCAGTTTTGGTAAACATGTTTTTCTATATAATGCTTACCTAAATTATTTTACAAGAGTCTTCCACAAGCCGTTTTGAAACATCTACGCAGTTGTGACTAAATCGTTAATTTTTTCCAAACAGAATGTCAACAATTAAAATTAACAATTAATGTCAATACATTTCAATAGCAATTTACCATTGATGTGAATGTTCAAATTTCACAAATGCGAAAATTTTGGAAAAAGGGTTACTTTTTTAAAATACCCTTGGTTGAAGTTAAGCCCATCATACTTCATAGTACAATCATATATTTGATTAAATGCCTTGAAATTCAAGAACAATGCTATATATAGCTACACGCGTAACTAAATACATATGTACATATTTTGTAAATAGTTAGTTAGTTATTCTATTTATATGTATTTATTTAACCATTTAACTATTTATGCACCTACCTTTTTTTATCTCTGCATCACCCAGAGGTTGACTGTTAGAGAATGCCTTTGGCATTAAGTCCGCCTCTATACTTAATGTATAAAAAGCATAAATAAATAAATAAATATATGTACATATTACGACACGAAAAGTTCAAACAATTTTCTTCCATTCAATTTGTTATCGTAGTGGTATGCTTGGAACATCAAATGACTTGACGCGAACAGGTTTCATTGCCGCGCAGTGAACATTTTTTCTTACTTTATATAATATTTTTCATTTATACTTATTTCTTTCATTCAGGCTTACAGGCATGAGTAAATTATTTATCTTTTATCTATACTAATATTATAAAGTAAAAAAATATTTTTTTTTTGTTTTGTTTGTTAAGTGAGACCTTGAAAAAACTACTTGACCGATTTTAATGCTGTTTGTATGTAACATAGGCTACATCTTATCCCGGAAAATGTGTTCCCGCAGGATGAGCACGGATATCAATTTTGCGCCCGGGTGAACTGGGCACGACCGCTAGTATTTAATAAATTTACCTAACTATCTAAAAATAAAACTCGTTTAGAAATATCGACCGTATGACCGCAAGAAAAAAATAAATTCAAAATCCTGTTTTTACGAATATATAAAATGTTCTATTTATTTATTCTAGATCGAGATTTTATCGTGCGCTAGATTTTAATGGTTTTGTATGAGACGGTGACCTCACGAACCCGGTCAGAGGCCTGGGTTAAAGAAAGTAAAATTTATTAAAGCAATAAACTGCCAAATGTAATTAAGACGTGCGAACGAAGTATATCCTATGTATGTATGTCCCAATGTTGTTATAGGCCTCCACAACATAGGTCTTAGGCAAGCTTAGATTTCTTTAATAATATAATTAATTACATACATACATAACCTCACGCCTGTATTCCCCGAAGGGGTAGGCAGAGGTGCATTTCTGCATCCACATTTCGCCAGGTATGTATCAGTCCCACGTAATAGTGGGCAAGCCTAATACTGTTTTTCAGACGCAATTCCAGACTCCGAGCTGCTACTAAGAATTTTCTAATGAAAAACCCAATAACACATTGCACACGGGTATCGAACGCGGGAACTCTAGGTCGCCGCGAGACCACGAGGCAGTTCTTAGTTAGGAGGAGTTAATTCTGATTATACATATGACTTGCTGTACCTACATTACAATCGCTTAAAGAATGATTTTATAGACTGAAACTAGCACAGTACAGTGTTATGTTTTTCTAATTAACTTCTACTTTACTAAGTTTAGACTGTAATAAGAGTCTTGTGAACATATGTATTTGAGACTGACTTTCTCAGGTCATCGTTTCAAGTGCTCACATACCTCGGATCGATTTCGCCTAACTGGTTTTGCACGATTTATTAATTGTATAATCTGTTCTTAACGGACCGACCCGATAGAATCTAGTTAGTGAGGTTTCGCTTTCAAAATCTAGGTTGGTTGACTTATTTTGATTTTATTCAAAAGAATATGTATATTATTTATTTATTTACACTTTATACCAGTTTGTATAGGTGGACTAATGCCTAAGGCATTCTCTTACAGTCCAACCTAGAGTGATGCAGAGATGAGATGAGGGAGGTGTTTAAATTATTTACCAGTAGCTAATGCATAAAGATTATAAATCATCTTAATTTTAGTAAGTAAAGTATTAAAATTTGTTACGTGGTTTAAAAAATAGTGAAGAAATAAAGGCAATGTATTTTTAGTCTTTTTTTGATTTTACATATTATGTAAATAATTTTTTTAATACCGTTTTAATTTACAAAATCATTGCGTATAGCTCCAGTGAAATATGAGCTGTTTTAATCAAGTTAAAATATCAGGATTCGTTTTAGCTATTACTATATATACATACTCTGTCACGGCTGTTTCCTAGAAAGGGTAGGCAGATGTCTTTTTCCCCCACACACGTTTCGTAATTTTTTTGGATCCGACGTCAAAGGGGCCACGCTATCGCTTTTCTTAAATATATTAAATACCACGTGTTTAGTCAAATGCATGTGTTTTCTTTTATTAACATTTCTTTTCTATCTATAATAGAAATGGTGGCCCTGTATATATTGTGATACATATAAATATTTGTATATCAAATATTTATAGCTTTATTTCTTCCATAAACAACCGAACATTACAGAATGTCTAGATTAAGACGTATACATAATTAAAAAATATTCGCGTGAGTCAAGGGATTGATAGGCGGTTTTGAATTAAAAAATATTTATTTAATCAAAACCTTAATTTAGTACAGTGTTTTCTGAGCAAGAGCGGAATACAGAATGATTTACAATTGAAATATTTCTTAAAGCTAGTGTTTTACAAAATGGTGTCAATATTTTCTGCAAGTCAACATAATTTGTTCTAGAACTTTCCAGTGGCACGTGTATACATAAATGCTGATTAAGATTCCTTCAATTGGTTATTTAGGTTTGCTTACAAAGCATATATTAGTAGGGTGACCATCCTTAACTCCTCCCCCCCCTAAGAGAGAAATGGGCTGGAGACAATTCTTTTGGTTCCGGCTGATTTCGACTTAGTACTAGGATTTTCCTAAAGATTTTATATTTGACAATCAAAAATGCTAATGAAGCTACAAACATTATTACTATTATACTTATTGTCCAAACACTTATATCTTGGGTCACTGAAATTTCACTTTTATCTACACTTTCACTGGTATATTTTGCACTATTTAGAATGTCTTTTATATCGTTGAGGTCTACGCCGCGAAGGTCCACTTGGCTGTCATCTACCGTGATGTTGTGTTGTAGTCCAGGCATGGTTACAGCTCGCAGCAGCAGGCTCATGTTGGGTGTCCTTGTTTCAGCTACCTTACTGATCAGCTTATCTCCAATATATGTCTCGCAGTTCTGGCTAGGGATTACCAGAAATGTTCCTCTCAGGTTGTATTTCATGACTTCATTGTTGCAGTTCTCGGAAAGTGCCAGGTTGTGCTTGGTAAAAATCAACCATATTCCATTGGCTACCATGTGACTCCTTGCATCTTCTATTTGAATGAAGGTCTTGTGGCATGAAGAATAGTTTTTCAACAGCATTATTTGTTCAACGCACGTTGTGTCAGCGTATTGCACGATGTCATCTTCTTTACAGAGGACACGATCACCTTCGATCTGCTCGCATGGTCTAGCTACGGGTCTAAATTTCAATCCATTCACTATGAGGTAGGGATATTTTGGAATAATAATAGAGGTTTTTAAGGAACTGGGATTATATGTAGGTATAGGTATAACCTTATAGTAATTATACGTGATATTGTCTAATAAAGGAACTTTTAACACAAAAACTAATTTATTACCATCCGAATAAGATTTAAGAACTATAGTACTTTCTAGTCTCGTAAGGTTTTCCTTACCTACCGTATACATTAACCTATTATGTTTCTCTATTAAATTAGCTGCTTCCCCGCTTAGTCTACTCGTTATTGCGTTAAAAAGATATTCGTTTTGTAAATCATCACCCCGATATAGATTAATTATATATACCCCGGGTGGTACAACCATGATTCCTTCCATTTTAGTTACAAAATAATAAACTCACTGACAAAAATACCTATTAACCTAACGTGAAAATTAAATCACTTTATCTATCTATTAACGTAAATGCGCTACGTGCCAGACGGGCTTTTTCTAATCCCTATAAGTACACGAAACACACACGTATAATGATCACCAGGAAAATCAAAGGAAAATTGACGGGAAAGTGAACAGATCTACTCACATGACCCACAGCTTTTCCGCTCTCCTTCTGTGATCGGTGATTCTGCTCCTCAGCTTGCTCTGCACCGTGGCTTTTCTTGACGAATTTATTTGGTTCGCTGACCCGCTGAATCGTTGAAACGAAATTTGGAGTCTTTTCCGCGCCCGAAAATTTGATTCGCGATGGCACAGAGGACCCAAACGACAAGGTCACTTACCGGCTGCGCCAGTCAAGGGATTGATAGGCGGTTTTGAATTAAAAAATATTTATTTAATCAAAACCTTAATTTAGTACAGTGTTTTCTGAGCAAGAGCGGAATACAGAATGATTTACAATTGAAATATTTCTTAAAGCTAGTGTTTTACAAAATGGTGTCAATATTTTCTGCAAGTCAACATAATTTGTTCTAGAACTTTCCAGTGGCACGTGTATACATAAATGCTGATTAAGATTCCTTCAATTGGTTATTTAGGTTTGCTTACAAAGCATATATTAGTAGGGTGACCATCCTTAACTCGTGCTTATCTGATTTTTCTCGCCCGATTCAATCATAATCTTAAGATAACGAATCGATTAGAATGTACCATGCGTGGCGAATTAAATTAATCAGGAGATTAATTTTTCACACGTACTGTTAATGAAAGAGTTGATATTGTTATTTTTTGTGCGATTATTTAAAGTTTGTGACAACTTTGGCAGTTTTTTTGACATGACTATGTAAATAAATTCCATATGATGGTAAGGTCTATATGGTCAAAATAAAGAGTAGACTAAGGCTTGTGGGTCGTTTCCAAATTGAGGGCCAAAAACATATTATCTGATTTCATTCCCATGTTGTAATTGCTATCAAAATTAACATTGCTATTAATAAACAAGTTCTTTGAGGCGCTAATTTGCTCAATACAACAAATCCCATACCTCTATTAATTATGAAGATAAACCCATAAAACTAAAGTTTATTTTCAGTTAAATGCTTCATAAATTAAAAATGTGTGCTGAAAACTGCACATTTCATTTTCCCATTGTCTAATACAGTTTTCTAGGAAGAATATTAACCGTTAAAACAATATTAAGAAGTAAAAGAAAAAAAGATTAAAACTGATTCTTTTAAAATTATCATTCGTGTTATATTTTCAAATTCAAATAAAAAAAAAATTGGAACCTCTACGACCCCGCCGACCAAATTCACATAAACAAGTGGTATTTTTGTTTAAAATGTGTTTTTTTTTTTTACAAAGAAACGCATCCGTCTAATTATAATAAACACGAATTTCTCATTTATATTTGTTTCATGAAACTTATGCCTTTTTGGCCCTCAATTTGAAAACGACCCTTATACTCTCTCGATATTAGTTGAGGCTGAACACCAACACTGGACATTTATGGGCTTTTATTTGAATTTTAATAAGACTAGTGGTCTAGGAAGTGATAAGATGGTTAGGCAAAACATGGTTCAGAGTTGTTTTTAAAAAGGATAAATGTCGTATTTGACCTTAAAAAAATCAGTATTAATTGAATTGATAAAATCTTACTATTTATGTTCCTATGATCTTTAGTGTAATTTTTTTTAGATTTTATGCAAAGTCAGTTTTTTCTACAACCATATAACAAACAACCCCCATTACATCACCATGTTGCAAAATCTGGCCTAAAACAAGATATTTTTATCTTCATAAAATTTAATACAGTGCCCGTATTTTATCAGACAATAAACTCTCTCCTGGCTTGGGTTACACGTCACGTGTCGAGCGTATTGTGTGCCCAAATTGGACCTGTCTTTATAATGTTCTCTTGATATTAATCATCACCTAATCTTGTATGTCATCGGGTATTTTGAAAACGAAAACAAAACAAGAATGCACGAGTTACGACATGATTGTATAACCTCTGTGGGGGTTTTCTTGCGTTTGCCCCACCAACTATAAAACTTAACTGCACTAAAAATTGCCTAATATTTACGATAAAATTAGTAATGTCTGAAAATTATTTCATAATTTTTCTAACTCAATGTGTCAACAACATCAACCCATATACGTCCCACTGCTGGGCACGGGCCTCCTCTACAACTGAGAGGGTTTAGGCCTTAACTTAATGTGTATGGAGGTACTATTATGGAGATAATTCTACGTGGACTGAACAGGTCTGTAACTGTGAGTGTCAAAAGTAAAGATTTTTTTACAAAAACGGTCCGAAATGATATAAAGAGTATTTCCACAGATAACACATTATTACGTTTATTTCAAACAATAGGTCAAGGCGACATACGCAAGGCCTGAAAATTTAGAACTCAATATATTTCACATTTCAAACCTCTCACGATACCGCGTAGGTTGATAAAAAATGTATTTGTATAGATGAAACTTGGCATTGAGTAGTTTTACGTTCTATTACATTTCGACTTTGTACTAATTCACGTGATGCCTTAAAAAAGTTAATTATCTTTTACGAAGTTTAAAGCGAGTCTAATGTTGAATATGTACTTGTATTTTACTAAATTAATAGCCATAAAGTCTTCATAAAAATGTCGCTTATAAACAATACAAATAAAAATTGATTCGCCTGTATTCCCGCTGTTTTTAAGACACATTTTGGGACACTGTGTTTCTATTAAGAATTTCTTAATGGTAACTCCTAATAACGTTGTCTAAGCCTAATCGAAGTCAGTCATTAAAAATAAAGAATCAGTAAAGAGCCATCTAACTGACAACCAACCGTTGGATTCATAATGGGACAATCAGTCAACAAAAAAATTAATACCATTATAATACGCAATATTGTCACACGTTCCAAGTTAAAACCTTGACAGTGAAACCTCCTGCGTGTGATCGCATTATGTCATGACGCTTGTTGCTTAGTGGATTTAAAATTTTCTAAAGATTAAGTTAAGTCCATCACTTACTTATTTGAAGTGGGCTATTTGTTTTTGACGTCAATTTTATTGCACTTACCTATGTGAAAAATAGAATATTGATTTGGATCTGGTTGTCGTAGCAAAGTAATCGTTCTTCAGATTTAAAACGTGTCATTTTAGGGGTATTTAGAATTTAATGGCATAAAAGTTTGGTGGACTAATGGTTTGCGTAGTTGTAGAGTTCATGTGTGACAAAAAATATTTATTTACAACGTTGATGTATCATAATTGCTAAAAACAACAACGGATCGTTTCTGGTTCTAATATTTGCTATAAAATAAAGTACAGGGAAAGATAGAACTGAATATTTCGAGTAATCTTCTACGATAAATCTTAGTCAAAATTAGCTTTTTAATTCGCGTCAATTAATTTGCGAACGGAACGAAACAAAAACATAATTATGAAACTATAATTTTTATGTTTAATTGTTTTTCAAGTTCATATAATTATAATTAAAATACGACGTATTGTGTGCTAATGTGGCGTCAATTGCATTTAATTTACTTAATAAATATTTACTGAGTAATAAGTAAAAACATTTTATCACTCACCTTTATTCCCGGAGGGGTTGGTAGAGGGCAGAGGCGTACCTATATCTACGCCCACGTTGTTTCAGCCATTAGTCGTAAATAGTAAAAAAGGCAAACCTATTGGCGAGCATATCTGTAGAGTCGTATTCTTTAAGAAAACCTTAATAATACTTTAGCCGATTTGTTAATCACACACCAGAGTTTCTTGCCCGTTCTTCTCTAGTGATGACTGCCTTCCGAACAGGGTGGTACACTACATTTTGAAATGACTGAATCTAAGTGATGTATTTGACATTTTATAGATTCAATAAATATTATTCCATTTCAATACATTAATCGAACTATGGATCGTACAAGCCAATTTATATTACGCTTTTACGAACCCCCTTAACCGTGGTCTATAAGTGCTGATGACTAACGGTATAAAAAAATCTTTTTTTAAAATAATGTTTCGTAACTGTTTGTTCGTATACTATCTCGGGCAGTGCCTTCTGATTCATTCCCCTCTGTCGTGGCCGATATGTTTGTTTCGTAACGTAGAATTTAATAATTCAAATAACCATTGCGAGACACGCGTGAGCTATCTGCAAAGGTTTGAGATAACATCTGTGATATGTTTGTGATAGTGTCGCGGCCGGCTCGTACACCGCACGTACTTGAATGAAGGATTGCGTAATCTCACTCGCTAATTAATTGACTGGGGGTTTAACATTACTCTGTTTTTGTGTTTTGAACGGGAAAATAATTATGGTTTTCCTTATGAAATACTTAAACAAATAAACAGAAAGTTGCAGTGTGCAATTAAATAATATAATTTTTTCCTTGTTTACATTTGATTTTACGTACCCAGTTCAACGATCTACGCTTGCATTTTAGTTTCGCAATTCGAAGGGGTTAAGAAAAGTAAAGACAAAGATGTGATTTTACTCATGTTTTGCGAGTTGTTTTTTACATTTCCTGATCTCGTTGCTGCTGCTGAGAATTTTCTAATGGAATACTCAACACACTTTCTGTGATACGAGATTCAAATTCGAAGTGCCATTTATTGGCGCTAAACTAGCGAGGCATATGACAAAATTTTTTTTTTTTTTTTTTTTAATCTTTATTTATTTCGGGGTTTTTATCAAAAAGATATGACAACCCCATCATATCTTGTACATAATTATATCTACATCTAACTTAACAACATACTAAGCGTAGACTTACATTAATAACAATAACAAACACACTTACAATATACATATACTTATATTAACAACAACAACAAGCAACAAAGGAGCATGGAACGCTGTTACTGGATGAATTCAATTGATTAGTTGACATAACCGTATAGCTATATCAGACCCTGGATTCGATAAAATGCTTTGGATCCAGCCTACATCCAACAAATTCAACTTAAATTCATCCAGCAGCAGGTCCCGCTCATTTTTGTTCCGGACACATTCCACTAGCAAATGTTGAATATCTTCTGGAACATTACAGGTGTTACAATTTGGTGAACTCGTTTTTTTTATTAAGTAAGCAAATTTTGCCGATGGATAGTGGCCCGACCGAAGTCTTACAGCTAACTTAACATATTTTCTGGACAAATTACAGTCAAACCATGGTATTCTTGGAGGCTCACTCTGTATCGTCTTATACCATATGCCTTTATTTTTTGAGACACTATCAAAGTACACCTTCCATTTATTGTAACATAACTTTTTAAACCTAAACATAATTTCCCAATAATCTGGGGTATATTGAACCACAGCACCATCTACAGCTGCTAGCTTCGCTATTCTGTCAGCCTCTTCATTACCTATAAGACCTGAATGTGCCGGAACCCACTGCAATTTTATAAATGTACCCTGTTTAAATAATGTGATTATATCCTTAAGGATATTATAAGCTATCGATGTACCTCTGCGGCCAGAGGCGCATCGAGCTATATTTTCTAAGGCACTCTTACTATCTGTAAGTATTACTGTTTTCATATGACAAAATTACATTCGCCTTTATGATATTGGTCGGGACTAAGTTTGGCTAATAGTTTATATTTGCCAACCCGCACTAGGCCAGCGTGGTGGACTAAGGCCTAAACCCTCTCAGTTGTAGAGGAGGCCCGTGACTAGCAGTAGGACGTATATGGGCTGATGATGATGATAATGATAATTATATTTGGACAAATAATAGGCGGAATGATGTAGACATAACAATTTTTTATGTTAGTGTCCATCATACCGAAAGGACCACAATATCAGAATTTAATGAAACATTCGTTTCTTACATTTCATCGAAAATCCTCTATTTTAAAATGTTCCTTTAGAACTTAGATAATTGGGGATCCAAATTGTGTTTTTCATTTTTTTAAACATGTAGGTATCAAAGCTGAATCCATATGTGATGAACAAAACTAACAGGTTTTGCGTGTGTTGCAGGCAACATCAGTGCAGTGTTCACGTACAAGTGGAAGGGGGAGGAGATCACGCGGCTCATAGACAACGGCACGCGGGTCATGATCGGAATCATCAAGGGACGGACCTTCGCGCACGTCAACAGCAATATTAACAAGTCAGTGTCAGTCACTCATTATTTATAGAAGAGTTGGAGTGCATGCTAGATGTAGTTTAGAGTCCTGCAAAAAAATTTGTCTGTCAGTTTTATTGTAAGTAAAGATTTTAACATTAATAAAATGATCGCTGAAGAACAAAGTTTCCCAAGATCGTTATGTATATTATTAAGAACGAAGACGAACAAAGAACGAGATTTGAATTTGAAATTGCTATGAAAAATCATTTTAAACGATTTCCTGTATATAATTCTTAAATTTTTAATTCCTGAACAATGAAATATTAGTGTAAGAAATTATCTATATACCATCGATATGACATCGTGTTATTATACTATTTGCATTTTCAGGACGTCAGTGCTGTTTGTATCCATTTCATTCATAGTGCTGATGGTCATCTCTCTCGCGTGGCTCGTCTTCTACTACATCCAGCGCTTCCGATACATACACGCTAAGGACCGACTCTCGGTAAATATATAATACCATATAGTATATAATACTAGTGCTCTTGGCCGGCGCATCTCGATTTTATCTTATAACGAGGCATTTTCTTGAGAAAATAAAGGGACACGTCGCTGAGCAATATTAAAATAAAAAAATGATTTGTTATTAGAGAAATTTGCGCAATAATTATTATTTTAACGCAAATCTTTTGCAAATTTAATTCATTTAAGAAAAAATATTTCTATTGTTATATTAATGAGTGTATTGCATTTAATTTTTTGCTCACATAATGTGGTATATTTGGGCGTGTCATTACGAGAAATGATTAAAAGAAAAAATCTAAGCGTATGCAGTCCGCAATATTGTAAGAAATTGTAATAAATGATTTGATTTGATTTCATTTCATTTGTTTCTCTATTGTCTGCTATTGCATTATTTTTAATTATATCCACGATTTTTGTTAAAATGTTATGTTTTGTTATGATTTTAAGTTTATGTCGTATGTTCTTTTTTTTCTATTCTTAAATTTTATATCTGATTATATTTCCTGTAAATTGTGCAAGCTGTGTCGTCCTATTATAAGATGCACAAAGTTTTCTTTTAATATGTTAGTTTAAGCATGTCATGTGTAATCTTAGTTTGGAGACCAATTTTAATAAATAAATAAATAAATAAATAAATATTCACAGACATTACAGACATGCTACAACACTAAATACTATTTTCCTCCTCGATTTACGATCTGACTGACCTTTAGTAATTGTTGTTTAGTTGTTATTCGCAACTAGCTTATCTATGAACTGTCTTTTATAATTTACGTTTGCATTATCACCTCCAGGGTATGTTTGTAAAAAGACGTACTAAGTTCTTTTTTTTTCATTTGTTATATTTACTATTAACTTCGCTATAATTGATTATCAAATACAGGTATTCTGCGATTAGTACTCACGTTGAGATAATTAATAGTACCAAATATTATTCCTAAGAAATAGTACATAGTTGGTAAAATATAACATGGATGTAGAGTTACAACCCAGGCTACCCCACGGGGATAACGGCGCGAATCGCACCTTAAATACGTATTTTACCGAGGGAATTAAAAAATACAAAATATTATTTGCCAGTACCACACCCAGACCAAAAACAAATATTAGTTTATCAGACATAATATGAAGTAAATAAAGATGTAGACTCTGTGTTTAAATTTCGCGAATATTTGACGTGGATGTTTGTCTCATTGTTTGCAGAAGCGACTGTGCTGTGCCGCGAAGAGGGCGCTATCTAAAATTCCGCTAAGGAATTTAAAGACTGAAGATAGAGTGAGTATACATGATAATAGAAATTGACGCTTAGAAATTCTTATGCAATAGTGTATAAAAATGACACACTATTCAATTTATTCGACCTAGCATCACAGTAACAGATGGTAAACCGTGCTTTTTTAAACCACTGCGACAAAATCATCATCATCAGCCCAAATACGTTCCACTGCTGGGCACGGGCCTCCTCTACAACTGAGAGGGTTAAGGCTTTAGTCCACCACGCTGGCATAGTGCGGGTTGTCGGACTACACACCTAATAAATTCCTAAGAACTTTTAGGTGTACAGGTTTCCTCATGATGTTTGCCTTCACCGTTAAATTTATATTTTATATTCTACTATATTAGTTGTAAATTGTCATTCGCAGGAGGTGCAAGGCGACGGCGAGTGTTGCGCCATATGCATAGAACCGTACAAAGTGTCGGAGACGCTCAGATCTCTTCCTTGTAGGTGAGTTAATGGCGCTATTACACTACAACACTACTTATAATTCACTGTAATTACTTTTAATACGACTGCACATTTGCATATTTACTTCCTGATCAATGGACATTGGAGACAATCATGAGTGTGCGCAAAAACAATGCGATATAATTGTTACTCTACTAAGTCACGTTTTTTATAAGGTTTTCACGTCATTTATAAAAATAAAAATAAAACACCCAGCAGTCACATACATAGTTCTGACCCCACCTAAGATACAAGTCTTGTGTTTTGGATGTCACAAACACTCAGACTCGAAACAAATATTTATGAATTACACAAAAATTTGTCACAATGGGGCCCCTCGTATCACAAGCTGGTGTCTAGCAAACGGGGTCATGGGGCCATGTGGTTGTCGTATTAAATTTCGCAAAATGCCTTCATTTACGAGTAAAAACTAAGTCATATTTTATTTCCTGTGTCATAATACCATAATAACTAAAGAAATTGGTTCAAAAATAATTACTATTTTAAGCTATCTGTCTTGCGTCTTCTCTGCGTCGGCGACGTCAATTTCTTTGTTCATAACCTTCACCTATTTACATCGTCAGATTTGAATCTTATTTACGTTCTTAATTTCTGATTAAGTATTTAACTTTTTGTACTTGACTCAAGAATTAAAGAAATTAAGTAACATGATATAAAAATAAGACCGGGATGGTTGGCGCCTACTTGGGGAGGCCTTCGTTCAGCAGTGGACGGCGATAGGCTGAGAATAAAATAAATCATACATACATACATAAACTCACGCCTGTATTCCCTTATGGGGTAGGCAGAGGTGCATTTCTACACCCACATTTCGCCAGGTATGTATCAGTCCCACGTAATAGGGGGCGAGCCTATTGCCGTTTTTCGGGCACAATTCCAGACTCCGTGCTGCTATTGAGAATTTCCTAAAGGAAAAACCCAATAACACTTTGCCCGACCCGGGAATCGAACCCAGGACCTCTAGATCGCACGGCACATACTTGTACCGCGAGACCACGAGGCAGTCTATATAATAAAATAAATATAAAATATAAATAGTAATTATGAATTAAGTTATTTCATAATATTTTTCATTTTCAGACACGACTTCCACAAGACTTGCATAGATCCGTGGTTATTGGAGCACCGGACGTGTCCTATGTGCAAGATGGACATACTCAAATATTACGGTTTTGTGGTAAGCATTTACTTTATAAACGCCAATTTAATTTACATTCGCATCGTACAAACAGAAATAATTCTTATACATTGTCGAACTAATTTTGTAGTTTACTAATTTTACTTCAAACGTTTCAAGGTTTAACAAATTTTCGAATAAATTATTTTAGTTTTTGTATTCCCTTCTTGTAAGTGCTAGCTAATTGCAAAGTTTTCATATCAGTAAGGATTCACCTAAATGTTTCTTTAACTTCCTCAGTGTTTCGTAACTTTAAACAGGTTATCCTTAAGAAAAAATTAAGATAAAGATTCATCATCACCCCAAATACGTCCCACTGCTGGGCACGGGCCTCCTCTACAACTGAGAGGGTTTAGGCCTTAGTCCACCACGCTGGCCTAGTGCGGGTTGGCGGACTACACACCTAAGAAATTCCTAAGAACTTTTAGGTGTGCAGGTTTTATCACGATGTTTTCCTTCACCGTTAAAGCAAGTGATAATTCATTGTGAATACACACCTAACTTCGAAAAGTCAGAGGTGTGTGCCTGGGGTTGGAACCTGCGACCGCCGAAATTTTCGACCGCGCGCCTAAACCTCGAGGCCATCACTGCTTTCTTTCAAGATTAAGATTATATATTGTATATTTGGTATTTCCAGTTCACTGGAAGCCAGGAGAGCATACTTCAGCTGGAGGTGGAAGACGCGAGGAGTCGCGCGCTCAGCCCCGCGCGCAACAGACATCCGCTCACACTGGTATTCAACTTTTTACATGCACATATTCCTCCCCTAAGGAGTCATCATCAGCCCATATACGTCCCACTTCTGGGCACGGGCCTCCTCTACAACTGGGGGTTTAAGGTTTCCTTAGGAGTAAGTAGATACTTACTACTACCACTCTGTTCCATGGGCAAGCTAATTAATTTTTATCGCAGGACCTGACTGCTGCTATACAGAGATTTTGAAGATGTCTTTTGAATATGTAGTGCTGTTGAATATGTATAAATAAATGAATGAATCATTATAAATGTTATATTTGTGCAGTTGACGAGCGACAACTCGTTCTCCGAGGCGGGCAGTTCCCGCAGCAGCCGCGCGTCCTCCCCGGACGAACTCGTGCCGTCGCTGCGACCCTGCGCCACGCACGCGCGGTACGCACGCACGCACGCACGCACGCACACATAGCCCATACTCTTACATGCTCAAGTGTAACTTACTAACTATCTACACGAGAATTTTCAGTGCCTCGTACCTTTAACTAGTTGAACGCCATGACGCACACGACGCATACTTTCCCCGGGATCGCAACAATATATCAAGGAGTGTCCAAGGAAATAGCGATGTACTCATTATTTTCGATTTTATTGCGCCAATTGGCCAGGCTGTACTGTGGGGCCGCGCGGGTCACTTGCCTTAGTAAAAAGAGTCGAAATGTGTCCGTCGTCGTGCGGCTTCTGTAGTGATAGGGGCATGCGGACACACGGTGTCCGACGCAGCCCTCTGGGCTATACATGGTTTTTAGTCTGGCGTTCAACGTGTTAAGACCAATTCATTATTATGAGTGTTTTGAAAATACTAAGAATACTAAAAAAAACTCAGTTTAATTTCTATATTGGTTTGACAGACAGACAAACTTGCTTCTAACGATCTTGTGAAAACTTATACAAATGATAACATTGGTAGACTACTCTGTAGAACGTAGCTCACTAAATGCTCCTACATTCCAGGTCCTGTGACTCGTCTCCCGCGGGGTCCCCTCGGGCGGAGTCCCCGCGGCAGGAGACCCCCTCGAGCAGTCCCCTCCCCCTACAAGACTGAACGCGTCACTCCGCGTCACTCCACATCACTCCCGCGACACGAGACTATGTGCAGTGAAGTGTATTGTGTTCATTAAATAAAAAATACTCAAAAATATAACTTCCAGTGATGGCGTTGGATCGGTGACAAGTGATATTTGTACTGTTAAGGACGTAGGTTAGACAACACCGCAACTCCGCCTAGTCAACGAAACTTCACTTCGACAATATCGGGTTTTAACATTTGCAGTGCACGCGTAAATTCTGTATTTTTTATCTCTTTTATATCTGTTTTGTTTTACCTTCTGACCCCACTTAAACAAATGATTGTACGAATTACAAATATTTCATTATACCCACGACAACCTGGCTGGTTCCAGGGTTTTCATTTTAACATAATCTAGAACATCTCTATATCACCTTTAACTATTAAATTCAATATTTGTTTTAATTTGTTCGTTTATCAACACTTGTATTGCAAATGTCAAAACAAAACTAAATCCCATTGTACTTAAAAATTGATTGGTTTTGATCTCATTAGTTAAATGTGTCCTAATATGACGTCACATGACGTCATACCTCCGTAAACGTTGTGGTGGCCCTTATCTACGTATTGAATGCTGGATTATGAGTATCCGTCCATGCGATAATAACAATTCGGATGTATAAGTTTTAACACGTTTGCGTCGTATCATACGATATTCTTCAATCCTACATATCGTCGTGTGAATGAAACTTGAACTCATTTGGTGGATATATATAACCGACATTTTTATGTGGTGATGACTGAATAGTTCTCAGAGTTGGGCATAATTGATCAATTTGAGTGTTACAATTAAAGTATAAATTGTAATGTTACTATACAAATCAATATAAAAATATCTATACCTAATTTGCCATTTGCTTCTCTACATTTGAGAGAAGTTTAGGTCTTAGTCCACCACAATGGCTTAAAGCGTGATAATTCGAATTCACATACCTAAGAAATTCTCTTGGATTTACAGGTTTCCTTGTATTTTCTTTGGCGTTAATTTTTTTTACGTTAATATTGACGCGTGATCTTCAAATATGATTAAAACATTGCCCACCTCTGGTAACTCATTGTATCCTATTTTGAAATGTTCAAGTGTTTGAAGCTTATGTCATCCTAACGCATTGTAAGCAGCTATTTAACCGCGTGTTATGTGTAACTTAACTGTAGGACACAGGTCTCGAAACAATTGACTACTTTGAGTCGCTGTTTTGCCCACCAGCTGTTTATCTACACAGATAAAGAATGCTAATATGCTTTTAGTTGTAAATGTGATAATGTAATCATTTAAACAACAATTTAAATGTTAAAACTAAGATAAAAACTTGATAACAAGGGGGCCATGTCGCAACCGAATTTATGAACCGATGACTTAAGATTTTTACAATGACTGTTTAAAATTGTATACGTTTATACGGAAATATCGTCGGTCGTATGAAACACTTAATACGTGACTTGAGAGAAAAGTAGTTCTAAAATCTAGTCTGAAGTTGTATCGCTTTTAAATTCAATTGTTAAAGGTAAAAAACAGAATTATAGTTCGTATAAGGGATTGTGTTTAAAAGCGATTTTATTCAAACTTTATTTTTAAAAGGCGAAATGTTATTTTAAGATATTATAAGCGAGCATTTAAGTTATTATGTACGCTATACATAAGGTACTTAAATCCATTGGATTTTTTTTATTAAAACAAGGAGACTGGTGTGTACTTCTAAATGTAACAAATAAAGGTGTAAAATATTTACATTCCCTCGTTCATGTGTTGTTCATTGCTGCATGTGTGAACATGGGCTACTGAATTAAACCAATACAGTATTCTACAGTTGAGTTTCATTCCTACCCTACTCTCTTATAAATTTTATTAGCGTCCTTTTCTAAAAACATACCTATATGTCGAACTAGCAATAATCCTACCTATATTATTGTGAAATGTGTTTGTTACAAGGCGGTATACTCCACTTTCGAATTTACAACAAATGCCACTAAAATATTAAATATTGTCTACCACGCTTCCTTTGCTCTGGTTGTCGATACTTTCCAACCGTAATAAATTGTTAATTGAGGTCTTCTAGATATACAATTAATTAAAAAAATTCTACGTATATGACTTTTGTCTTTTACACCAAAATAAAGTATATACCTAAAACGATGTAGAATCTCAAAATAAATAATAATAAAAATCTTTATTCAACAAATAGGTACAATATATGAGATCATGGTTGAGACCTTCTAATAAGTATGAAATACTTGTGCCAGAAGGCCTCGCTCTTCCATATCTAAAAGTAATAACAGCGTAGCTCTTTAGGACATGTTACAATAAAAATTAAACAATTATATTAAAAAAAATAAAATTTACTACAGACCTAAAAAATACTTAACTAATGTGTGTGTGTATGATCAATAATTCAATCAATAAAACTAGAAGTACCCATTAAAATGTATACATACATGTTAACACCTCAATAAAGCCTCTACTTCATCATAGCCTCTACATAACAGCCAGTCTGTTATGCATTTTTTACATTGGTATTGTTGCATTTTATATATATTTAATTTCGTGTTAATTATATTATATAATTGAGATGATTGATGCTCATATTGTCTGCTCGCAAAATACGTTTTTGTGCCACAAGCTTTAGCAATCTTATCCTTCCTTCTCTTATACACATAATTAGGATTAACGATAATAGTTTTATGGAGTCTTATAATTGTACGTAAAATATATAGTTTTCTAACTGAAAGTGTTTCTGTTTCTGAGTAAAGTAGGTCAGTGGGGTATCTGTATGGTTTAATATACATTACTTTTAACAGGGCTCGTTGCGATCTCTCTACTTCCAAAAATTTTGTTTTTGCAGCGCTGCCCCATATGGGAATACAATATCCTATAATGGATTGAGCCAAAGCCAAGTATATTTTATGCAATAGTGTTTTATTTGCCACATGTCTTAGGTTTTTAAAAATCCATATAAGTTTTCTAATTCTATTACTAACATAGTCAATTTGGGAATACCAAGATAATCTTTGGTCAATAAGTATTCCTAAGTATTTTGTGGTTGTTACTCTTTTTATGGTGGGACAGATACAGTTAATATGATTTTCATTTTCAGATTGATGAACACGAATCATAAAATCATTACTGGGTTGGGTTCGTTTATCTATAGAGTAGCACATAAAATTAGTTTTTTGCGTATTTAGAGTAAGTATATTTAATTTTAACCAGTATGCGATTTTAAAAAGTCCTTTTTCAGCTTCTTTCTGAACATGTTCCCAAGAATCACCCGTAAAGATTACTGCAGTATCATCAGCATATGAAATAATTTTAGCTCCATTTAAATTTAGTTGACTTAGACTATTAATATATATTAAAAATAGTGTTGGACCTAGGACACTGCCTTGTGGAACTCCATATGAAATAGTTTGTTCGTCACTTAGGTACTCTCCAATTTTTTACTTTTATCTTGCGACCGCTCAGATAGTTGGCCAATAATGTCAAACAGTTACCTCTAACACTAGAAGTGTTCTAGTTTCTTTAATAAGGTGGGGATGTGGACAGTGTCGAAAGCTTTTTTGAGGTCTAAGTAAACACCTAGACATTTCTTATTACGATCAATGTTTTTACAATAAACGTGGTCACTTCATTAACTGCATTCTCAGTAGATAACCCACTTCTAAACCCATATTGGTTGTCAGAGAGTAAATGGTATTTATCGATGTAATTCAGTAGTCTATTATTGATAACTTTTTCTAGTATCTTAGAAAAAGAGGGTAGAACAGATATCGGTCTGTAATTATTTACATCGTTCACATCACCACTTTTGTATACAGGGGTTATTAAGGACACTTTCAACAGTGATGGAAAGATTCCTTTAGAGAAGCATAAGTTTACTAGATGGGTAATGATCGGGGCGATTTCATTTATAGCAAGCTTTAGGAATGAAGAAGGAATGTTATCCCATCCCGGGGCGCTACTTATTTTTAAGCTCATTATTAGACTTTTTATTTCTGTACAATCAGTTTCCTTAAGAAAAAAAGAATTGACAGAGGTTTTATAAATTTCTGGAATAACAGAGACAGGGGAATTAGGTTGATCAATAATATCGTTAGCAAGTTTATTACCTATGTTAACAAAATAAGAATTAACGTTATTGATTGACTCATAAGGGAAAGATTTAATTAACTTAATAATCTAGTATTGTCATTTCTACTTTGTCGCATGTGGGTTATAGCTTTAATGTTTTTCCAAAGAAGTTTTGGGTTATTGGTAGTGCTAGAAATTTGTTCCCTATCATATTTTCTTTTGTGTGTTTTTAATTAAATTATTACAGTAGTTTCCATATCTTTTGTAACTTATTTTAATAATTTCATTATAGGGATCCGAACGTAATTTTTGTTGAAGTTTATTTCTATGTCGTATACACCTGAGTAAGCCTTGTGTCATCCAAGGTTTAATGGTTCGTTTACACTTTGGAATCAGCTTAAAATGAGTGTTTTCCCGTAGAGAGTCTCCAACTATGTTAATCAAGAGCTCTGTTAAACTATTAGGTTCATCGCAGAGAAGCAAATCCTTGAGGTTTTTCTGCTTAAGACTAGAAAGAGCAGATTCGAAATCTGTTACTCTTTTAAGCTTCCTACATTTGTTTAAGTTATTCATTGAGGATAAGCTAAGAAATATCATAGTGATCGGTTACAGTAGTATTAAAAACGATGATTTTACTCGACACTTTATTCCTCTCTGTTTTTAACATGAAATGATCCAGACAACTGTTTTCTCTAGTGGGGATTGTATGTCCTGTCATTATACTGTGCATAGATAGCATATTCAAATAAGAGATCCTATTATTCCTTTCACTTAGGTTCCTGCTACTGTCTTTGGGATAATATTAATATTAATGTGACCGGTCAATACAATATTACGATATTCTTTAATCGATTCTAAGTGTGCATTAAGAGAGTTGACAAATAGATCAGCGTTAACATTAGAGGGAGAACGTTAAATACCCAAAATCACACAGTTATGAGTAACTATTTGTAGACTACAACCCAGTCGTTTTGATTCATATGTTTGGTAGTAGCGAAAGAAGTATAGTTAGTTAAGTTCGGTATAGTTTTTTCAGGATTAATTCGGCTCTCAGTAAGTATTATTATGTTTGGAGTAAAATTAAGTATGTTAAGGGATAAACTCAAGTCATCCAGATTGCAATAAACACTTCTAATATTCTGAGATATAATAGTGAGATCGTTATTTGTAACAGTAATAATTTCATGCACCTTTTCGATATCGCATTGAAAGGCATCCGACACCTCCACATCGTCTATTTCTTTGAGTATTGACATTGAACTATCCATTATGTAACTAATTTTATGTAAAGTAAGTCGCGTGGAAAGTTGTATTCACATGCGATTAATTGCATTATTTCGCAATGTAGGTATGTTATATCTAGGGAAAATTGAAAGTGATAAGATTGCAGCGCATAACTTGGCATTCTGTCGAATTTTGAGCATAACATTATACGTGTAGAAAATTATATAACATATTACATAATATGGGTAGGTGTATTTCTGACAAATTAAATTTTGTATTGTTGTTTTGTGTTTTAAAAATAATGCATAAAAGTAACTCTAGATTATGAAAATAAATATAGATTTTTTCAAACATTTCAAAGTAATTTAAAGAGAAAATATTAAGTGAATGTAACAAATCCAAAAAATTAATATCAATAATATCACCTGCAAGAATTAACGATAGTCATTGTTCTTGTAAAAGTTTCTGCACTTGACCTTCATCCTTTATGGCAATGATTGGCGAGTTTTCTTCTTTTCTCGCGTAGACCTTGCCATACGCTGTCCAGCAAAATTTGTAACTTTTAGATTTTACCAGATCCCGTGCAAGAAAATGAAGTCTGGAGGCTTTCGCTGTTAAATGCTCCGATATAAATATAGGGGTGTCCTCAAGTGTTCGATATCCTAGATGTATTGCACGAAGTTTCGACTTGTGTTTAACGTTAAAGTTTTTCGTCATCTTTAGGAATTCCGTCTTCAAAAGGGTAGACGACGTTTCCACTACTATTGGCGTGTTTAGATATTTTTGTATTTCCTCTCACTCTGTATATGTATTTTATGTCAGCTTTGATTAATGTGCATCCAATGTTCTTACTGAGGCATAGAACCATGTCAATCAATTCTTCCTTGGTTTCTTCAGTCTTTTTAGGCACATTTTTTAATACAAAGTTCACCTTCCGATGACCCATTTGCAAGTCCTCAATTTTGTCCTCCAATATAGTGATATATTTTTGATCTTCCTGTATTTTACCTTCAAGTTCTTCAATTTTCTTTTTAAACTCGTCGTTCTGTGTGGAGAGGAAACTGACAGAAGATTCTATACTTTCGTAGCTTTGTTTTATTTCTTTTAGTTTTTTTTTTAATTTCGAGCAAAGTGCAGTTTAGGAGTCATTTGGAGGACAAAGCCAAGTTGGCCAGCAAAAAGTTGGGCATCCTGAACAGAGCCAAGCGGTACTTCACGCGGGACCATATATTGATGCTTTATAAAGCGCAAGTCCGGCCTCACATGGAGTACTGCTCTCATCTCTGGGCAGGGGCTCCCAAATACTTGCTCGACCCACTTGACTCCTTGCAGAGGCGTGCATTTCGCATCGTCGATGATCCCAATCTCACGGACAAAGTGGAGTCGTTAGGACTGCGGAGAGACTTCGGGTCTCTCTGTGTGTTCTATCGACTCTTCCATGGGGAGTGTTCTGAGGAACTGTTTAGCATGGTACCGTCGTCACCTTTTTACCATCGCACTACCAGACATCGCAGTGGAGTTCATCCATACCACCTGGAGACAATCCGTAGTAGTACGGTGCGTTTCCAGCGTTCTTTTTTACCACGCACGTGCAAGCTCTGGAATGAAATCCCTGCCTCGGTGTTCCCTGAGCGCTATGTCTTGTCCTTCTTTAAACGAGGCTTAAAAAGAGTGTTAACCACACGGTAGGCAGCGGCTGGGTTGTGCCCCTGGCATTACTTTAGTCCATGGGTGGCGGTAACCGCTTACCATCAGGCGGACCGCTTGCTCGTCTGCCTACTGAGGCTATAAAAAAATAAAAATAAAACATCTCGGGCTGACATTATTGACTTCATTTCTTCCTTGAATTTATCGAAATCTGGCATTTTTCTTTCTAGTAGATCGTTCTGAGGTGGCGTCCATAGTACCAGGGCGCAATAGGTGATACGGAGGTTAATAACGCACAGTAACTATTTGAGACAGCAGATATATTTGTCTCTTTTGTTGTAAGTGTCCTTCAAGTAGGGAGTGTCCTAATTAGCCAATTAGCAAAAGGTAGGCGTGGCCTACAGAGTAGTTTAAGAATTGGCGGCCAGAGTCGTATCGTCGCTTGCACAGATAAGGTGAACACAACAATATGACTCACTCACTATTTTGTTTTGCAATTGATTTTGATAGCTCTTCGTTTTTATGCGTTCCTATTAGAGGTGGGCGATTATGAATGATTTTGATAATCGATTATGAAATTAGTAACTAATTTGTTTTCATAATCGAATGACGTTACTAATTTGAACTACTAATCTCGTCGGGACTGAAGTGGGTCTTGATTTTTTTTTTTTTTTTTTTAATTTAATTCCTCAACTCCAGGCTCCAGAGTGGCTCTTGTTTTTTTTTTTCAGAAATTTACTTACACTTATTACTAAATAATAGTTCAAAAGTGGGGGTTCGATAGAGGTTCTTGTTTTTTTTTTAGGAATTTTATACCTCGCGAATGCAAATTAGTAATTGGAAATATCTCGAGACATGTTCATAATCGAATGATTTCATTAGTAATTACTAATTAGTAATATTTATAATCGAGATACTATACGATTACTAAAATTAGTAATTACTAATTTGAATTCAAATTAGTAATTACTAATTACTAATTCTCATAATCGAGATATCTCGCGATATCTTCATAATCGAATGATTCCATTAGTATATCTCATAATCGCCCACCGCTAGTTCCTATTAATTACTTTGAATTTATCGGTTTAAAAATTTCACTTATTTTAAAATAAAAACTCTAGGGGTTCCTAAAGACGTCTACACCTTGCGGAGGTCCGAGGGGAAGAGGAGAAAGAAAGAAAGGAGAAACATTGACCAAACATATTTGAAAGTGTGATTGTTGTGCTTCCACATCTAAAATTTCTTTTTGCAAACTTTTATAAAGTTGATTTACAAAAACAGATAACTGTAAATTAAAACTATGGCTAGTTTAATCATGACATTACATCTAGTCTTAACAATTCTTCCAAATCCTTTTACTAGAATATTTTCCTGCTAACAAATGTTTGAATAATAAAAATGCTAAAACAGATTGGATAAAAAATTTATTAAACAATTTGAGATTACACATACATACATGTAAACTGTTTAAAATTTTATCGCACCATATGCACATATGAAAATTATTTGACAAACCATAACTTAGTTTTAATACTACACTCATCATTCTATGCTGACCCTTACAACAATTATTTAAATATTCCATTTTATTTTACTAAAAAGTGAAATCTCTTATTTTAAAAAAAAAAACAAATTAAATAAAAAACAATACAAAATTTAGTTAAAAAGGACGAACAATTAATATTTACAGTCTAAATTACTCAACAGCCATGTATTAATGAATACAATTTTATAATTAGGTTACATTTTTAATTTACACTTACCCACAATTTATACTAGCTAGACCATATTATATCCCACTGCTGGGCACAGACTACCTGTAATACACACTATTCTAGTGTCCATACAACACATTTAATAATACAATTTTAAGATCTTATACAGATTATTTTATGAAGTCTATAATGTTCTTAGCATTTATGATTGAAGCTAGTAAAACTAATTTATTTGATGAAATTTGGTTAAAACACAAAGTTTTCTCATTGTATGCATTTATTCTTAAATATTCTTTACTCTACCTGTCACTTATTATGGATTATCGAAACGTCTCTTATGATTCCAATCCAATATCTACTTAATTGCATACAACCATCCAGGCTGGCACATTATGAAATTCATTTAACTTAATGCATTTAATTCATTTAACACGACTGCCTCGTGGTCTCACGGCGCAAGTATGTGCCGTGCGATCTAGGGGTCCTGGGTTCGATTCCCAGGTCGGGCAAAGTGTTATTGGGCTTTTCCATTAGGAAATTCTCAGTAGCAGCACGGAGTCTGAAATTGTGCCAGTAAAACGGCAATAGGCTCGCCCCCTATTACGTGGGACTTTTACATACCAGGCGAAATGTGGGTGCAAAATGCACCTCTGCCTACTCCTTCGGGGAATACAGGCGTGAGGTTATGTATGTATGTATTTAACTTAATCTGGGGATGTCCTATGCTATGAATATTTTCTCACTTACACAAAACATTCATCATCATCATCATCAGCCCATATACGTCCCACTGCCGGACTTGAGTCTGCTCTACAATTGAGAAAACATTATGCTATAATAATTATCTATATGATTCCATTATCAAACATCACTCATTTTAAAATGTTATATGGGTGCACTTAATCCATCCAGTTTGCTTGCACAGGTTGGCGAGCTTCACATACCTAAATATACTTACACCTCTTAGGTAAGTAGATTTCTTCTTAATGTCTTTCTTTACATTTAAAATAGGTAGTTTCACTGATAACAATTTTTGTCACTTACTCACGTAATCAACTTAGCTAATATTGATAAATATCAGCCGAAGCAGTTTTATAAAACAAAAGGAACATGCTATAATCAAAATTATACTTTTCTACTACTTTCTACTTTTCTTTCTTTTCAGTTATGGTATTATCTTCTTCTTTTTCAACTTCGGGAGTGTTCCATTTAACACATGTATAATATGACCTTTTATTATTGTTCTTTTGGGTTCAACCTTCTCGACCCTGCGTAGGTTATAATACAGTAGCGGTATTTCCGTCGAAGGCTAATTTCGAAGGACTTTTGAAAGGCAAACTGGGTTTTTGGGCTTCTATGGTAGTACCGTCACTATGACCATTGTAGTTTATAGTGAACTATATATTTTTGGCCGGCCTTGGTGCGGCAGGCTGGGTTCCGTGGCCGTGGAGGCGCGTCCGTGGGCCGCGTGTCGCGAGTTGGCGTCGCTGAGCTCGCGCACGAAGAACGCGTCGAAGTTGAACCCTGATCATTTGTCCCACAGACCAACCTCCTTCATCTTCGTCTGGAAGTACTTCTCCAGCGTGTTCGCGCATCTGCAACAAGTATTTTACAAAATTATGTGTGTAATATTGCAAAGGATAACTATGCAGATTAGGCTTGTGTAGTTCGTGAACGAACTAGGTCGTAAGAGCGCTCCTACAGACGAACTACGCGAACTAGTTCCCTCATTCACCACTTCGTAGTTCGTTAGTTCGGCCGAATGAACGAGATTTGCGTCAACTGAACTAAGATCACGTCACGCAGTAGGCACTATACATACTCCCGTTCGCTCACCGCTCATGCGCAAAGCGATGATGTTGACAACTTTAAAAAAAATATAAAAATGGTGATTATCAGTTGATTACTTTTGTTTTATTACTTTGTGTCATGTGTTATTCTGTCAAGGAACAGAATTATCTATGTATGTGTAGGTTATCGTTGATTATTTTCTAAACTTAATAAAAATATAAAAAAGGCGAAAAATATAAAGGGTTATTTTATTGTACCAATTAACCTTGGGTATTATTTACAATAATTATATACATTTTATGAATATTCATTAATTAAGAGGTGTAATGCTGTTTTTAGAGGTTAAAAGCACAGCATTCCATATCCATAAATATTATCGCATGCAGCAGGAACCGTATTAAAACGAGCGAACGTGTGATCGGTCTAATTTGAGCTAGGAACTAACGAACTAGAAGAACGAACTAGTTCGTTTAGGAGCGGCGAACTAAAGTGAGCGATCTCAGTTGTGAACTAGTATGCCCAAGCCTAATGCAGATTTAAAGTTCGTATATTTGGGCGTAGACGCCATCTATCGGCAATCATTGTCAAAAAAATATTTTTATTTGTTATTTTTGTTTTGTTCTCACGGCTGAAACATGTGCCGCGCAATCTAGAGGTCCCGGATTCGATTCCTGGGTCGGGTAAAGTGTTTCCATCAGAAAATTCTGAGTAACAGCGGAGTGTCTAGAAATGTTCCCGAAAACGGCAATAGCGAGCCTATTACGTGGAACTGAGACTTCCTTATATAGATAGACAGACTTCTCCTACGAGGAATACAGACTTGAGGTTATGGTTATGTATAGATATTCTACCTGTAGTAATCGGTGTCGGGTGAGTTATATAGTCTGCAATTGGTGAATATTCTTGTCATGTCGGCGATAAACAGTCTCTTCGACACGTAGTACCGGCATTTCAGTCGTTCGCCCATCGTGCGTAAATCTGAAATGATCACAAACAGAAACCGGCTGTTATCACAAGGGTTAAGTGGATAGTGTACTTTTTATTTGGTTTAATAAACTACATACAGCTTTTCATGTGTATCAGCTTTTTAAGTTGTGTAGTTATGTTATAAAATATTGAAAACGATAAAAACACGTAGCAGAAGTGAAACCTTCAAAAAGTTTGGTTTCAAGATAAAAATAAATTTTATGGCTACGTTCTTTTAAGCAAAAAAAAGGATATTAACGGTAAAACCTTTACTAAAATGTGTCTGTCTCATTTTACTGTCGCTTTTTTGATTCGTCGACTTTCAAATCACAACTTTAAAGTAGCCTTTACTTCAATAATTACCCATAGGATATTTGATGTGGTCGTAATAATCAGGTACTTCGGACTTGTCAACCGGTTTGAGGAACGGCCAGGCGGCCGCGTGATTCTTTACCTGGAAATTACACATAGTTTTCAAGCTTTTGTTATCTGCAGAAATAGCAGATACTGCATTAAAAAAAAAATACAGGATGTATTTTATTATTGTTCTTTTGGGTTTAACCTTCTCGACCCATAACGATGACAAAAGATAAAAATAAAAACGTTTTCCTAACAACCACATACATTTTATACCAATGGTTTACTGTTTACATCTTGTATAATATGTGTATGTGTACGTCTACGTACGTTGTGCAGTACATTCCGTAGCGCGGCGATGTCTGGTTCGTCGTCTGCGGGGGGTCTGCCCCCCGGCGCGGGGGGTCGCCAGCCAGTCTCGCGCAGCCCGGGGATGCACTCAACCGGGATACTGCGCACCTGCAATATCATACGTAGCTTTTTACAAAATTATCATTATTTAATGTCATTTTCAGATGTATCATTTTCAGTCATTGTCAGATTTTTTAGTCACTTAAAAAAAAACTGAGTTTTTGGACTGAACCGCCTGTATGTATGAAATAATATTTTATTAATTTTTTGTTTCGCAACATCTTTTATTTTTTAAGTAACAATTCAAGCCAACATTTCTCGAGTATAATAGGTATATAGAACGAATATTTGTAGGCCTTACTAATATTGATAAATGGAAAGATCACACTAAAACACTTACCCCTTCTTTGAAGCACGTGAGTCCTGAATATACCTTCCTCACTTCTTTCTGCCTCATATCAATCAATTTCTTTACGATCTAAAAACGTAACAAATTGTTGTTATTCATATCTTCAATATGGGCAAAAAGTATTTTATTTAATTCAATGTCAATGAGTTTATGAAAGAAAAAATGAATCAGCGAATCTGTAAATAAGAATCAAGTACTACACAGACAAAAAATACTATAATCCTTTGATAGTTTAAATATTAAAGTAAATACCTCACATAAAAATGCAGTTTAAAAAAATTCCGTTCCAATCAAACTAGGCGATAAGTAAGTGAATACAAGATACATACATTTTATAATTTCTTATACCGCTTAAAAAATGTCAATTAACCATAACCATTTTTATTGGAAAATAATAAAGAGGATGAAAGAGGAATTAGGTGAGTGAATGTATGAAGAGTGAATGAGACGAATGAATTTAATGATTGAAGGATCAAATGCATGGAGTGTATGAGTGAACGAATGAATGGAGTGAATGAGTGAACGAATGAATGTAGTGAATGGTGAATAAAGAGCGTGTAACGCACTTCCTTCTGCGTGCGTATGACGGCGGTGAAGTGCGTGTAGACGATGCGCGGGTTGAGTTCGCAGTGCATGAGCGTGGCGCCCTCGTAGTCCTTGATGTAGCCCTGGAACATCGCGCGCGGCAACTTTATGTCCTTGCTGAAACCCTGCTTCTTGAAGTACCCTGCCACGGAAAACAAACATTATACAATTATCATCGCGATTAATTAAATGGCTACACTTGCCTTTAACACAATCACAGATTTATAGTGACTAGGTTACGATTGTAGCGATAATGACGACTCCCAGCCCACAGAATCCACGAAACTAACAAAATTTCAATAAAAGCCAAACGACACAGTTTGAAAGACTTATATTTGTATTTCTTTTAACTCAATCTAGAAACTAAAGCAAGTTGTTTATTTCCCAAGAATTGATATCATTGTTTGTTATATGGGTAGTAAAAATATAAATAGTTCTTGTTACGATACAATGCTATATCGTTCATCCACCTTTTTTTAAATGTTAATACTGAGCTTTTACTTATTATGACTTATTTCAGGTTATAAAACTACCAAAAAATATATATTAATAAAACATACCTATAGCAAATTCATCAGCGAAGGTCAAGAAGTGCAGTATGTTGTTCCTGATGTGGTAGTCCTTGAGATGGTTCATGAGGTGAGTGCCGTAGCCCTTCACTTGCTCATTCGACGTCACGGCGCAAAACACTATTTCGCTGAAGCCCTGCGGACATTTTTTACAGAATTAAGAAAAATTGTGTAGACACTTCTTTTTCTATACTAGCATAGTAAGTACGATGCTTGATGGTAGATGAAATTTTATAAAGCATCACCCAAACATGTCGGCCTATTCAGTTACTACTTTATGTTACAGTTAAAGGATCTAAGTTCAGTGTACACCCAACAGCTACATACATAGTTCTGACCCCACACTAAGATAGAAACGAATGAAAAGAAACTACAGGAAACTTTTCGGTATTACTCACCCAGAACCGAAACAAAGATTTGTATGTATGTATATACATATGTGTATTAACAAGTATTTGTCTCGGTACGAGGATCGAACTTTCAATTCTTTTGACTCATCTTTTTTATTTATTACTAGCTTTTGCCCGCGACTCCGTCCGCGTAGACTACAGGGTTGGGTTCAGAATGAAAATAAGTTGTAGTCTATTTTACTCCACAGAGTCCCATTTATGTCCATATCAAAAATCGTTTACAGCGGTCAAATGATTTAATCGTGAAAGCGTAACAGACATATAGTTACAGATAGTTTCAGTCGTCTACACGTCGTTTCAATTCTAGCTTCAAAAATGACGAATTTCCACACAAACTTTCACCCTTATTTTTATTTTACCCCCTTAAATGTACACTTTTTTACAAACTTAGAATGTCATATTTATTTATATTAAATCAACAGCCTAAAAAATAAGTTTCAAGCTTCTAGGTTTAAAAATGACAATACTTCCATACAACCTTTCATCCCCCCTTTCAACCCCTTTTCCGGGATAAAAAGTAGCCTATGTCTTTTCTCAGGGTCTAAATTATCTGTGTACCAAATTTTATTTAAATCGGTTCAGCAGTTTTAGCAGGAAAGCGAGACAGACAGACAGTTACTTTCGCATTTATAATATTCCTGGGTATCCTGGTTGTACAGGCTGTCCTTGTTGTCCTGGGTATCCTAGTTGTCCAGGCTGTCCTGGGTATCCTGGTTGTCCAGGCTGTCCTGGGTAACCTTGTTGTCCTGGGCCTCCTGGTTGTCCAGGCTGTCCTTGTTGTCCTGGGTATCCTGGTTGTCCAGGGTATCCTGGTTGTCCTGGTTGTCCAGGCTGTCCTGGGTAACCTGGTTGTCCAGGCTGTCCTTGTTGTCCTGGGTATCCTGGTTGTCCAGGCTGTCCTGGGTATCCTGGATGTCCAGGCTGTCCTGGGTAACCTTGTTGTCCTGGGTATCCTGGTTGTCCAGGCTGTCCTGGGTATCCTGGTTGTCCAGGCTGTCCTGGGTATCCTGGTTGTCCAGGCTGTCCTTGTTGTCCTGGGTAACCTGGCTGTCCTTGTTGTCCTGGGTATCCTGGTTGTCCAGGCTGTCCTTGTTGTCCTGGGTAACCTGGCTGTCCTGGCTGTCCTGGGTATCCTGGTTGTCCAGGCTGTCCTTGTTGTCCTGGGTATCCTGGTTGTCCAGGCTGTCCTTGTTGTCCTGGGTAACCTGGCTGTCCTGGCTGTCCTTGTTGTCCTGGGTATCCTGGTTGTCCAGGCTGTCCTTGTTGTCCTGGGTATCCTGGTTGTCCAGGCTGTCCTGGGTATCCTGGTTGTCCAGGCTGTCCTTGTTGTCCTGGGTAACCTGGCTGTCCTGGCTGTCCTTGTTGTCCTGGGTATCCTGGTTGTCCAGGCTGTCCTTGTTGTCCTGGGTATCCTGGTTGTCCAGGCTGTCCTTGTTGTCCTGGGTAACCTGGCTGTCCTGGCTGTCCTTGTTGTCCTGGGTATCCTGGTTGTCCAGGCTGTCCTTGTTGTCCTGGGTAACCTGGCTGTCCTGGCTGTCCTTGTTGTCCTGGGTATCCTGGTTGTCCAGGCTGTCCTTGTTGTCCTGGGTATCCTGGTTGTCCAGGCTGTCCTGGGTATTCTGGTTGTCCAGGCTGTCCTTGTTGTCCTGGGTATCCTGGTTGTCCAGGCTGTCCTTGTTGTCCTGGGTATCCTGGTTGTCCAGGCTGTCCTGGGTATCCTGGTTGTCCAGACTGTCCTGGGTATCCTGGTTGTCCAGGCTGTCCTTGTTGTCCTGGGTGTCCTGGTTGTCCAGGCTGTCCTGGGTATCCTGGTTGTCCAGGCTGTCCTGGGTATCCTGGTTGTCCAGGCTGTCCTTGTTGTCCTGGGTATCCTGGTTGTCCAGGGTATCCTGGTTGTCCTGGTTGTCCAGGCTGTCCTGGGTAACCTGGCTGTCCTGGATGTCCTTGTTGTCCTGGGTATCCTGGTTGTCCAGGCTGTCCTTGTTGTCCTGGGTATCCTGGTTGTCCAGGGTATCCTGGTTGTCCTGGTTGTCCAGGCTGTCCTGGGTAACCTGGCTGTCCTGGATGTCCTTGTTGTCCTGGGTATCCTGGTTGTCCAGGCTGTCCTTGTTGTCCTGGGTATCCTGGTTGTCCAGGCTGTCCTGGGTATCCTGGCTGTCCTTGTTATCCTGGGTATCCTGGTTGTCCAGGCTGTCCTTGTTGTCCTGGGTATCCTGGTTGTCCAGGCTGTCCTTGTTGTCCTGGGTATCCTGGTTGTCCAGGCTGTCCTTGTTGTCCTGGGTATCCTGGTTGTCCAGGGTATCCTGGTTGTCCTGGTTGTCCAGGCTGTCCTGGGTAACCTGGCTGTCCTGGATGTCCTTGTTGTCCTGGGTATCCTGGTTGTCCAGGCTGTCCTTGTTGTCCTGGGTATCCTAGTTGTCCAGGCTGTCCTGGGTATCCTGGTTGTCCAGGCTGTCCTGGGTAACCTGGCTGTCCTGGATGTCCTTGTTGTCCTGGGTATCCTGGTTGTCCAGGCTGTCCTTGTTGTCCTGGGTATCCTAGTTGTCCAGGCTGTCCTGGGTATCCTGGTTGTCCAGGCTGTCCTGGGTAACCTTGTCCTGGGTATCCTGATTGTCCAGGCTGTCCTGGGTATCCTGGTTGTCCAGGCTGTCCTTGTTGTCCTGGGTATCCTGGTTGTCCAGGCTGTCCTTGTTGTCCTGGGTATCCTGGTTGTCCAGGCTGTCCTGGGTATCCTGGTTGTCCAAGCTGTCCTGGGTATCCTGGTTGTCCAGGCTGTCCTTGTTGTCCTGGGTATCCTGGTTGTCCAGGCTGTCCTTGTTGTCCTGGGTATCCTGGTTGTCCAGGGTATCCTGGTTGTCCTGGTTGTCCAGGCTGTCCTGGGTAACCTTGTCCTGGGTATCCTGATTGTCCAGGCTGTCCTGGGTATCCTGGTTGTCCAGGCTGTCCTTGTTGTCCTGGGTATCCTGGTTGTCCAGGGTATCCTGGTTGTCCTGGTTGTCCAGGCTGTCCTGGGTATTCTGGTTGTCCAGGCTGTCCTTGTTGTCCTGGGTATCCTGGTTGTCCAGGCTGTCCTTGTTGTCCTGGGTATCCTGGTTGTCCAGGCTGTCCTGGGTATCCTGGTTGTCCAGACTGTCCTGGGTATCCTGGTTGTCCAGGCTGTCCTTGTTGTCCTGGGTGTCCTGGTTGTCCAGGCTGTCCTGGGTATCCTGGTTGTCCTGGGTATCCTGGTTGTCCAGGCTGTCCTTGTTGTCCTGGGTATCCTGGTTGTCCAGGCTGTCCTTGTTGTCCTGGGTATCCTGGTTGTCCAGGCTGTCCTTGTTGTCCTGGGTATCCTGGTTGTCCAGGCTGTCCTTGTTGTCCTGGGTATCCTGGTTGTCCAGGGTATCCTGGTTGTCCTGGTTGTCCAGGCTGTCCTGGGTAACCTGGCTGTCCTGGATGTCCTTGTTGTCCTGGGTATCCTGGTTGTCCAGGCTGTCCTTGTTGTCCTGGGTATCCTAGTTGTCCAGGCTGTCCTGGGTATCCTGGTTGTCCAGGCTGTCCTGGGTAACCTGGCTGTCCTGGATGTCCTTGTTGTCCTGGGTATCCTGGTTGTCCAGGCTGTCCTTGTTGTCCTGGGTATCCTAGTTGTCCAGGCTGTCCTGGGTATCCTGGTTGTCCAGGCTGTCCTGGGTAACCTTGTCCTGGGTATCCTGATTGTCCAGGCTGTCCTGGGTATCCTGGTTGTCCAGGCTGTCCTTGTTGTCCTGGGTATCCTGGTTGTCCAGGCTGTCCTTGTTGTCCTGGGTATCCTGGTTGTCCAGGCTGTCCTGGGTATCCTGGTTGTCCAGGCTGTCCTGGGTATCCTGGTTGTCCAGGCTGTCCTTGTTGTCCTGGGTATCCTGGTTGTCCAGGCTGTCCTTGTTGTCCTGGGTATCCTGGTTGTCCAGGGTATCCTGGTTGTCCTGGTTGTCCAGGCTGTCCTGGGTAACCTTGTCCTGGGTATCCTGATTGTCCAGGCTGTCCTGGGTATCCTGGTTGTCCAGGCTGTCCTTGTTGTCCTGGGTATCCTGGTTGTCCAGGGTATCCTGGTTGTCCTGGTTGTCCAGGCTGTCCTGGTTGTCCAGGCTGTCCTGGGTAACCCGGCTGTCCTGGATGTCCTTGTTGTCCTGGGTATCCTGGTTGTCCAGGCTGTCCTGGGTATCCTGGTTGTCCAGGCTGTCCTGGGTATCCTGGTTGTCCAGGCTGTCCTTGTTGTCCTGGGTATCCTGGTTGTCCAGGCTGTCCTGGGTAACCTGGCTGTCCTGGATGTCCTTGTTGTCCTGGGTATCCTGGTTGTCCAGGCTGTCCTTGTTGTCCTGGGTATCCTGGTTGTCCAGGCTGTCCTTGTTGTCCTGGGTATCCTGGTTGTCCAGGCTGTCCTGGGTAACCTTGTTGTCCTGGGTATCCTGGTTGTCCAGGCTGTCCTGGGTATCCTGGTTGTCCAGGCTGTCCTGGGTATCCTGGTTGTCCAGGCTGTCCTGGGTATCCTGGTTGTCCGGCTGTCCTTGTTGTCCTGGGTATCCTGGTTGTCCAGGCTGTCCTGGGTATCCTGGTTGTCCTGGGTATCCTGGTTGTCCAGGCTGTCCTTGTTGTCCTGGGTATCCTGGTTGTCCAGGCTGTCCTGGGTATCCTGGCTGTCCTTGTTATCCTGGGTATCCTGGTTGTCCAGGCTGTCCTTGTTGTCCTGGGTATCCTGGTTGTCCAGGCTGTCCTGGGTATCCTGGGTATCCTGGTTGTCCAGGCTGTCCTTGTTGTCCTGGGTATCCTGGTTGTCCAGGCTGTCCTGGGTATCCTGGCTGTCCTTGTTATCCTGGGTATCCTGGTTGTCCAGGCTGTCCTTGTTATCCTGGGTATCCTGGTTGTCCAGGCTGTCCTTGTTGTCCTGGGTATCCTGGTTGTCCAGGCTGTCCTTGTTGTCCTGGGTATCCTGGTTGTCCAGGCTGTCCTTGTTGTCCTGGGTATCCTGGTTGTCCAGGCTGTCCTGGGTATCCTGGCTGTCCTTGTTATCCTGGGTATCCTGGTTGTCCAGGCTGTCCTTGTTGTCCTGGGTATCCTGGTTGTCCAGGCTGTCCTTGTTGTCCTGGGTATCCTGGTTGTCCAGGCTGTCCTTGTTGTCCTGGGTATCCTAGTTGTCCAGGCTGTCCTGGGTATCCTGGTTGTCCAGGCTGTCCTGGGTAACCTGGCTGTCCTGGATGTCCTTGTTGTCCTGGGTATCCTGGTTGTCCAGGCTGTCCTTGTTGTCCTGGGTATCCTAGTTGTCCAGGCTGTCCTGGGTATCCTGGTTGTCCAGGCTGTCCTGGGTAACCTTGTCCTGGGTATCCTGATTGTCCAGGCTGTCCTGGGTATCCTGGTTGTCCAGGCTGTCCTTGTTGTCCTGGGTATCCTGGTTGTCCAGGCTGTCCTTGTTGTCCTGGGTATCCTGGTTGTCCAGGCTGTCCTGGGTATCCTGGTTGTCCAGGCTGTCCTGGGTATCCTGGTTGTCCAGGCTGTCCTTGTTGTCCTGGGTATCCTGGTTGTCCAGGCTGTCCTTGTTGTCCTGGGTATCCTGGTTGTCCAGGCTGTCCTTGTTGTCCTGGGTATCCTGGTTGTCCAGGGTATCCTGGTTGTCCTGGGTAACCTTGTCCTGGGTATCCTGATTGTCCAGGCTGTCCTGGGTATCCTGGTTGTCCAGGCTGTCCTTGTTGTCCTGGGTATCCTGGTTGTCCAGGGTATCCTGGTTGTCCTGGTTGTCCAGGCTGTCCTGGGTATCCTGGTTGTCCAGGCTGTCCTGGGTAACCCGGCTGTCCTGGATGTCCTTGTTGTCCTGGGTATCCTGGTTGTCCAGGCTGTCCTTGTTGTCCTGGGTATCCTGGTTGTCCAGGCTGTCCTTGTTGTCCTGGGTATCCTGGTTGTCCAGGCTGTCCTTGTTGTCCTGGGTATCCTGGTTGTCCAGGGTATCCTGGTTGTCCTGGTTGTCCAGGCTGTCCTGGGTATCCTGGTTGTCCAGGCTGTCCTGGGTATCCTGGTTGTCCAGGCTGTCCTTGTTGTCCTGGGTATCCTGGTTGTCCAGGCTGTCCTTGTTGTCCTGGGTATCCTGGTTGTCCAGGCTGTCCTTGTTGTCCTGGGTATCCTGGTTGTCCAGGGTATCCTGGTTGTCCTGGTTGTCCAGGCTGTCCTGGGTAACCTTGTCCTGGGTATCCTGATTGTCCAGGCTGTCCTGGGTATCCTGGTTGTCCAGGCTGTCCTTGTTGTCCTGGGTATCCTGGTTGTCCAGGGTATCCTGGTTGTCCTGGTTGTCCAGGCTGTCCTGGGTATCCTGGTTGTCCAGGCTGTCCTGGGTAACCCGGCTGTCCTGGATGTCCTTGTTGTCCTGGGTATCCTGGTTGTCCAGGCTGTCCTGGGTATCCTGGTTGTCCAGGCTGTCCTGGGTATCCTGGTTGTCCTGGGTATCCTGGTTGTCCAGGCTGTCCTTGTTGTCCTGGGTATCCTGGTTGTCCAGGCTGTCCTTGTTGTCCTGGGTATCCTGGTTGTCCAGGGTATCCTGGTTGTCCTGGTTGTCCAGGCTGTCCTGGGTAACCTGGCTGTCCTGGATGTCCAGGCTGTCCTGGGTATCCTGGTTGTCCAGGCTGTCCTGGGTAACCTGGCTGTCCTGGATGTCCTTGTTGTCCTGGGTATCCTGGTTGTCCAGGCTGTCCTTGTTGTCCTGGGTATCCTAGTTGTCCAGGCTGTCCTGGGTATCCTGGTTGTCCAGGCTGTCCTTGTTGTCCTGGGTATCCTGGTTGTCCAGGGTATCCTGGTTGTCCTGGTTGTCCAGGCTGTCCTGGGTAACCTGGCTGTCCTGGATGTCCTTGTTGTCCTGGGTATCCTGGTTGTCCAGGCTGTCCTGGGTATCCTGGTTGTCCAGGCTGTCCTGGGTATCCTGGTTGTCCAGGCTGCCTGGGTAACCTGGCTGTCCTGGATGTCCTTGTTGTCCTGGGTATCCTGGTTGTCCAGGCTGTCCTTGTTGTCCTGGGTATCCTGGTTGTCCAGGCTGTCCTGGGTATCCTGGTTGTCCAGACTGTCCTGGGTATCCTGGTTGTCCAGGCTGTCCTGGGTATCCTGGTTGTCCAGGCTGTCCTGGGTATCCTGGTTGTCCAGGCTGTCCTTGTTGTCCTGGGTATCCTGGTTGTCCAGGCTGTCCTGGGTATCCTGGTTGTCCAGGCTGTCCTGGGTATCCTGGTTGTCCAGGCTGTCCTTGGTATCCTGGTTGTCCAGGCTGTCCTGGGTATCCTGGTTGTCCGGCTGTCCTTGTTGTCCTGGGTATCCTGGTTGTCCAGGCTGTCCTGGGTATCCTGGTTGTCCTGGGTATCCTGGTTGTCCAGGCTGTCCTTGTTGTCCTGGGTATCCTGGTTGTCCAGGCTGTCCTGGGTATCCTGGCTGTCCTTGTTATCCTGGGTATCCTGGTTGTCCAGGCTGTCCTTGTTGTCCTGGGTATCCTGGTTGTCCAGGCTGTCCTGGGTATCCTGGTTGTCCAGGCTGTCCTGGGTATCCTGGTTGTCCAGGCTGTCCTTGTTGTCCTGGGTATCCTGGTTGTCCAGGCTGTCCTGGGTATCCTGGTTGTCCAGGCTGTCCTGGGTATCCTGGTTGTCCAGGCTGTCCTTGTTGTCCTGGGTATCCTGGTTGTCCAGGCTGTCCTTGTTGTCCTGGGTATCCTGGTTGTCCAGGGTATCCTGGTTGTCCTGGTTGTCCAGGCTGTCCTGGGTAACCTGGCTGTCCTGGATGTCCTTGTTGTCCTGGGTATCCTGGTTGTCCAGGCTGTCCTTGTTGTCCTGAGTATCCTAGTTGTCCAGGCTGTCCTGGGTATCCTGGTTGTCCAGGCTGTCCTGGGTAACCTGGCTGTCCTGGATGTCCTTGTTGTCCTGGGTATCCTGGTTGTCCAGGCTGTCCTTGTTGTCCTGGGTATCCTAGTTGTCCAGGCTGTCCTGGGTATCCTGGTTGTCCAGGCTGTCCTGGGTAACCTGGCTGTCCTGGCTGTCCTTGTTATCCTGGGTATCCTGGTTGTCTAGGCTGTCCTTGTTGTCCTGGGTAACCTGGCTGTCCTGGCTGTCCTTGTTGTCCTGGCTGTCCTTGTTGTCCTGGGTATCCTGGTTGTCCAGGGTATCCTGGTTGTCCTGGTTGTCCAGGCTATCCTGGGTAACCTGGCTGTCCTGGATGTCCTTGTTGTCCTGGGTATCGTGGTTGTCCAGGCTGTCCTTGTTGTCCTGGGTATCCTGGTTGTCCAGGCTGTCCTGGGTATCCTGGTTGTCCAGGCTGTCCTTGTTGTCCTGGGTATCCTGGTTGTCCAGGCTGTCCTGGGTATCCTGGTTGTCCAGGCTGTCCTTGTTGTCCTGGGTATCCTGGTTGTCCAGGCTGTCCTGGGTATCCTGGTTGTCCAGGCTGTCCTGGGTAACCTTGTTGTCCTGGGTATCCTGGTTGTCCAGGCTGTCCTGGGTATCCTGGTTGTCCAGGCTGTCCTGGGTATCCTGGTTGTCCAGGCTGTCCTGGGTATCCTGGTTGTCCGGCTGTCCTTGTTGTCCTGGGTATCCTGGTTGTCCAGGCTGTCCTGGGTATCCTGGTTGTCCTGGGTATCCTGGTTGTCCAGGCTGTCCTTGTTGTCCTGGGTATCCTGGTTGTCCAGGCTGTCCTGGGTATCCTGGTTGTCCTGGTTGTCCAGGCTGTCCTGGGTAACCTTGTTGTCCTGGGTATCCTGGTTGTCCAGGCTGTCCTGGGTATCCTGGTTGTCCAGGCTGTCCTGGGTATCCTGGTTGTCCAGGCTGTCCTTGTTGTCCTGGGTAACCTGGCTGTCCTGGCTGTCCTTGTTGTCCTGGGTATCCTGGTTGTCCAGGGTATCCTGGTTGTCCTGGTTGTCCAGGCTGTCCTGGGTAACCTGGCTGTCCTGGATGTCTTTGTTGTCCTGGGTATCCTGGTTGTCCAGGCTGTCCTTGTTGTCCTGGGTATCCTGGTTGTCCAGGCTGTCCTGGGTATCCTGGTTGTCCAGGCTGTCCTGGGTAACCTGGTTGTCCAGGCTGTCCTGGGCCTCCTGGCTGTCCAGGCTGTCCTGGGTAACCTGGTTGTCCTGGCTGTCCTTGTTGTCCTGGGTAGCCTGGTTGTCCAGGCTGTCCTTGTTGTCCTGGGTAACCTGGCTGTCCTGGCTGTCCTTGTTGTCCTGGGTAACCTGGTTGTCCAGGCTGTCCTGGTTGTCCTGGGCCTATTAATAAAACCCTAGATTGTTATACCTCGTTGGATAGCTGATGAAACGTAGATATTTTTAGGCATATCTGCAAAACAGGTGCCATAGTATATTTGTTTGATATCCTTTCGAGAAAAATATACCTTAAATTTTTTTTTAAAGTTTCTAAGTTTTAATCGTCTACAGCGATTTAATTATTCATTTTATGTACAATATTGGTTATCGAGGTCGTAAAGCATCTTATTTTACACTAGCTTTTGCCCACGACTCCGTCCGCGTAGACTACAGGGTTGGGTTCAGAATGAAAATAAGTTGTAGTCTATTTTACTCCACAGAGTCCCATTTATGTCCATATCAAAAATCGTTTACAGCGGTCAAATGATTTAATCGTGAAAGCGTAACAGACATATAGTTACAGATAGTTTCAGTCGTCTACACGTCGTTTCAATTCTAGCTTCAAAAATGACGAATTTCCATACAAACTTTCACCCTTATTTTTATTTTACCCCCTTAAATGTACACTTTTTTATAAACTTAGAATGTCATATTTATTTATATTAAATCAACAGCCTAAAAAATAAGTTTCAAGCTTCTAGGTTTAAAAATGACAATACTTCCATACAACCTTTCATCCCCCCTTTCAACCCCTTTTCCGGGATAAAAAGTATCCTATGTTACTTCGGTGGGTTACATCTATCTCCATACCAAAAATCATCGAAATCGGTTCAGTAGTTTTTGAGTTTATTCGTAACAAACATACAAAAATCCAAAAATACAAAAATACAAACCTTTCCTCTTTATAATAATAGTATAGATTATACAATGCTTCAAAATCCACGTTCGGCCAGGTGATCTTAAATTCCAGGCTTATTGCCATTTACCGGACATAGTCCCAGACATATTGTTCTTATTATCGATTTCCTGACTGTAAAAATAAAATATATGCACAGTCATACCTGAGAATTAAAAGTCCTGAAGCATATTCCACCAATAGGCCGGCCTTCCTTGATGAGGGCTAAAGTTTTGTGTTTGCTGAAACATATTTTTCTTTTTTTTAACAACAATAACGTGTTTTTGTCTCTTTAACTTCACTGAAAGCAAAATAATACTTCAAGGTATTAAAAAAAATTGCTATGGATTAAATTTTCATATTAACATGTTTTCTTAAAGACAAAACACACTATGGTTTATTTTTATAAGAGAGAGCATAGTTGATTTATTATTTTAAAATACCCTCAAGTCTGTAGTTGGCAAAGACAACTCTTATTTTCCCACCCACTTCTACATGCTAACTTGCAAAATAATATGATGGAGATTAGGGTTAACTATCAAAACCTGTAGTTAAATGTATACTTACGGGTCGAAAACTAACTGCGATATGTATTCTTTCGTCATCTCTGGTAACTGATGCGAAAACACATTGTGTAGGCCTGCAAATAATATTCATTTTAGTTGATTCTGAATGATTCTATAATAACACGGAAGGAGACTCCTATAATTTTTGAGTATATGACCTAAACTGTTAGAAACATCCTTGTACTTAGCTGTACTAGGTTGGCGGGCTAGTCACCACAAACATTTTATAGACAATTCTTAGGTTTGCGGGTTTCCTATTCCGTGCCTTTAAAATGTTTGGCTGCTTCGAAGTCTCACGGTAGAAGTATGTGCCGTGAGACCTAGATGTCCCGGGTTAGATTTCCATGTCGGTCAGTGTTATTGGGTATTTTCATTAGGAAATGCTCAGTAGCAGCACGGAGTCTCAAAATATGCATAAAGCGGCAATAGCCTCCCTATTATGTGGGATCGATACATGTTTAGCGAAATGTGGGTGCAGAAATGCACCTCTGCCTACCCGTTCGGGGAAATACAGGTGTGAGGTTTTGTATGTAATATAAATAAATAAATAAATACACCCAACAGTCACATACATAGTTCTGACCCTACATATTGATACAAGTCTTGTGTAGTGAGGATCAGAAACTACGAGAGACTTTTCGGTCTCACAAACACCCAGACCCGAAACATATATTTGTGGATCACACATACATTTGTCTCGGTGCGGGGATCGAACTCGCCGCCTCTCGTTTCGCATGCTGGTGTCTAGCCAACTGCGTCACGGGGCTGTCATATGTATGTATGTTTGTATGTTAAAAATGTGTGATAACTCATCCACTTGGAAAATAATAAAATCACCTCACCTATAAGCCACAGCATGGTTTGCTTATTTACCGGTCCGGTGAGAGAGTTGCCAATAACGTGGAACTCTATGAGCTTGCGTTGTTCCTCCAACTTGGCGGCTTCGTCCCGCGGCGCTTGCATCTGGAAGAGAGCCTGCAAGCATCAAAATACGCTGCTTTGTACCACAATGCCGGTATACATCGCAGATATTCGGTATGGGAGAAGGATAAATAAAAGTATCATCATCCAAACGACTATTAGATATAGACCTGTCCAATAAAGTTTAGCCCCAAATTAAGACAGGTCTTGTATCGTGGGTATGAGAAATTACAAGAGACGCTTCGGTCTCGCAAAATACTGGGAGCAAATATTTATGAATCGCAAACACAACGTGTTGGTGCGGGATCTGACCCACTACCTAAGTTGGTGTCTGGTTCTTTATTTTTTAATAAAAAAAATTTAAGTGGCATATGCCTACATGATAAATAAACGATCATATCATTTCGTTTCATATCATGATGATGCACCACAGATGCTGTCTTATGAAACCATCATAAAACACTTACATCAAACATGAGAGTTTCATAACTGAAGTATTTGATTGTTTTTCTTTTTTCTTTAGTTTTATCATTCAGATGCATAATACCCAGTATTCGTATACCCACGAATACGACAAAAGTGAAGGTGTGGGGTCAGGGGGTCAGTGATGGAGTGAGAGTGGTGACTCACGTCGGGTCCGCACATGTACCCGGGGTCGCACACGGTGGCCACGATCTCTGCGACGGCTCGTTCGCTGAGGTCGGCGGGGTCCGGAGTGCGCACGCGCCTGCGCTTGGCGCCCCCCGCGCCCCCCGGACCCCCCGCACCCGCGCCCGGCCCTGCGTCCCCCCGCTCCGCCGCGCGCTTGCCGCCCTCCTGCTTGATCGAACCTGACAGAATAATCATTCGGTCATTCATTCACTCATATTTATTACGCTCTAGAGATTAATGTGACGTACAATCAGGTGTATCACAGGTATCTATGAAGAATGTTGGATGCAAGATTTAGTTCAATGTGCACCAGATTTAAGATTGAAGAAACTGTTAATAGATATAGTATATGAAGTATTTTGACCATTTCCGAAAATGCAGACAATTAATAGTGTTACAGGTGATAAATATGGTCAGATAGCAAGAACATTACAATTTATGTTAGGGTCAATTTTGTTCGTGAGGCGCTTAGAGTAAAATCTGAATGTAATCTTAATTCCGACATCATTTATAAAAATCTTTGGTCTATCTGAATAAAAAAGCTGAAATAATAAATTATCCTGAAACAGTTGCATAATTTTTAGTACTCTTTGAGGTCAAATTTTCACAGCCTTCCAAATATGATCCAAAATCATTCACTATATCAATCTATATTTTTTCTACCTTCATAGATATCATTGATATACCACTGAATAACCCTAACAAGCGTTTTAATGAATAGGGGCTATAATCACGTTTCATTTACAATTTTTTGGTTAATAATGCCGATAAATATGTATTAGTATCTCCCACTAACCGTTAAGTGTTAGTACAAATCAATGGGTATTTGTTATAATAATTTTAACCTGATGAGAGTGTAACCGTAGTGAAACCGTCTTTACTATCGCCAGAAGTAGTAACGCGTTCAAACTCACCGCCACGCCTGTTAGCTGCAAAACAAATCGGGCACATGACTAACTATGGGATGTGTTACACCTCTGTAGTTTTTAATCTTTGACATTTTTACGGTTACAATAATTTTGATGCACAAACACCCAGACACGGAGAAATATTTGTATTTAGGCGGAGCTCAAGTCGAACCCCCTTTTATGACCTTTTTATTAGTTCAATATTTACTCCACTTACTGTACTAGTAAGTGCAGTCCAAACGTAATACTTGGCCAAAGATGATTGAAATAATACCAGACGATACAGTTACGTCGGCAAGTGTTGTGCCCAACTGAATAAAAATCTATGTACCAGTACAGTAATTTAAGTGCATGGTTCATACACGATCATTGAAAATTATGTGCGGTAAAGTATGTTTTATTAAAATTCAATATGTAATCAAATTGATTATATCATGGTTTATAAAAAATATCATCATTTCATTTTGATTATAATCTTGTGCAAGTAATTGCTTTGCATCTATTGTACAATTTTAGAAAAAAGCAGTAGTAACAAGTGAGGTTTTCTCACACATTGTATTTTGATGTCAAGTTGGCTTGAAAGCATAAAAAATTGAAAAATTTGAATCAATAGAATTCATCAATGGTACATATTAATATGAGATCTACACATCTAGTATCTTGCAGGATGGCATTAGAAAAAAAAAATTAAAAAAATATAGCCGGTAAGTGTAAAAAGTCTAGAATTTCCTAAGTTCTGATATACTACTACCACCATCTGATGTTCATGCACTGTTTTAAATATCACCACACCATGGGCTGTTATAAATCCAACACAAGAAATTCATATGAATTATTTGAATTTAATATGATTATGTGGCATTCTTTAGTACCTAAATTCCATTTTCTTTAAATTGCTAATATGCAACTGGATTTTTTTCTAGTACTTTTATATAGCTTATCTAAAATGGATTACATAAAATTAAAAGTATTTTTATATTTAAAATAGATTACATGAGATTGAATTTAGGTAATAAAAAACCTTAAATGAAATACGATGTCATGATGGCACTAGCATATCTGGAATAACCGAAAATGATAAGAAAAATTGTACAAGTATATTAAAGGTATGAGACTCACTTGTTTTATTGTCTAGTATTTGCTGCAAATGGTTGGGCGGAATCTGCTTGAAGTTCGGGTCCCATATTGGGGAATTGGCGCTGAAGATTTCCTCCTCAAGCAACGCCAAGAACCGGGGGAAGTGAGTCAGTACCAGCACCTACAAAATTGTTATGTGAAAAAATGAAGATTTTGATTTTTGTGAATTAGCATATTGTTTTTTATTTTATTTATAGTTGGTTTTTTTAAATAATCTATGTTTTTATACAAGATTTCATCTCATTCTATATCAAGTCATTAAAGTAAGTTAGGTTGTTTAAATTGTCTTTAAGATACAATTTCACAAACAATCACAGGTTCTCTTTAAAATATTATTACATATAAAAAGCATTTTAGCAACTGACGATTTTTGAGATATTATTAACATTTCGGTTTTCTTTTACTCCATTGATTTTAGCTCATCTAAGCTAAAGGTGCAGCTTGCAGTATGCTCGTACCAGTGGCGGCACTTCCATAGAAGCCCAAAAGCGTTACACGTTAATTGTGTAATGTCTAGTTTATAATTGTTTATCGTGGGGTCAGTATATTCACATTTATATGTAAAATTAACTTTGTTAAATACAAATTTAAAGCTTAAAGATTATTTATTATTGCATACATACATACATAAACTCACGCCTGTATTCCCCGAAGGGGTAGGCAGAGGCGCATTTCTGCACCCATATTTCGCCAAGTATGTATCAGTCCCACGTAATAGGGGGCGAGCCTATTGCCGTTTTTCGGGCACATTTCCAGACTCCGTGCTGTTACCGAGAATTTCCTAATGGAAAAACCCTAACACTTTGCCCGACCCGGGAATCGAACCCAGGACCTCTAGATCGCTCGGCACATACTTGTACCGCGAGACCACGAGGCAGTATTTATTATTGGTGGGCTCAAAAGCCCAAAGGCTTCTATGGAAGTACCACCACTGGCTAGCAGTGGTATTAGTTGCAGCCTGTAGTGTGGTAGCGAGGTGTCCCCACCCGTTTCTCCGGCGGCATGCGGTCGCGCTCGGAGTGGCACTTGTCCATGAGCTGGCGGCACACGGACTTGAACACGGCGCGCAGCAGCGTGCGCCCGAACACCAGCGACGTCTCGTAGTGCGGCAGCGAGTCGCAGAACGCCGGCACGTGGCAGAACACCAGCCATCTGCAATATACAACTTACTCTATATTGCTTTCATTCTATATAGATATATCCCTCACGAGGAGGGTCGAATATCGAGCCCAGTGACGTGCCATCATCATCATCATCATCAGCCCATATACGTCCCACTGCTGGGCACGGGCCTCCTCTACAACTGAGAGGGTTTAGACCTTAGTCCACCACGCTGGTCTAGTGCGGGTTGGCGGACTACACACCTAAGAAATTCCTAAGAACTTTTAGGTGTGCAGGATTTATCACGATGTTTTCCTTCACCGTTAAAGCAAGTGATAATTCATTGTGAATACACACATAACTTCGAAAAGTCAGACGTGTGTGCCTGGGATTTGGACCTGCGACCGCCGAAATTCTCGGCCGCGCGCCTAAACATCGAGGCCATCACTGCTTACCATAGAAAAGGCCTAGGTCCAGCAGTGGACGTAAAAAAGGCTGCTGATGATGATGATGATATACCTGCTTATGTAGAGGGAGTAGCTTTAGTCCACCACGCTGACTCTTTGCAGGTTGTTGAATAACACACACCCTTACACCAGTAAGTAGTACCACACTTCCATAGAAGCCTTAAAACCCAGTTTGCTTTATAAAATTCCGAATTCCAATTTGACATATAAAATAAGAATATCCTGACCCCACAATAAACTTGCATTACACAATTAACGTGTTACGCTTTTAGGCTTCTATGGAAGTATCACCAATGCTTAATGTGTCATTTTCATTTTTTAAATATATTTCTCCGCAACTGAATAAAGTGAATCAGATAAATTATTTTTTGTCCATCACGCTGCGGGAATCAGTGCAAATTGCGAGAACATTATATACTTCATAAATTCCCTTGGAGAACTCAATGGTATGCAAGATTTTTGGCTATATTTTCCTGAACCGTATCATTCATGAAAAAAATTTATCATAAAATCATGAAAAAAATATTTCACAAATTAAATGAAATTCACATGACAAATGTTTTCTATACTCTTGGAGGAGTTTGGAGACGATCTGTGTTCAGATTTTAATAGTGGGATTAGGCCTTACTCTACCAAGGTTGCTTAATCCAAGTGACGCCAGACACCATGGAAATTCGTATTAAAACTGTCAGGCTTCATCATCATTATCAGCCCAAATACGTCCCACTGCTGGGCACGGGCCTCCTCTACAACTGAGAGGATTTTAGGCCTTAGTCCGCCATGCTGGCCTAGTGCGGGTTGGCGGACTACACACCTAAGAAATTCCTAAGAACTTTTTATGTGTGCAGGTTTTATCACGATGTTTTCCTTCACCGTTAAAGAATGTGATAATTCATTGTGAATACACACATAACTTCGAAAAGTCAGAGGTGTGTGCCTGGGGTTTGAACCCGCGACCGTCGAGATTCTCGACCGCGTGCCAAAACGTCGAGGCCATCACGACTTGTTCATCAGGCTTGACTGCATTATAATTTACTTCACTTCAACATTGTAACTTCGGAGAGTCGGAGGTGTGTTTGAGGTTTAAACCCGCGACCGCACAGATTCAGTATCGACAGGACCTCGGGTGTAATCCTTGACAACATCACGCCTTTAAAGCTTACTATAAACTAAATTAAATTTAAAAGATCTGCATCAAAAGATAATTTGAAAACAATTAAAAGTACCTTGTATAATTAATTTGATACGCTGATATGTCCTCTGGGTTTGATACTTGCTGTAACAAAAGTTTATTCATAGAATAACATTTGATTTTACATACATACATAAACTCACGCCTGTATTCCCCGAAGGGATAGGCAGAGGTGCATTTCTGCACCCACATTTCGCCAGGTATGTATCAGTCCCACGTAATAGGGAGTGAGCCTATTGCCGTTTTTCGGGCACAATTCCAGACTCCGTGCTGCTTCTGAGAATTTCCTAATGGAAAAACCCAATAACACTTTGCCCGACCCGGGAATCGAACCCAGGACCTCTAGATCGCTCGGCACATACTTGTACCGCGAGACCACGGGGTAGTCACATTTGATTTTATATTTTTTTTTTCGATTAATTTGTTTTTGAGAATTTTTTCAAGTATAAATTAGGGAGTATACATTGAGCTTAATGCCATTATCTTTTTTTTATTGTGTAATATGTATTCACAGACATAGAGATATTAATATATGGATGAAAATACATTTATATAAAAAAAAAATGACAGAAAATCAAAGAATGCTTTATTTATATATTTTTTTCATATCAACATTGCCTGTTATAATTATGTTGCGATATTTTTTTTTCAGTAATTATTCATGCACATCACAAACACAAGTCTGTGTAGCTTTGAAGGGGTAGGCACACAGTTTCTACACCAATGCTTTTCTATTTGTCTTAACTCTTATTTAATTGCAAGCATATTCATGTTTATTGAGCACACTTAAAGACTGCTGCTTTTGATAATTGCATTCGCCTAATAATTTCCTTTAATAAGTCTTTCATCCATCTATTAAATTCCATATCATTTTCTGATTTCACAATTTTCAATGTGGCAACATTATTTAAGTCGATCAATATTACTTGTATAGAATATTCTCGAATTAAAAATCAACTCACCAATTTCCTGACACTGGGTGTCTCAAAGTTCCAATGGTTGAAGCAATGCAGGAACATTTTGGCCAGATCATACATTGTCTGCCACTCCCTCTGCGGCAGTGAGTTGAACTTATACAGCACGAAGTTGGTGATGGCCTTGGCTATTGAGGGTCGCTCGAAGGGCGGCTGGCCTAGGGGTCCTTCTATGCGAGGCTGGGATTGTGTTAAAATGCATTTGCGTAGTATCTGAAAAATAAAATATTCCTTTTAATAGATTTTTTTATTTAAATATCACAAAATACATGAGTTATTGACGTTATGTGATTACATGACAGCTCCGTGGCGCAGTTGGCTAAAAACCAGCTTGCAAAATGAGAGGCCGCGGGTTCGATCCACGCACCGACACAAATGTTTGTGTTTAGAGGGAGTTCGGGAGAGGGTTTAATATAAATATAATGTGTACAAACCTTAAATAAATAATAGTAGACTTGTTTGGTGTTGTGGTCGTCCTCCCTGTGCATCGACATGAAGATGTTCTCGACGTCCACCACCGTGCCCAGCAGACGGTTGATTTCATTCACTTGCAACCCTTGCAGTTGGGTCACATGTTTCTCTGAAACATCATAAAATTGACGAGTTTTGTCGCTACCACCACAACTCAAACCAAACCTTATAAAGTTGGCATACTTATATCATGACTCACTATACTAAAGATACACTTAAAGTACACTTAAGAATCTGTGTTGCTTCTTAAAATTTTGTAACGGAAATCCTAGGATTACTTTGCTGGACCTGGGAATCGAACCGGGGACCTCAAGATACTACAAACACACCTTTGGAACGCAGTAATAAATTAAACTAATTTCAGACTCCCAATGTACACTTAGCCAGTGCATTGGATTAACGTTGAATTAAAACCCACCCATTTGAAGAGGAGGCTTCGTTTTGATGTGAACATATATGGCCTCATTTTACTCACCTAGTATATGATTACAGTTTCTGCATGGATCATTGAAACCAGCAAGGAGCTGGTTGTCTGTGCGTGGAACAGTCTTGCCAGGCGGTTGAGGCAGCGGTGTTTTCCAACCATTGCAGTTGCATTCCGGGGTCTGTTGATATGAAATAAAAAAATAATAAGTAAATACACTTAATGGTCACATGCATAGTTCTGACTTCTGACGTCACACTAAGACATAAGTCTGCTGTTACGTCGTCAAGTTGCCTAACAAACACTCAGACCTGAAAGAAATATTTGAGGATCACACAAGCGATGGGTTTAAACCCGCGGCCTCTCGTTTCGCAAGCTGGTGTCTAGCCAACTGGACCACAGGGATGACAAATAAAATGAAACTGTGAAATACATTATTACATCTATATAATCTAATAAATTTTACAAACTCGAAACTTTGGATGTTTGTTGATCACTTAAACTTATGATTAAATTGCTTATTCATAAATACTGCATATATATCTGTAATAACTAGATTATGTTTCACATTGTTTTCTCTTATATCATAGCAAGACAAAACACAGCATATGCTACAATCCATTAAACAAAGTTCTAGTATTCCAAAATATTATAAAATATCTTATGATTTGACCACAAAACATTGCCGCCTCAACTGCACAATAGTGGCATATTTTGTGCTTCTGTTATGGTTTCCTTTCCTTGTAAATGCTGAACTTTAAATAATTATTCCTCACCTGACAAGCTGAATAAATAGCTAATTTCAAAAGTTTCTTGTTGTGTGGCCAGTTGTAAACTTGTTGTTTGCGTTGCTGTATCCTCTGAAGGTTAGATTGGCGGGAAGCTTGCACTTCTGTTCCTGCAGGGTTGGGGGTGTTGCTAGCCGATGCATCTTCTGTGGATGCACTTGAAGTAGCTATAAATGGAAATTATATTTAGAAACAGCCCATTTTAGCTCTAATATGTAAATCAAAATACAGAGGGAAAGCTTACATTGTTTAGGCTTGTATAACATACCAAGTTACAAATATAAATCAGATTCAGTGGTGAAATATAAGTCACATGAGTTTCGGAATACAATGAATTCTTGGTAAAAACCTTATCACACATAGTTGTGTCTAAACAGAAATAATGTGATCAAACTTATAGTCACAACTTCCTTATTATAGGCAGCCCCAATAAATTATTTCTTTATTACTACAACATATAACATATCAATTAATTTGTATTGTGCTACCAGGTTGAAAACACATAAATGATGTTAAAATATGGAATGCAATGGACAAATGGATGATATGGGTGGATAAAACGAATATGGATGACATCAAAATAAATTAAAAATCTAACATAACATTCATCATAAAATGTGAAATTAATAATACAATTAGAGATTAGTTTCTTTTTGTGATATTATTTTTAATATTATTTTAAGATTAATCAACTATCCCACATCAGTAGCAAAGAAGAGTTGTTGCTGTAATCACGGATATGGGTGGTTGCTGACTTGGAAAAGGTTTTGTAAGTTCTAGCTGTAACTATTGTACATATAAAGTTGTTTGAATGGTATTGTAACACTGACCAATGAAAGTGAACAAACATCTTTGCTGCTATATTCCATTCTGTGGTGATATTTCCACAAATCACAATTATTTTCCTCTATTTCCTATCTCCTTTAAATTATAAATACTACTACTTAACCAATTTTATCATATTTAAATAAGTATAAGGCATAAACTTCTTGTTAATATTAACCAAAATTACTGTTTTACAATAATATCAATGAAATAAAATCTTTGCTTAACTCCTTACTTCAGTTTATTTCTGTTCGTAGGAGACCAATAAACTTTTTAAACTTACCGTTTGAATTAAAAACTCTTACGTACGTCACCGGTTAATATTAATACTGTATTATTTCAAAATGACAGTAGAATAATTGTAAATAATAATAAAGTTTAAAAACAATATTGTTTACGTACCTTCGTGTGCGTGTGTTTGTGACGAGTCTGCCTCCGTACTATTCATTGTAATATCACTGCTTTCTTCGGACAATTGTGATGACATAATTCATCCACATGCACTGAAAGTATTTTATGCCTCCTATCCTATTTTATTATTAGTTTACCGCATAATATTTACACATAAACATTTCGCTTGTTTTTGACGAAAAATGCGATTTGACATTTGCATGGAGCGAAAGATGATCTATAGATATTTTTTAAATAATGAATACGAGTCCTTTTAGCTTCGTAAACGTCGGTCGTGGTGTTGCCAATTATAAAACACTATCGATTTGATATTATCGTTATAAAGACGCATTCTGACGGAAGTCCTCGTAGATTTGTAAACATAAATTTTATTACGTAAATTAAAACAAGTTTAAGTCTTCTAAATAGCATTTTTGTTTACTCTTTGTTTCTGACATAAAATTTTGTTTGCAATGTTCTTCGATATTGACAAATACCTAATCATAATTGTAAGTTAACAGGGTTTAAATTAATTATAAAGAGCAACTACCTATTTAGTATCTATTATCCATTACGTATGCACTTTAAAAGGTTGTTTATAAAAATTTAATTACTAGATACTATCTATAAAAATTTGACAAAAAAAATATTTGTCGAAGTAACCCTCATTTTTAAATATAGATAAAAATATGTCAAGGACATTTTTAGAAACAATAATATCTTAGAAAGAAAATATCTTAGAAATCTAGTACGTAAATAGCAAATTCAAGAACATAATATCTTATTTTGTTTTCATCTTAATGAGGACCTAATACGATTTTTCTGTCTAGCGACCTTGAGTAGTGACATCGGCGCCTGGAGTTGTAAATGAGAGTGGTAGAAAACGTTCTACCTTCTTAATTAGATTACGCCACTGAATCGAATCAACTTGGTTGTATGAGGGCCGGCGTAATGATTTTATTGTGCAAATTTGCTTAGGCACCCTCATATTAATGAATTATGAAGCGAATTATACTTTAGCTAAAGAAATATTTCTTGAGACTCGCCTTTTATTGGAGTATACCTACTCCAGTTTTTTTATTTTTATAAGTCGATTGCTAGTGGTTGTACATAGCAAAAAAAAACTAATCATTATTGATTTGCCCACTCCGAATTTTGGCGTTCCTGCTCGGGGAATATACTATAGGTACTGAATTAAATAAGTTTTAAGTTTACTTTATTAACGAAGAAAGTCTAAAGGTTAACTCATTCCTGCAGGACTTCTACATGAATTTGGAGTAGGTACCTTCATCTACATCTTTAAAACTCGCACTAAAAGACTCAACCGGCAGAACTTGTTGCTGTAAAGGAATAAAGGGTGGGTTAAGATTCAACAAAACCTCAGAGCGTCATGATAGGGTTAGAAAAGACTACCTAATGCAGGCACATTCCTGGTCCTTACGCAATTGTAATAATATTTACAATTTTAGATACAACAAAAAGTAGGTACAATGCCCCATCAGGAATTCTTACACGCTTATCTCGGTGTCATTGTTCGAAACCTAAAACCCTTTATTTTCTTTTCCATTTTTTCATTCAGGAATTCCATGAACGGCAACTCAGTTATGATACTCAACTACAAAAATTAAAAGGTTGAGTGCAAAACGGTTGGAAACACGGAGGCGGAATAATATCACATAAAACGTATTTATTTTCTGTCTACATTTGTGTCTAGACTTTATATGATATTTTTGGCATCGGAATATATAATAAAACAATACAATAAATAAGATAGAAACATTTTGTGTATAACTATTTTGTTACTTGTTTGTCACATTGGTTACATGAATATCTACGTTTTAGGTTGGTAAAGGTTTCTTAAAGAATAACTGAGTTTTGTTCGTTGTGATAAATTAAAATAGAAGTCTAGTCTTAATTTGATGCTAAGATAAAATTATCGAAGAAATGTAATTACCAATAGAATTAGTAAAATGTAAGTCCAAATAATTATTACTTACTCTTGTCGCTTCGTCTACAACAGAGGTTCACAAACTTTTTTCTTATAGATCACTTTCGACCCTCTGCTACATTTCTATCATATTCTCAAAACTTGACAAAAAATGTGACGATTAGATCGAACTATGGAAATGCGGCAGCGCTATGCAAGTCTCAACACGATGTATTTACTTGTGGAATATGACAGTTTTTACAAGGACCTGTCGTGAAGCTTCTTAAAATATAACATCTATCAAGCCAATTTCTACCGACGAGTCTCCGGTGGATCCAATGCACCACTTTGGGAATCAGTGGTTTAAAAGATGAAATCCTTGGAGCGCTGAAACTTTCATTTTTAATGTTAATTATTTATTGAGGAGGAAATTAGGCCTAAGTAGTTTTTTTTAAATAGTAAAAATAGTAGTTTCTGTAACGAGATTGGAGGAAATGAGTCACGATGACGGATTTTTCTACGTGTTTTCCGATAGTTTATTCTCAATAAAAAGAGTTGATACTTCTCACATTTATAAAACATTTTCTTACATAGGTACATTTCCATTCTCTGAGCTTCTTTTTAACATTGATACCTCTCTTATCCGCTTATTATATATTTTTGCGAAAACTGGCCAGGTATGAGCGTACCTTTCGTACTGTCGTTCCGTTGCTTCTGTATAGGTAATATACCTAATAGAGGTGGCAAAATTAAAACACAAAAGTCAAGTTTTTATATTTTTTATAGCACTTATCTTGACTCCATTTGCACCAGATAGCAGTTAATTATTTACTCGACGCTTGAACGCAACAACAACAAATGTATTGAAAACAGGAACTGCGTGGGCTGATAACGTAATCCATAGATTTTGTCATTATATTAACCTTTCTTTATTTTTTAAGGATATCCAACTCGTTGCTAGTAAGAGTAGACATTACAAAAATCTTCATAGAGATAAAATTTGCAAGATTTTATCAAAGAATAAATCGAATATAGTAAAGTTTCTTACATTGTTGACAGAACCCTAATATCTCCCCGTATGGATCATCTTATAAGCTCGTGAGATATGTAATCCTATGTAAATAGCTTCGTAACATATCTTTGCATATCAATGTGGACCAACTGCCAAGCTTAAGTTCCCATAATCATAAAAAAATCTTTGCAATAATTAGGTTATATCGACAAACGCTTTTACCTCTTTAGTAGTCAAATAAATGTGTATAAGGGGATATTAATTATAGCGTTCATTGAATTATTTCTTAGTTTACAATAAAGAGTTTATAAATAAATAAATAAGACTTTGGTTTGAACCTGGCCATGACAGTTACGTTGAAAAGTTAAGCAATAAAATTACTTTACAGCGTTCATTTACACGTCAGACTGAGGTTTTAATCCTCTAATTAGTGTCACAATGACTATCCTTTAAAATTATAGAACAATGTTTATTTTAACTAAATATTACTGGATTGATTCCGATAATCAGCGGGAATTTGTTCATATTTTTCCCAAACTATAATCACGGAACGGAGTTCCACTACCAACAAATACGCAAAACGGATTATTATTCATGAAAGTATACATCGATGCAAGTAAATCGCCTAGGCAATGAGCTAAATTGGGTCACTGGTCAGCGTGGTTGATTTATTTCCGAAACACAAACACGTTTTGGTAGGGAAATAATTGGTAGGTACCTATATATGGACTGGACAGTCGGCAATCCAACGAGAAAATGTTCGCTTTGTACTCACGTAATGGAATTCAATCTGAAAATTCTCCTTAAATCGAAATAAATATTAGTCTTTTATTTTTGTCGGTTTAGTGTTTATATAACCCATTTATATTTACTTAAATATTTAGTTTAACTAAATATTAACGCATTCCATATTATGGTTGTAAAGCAGTGATGGCCTCGAGGTTCAGGTGCGCGGTCCAGAATTTCGGCGGTCGCAGGTTCAAACCCCAGGCACACAACTCTGACTTTTCGAAGTTATGTGTGTATTCACAATGAATTATCACTTGCTTTAACGGTGAAGGAAAACATCGTGATAAAACCTGCACACCTAAAAGTTCTTATGAATTTCTTAGGTGTGTAATCCGCCAACCCGCACTAGGCCAGCGTGGTGGACTAAGGCCTAAACCCTCTCAGTTGTAGAGGAGGCCCGTGCACAGCAGTGGGATGTATATGGGCTGATGATGATGATGATGATGATATTATGGTTAAATTGCCATTTTACATTTTACATCGACACGAAGATACTGCACTGACGCTGATGGTCAAATAGCGACCAGGGGTTTTACTAGGTATGCTAAAGTCAGGTTTTAGTTAGAGACCCAACCTGGTATTAGCATATGTGTGAAGTGAGAAGAAATATCATAATCAGCTTTAATGTAGAAAAAGGGGAATTTTAGCTTAACATTAAATGATATATCATGCTTAAAATAATAAGATACTAAGCTTGCTAAATTGATGTTGTAATCTTTTTACGCTACTTTGGCAGCAGTTGTTAAGTTGCGTAAAAAATATGAATACTGTGCTACATTCAAAAGGATAATTTAGACCATTTTAGATTTTATACAGACTTGGCAACCGAAAAACATTCATAACATTAACAATTCCATTCATTCCATCAAGTAGCCATGGCCTTGATGTTAACGCCCGCGGTCGAGTCAAAGTTGGTCAAACCCCATAGTCTAGTCAACAAGTTCAAAAACGTGTTAAATAGAAATAAAGCTCCTAAAAATATGTGCCATACTTCATTCGATTCGGAATGACGTCTAGAAAAATGTTTTTTAAGGGCATATTAGCACATAAAAAATTGCAATAGTTATTAACAAAAAAAGAAAAAAAAAGAAGGTATTTAGTTTTTCATTAATAACTTTTAAAATAATGATATTTAAGGAATTATGAAAAAAGATCCTGAAAGAGGAGGAAATTTCCAATAAAAAAGTCCTTACTCCCGGAACTCTATCTATATTATTTATAATTTTTATTTAACGCTGGAAATAGCGCTCCGCGAGGGCGTTACGGCGTAGGCGCGTCGTCTAAAAAGCCGGTATATCACCTAAAATAATTTATTTCTAATATTAAATAACAATTTAAAAATTTGAATAAATTATGGTGTAATCTAGACACTTGAACGAAAATAACCACGGCGAAAAATATTTTTTTTGACAACTTTTCAAAAAGTTACACCATTGTTAATTAACTAATGTTTTTCCAATCTCTGTTTTTATAAATTACGGCATAAAAGTTTCAAAAATTAGTCTAAAAATATTTCGCTTCGTGGAGCTCTTCTTAATTAGGTACTTAATAAAGTTATGCAGAAAAAAAATATTAAAGTTTATTATTTTGTTAATTATAATTTTTTTAAATTAACTAAAAATTAAATTTCTAAAAAATGTTTTCAAAACAATTTTTTTTTGGTAATATCTTATTATTGCTGTTTTTGCATCTAATATAGGTATTAATTAACATTGGAAAAAAATATGTTACGTCATTTATTAAGAAATTGTTTATAAACAAATAGACTATTTTGCGATTTAAAAAAAAAAAAAAATTACTATCTTATTGCAAAGGTAAAATGATGATTTAAAAAAGAAAAAAAAAATCTTAAATATTTCTTTTTATTGTTTATAATCGTTTTTTTTATATTTCAATTGTTTAAATAATTAGTTAAGAAATTATGTTATTCTTAATAATCATCATTGACCCTTTTCAATGGAATAACAGAGAAATATATTTTTTTATAAATAATTTAATTGTTTATTAACTTAACAATTTGTTATAAACAAATAATATTAACCGTTATATTTTTTTTCGAAAACTTCAAAAAATTACAAAAACAACCATGTATAACAAAGTTATTTCCAGCGTTAAATAAAAGTTATAAATAATATAGATAGAGTTCCGGGAGTAAGGACTTTTTTATTGGAAATTTCCTCCTCTTTCAGGATCTTTTTTCATAATTCCTTAAATATCATTATTTTAAAAGTTATTAACGAAAAACTAAATACCTTGTTTTTTTTTCTTATTTTGTTAATAACTATTGCAATTTTTTATGTGCTAATATGCCCTTAAAAAACATTTTTCTAGACGTCATTCCGAATCGAATGAGGTATGGCACATATTTTTAGGAGCTTTATTTCTATTTAACACGTTTTTGAACTTGTTGACTAGACTTCCAGGCACACACCACAGATTTTTCGAATCTATGTGTGTATTTATTCGTGGCCATGTCTGCCGACGGACGGACGGCCGTTGGAGCAGACAAGTGTTGGAGTGGAGACCGCGCGTGGAGACGTAGTGTAGGACGTCCTGCAGCACGATGGTCCGACGACTTGAGAAAGGAGGCGGGTAGCGGATGGATAAGGGCTGCTCAAGACCGGGATGGTTGGCGCCTACTTGGGGAGGCCTTCGTTCAGCAGTGGACGGCGATAGGCTGAGAATGAAATGTGTGTATTCACAATGATTTATAAATACTTTAACAGTGAAAGGAAATATACTGAAGAAACCTGCACATCTCAAAATTCTTAGAAATTTCTTAGATGCGTGTGATGTGTGTGGCACTCGGCTAGCTTGGTGTCCACCAAAACCTTACCCCTCTCAACTGTAGAGGAAGCCCAGCAGCGGGACTTATGTGGGCTGAAGATGATGATTCCAAGATAATACAAGGTGTACTAAAGATTTGTTACATATAGTGTTTTTTTACGTAAGAAAAGTATTTTTAATACGTCAGGAATGAAAAATATAAAATGAATGGCTGTCAGTTCTTTGCGCTATGTGGCCCCCACATTGCCACTTCAACTTAGTGCTGAGTTATTCGTAATCTTCTTACAATATTGTGAGTCTGAAGATTAAATATCGTTACTTGAACGATTTTCTATCTACATCTACCATATTACAAAGTAATTTGCGAAAGTTGCATTCGTTGACAAGTTTGACTTTTGAGTCATCTGTTGTCAGAGAAAGTTAAAATTTCATTAATATATACATCAACATATTGCATAGAAATATAATAAATGTAAACATTTGTATGAACGTCTATGACCCACGCAGACACCCTTCAACTAACCAATAAGTGTAAGAACTTCTAAAAATAAATATCTGACGCGACGTGTGTTGCTAAGACGGGTTGGATATCTTATTGATTTAGTCTGCGATGGCTTAATTGGAACCCGGGATCCTGTTTCAACAGGCCGTTTCCTTTAGTTGCGTAAAATTACGCCTCCAAGGACAAAATTCTGTGTAGAAGCTATTCAAACTACGATCATACGAGATCTCGTATAAAGACAGCCCCGTGACGCAATTGGGTAGACGCTAGCTTGTGAAATCCATCCACAATTATTCTCTCAAAATCTCTTGTAGTTTATGATACCCACGACACAAGACTTGTATCTTACGTGGGATCAGAAATATGTATTTGACTGTTGGGTGTATTTAATAATTTAATATTTAGATTCAGTAACTGGTTGTGAGCCAAATGAATACCTACATCTGCCGTCATGATATAATCTTTTTTACTGACATTGATTGACATGTTCCGTTTATTTTCCGTTTATTTGACAGCCCCGTGGCGCAGTTGCCTAGACACCAGCTTGCGAAACGAGAGGCCGCGGGTTCGATCTCCGCACCGAGACAAATGTTTGTGTGACCCACAAATATTTGTTTCGGGTCTGGGTGTATGTGAGACCGAAAAGTCTCTCGTAGTTTCTGATACCCACGACACAAGACTTGTATCTTAGTGTGGGGTCAGAACTATGTATGTGACTGTTGGGTGTATTTTTTTTTATTTTTTACATTTTTTGTTATTACAAAATCTACCATGCTTTAAGAACGTTTACGCGCCACGCGGCTAGTCGATTTCGGTAAATATAACTCGCGTAAATATGAGCGCTGGTATTTAATGATATGCAATAAAAATGAATGAAACAATGTTTATTGAGTATATAAAATGTCAAATACATCACTTATATCATCACTGATCATCATCATTGTTTGGAAGGCAGTCAGATAACCGCGAAAACATCGAAAAACAAAAAATCGACGGAGCGAAGAGCGATACGTCCTTTCTCTGAAACTACTTACTTACTAACTTTAAGTAGTCTAATATTTTTCATTTCATTTTACTTAGGAGAACTTTAAAAAATATTTTAATCATGGTTTGTTATTCATATGAATGTGTTGAGTTAGATTCCAAGTGGATAGGTTCTTGCGTCGTAAACACATAGATCGTACCTACATATTGATGAAGAGAAACAGTAAGTTGATTTTAAGTTATAGAAGAATACGCAATTATTTTTTACTTTTTAGTGCATTTTAATTTGTTTTGGAATAGTTTTTTCGAAGGCGGTTTTTGTTTTGTTAAAATTTTTGTTTATTTTTTTATTTTTAGTGAAGCCACACCGGGATCGAACATGAAACCTCATGCGTTGCAAATCGGTTACTTTGCCACTCCGCTACCACCATATGGTTATAAAACTCATCAACAATACGAAAATGTTTCTACCACCCACTCGGCTGCCACCGCTTCATATAATACACCTTAAGTAATGCAATTACATCGCTTGCTTCATGTTGCAATGCAGCAGCAAACGTAAGCGCATTGCAATTTGATTCAAGACATCCTTCCTGTACGCCGTTAACGAGTTCCATTGAGCATTATATTTGACTACGACAATTACTTGACCATAAAGACGTTACGGTAGGTGACTAAAATATCCGAATAGCCTATAAAGATTCGGCTGAGTATCGTTAGTTTTCTCCTAAGAATTGAACAGTTCCGTTATTAGTATTCGTAAATACCTATGTGAAGTCCAGTTAATACGCAGTGTGGCGTGTTATATTAAGTTTTCAGTACTACAATATAAATGCGTAAGTCAGTTTATTTGTTACAATTTATCTATTTAACTATGCATATTTTTTGAAAATACGGCCTCCTTTTAATCCCAGAGAAATGTTGGGGTTATTTAGGGATTTTTTTGTTGCCCTGGCTGAGATTTGTTTAAAGAAACGCGTGCAAATTCACGGCCAAAACCTAGTGAAATTTAAATGCAACTTTTTTCTAGTTTATGAGTTTTTACTAAACAAAATATATCAAATTCCAGCTCCGGGTTAGCGTCGACGATATATAATAATACACTTTTGACTTTGAGAAACTTCAAGTCACGATGATCTATACTTTTTGTTCCTATAAGTGAATAATAAAGTTATCCCTCTTCTTGCTACTTGATGTATCATCGTACAGTGGCAGTTTTAGGCTTACAATAAATAACTATTGAAAAATATTCGGCTCAAGTGACACGTAGGTATCTCACAAACAACCGGTCCGAAAAATATTCAAGTGAGGTAAGTTTAATTTTATTTAATTTGTATTTTATTTTGGAAATATACAGAACAATCACACACACAGAAATTGACGAAATTTTGCAGTTCCTCCTGGTTAGGACGATATCTCAAATGTCTAAGATAAATATTCTGAATTCGTTCAAGTTGGTAAATATATGTTTGATAATGTGGATTCCACACTACAGAACCATATTCCAAAACTGATCGCACATAAGAATTATATAGTAGATATTATAGCTGAATTGTGGAAAATTTCTTAAAATCTTTACCAACTCTCAATATGAAGCCTAACATACTAAAAGCTTTAGCAACTGTTTTCTCTACGTGTGCATCAAATAATAATTTCGAGTCTATAATCTATAATCCTCAGGTTTCTCGGTTATCTCACGAATTTTTAATTTAGTGTTAAAACTGTCTAATCTACTAAATGTTTTAAAGTAAGACCTTCCAACATAGTTACCACACAATTGTTACAATGTAGAAGATGTTATCGAAGTGAACTGTCACACCCAAGTTTCGATAAGTAGTTTTTAAGTCTCATCTAATTGGGGGCGAATCGAAATTTTTAATCACTGTGTTGGTGCTGAAAATTTTCTAATAAAGAAACCCGATAAAGTTTTGCCTTACCCAGGAATCGAAACTATGACGTCGCGAACGCACGTTGTACACTTATGCAGGGGAATAATGAGGCAGTCGAAGAATATTAACGATGAGAATAATTTTAATGATTTTTGTGGCACATATCACATTAATAAGAAATAAAATATTATTTTATGATAAATGTCATATCGCACACTTTAACGACGAAGAAAAAAATATGGAGAAACACCTACCTATTTCTAAAGTTTTATATATCCAATCCACCAACTCCCAATAGACCTGCAAACTGAATTAAAGCCTCAATCACATAATTTCTAGAGAAACATAATATGTGAGCCGATTATAATTGTAAGTAATACAAATAATAGCTGCCTCGTGGTCTCGCGGTACAAGATGTGCCGTGCGATCTAGAGGTCCTGGGTTCGATTCCCGGGTCGGGCAGAGTGTTATTGGGTTTTTCTATTAGGAAATTCTCGGTAACAGCACGGAGTCTGGAAATGTGCCCGAAAAACGGCAATAGGCCCCCTATTACGTGGGACTGATAAATACTTGGTGAAATGTGGGTGCAGAAATGCACCTCTGCCTACCCCTTCGGGGATTATAGGCGTCAGGTTATGTATGTATGTACAAATAATATGAAAAATACACACAGCAAGGATACAAATCTAATTGGATAATCAATCATGGAGCCAAACAAGTTGTGTCAAAACAATACGGTGCTAACTAGTGACCAAACGTTTTAATGACTACCGTCGCAACCAATACAAGTTTGATCGAATAAAACATGTTTCGAATAAAAGGCACGAGTATTTCCAATCGTTTCATATGGTCTTCAAGCTTTAATCTGTGTAAAAGAACTAAAAAATGCACCCAGCATAATTCATTCTAAGCATTTATTTTTTTTGCTCCAAAATATTTCCACGTAATCCTTTCCAGATCATTTATAGAAGTCACAAAATTTGTGGTGTTTTTCATTAATTGACGTATTTCAGGTTCATCAAAGATATCTTTTAATACTAAAATCGGGAAATTTCTGTTAAAAAAACTGAAAACATTGACCCTTTCTGTCGAGAGCCTTAACAAATTGCTTCATCAGCCCTAATTTTATATGCGATGGCACAAGCATTTTTTTTCTCTTGAAACTAAGGGTTCATTTATAACATTTCTTTCATTAATTTTATTCTACGATACACAAAGAAAACCGATACAACAAACAAATAATACTTTAACCTTTTACTAAGAGATAGTGAATAAATAGAAACGGACCAATCCAGCTTACTAAGGTTTTTGCCAGAGATATTACATATGTATTATAACCTTCATTACAAGGCGTAGACGTTTAAAATAACTGCTCACTTTTGTATACAACATTCGCGTCAAATACTCTGAATTTCCTCTTGGCTGAACTCCAAAAAAAGGACAAAATTCAACGTGTTACTTTAGAGGTCCCTTGAACTAGTTTCTTTCACACCGTTTCAGTAACCTTAATTGCCCCGGCAATTACTCGACATTTGAGCATCACATGAAAAGCCAGCAAAGTGTTACAGTGCACAAAATAAAAAATAAATAATAGTTTAAAAAAACTAAAAAATACGCTTTTAAAGAAAGTTGAACTAAAAAATTAAAAATAAACAATAGTTTAAAAAACCCGCTTTTATAGAAAATCCAATACATAAATAGAAAATAAATTTTCATTTAAAATATTGTAAAAAAATGTATTTTATTGTACAAAAAACGTGGGGTGCTTTTTAAGATATTATCAAAATGATAATCCTTCTATTCATATCTGTCATCATGCACCCCACGCTTTTTGGACAATAAAATACATTTCTTTACAATATTTTAAATGGCGATCTGACAATTTCTTTTCGCTTTTACATCAATAGATTAGTTTAGTAAATTTTTAGTAGTTAGCTGCTTTAAGTCTAAATAATAATAATAAACAAATACACCCGATAGTCACATATATAGTTCTGACCCCACATTAAGATACGAGTCTTGTGTCGTGGGTATCAGAAACTAGAGACTTTTCGGTCTCATAAACACCCAGACCCGAAACAAATATTTACGGATCACACAAACATTCGTCTCGGTGCGGGGATCGAACCCGCGGCCTTTCGTTTTGCAAGCTGGTGTCTAGCCAACTGCGACACGGGGTTGTCAAAAATCTGCAGGACTTATTATGCACCTATTACTTATTATGCACTATTGGGGGGGAGCCAAATGCCGTTCTTTGAGCACATTTTCAGACTCCGTGGTGCTACTGAAATTTTTCTAATGCAAGATCTCGAAAATAAGCTTGACCGGAGAATCTAAAAGAAGGCTTCTCGATGGCATTTCGCACACTTATGCTGCAGAGCCAATGAAACAAATTAATAATAATAGATGTAGTGATGGCCTCTAAGTTTAGGCGCGCGGTCGAGTATCTCGGCGGTCGCGGGTTCAAACCCCATGTACACACTTCTGTCTTGTCGTGAAGGAAAAAATCGTGAGGACACCTGCACATTTAAAAGTTCTTAGGAATTTCAATTTCAGAATTTCCGGTGTGTAGATGATGATGATGAATAAAAATATTGTAATAACATTTTGCTTATGTAGCCGTTAGTAACTACGGACAAATTTCATTTCCAGTAAAAAATAAAGTATAAAAGTTATGGACATTAATTTACAAACTCGTTTATACCTCGTCGTTAATTGGTCAATTAGAAAGCAGAGAGAGTTTCAATAATGTCTCCGTCTCGAACCCTTTTTTATTTTTTATAAGAAAAAAGGAAGTAAGTAAAAGTAGTGATGGCCTCAAGGTTTAGGCACTCGGTCAAACCCCAGGCACACACCTCTGACTTTTCGAAGTTATGTGTGTATTCATATTCACAATGAATTATCACTTATTTCAACAGCGAAGAAAAACATCGTGATGAAACCTGCACACCTCAAATTTCTTAGGAATTTCTTAGGTGTGTAGTCCGCCAACCCGCACTAGGCCAGCGTGGTGGACTAAGGCCTAAACCCTCTCAGTTGTAGAGGAGGCCCGTGCCCAGCAGTGGGACGTATATGGGCTGATGATGATGATGATGATGATGATGATGAAACTTTATTTGAAATATATTGAAATATATATTATACGTGATAATTCATTGTGAATACACACATAACTTCGAAAAGTCAGAGGTGTGTGCCTGGGGTTTGAATCCGCGACTGTCGAGATTCCCGACCGCGTGCCTAAACCTCGAGGCCATCACGACTTACCAAATAAAGTTTGAATTTCCAAATATTTTTTTTAGATAAAATAATATCGACACCTTGGTTATTGATAACACTCAATAGCTCCAAAGAATTCGTGATCATTCACGGACTGTGCTATTCCAATTTTGCATTATAAAGTGTTATAGGAATGTTAAATTTGCTGAGCGGAAATATTTTCCCCGTCAGACCCTTATCAATGGAATAAAAGACCGAATTCAATTCAATTTGATTTGTCATCATGCCAATTGTCACTCCGAACATTTAAAAGGCTTTTGAAATTTAATCTACCTCTCAATTTTTATTTTTATTATTTCAATCATGTATTATTCACATTGATATCTAAAATGATATTATTTAAAAAGTCAGTCGTATAAAAAAAATATCATTCATAGTTTTTATTTTCTACATGCTTGAGCAAATTGAGAAAAATATTCGTAAGCTTCTCTTTTCATTTTCCTAATGAAATATTTTGTGTTTTGCAACAACATTAACAAACTAATTGATTATTTCTACTGCAAAGTCATTCAAACAAATCAAAGAATTCATGAATTGTTTATCTGCAATCAAAACAAACCACAGAGCACTTTATATAGTAAGAATAATTACAACAATTGGACGTTAAACAACCCTCGTTTGTAATAAATAAACAGTAAATACGCAAGGACGGGCATGTGCGAATTTTCAGCTTTCAGTACGCGTTGAGTTCCCGTCGGAGCGGCCATGTCCGCGCATTAACTCCCTACGAGTAACTTTTCGCTACGTCAAATGTTTAAATTGATAGTGATTCAGTATAAATTTTTGTGCGATTACTAATTAAATTTCCAAAAACAAAAAATATTTAAAAAAATTAAGTGTAGTGAAACAAAACGTTTAAAAAAAACAACAAAATCGGTTTAATTTACTACCGGTCGGTATTTATAAAAATTCCATAGAGTTATTATTTTTTAATTTGAATAACATAAATATTCAAAAATGGAACCGAGCCTGTTTCTACGTGAAAACGAGACTTATGACCAATTCTTTGATCGTTGCAACAACTTATCGCATTTTGATTGCTCTGAAGAAGAAATGCTGTGGTTGCTTATGGGATCTCGTAGGTTACCTTTAAAGGAGATTTTACCTATCACAATAGTTCTTGTGGTGATATTCCTCACTGGTGTTATCGGGAATGTGTCCGTGTGTGTCGTGATTGTGAAACACCCTGGACTTCACACAGCTACTAACTATTATCTGTTTAGTTTAGCTATCAGTGATTTGCTGCTCCTTTTATTTGGTAAGCAAATATACATTTTATTATACATAATTATTTAAAAAAAGAACAAACTGTTATTAAATTTTTAAAAATAATTGACGATCGGGTGTTTATAAAAAAACATCACATTTAGATTGGAAATTAATGCTACGTACTTTTTTGCCTTTTCGAGTTTTATTAATATCTTATTGTTAGTATTAAATTCGTCGGTTTTGGATACTATTCCCTTTAGTTTTGTTCAACGATTCCGATATTTATAAAATACATGTTTCTATAGCGTCCCCTAATAATGTAAGAATAAAATTTTGGCAAAACGCGACTGATAGTATTGCCAAAAACCTTGATTTGATAGCGTCTCGCTTTGTATATAAATAATATTCAGGACTGTGTGTGTTAATAGTAATAGCATATTAAAATTACTTCTTGCTTTGTTGTGTTAAATTTTGATAAACAAAAATACCATTGATTTTGCTTCTACGAAACATTAAGCGAGTATGTATATATTATGTATATATATGTACATAAGTAAAATATCTACTGCTTAGTTAAGCACGTGTTTTCATTTTATTGTGGCGAAAAATAGGTATGTACCTAGTACACTATACACTTTTTACGTTTCACATTCAAAGCACCTGAATGACAAACAATTATCATCATCAGCCCATATATGTAGGTACGTCCCACTGCTGGGCACGAGCCTCCTCTACAACTGAGAGGGTTAAGGCCTTAGTCCACCACGCTGGCCTAGTGCGGGTTGGCGGACTACACACCTAAGAAATTCCTAAGATGTTTAAGGTGTGCGGGTTTCATCACGATATTTTCCTTCACCGTTAAAGTACGTGATAATTCTTTGTGAATACACAAATAACTTCGAAAAGTCAGAGTTGTGTGCCTGGGGTTTGAACCCGCGACCGTCGAGATTCTCGGCCGCATGCCTAAACCTTCACAAATTACTATTATTCAACTCATCGTCCTCGACTTCAATAACTTTATCTCAATAGTCGTAACTAATTTGTATTTAAAACTATCGAAAAATAAGAAAGAATTAAATAATCATAATATAAAAAATCTATGTTGTTTTCTATAAAAAAAATGTGTTTGTATTATTTATTTTAATCTTAGTAGCTTGACACTTTGTGATTGCGTTCATTTGTCATGCTAACACCCAATTAATGCGTTTACTCGTATGTAAGTTTGCAAAACTATTCTAATTAGCTAAGGTATTTATTGCTATAATAATATGTGATACAAGTTTTTACCCTCGGCTTCGTTCACGTCAATATAGTATTTGGAAAACGATGTTGTAAAAAAAGTCGATGTAGTGACCAAAATTATGTGGAGGATACTTAAATGTTTTGGATACATTGAAAGAATGAATTATTGTAGAATTACGAAAGAGATTTATTGTGCGGAAGAGAGTGATGAAGTCGGTTGGAGACGACCTAGTTTATAGGCGCACCTATAAACATCTCATAGGTGATTTATTTAAAAAGGGTAACTTAAAGAGTCCTCAAAACCGACATGTATGCATGACGAAGGTTTAATGTCAGTTAAGGAAGCGAAAGAAGTGTGTTTGTACTGTAGCATTAGCGCTCTATAGTCTCTGCCTACCGCATTGAGAGACAGGCGTGGTTATGGACAATATTTATGTATGTGGTTAAAAAAATAATTGCTCAGAAATCCATCAAAATTAATGTGGTTTCGCAATTTCGGTGTAGAAACGAAAAAAAATAACACTTTCTTATTTAAAAAAAAAATGTATTTGTATTATCTACCATACTATAATACATATATGATTATAGATAATAGATAAAGCAGTATTAAACGATAAATGGGAGAAACAGAATTAAGAGTAATAATAGAAACTTTAACAATTGAAATGCTTTGATCGTGGAATGAAAGCATCAAAATGATATTCTACGAAATGTACGAATGATAAAGACACAAAATCAATATCGTGTCAGGTTCGTAGCCTGTGTCAGTCTGTTCAACCGAAAAAGATGAATTGAGCGGTCGAGTATCCATATCGATGGATTTTCAACAATGGCAGTTTAATTTCCGCAGCACTCTTGAAATTGTCTTTACAATTTAATAACTTCGTAATAATCAATACGATGTATTGTTTATAATCAAAGCGCCGGCTTGAAGCCAAAGCTTTAAATATATGGGTAGACTCAACAGCAACAGCAATTAAGCCTCAGATGGCGTTTTAAGTATAAAATATATATTGTACCGCCCCTTTTACAGCTGCTACTAAATATCAAAGGATTTCGACCTGAATCCACTAACTTACCTTTGGGTCTGACAATTAAGGTTGGCGCATTAATTAAGGCCTAGGTTCTAGGTCCTAGGCGTCTAGACACTTCATAGAAAGTTTTGAATAAGTTTATTGACAGGTGTCATCAATAATATTTGAAGAACGTGTAATGAAATTTATTTGTAGACTAGCTGTCTCGGCAGACGGCGTCCTGCCCGGAAAAGCTTTAAGCGGTATGCCGACAGCAGCGCCACCTACTTGTTGTTTTGAAATCATCCAGGGACCCATTAGAATCGGAATTGGAATCTATCCAGCCATTTGACATACCAAAAACGGCGCCATCTATCAGGTCCAATTGTGAACCTAAATCGTTCGCGAATCCCCTCAAATATAATTTTTATATATAATATATATTTATATAATTTATATATAATAAACATAATTTTTTTTATCCCAATCGGTCAAGCCATTAAAGAGGAGTTCCATGACATACAGACAAATAGTCATTTTTATATAAATAGATATTGTGTCCCTGACAATGACACTAAAATATATGAGTCTTGCTTTATGCGTGTTCTACTTCATAGCATTTGAGTGGTGGTTGGTGCGCCTGGTTCGAATTTCAGGCGCACATGACCTCCTGAATTTATGTGTATGTTAATTAAAGAATTAACGAATTGCTTTAACGTTGAAGAAAAACATTTTCAGGAAACCTGCATTTATGAGTTCCTCAGTAATGAGAAGTTCACCAAAACGCTCTAGGGCAGTGTTGCGAACCATGGCCAAATTCCTCTTCAAAGTAGAAAAATCTCAACAATGGTATGTACAAAATGTACTTACGTACACATATGTGGGCTAAAAAAGAATTTTCGTTCCCAGGCGTCATTACTCTTTGAGTAAATTACGTTTTAGAGTACTTTTTTTTGATTACCTCGAGGATTAGGCACGCGGTCGAGAATCTCGACGATCACAGGTTCAAACCCCAGGCACACACCTCTGACTTTTCGAAGTTTGTGTGTATTTACAAAGAATTATCACGTACTTTAATGGTGAAGGAAAACATCGTGATGAAACCTGCACATCTAAAAGTTCTTCGGAATTTCTTATGTGTGGCCTAAACCCTCTCAGTTGTAGAGGAGGCCCGTGCCCAGCAGTGGGACGTATATGGGCTGATGATGATGATGAAATTACGTTTTATCATTTCAACAAACTAATATATGCTTATGACACTCAGTGCAGAATATTTTATTTTCTATTATCAACAGCACTCAGTCGTATTGTATGCGTAAACAGGCCGACCAGACTTTTATTTCGCGTTTTGATTTATCATGTTACAACAGATGCTCTTTTCGTAATATGTCTAGGGACAGAAAAATGATGTGTCTGCTTTGTAGTAAGTAAAGAATGTGATGCCGTTTCATGTAGATAAAATTACGCGTGTGAGAATAATTTCAACATTGACATTTATGAAATATTATAATTATTTCAGATATATAATTATATGTAACATTCTTTTATTTTTTTGCCATAGATCTACACTCACAAAGCATTTATATAGTTTTATTTTATTTCTTTGGGAAACAGACAGAACAATTACAGTCAAAACTAATAAGTAAAAAAATAAATATAGTGCACAATCCAAAACAATTTCCGCTAATAGAACCGGCACTTAATCTGAAGAAACAGTTAAAGAGTCAATATGATATAGTTATTTCATAAATATATTGTTTATTAAAGGTAATACCAACCTGACTTTAATTTATCTTTATACATACTCGAAAAGGATTCGCCAGCTGCATGAAGAGTCATTGTTACTTGGTGGCGGAGTTAATGGGAAATCCAAATGACCCTCCTCCGCACTCGAACTTAATCAAACTCGGGACATTTCGAGGCCACCATTGTGTAATGAGGTCACACTCTATAATCTAGTCTAAATATATATAACTCAAGACTGACTGACTGACTGACTGACATAGTGATCTATCAACGCACAGCCCAAACGACTGGACGGATCGGGCTGAAATTTGGCATGCAGGTAGATGTTATGACGTAGGCATCCGCTAAGAAAGGATTTTGATTAATTCTACCCCCAAGGGGATAAAATAGGGGATCAAAGTTTGGATGAAACTTTGTCAATTTTAAACCGATCGGGCTGAGACTTTGAATGCATAAAGCTACTATGACGTAGGCCAACCCTGTACCCAACCCTGTAGTCTACGCGGACAAAGTCGCGAGCAAAAACTAGTTACATCATAATGTTCTACACAGAGAGACATGGTATGAAAAGTACGATCAATTTATTTAATAAAGATTGATTGAGTTTTGGAGCACGGCAATTTGATTACGTCTCAAGAACCGAACGATAGTCTATAGAACGTGATCGATTTCACATCAATCAGTTTGAAGTTTTGAACGACGCGGTATAATGAACTTATTAATTAAGTATTACACTCCAGAACGAGCATTCATAATTACTGAACGGATTGGTAAATAGCTAAAATTATTTGTTGCAAACTAAAGTTTTTCTTTGATATCCAAACGCTTCCTCAAGTTTCCAAGTTTCTTTTATTAACTCGGGAAGAAGAGTTTTGCTAGTTGATTAATTTAAGTAACTTTATTTAGATGTGAATTTATTTCCATTTCAATAAGATATTGAAGATTATAGCCACGCTCTGTTAGTCGATTGGTTTATAAGTAAAAACTTGGGTCATAGAACACATTTAGTTGTAAGAGGTGCATTTATACACCACGTCGTCATAAGAATGCTGCATTCAATCACTGGACTTAGAAAGAAAAAGTTATAATTTAAAAAGAGTTCTTTTAATTCAGTAATATACGCTTAAAAGAAAAAAGAAAAAACTTTTTTTAAATGACAGAATCGGAATGTATCTACAGAATTTACTTTTCCTGGTGTTTACCGTTTAAATTAAGGTAAAATAAATATACCAAAAGGAAGTCAAATCAGCTACTAGCGTTTGATGAGACCGAGGCCTCTTTTAATAGTGTGACTTGGCATGTTTAACATATTTATTAGTTTGATAACCACTTAAATCGACACCATACCATTGCAGGGAGTTAGACCGGCTCCCCGCCCCCACCGGCTTACGCAGTAGCAACGGACTTCCCGACTGTCTCACAATGTCGCCGCGTTATATACTGAAACGCCGAGCAAATTTCTATACCGCGATTCAGAACTTTAATCCATTTAGCGTTGTTCAGACGTACGTAGTACCACGGTAATACTATCATACAGTAGTTTAACTTCATACAAACGGGCGAAACGCGAGGTATACCTACGCGCCTCGATCGCGGCATGCGGTGGCATGCAGGCAGTCGCGAATGTGCCGCAGTCACGAACGGACGGTGTTGTATTTTAAGCAGTAACCGCGCGATTTTTATACAAAATAAGTGCAAGAGCCTATTTAATATGACAAGTAAATATTGTGTTTATATATTGTGCTGTTTTTGGTTGCATGAAATCTTCCAATCAAAAAATAACATGCATTTTTATTGAACACTTCCTATTATAGTTTAAATAAAAATGAAAAATATTTACAATCACAAAAATAGATAGAAAGTCAAAGTAGGCAGAATTGAATTAAAATTCTGCAGGTTCGCAGCCCTATCGCATGTTTACGTACCGCGTGGCTGTAGGTATTTATTTCAAAAATGCAGCCGAGTAACATACTGTACGATAGTATTACCGTGGTAGTACGTAGAACGCTTAAGTTTAACTACATATTTTCCTATGTTACGTACAAACCTTCCTTCGTGTCTTTAACTAAGAAAAAAAATATAAAAATAGGATTTATAAACGCCTAAGTCAACCGTCCAATCCCATAATTTAATAAAAATGTAGGTCATTGGTTCGTGGTCTCGCGGTACAAGTAAGTACCGTGCCATCTAGAGGCCCCGGGTTCGATTTCCGGGTCGGCCAAAGTGTTATTGTTTTTTTTCCATTAGGAAATTCTCAAAGCAGCACGGAGTCTAAAATGTAACCGAAAAACGGCAATAAGGTCGCCGGCTATTATGTGGGACTGATACATACATACGTAGCAAAATGCGGGTGCTGAATTGCACCTTTGCCTACCCCTTCGTGGAATATAGGCGTGAGGTTATGTATGTATGTATTTAATAGACTATTAACATTTTAAATTATTTAGAATGAAATCAAGCGGTACCGTTACATAAATATTTTTCACAAAAAATAAACTAAAGCAAACTTAAGGGATAATTAATGCCAGATTTGAAAATTTCGTTAAAATTTTACACCCACTTAAGGTATAATAGGTTTCCGTAATCTCTACTGGTTTAGTCTCTATGGGGAAACGTATCAAAAATCCGTCCAATATAAGCACGAATTTTTCTCGTAAAGCTGGGGTAATGCTTGGAACTGTTTGGTTGTTTTTTTTTTTAAAGGAAAAAGGAGGCAAACGAGCAATTGAGCCACATGATGTTAAGTGGTCAACACCGCCCATGAACACCCATAAAACCAGAGGAATCATCGGTGTGTTGACGGCCTTCCAGGAAAATATAAGCTGTTTTTATATTTTTTGTGAAATCTTTATAATGGTTTTAAGATACCATTCTTGAGTGAGCTAGATGTTCTATCGCCATGGTCTCGTAATTAGTGGACAACTCTTTGCTTTCCAACTCCTCTTTTATTTCTTTTTTCTGATTAAGTTCGTGTGATCGTGACCAATTAGGTTCCCTTAGATTCGCTAAGCTTCATTGCTCGGCGTCAATATTTACGTGCCACTTTTGATCCTGGAGCACAAGAGTTACAGTGGCGGGTGTGTAGTGGGAAAGGCCTCGTAATTAACATTTGTAGAAACTGATTTTCCGATATCGAAAATATATGTATTATAACTTATAAAAAGTTACAATGAAACATTAATTCCAGAATAGTGATTAATAAACAATCTAAGCTCACTATTTTACCGATTAAATATAACGCGGCAGTTTTGGATGTTCTATGAGATATTTACGTTGATTGATCTGTTTATATGTACATACAAATACATTATGTAATATGCACATTGCGTGAATACGGACAAAACTGGCAAAAAAATGACACAACGAAACCAAAAAAGAAACGAAGAGCTTAATTAACGGTTTGAGACTAATGTTTACGATAAAAGCTTATCCTATCTTATTGTTTGCATCGCGTCGTGGCTCATTCAAGCTTTTTATAATCCAGGAAGAAGTTTTCAATTTCAAGTATAGTCTATTTACAAGGAAATATATTGTGTTTTATTTAAGGAGTATTAGTTGTTGGTAAAAAAGTAATGAGTATGAAAGTTGAAGGATGGACAAGCAGAGGAAGGCCAAAGAAAAGATGGATGAGTGCGTGAGAAAAGATATGAAAGAAAAAGGGGTGAATGAAGACATGACGGCTGGTAGGGATGTTTGGAAGGATAAAACATGCTACGCCGACCCCAAATAACATTTGGAACAGAGCAAGAGGATGATGATGATGATTTAAGGAGTTTAACCCGCGTACATAAAGAGAGTATCAAGTATAGGTTCTTTCATCCAGCAGTTGGATATTTGAAAATAATTTATAAACATACAACGTAAATTTTCTTTTGATAAAATTAGCAATAATAGCAGTAAGCATATATAATTAATTTGAAATGATAAAAAATGCCAATTCAATTTTAAATCTAGAATGAGTGAATGGTATTTTAATATGATGTCTAGTATACTGCATTCAATCGTTCTATTAATATTTAATACTCAATAGACCACTTGAATCTACAAGAACATCATAAAAAAATAAATGACGTAAGTAAGCCAGATCAACCCTTGAACGTGAGTGACTGAAATAAGCTAATAAATTATTTAAAATCTATCTTCAAAAGCAAGATCTAGGCCATCTCTCAAACAGAGATTAGCTGATGTGGTCTAATGTGAACTGGGAGATGTGTAAAATATTTAAAAAATCATACATATATTTATAAACTGACGCCTGTATTCCCCGAAGGGGTAGGCAGAGGTGCATTTCTACACCTAAATTTCACCATGTATGTATCAGACCCACGTAATAAGAACTCTCAGTTTGATTTATTAATTAAGATTAATTTTATAAAAATTTCCACTACTTACATAAAACAACAATCAAAATGCTATACAACAGTTTGCTGTACTTCCGGACATTTCGTGACGTCAGTCATAATATCTAATGTTATGATTTACGGCACTGGCGCCGCCTTAAGTGTTTAGTCTGAAATGTTTTGCCAAAACTGTCAATAAAACTTCCCTCCTTCATACTTTAATATATCAGTAGGAGTCCATCATTTTCCTGTTTGTTGGCCCATAAAAAGGTCTGTCACTTATTGAATTGAAGCATACTCAACATGAAGTAGTGATGAGTAGTCGAGTCAAATCTCGCGGTCGCGGGTTCAAACCCCAGGCACACATCTCGGAGTTTGATGATGATAGTCAACTTTATTGGTTTCAAGATTTCAATTTTATAGGAACATAACATAACATAAAAGTAATGATACTTTGACGGCTTTTATTTGTCTATTCAATTTAGATATTGTAAAGGTTGTCTGGAGGAGATCACTGTAAGCAAATCGAATTTCCTTATGTTTTTTTCTTTGTCTTGGCCTATAGAAATCGTCACATATGTACATACATACACATGGATAAAGATAAAATAGTGTTTCAAGATCTAAAAATATAATTTTCTAGTCCTTTAATAGCAAAAATTAAATACGGATTAAAATCCAGTTGGGAATATGTATTGAGCCCAAGCTTATTTCGTCGAAAAGGCGAAAGGATTTTTGTACAAAACATGGTTAAGCCGTATCCAAAGAAATGGAAAATAATGATTATTCCTCAAAATGTTTTTGCTAGCGTTTAAAATTGTTTAGCTTATGTTGAATTTGCCTTTGTGTGGGAAAATTTACTATGCAGTGTGTAATAGTATCCGTTACTGTCGCGTAAAGATCTATAAATATTTCTAAATGAGTCCATATACCATTTCAGCCAGTCCAAGCCTATAAAAAGGGTTGTAGTGGGAAATGCGAAAGGCATGCCTTTTAGGACGCATTTTGAGACAAATTCTTCTATTCTTCACAATAAGGTGAAGAGGTATTCGGCCGGCATGATTGTGTCGACCAACGGGAGACCATCATCTCTCGCTGGTCGGCACTTTTTCTGGACTCCATTGCGCTTACCATCAGGTGCAATGGGTGACCCCATTTTGACTTTGCCGTGCCAGTATAAAAAAAAAAAAACATTTTCCACGTTCCGGGAATCGCACTCGATTTCTCTCGATCTCACGCCGTGTCTAGTCCCGTGGTACCGACGAGTTTTTAATATATTTCCATCCACCATCACCATCATCAGCCGATAGACGTCCACTGCTGGACAAAGGCGAAAGTCTTCCAAAGCGCTCTGTCGGAACCGGCCTGCAACCAGCATCTCCCTGAGATCTTCGTGAGATCATCACTATTTCCATTGTGTAAAGGTAATAGTAATATGTATAGCCAAGTGCAGTCTATTGTAAAAAAAGCGCAAAATGAATTTCAAATAAATGTAAATAATTTTATTGCTAGCTTTTGTATTCTGTTACAACAAATAATCTTGAATGTTCAGTGGGAATTCCCAAATGTATAGTTAAATTGCGATAATGTGATATAATTATGCCTTCTGGTTCAGAAGATTGTAGTGGTTTCATATGTTTTTTTTTTGTTCTAAGTTTATTTAGGGGTTTATAGTAAATATACTCTGTTGTGAAATTGGGGCATGAATAAGTCATCGGTTTTTTTTAGCAGAAACGACCTATATTTACTATATAGGTACATAATGTTCCACAACGCCAACTACAGATTGAATTTTTTGTATCACACGAATTTTTCCTCGTTGAGGGATTCAGCCAAATTCCTCACGTTTCAAATACAGTTTGAACCTGCAATACGGTTATATTGTGTAGATATGTGATTGAGCACGTAGAGCCTTTTTTATTGAATGGTTGGGTCATGGTTTCCGCTCCACGTGTGTTTGAGCGCTTTTATTTATTTCAGTGAGCACGATGGGCGCCAGTATAGTGTACTTACATATGTATGTATAATATACACTACGAAACTGTTTGTCTCGCCTAAAAACTCACGGCAAAAATTTATTGAGTATTTTAAAATAATTTATAACGTATGATTTTTGTAAAAGTCGTCCTAATTTTTTTCTCTGCTAAGCTGCTAAGTAAAAAAATGTAAAATTGTAAGTTCACTGTATTATTATCGACTGTATTATTAAAATGCAATTTTAGCAGATTAAATTCGTTTCGTCCGGGCTTAATTCTATAAAAGTAGCCTTTGTTCTTTTCCGAAGTTCATATACCTATGTGCATTGTGCATAGCAAATATCTTTCAAATTGAAAAAGTAGTTTTAGAGTTGATCTGGAACGCAAAAATATCACAAACAATCAAATGAAAATATACGAAAAATGAAGTAAAAAATTATATTAAGTAAGCGTCGGTTTATTTTGAAGGAATATAGTTATATGCTCTTGTTTTACATAAACAAAAATTGGCGTTAGCTCTAACTTTGTCTTGAGACATTAAAAGGCATAATGATAAACATGAACGTGTTTCGCGTTTTTATTTCGGTATTTTACATTTTAATAGAGGAAATTAATGGAGAAAGTTTGTATTTGAGTATACTCCCTGCTTTTTTAAGCAGTTTTTCGTTAATATTTAAAACACGAACCCACTTGAGCACAAGCCGCGGGCAACAGCAAGTATTTACATAGAACGAATTCCATTTCGGTGATCGAAACCGATTTTTATGTAGTGAAGGGCGTTTACGTAATAATGTCAAATCACCCTAAAGGGATATTGCTTACGAAAAATCACTATCGGAGCCCACAATGTGGAAATTTTAGGGCTGCCAACGAGTTGGAATTCGGCTAATCCGGATACTTGTACGATTTTTCCAAATACAGTGTAAAGTCCATATAACGTCACTCGATTTAACGATAAACTCCCAAAGCGTCGACATACTTGGCTTTGATTGGTTTAGCTTGCCTTCCATATAATGATTATCTTCTCTACATTTAACGACAACTCTCTATAACGCAATATAATGCACAGTCCCTTCAGTGTTGTTATATAGAGTTTACACTGTATTTAAGCAGTGATGGCCTCGAGGTTTAGGCGCGCGGTCGAGAATTTCGGCGGTCGCAGGTTCAAACCCCAGGCACACACCTCTGACTTTTCGAAGTTATGTGTGTATTCGCAATGAATTAAAACTCGCTTTAACGGCGAAGGAAAACATCGTGATAAAACCTGCACACCTAAAAGTTCTTAGGAATTTCTTAGGTGTGTAGTCCGCCAACCCGCACTAGGCCAGCGTGGTGGACTAAGGCCTAAACCTTCTCAGTTGTAGAGGAGGCCCGTGCCCAGCAGTGGAACGTATTTGGGCTGAAGATGACTGTAGTTAGTACACTTTATGATAGGTAAATTAAGAAATAGCTGTTAAAAAGAGTCGGTAAGATCGTGTTTATTGTAGCGAGGTACTTTAATTGATATTCTATTTATACTTTATTGCAACGATAATTATCATCAAACAGCCATCATTTTGTGGTTCTGTGGCCAAACTCTTAAGTAATGTAAATGCACTGATGTCAATATAGAGCAGCAAGCAGGATCTTAGTTGCTTTATGAAGTGAAAATTAGTAAAAAATGATGAACTCGCATCAGATCACGTGACCCTGATCGAAAATGCGTAAGACGTTTGTTGTCATGCGTTGTTGTCGCGTCGTTGTCATGTTTGTGTACGATAGCGCAATAAATATTGTATTTTACCACGTAAATGATAGTACTTTTATACTGATAAATAAAGCAATTCGTGCGAAATTATTCCCTAACCATTCCAAAATATGCAAAAATGCACAACGTTAATGTTGAAGCTTTAACATCTGCCGACACTTCCGAAGTGCCACCCGTTTTTTGTAGGGTAGCATATAGACAGGCTAGGGTAAATTATTGATTGGAAACACACGAATTTAACGACTGCATTGGTCTTTTTAAAGATCTTAGCTACCGACACCAGAAATATAGCGGGTTCGATGCTCTGACGGTTTTTGCAGAATTTTTCGCCCGGATGTGCATTTTTTGCATGTGAAATAAATGTATGGTAAACGCGCCCATGTACAGAAGTGATTACAGTGGGGCATTTTTTATTTTAAAATATTATGAAAAAATGTCATATATGTACTTAAATGTCAGTAAGCGTCGTATAAAAGATACGTATTTTGTCGTCGTTAGGAAGATTGTCCACATAGAGGTTGCAAAGACTTCCAACACGTGTTTCACAAATTCACTCGTGTTAGCGAATATTCGCGTGTCGCGTCTCTAGAAAAAAATGACTATTTGATTTGTAGATTATGTTACACTTTTTGAAGGAGCTCACTGCTCGTTGACGTTTTCCACTCGGAAAGATGAGACATGATACTCCCCGGATTATATGCGCTGAATTATTGCTGAAATGTTTATGGTTGGTACAACAAATTGCTATAAAAATAAGCGTTCACTGTAGTGAATTTTTATGCGTCTATTTCAGTTAGACAAGTTGTATTGTAGCATTCAGAATTCATGTTTAGCTTTAGCTATAAGCTAACGGGATTTCATAAACCACACAGTAATTAGTATTCTTTATGTATATCGGACCCAGTGGTACTTCCATATAAGCCCAAAAGCCCAGTTTACAAAATTCCGAATAATAATCTTTTTATACGCTTTATATTAGCTTCATACGTATGTTTGTATGTTAGTATGTAACGGAATCTTTGAACATGATTTTGACCCCCTTCAAGACATCGGATTAACTCAAAATTTGGCATCCTTACTAAGGACCGATGACAATTCAATATTTCAAATATTGTTTTTTGTACAATAAAATACATTTTTTGACAATATTTTAAATTAAAATTTATTTTCTATTTATTTATTGGATTTTCTATAAAAGCGGGTTTTTTAAAACTATTATTTATTAGCTTTAAATCTTTATTTAACAAAAGCAATTTGCCATATAAACGAGAATATCCTGACCTCGCAATAAACAATTACAAACTAGATATTACACAATTAACTTTTGGGCTTCTATGGAAGTACCGCCACTGATCAGACCATATAGGTCCCATTGCAGTGCACGGGCCTTTTCTATAACAGAGGACTAGTCTCCAGTATTACTGAGAGAGGTAAAGCCTTTATCCCAAATCATTAGTACTGCTAACTGAAATTTATTTTAAATATTTATATTGTATACCGCTTGATACTACGAGTATATTAGACTAAGTTCCCGCATATGATATAGAAAAGACTGAAAAGAAACGTGAAAAAGGCTTGTGTTACATTGTAAACAAAACAGCTATAAAGACGCAAATAAAGATGTACTTAGGAAAGAGTTTGGACTACTCTTGTGACACATGTTAAGAATTACTTTTTTATCCGGTCAACAAGAACCTATAATAGTTTTGGCTTTCATCCAGAACGCATTAGTCTGAGTGGATAGCGGGTAGCGACACGTTTCACAATATAAACCATAATCTCGTTAGCGAAAAATGTTGTGAAGTGTTTCTTCACAGATGCCGTGGCAGTGTTTTGTTTGACGTTTACATAGTTCTGCCAAGTAATATTTCATCTATCGATCGCAGGTTTTAGCTGGGGTCTTAGTTTGGCTGAACAGGTTGTAATTACTGAAATATTTTGTAGTAACAAAAAAGGCGGCATTATAGTATCCCACTATTTTCAGAAGTAGTATAATTTCCAGTACTAGGTACCAATTTTTTTAACGAACACTAATTTCTTAATAACAATCAAACAACAAATAGTATTAACCGCAGTGTCATAAAAAATGATGAGACATAGCTTTGCTATGTTAAAAAAAATTGTTACACATCTCTTTTTTCGAGAAGTTAAAGAAGTGAAAATTAACCGCCTATAAAAAAAATATTATATGTATACGTACCTAGTAAGTACTGCACGTATGTTGTTTCTGGCCGGATCAATTTTTATTATCAAAACGGTCACATGTCAATTTGTAAGATGATCGTGATTAATTAATGTGTCTCCGAAAACCTATCCTGTTCTACGGTCATAAATCCCTCGGGAAAATTGGTTCATGTTAGCCACACCCTCATTTCGTGTATTTGTCGAATTCCTATATCGTAAAACATTTTATGTTATATCCAATGAACGAGGACATTTAGAGAAATCTATTGTTATATACTTGGCATTGATAAATCGACAACCTTTGTGGCGTGGTAAGCGAGGGTTATAAATCAGCAATTCACAGGTTCGATCCCTGAATGAGGACCTAAATTTTTATTTAAACTTTCTTATACCCAATAACCATCAGCTTAGACACTATCTAAACCTGCGTTTCGTGGTTGTTAAGTAAATAAAAGTGAACTTTTTCATTAATTTCAAGTCATACAACCATACATGCTTGTGTTGCTCATTAAGAAAAAAACCTCATGAAATTTCCTGTTTAACATTGTAATTTCAATCTACATCTAGTTATCTTTTCTAATATTTACCAACGATATTGAAGTATATTTATTTTTTGAATAAATATAATTTTTACCTTTTCATTTTTGAAAATTATATTACGCAAATAAAGTAGAGTTTAATTTACGTAACCTTCGACACCTTTAAAACATTTCTCACGTATAAATTAGTTTTTCTGAAAAAAAAAAATTTCTTCTTTTGATTTAATAATTTACCTCACGTAGGGCGTAAAAAGTTGGAGTCAATTATCTTGACAAGTAACATAAGTCATTTGCCGGGTTTTATTGAGCACTGTTGCCGCTGCTTCGTTAACTAGCAAGGTATTACATAAAACTGGCTCATTTATCATAGAATAGCTTTTAATACTAGAGAATTTTCTTTTTCTTAATATTTTTATTAGTACAAGCCAGTTACCAAAAATAATTTTTAATATATTTTTAAATTAAGGTTTTATAAATAAATGGGTCTTTATTTACTATATACAACGTCCAATCATTGCAATACTTTACCTTCATAGCTACAATCTAAATTATGACATATGTATTTGCATTAATAACGTTGAGTTTTACACTATGGTCAATGTCTACTAAAGTCAATTTTCTACTAAAACTCTTTATAAAAATTAATGAAACATAAAGGCCTAAACCCTCTCAGTTGTAGAGGAGGCCCGTGCCCAGCAGTGGGACGTATTTGGGCTGATGATGATGATGATGAAAGCAGTAGCGGCAATACTATTTGTCAGCATAGTCATCATCATCTTCTACCCATATACGTTCCACTGCTGGGCACGGGCCTTCTCTGCAACTGAGAGGGTTTAGGCCTTACTTAGTGCACCACGCTGGCCTAGTGCGGGTTGGTCGACTACACACCTAAGAGATTCCTAAGGACTTTTTAGGTGTGCAGGTTTCCTCACGATGTTTTTCTTCACTGTTAAACTTAGTGATAATTCATTGAGAATACACACATAACTTCGAAGTCAGAGGTGTGTGCTTGGGGTTTTATTTACATTAGCTTCAACCTTTGAAAATAAGGAGCTTATGTATGTCCTTTTTCACGATCCTTACATCTTCATACCAATAAATATCTAAATCGTGCCAATGGTTCAGGCATCAAAGCATAATACGAGTAGACGGCTATCTGTTTCTTTCGCACGGATTTACTTTAAAATATGTATTTACTATTTTATTTGTTGTAAATGGTTCTTTATTTCCGCCTCGTTGAATTGTGGCACAAGTATGTGCCGTGCGATCTAGAGGTTCTGGGTTCGATTCCCGAGTCGGGCAAAGTGTTATTTGGTTTTTCGATTAGGAAATTCTCAGTAACAGCACGGATCCGGAAATGTAGGCTCGCCCCCTATTACGTGGGACTGATACATACCTGGCGAAATGTGGGTGCAGAAATGCACCTCTGCCTACCCCTTCGGGTAATACAGGCGTGAGTTTATGTATGTATGGTTCTTTATTTTTGTAACTTTTGTGTTGTTACAGGTCTACCAAACGATCTGTCGGTGTATTGGCATCAATACCCGTACAGTCTCGGCATCGTGTTCTGCAAGCTTAGAGCCGTTATATCCGAAGCGTAAGTACAACTATAACCGATATGCTGCAGTAAATGTTCTTGCTGTTTCTATTTGTAAACTGTTATAGAAGACTTGAATCTCAAATTCGAACCCAGTATTTTTAGATCGCACATCAGATACTTGTGCCGCGAGACCACGAGGCAGATATTGTGTACATAATATCATTAGAAGTATCTATACTATATTTGCTAATCTCAGCGTATCTGAAAATAATCAAGTATATCCATTTATTGAAAGCCAGAAATGTTTGAAGCGTCAATAGATTTTTTTTTGCGAAAAAAATTATATACATGGAAGTTACGTCGAGTCACGACAGTTTCTCTAAGAAAATGTGTCCAATAAATTTGTACAGACCTGCCCCCTATTAAGTAGTAAATAGGTAATAACTGGCAAAACGTGGTTGTATATTTATACCGCTAGGTACGAGTATTTGTAAGACCGATATGTAAATACACAAAACTTCTTCATTATGTGGTTAAATCATAAGAACTATGTATGTGACTGGTCCACGCTATAAGTTATTTAATTGAATTGCATTGTTTTCTAAATAGTTTAGAAATACATAGTAAAGAATTCTGCGTACCTGAAATTCCTTTACAAGGAATTTTTCAATATGTCAGCCTGGTGGATTTAGGTCCAACCCTTTTCAATTGTAGAGGAGTCCCGTCCCCAGCATTAGGACTCGTATACAAAACTATTTTTATTAGAAAATGTTACATAATTACTTTCTCTGCTATTACAAATGATGCGTCTTGCTCTTTAACGTTAGAGGAAGGTGGATAAGTTAGTTGAAAAAGATACCAATATTTATAAGTGAATAAGAAAGAAATAGCGTATTGTCACTTCACATGATAAATCATAAAAAAAACGTGGTAGGCGCGTCAGGCTGTGACAAATATGTCGCCGAATAAGTATTTCGCTTTCGCATGAACCAAAACGGACTGCTGGTTTTCGTTGGCTGCCTAGAGTTACATCCGAACGTGACAACTAACTTAAACGAGACTTATACTAGTAAGCACTTAAAAACGTACGCACATACAATTTGTTCTATAGGTAGAGGTAGGCAGAGACTATTGAGTGCCTACGATCCTTTTTTCGAGGGGAAAGCTGTTTATGGCTCTACCTCACGCCAGCCCTGGGGGGAGGGGGCGGGAAGCGTATGTCGGGGTCACCACCCTTCCAGACGGCGCGCGGGGGCGTCACGTCCGCGCAGATTCTAGTACCCTGTGCCAGGCTGGGTCCTCAACGAAATACATACATGTTCTCATACATTTCATACATCTCTTTTTGTATATTGTTTTGTTCATTATTTCTTAGTGTACAATAAAGTGTTTATAAATAAATAAAATAAATAAATAAATTTCTGTCGTCCAAGGTAGCCCATTTATAGTTTATTAAATGCTTTATGTATACTCATGCTAGTTTTATAATACTAAGAGGAAAATATAATTTAACATCTTCGTACGTTGATACGGAGCCCTCTACGGAATTTTCAGTAAACGTCTAGAAAGTTTACAGAAGAGTTTCGTGTATAAACTTACCTACTTCAATTACTTAGTACATTTACCTTAGTTACAAAGGTAGACTATCGTATATTTTCACTAAGTTTACTTTATAGAATACAGTAACGTAATTAGTTCAAAGTTTCAGACACCTCTGCGATTTAGAGAGGATAAATTTCAACCTAGAATCTAATAGATAATCATAATCCTGGTTTTTGGGCCAATTTTTTTTTATCTCCGGGCTGTTATTAAGAAATTTCTAATGAAAAAATTCAATTACACTTTGCCCGAACCGAGAATCGCAACCGTAACCTTTCAACCGCCCGGCATACACTTATGTATGTCGCAAGCCGAACGATGCAATCAACTTTCTAGTTACTTAAAATAATAATTGTTTTCGTGAAAATTTAGACATATAAATTTCTAAAATGCGTTTTGTTTTTTTTTATTAAAATGAACGCTTATAAAATAATCCTTATGCTATAAAGTTTATATCCGAATTTGCTAAGCCTGTTGTATCTGATAATGTCGATTTTTTGTCTTTTCTCCCTTCTCATTTATTTGGCAAATCCGCCAACATGGCGATGATTACATACAACTTAATCACGAATGCAGTTACGGATACAAAATTCCATTGAATTTTGTATAAGAATAACATTTTATTCTTCGATTTTCGTGGTAGAGCTCAGACTAGAGCGCTTCCTTGGTTGCCGAATCATTGTATTAAAAACAAGCAAACATATACAAATCAATGCATACATACAACTTTTTCGCAGTAAGGCATGGAATATGCCATTAGCAGTGGCGGTACTTCCATAGAAGCCCAAAAGCCCAAAGCTTGCCTTACAAAACACCGAATAATAATCTTTAAGCTCTAAATATTTATTTAACAAAAGCAATTTGACATATAAATGAGAATATCCAGTATAAACAATTATAATCTAGACATTACACAGTTAACGTGTAACGCTTTTGGGCTTCTATGTAAGTACCGCCACTGGTTATTAGGTCTGTAACATGGTGTGGTCATAAATTAGTTTAGCTGGAAACTGTGTGAGACATCTAGGTCAACTAAGTTAAAAGCCTACTCTGCAGGAACGAATGTTGTTACTAAAATATATGCGGTTTATAAAAATCTATTACAGACTTGAAAAAAAAGTAAATGCGGTCAAGTTTTTTTTAGATATTACGTCCGTTACATAATAGATTTAACATGCAGGATTAGTTAATAAAATCCTTTTAGGGTGTTTGTGAGACCCACAACACAAGACAGTCTTAGTGTAGGGTCTGAACTATGAATGTGACTGTTGGGTGTATTTACTTATTTAAATTGTAAGTCTTTTGTTGTTATTTTTGTTAATAAGGTAATATATTATAAGTTATTTTTCGGTAAACATACATTTTCTTCAACTAGTGTCTAGATATACTCGTAATGATACCTGGGCACAATCTTTAAAACGAACATCTTAATGTCGTTCTCACTTACTAAAATTCAACAAAACTATTCATCCCAATAACAGTATCAGTGCTTGCAAAAGGTAGGAGTCCAGAATTCTCCCTTCAAATTAAATTTGAAAACCTTTTACGGAAATGCAACACTCCAAGCTGAAATAAATATTTTAGGATCACTCAAGCATTTTGCACGAAGATAGAATCTGACCGACCTTTCGTTTCAGCTTTCGGTCTCTGCAGATAGATTATTTGAAGCAGAAAATATAAAACCTTTCATAGTAAAATGAAAGTTCATTGATAATCCTCCTACTTACTCGCAAATCAAGTCTACCGTATAACACCCACGCAGGCCCGCCGCTAGCTTCTGCAACGCCCGCTTGCAAACCCGATTATAAAACCCTACACCTTACAACAACAAAATAGGAGGTTATCTAGAAAATTCTTTAATCAACTTTATTTATTTATTTATGCTTTATATACATTGTATAAAGGCGGACTTAATGCCTAAGGCATTATCTACCAGTCAACCTTGGGGTGATGCAGAGAAAAAATATTAATGAATAGGTGCATAAAATATAAATTGTCATGATTGTCATATATATTTATATATTATAATTATAATAGAAATTAAAATAAACAAATATATTTAAATAGACCATTACATAAACATTAGTATATAAAATACATATAGATATACTATAATGCTATTTATATAAGTATAAGTAACTTTCTTGTATCCAAAACGTTATAACATTTGTTGTACTTAAGGTGGGATGGGTATTATGACAATGACTTGAATTACATTATGAATCGCTCGATTTGCCGCTCTCCTGGAAGTGCCGCCCGTGTGCGGTGTACGCTTTGCCACGACATCATTGTTCACTCAATGAATTTCATTCAATAGCTTCGGTAGATATATAGATGTATGTATTAGGAATACTAGTGGCCCATCCCAGCTATATTCCATTCCATGGATGCAGTGTTTTTCTCTATTTTATTCCATTCGTCTTCTATTAGAACACAATACACCGCCATCTGTTAGAATCTTATGGAACTCACAGATAATAATAACTTTTTGTCAGATAATAAACAATTAATTTGCTATAAAAAATATTGCGAATATAAATTGATATGTAAACTATCTCTCAATTTGGATGCAACTGCACACATTGGGCGAAATTTCATTAAAATCTGTTCAGTAGTTTAGGAGTTCATCGCAGACAAACAGCCTGATACGATATCTTTATATAAATAGAAAATATTACTATAGAATGTTGGAGAATGCAAGATATACAAATTGGAGTGGGTCACTTATATTTCCTGTTCAGTTGCAACATATCGGCCGAAAATGTCCCTGCAGGGGTAGCATGAGAGCTTTTATCAAATTTTTCCTTTGTTTTGTCCATACATGTCACGTAATTCTCGATCTATGGATCCTGTGGTTGACCTCGACTCATAAATAACAACCAATTGACCTAATTTTTGGTAATACAGTTATCTGATAGCCAATAAGCGATATTGTTTGTTACGATTGTGAATGATTTGTTTGCGGTAGATAAATCCAGTGTTACAAGATTCAAAAACATACTAATGATACAATGCAAACTGCTACATGGCAACACTCACGCCAGTATCGCCAAAGGAGTAGGCAGAAGTGCGTTTCTATACCCACATTTCATCATCATTATCAGCCGATATAAGTCCTACTGCTCAGTGCTGGGCACGGGCCTCCTCTACAATTGAGAGGGTTTAGGCGTTAGTCCACCACGCGGGCCTAGTGCGGGTTGGCGGACTACTTACCTAAGAAATTCCTATGAACTTTTAGTTGTGCAGGTTTCCTCACGATGTTTTCCTTCACCGTTAAAGTAAGTAATGATTCATCGGGAATACACACATAACTTCAAATAGACAGAGGTGTGTGCCTGGGGTTTGAACCTGAGATCGCCGAGATTCTCGACCAAGTGCTTAAACCTCGAGGCCATCACTACTACATTTAGACGTCAAAAATGTGCTGAGTCAGACAAAACACCTACATAAGACATCGTTACTAAAAAATATTAATTATCCACTCTAAGAACCGTATTTTGTATACCGTACACTTGTAGGGTTGTGCTAGAGTCTTTAGAACTGATTTTATCGAACTTAATTAATTTCCGAAGTTTGATCGTTTGCGAAGCGATGAGGGAATGAGGTCATGTTATGTAATGAACACAGCATCGACAGTTTCGATAAATGTTATGTGCACTTTAATGGGTTTTTGCTCACTTCTATTCATTACACCTATAAGTCGTGATGGCCTCGAAGTTTAAATCGGTCGAGAATCTCGGCGGTCGCGGGTTTAAACCCTATGCACACACCTCTGACTTTTCGAAGTTAGTGTGTATTCAATGAATTACCACGTACTTTAACGGCGAAGGAAAATATCGTGATAAATCCTGCACACCTAAAAGTTCTTAGGTGTGTAGTCCGCCAACCCGCACTAGGCCAGCGTGGTGGTCTAAGGCCTAAACTAACTAACTAATTCTCAGTTGTGGAGGAGGTCCGTGCCCAGCAGTGGGACGTATGATGATGATGATGATACTCATATTTATATTCACAAAAGGGCAGGCAGTGGTGTATTTCTACATCCACGTTTCGTTTAGCTTTCAAATCATACAGGAAAATGAGCGAGCGCATTGCCAAGTTTTGGGCGCGTCTCCAGACACCGTGCTGGTAATATAACATTTTAAAACGGGATAACTCAAGAATATTTTACACACCAGTCGATACATTAAATTATTTGAGTAAATATGACATTATGTTTCATGTAATTTAAACTGCTTAATGTACATAGACATAGTAATTTGTACACATACATACATACATAACCTCACGCCTGTGTTCCCCAAAGGGGTGGGCAGAGGTGCATTTCTGCACCCACATTTCGCCAGGTATGTATCAGTCCCACGTAATAGGGGGCGAGCCTATTGCCGTTTTTCGGGCACAATTCCAGACTCCGTGCTGCTACTGAGAATTTCTTAATGGAAAAACCCAATAACACTTTGCCCGACCCGGGAATCGAACCCAAGACCTCTAGATCGCTCGGCACATACTTGTACCGCGAGACCACGAGGCAGTCGTAACAATTTGTAACAGTTTTTATAGCTGAGAAACAAGAGACTGCGAGTTGGAACCCTATGTCTTTTGTGGTAATGTGTTGGTATCTTGTATATCTTATGTTGTTACATATACATATGTATTAACGAGCGCACATTTAGCAATCGTCATCAGAGACATATTTAGAATTTTGCTCCTTTGTCCTTTTTATTCCAATCTTAAACGCATAATTTTTATAGAATTCAATAGAAGAAATGAGACGTTCTGTAATATAAGTTAAGTAGACAGAATATTGCGTCTGCGAATCCTTGGGTTCGCATAATATTAAATCACTCATGTATATTTTAACTTCAATTTACTGTAGACACTATGTGGAAGATAATTGATATACTCGTAGGTATGTATAAGGCGACAGTTGCGACTTGGAGGCTATGACTAAAATCCGATATTTGGTCGTAATATCGTAGTTAGTCTTTTAGTCGTTAAGATAAACATCATTAATATACTTGGAGTTTATTTTAAAAAATTAATTTCCATTGTATTCTATAAAATAGCTGAACTGTGTCAATTTTACAGAAGGATAATAACTAGCATACAATTGGAATAATCATAATGATAAATGACTTTTATGTCAAATCCACACACATATTGACACCCCGTGGCGCAGTTAGTTAGCCACCGGTTAGCAAAACGAAGGGCTTCGGGCTCAATCCCTGCACCGATACCTAGAAATGTTCGTATGATCCGCAATCAGATCTGGGTGTTTGAAAGACCGAGATGGCTCTCGTGGTTTTTAATACCCACGACACAAGACTTGTATCTCAGTGTAAGGTCAGAAGTACATATGTATTGTAGGTATACGAATGTTGGGTTATACGTCCTACTGCTGGAATGTTCGAATTTCATGTTAAATAAAATAAACTTGACTTTGGCCATTTCGGCTGCTAACTATGTTTAAATTATATTTAAAACTTATCTGCATTACTAATAACCGTTTGTCATATCTTAAAGTAAAAAATATTTTTCTTCCTCTGGCGTCATAAACTATAATTATTCACGCTGCTTAACACAAACTTACGCAACGTGAAAGTTGAAGTATGGCGACAAAGGTCGAACAGATGATAAAAAAATATGTGTACTTGAATCTATGTAAGATTAATTATTATTAAAAAATTCAACAAGTAAGTTAGATAACTTGATCAATCATAGGATGAATTAAGAACCTACATTGGTTTTTAACGTTGGCATTTAATCATCATTTTTTCTCGCTAGGTGTACCTATGAGAAGTAAAAGCCCCAGTTATCCTACAATCCAAAGGTCTGGATATAACCCATGAAAGCATTCATTGTCTCACGTTTAGAGTTCAGCCTCTATAACTCAAGTTTAAAATGTACAAGTTTTTGTTTTGTTCATGATTATTGCGCAATTGCGGCCTATACTAGTTTTAAATAACTGACAATAGATGAATATGATTGACTCAGTAGTAAAATTGTGCTTGATCGTAACGTGTACAAGTGCCTATAATTCGTGTGAGTGGCATACCTCAATCTCCTTACATACGTTATACAGGATGTATAAATACCTTGATCGGAAACTAAGACAGGCAATAGCCACGGTGATTACAAACACCGTGACTTTAAAGAAAATCCCGACAAAAAATAAAAATACATTTTCCTTACTACCACGAGTATTAAATGTATGTAGTTGTAAGGATTTCTTTTTTAATGTCAATGTATTTGTAATCACCGTGGCTATTGCCTGTCTTAGTTTCCGATCACTGTCTTTATACACCCTGTGGAAAAATAAAGCTCAAATGATATGAATTTCGTTTTATATGATCCAAAAATAACATTCGCCATTTTTAACTCATTATTCATTGTTTTCATCGAAGTACAATCTATCAATTTGTTTATTCACTGACATTATTCACACATTGCGTACATTAATGGACTATAAGTTTAAACCTTTTTAATAGCCTGTGTTATGTTACCCATTGTTTGGAAACTGATAAGTCTATAAGGATTTTTTTAATTGACCTTTGTCCTTTGCCCGAAAATTTGGTTGTTAACTAGTACTACGGGGGTGATTTGAGGTGGAACGTAGGTCTTCATTATTTCTACCGGCCACTCGGTCAGCCTGTAACCTTACAAAAATACGATGAACTATCCATTAATCCTTCAGTGTCTATAACGAGCATTTTAGGCCGCGCGTAGTGAAATAGAGAGAAAGGGCCTGAAACTTATATAAAAACTTATATTAAACATTGACGTTTCATTTTTTACCTGTGACCACCATTATTTATAACACTACTGTATACTATACTATTCATTATTTATAAGATACTATTTTACGACAGATTGTTTTATTTCATTTATTTACACTTTTTATACATTAAGAATAGAGGCGGACTTAATGCCATAGGCATTCTCTGACAGTCAACCTCTGGGTGATCCAGAGATAAAAAGTTTTAATGTTTTTTTAGGATATTGCTAAGCAGCAATGGTGTCTCTATAACAACTATGCTCTATATGCGAATTTAATTTTTTTTTACCCATAAAATAATTTAAATAATTAGTTCAACAACTTTTACATAAGAGTAGCTAGTTTAAAAGAACCGCATTTAAAGTAATATGCTAGATAGAGCGGACCGATGCAACGGTAACATTTCAACAAATTAATTCTATTTCGAGTTGAAAAGCATATAACGTACCTATATTTAATCTACTTCACTCTTATTTTTTTGTTTTTTTACTATAGCCGATTTTATTATTTCCAGAGCCACATACGTGTCGGTGCTGACGATATCGGCGTTCTCTTTGGAGCGTTACCTGGCCATCTGCCACCCGCTCCATCTGTACGCTATGGCGGGATTAACGCGAGCCTCCCGCATCATCCTCATCCTGTGGATCATATCCATCGCCTGCGCCTCGCCGCTGGTCGTCTACACTGACATCAGCTACAGGGAGTACCCACCAAGTAAGTTATCGTTTTTATTAGTTTTCATCATTAATCATTCTGGCCTTAACTGTCTCATCGGGTAAATTTTGTTATTGAGTTTTCGAGTAAAAAATTCTCGACCATAGGACGGGGCATAATATGTGTCCGATAAACGTCAGTAGTATAGCCAACTATTTAGAGTGATATATTTGAAAAAAATGGTGTATATATACATCAGCCTACCTAGTCGTCTAGGGTTAAGATTTTTTTTAAGAATTTTGCGACTCAGTTAAGTTTTACACGAATAAAATACCTCTCCTATTTATATCGTCTATAATACTGATCGATCGAAAAATGATTCCAGGATAAACCTACGGTTTGTACTTTAGTACTTACTTAGTAGTAGTTACAACCTAGATTGTAATTTATTGTGGACCTACATTTCGTACTTTTACTCCATAAAGGAATTTAGGTTTCCTTTTAATCCCGTGTTATTGTCTGACCTTTCCGATCTAATGGCCAGTACGTACCCATTTTCATTTGGACTTAGCTCCGGTGGATAATCGAAGTACTCGCAATGTAAGGGTTAATTAATGTATTTCCATACGTTTTTAGTATTGAACCCAAATCACAAAGGCCAATAAAAAAGTTTGTCAATTAAATTCTACGGACGTATGGGTGAATGTTCGGGTCTGTATCAAAGGCTTTATTTCATAACTTGTATAGGATTATACGGGTATTGCTACAAAGCCGGATGGATAATTTACTGCTTTAATATAAACAATAAACAATTTTAATTTGCTTTATACCTGAACATTTGTTCATTTGTTTAAAGTAGTTGATTATTAGTAATGGCCTCGAGGTTTAGGCGCGCGGTCGAGAAACTCGGCGGTCGCGGGTTCAACACCCAGGCACAAATCTTTGACTTTTCGAAGTTATGTGTGTACTCACAATGAATTATCACGTACTTTAACGGTGAAGGAAAACATCGTGAAAACATTGCACTAGGCCAGCGCAGCATGGTGGACTAAGTCCTGCTGTGCTGTGGCTGTTGATTGAACATTGTATGTGATGTATGGAAACCTGTGTTTTAAGTTACACATTTTCGGGGTCGTGAATGGGTTAATATAATAATTGTACGAGTATGAATAATTATTTTTTAGGCGACAAGGTTTATTCATATTTGCTTTTCCGTACGGTACGTTAATTTAAACTAAACAGAATTTATCATCAACTCCGCTTCATGTCTTGATTTAAGTTCTAGCGAACAATGGAGATATTCTACTGGAATATAAAACTCTATCCGTCATTCTTAAATTAAAATCTCATCCGAATTGAGGAGTTTAATCGAATATTATAAGTTTTCTTTGACTCGAGATTAAGTTATTCAGCAAGCGTTTTTGAATTTAGACTATTCATATCAACGATGCCTAATAGCTTCAAAGATTAGAAGAACGTCGTTCTGAGAACACGGAAGTTTTACGGTTTAGCCCTCTTTGTTCCATTCCATCTTATACATAGTAAGGGCAACACTAAGATATTGATATACTGATACAGCTTGTACTAACTACCTCAACCGTAACGCTTCAATTACTCCTGAAAGGGCTTCCAACGAAGCGCAACAGCCGCTTTACGTCGGATTTCTGAGCCGGTGGTATCACGCCCGATGACCGCCACCTGAATTCAGTGTCAATGGGCCGCATTGATACCGAATGCACATGGTAATAAATGTGATACCTCACTGCTACTCGTATACTCTACGCTCTATGTATGAAGGAATTAAAGAAAGAAAGAAAAAATATTTTATTGTTGGCCAATCCACGAAATACAAAAAAAACAAAACAATTAGGAGCTATAATTTACACAGCCAACAATGGTCCCCTCATTCAGCTACATGCTGCAATTCCGCTTGCACTGTATTGCAGCGCTGATTCTCAATGAGGGGATCAAGTGACAAAACGGAGGCTAGGTTGGCGTACAGGCAGTTAAAAAGATAAAAAAAACCTAAGGGTTATTGTGTCAGCTTTTTAAATTGAGAGTGTGACTTCGGCAGTTATACTCGTATATTATTTTCCGCAAGGGTTGGCGACAGGCCGAAGCTCATAAATCATCAAAACCATTAATCAAGCCTGTACTGTTGCATGCACATTCAAATTTTAAATAATAGTATGACATATGTATATCAATCAATGCCTCGCTGGTCTCACAGAGCATTGTATCGTGCGTAGTAGAGGTCTCGGCTTCGATTATCGGTCCAGGAAAAGTTTTATAGGATTTACAAATTATGAATGTCTGTAGCAGACCTAAGTCTGGAAATATGGCTGTAAAGCGGCAATAGGGTAATTATAAAAGCAAGAAGTATACAAATACAAAGGTTTTGTTCCCATTATAGACAACAACTATATAAAATTGGGCAAACTAATAGAAGTTTAGTCTTCTTTTAAACGTAGTTTTTTTCTGTCATTGATCTAACGAGAAAGCGGAGGTACGGATCTAATCCGATTATATAAGATCAAAGATCTTGATATGAGAACATTATTGCTGCAAGCTTTACTAACCCATTCCAAAATATCTATTTAGACAATCTTAATTCCAAAAGTAAACTTATTGTACGATAGAACTTCAGTTTATTTATTTTAGTTATGTTTCTTCCTTTCATTGTGAAAACTTTAGAATAGGTAAAGAAATTAACATCTCGTTGTTTAATAAGATTTCTCGAAACCATTATGTTTGTAAATATTTATTGTTAGCAATGTTTACATTTTGTTATTCAAATTGGTCATTGATTTACAAATTTCCTGAAGGCTTCCATAACGTTGAGGAAAACGGAACAGGAAGATGGTAATTTATGTATATATCGTTTATTATTTGGAATAAACACACTAAATATTCTGTAATATAAAATGAAACAGTAACACATAATTTTCGAATTTCGCTTTAAGCTTAAGTGGCTTCCTATTCGTCATTTGACCATCCACATATCTCGCTAAAATTTCCTAAAGGCTTCCGTAATATTGATGAAAACGGAACAAGAAGATGGTAAATTATGTATATCGTTCATTATTTGCAATAAATTTCACACTAAATATTCTGTAATATAAAATGAAACAGTAACACATAAATTCGGAATTTCGCTGTGGCTTCCTGTTCGTCATTTACACACCCCCATATCTCCCTATTCAGTCGTTTTATTCCATCATGCCTGGTTGTCTGGAAGAGATCGCTTTAAGTGATGAGACCGCCATTTGTCCTCTGTATTTTATGTTGTTTTTGTATTGTTGTTTTTCTGTTTAAATGGTGCACAATAAAGTGTTTTATCTATATTTCTATCTATCTATCCATAGTAATAATACCTATAGAGGTACAACAGGTCAACATAGGTTGACTGACTCTCAGTCTCGCGGCACAAGTGTATGCGTGCGATCTATAGATTTCGATCGGGTTCGGTTGCGATTGGGTCGGGCAAATTATTACTGCTATTTTCATTACAAAATTGTCAGTAGTAAATCGGAGTCGGCAAATGTAGACAAAAAACGGCTATAGTCTCTCCACTATTACGTGGGGTAAAACCACAAGTATAAAAGTAGGTGCAGAAATGCTCCTCTGTCTACCCCTTTCCGGGAAATACATGCGTGAGTGCGTACATGCCTCTTCTTTATTTCTATTCTCTATGTGGAAAATAATTCAATTACATTAAAAGAAAAGGCGAAATATAATATTATATTATTCTCGTAAGCAGTGATATATCATTTCCTATAATATCATAAATCTTCTAATAATGCACACTAGTATGTGAACAGAAATAATTCATATTGGCGTTAGAGGTTTATAAAGGGCGTACCGAATGTATTATTTATTTGGGTCTATATTTTGTTTCCAAAGCGTAATGAACAAGAATACAAAACAAAATAAAATGCTTGTTTTCGTTATGGTCTTACGTTCATTACGCATTTATTTGGTTTTTTTTTGTCACACTTTTTTGTACACCACATAAAAATATGATTGAAAACTCAAAAATTGATCGATTGAAAACAAAAAATAGAGTGTAACAAATGGCGGTCTTATCACTGTATGCGATTTTATTCAGACGACCGTATTTTGACTGAAGGAATATAGAGCATGTGACGCACAATTCAAATAATAATGAACTAACTACCACAACATACGAAAAACATAAACACAAACACATAAATTTACGAAGTTACATACATACATAAACTCACGCCTGTATTCCCCGAAGGGGTAGGCAGAGGTGCATTTCTGCACCCACATTTCGCCAAGTATGTATCAGTCCCACGTAATAGGGGGCGAGCCTATTGCCGTTTTTCGGGTACATTTCCAGACTCCGTGCTGTTACCGAGAATTTCCTAATGGAAAAACCCAATAACACTTTGCCCGACCCGGGAATCGAACCCAGGACCTCTAGATTGCACGGCACATATTTGTACCGCGAGACCACGTGGCAGTCAATTAAAAAAAAAATACGAAGTTATTTATTAAGTATCACTTCTTGATAGCAAGTGAATGGTAACATAAATCTTCGACTTCAAAATACCAAGATTTGATAGAGTTAAGCTGATGGCACAAATATTTGTCTTAGTACGAGGTCGAAAGCCGCGGCCTGGACAGCTTTAATAGCCTTTCACTGCTGTCCTCTAATTAATCAACTATTCCACGGAGACTACCAAAATGCGTCGAATGACAAGAGACAATTATTTACTGCCACTCAATATTTATCAAGATTGAACTTTGGGTTATACATGCATAACCTCACGCCTGTGTTCCCAAAGGGTTAGGCAAAGGTGCATTTCAGCACCCACATTTCGGCAGGTATGTATCAGTCCCATGTAATAAGGGGTGAGTCTATTGCGGTCTTTCGGGCACAATCCCAGACTTCGTGCTGCTACTGAGAATTTCCTAATGGAAAAACCAAATAACATTTTTATTTTTATTTATTTATTTATCACACTTTATTGTACACCACAACACATACAGAAACATGAATTAAGAATAAAATAGGTAAGAAAAAGAGTGGAAAAAATGGCGGTCTTATCGCTGAAAGCGATTTCTTCCAGACAACCGTAGGATGGACTGGAAAGTATAAGAAAAACAGAGCGGGTAATAATAATATCTACTTACATATATCATCATTGCCTTGCCCTGCTCCCAATTTCATTTGGGGTCGGCGCAGTATGTTTTTCGTGTCCATACTGCATTGATTGTTTTGGCAAATATTTTACGGCCGGCCGCCTGCCTGACGCCAACCCTCCTTGGGCGTTTCATCGTTCATCTCTACTTACATATATATAAAATAATATATGTGACATACAATTTTAATACGAATAAACTAAACACGAACTACATACGAATAATATAAAAAGAAAACAACAATACAAATACATATGAAATATGTATACATATACATAAATACATATATCACAAAACAAATAACCATATTACAATGACTGTGACAAGTAATGTTCCTTTACAAGCTTTTTAAAAATAGGAAGTGATTTTGCTTCTCTCACTGACTCCGGTAGTTCATTCCATAACCGAGCAGCATTAACAGTGAAAGATTTACTGAGAAACGAACTGTTTTACTTTTTACTTTGAGTACTCTAAAATTAATTTTATAATAGACCCTTGTTTCTATTGTAATCGTTATAGTAACATACAAACAGAACGTGCCTTAAATTCTTAATGGCAGCGACACCGGAGACACAATCGATACACATGTTTTCCAGTTACTAGCTTAAGTAGTCACGTAAGAGATTGTGAGTTCTTGTGTATGGAATAATATTGGTTCACCGAACTATACAACGATCCGCAACGTTGATTTCAAATTTAGTTTTATAAACAACAAACACAAAGAATAATAAATTGATTTACAGAGTCTTTTTGCTCAAATAACTTGAGAAAGGTTTGAATTTTCTTCAGAATTACAAGAAGCGGTTCATAATTGAATTAGAGATCAGGGTTTGCTGGTGGTTTTGCTCGCTCATTGTTTATTTAAATAATCCTTTTACATATATTTTTTTTAAATAAAATACCTTAGAACTGTCTCCAGGATCCGACTGAATATCTTTGTATTTAGAAAAGAACTTGTATATTAAGAGGAATTGACTTACATTGTCACGGTGTTTTTGATATTTTTTGTCTGGCACGGGGATGTGATAACTATGTGTATTCTGTTCCTGACTGTTACGGCAGTGATAAATATGAGGTCTGTTTAGGGTACACCTAATATCCAACTACCTAACCTAAACTAGAATACACCTAGGGTATACCTTTTTCTTGGAATTCTTTAACAATATACGTTAAAATAATTTTTCTTTTTGGAATTTAGATAGATTGAGTAAAATTGTGCGAAATTACCCGTTTTAATTTTTTAAAACGATTTGTTTTACTTAATTACGAATTTCACGTTATTTTACACCTACTGTCCAGGTGTTGCAGAGAATCATTGTGGGTAGCGTCTAATTCACCAAGTTATTTCCTTATATTTTTTATTTGAATCACGCTTTAATTGCTGACGCAACGATCGCCATGTACGATAAGGCCGCTATTTATACCCTTTTCTGGTTTTATATATTTATTTTTCTTTTATAATTAACTACTGTTTGTAAGTGTACAATAAAGTGCTATAAATCAATAATTAATAAAATAAATTAAAGTCGGAACAAAATAGGTACTGTATCCTAACAATAAATCGTTTAAATCATACTTATTAAGACTTATTAAGTCTGCAGCCGTTTCCTTCAAAGAAATTACTAATACTTTGTAATAAAATACACTCGGGACACATTGCGAAGTTCTCAAAGGAAAAAAGCCTCGTATTTTTAAAATATCTGCAGCCGTACTCAACGCAGACTTGATTAATTATTCCGCGTCTAGATTATTAAAGGTTTTGGAGACGCCAAATATTTGTGGTACATGAGAATAATTTAGGAGAGTATCATAACAAATTGGTTTGCTTATAATGTAAAAGAATCGAGATTCTCGACCGCGTGCATAAACCTCGAGAACTTTAATTCAAACTACGGTCGCGGGATGGGGGTGTGAACCCCAGGCACACACTTCTAAATTTTGGAAATTATGTGTGTATTCACAAATAATTATCACGTACTTTAACGGTGAAGGAAAACATCGTGATAAAACCTGCACACTTAAAAGTTCTTATGAATTTCTTAGGTGTGTAGTCCGCCAACCCGCACTAGGCCAGCGTGGTGGACTAAGGCCTAAACCCTCTCAGTTGTAGAAAAGGCCCGTGCACAGCAGTGGGACGTTTATGGGCTGATGATGTATAAGAATCAAAAATGAGGGTCGGACAAGGAGTCTGAAATATTCTATCGGAAACATTATTATGATCGCTTTCATATCATATTGAACATACTGGAATGGAACATAAATATCTCACAGAATGCTGTATGTGTTGGCACATATATGTATTTTTAATTTCAATATTTCGTAACACTACGCGACCTCGATAAGACTGAAACAATAGATGTAAGAACATAAATCAACATGTCGGGCTTTTATTGATAAATTCTTCGTAGTGAGCTAACTTAGGTAATTTTTGCTTGTGGTAAAATATTTGTATTTGTATTGATTACTGTATGCGCTGTCTCGTGGTCTTGCGACACAAGTATGTGCCTTGCGATCTTGTGGTCCCGGGTACGATTCCCGGGTCGGGCAGTGTGTTATTGGGTTTCCGTTAGGAAATTATCAGTAGCAGCGGGGAGTCTGGAAATGTACCCGAACAAAGGCAATATGCTCGCCCTCTATTACGTGGAACAAACAAACAATTGGCGAAATGTGGGTGCAGATATGCACAGAGGTGCAGAGGTGGTAGAGACCTACCCCTTCGGAAAATACAGACATGAGGATATGTATATGTAGAATGTTTAAAGCAAATAAGTATTGTTTATATCGGAAACTATGAGAAACTTTTTCCATTTTAAAAATGACCCGAAGTAAATTTTCATGGACTACTTAAACATACATATGTTTCGGCGCAGACATCAAATCCACGGCCTCTCGATTAATTAGATGACGTCCAACCAACCCCCCCTCCCCCCACGGCGGCAGTCTATACACAGATTGTCAGTAATTCTTAATTTCTTTGTTCATATTTATCATCAGCCCAAATACGTCCCACTGCTGGGCACGGGCCTCCTCTACAACTGAGAGGGTTTAGGCCTTAGTCCACCACGCTGGCCTAGTGCGGGTTGGCGGACTACACTCCTAAGAAATTCCTAAGAACTTTTAGGTGTGCAGGTTTTATCACGATGTATTTCCTTCACCGTTAAAGCAAGTGATAATTCATTGTGAATACACACATACCTTCGAAAAGTCAGAGGTGTGTGTCCTGAACCTGCGACCGCCGAAGTTCTCGACCGCACGCCTAAACCTCGAGGCCATCACTGCTTTGTTTATATTAATACGTTGCAGTGTAAGTAATTAAAATAAGCATTGTTATTTTTAATTTAATCCTACGTTTAATCCCGCGGCCGTAATTCTCAGGAAATCATATCAAGACTTTCAATTGAAGCAAAAATAATCCTATCAGAAGCCGTATTTTGCAGTATTTTATTGGGTTAAATCCTTTTGGCGACAGAGCCTGCCTTATTTACAATCTCGTACAATTTTATTATATAAGATTTATTCACTTCATTAGATGGGATTACTGTCTGTACTAAGGCTAGGCAAATAATTTACCATATCTGATTTATACTCGTGGTTTGTCGAGACATGAAATTAATAGTCATGGTTTCAAATATAAGGCAAGCATCCACATTTTTCTAATACACACATCTTAATAAGTATTATTATCTTAATGTTTTTATTTTTATTTTATTGCTTCCCGATTATGTAATAAAATCAGACAGACCTAAACTAAGTTTTAGGTAGTAAGACTAGATAGACTTTAGGTAATAGACTTAATTACTATAATACTAATATTATATATGCGAAAGTAACTCTGTTTGTCTGTCTGTCTCGCTTTCCTGCTAAAACTACTGAACCGATTTAAATTAGAACCTGAGAAAGGACATAGGCTACTTTTTATCCCGGAAAAGGGGTTTTAAGGGGTTGAAAGGGAGGATGAAAGGTTGTATGGATGTATTGTCATTTTTAAAGCTAGAAGCTTGAATCTTATTTTTTAGGCTGTTGATTAGATATAAATAAATATGACATGAAAAGATTGTAAAAAAATTACCTTTAAGGGGGTAAAATAAAAATAGGGGTGAAAGTTTGTGTGGAAATTCGTGATTTTTGAAGCTAGAATGATGAAACGACGTGTAGACGACTGTTACTATGTACATATATGTAATTATATGTCTGTTATGCTTTCACGCCTAAATCATTTAATCTATGTAAACGATTTTTGATATGGATATAAATAGGACTCTGTGGAGTAAAATAGACTACAACTAATTTTCATTCTGAACCCAACCCTGTAGTCTACGCGGACGGAGTCGCGGGTAAAAGCTAGTTAATAATAAATTTATAATTTCACTTTAAATTTCCGTGAGACAGTCTTGTAACCACAATAAAAACAACCTTTTTTTGTTAATAATAAAACTGATTACAAAGTCGCCCTACCACATTTACAGAAACATTTTCATTACGCGCAAATTGAGGCCATAAATTCTTGTTTCTCAGCAATACAATTGCACCACAACTAAAAACTTTGTAAGTAGCCCTCAAATAGTTCCAGAGAGGTTGAAATTAATATCAGACAAGAATTTTGGCTGGCAAGCACTTACCGCACGCGAACAAATCCAAAACTTGTAAGTCCCAACACATTTATGCGCATATCTGCTCGTGACATAAATGTAATTATTGCTTTTAGTCATTACTTTAAGTTCTGGGGCGTACTGAGTAAGTTGTTTAATATATTTTATAATAATAATCATATACCATACATTTTAATTATGTCTCGTTTGACTTAGTAAATGACACGCCGTAGTCCGACAAGACTGCGGTTCGAATAGGCCATATAATCATATAATGCATAGATATTTGTTTCGAGTGAGTTTGTGAGACTGAAAAATCTCTGGTAGTTTCTGATACCCACGACACAAGACTTGTATCTTAATGTGGGGTCAGAAATATGTATGTGACTGTTGGGTGTATTTATTATTATTATTATTTCATATGTCTCGCTTAACTTAGTGAATGACACGCCGTAGTCCGAAAAAACTGCGGTTCGAATAGGCTAGTCCGACCGTGATGATGCAAAACTAGACAGCCCCGTGACGTAGTTGGTTAGCGACCAGTTGCGAAACGAGAAGCCGTGGATTTGATCCCCGCACCGAGACAAATGTTGGTGTGATCCACAGATATTTACAAGGAAATTGAGCTGTAAATAAAATATTTAAAATATTTCAGAGCACATGCTTTGATAATCTTCTTACAAATGAACTACATAATATATATGGACATATTATATTCAAGGTATAATTTACTAATACACCTTTATACACGAATGTACAAATTACCTAATTTACATTACAGCACGCGCAAGATGAGTAAATTTTCATTGTAATTGTACGTTTTATGGAATAAATACTATACTATTTACATTCAGACAGCTTCGTAAGCGCCGTGTCGGCGAGTTGTGAAGCCTAAATTCACTAGGCTAAGGATTATAAGCTTTATGTACAAAACCTACAAGTTTTTTCGTGTATTTGGGTTTTATGTCTAGATTTTCTTGGATTTGCGATTATTATGTCCGTCTGTGTTTTCTACGTTTGGCTTTAGTATTAGCCGTTTCATGTTTTGTTCTTGAAGTTATTATTTTAACACGAGCAGTCTCAGTATTCGTCTAAATTATTATGAAATGAAATGAAATGAAATTTATTTCGTAATACATGTACATTTTTGAGTATCGACAGGTCCCAATATAGGCAAGCCCGTGTCTTGGGTACCTGTTTATTTACATTACCGAGAATTACATACATATACATTAGCTAATGACAATCCAATTAAAAGTGACACAGTTAATCATCTTAAATTATATATTTGTTTATATTCTACTCAGCCAGACTTTGGCACGGAGTGGTAATACGTCATCATTGTCGGCTCCAGGGAGGTGATTTACGTCATCATGATCATGATGATTAGACGTTTACATTACTAGCATGGGCATTATAGGTTACATAAGAAACAAGACTACATCAATTAATCACAATTTACAGACTTGTGACTGCAGCCTAAGTGTGCGGCTTGCAATTGAGATGTCTCGGGTTCGAATCCCTAGGCGGGCTGTGTTATTGAGTGTTCCAACAGAAAAAATTCAGTAGTAGCTCGGAGTTTAGAAGTGTAATAGAAATACGATAAGCTTGTTAATTTTACTTGAGCTAAAATACAGCAAAACGCGGTTTGCCATAATATATTTCTGCCTAATGCTTTGGGGATGCAGGCGTGAATATTTAAACATTCATGGAAAATGGATTAAGATGGTTATGTTTAGTATTCGCGATAAAAACTTAATTTAATGTCTTCGTGGGTAAAGGTGGCTTCACTAATTGCTTTTCATTTATTTTGGTCTTTGGAAGTTTTAAAGGACAGTATACTGAACAAAAACGACCTCACCTCTGTAGGAAATTAGATAAGAAAGTTATCTCCGATATTTTTGTTGGCTAAACGTCCTTCATTAACTTTTTGTTTCGGCCAAACTTTAGCCATCTGCGTTTTACAAAATTGGTCAATATAACTTTACTGAGAGAAACAAATACCGTTTCTAAATATTTTCTAAAATATTTTTCACGTTTTCTTAATATCAAGAGCTGACGGACAAGTATTTTTAAGCAACTTTGTAACATTTTAAAAACACGAAATTATATTCCTACATAAGAAATTCTAACAATTATCTCTTCTTTTTGATAAGCTACAGAACACTCTGTTACATGAATTCCCTCTTAAATGTTTCTAAGTAATTACACCAACAAAGCGAAGCTATAAAACTTATCTAAAATAAGGTTTAATAAAATTCCCTTTTCGACAAAGGAAGCATGTGTTTGTGACGACGCCTCAAGGCGAGATGCTGAAGACGCTTTTTTCTAATTTTTAGGTCGACATGCCTGTCCTGTCTCGTTTGAGTTCATTGTAAAAAGTTGTCTGTAGGCAATGTTAAGAATTTAAACGAGTAGGACGTTTCTTATTTAAAAAATCAAAATATTTTTATTTTTTTAAATCATTTAAGTAAACGAATAAAGAGTTGATGCGTTGAGTGCGGGGATCGAATCCGCGGCCTCTCGTTTCGCAAGCTGGTATCTAGCCAACGGTTTAAATACTTTGGTTGATATAATTTTTTGTAATACATAATTATTTCATGTGCGTAGCATAGCAATAATTCTAAAATATAAATTAACAAGTTTAATACAATTCTAAATTTTCTGAATAATTTAACAAGTCACGAGGCGTAGTTTAATACGCCACCACACAAATTAAACTTAATTTAGAAATGTAAATAATTGTCATAGCTTGAACGATATGAATTAAGTTTCTAATTTATACCAGTGTAAAACGTATACCTACGTGTGAAAATTTTGCGAAAATGATAAATTGTCATCATAAATTCTGCTCAGGTAAATTTCAGTAAAACCCTGGGGCTCATAAGAGGGATTTTTCTTGTTTCGTAAATGGAGTAAGACACGTGATTTAGAAGGCAATCATTTATAAAGCGAAGCCGTAATTATTGGCACCTCCAGAATCATTTCTGAAATTGGTAATTGTTAATGTACCTTATAGCTTATATGTTTTTTTTTAATTTCATTCATTTATTTATTTTAGGTTATTTTTTACATTTTTAAATATAAAGTTTGGTTTAAAAATTCATTTAAAAATATAACAAAATATTTTGACCCGTAGATGGCGGGGTCTACGATCTAAGCCACCGGTGACCACGATGCGTGCCATCTCGTTTATTTTATTCATATGTCCACAATATTTATTAATTTAACTTTCATTACGCCCATGATAGTTAATTTCAAACTTTATACATTCGTTCAAGGTTACTTTAAAAAAATTAAGTTGTTTTTGTGTTTTAGTTTTAGCCTTGAATATTGCCCTACACATACGTCGTGTGCAAGTTAGGCTCTTTTTTCACTAAATATTATTGAATATTATTGACTGCCTCGTGATCTCGCGGTACAAGTATGTGCCGAGCGATCTAGAGGTCCTGGGTTCGATTCCCGGGTCGGGCAAAGTGTTATTGGGTTTTTCCATTAGGAAATTCTCAGTAGCAGCACGGAGTCTGGAATTGTGCCCGAAAAACGGCAATAGGCTCGCCCCCTATTACGTGGGACTGATACATACCTGGCGAAATGTGGGTGCAGAAATGCACCTCTGCCTACCCCTTCGGGGAACACAGGCGTGAGTTTATGTATGTATGTATGTATTATTGAATATTTTAACAATAACAGTTGTAGAGTCAATAAACTTGATTTGTACCTGTCATCAATACGCACCGCATTACACTCAAAAGGATTTATTGAAGCGCTTATGATCATACAGAATACACTATACAGCAGATGTCGTGCAACTAATGTGTCTAGCGCTTTATTTATGGCGCAATAATGTTCTTTTAATTTTATATACTCTCGTCGTTACTGATAGTAGCGCATTCTTATATTAATATTGTTAAAAAAATCATTTAATTGGTTTTATTTATTCAAAAACAACTTCACCGATTTTAGTTGATTTTTCGTATGGATATAGATTTTCGCACCTAACTTCACGCCTGTATTAACCGAAGGGTAAGGCAAAGGTGCATTTCTGCACCCAAATTACGCTAATTATTTTTTTGTCCCCCTTAATCCATTGCCGGTTTTCGACCATATTTCCAGACTTCGAGCTGCTACTGAGAATTTCCTAATGATAAAACGCAATAATATTTTGCCCGACCCCGTAATCGAACCCAGGACCTCTAGATCGCACGGCACATACTTGTACCCGATTTTCAACTGGGAAAACAACATAGAATAGTTTTTTTATAAAGCTGCCCAACCTTTAGGACTAAATATTATTTTGACAGCCTTCCAAGCGCAGTTGCCTAGATTGTGAAACGTGAGACTGCGCGATTCATCCCCACACTGTAAATATTAGTTTGGCCAACAAAAATTTCTTTCGGGTCTGGGTGTGTCCAACCGTAAAGTATTTTGTAATATCTGTTACCACTACACATCACTTGTGTTCCATGTGGGATTGTCTTTATTTTATTTTTGGCACTGTCAGAATATTTTACATTATTTTAATCTACAAGCAAATTACAATGGGCTAAATTCACGTGGTTTAGATCAAAATCCCAAGACGATTAGTTTCACAGGCTAACCATTTCATTAATCGTCGAAATTTAGTGGCCTGAATAATATTCAGCCATTTATTCAAACAGCCAAGGACTTGAGTTGGTGAAGTTGCTTTTTGCTTTTGAGTTACGTACGACGCAAAAAATGCTAAACTAACAATAAAAATAATACATTATATATAATATGTTAATTTGAATTTTTGCATTTGTTACAGTACGTCAGATAGTTCATTGAAATATTATGTTAAATGTCACTCTTTTGATTGAGAGGCTAATTAGGCTACGATTTAAATAAGTTCGTTTTTTTAAATCAATATAACTCTTTCAAAGTCAATACTTTTTATCAATCTCAGCAGTCTAGTAAATTTCGCATTTTCATGTAGCAATTCTCTTTTTACCAATATTTCCCATTCGTAAAAACTGGAATATCTCGAAATAGGATTATTTCTTATAAGAATTCGTTTCAGCGGGCGACTGTTCGTGAAATCATAAACTGGTATCACTAGGCCAAGTGGGAAGAAATGATCATATGGTAACACGAAAAGGTTTTTTGCATTCAAAAAAGGATTTCACTACTGTTGGCGTGTACTCATTGAATTATAACCGACTCGTGTGTATTTTCTTTTTATTGAAGTTGTTATATTAGGGAAAATATGTAGGAAAAAAGCTTGGAGGGTCTCACTGATAATTTCGTCGGGTTTGAAAAGATTTTTTTGAGGCTAATATAATTATACTAAACAGCTGGCTGGATGCAGGCCGCTTTCGGTAGACCACTTTGGATGTCTTTGGGGGAGGCCTATGTCCTGACCCCACACTAAGATACGAGATTCGTGTTATAGGAATCGGACACTATTATTACTAATTATTTATGGATCAAACATTTATCTCGGCGAGGAGATAGAACCAGCGGCCTCTCGTTTCACAAGCTGGTGTCAAGCTAACTGCGCCATCATTATCATCAGCCCATATACGTCCCACTGCTGGGTACGGGCCTCCTCTACAACTGAGACGGTTTAGGTCGATGTCTACCACGCTCGCCTAGTGCGGGTTGGCGGACTACACACCTAAGAAATTGCTAAGTAACTGCGCCACGGGGCTATCAAATATCATATCAATAGATTAGGCATATAAACGTAATAACCACGACAAATTTACCAATAAACTCAACATTAATCAGATATTAATGATGACGAGCATTGGATCAACACCCCATTTATTGTAGCAGAAGGGCACATTAACTAAAAGGAATCCATCTCCGGACGACATTAAGGAGCTAACGGGTCATAAAAACGATTTATACCGAACTCGATGGACAATAAAATACTCCTGTCTGGAGGTATCCACGTTCTTTTTAACCCTCGAGGGATAAAAGTTGTTGACAGTAATGCGAAATATGTGACTTTTTACCTTAGTGATCGTTACCGCTTATCAAATGCGCTTAAGTTTAACATAACTTATATTTTTCAATATTTCAATGAATAAAATAATATACTAGACGTTTTTAGTAACATATTAACAAGCCAATTTAGTTTACTTAGATTGAATAAAATAATATACCTACTAGACGTTTTTACTATATTATTTTATTCATATTAACAAGCCAATTTAGTTAACTTAGATACTAGCGTGAAAAAAGTGAGGAAGCTGTATCGATCCCCATACCGAGGCAAATATTTTATGTTACCAACAATATAAGACTATACTAATCTTAGTCTTTGTATGGGATTTGAATACATAGTGAATGTTGGATGTAAAAAATAAAAAAATCAGTTACTTTAAAAGTTATATACCTAATTGTTTCATACTCTGTGGCAGTAGGCATACGTCAAATAAAACATGGCAAAAAGTTCGTGTGTCGTGTGTGTTTACGACATAAACTTCGCTCATATAAACCCAATCTGGGGCGATAGCTTCCGAAACAAACAAAATCTTTATCTTTATGAGCTGGGGACGGTGAGACCTAAGTACCTACGCGTTTGTAAGCCGATATACCAAATGGTGCTGTCATAAGGAAATATCCATTCACTCACACATCTTTTTTTGTGTGTTAATAATTTATGGTTTGTATTTTACATCTGGGTTCAGATGTCAGGTTGGAATCAGATAGGTTTTCGGAAACTTGAAATAAGCCTGAAATATTATGAGTTTTTGCTCCCTATAAGGTCGAGTTTAAAATACAGCTGGCGATAAGAATTAGAATATCAATTTGCCCACTCCTTCCGGGAAATGAGCGTTTTATTAGTAACAGACTATACCTGGCCGGTCGTAGTAAATATTTTTATGACGTCAGTGTTTACGCTTAAGTATCGGTGATGTAGTAACAAGGTTGAGTGAACTGAAACCATTATGTTTTTATTACTACTTCCTTATTACCTAAATATCGTATATTCCATTACATTAGTAATAAAACTATAAGTAGGCAATGACATAAGTAGAATTACCTATAAAATTTCTTTTATAAATGATTGGTAGAACAACGTATAATTATGATTTTGCGTAATACCTGCGAGCTCGTTAGTCGAAATTTTCTTATATTTCGATCAATTTCATTTCTTTTTATGGCTTCGTTTTATGCTCTTTTCCTTAACCGCACTCAAAGGTAATATATGCGAAGGATGTAGGTACCTAATAAACCAGCTATTTTACCTTACTTTCATCTTATGAATGTGGTACATAAAATGCTTTATTTAATGTATGCAATTGCATACAAACTAATTTATAAACAAGAAAGCAGGCGGTTATCTACTTGTTTTTTTTTTCAAATTCTATTGCAGAATATGTATTTAATCTATTAGATATTATATAAAAAGCCTAATAAAGTAAGCAGTACAAATAACTGGAAACTATCTCAAAAATATATAAATTTTTCACTGGTTAGCACGAGTATTCTCTATATTGGCAAAATGTTTGACTTTTGAATCATAAGTATTCTATCTGTGTACTTTTTTTGCTAAGTCTATCGTTTCTTTAGCTCCTCATTATTTGTCATAGCTATTGCACTTAGAGTATATTTTCTTATATTTAAAGATTTGTATATAAAATTGTCAATCTCTTAAAAATTGTACATGGTCTTGCTGGTTATAGCGTTTCCAAGGAAGCTTTTAGAGATGTTTCGTCACAAACACTTTCTACAATATTATAAGAAGAGGAAACGGAAAATATTGACAATAAAGGACGAACTCACGACCGATTCGGCCTACACTTGACTGGGATCGTTTTTTTATATCGCTCCTCTTTTTTTCTTAAACAACTCTTATTATATGAAAACTTAAGACTCTCAAGTAATACTGGAATTATCTTCTTTACTACTAATGTTGACGGCATAAATAAAAAATATATTTATGAATGCGACAAACTCCATCCATTGTTTGATAAAAATAAATCATTTTACCATCCCTTGTTGAATTGTCTCAGTTTTGATTTATTTGGAAGCGTATTGAGGAATGGTTTGTTTGTTCTAATTATCTTCGGCCGTTTGTTTGTGTTCCTGTCAAGATATAATTGACAACGTCTCAAGTAAGCGATGATAAGTTACCGAAAATATGACGTTTAGGTATTGTTTTATATTGTTTGTTACGATATTTGCATAGTGTCATGTTACGTGAAAAAAATTCTAATAAATTATTAACGCAGGATCTTATTTATATTCGTTTAATCATACAAACAAGACTGTTGCTTTATTGCAAGGATTACAAAAACATTTGTTAATCACTCGTATCTTAACGTAGACTTATTTAACAACCGGCAACCAACCATTTACGGCTAGTTCCCTACATCTTCTTATAAAGATACACTTACAGCACACTGAACAGTGGTCTTCATCATTATCAGTCCATATACGTCTCACTGCTGAGCACGGGCCTCCTCTGCAACTGAGAGGGTTTAGGCCTTAGTCCACCACGCTGGCCTAGTGCGGGTTGGCGGACTACACACCTAAGAAATTCCTAAGAACTCTTGGGTGTGCAGGTTTCATCACGATGTTTTCCTTCACCGTTAAAGAACGGAACAGTGGTACATAAAGAGAAAAATTATCTGCGACCAAAGACAAAAGCCAAGAGGTGAACGTAAGAAAATTAATAACAAATTTTGCTTCAGACTCCGGAAACATATCATTGGACTCGGCTTTCTGCTCGTTCATGGCGCCCTCTCCGTTTCTCGAGATCAGCAGCATCTTCTTCTTCTTCGTGCCAGCTGTGCTGATACTCTGCTTGTATGTCCGTATGGGATTACACATCAGGTAAATTGCACTTTTCTAAAACATTAACTCTAGTATAAGATATTTCAAAACCATTTATTATATTAACGTATGTAAAAACCAACACTTATTAAAGTTTCACAAAGTATGGGATAGAATTTGAAAACATAGCCCGAGAGAAAAAAGCTTGAGACTACTCTTTCTAGGTGTGCAAATTTCCTGACGATGTTTTCCTTCACCGTCAAAGGTATAACGTAAGTAACGTTATAATTTATAGTCGAAAAGTCAAAGATGTGTGCCTGGGTTTTCAACCTGTGACCACAGAGATATTGACTCGACAGCGTGCGTAAACCTCGAGGCCATCACGATTTGTAAATTAGTTATTAAGTAATTAGTTAGAATCTTAGTGTCTGTTGATCTACTGACAAAATACGAGATTGTATATATTGTATTGTTTTGCTAGACGAGGCTCCGTGCTATGCAGTTATATATTGTAAACATAGGCCTCGTATAAATGGGATGATATACATATATACAATTAGTGGTTAGGCTATTTGTTAACGAACATATATTGGTAAACGTACGGTATAACGTGGCAAAGATCTCCCAATGACCCACGCTAGTGTGGCTCATTTCTGCATTAGCTTATGTAACTTGAGAAGCCTTAACTTAAATTAACAATAATAACTAAACTAACTTATAATACAGGATTAAATAATTTTAATCGTTGTATTGCAACTTTGTCACGAATCCACGAATGTACCTACACGTTCATAGAAACCGCTAACTAGTATTTGCCAGAAACTTTTGCCAGTCCATATAGCCCGAATTCACGCATTCCGCGCTGCTCTGTCAGCTATACTTCATTTTTAATTGTGTTTTGTTTACATTTTACCCAGTAACGTAGTATTTGTTATAGTCTGCAACAAAATCGCTCCAGTAACATTAAAATGATAATTTTCGTATTTATAATACTCATAATTACGAAAGCGCATTTTTTATCTTTAAAACCTGAATCGCTGAGTCGATTTTCAAAAATTTGACAAGTAATCTTGTTGTAAATAATTTATTTTTGTGGAAAAAAATTGGATTGGTCGGGACAGTTTAATCCAGGCTAACTTAGGCTAACCCGATATCGTTTGATTATGCGCTAGCTCTCGAAACTCCATTCCAGAAATCTTTTCAAGATCTAAACTAAACCAACAACCAGCTCCTAAATATGTCGTAACTGCAAGGTTGAAGAGCTTTATGAATCTACATATATTGCTTTTACATATATTAGAAATTCGTGATGATTTTATAAAACATTGGTTGACGTTTTGAATTTTAATTGGCTAATAACAACAGTGCCTCTGGGTATACTAGCCGTGCTATGAAATACGCAAACTCCGGAATTTTGTAATCAGCTACAGTAATTAAATGTCCTACGGTGTGACAAGTTGAAAAATGGTGTGCTATAAAATGTACCCTCGAGAGCTTCTTGTAGAGTGCGATGAAATTTCAACATTTGTGCTCGAGGAAAATTGTCAGAAACAAATCCCTGTAAAGACTACTAGATTACAATCTACCAAATAATAACACGTTAAATTGTAAGCAGTATATTCATTATCACGATGTTTTCCTTCACCGTTAAAGCAAGTGATAATTCATTGTAAATACACACATAACTTCGAAAAGTCAGAGGTGTGTGCCTGGGGTTTGAACCTGCGACCGCCGAAATTTTCGACCGCGCGCCTAAACCTCGAGGCCATCACTGCTTATATTAAGCAGTATATTACGGTACACAATCTTTCGACAGTTTACAATCTCGCTAGTTAGATTATAATCTAACGGTGTTTACAATTTTACGGTGACATATATAATACTTGCATTTAAAACAGTATATAAATCAAAACTAAATATGAAGATAAGGTACAGTAGTGTGATTATTGTAACGTAGGCCAGAGAACAAAATATCTCATCTCATCACAGCCTCGTGGCGCAGTTGGCTTGACACCAGCTTGTGAAAATAGAGGAATATTCGATCAGAGATTCGATCACCGCACCGAGACAAATGTTTTGAATCACAAACTGGTATATGTGACAACGTAAAGTCTTTCGTAGTTTCTAATACCCACGACACAAGACTTGTATCTAATATTAGGATAAGAACTGTGTAGGTGACTGTTGGGTGTATTTATTAATTTTCAATGACCACCAAAGGTTCCATCTACTTCACTTTTGCATAGCAAAACCGAACTTGTTGGAGTAGACTTCATATTTTCCCTTGTATTCACAGATTCAGTACAACATACAGCAATCAGTTTAATGAATCAGAAAATACATAACACTTAGTCGTATAACTTAGAATTAGTTTTACACGCCAAGATTGTTCAACAGCAGTTATGTAAGGTTTATTGTAGCACATCGGCGTACTTCGGATAATGACCGTCTAATATTATGTTGGTGAAATATTTCTTGTGTCCGACTATTATTCGAACAAAACTGGCTTTAGGTTGTTAAATGGTAAAATAGAAAAGAAAAGAAACTTAAAGTAACAAAATATTATTATTTTTAACGGTCATTGAAAACAATCGATGGTCACAATTAGGAATAATAAATGATAAAAAAAGGAACAAGAATGTTTATACTCAGGTAGTAATATACACATATATTACAACTAGATAAGTTATTGTTACAATGTTACTAAAACAAAAAAAATATCGTAGTATCTCTCAGACATGATTAATCTATGATATTTTTCATCATTAGTTAACCATGTGATATTTTATTAGATATTTAGTATACCTGACGAAAAATCAAAGGGAGTTTTTTTCGATTTGAAGTAGCACGTCACCGCAACCAAGCTATCTTGTGCTCATGATTTTTGTTATTCATAACAATATAAAACCTGTTAAAGTTAGCACATAATATTATAGCTGAGTTTATCCATTATAACGTACTAAACGCGTTTTAACGACGTACAAGTTTGAGGTTCGGGTCACTTATCATCGTCAGCCGTTCATAAAAAAACTTGTTGATTCATCGAAAGGTCTATAAAGCTATTCAACGTATAATATACACTTCAAAATATGAATTAGGACTATAATTGTTATAAGGCGATACTGAGTGTATAGACAAGTTAGTTACAGTTAGTTTACAGGGTCTTTGCTTCATGGGTGCGGTGTAATACACGCGCGTATACCGTGCCCTACTGTATAAAGAAGCAGGAGGAATATCACGGGGTTTTAGTCGGTAGGACGTTCTAGTATTTGACAATTAGCTATATCTAATATTAAAAAACTGGAACGGGGAGTCCGATATACCTCTGAGCCTTATGGGGACGAACCGTGTAACAAAAAAGATAAAAAGAAAAAAGGCCTTTGCTTCATAGCCTTCTTCTAAATAATAGGTACATACAGGCGTACGCCGTGCCCGTATTTACGAAAAGAAGTTGAAAGTATTTTTACACCCAATCTCGTCAGATCTGTGATTCAGTAGTATCTAGTGGAGGAAAGCCAGTAGACTTGTATCAGTTCTGAAAATTTCTTGTTGAAAAAAAAAAACATGAATCCTTTGTCTGACCTGGGATTTGAAACCACGAGAAGTCCTGGTCTGATCGAGAAGTCGATCGCACGGAGCACACCTGAGCCGGCGAGGCGATGCAGGTAAAAATAATCACAACATTTAATAATATTGACAACAGAATTACGAAGTTATTTTAAAACGAATAAATATTTTCTACCTGTGATGATAACACATTTTTGTGATATGATGAATATTCATGATTATATCTAACTCTGATTTTGCCACAAAAATACGTAACAACTTCGTATAGGTATTTGCCTCCCAGAATTTTAACTGTGAGTCGAATAGAAGTCAAACTTTAAATTAACGCAAATTGAAATCGTGAAAAATTGTCTACATTTCAGCCCTGCGTGAGAAATGTAGCGCATTTGTCATCTAGGTTTTGTATTTTAGGTAAATTGACATATTAAATCTGAACATTTATTGTTTTAAACTAGTTGTTCAAATCAAAATGGGGTTTGAAGTTTAAAAATATAAGCAATGAAAATGAGACCACCTTAAATTTGACGAGTTCTGCCCAATAAGCTGAAGGTTGTGTGTGTCGGTCTCATTGGTCCAAAAGAAGAGTTAAAATATTTAGGAATTATAACAAGTTGTCAAGTTACAGAAAAATAATACAAAGTTAATATAATTATTACACATAATGATCTCACTACACATACAAATAAAAAGGATAGAATGTAGGTGACATTAACGATTCGAAAGTGTTATTCAATTTACTCCCAAAACTGGTATATAATGACGTATGGTTTTCATTTCTTGTGCGATTCAATAAGTTCGTGTCATACTTCATCATACCCGCAAGTCTTTTAGATATGGATGTTTTGAAGGACAGTTTCCATACAAACTTGATAGCCTCTAGCAAAAAATTTACTAACATAAAATTAACTTTCCCATCAAGCCTTTAAAAGTCCATAAATTGCGAATCGTTTTACGCAAAATATTAAATTCTTACTTTAGCTTAGCAAAGAGGGCTGGTTGTATAAGATTGTTCATTTTCTAGACTAGAATATTTTTTACACAATTAAGTTTAAATTAAATAGAAGCCTATAGTTATGTGTGTTCTAGTGCCGAATACAGGCATAAACTTCTGGAGTGAATGGGGATAAGTAAATACAGAGGAATCGCTGAGGTAATAATCTCTCGATGATATATTAAAGGCGATACTCATAAAAGGCTTTTTGAGATGCTTAGCTCTACTATACATATATTTAGCTACACATTCTTGTTTGTTTATTTACATCGTATGGAATATTGATCGCAAAGTGCTGGGTTTTTTTTATTTATTTTTTGTGTTAGGTATAGATATTAGATATGTCTTTTTTAAGTTTTCTGGTATAGAATAAATAAATGATGTACTTTCTACATCTATCTATATTGTTCAAACATAAGCAGGATTAACAATAACCAATAACCACGGTCAATAATAGCTTTTTATTTATTTATAGTCATACAAGTACCTACTTAAGCTTACTGCCTATTGCGAGAGTTTGTTCGCGAAAATATACTTCGTTAATTTGCCGAAATACAGGCTTAAATTCAATGTAAGTGTAGTGTACACGTAATATTAATAATAAATTGTAAGGTAAACGTGAAAATAAATCATAATATAAGCGCTGTTCCCCACTCAAACCGGTTCACTACTACCTGTGATATCGGACCGAGTGGACGTGTCAGACGCTATTGAAACCAAGCTTAAGTAGTTTTATTTATACAAACCAAACCTGAAACATCTGGACATAACATTGGCGACGAGGAATAAGTACGTAAGTGCAAACAAAAATATAATGTGCATGACATATAATATTATCAAAGAAATGGATTAAGTATGATTGATGCTATTACTTTGGAATAAATATAATAATATATTAATTATAATTTATAACAATTATTAATTATGAAAAAACGAGTGAGACATACCTGGCCTTCTACTACCAGTAATTCTTGTATTTGTTTAACAAAGTTAAACAAAAATATTTTACATATTCGACTAGTTTCAATCATACAGCCAAAATAATAAAATAAATGCCAGCAAATGCTTACCAAAACAAATAACTATTTTGTGCACAGTTGAATAAATTCTTCCATCCATAGTATGGTACACAACACGTGCCTATGTATCTTAAAACGGCGGGTCGTGTTCAATCCAAAGTATCATATGTTACTTTAACTTTTTCAAAGCTAACTGTGCAAAAAATAGTAACGAGTGCCTGTAAGAATTTGCAAGTTGGGTAGTGTACCCGACAGAAGTACACCGCAATTATTATGGCTAAAGCCATCAAGATACATACATATATTGGCATATAAATATGCCAGCGTATGCAAAACTAACAAATTGTTAGGTTATTCCAATCCTGCAAAACCCGTATCTGGGGTTACAATTTAAAATTGAATGGTCTCTTCGTGATTGCAAGTCCTAAAAAAATAAATAAAAAGGGGCACAATTACCCCCGCAATACACTAATTTGACTGTGATAGTGAGACTTGACCTCAATAGATCAGCGGTGGCAAATATCGAAGTGGGCTCTCGAAATTTGTTTGCTACTTTGAAGAATAAACAAGCCGCTAAAAAAGCGGTATACGGAGGGTTTGGCATTGCATGACGTATACTACAATCTCCCTGGTGTTGTCGTGAAACAGAAGTTTACGTAATAGACACCAAACGATTAGACAGGATGCTTTTTGCCTAGTATCCTCTATGAGCGACAAGATTTCGCCTAATGAAACAGGAATTCCTCGTTACATTACGAGATCAAAGTTCCAAATGCCATTATGCAAACAAAGACAATGATCTTTTGGACCAGATAGTAAACAAATGCAAGCCCTCCGAACTTCGCAAAGAACATTCGATCCCCGCACCGACACAAATGTTTATATGATCCACAAATATTTTGTTGGTGAGACCGAAAAGTCTCCCGTAGTTTTCTGATACCCACGACACAAGACTTGTATCTAAATGTGGGGACAGAACTATGTATGTGACTGTTGGGTGTATTTATTTACTTATGCATGTGATTCTGAGACCGAGACTGCCTTTGAGACTCTGTTACTATTGAAAAGTCCCACTGGAAGCCAATTTATGGAAACCGTAAAACGGCAAAGAACAGGATTGGAACAAAGCAGAAATGCCCTTTGCATTTACTGCTACGGTGTATTAGATGTGCTATCCCGCAAGGGACAAAATATATGGCAAATTATGTGGTTTTAAAAAAACTACTTCAAAAATCAATGCCTCATATTAGATGTGCTATCCCACAAGGGACACAATATATGGCAATTAAAGTGGTTTTAAAAGCTACTTCAAAAATCAATGCCTCATACTAGATGTGCTATCCCACAAGGGACAAAATATATGGCAAATTATGTGGTTTTAAAAGCTACTTCAAAAATCAATGCCTCATACTAGATGTGCAATCCCACAAGGGACACAATATATGGCAATTAAAGTGGTTTTAAAAGCTACTTCAAAAATCAATGCCTCATACTAGATGTGCTATCCCACAAGGGACAAAATATATGGCAAATTATGTGGTTTTAAAAGCTACTTCAAAAATCAATGCCTCATACTAGATGTGCTATCCCACAAGGGACAAAATATATGGTAATTAATGTGGTCTTAAAAGCTACATCAAAAATCATTGCCTCATACTAGATGTGCTATCCCGCAAAGGGACAAAATATATGGCAACTAATGTGGTCTTAAAAGCTGCTTCAAAAATCAATGCCTGATACTAGATGTGCTATCCCGCAAAGGGAAAAATATATGGCAATTAAGTGTGGTGTCAAAAGCTGCTTAAAAAATCAATGCCTCGTACTAGATGTGTTATCCCGCAAGGGCCAAATGTATGGCAAATGTAGTTTCAAAAAGCTTCTACAAAAATCAATGCCTCGCAAGCCGTAAGCAAAGATTTAGAGAAAGATTAAAAGACTCAAAAATCTGGCTTTAAGAAGGCTAAGTGAAAGGAAACAAAATCACCAACAAATGATGTGAACTGTGTGTTTCACATTGGTGAATAAAAACAAGTTTGCCAGCTGGGCGGCATCAATGTAACCATGCTAAACGATCCGGTGAGCCAATACAATGTCGTAAATGAAGAGACGGGGAAATATTTAAAATCCTATGCTGTTGTAGGATCAATTTAGTAACCAAGATAAGTCAAAGTTTATGACATATGGTTCTGCAAATCCCCTAAATGTTATTGGATTATTAAAAGCGCAAATTTCAGTTAGACCAGCGAAATTTACCTAAAACAAAGTTACAAAAATATACAACTGGACACTTAAGCAATTCATCGTCAACTAATTAATTAATTTATTAATTGTTTGACTGTGTCGAAACAGAAATGCTTATTAATCCGAGTAGTAAAATGTCATTAATGCTACTTTGGAAGATCTTAAAAAGGCGTTCGGGTAGAAATTTATGGCCTATCGAAGTCAAAATCCACTTATAGTTGTAGAAAGTTTTTAATCGAGTTCACGAGGTCGAAAATGGGTGTAGTTTCGAAAAATCTGCGATTTATGCGGTAAAAAGTGTGAAAAGAAACTGCAAGTAAATTTTGCGTCTTCAGAGTGGGTCTAGAAGTAAATGCAGTCGCGGAAACATTTCCAAAATCAAGGATGTTCAAATCCATATTTCAATAGACCGCGTCTGTTCAACCAATTTCTCTATCCTGTCGTAGAGTTTAAACTCAAGAAATTCCATACCTAATACAGATATTATTTAATTTATTGAGGGTTCATCCGAATGGATCTCTTCTGAAGCACCCGTTTCAAAAAGTGAACGGAGATGTTAGAATTTGCGTATACATGAGACAAGCTAGCAAAGATATTAGAGAGAAACACATGGGTGTAAGGTAATGGTACCTACTATGGAACAGCTAGCCCGCAAGTTCCGCTATTCCAAGTGTTCTCAAGCTAAATTTAAGCAATTCTTTGCATTAGTAGCAGTTGAGCGAAGATAGTAGATACATAAAAATTTTACATAGCCGAGGTCTATTCAGACACAAACATCTCGCGTTTAGTAGGTATTTTATGCGCTCCCGAATGCTTTCAAAAACCTTTAGAGAGTCCTATTGCGCGAGTTGTTAAAATTAAAGTTAGCCAAGTCCGTATATATAAGCTCGTATCGGGACGATAACTAAACAGAAGCATTTAGCTGTTCGAAACGGACTCTGACTCAAATAAGATCTTTGGGTATTATGACTAAGAAATGAGACACAAACAACAAACCTATGAAAGGTCAAAGGACAGAAGTTTTGCCGATGCTAGTCCAGTTGTACTAAGAGCAGTGCTCGTCAAAGTAAGCCAAGGATAATTGCTCATGGCAACATAAGTCCAATAGAACGTGAGAAACGTTGTCAGACCGAGAAAAGGACTCTTGCGTTAGTCTGGGAAGTTGCGCGTTTCAATATTTATTTGTTTGAACAATACGGTTAAGATTTAGTTAATGATCATAAACCCCTGAAGGTCATGTTCTCCCAAAAGTTGGAAGCATGTGCCCGGATTGAACGTTGGGTATAACGTCTACAATCATATAATTTTAATGTCGTGTACAGTTCAGGCAAGAAAAGCATATCTGATTCATAGTCACTATAGCGTGGCTGTACAGAACCAAATAAGCCGTTCGATATATCTATCTCAATTTAGCAGTCGATAAGGCTCGACCTTTGGCAATTTCCCTAAGTGAACTGAAGTAGGCTAGTATGAATGACTGCGAATTATAAATTAGTAAAAAAAAAAATGGTGTTTACCAAAATAACTAGGAACAGAGTGTATTGACACTCTGTTGTGTATTCACACCTTGTAATTATTGAGTTACAAGGTCTTTGAAAATGAACTCTGTCAAGATAATTTGTTGCTACGAGGAAATTAAATTATTCCTATTGCGTTCACGATAGTCGTCCCGGAATCGTTGCCATGAAACCACGACTACGGACTAAAGTATAATGAGGCAAAATTGATACAGACACGAAATGTTATGTTTATACTCTGGTGTTAGCACCAAATCCTCCTAACCCTATGCGCAGAAACAACGACCAGTTCTGTCATGTATTGACGCTGGCGTCTATTTTCTTGGACCATTGCTCAGATTCAGTCGCAACAAGGATGTTAAGGATCACTTCGACTATAGACCATAGATGTGGTTGTCAACAACGCAGTGGATCTGTAACTGATGGAGGTAAATTGTGTTATTACTTTTATCAAGTGTAAGATTTAAGATCCAAATTATTTACAAAAATATTGTAGCTAGATTTAAAAAAAAAATGTTCTTGTTTTACAATTTTATAAAAGGTATATGTAATCAGTGATGTTGTGTACATGATACATACACATACTGGTCAAGTCGTCAACGAACTGGACTAGACTGGAGGAGAAATATCATACACCCGGAAAGATGAAGAAGAATGGAGTATACTTATATTGTAATTTATTTCTTTATTGGAAAAGAGCAACACTAGAGTTTCTTGCCCGTTCTTCTCTAGTGATAACTACCTTCCGAACGGTGCGGTAAATTCAATATTGATATCACTAAATTTAAGTGAAATAATATTTGACATTTTATTGATTTAAAAAAAAGAAATATTATTTCATTTCATTCAAAACGGAAAAATAGATAACATATTGTTTATGTGTGTAGCGCAATATATATAAGTTGTTTGTTTGTTATTATGAAATATTATTTGATTGGTTAAAGATAAAGAATTAAATACAAAATAAAATTATTATAAAAATTATTGAAAAGGGAAGAGATGTAGTGTACACGTAATATTAATAATAAATTGTAAGGTAAACGTGAAAATAAATCATAATATAAGCGCTGTTCCCCACTCAAACCGGTTCACTACTACCTGTGATATCGGACCGAGTGGACGTGTCAGACGCTATTGAAACCAAGCTTAAGTAGTTTTATTTATACAAACCAAACCTGAAACATCTGGACATAACAGTAAGCGATACTAAAGAAAAACCGCTTTTGTAGATATTCCTACTTATTGCACCCGTGCCATTGTTTAGAAGGATCGAATACCAGAGTGGTTAGACCTAAATCGAGGTCTGGTCTAGAGCTTGACAAACAAATCCTACCTCTCCAGTAACCGTCAAAATCACTTTAAAGGGATTTAAGTGTGATTAATTGCGCCTGTCATTAGAATTACGAGTAGATCCGCTTTTATGTAAACTTAATTTATAATTTGTGAAATCCACATTGGCCATACTAGCTGGAGTAACCGACTCAGTAACCAAACTAAGATCGAGAGAACAAGACATGATGTGATTTTCTTTTATTATTTTTATTGTCACTTATTAAACGTGTCCTGGTTTCGTTCTCGGAACAGAATGTATTACTATGTTTTTCCTGTAGAAAATTATCCGTACTAGCAATGAGTAAAAATGTACACGAAAAAGACAATAGACTCCCTCTACTACGAGTAGGTACATGTGACAAATTTATTTGACGAAATGTGAGTGTTAGTGCACTGTATCCACTTCAAGGTATACAAGCGTGAAGGCGAATGTACATATGTATGTTAGCTTAAATCTGTTTTACTGAATCCGAACACTACTCAATAGGTTAAGGGTCTAAACCCACCCTTATCCTTAAGATAATTGCAATTCTAATGCCGGGAAATCTGTTTACCATTACGTCTTGATCCGCTCTTAATCCGCGCGATATACGACTAAATTAACGACTCGGCTATTGGTTTAGGATAGTGCGTTTAATATCAGATCGATAATACAGGGTCGTGTGTACACGCCTATACTAACATACCAAATAGTTTATTGAATTGAAGCGTACGATTCGAATAAAGTCGTGATGACCTCGAGGTTTAGGCACGGGGTCGAGATTCCCGACGGTCGCGGGTTCGATCCCCAGACACACACCTCTGACTTTTTGAAGTAATGTGTGTATTCACAAATATACAGGGTGTCCCAGCAGTCGACGATAACCCGGAAACGGGGAATAGCCCAAGTCGTAATAGTTATCAGAAAAATATTTAAAAAAATATAAGTTATGTATTTAAAAAAATATAGGGATTTCAAAAAAATCTAGAAAATCTACACCCTGTGACGGTTTTTTCACTACTGTTGCTGCAAATCTCTACTTTTTTAAATTATTCTTTTTGTTATGTAATCCTGAATAATGCCTCTGCAAACTGTTATCCAACATTTAGAGCCACCTTGCTATACTTCGGAAGAAAATGACATTGTTTACCAAACCGCATATTTAAAATGAATCATACGCCCAAATTTAACTGACTGTCCTGAAAAAAAAATGTACTACGAGAGTTTGGCAAGTAACTTTAAAAGTTGGCGCATTTAATAAGGAATCTAAAATGGTATAACACTTGCTACATTATTTTTTAAATGTGGCACAATATTTTTTTATTTTGCGAAGAAACCCATTTGATCAAATTTTATTATTAACTAAAGATGACATGATGATGAACTGATAAGTGAGATGGAGAGAATTGTTTTACGATGTGTGAGTGAGACAGATACTCCATTGTCAGGTAGTCCATGGGCACCACGCATCGGAGCAATGATCACTTTTTTATTTTAAATTTAGGCTTTTTTTATTTGGATATCTTAGATTTATTAAGTAATTGCTTCATTTCATCATCATCAGCCCATATACGTCCCACTGCTGGGCACGGGCCTCCCCTACAACTGAGAGGGTTTAGGCCTTAGTCCACCACGCTGGCCTAGTGCGGGTTGGCAGACTACACACCTAAGAAATTCCTAAGAACTTTTTTTAGGTGTGCAGGTTTCATCACGATGTTTTCCTTCACCGTTAAAGCAAGTGATAATTCATTGTGAATACACACATAACTCCGAAAAGTCAGAGGTGTGTGCCTGGGGTTTGAACCCGCGACCGTCGAGATTCTCGACTGCGCGCCTAAACCTCGAGGTCATCACTGCTAAAGTAATTGCTTAACATCAAATATTTCTTTAGTAAAATTTACAATACATGTTCAAACTGCCTTCCTTCAGCCGCAATACACGATCATCTTCTTAAAAAAGATCGGGTTATCAGGGGCGAAAATCTTCTATTCCTAACAAATTCAGCTACTTCCATTTATTTTTTGCCGTAGCTCAGGTAAATTTTCAATTGGCTATAAACAAAATATTTCTTTCACCGTTCCCCAGTAAAAAATAGCCTAAAGGATTTAAGTCAGGTGAACGGGCTGGCCATTGGATTGTGCCAGCTCGTCCTATCCATCTACTCCGGTATTCCTAATCGAAATATTCTCTAACTGAACTAGCGTCACTATCTGTCTCGCTCACACATCGCAAATCGATTCTCTCCATCTCACTCAAATAGTATCTTAAAATTGCTGTCTCGAAGAGCCGAATAGAAACATCTTTAGTTAATAAGAAAATTTGATCAAATGGGTTTCTTCGCAAAATAAAAAATATTGTGCCACATTTAAAAAATAATGTAGCAAGTGTTATACCATTTTAGATTCCTTATTAAATGCGCCAACTTTTAAAGTTACTTGCCAAACTCTCGTAGTACATTTTTTTTTCAGGACAGTCCGTTAAATTTGGGCGTATGATTCATTTTAAATATGCGGTTTGGTAAACAATGTCATTTTCTTCCGAAGTATAGCAAGGTGGCTCTAAATGTTGGATAACAGTTTGCAGAGGCATTATTCAGGATTACATAACAAAAAGAATAATTTAAAAAAGTAGAGATTTGCAGCAACAGTAGTGAAAAAACTGTCACAGGGTGTAGATTTTCTAGATTTTTTTTGAAATCCCTATATTTTTCTAAATACATAACTTATATTTTTTTAAATATTTTTCTGATAACCATTACGACTTGGGCTATTCCCCGTTTCCGGGTTATCGTCGACTGCTGGGACACCCTGTATATCACGTATATTAACGGTAAAGGAAAACATCGTGAAGTAACCTAAACACTTAAAAGTTCTTAGGAATTTCTTAGATGTGTAGTCCGCCAACCCGCACTGTGCCAGCGTAGTGGACTAAAACCTAAACCGTCTCAGTTATAGAAGAGGCCTCTGCCCAGCAGTGGGACGTATTTGGGCTGATGATGATGAATAGTTACCAGATATGTCCTACGTACATAATTGCATAAGTTTCACTGGGTTGCTCGAATGTACAGCGTGCTATCGAGAGGTTCTTAGTTTTCCGAGGTCACGCGTTGCATTGGAATCCTGAATCAGATCCGGAATCAAAACGAAGCCTGGTAGAGTACCCTGAAAAAGGGCAGTCACCTCACCTTATTTAACATGGGAATTAAAACTAGTGGTCAAAATTAGAGAGCAGAAATACTTATCTGCCCTTTTTAGGGGATATAGTCATGTTGTTTTTTTTTTTTGCGTGTACGTAAGAGATTGTAAAGCTAACCATGTGTCGTTGAGTGACATTCTATTACAAAAGCTTACTTACATGTTGTACCCAAGGATCTGGTATCCGATTTCAAGTGTCTGAAAGGGTGCCGTCAAGGCCTTTTTATTTCGGTTCGAGTTTATAAAATAAACTCTTTGGAATTATTTTCCAAAGAAATGGGCTAAGCACATCAATAGTCTTTATGTTCTTGATAAATGTAGGGCTGTCCTAATAATATTAAGTCATGAGGAAAAAAAAAATATAGTTTATTATTCATTTTTTACCTATATCTATTCCATCTGAGGGTTTTTTTTGCGTTCGCAGAGTGTTTAATATACATATTTTTTAGCTTCTCTCCACTACACTTTTTCTGACGTATGACTCCCACTACTACACTACTCTTAATAAAAATAATTAATATACCTACATTTGATGAAACAGGGACTAAAATTAAAATAAACTAAAAAAATCCCAATTTTATAAATGAAACACCAGAATAAAGGTTTTATTTATATAAAACTATTTAAAATCGCTGTACATAAAAGTGACACACTAAATTAAATTGTATTGGCTTCAAGGCTGACGAAACCTGGTACGTTGTTGAATAAACACGATCTCGGCGCAACCTAGCGCAATTTATCTATGTCACCCACACCGAACCCTGCTCGTAATAAGATTTTACAACTTTTCCCTTCGTCGCCTGACGACGCACACAATGTATCGCAAAATCGAACAATAGTGCTTCTATTGTTCGTCAGATTTATACCGCGATCTGCTTTTTACAGACAGAATAGTCTATATCAGTACTCAGATCATAAACTACTTTTATACAAAAAAAACTCGGTGATCACTTTTCCGATGTCAGGTGAGAAACCCTTTCAAAGTTTATTACTGTTACCTTGCTTACTTAGGTAAGTAAAATCAGATGATCATTGTGATGATGAGAGCAAGGCGGTCTAAGTAGTATTGGCATCTGTTGTATCTCTATATTATACTGTATCTATCCCACTACGACACTATAAGTCGTGATGGCCTCGAGGTTTAGGCACGCGGTCGAGAATCTCGACGGTCGCGGGTTCAAACTCCAGGCACACACCTCTGACCTTTCGAAGTTATGTGTGTATTCACAAAGAATTATCACGTACTTTAACGGTGAAGGAAAACATCGTGATGAAAACCTGCACACCTAAAAGTTCTTAGGAATTTCTTAGGTGTGTAGTCCGCCAACCCGCACTAGGCCAGTGTGGTGGACTAAGGCCTGAGCCCTTTCAGTTGTAAAGGGGCCCGTGCCCAACAGTGGAACGTATATGGGCTGATGATGATGATGATGATCCCACTATTGGCCACTGACTTCCAGTTTTTGTTTGGTCGCGTGGGGATAGATGGTTTCCTTCGTAGAAAACTCTAAGATAATCAAGTTTACCCACGTTGTTTTCCTTCAACAATAAAGTACCTGATAATTTATTATATTTTAACTAGTAATTAAACTAACAAAAATTGCCAATTTTGGTGACTCAACTGGGCTTGTTGTAACACTTATAAGATTACATACATACATACATAAACTCACGCCTGTATTCCCCGAAGGGGTAGGCAGAGGTGCATTTCCGCACCCACATTTCGCCAAGTATGTATCAGTCCCACGTAATAGGGGGCGAGCCTATTGCCGTTTTCGGGCACATTTCCAGACTCCGTGCTGTTACCGAGAATTTCCTAATGGAAAAACCCAATAACACTTTGCCCGACCCGGGAATCGAACCCAGGACCTCTAGATCGCACGGCACATACTTGTAACGCGAGACCACGAAGCAGTCTTATAAGATTACATACATACATAAACTCACGCCTGTATTCCCTTAAGGGGTAGGCAGAGGTGCATTTCTGCACCCACATTTCGCCAAGTATGTATCAGTCCCACGTAATAGGTGGCGAGCCTATTGCCGTTTTTCGGGCACATTTCCAGACTCCGTGCTGTTACCGAGAATTTCCTAATGGAAAAACCCAATAACACTTTGCCCGACCCGGGAATCGAACCCAGGACCTCTAGATCGCACGGCACATAGTTGTACCGCGAGACCACGAGGCAGTCAAGTTATAAGATTATGTCTACATAATATATTTTATATAAGATTGTTGGATGTACTTGTTTTAATTGCTTTAATATTCCTTAGGTCGACTAGAGTGAGTGAGAAAACCAAGCTCGGCCTCTTGAACGGACACATACATGGCGAGACCAGACAATCGAAATCCAGGAAAACCATTATAAGAATGTTGGGTAAGAAATTTATTATACCATATTATTAAAAATTTACATTTTCCATACAACCATCGGTATTAAATGTACGCGGTTTGTATGGAAAATGTAATTTTTTTTATTTTTTGTCAGAATTTTCTTTAACGCCAGGGGGTTTGTAATCACCTTAGCTATTACCTGCCTTCGTTTCCGATCACGGTCTGAATACACCCTGTATTTAAATAAATTATAAATACACCCAACAGTCACATACATAGTTCTGACCCCACACTAGGACTTGTATCCTGTGTCGTGGGTATCAGAAACTACGAGAGACTTTTCGGTCTTACAAACACCCAGACCCACACAAACATTTGTCTCGGAGCGGGGATCGAACCCGCGGCCTCTCGTTTCGCAAGCTGGATCTAGTCAACTGCGCCACGGGGCTATCAATTTCCAAACCTTTATACTATAAAGTTTATAGCAATACTAACGATGAAAAAACGATTTGTTAAAAATTACGTTTACATTAAATTTTATATAGCAGACATTAAAACACTAAACTATCGTCTGTCAGCTATTCACAGTACATGACTGTCATTTTAAAGACCATTAAAGTGTTCAGTACGCTTCAAAGTATTTCTAATATTTAAAAGGCGACCCGAAAACATCATTTTCTGTTAGCAATAATGTCAAAGTTCGCGCAAAGGTTTTCAATTGCCTACATTAGGGACATATATATAGCCTTATATTTACAAAAGTCGTTTAAAATAGATAAAAGTTAGAAGTAAAGGCAAGGTTGTTTTTGTTGTAGTCTACGTCTTCTTATAAAGTAATGGTTGTGGAAGTGGTGATATTATTTGTTTTTTTGCCTATCCTTGTTTTATAATAAATACACCCTACAGTCACATATGTACATAGTTCTGTCCCTGCATTAATTCGAATCTTATGTCGTTGGTATCAGAAATTACTACAGACTTTTTGGTCTCTCAAACACCCAGACAATAAACAAATATTTGTGGATCACACAAACATTTGTCACCCTCGGACACTCGTTTTGAAAGCCGGTTTCTAGCCAAGTGCGCCACGTGGCTGTCAAAGTCGTTATAACTTTAGTACATTGAAAATTTTCTGGTTATCATTTTCACATGAAAGGAAGCGCTTTTAGCTCTCCTTGCAGAACCTCTGGGGATATTGAAATGTCAACCTTCAATTCAATATCAGGGACTATCGTCTATTCACGTACATATTACGGTCGAGCTGAATCGCTAATCTTTGCAGCCATCACGAGCAATAAGAGAAGTAAGATACCTTTCTAAAAGAGCCAGAAATAACCTAATTTTGTTCCCTTAGTTCCATTATATAAGAGTTCGAAACAAAAATAATCATTAGTACCTTTAGCGTAAGCATTTTTCTTAATAATAAACAATGCTTAGAAAATTTCGTATTTAACGCTTTTAATTTAAATTTCGCATAAATTTTAAGCAATGTATGGCTTTACTAACTTACGTCAGGTCTCAGCCACTTGTAGACTTCACGCCGAGATTGTTTCGGTATTCAATTGAATGCGACTAACGTGACGAGGATCAAAATATTGCTGCATTACAAACTTTCATCATCATCAGCCCGAATACGCCCCACTGCTGGGCACGGGCCTCCTCTACAACTGAGTGGGTTTAGGCCTTAGTCCACCACGCTGGCCTAGTGCGGGTTACAAACTTTATAATGTCATAATTATGGTACTTTCCATATAAGAGCATCAAGCAGTCTACAACTATATATTGATAAATGAAATTGTCCATAAATTATTTATTCAATAATTACTCGCATGCTGCTGAAACAGAGTACAACAATAATTATTTTCAAGATGAACTGTTGTTTATGGACAATCAGTGAGATTTACCAGAAGCACAGATTTACACGCAGCGCGGATACTGCCTGCAATAGGATTACTATATCCAACCTTAATACTTCGTTAATTGACTAACATAGATACATAACCTCACGCCTGTATTCCCCGAAGGGATAGGCAAAGGTGCATTTCAACACCCACATTTCGCCAGGTATGTAGGTATCAGTCCCACGTAGTAGGGGGCGAGCCTATTGCCGTTTTTCGGGCACATTTCCAGAGTCCGTGCTGCTACTGAGAATTTCATAATGGAGAAACCCAATAACACTTTGCCTCACGCGACCTCTAGATCGCACGGCACATACTTGTGCCTCGAGACCACGAGGTAGATTGACTAACAACCAATAACTTATCCCAAGGAAATAAAAATAGTTGTACTATAAAAACACAGGCAGTCTGGTGTGGGCGCTCATATGCACCTCTGTCTACCCTTTCGGGGAATACAGGCGGGAGATAATATAATATTTTAAGGTAAATTTCAGCAATGGTATTTTTACTTTACACTTATTTCGTGTGAATTTCCGTCTGAATTACCGTCAGGAAATATCAGATTATTTATAATGTGTCGCTAACAATAGGGAAGGCTTTTAACGCGCTCGGAATATGAAAAAGCAGACATGTCATTAGAAATTCAGTGAAAAATATCGCGCGTGCTTACATGAAGATTATGTCGTGGCACAATTTCTGATTACTTCGTGCGTCGTCATCTTCCGAAATATTTGACTTGGCACGCGGAAATTCGGCGCTCATTTAATCTGCGCTTGTATTGTTATGTTTATACATGTTCTTTGCGCCGACGGAATGGAACACTTTACTTGTAAATGGTATTAATAAAATGAAGCACCTTTTAGGTTACAGAAATACCTCGATATCCCGGAAGGAAAACACTTTATTGTCATTTACACAGCACATTTACATATTCCGTGATGTGATCAAAAATTTTCTAAAATAAAAATCCAATGAAGCTGTGTCCGTCCCAAGAATAGATAATCATCAGCCCATATACGTCCCAATACTGGGCACTGGCCTCCTATACAATTTATTTATTTTTTATTTTATAGATTATATATGGAGGTAGATTACTTGGTTGGTTGACAAACCTTTTTTAAAACGAGCAAAGCAAGCCAAAATTTAGCTAAACATTAAACAATTTTATTATAGGCCCTCCATTACATTATAAAGAAAAATAAATAACAAAACCGCATCACAAAATACAAGTTAAATGTCCCGTGTATTGTTTGTTTAATGAAGTCCATTAACCATTTTAATTGCAAAAGTAGAGCTCTGTTGATTTGTGGAGTTGCACAATGTGCAAATAATTCTACCAACTGAATTGCTTATAGAGCAACCAGGGATTTAATATATAATTAGCATTTTTTTTTTCTTTTTTAGTCAATAACGTTAGATTATAATTTATTTAATTTCTTTTATTTTATTTAATTACACGACTGCCTCGTGGTCTCGCGGTACAAGTATGTGCCGTGCGATCTAGAGGTCCTGTGTTCGATTCCCGGGTCGGGCAAAGTATTTTTGGGTTTTTCCATTAGGAAATTCTCGGTAACAGCACGGAGTCTGGAAATGTGCCCGAAAAACGGCAATAGGCTCGCCCCCTATTACATGGGACTGATACATACTTGGCGAAATGTGGGTGCAGAAATGCACCTCTGCCTACCCCTTCGGGGAATACAGGCGTGAGTTTATGTATGTATGTTTTTTTTATAGTTGTTTATGCCCGCGTGTTGGACTAAGACCTAACCTCTCAGTTGTAGAGGAGGCCCGTGCTCAGCAGTCGGACGTATATGGGCTAATGATGATGATGATGTTGAACGTCAGGTTTAGATCGTATGGTGACGAAATGATCATAGTTGTTTCTTACTAATAAACACTCTACTTGTTGACACTTTACCAAGCCAGTATAAAAATGGTAATAGGCAAAGGTATACGTATTAAAAGCAAAAAAAAACTAATATTTAGTGATAAGCTCACGCTATTCCATCGTAAAAAGAATGTGAGTCCTTAAGAATCGTTTAAAAAATATTAAAAAGTGTAAAATTGACGATTCAAAAGAACTTGTAGAAGTCTATTTGAATAAAGATAATTTGACTTTGACTTTGACTTTAAGGGAAGGAAAAATATATTTCTAAGATAAAAGGGAAAAAAATCCTAGAAAATAAGGCGTAATTCAATATTCAGTAATAAAATACTTGCACTGAAGATTATTTTACTATTAAAAATTGAAAACTCAAAAATTTTAACATTTATTCCAGTCTCGATTAATTTATTTATTATTTTAATTAACCCCAGAAAATGGAAACGTTTAATAAAAAATAACTACTGCGTATTGATGAACGAATAGTCATAGAATTTGGGAAAAATAGTAATTGACCGATTTGTTAATAGTTTTATATGGCTAATTGTATTGAAGATAATAGCTTAAACACGCGTGGTAAGAATTTAGATAGAATTTATGTATGACACGGACATGATTGCTTGCCCATGTATCTATAACATTGTTAATACACTTCCTAATACTTTTATAGCAGTAAGAGACTGTGCCATCTCACACCTAGTGAAACATTATCTGCAGGCCAGGATCAATAGACATAAAATTTAAACAAATATCCGATTATGCGAAAAATTAGCGAATCTCTGTGGAATCCTGGAGTCTAGTCTTTAACCCAACGAAATATAAGAGGAATCAGAAAGAGCTGTTCACATCAGTTGTTACAATAATGTATATCAATCATTAATTACGTCATAGCTCCTTGACTGTGAAATAAAAAAAATCAGATACAACATAAATACTTACGATAGGTCTTAAATTGCGAACTGCTGAATCTGAATTCAGTAGTACGACAACAATATTGCTTCTGCCATATCATTATTTATACAATACTTTTAAGTAAAAAGGTGTTTGCGAAATTCACATTCCATTTGAGTGTTCGAGACGCGTAAAACGAATAAAACTGCAACTAGTGATAGCGCGTGACACGGGTGGGAATTGAGGTCATTACCCCCTTACCTTTGTCCCGATGGAAACTATTGGGTAAATTTATATTTATCGCCAAAGCTTTTGTGGATTACGTGAATTTTTAGATTGCTTTACTGATATGTGGAAACATGAGGTTTTAAAGACTTATAACTAAAATATTTCGATAATTATAACCTATGTTTTCCTTCACCGTTAAAGTACTGTAGCTGATGGTAAGCACAGTGGAGTCCAAAAAAATAATACCGACCAGCGAGAAACGATATGGTCACCCGCTGGTGGACACAATTATACCGGCCCGCACAAAAGCTTCTTCATGCTTCGCTTAAAGGATCCAATTAATTCTTTGTGAATACACACATAACTTCGAAAAGTCAGAGGTGTGTGTCTGGGTGTGTCCCTGTGCGTGATGAAACCTGCACACCTAAAAGTTCTTAGAAATTTCTTAGGTGTGTAGTCCGCCGACCCGCACTAGGCCAGCGTGGTGGACTAAGGCCTAAACTCAGTTGTAGAGGAGGCCCGTGCCTGGCAGCGGGGAGTAAATGGGCTGATTATGATAACCTATGGCATGATAATAGGTCATAATACATATATATCTTATAGCTGTCAGTCTTTTTCAGTTGAGAGGCTTTAAGTCTCAGTCCTCAACACTGATCGTGTATCCAGGCAATATTAATAATAAGACAAAAAGAGAACTTGTTCTTTAAACCATTATTCTTAGAGACCGCTCGGCAATGCCGGTACTAAGACCACAGAGACAGAAAAGAAGTGAAATGGAGCAAAGATTTTTAGCTATTGTAAACGGGAATCTAACTTGTCTCAGATCGATCACGATACTAATTAGAATAGATAAGGAAATCGCTAAAAAAATATTGTCCACATCCAGACAACAAGTGTTTGCCATTCCATAATCATCCCATGTGCTAGCATCCTTAAGCTTCAAAACGTTTAACATTATTTAGATTCGGTCGCGTTTTAATTACCACCCAGTTAGGAATGCAGTCACAACTAGAGAAGAACGGGCAAGAAACTCTACCTATTGTTGCTCTTTTCGAACCAGATTACAAATAATAATAATAAATAAATTATCATCATCGTTTCACCATCAGTTTTTATCACAACCTGCCAACGCTATTGCCGTTCGTATAAAATAAAAATATAACCGATAGCGCTATAGATTTTTCACTTTCACTTAAATATACAGAGCACAATTTTTCCACCGAGCAGGCAGTTGATTCAATTTGCATAGAATGCTACTACTACAAGACTATTCAGATTCTGATGGATACTGAAGTATACGGTTTCCTATGAAAAAACAAAGTTTATAAGTATTTTTAACTCCTCGTTTGGTATTTAAAAAATAAATACTTAAAAACTATCGATGACTGATTTTGACGTTGACGGTGGCCTATGGGCACATGGCATATTTGTGCGGTCTAAAATCGGACGGGCCAAGTCCACGAGGAAAATTTCAGCACAATGTTTAAGAACGAGAATTTTTTGGATTATTCCTCTCTGTCGTTATGACATTTACAATGTAAAATTTAAATAATGTAATTAAAAAAAGTCATTTATTGCTATTAAAAAAAAAATGACATGTCGTGTTGCTGAGGGAGTTTCTTGCCGTTTCTTCTCCACAGCGATAACACGTTTCGAAGCGGCAATAGTTTAAAAAATATTAAAAAGTGTAAAATTGACGATTCAAAAGAACTTGTAGAAGTCTATTTGAATAAAGATAATTTGACTTTGACTTTGACTTTGACTGTTGCTACACGTCTTTCTCTTTTGTCTGTTGATGATAATGATTATGATATATTATATGTGATTATTGTTCCAGCGGCCGTAGTTATCGCTTTCTTCGTCTGCTGGGCGCCGTTCCACGTGCAGCGGCTGTTTTTCGTGTATGGTTACCATCTGCCCCAGTTCCCCGTCATCAACGAGCACTTGTTCAACGTGGCTGGAGCCCTTTACTACGTCTCTGCCACCGTGAACCCCATACTCTACAACGTCATGAGCGGAAGGTAAGATTGGACTAGAGGTCTCATACATATTATTCTTGCTTTTTCCCCGAAGGCAGAGGTTTATTTCAACACCTACGTTTAGTCAGCATTGTTTCAAATTTCTCGATCTATTTGTTAATTTAATAGAAAAACTCAATAACACATATTCATCGGGAAATCGTATATGCGGTATTTCGATCGCTCGCAAAATTTTAAGACAAAAGATGAACAAGGTATTCATGTCGTCATATTTAATATTTATCAGTAGATAATAATTTCATAATTTCTTATTAATTCGTATTAAGATTGCATAGTATTCGATAGTAACTATCTGACTACTGTCATTTATACTTAAACCGTTATACCACTGTAGATGAGTTTTGGTATAAATAAACACACCCAACAGTCAATATACATAGTTCTAACTCCACACTAAGATACGAGTCTTGTATCGTGGGTATTAGAAACTACGCAACAACTTTCGGTCTCACAGACACCCAGACTTAGAATTTGTTTTAAACGTACATAACGCCTAAAAAGGACTTAGGTAACTATATAAAAGTAATATTGCGTCTGCATAAATATCGAAAGTTGTATTAAATGAGAAATATTCAACTCGTTTTTCCACTTAGAAGTTATGACGATAGATACTTCCTGCCGAGCGAGGCCCCAACTTTAGTATGAAATTGAAAACTAACTTCAAATTATGTGTTCCGGGAAGGTATTATACAAATTCGTTCCACGAACAACTCGACCCTGCCAGGTTCTAAAATATTAGAACCGCTATAAAAGCCATCGTAACAAGCCCGACATGCCGTAACTTTTTTGCAAATAAAATTACGCTGGCCGCGGGTTAGAATTCTAATTATGACGAACTTTTTCGAGTTATTTTAACAGTTGTGATAAGTTTCATGTCAGAGAATACGTGGAATAATGATTCTGTTACCTACATTAAAACTAGTTCAGTATAGACACACACGCCTATATAAACAAAAGGATATGTAATTTTAGAATTGGCTTAGGCCCATATTACTCCATCCGAGCCTTACTTCTCAAGTTCCAGTAAATAAGCAAAAGTCATTACACCTGACTAGTAAGTTTTCCCAAAGAAATAGCTCCATTTATACTTTTACCCAACCTTTAATCAAACCTGAGACCTTTCCAAGACGCGTTGCACACGTAGGCAATAATAAAAAAATACATTATTGAAAAACAAAGCTAAAAACAAATATCCAACTAATTAATCTAGTAAATATCTCTGTTAAAGTGCGTATCAGGTATCTTTAAAGCTATTTGAGACTTGGACAAGGGTTGCCGGTCGTTACCTTACAATTGCCGTGTCCTTGTAGACGAAAATTTTGTGCAGTTCGTCACACGGTAGAGGTGTCTTCGACTTATTTTTTTTATAATTTACCTGTAATTTTTCTTGAGTTGCGTTTTGTTAGTTAATTTTGTGTGTGCTCCAAGGTTCTACCCAAATTTGAATGCTCTTGAATCCCTTTTTACTGCTTAGTTTCGTCTCATACTAAACCCATGTGCAAAATTTCACGCTCATAGACCCACCCGTTAATCTATTTAATTTTGAATATACAGTATACAGATGTCATTCAATAGTATTCCTAATTATTATGTAACTTTCTGCTTCTAATAATATTGAGTTGTTATATTTTTTTTCATACTCTTAATATTAAGGACTTACAATCTAATGGTAAATGTAAAACAATATAATATATTTTTTGCACGTTTTTCTGACAATGGTACCCTGGTCAAGCAGACTCGCGCGAATCAGTCCCATATCACTAATGCGCAGCTATACCCCTCATAATATTATCGCCACGCAAGTTGTTTGATTATATTTCAAACACCTTACTTTTGTTGTTTTATTACACGTTTTTTATTGCACAGATCCAACAAAATGATGAACATAAATACACATATAAAAGCTCGCTAATTGGAGCGATCGATTTCATACTGGCACGGCTAGAAGACAAGAACATTCCGAATCCTTTACAAAAATACGAAACACACATAGCTGCTAGCACAAGCATATCAAACAACAAATGTTTCTAGGCCTATTTAGGTTTAACCAAAAAGTCTACTCAAGACACCAGACTGCTATCCAACAGGGCACGCACAATGTGACTTGAGTGTACTTCTTTATTTATTTAACTTTATAACACCCATGGTCGTATAAGACAAGTGTATCTTTTACTCCGTGTCGTACTTTACCTTTTTAATACAAAAAGGATGTAAAGAGTAGAATTACGTAATAAACTTATTCGTAACATCTTGGGATGCTAAGAAACGTGTTTACTTTAGTTCCTATTAAGTCGGTAAATGACGACATCAAATGTGAATTTTCTTGTTTTTTTTTTACAAAACCTTCATTTTTATTAATAGTTGTAGGTTGTTATTATCACGGCCGAAGCGCTGACAAATGAATAGAATTGGATTTAGGTATAAATAGGCCACTGGAGAAACACATAAAAAGCTTTTTAACACTTTTTTTTGACGATTTCGAGTCAGTCGGCTTATGGAGCATAGTTACCAAACCTTTGTCGTCGTGATGAAATTACAAAAATAAAAACTCCGCCTACCACCGCTATTTATGCTTCTATGGTATTGTATGTCTCTTCAGCTACGTTATATCCAAGTGTACAATAAAATATTAAATAAATATAAACTTTATACTCTACCTCCTTGCTTAAAACCTGCATACACGTGAACTATTTTAATTATGGCCGTTTGGTCTAAAGTAGCTTGTTAGTTGATAAATTTATTTTTTTAACGACAAAGCCTGAAGAACTTACAGCTTATTTTTTTTTATCCCTACGTAGCAATGTTGCACTGGCAAGCAATGGTAAATGCAGAATTGTCTAAATAGTTCTAACTAATGAAGTTTTTAAAATTGAACATATTCTGCATAAGTTAGTTCCCTCCTTATTAAAATTTAAAATTTGACTAACACTGTTCAACTATTCACACCGACTCAGATTTCATAACTTTCTTGCGAATTTTAGAAACAGCAATTTCGACTTTCGCGCGACCCAACCGAAGTTCAGAAGTTAAGAAACATTATTTATAGTGTAAACAGATGTCGAAGTTGGCGTTTATTTATAAATGAAACTCATTTCTTTCATTCTAACATAACCGAATTGAAGTTATTGCAAAACATATTGGGTGAAGTGTGATTCCACTTTTACAACAAACGTAATTGAATTTTGATAGGCTATCAATTTGGTCGTGATGGCCTCGAGGTTTAGGCACGCGGTCGAGAATCTCGACGGTCGTGTTCAAACCCCAGGCACACACCTCTGACTTTTCGATGTTATGTGTGTATTCACAAAGAATTATGACGTACCTACTTTGACGGTGAAGGAAAACATCGTGATGAAATCTAAAAGTTCATAGGAATTTGTTAGGTGTGTAGTCCGCCAATCCGCACTAGGCCAGCGTGGTGGACTAAGGCCTAAACCCTTTCAGTTGTAGAGAAGGCTCGTGCCCAGCAGTGGGACGAACATATATGGGCTGATGATGATGATGATCAATTTGGTTAGGTGCGATCGAGACTCCAGGACAAATATTTATTTCTAATATAAAATAACAAGAAAAGTCGTCTACTTTTCGATTCACAAAATGAAAAGTATAGGTATGTCTTATTGAGTGGTAGGCATCTTGGTGGGTGGCATTCAGGAACATGTGTAGAAGTACCTTTGTCTACCCCTTACAGAATACAGTCGTAAATATACGTATGTACTGATGTTTTCACGACGTTTTTTCCGATAAACGCGAAGCAATTACCATATTTATTGCCAGTCAGTGCCAGAGGAGAATCGTTCAAACCTAGTTAAGTAGTTGTCTAGCTATTACTGAATCGGCAAAGAATATTCGGACCGGAATTTTCGTACATCGTCAGATATCGCTATGTACGATGTCTGTAGTTTGTATTGTGTATGGCAGTTGTAGGGAATCATAAAGGCGCGGACTGTTCATTATCCATTTCACAATTGATTTCTCTCACACAATATTATTCTTGTATATATATTATTAACATACATACATAAACTCACGCCTGTATTCCCTGATGGGGTAGGCAGAAGTGCATTTCTGTACCCACATTTCTCCAGGTGTGTATCAGTCTCACGTAATAGGGGGCGAGCCTATTGCCGTTCTTCGGGCACGATTCCAGACTCCGTGCTGCTACTGAGAATTTCCTAACGGTAAAACCCGAAAACACATTCCCAGACCCGAGAATCAAACCCGGGACCTCTAGATCGCACGGCACGTACTAGTGCCGCGAGACTGGGAGGTAGTCGTGATAACGATTTTTTTTAAATGTGATGTTTATTACTAAAACTCAAGCAGCGAATATTATGTGTTTGTTATGCAAGCAAATTGCATACTGCACCCTACTACCTTACCTTCCTTAAATTACCTTCCTTACAGACAGCCCCGTGGCGCAGTTGGCTAGACACCAGCTTGCGAAACGAAAGGCCGCGGGTTCGATCCCCGCACCGAGACAAATGTTTGTGTGATCCACAAATATTTGTTTCGGGTCTGGGAGTTTGTGAGACCGAAAAGTCTCTTGTAGTTTCTGATACCCACGACACAAGACTTGTATCATAATGTGGGGTCAGAACTATGTATGTGATTGTTGGGTGTATTTATTTATTACAGACATAAGCTTAAAGCAGTAACTGCACTTACAGCAAAATGCCGCATCGTCATCACTTTCCTTGCACGTAAAAATATCACAGTCAAACGTCATTGGAATTTACAGATTACGAATAGCTCTTTTTTGTATAAAAATAACTCACGCCTGTATACCCCAAAGGGGTAGGCAGAGGTGCATTTCTGCACCCACATTTCGCCAGGTATGTATCAGTCCCACGTAATAGGGGGCGAGCCTATTGCCGTTTTTCGGGCACATTTCCAGACTCCGCGCTGTTACTGAGAATTTCCTAATGGAAAAACCCAACAATAACACTTTGCCCGACCCGGGAATCGAACCCAGGACCTCTGGATCCCACGGCACATACTTGTACCGCGAGACCACGAGGCAGTCATAAAAATATGTTTGATCAAAAATAATTCTAAGCTACGAGTGTCATAAAATTTCCAGACCTTCGAAACGTCCACAATAAAGTTTTTTCATTAATGTTGGTAGCGACCTGGAATATCCTTTGATTAACTACAGTTGCACTGTTTACATACATAGTTTATAACTATGAAGGTCGTTCATATACCATGCTCAAACAAAAAGTTTGTACAGCACACGTTTATAGTGGATGCAGAATATGCTGTTTTTTTAAACTGATATAATTGCAACCACTTCAACGAATCTTCTTTACAAATCTCCTTTATTCTCGCAAAAATAAACGTTTTATTCGACCTCCGTAAAACCTAGGTGACTAAAAATGTTCTACTATTTAAATAAATAACTAAAATATAAAAAAAAAACTTTATGATAATTAGACATTTATAATGTAAGTCTTGATGGAACACTAAGATACAGGTCTTTATTTAAAAATCAAAATATACTAGAGAATTTTCGGAACGACAACACCCAGAAAATAGATCATGCAAATATATATTTTTCTGTGCGGAGCTCGAGCCATGAGTTTGATTCAAGTAATATGAAAACATCAAAGAGAGACAGAATTAGATATTGCATGTTATTTAACAGACTTATACGAGATTTTGCAGCTTCACACGCATACCTTAACTAATATTATATATTATTATCATCAGCCCAAATACGTCCCACTACTGGGCACGGGCCTCCTCTACAACTGAGAGGGTTTAGGCCTTAGTCCACCACGCTGGGGCCTAGTGCGGGTTGGCGGACTACACACCTAAGAAATTCCTAAGAACTTTTTAGGTGTGCAGGTTTTATCACGATGTTTTCCTTCACCGTTAAAGCAAGTGATAATTCATTGTGAATACACACATAACTTCGAAAAGTCAGAGTTATGTGCCTGGGGTTTGAACCTGCGACCGCCGAAATTCTCGACCGTGCGCCTAAACCTCGAGGCCATCACTGCTTACCTTACTTTGCATACCTTCATTACAGATATACTATTGGACGCCTCTAACATCGTGGGGAGAATAACAAGCGAATTTATAGCGAACGCGATATGAAAATTAATGCATCCAATAATCGTGAATGTGCTCTGAAATCTCGCCCCGAATGTCTCTCTCAGCATTAGAACTTCAACAGTAAAGTTTTATACGCCGGCGACGTAAAGTTTTGAATTTTATGACGGCTGGTCAACTGGGAATAAGATTCCTTAACATGTCACCTCAGATAAGCGAAACGTAGCAATCAGTTTTTCATAGTTAGTTATCAAGTAAGTCAAGTATAGTTAGTTCATCGCAACTCGAATGTTTTGAACATCTCTTGTATTATTTAATATTGGCGCGGCAAATATCACATTGAGTTCCTTAATAACAATTGCAGTGTTGATTGATCATGAATTGAATTGATCATAAATAAGGTATAGATACCTTACGAGACGAGGTTGACGTGAAACGAATAGAATATATTATTCTGATTTAGATTATGTCACACATTTTTAAATGACACGCACATTTGCTTCAATTAAAAATAAAGATTATCTAAAAGGACAATGCAGTTTGCTTTTTTACAATACTCGTACTTGTATCTAAGTGTGCGGTCAGAACTAGCAACTGTTTCTTCAAAGGAACAGAAAGTCTTTAATTCCAATAGCCACATTTCGCCAATTATGTACTTTTTTTAATTTTACATAAATTAGGCGATAAGCTGTGAGCTATATACCGTACACATTTTCAAACTACATGCAATAAGAACTTCCTGACAGAAACCGACACTGGCAAAGGGAAGAAATACATAGCCTCTCGAATGCACTTGTCAATAAAAATCAAAGCATCAACAAAACAATCCGCAGGCTTTCGGAACCTATGCTAATGCTCAGTGGCGGAACTTCCATAGAAGCCCAAAAGCGTGAAACGTTAATTGTGTAATTAAATGTACAGTTTATATTTGCTTACTAGCTGACCCGGCGAACTTCGTTCCGCCTAACAGTCGATTCTTTATTTATTTTTTATTATGATACCTACTTAATTTCATTTTTTTTCTAAAATAAAAGAATTTATCTAAAATAAACGTAGCCTAAGTTACTCCTTATTACATCAGCTATCTGCCAGTGAAAGTCCCGTCGAAATTGGTCTACCCGTTTCAGGGATTAGCCGGAACAAACAAACAGACAGACGACAAAAATTGTAAAAAACGTTATTTTGGTATATGTACCGTGTATACATACATATGCATTTATTAAAAAACGGTTATTTCAATATTACAAACAGACACTCCAATTTTATTTATTTGTATAGATTGTGGGGTCTTTATTTAACAAACTTATTTTGTTAAATTAAGATTTAAAGCTTAAAAATTATTATTCGGAATTTTGAAAGGCAAACTGGGCTTTTGGGCTTCCATGGAAGTACCGCCACTGCTAATACTTTTATTTAATAATCACCGATATACAATTGAAATAGATGTACGTCGATATAATGAAACTCAAAATATCATAAAAATTAGTGTCAATCTCAGATGTGAAATACTGGGGCAGACCTCGAGAACACTCCATCTTGCAAAATGACATGCAATAACACTTCAAAAGCGGAACTTTCCAAGTCCGGTGTTTCACCGAGGCTTTCAATTTACTGGACGCCTCGGTGGCCACTCGAGGTCTGTAAAGCTAAACATCCATTAGGTCGGCCCAAAAAAGTGTAAAAGAAGTTAATACAGCAGTTTTTTAGACAAATATTATATTTTATATGTTTTTTAGTTACTTTTTCTTCAATTTTTAACAGTCATGGCAAAGTTTTCTCACTTGACGGTATATATGTAGTTTGGTATCTATACAAATACAAATAAATCAAATTGGAGTGTCTGTTTGTAATATTGAAATAACCGCTTTTTACACGGTACATACACCAAAATAAGGTTTTTTTTCAATTTTTGTCTGTCTGTCTGTTTGTTCCGGCTTATCTCTGAAACGGGTGGCCAATTTTAACGGGACTTTCACTGGCAGATAGCTAATGTAATAAGGAGTAACTTAGGCTACGCTTTATCTTAGAAAAAATCTTTGATTTTAGAAAAAAAATGAAATGAAGTAGGTATCATAATAAAAAAAACTAAAACATTAAAAAATCGACTATTAGGCGGAACGAAGTTCGCCGGGTCAGCTAGTAGATTATTGAGATGCATAATAAAAAAAAACATGACGCGGGTATATAAAAATGCTTGTGACAAGAAAAGCATAGAACAAGTGTTATAATTTTATTATTAAATTAATAAATAAAATAACGTTTCTCACAAAGCAGAAATTGTGATTTCCAGATAGGGCTTAGTTGCGACACCATAATGAAACAGCGTTCTTTAAAGTCTTTTTTTTTAAATAGAACTGTTCTGGCGTCCAGCCTTACCGATCAAATGGGTGCTTACTTTAAGTTTAACTACTGGGAATTTCTAACTCCGTTACGAGGCCGTAGGCCACGATGATATTAAATTACAAGCCCCGTTGACCTAAGGAAATATACTTATGTAACTTTCAAGCCGTGCACTCACTGTTACAAAAGAACCACTAGTTCCAACGAAGCCACCAACTTGGTGGCACTACCATTTCGTCACTAGACAGGGTTTTTTGCTGTGCCATCTAACTGTGGAGCACTATTCGACAGTCTCTTTAGACGGCACCGCATTTACCATTAGGTGTGGCGTTACCACTTTTTGATGCTAGTATGTATATAAAAAGATAATAAAACACAATGGGTGGCACTCCGGGAGTGCCGGCAAAAGAGAAAACTTCAACATTAACGTTGTGCATTTTTGAATGTTTTGGACTGGTTAGGGAATAATTTCGCACGAAATGCTTAATTTATCAGTAAAAAAAGTGCTAAATAAATCCTCCCAGTTGTAGAGGAGGCCCGTGCTCAGCAGTGGGACGTTTCTGGGCTGATGATGATGATGAAAAAAGAACTATCATTTAGGTACGTGGTAAAATACAATATTTATTGCGCTATCGTATACAAAAATGACAATTTATATTACATAACGCGTCTTACGCATTTTCGATCAGGGTCACGTGATCTGACGCGAGTTCAACATTTTTACCCATCTCAAAATTGCACAGCGCCGCTAAAGAAGTTTTCACTTCAAAAACTCAAAATAAATATTACCAACAAAGTTTTCCTCTAAACGTGAATCCAATCCTCGCACACTGTAACAAGCTTAACAATAAATATAACAGCTAACTTCGCGTCGCAAATTCTATCAAATATCTTTCAGACCAATATTGACCCTATCACATTCGAACATAAGACGAGACATAAGCTCCAAATTCTTATAATCCGATCAAATGTTTCTTTGCAAGTTTAACGTCAAGAGGTGAACAAGTATTAGACGTCTTTAACTAGTTACGAAACAGTCGCCACAAAGCCATATTGGATACAAGTGTTTGAAAACTTCTGTTGTGTATTGAGTTTTGATGCCCTTTTTTATAATAAAAATGAACACAATAACTTATCAGCCATTTCTGTATCATAAATAACTCACGTTAATTAAAAAAATGTTAACACTTTATACAATAAATGTAAATGAGTTAATGCCTAAGGCATTCCCTGCTAGTCGAAACTAACACTTAGTCGGGACGTTGCATTAAAAACAATGCAGACTTCGATCCTGTGGTCTCTCATTTCTCAGACAGAATTTAATAATACTATATACTGTTCCTCGTGGTCTCGCGGCACAGGTATTTGCCGTGCGATCTAAAGGTCCTGGGTTCGATTCCCGGGTCGAGCAACGTGTTTTTGGGATTTTCCATTAGGAAATTCTTAGTTCTGCTCTCTCACTTATCAATGCTCTCAGCAGCACGGAGTCTCGAAATGTGCCCGAAAATCGACAATACGCTCGCCCCCTATTACGTGGGACTGATACATACCTTCCGAAATGTGGGTGCTGAAATGCACCTCTACCTACCCCTTTAGGGAATACAGGCGTGAGGTTATGTATGTATTTATGTATATGCTGTTAATTACCGAAAAAATTAAACTGTCTTTAAAACTCATTTTAAGGACACTGAATAAAATCTTAAAGAAGCATTGAAGTAGGTAGTAAGCGTAGATCGAATCAGACAAAGCTCTGAACACTTTTCGCGGAAATAGATTCTTCAACGTCGCAATGGAAATGGAAAATGGGCTTACTGTAGACTTATAGAATCGTGTACCATCGCTACAAACTATTTTTATTTTATGTGTAGAAATGTTGGAAAAAATGTGGTAATAAGAAGTTCGATAGTTCAGTTAGTTAGCTTCAAGAGATAATTGAGAACTACAAATATTAGTTTCGATTTTGGTTGATAATGAATCCAAAGTTTCTTGTTATTTCTGTTTCTCGCGATGCAAGACTTGTCTTTAGGACCGTGCTCGTGGCTTCAAATAATCAAATATCATTATACTCGTATGTTCATATTCTACGGTTAACATCATATCCTAACGAGAAATCGGAGTTAATAATCTCTCCTAATATTAAACCCGTTGACAAAATGAAACATTTCTTTATGAAAAATTAATTACGCACGCTGCGTAAACAGTGCGGGCCCTGTGTCCTTTGAAGATAACCAACATTCTGTAAACAAGGATACGAGTGAATTAATCTCCGACCAATACCTTACCTAACATCAAATGAAATTACATATAAGTTACATGCCTTTATGACTTCTTGGTTGGGCCCGCGGTTTAAATGAGCGACGTCCGATTGAGAAATCTAATGTTCGATTCCCGGTACGGATAAATTTTTTACTGGTTTGTTCATTAGTATTACCGACCCTTTTGGATATACTGGTGTAAGATACCTACAAGTATTGTTTATCCGAGAGTCTTTTTAGTTCTGCATCATAAAGATATAGCGTATTTATCAATAGTTAAAAAATGTAATATCTCTTTTTCTATCGTTATTATATAAGGGTACTGGGGCTAGCATAATCAATTGATCGTAAGCCCCTAAAATAATATTAAAGAGGAAAAAAGGTATAGCGTCTGATGGAGAAGTCCTAGATGTAAACTTATTGATTTTTTCCGCTAGAAGGGTTACAGTAGGTAGCTGCACCGAATTTGAAAATATGTCCAGAAAAAATCTAGAGAAACATGGGCGACTCAGAAATTAAGCCGAGGTCCTCACGATTGCGGTCTGGTAGCGCAAAGCCGTTAAAAAGTAGATAAATTTAGTCTGCCGAAAGATCTACGAATCACCCGATGTCACACTGATAATGACAGAAAAAAGTAAAACAATTTTGCCCTTATCGAAAGATGTACGACTTACCACCAGTCCAGTCCACCAATCCAATCCAATACGTCACTGCTGGACATAGGCCTCTACCAATGACTTCCACAGGGACTTGTTAGAAGCAGCCTGCATCCAGCGACGTCCCGCGACCTTTAAACACACTGTTGTCACCACCAGTCACGCTATTGGGAATTTTAATTTCCTGATTGTCACATGGATATATTTTATTAAAGAAAAATATTTCCCACCGTCACACTCTTGAGTCGCGGGCAAAACTTTAATATATTGAGTTATCAGAACTTCCATATAAATTAAAAATGTAATACGCTTCGACTGCTGCGGATCTTTCTTTCTAGATCGAAGTCTTAAGTTTCGCAAACTTGCGGGTAACTGTTACTTGGTAATAAGATGCAACAAAAAAATATATACCACGATAAAAATCACCATTTCATATTAATGCACTTAATGTTATCTGTGTATGCAATTTAATATTTTACAAAATTCACTTAGATGGGTTTGGGTATATCGACTCGAAGCTAATATGAGAATTTTAATTAAATTAAAAGTATCAAATTCGCTGGCAATTTCGTTGATTGAAATAGGCATTAGAGAACAATTATAAAGATCCATTTTAATAATATTATTATGAGATATCGTTTTCGTTTTATAAAATAAATTTAAATAAATTTAAATAAATTTACCCAGGGTCTCGTCTGCATGGAAATTTATCTAATTGATTGAAGCAATTTAGGCATGAAATCATAACAAACAATCTTATTTGTTTGAAACATTTGGTTGTAATTATAGTTTTTTTCTTTATTTACGATATTGTGTCTATTATAACAAAATATGGCTATCTATCGCTACTTGACACTCTAAGTAAACCGACAACATCGTACTTACCATCAGGTGCGGCGATGATCACTGTATCACTTCAAAAAAAAATACCATCATCATCAGCCCATATACGTCCCACTGCTGTGCACGGGCCTCCTCTACCATTGAGAGGGTTTAGGCCTTAGTGTACCACGCTGGCCTAGTGCGGGTTGGCGGACTACACACCTAAGAAATTCCTAAGAACTTTTAGGTGTGCAGGTTTCATCACGATGTTTTCCTTCACCGTTAAAGTAAGTGATAATTCATTGTAAATACACACATAACTTCGAAAAGCTAGAGGTGTGTGCTTTGTCAAAGGTTTGAACTCGCGACCGCCGAGAATCTCGACCGCGCGCCTAAACCTCCACGCCATCACTACTTAAAAAAAATATATATTCAATAAAATTTAAAAAATATACTACCGCCCATTTATGAATCCACTAAAAGTTAATCCCATAAAAAACAAGACTTGTAAAAATACCGAGTCTTGCAACTCAGTTCTTCTGCCGTAAAAAGTTGTGAGATCCATATGATACCAAGTCGATGAATTTATTCAGACCCCGTTTAAGGGAACTTCCGTCTTAAGTTATTATGCACTTAGCTTACCAGACACCATCTTATAGTGACCATATCATAGCAATCGCATAAAAACACAATGTATCTCACTTTTAGTGCGATTGCCAAGTCAAAAATGTAATTGCTCTAAATTTGTTTCCTCTGTATTTTTAGTAACTTCTTTTTCTTCTTCTTCCTTTCTTCACTGGTGAGAATTGTGACCACGTAGAATCAGTTTTCACTGGATGCGGTCATAGGCGGAGTGAACCGCACGGTGCATGCTGCCACCCACCGCAACCCTCACTGCGTCAGACCATCTTGTAGGCGCCTTTCTACGAGCACGCCTCCCGTCCCTCCCAAGAAACATGGACAAAATTTCCTTTCTAAATGGTGCTTCGGAGATCGTATGATGTGCCTAAAGAAATGTAGGGCTCTTTGATGACAGACAGCAGAGAGTCGTTTGTCGATATTGAATTTATTTAGTGTTTTTATCCACAATGGTTCTTATTGAAATGAAAATTGAAAAAATGTGTGCAAGCTTATGCTTCTCTACTATTTTAATGAGTTTAGGTACGGATACACATTAGATCCTGAACTTGTTAATTATATTTTTATTTAAATACATAACGAGAAGAAAGTTGCTGACAAAGGCTAGTTACTGGTAAATCTTAATCATAACACAGCATTGACAAAACTGAGGGATTTCCTAAAAACATTTTTTCCGCAAACACAGTAATAACACAATCCCTGACGGTGGTACCACTCATTAATAATTCATGAAGCGTTGTAATAAAATGCCAAGAACAGTAGCAGTTGTATATGACAATTTATCAAATGTATGTCATACACACCCAGAGTATGACGTATGTATTTTTGTACAAAAAAAATGAAACGGACACAAACATGCATGCAGTTACGTGTGTGTCAAAGGGATAGGTGTACTTATATTGTTATACAACAACGATAAGCCAGTTATTTTAGCGTCTAATTTCTTACTTCCGTTAACATTAACAGTCTCCGTGGTGTCATTGAGAGTTTACTAAGGGTAAAAGCTACGAACTTTTCTCAAACTTCCTATTAAGCCCTCTTAGCTGTAGAGTCCTATGCCCAGAAGTGGGACGAACACTGCCCCCGACCTGGGGAACCAACTCATCGCACTTCGTACAATTTTGCCTAGAACTAAGGAAACAGTATTTAATACAATACCAGGCAATTAAATATTACAATATATTAACAATCATTATACAGAGTCGATCCCCCTTTAATATTTCATTTTACTCAAACAATTTATCATTTCAAAGAAGGCTCGGGGTCGTCTATCAAAGTAGCTAGTGATTATTCAAATACAAAATTTACAATTCTACTAATGAATTTCACTTTGTTACGATTAAAAATTATAATTTCACGTTGATTATGATTTTGTTCGAAATGCTCCCTTCCGTATTAACAGTTTTTTTTTAACTGGAATATTTATTTGTTTATTTAGTTAATGACGACAGCATACAAAGATACTTATTATTTTCTTAATTATTTACTCTGTAAGTCAGTAAATGACGTTTAAACTAGATATAATATATCAAAAATAATATAACGAGAAAGTAGTTAACAAGTAATAAGAAATTCTCAATAAAAGAACGTAACAATCCAGTTAAGAAGGACCAAAGTTAATATGTATGAATGTACCTGAGGGAATGCAAAGTTGGATTATATTCGCGAAGTCCCTTACGAAGCAAAATTAATTTATCCCCGAAAAGCCTTCCCGTTGTTATTTAATTTCCTCGGGACTCCGTTATTGACTATGTCGCAAATACTCGCTGTAATCCAACATATTTGGCATTATTACAATATTAATTGTAAGGAAATGGAAAGAACGAAGAAAAACGTCATACAAAAGTTCCTCTGCTTTAGGACTACTCGCTGGTTTGGTGGTTGACTGCATTCCGAACAATGATGATGATCAGTGATGATATAAGTGATGTATTTAACATTTTATAAACTCAATAAACATTGCTTCATTCATTTTCATTCATCATAATCATCATCAGCCCATATAGGTACATACGTCCCACTGCTGGGCACGGGCCTCCTCTACAACTGAGATGGTTTAGGCCTTAGTCCACCACGCTGGCCTAGTGCGGGTCGACGGACTACACACCTAAGAAATTCCTAAGAACTTTTTAGGTGTGCAGGTTTTATCACGATGTTTTCCTTCACCGTTAAAGCAAGTGATAATTCATTGTGAATACACACATAACTTCGAAAAGTCAGAGGTGTGTGCCTGGGGTTTGAACCGGCGACCGCCGAAATTCTCGACCGCGCGCCTAAACCTCGAGGTCATCACTGCTCTATTCATTTTCATTGCATATCATTAACTATCGACGCTCATATTTACGCGAGTCATATTTACCGAAATTCGACTAGCCGCGTGGCGCGTAAATGTTCTTATATTATTGTCATTCTGGTGTGAATTCGCAACAATTAAATTGATATATTGAACATTGATTGATTGATGATTTCAATCAAGTGATAAGTAGTGAGCAAACATAAAATTGAAGACTGTTTTAACTTTTACATACATACATAAACTCACGCCTGTATTCCCCGAGGGGGTAGGCAGAGGTGCATTTTTGCACCCACATTTCGCCAGGTATGTATCAGTCCCACGTAATAGGGGGCGAGCCTATTGCCGTTTTTCGGGCACAGTTCCAGACTCCGTGCTGTTACTGAGAATTTCCTAATGGAAAAACCAAATAACACTTTGCTCGACCCGGGAATCGAACCCAGGACCTCTAGATCGCACGGCACATACTTGTACCGCGAGACCACGAGGCAGTCTTAACTTTTTTTCAGTTTTAACTTTTATACTTACCTACTATAACGTATGAAAATACTTACGGATATTTAAGAAATGAGAGTAACCTTTGCGCGGTCTGTCGAAACCGTCGAGTCTTGGCGGGTCCAGTTTCCAATGCCAGACACACACCTGCAACTTTTTTTATGTTATTTGACGTGTTCTTAATGTAATATCACGGTCCTAAACATCATCATCATCATCTTCATCATCATCAGCCCATATACGTCCCACTGTTGGGCACGGGCCTCCTCTACAAAGACCTAAACAGAGAGGGAAAGAATATTTTTTAGTTTTGATAAGACAGCGTGGTGTTGATCTACAACAAGCTAATTTTTACAGCATCCCTTTATTTAATTTCATTCTCATCATTATAAAAGAGCGGCCATAAGTAAAAATAATGTACAACGGCACCAAATTCATGTCGCCATATTTTATTTCTATTTCATTCTTGTGTCATAAAGCGAAAAATAGCTAAAGCTAAGCTAATGAATATGAGTGATAGAAGTCATAAAATATCCTTTAAAAATATTTGTATTTTATTAGGTTAAGAAGGTTCCTAAGTGAAAGCGACGCACTTAAGCTCAAAGTAAATGTAATAAAACGTAAATCATACTATGAAGTAAAAACTAATGAATATGAGTGATAGAAGTCATAAAATATTCTTTAAAAAATATTTGTATTTTATTAGGCTAAGAAGAAGTGAAAGCGACGTACTCAAGCTCAAAGTAAATGTAATAAAACATAAATCAGATTATGAAGTAAAAGTCTAGAGAATTTGGAGTGATAAGCCTATTTAAATATTTATTACTAAATATAATATTTCAAAGATATAGCTCATTACGTTTTTATTTGCAAATCACATCGAATATAATTTAATCCCTCTCCCTCGCCCTCTCGGATAATTTATTTAAATACAAATCCAGTTAACATAACATACAAATGTAGTTATCATGTAAAGGTTTTGGAATTCAAAAACACTCAAACTCATAACAAATACTCTTAAATCACACTAAGATAAGTTTCCGCGGGGGCTATAGTATTTCAATGAACTATCACGAGTTTTAATTATGAAGGGAAATACCAACACTCGCAAGCAATTTTATAAATATGTACAGCCAACCAACCGACTAAGTCGTAACACCTTTCAACAACAGAGCCTGTGTTCAGCAGTTATTTCATGATATACGCATTCACTTCTGTATTCCAAGAGGTGCATTTTTGCATCCACGTTTCAATTGTTTTTAGTCCTACGTAATAGGGGGCATTTCTTAGGTGTGAAGACCCGCACTAGGCCAGCGTGGTGGACTAAGGCCTAAACCCTCTCAGTTGTAGAGGAGGCCCGTGCCTAGCAGTGGGACGTATATGGGCTGGTGATGATGATGAATAGGGACGAGCTAATTGTGATTCTCTTTTGTCAGGTACCGTGTTGCATTCCGAGAGACCCTACTGTGTCAGCGAGTGGGCCGCGAGAGGAACATAAACGACACAATATGCCGCGAAGCGACCCCCATCAGCTCCACCAACAGCCGCACCCGCGAAACCAGAGTGTCCTTCATCAGCAAAGTAGATTACATTAAGGATCCAACACCGATTTGCATCGACGAAGGCGACACCAATAAGGCTGGACTCAAAGCATTTCCGATAACTTAAATTGTAGTGTGTAGTGTCTTTAATTAATGTAGTGAGATGTAAATATAAAAAAAAAACTTTGTGTAGTTTCTAAATATGATTCTCGTAGAGGCTCTTGTTACCTTTATTAACTTAACGAAAGACGATGAATATTTCTTATACATTTAACGTAAGTACATACATACATAACATAATCTCACGCCTGTATTCCCCGAAAGGGTAGGCAGAGGTGCATTACTACACCCACATTTCGCCACTTATGTATCAGTCCCACGTAATATGGGGCGAGCCTATTGCCGCTTTCCGGGCACATTTCCTGACTCCGGGCTGCTACTGAGACTTTCCTAATGGAAAAACCTAATATCACTTTGCCCGACCCGGGAATGGAACCCAGGACCTCTAGATCGCACGGCACATACTGGTACCGCGAGACCACGAGGCAGTTTAACGTAAGTCAATAACTTAAATGTAGATTCATGAGAACTGTTGATAAATTTTGCACTATTGAAAATTTGTAGGGGATGATATGTAATAGAAATAGAAGCGTAGTCTTCCGAGAAATAATTTCGTCAGTAAGTACTTGGAACGTAGGTATTCACACTGTATTATCAATTTTACAAACGTATACATGCATAAGAATCATGGTTACTCAGTTATTATTTTATTTTGGGTGATTCTGGAAAATCCTGCAGAAAATATGGTTTTTAAATTTGGATTTGTGTGTTTATGCATGTGAAATGTGTCAATGAATAGATCCACAACACTGATAAAACTTTCTTTGACAACTTTAATATAACACGACTTGCCTGTCGTATATACCTACTTATTGTGCGGAGCGGTTGCGACAAAGAATCTGGTATTTTCTGGAAAAACACGTTTCGCCAAAATGCGTACGATGCCTACCGAGAGATTTGAGTTCTTGCCTTACGTTCAAGTAAGGCAATAAGCATTTGTTTCCATATAATAAACTACCTTACTACTTTTAGTCATAATAATTATGCAAACGCCCTTAAAAGGATTCCTGAGTTTTCTAAAGGAAGAACACTGATTCTCGCAGTGCTGTGCTATTTTCTAAGTAAAACTGCATAAATTTCCAAGAGCCGTAATCAGTCTTGATTGGTTAATACTCAAAATACACACATACATACATACATAACCTCACGCCTGTATTCCCCGAACGGGTAGGCAGAGGTGCATTTCTGCACCCACATTTCGCTAGGTATGTATCAGTCCCACGTAATAGGGACGAGCCTATTGCCGTTTCTCGGGCACAATTCCAGACTCCGTGCTGCTACTGAGAATTTTTTAATGACAAAACTTAATAACACTGCCCGACCAGTGAATCGAACCCAGGCCCTCTAGATCGCACGCGAGATCACGAGGTAGTATTCTCAAAATACAATTTAGTCATAACTACATCTTAAGTTTAATATAGCTGTTAGTTATGTAATTGCTCAGTCTAGTTAGTTCACCGTTTATCATAGTGAAAGTACGGGGTCAGTTATTTCAGAACGGGCGTATTTAACTTCGCCATGTGTTTGCTGAAACCGGCAACAAAGGAGTGTTTCACGCGCACCGGAGTGGAAATATACTTAAGGCACTCAAGGGTTAGTTTAGGGTTGAACTAATCTATTTTCTGTAAGTACTAGTCATAATGTAAATATTGTTGATAAGTAGTGAAAAAAGTATTCTTTTTTTAATTCAAGTAGTGTCTTCAAGGATCTTTTTGAATCGTCAAATTAATGGTATTACCGAGCTTCTTCAGAAACATGAAATGCCATCTTTATTTAATTTTACTTCATACACAAAACTGTTCATATATACTTGACAGCCCCGTGGCGCAGTTGGCTAGCCACCAGCTTGCGAAACGAAAGGCCGCGGGTTCGATCCCCGCACCGAGACAAATATTTGTGTGATCCACAAATATTTGTTTCTGGTCTGGGTGTTTGTGAGACCGAATAGTCTCTCGTAGTGTCTGGTACCCACGAGACAAGACTCTTATCTTAATGTGGGGTCAGAACTATGTATGTGACTATTGGGTGTATTTATGTATAATGTATATAGGCGGACTTAATGTCTGAGGCATTCTGTAAGTCTACCCTAGGGTGATGAAGAGATCAAGCAAGGTTGATGTAAAAGAGAAATTATAGAATATATCAAGTACGAGTATTTTTATTGTAGTATAATTCTTAGTTGTAAAAAATATTACAAATATATATTGGATATTTATCTTTTTCATATACTGGTGATTGTCGAATTGTATTTACCGATAAAACAGCCTATTATTCTGTACTCATAGAGATTCCATTTTTTTTATTTGAATTTAATTTAGGCGCGACCTCGCCTGCTTAGTCTTAAGGATTCAACAAAGTGACCACACGGCCTAGTCCAAATACAATACCAAGTACAAAACGCTTATGGTTATAGAAAATAGGGAACACATTAATTGACAAACAAATCCACTACTTTTTGGTACGATATATTTTTTTATTTTATTATTTATTTTAGAAATTTTGTTGTGATAGATTACATTCATATTTAATAATTAAATTGCATAAAATGTTAAGAAAAATAGTCAGTAAATTAATATTGATATTTCTTAGGGAACAGATAGGTACCAAAGAAATACACAAAACGATTTTTAATACTTAGGATTCTAGCCCATTTCCTCACTCTCCATAATATTTAGAACCCATTATCAAAAACAAATAAGACATTAAAACATAACCGTTACGACTGTTCACAGAAAAAGCGGCAAGACAATAACACCACAGATATAACATAAAATGAAATCACCCGTACCCATATAACGCTTTATAACGTTAAAAATAATCTCTTTAAAAAGCAAAAAAATGTATGAATCAACAACGTGTCGATTATAAATAATACATACATAAACTCACGCCTGTAATCCCCGAAAGGGTAGGCAGAGGTGCATTTCTGCACCCACATTTCACTAGGTAGGTATGTATCAGTCCCGCGTAATAGGGGGCGAGCCTATTGCCGTTTTTCGGGCACATTTCCAGACTCCGTGCTGTTATTGAGATTTTTTTAATGACAAAACTTAATAACACTGCCTGACCAGTGAATCGAACCCAGGCCTTCTAGATCGCACGGTACATACTTGTGCCGCGAGACCACGAATAATAATAGTACATTTGTTGAATAAGGTGCGTTGTACAGAAAAAATATTTAACGAATAGAATTTATTCATAAAAAACATAAATCAAACGTTACTGTAGCAGTGACTATGTAAATAGGTAACTATTTAGGGATGAAATTTGTTAAAACATTTCTTCTGAATCAAATTTAAAACTTATGTTTGTTTTTAATCGTCCCCCGAGCTGCAAACGTAACACTCCAACCTTTCCTCAATTATGATCAACGCACATATTTTGCTATATCTACAAAAATTTAACAATCTATTGGCCGAATACTGCAACGCTACTTAATCTGAGGGCGACTTATATTTAAGTGGCTGTTATAATTTAAGCGGTATATACTTAAAAAATTTCATGTAAAAGAACTTTTTGTGGTAATGTTGCCATTTATAGAAATGTAAGTGGGCATTAGTTAATCACAGTGTTAAAACCGATAAATGATGTTTCAGTATACCGCTTAAATTATAACAGCCACTTAAATATAAGTCGCCCTCAGATTAAGTAGCGTTTCAGTATTCGGCCATATATAATATACATTGCGATTCGGTCCATCCAAACAACTGTTATTACATGTTCTATCACATTCATATAAAGATATGTAAAAAGACAGTGAACGAAAACTAAGACAGATAATTTATCAGCGACCTTGAGTTAGTAAACAACAGGCATACAATTCCATGCAACAAAAAAAAGTTCAATTTGTTCCCTTGTATAGGTGTTATGATTACAAACACATTGACAATTGAAAAAATCTTGAAAAAAAAAATACATTTTATTTAGCCACCATAAATTTCCTGTTTCAGTTTTCGATCAGTCTGTTTACATGTGTATAAAATCCTAAGGAATTTTATGTTTAGTTTTTGTAATGTTATACAGGCTGTAGGTAGACCGTGACAGGAAACTAAGAAAGATAATGGTAATCGTGAGTACAATTTTTGTTAATTCATTTTTTTGGATTTTTTAACGTCAATGTGTTTATATCATCATCATCAGCCCAAATACGTCCCACTGCTGGCCTCCTCTACAACTGAGAGGGTTCAGGCCTTAGTCCGCCACGCTGGCCTAGTGCGGGTTGGCGGACTACACACCTAAGAAATTCCTAAGAACTTTTAGGTGTGCAGGTTTTATCACGATGTTTTCCTTCACTGTTAAAGTACGTGATAATTCATTGTGAATACACACATAACTTCGAAAAGTCAGAGGTGTGTGCCTGGGGTTTGAACCCGCGACCGTCGAGATTCTCGACCGCGTGCCAAAACCTCGAGGCCATCACGACTTGTTTATATTATACCCCGTAACTATTACCTGTCTAATTGTAAGTTGTCTAAGATCAGGATCTGTTTGCACCTGTATATAAGTTCTAATAATAAAAATAAATGTATACAAGTTTAATTTAAAATAACCACACGTCTGACGTACATACGTTCATCCAATTTTAATGGCTTTATCAGTATTTTACAGACATAGTTCTTCGACAATATTCAGATTGTTTACCTACATTTTACCGTCTGTCCGGCGCTTGAAAATTCGAAGGTTAATAAAATTTCCTCAGAGTACCTACGAGTGGAAGCGGAGACTGCTCTCAATTTGTTTCCTTGTGCCCGTAAACAGGTCTGATTTCTTTAAAATCAGCACCGTTTTAGAAACTGAATATAAATATCTCATGGTTTTGGTGTATTTCTTATTTATATATTGAGTGCACCAACAACATCATATTATTTCACTTAGTGGTACATTAAACATTGTTTTAAATGACATTGAATTGAGATAAAACGAATAAAAAAAATATTTAAACTTCATTTGAATTTATTTACAAACTAGCTGTGCCCGCGACTTCGTCCGCGCGGAAAATTAATTTTTTATAAGAAAATTTATAAACTAAAAGTAGCCTAAGTTACTCTTACTAAGTCTTCTCTTACTTACTAAGACAGACAGACAAAAATTGTAAAAAACGCTATTTTGGTATATGGACCGTGTATACATCCATATGCGGTTATTTCAATATTACAAACAGACACTCCAATTTTATTTATTTGTATAGATTAACTGGGAGCAATACGACAGGATAATCGTCGGATCTTCATCAGGTGTGATTCTTAATTAAATAAAATTGGATGGAAATTTATAGCTAAATCTTACACTCTGTTATTTCTTTTAAACCTTGGAAGTTAATGAGGCCCCGGAATCGTGTAAAATATTTCCTCCCCCGCTGAGTAATTCATATTGAAAATATTCATAAATATGTACGCGACTAAACTGGTAAATTACTGTATGAATATTGTAATGGTTTGTCAGATTAGTACCTAACTTACTTCTGCCTAAAGTTGCGTTAACAGCTGTATATATCAATTTTGTTGAAAACAATTTCATAAAATAAATAAATACACCCAACAGTCACATACATAGTTCTGACCCCACACTAGGATACAAGTCCTGTGTCGTGGGTATCAGAAACTACGAGAGACTTTTCGGTCTCACAAACACCCAGACCCGAAACAAATATTTGTGGATCTCACAAACATTTGTCTCGGTGCGGGGATCGAACCCGCAGTCTCTCGTTTCGCAAGCTGGTGTCTAGCCAACTGCGCCACGGGGCTGTCTTTAGAACTTTATTGTACACATAAGATAAAAACTATGGAGTATAATAGACTTAATTTGTACAAAAGGTGGTCTTATCGCACAATGCGATCTCTTACAGACAACCAAGGATGGTGAGAAATTAAATGGAAGTCGTAAGTGTACAAGATTAAATTAAAAATAATAATAATATGATTGATTTAGTTTTGTCTACCTGGAACAAATTTTCAAATAGCAAAACGTTTAACTCCGGATATTTAGCGTACTTAATAAACAAAAAAACTTAGAATATAATTTAATTACATATTTAATAAAAAAAATTGGAACCAATGTGTTATTTGGTACATTGTTTCTGGTTAAAGAGTCCTCGAAACCGACGTGCATGCATGAAGAGGATAATGTCAGTGGAGGAAGCGAAAGTGGTGTGTTTACACCGTGGCATTTGGCGCTCTATAGTCTCTGCCTACCCTAACGGAAGACAGGCGTGAGTTTATGTATGTATGTGTATGTTTCTAGTTAGATATAACATTTTTGTTGGTTTTGGTGGATAAAAACTCCTATCGATATAATCGTTAACAGAGGAATCGCAACAATCGAATTAATCACGAGTTCCTATTCGCCACAACAAGTATATAGGCCACACGTAATGTGTGCACACGCGACCCGTACATCACACGCACAAGTTAATTAAGTCACAGCAAACACTAAGTTTGTTAGAACCGTTTGTTCGAGCTCATTCCGTTGCAGGAACGATTCCTCAGACAATTCTGGACTTCCTGTGAAGTGTGTGCTTCTTGGAAACGAGTGTGTGTTGCCAAGAGACTAACTTAGGTTGTTAGAGCCGTCTTAATAAACTGCTAACTGGCAAGAATAAAGTCATGGTATGCAATCACTCGCACTAGGCAAGCGTAGTGGACTAAGGCCTAAACTCTCTCAGTTGCAGAGGAGGCGCATGCCCAGCAGTGGGACGTATATGGGCTGATGATGATGATGATGATGATAATGATACAATCACTCAAACGTATATCTCATATCGCATTGGTAGAGATGCATTTCTGTATCCACATTTAATCAGTCGTGTTTTAAGTTCCACGTCATAGGAGGCGAGCCTATTGTTGCTTTTTGGGCACTGCTGCAGATTATGATCTACGGTTGGGAACTTCCTAATGAAAAAATTGAATAACTAATAATTTTAAAAATAAAACGACAAATTCATCAGTTATAAACCCATCACCAAATTTTTTCCATTCTTTTAAAACTTCAATCAAATAAATATTAAAAATATTAAATTAAAAATATGCGAGTATTTGAAACTCAACCACATTTCTAGTACGAATAACAGAACATCAATCGGACACGTTTTATATCGCTTCAGTGACTTGGACATAATAGCCTTTATAAGAATATGCTCAAAGATTTATGTTACTCGTGAAATTGAACTAACTATGTATGTAACTATGTATGTATGTAGTTCGTGTTTAGTTTATTCGTATTAAAATTGTACGTCACATATATTATTTTATATATAAGTAGATATTATTATTACGTACCCGCCCGCTCTGTTCTTCTTATACTTTCCAGTCCATCCTACGGTTGTCTGGAAGAAATCGCATTCAGCGATAAGACCGCCATTTGTTCCACTCTTTTTCTTACTTATTTTATTCTTAATTCATGTTTCTGTATGTGTTGTGGTGTACAATAAAGTGTGATAAATAAATAAATAAAATAACTTTTACCTTATATCACTTTATATTCCACTCCTTTTATTGGAAATAAATAAAGTACAAAAGAAGCGATACATCGATCTGGTTATAGGAAAGAATAAATCAAAGTTTCCAAAAGTTTCTGAGTTACAAAGATGTTTTGATGAAATCAATCGGTTCTTTTTTGCTGGAAAATATTATTTACTCCTTATTGACAAAGCAAAAGTTTATAACTTAATCGAAAGGGAATCGACCTTTCATGAATGTTTTATATTTAGATTTGTAGCGTTTGACCTGTTCTTTGTGATTAAATCGAAAAGGATACGAAAAATGCGAAATCAATTTATTTATTAAGTCATTATTGCACATATATAACAAAATTAATACAAGATTAAAAATCACAAGTTATAGATACTTTTACCAAAAAATAAATTTAAGTTTTTAAACCATTTAGTTACAGTTTTTGAATTAACAAACGGAATACAGTGCTGTTGGGCGAGGTCAGCGGCCTCCATATTGAAACTAGGCGGCATTTCGGCGGCAGTCTGAAAATATCAACTAGCTAGACAGAATTTTGTTGTTGATATAGCAATACGTAAGGGACGCGCTGGACAGAATCCGGTGGAAGCAGATCATCCGCCCAGATGTCACCCTAATGCTGACCACGATCCTCAGATATGAGGGACCGACCAGTGAGAGAGATAGCAATACGTCGCTCTTTCAGCGAATAAAGTGAAGATTATATCGCAAAAGCGTCGCTGTTCTGCTATGCTCCAATAATTTATGTAGTACCTACCCAATGTCGTTTTCCAGTGATCCATTTCTCTATACTGAAAATCATATAAAATGATCGACTTGTTATTCAATTAAAGCGTAATAAACAGAGTATCTTTCGCATTTATTCATATAATATCTACATATTTATTTTGAGTTCTATTTTATTCCAATAAAATTGTCCTTTATTCATAAAAATTAAACATAATAAAGGCGCTACTAAAATCTTTTGCCACCGAGATGTAGTTTCATTTTCCTTAACGTCATACATAACTCACCAGAATAAGACAAATATGAGATGTTTTGTCTTCTTGTTTCAAAGATTATAAATAAGGTATGTATTCTTTTCAGTAAGGTATACTGATTAAGATTTACAGTGACAAATAATATTAAAACTGTAAGAATCTATACATTTATCAGTGCTGCTACTGAGAATTTTCTAACTCCTATTTCCTTTTTAAAAACTTTGGCTGGGTATCTAACTCAGGAGCTCTACGCTACACGCCACATAGTACACCACAGGACCTACTTGGCAGCTATTAAACAACCATAGCACGGTAAATACTAAGAGAATGCTACTACCTACTATTAAAAAAATATACTAAATCAATGACTATTATATACCCATTCATGATTTCCTCTTCGGAATAAACTTTCATCATCATCATCATCATCAGCCCAAATACGTCCCACTGCTGGGCACGGGAATCCTCTACAATTGAGAGGGTTTAGGCCTTAGTCCACCACGCTGGCCTAGTGCGGGTTGGCGGACTACACACCTAAGAAATTCCTAAGAACTTTTACGTGCTTTAATGCATTCGTTTCCCGTAAGGAATCCATTTTCGTGGCGAGAGCCGTCTTACGCCTTCGGTAGATTTAACAAACGCGCTTTAAGATGGCTTATGATAATGAGGCATAAGCAAACAGTAACATTTAAAATTACGATATCCTTATCGCCCCTTCTTTGGCTTCAAGCCATTGGCGTAAAAAATTGTAGGTTTGCGAATGTAGGCTTTTTTGGCACGACAAAGCGACTTGACCGGGTGTAATCACCGTAGCACAAACTCAATGTATCTCACTTTTAGTGCGATTGCCAAGTCAAAACTATTTTATTTGAAACATAAAAGATTTTTAATATTGATATGATCACTATAAGATAGTGTCTGGTAAGCTAAGTTCATAATAACTTAAGACAGAAGTTCCCTTACACGGGGACTGAATAAATTCATCGACTTGGTATCATATGAATCTCACAACTTTTTACGGCAGAAGAACTGAGTTGCGAGACTTAAGTTTTTTTTACAAGTTTTGTTTTTTATGGGTTATCATTAACTTTATAGTATTTATCAGTCCAGCGCTGTAATCCTAACATAAAACCGCATTCAAAGATTTTTCATGAACTGAATGATTTATTTTATTTTTGATGTACCCGATAAATACAACGCTGTCCAAGAGCATCAAGTGACGACAGACTTCCATCTCTGGTTACTCATGACGACCTGCTGAGATAATTCTTCACGTTATGGTTCAATGAGCCAGGGATAACAGGAACGGAGTAAAAATGTGAATGTCAAAATATTCCAGAGTTTCATGATACGGCAAAGAAATTAAATTGCTAAACTTTTCTTTATTTCTAGCCGGATGATGGTGACCACGAAGCTGTGCGAAGACACTTCGGTACTTCTGTTATGGAAGGAACAATGTTGTAAAGGTCAAAACACTTTTCAGAGCATTCGCCATGATACATTTATGTTAGAACACACTAATAAAAATGTTCCTATTAGCGTGTTCTATCGTAATATCCTCGCGTGCCTCGCTAAATATCCGTGTAAGGCCCTTTGCAGTATGAATTAGTGGCTTATCCAAAACCTTAACCCATTCCATCCCACTGTCCAATTTTTAGGACACTATATTAAACTCTTTTTTTAAGTTGTTAGGGCTCTTATTTTTATTGTTTCTGATGAAATTCGTAATTTCACAATATTTTTCGAATATTTTTTTTATTCTCATTGTAAAAAAAAATGTTAATGTGATTTTAATGTTATTTTTCTTTAATTAATGTATTTTTAAAAAAAAAACATTTTTTCTCATAAAATTTTTTCTTAATGTACTAAGAACTTAATTTATAAATTTCATCAAAAAAACTCCAACGTTTTCGATGCTTGGGGCGCAATGGGTTAGGGCTAGCGCGTATAATGGAAATGAGAGAACGATATTGAACTATTAGTTAGCATTATAACAATGGAAACTGCTCACAATACCGGCAAATGAGCTCCAAACTTCCAGTTAAATACTGTAATAATTAACCACAGTGGTATTTGAACTATATTGTTAATATAGTACTTGTACTAATGATGAATCAATAGCTTTAAGAGCATAACAAAGGAGAAACGAGCGGTTTCGCTAACTACATCATTAACAAGGTTTATCTGTGGATACATATATGAATATGTGTGTGTGTGTGTGTGTGTGCGACTGTTGGGTGTGTTTATTTATGTAGAGATATAAATCCACGATCATCACCAGCCCATATACGTCCCACTGCTGGGCACGGGCCTCCTCTACAACTGAGAGGAGTTAGGCCTTAGTCCAAGCTGGCCTAATGCTGGTTGGTGGACTACACACTTAAGAAATTCGTAAGAACTTTTAAATGTGCAGGTTTCATCACGATGTTTTCCTTCACCGTTAAAGTCGACCAGCTGTATTACTAGTTCCATGCGACAGGAGCAAGCCTACTGCCGTTTACATTACCCTGTCTGATCATAAAATGAAACCTCTAAAAAACGGCAACATAAGCATGACAATTTTATCTTTCCTAGCATACAATACAGTATTTTTATATAGGTAAATGCGATAGTCATTTGTGCATTATGATTTCACGTTTGAAGCTCTGAATAGAGTTTAATGTGCTTTAAAGACAGAGGACCTTAGAGAGGTAATAGGTTTTATTTCGTCCCAAAAAATGTTGCTTAAATAGAAACTAAAATTCATAGCCAAAACCAACAAATGATCAGGCAAAAATAAATAATTTATAAATTATTGTAACTATTTAAATAGTAAATGAAGTTAAATTAATATTTAGACTTGGTATGATTCAGTATATTTGTAACTCGTATTGCTTAAAATGACAAAAAATACAATAAAGAGTACTTTTTTGTTATTGTAAGCAACACGAGTTCAGCACGGGAAGTAAATAACATACATTGAAAAAGTAGTTCATAAGTTGGGACATGTTTACCTACACCTTGTGAAGAGAGCTTTTAATTATTAAATTAATAATTGTTTCTCTTCCGGCGTGCAATTAAAATTCCCCAACTTGGCAAACAACTTTTGTCATTATTTTCAGCCTCCTCATAAATTTTATATTAATTGGAGTCGACTTGTGAAATTAAATAATCATAAGGAATCCTCTGTTTATAAAAGCGTAAGTGTGTTTGATACGCTTTCCCACCTAAAGCTACTTTGAAACTTTGTTGATAATGTTAAAAATAAATTGATAATTATCAAAAACTATGAGTGTGTGTATGTGCGTCACAAACAGCCATAGAAATCTAAGCTGTTTAAAAATTGCGAATTATGTGACTATGAAATCTACATTACAATCAAGTCCACCCGCTCTAAAAATCCTTCGTAGATAAAAATCAGGGAGGCGTCCAATTTAGACGGTATAAAACAGTCTAGAGCGTTTTCTCGACGAAATATTTTCTTTGAACGAAATTGGGTGAATGTATTTTATTATTGCGTCCTAATCACGAAATCAGTGTGACTTTTATAACGTCTATAGTTATTTTTTATTTTGAAGTTGTTTTACTAAAGGAAACTTTTTACGTGATTATTTATTCAAATGTTAACGCGAGCGAAACTAGTAATACATAAATAAATAAATAAATACACCCAACAGTCACATACATAATTCTGATCCCACACTAAGATACAAGTCTTGTGTCGTGGGTATCAGAAAATACGAGAGACTTTTCGGTCTCACATACACCCAGACCCGAAACAAATATTTGTGGATCACACAAACATTTGTCTCGGTGCGGGGATCGAACCCGCGGCCTCTCGTTTCGCAAGCTGGTGTCTAGCCATCTGCGCCACGGGGTTGTCATAAAAATCAATTTTATGTAATTTGTGAAGCTTAATCATTTATATTTTTTATATTCTTAACAGTTATCTGTCAGATTTGTATATTTTTTCATATTGAAAGGAGTTGCTACTTAACTCGCGAAGGGGGTACTCGTTGAAAAGTGATCGTAATTGTCCGCGCGTAATATGCTTGAATTTGTGATGTGTTGTAATTTTTTTAGTGTCGTTTCTGAGTGTTAAGTTAAAGCTGTTTTGTACTGGTCCTAGGAGAACGCAACGAATGGAATGCTAACCTAGAAGCTGCGAGCTCAGGTGAGTGAGCTTATAGTATCGTTAACTATCCCATTTGGAAATCATTATACATGCCAATTTTTTTACCTACTTATTCCTATGATTGCGCTTTTGATAATACATTTTGTTTTCATCAATAAAAATCGCTGAAATGTAGCAAATCAACGACAAAATCGAAATTGAACAAAAATTGAGTTCTTTATTTTATTTATATTAACTATTTATGGTATTCCACTACAGTAAAATTAGAATAGGTAAGATACAATAGAAATACAATGGGCGGCATGGTTGATGGTGTTTAAGTGAGAAAGTAAAACAATTATCATATTCTAAGTTATAATACTAGTTATTATATTATGATCTAGGTAATGGCAGTGACACACAAAGACAAGTGCGACGCGACAAATATAGAGTTTCAACTAGTAGTTCAGTCATTTTAAACTTCAATCTGCGGAATAATTCCTAGTGAGCTGAATTTTTGTATACACCTTTATGACGGTGTTATAATGAAGATGTAAAAAATCGACATTGATATCGTGCCGGCTAAAAAAGTTATAGAGGTCAATGGATTCCGAAAATCAGTTTTTCACAAATATCTCGCGATCTATTGCTCGTACACGTTGCCTTAACATCGTAATAAAGGTGTATATGTCACCGTAAAATTGTAAACACCGTTAGATTATAGTCTATCTAGCAAGATTGTAAACTGTCGAAAGATTGTGAACTGCTTACAATGTAACGTGTAATTATTCGAAGGCTGTCCCTGATTGGTAGGTCTTACAGTAGACCATTCTATATCCATAGAGTTAGGGTACGTTAGGTTAGTATTCAACCAATCAGCGCGCGAGGTGCTTTGTTAAGAATGCGCTCCGGTCATATTCCAAGTAACAAGTTTAAGCATCTGATGGGTAAAATCAGCTCTCCTAACTGTACATTTTGTGGAGTCGAAGATGACTTGTACCATGTATTGATGGAGTGTGACCGAAATGCATGTGAGAGACAACAAGTATTGCGTGGGGGATTTGGACTTGGAATTTGCAACAGTATCTTGGCCTCTCCCTTTTCCGGAGAGGCTAGGAGACTTTGCAAACTCTATTTAAAAAACATGGTAGATTAAGTATAAGTATTAGTTAAAAATATCTATAGTTTTATACAATTAAAAATGTTCCTTTATTATATTCATAAATAGTTAGAATTATTGTTGTACTTATATATATCCCTAGTTTAATTAGTAAATATTAAGTAGTGGTAAGTATTAACATGTATATGTATTTGGTGTGTACGGGAGTGACATAATCATATTTTGGTTAAACTCCCAATAAAAAAATAAAGAGAAAAAAAAAAAAAAAAAAAAAACAATCAGCGCGCGAGGTGCGTTTATATCCATTACGGTTCACAATCTTTCGATAGTTTACAATCTCGCTAGATAGATTATAATCTAACGGTATTTAAAATTTTACGGTGACATACAAAAATTCAACTCACTAGTAAATATAACGTAAAATGACGGGACTATAGGCAATAACTGCGATAATTTTTATTTTTCTTACATGGCACGGTGATAACACTGTTCTTGTTTGTAAGCACGGTGCAGTTTAGACAGAGCATTGCGTGGCGAGAGACTTCCATGTATCATCATTCGACGCTGTAAAATAATATCCGATAAAGAGTAACACTCGCTCCCTGTTAAGTGTTACTTAAAAACATCCTGTTGCTGGTATAGATTGTTTGGAAAAACACTGTCTTTCTCTTCTAGAATGCCCACGTTTTTGTATGTACACTACCGACAAAAAGTTTGGAAGCGCCTATAATTTTTGTAAAAACAAATAGCAAATTGATAATAATAAATTTTATCGATGTTGTAATAAAATATAATATTATTTTAGTAATAAGAATATGGTTTTGTTTCATAGTTTAATTGTTGTTTTAATTAAGTACCTAATCATTCTGAATTAAATAATACTATATCTTATATTATTTCTAAAGTAATTGAGAGTATTAAAAGTGCTTCCAAACTTTTTGTCGGTAGTGTATGTATGCAAATCAACCTCAGTACAAAACGATTCGTAAGGCTTCATCGCTTCTGAGCTTCGCAGAGGGCTAATCAAGCGAGCACACTAGGGAAACTAAATACACGTGTACCATTTGATTGATTATTTCTACAACAAGTCACTAGTGTATTATATGTGGCCTCGATCAATTACACGGAGCATTAAAATATTACGACTACATTTGTACAATACTATGAGTAATGTATATTGGCTTTCTCATTGGTCCCGTGGCATGCGATCGAGTGGTCCAGAGTTTAAGCTCAGGTCGGACAGTGGTATAAATTTTTTTAGTAGGAAATTTTGAGAAGTAGCATGGACTGTACTTGGGAAATAGCAATACATTTTTCCTCCGTTTATGTCATACAAAAAAAAATATACAAAAAAAAGTAGGGATGGCCTCGAGGTTTAGGCACGGTGGTCGAGAATAGCGGCGGCCACGGGTTCAAACCCCAGGCACACACCTCTGTCTTTTCGAAGTTATGTGTGTATTCACAATGAATTATTGTTTACATTAGCAGTGAAGGAAAACATCGTGATGAAACCTGCACACCTAAAAATTCTTAAGAATTTCTTAGGTTCGAAGTCCGCCAACCCGCACTAAGCCGGCGTGGTGGACTAAGGCCTAAATCCTCTCAATTGTAGAAGAGGCCCGTGCCCAGCAGTTCAATTCTAGATAATACTTTATGAATATTCATGAGATAATGCAATAGACAAAGAATATAATATTTTAAAGGACCTTGAATAAAATCATTTTGCTTTTGCGTTTCAACTACAATAATTCAGTAGCCTCAGGGCTCAGGGCGACGCTATCAAGATAATGCTATAAAGGGAATGCATTAAAATCTTTTCAAAATGAACGAATTTGCTCGAGGCAGGGTCAATAATGGAATCTGATCCCTTTGTATATACTCCAGTATGTAAAGAATTTTAATTGGATAATTCTCAATTTTTGTTTTTGAGTTAGCTAAAATATTTTCAAACGGCGCGGCGGCGGGAGACATTTTGCCTACGGACACTAACCTGTATGAAATAAAATTAATAAATTTAAAAAAACATCACAAAATATACTAAATACACAAAATTTTATTGATCTTGATACCCCCAAATATATATATTTGTGTTTTTTTTACACCAGTCACATACATAGTTCTGATCCCATACTAAGACACAAGTCTTGTGTCGTGGGTATCAGAAACTACGAGAGACTTTTCGGACATACACCCAGACCCGAAACAAATATTTGTGGATCACACAAACATTTGTCTCGGTGCGGGGACCGAACCCGCAGCCTCCCGCTTCGCAAGCTGGTGTCCAGCCAACTGCGTCACGGGGCTGTCAATTTGTATATTTAGATGTCTTTTTTCTTATTTTATAATACTATGGCCACCCATTTTGTTTTTTTTAGTACTATTTTCTGGGTTGTCTAGAAGAGATCGCTACTAGCGATAAGACCGCCCTTTGTGGCACACTTAGAATTAATTTTAGTATTATTTTATGTTATTTCTGTTTTTGTGGTGTCCAATAAAGAATATCTATTAAATAAATAAATTTAGAAGTATACATAGATTTCGTGTTATTTTCTATTATAATAAATTAAGATTTATCAAATAATTTATTTTTTAGTTTCTCTAACCGAGCCTTAATCACAGGGACAATTATAAGTATTTTATGGGATGTTTTTGAACTTCACTGCTAAGTGCACACGATTACTTATTGGCAAAATGTCTATAAACACATTATCGATACAAATAGTTTATTAACCTCAATTGCAGTGGAGGCCGTGCCAAGTAATGTATGGTTTGTTGAAAACAATTCATAACTCAATATTAGAAAATGACAAACCTTCACTTAGCCAAATCCAACACGCTTCAAGTGTATTTTTGTAAATTAAACAAAATTCACCGTTGTAGTCCGCCAACCCGCACTAGGCCAGCGTGGTGGACTAAGGCCTAAACCCTCACGGTTGTAGAGGAGGCCCGTGCCCAGCAGTGGGACGTATATGGGCTGATGATGATGATGATGAAACAAAATTATCTGTAACACGTACGTACATATGTAGGTACTTAACCAAATAATCTTGAGCTATTCGACAACTCGAAAGTTTTCAGACAATGTACATTGTACACCGTAACAGTAACAACGCGAAATTTTTACTGAAATGAACGTACTTACGAAGTTAACAATTGAAATTCGAGAACGAGTTTAGCCCATCCTCGAGTTAGATTTTTTATAAGCTCTAATATACTATTTTTTTATATCTTTATTTATTTTGGAGTTTTTATCCATCCAGGATATGTCAACCCATCATCATCATCATCAACAGCAGCCTTTCTTACTTCCACTGCTGGACATAGGTATCTCCTATTGCACTCAATCTTCGGCCCTCCTACACTTACTACATATTACTAGAAGTAGTGATGGCCTCGATATTTAGCCACACGGTTGAGTCAAACTCGGCGGTCGCGGGGTTCAAACCTCAGACAGAAACCTCTGACTTTTCGACGTTACGTGTATATTCTTGCCTGGATAAAAAGGCAAGTAATAAATTCTGAGAAAATTGTACATACGATAGCAGATCGTTCTCTCTCCTGGCATTTCAGACAGTTATTGATTCGCCACACTTTGCACCGTTCATATATTGGTTTACGCAGGGGTATCTGCACAATTTCCCTCTCGCACATTCTTGGAAGAATGGAAGACGTGTCTGCGTCCCACTATGTAATCTTCTATACTATATTTTGTAGAAACTGTTATATTTTCGTCATCTTTTTTATAATTTAATGTAGGATATATTTTTATATAATGGAAGTGGGCTGGCCACTTAGCACGTATGCAAGATGATAGATGGGCTAAAATAGTGACTCTTTGGACGGGACCTAACAATAAAAGGAAAAGAGGAAGACCGAAAGAAAGATGGTTAGATGAAATTATTAATAAAGCTGGAAATAAATGGACAAATAAAGCAAAAGATCGAGACACGTGGAGAAGAATGGAGGAGGCCTTTACTCGTGGAGAGGTCCTTAATAATAATCTTATTGATTAAAAAATGTAAAAAAATAATATAAAAATATGTATAAAAATGAATTCATAGCTTAAATTTAAAATATATAACAGTTCATGATTAAATACTACTTAAATATTGTATAAGAATTTTTTTTGTTTTGTTGCTTAAATAAATTGTAGAATGTAACTATTATTAAGGAATAAATAAAGGTTTAAATAAATAAATAAATATTTTTCCTGATACACGTTAAAATGGAATAAAGGCTTTATTTTGCTCCAATATATTCTATACCGGGAAAATCCGCATTAAACCGAAAAAACGAACAACCATATCTTTTACGATGCCAAATAGTGGAATAGTAGCGACAACTTGGTAGCCTCAAATATGTGCCATGCGATTTTGAGGCCTCATATATTCCTTTCCTGAGTCTGTTACTAAGCATTTACTGACTGCGCTCACCTTGGCTATGAGACCAACTAAGCATTACAACAATTACCTACCTACTCCATGGTTGGTACTGCATAATATTATAAGCCATCTATATTCTATATACGCGTGAATGAATCGAATAACTATTCGAATAATATGCCACATATTCTGAATAGGATTTCAATTTGAATACTTGATGAGTTTTCGTGAAATGCCTTTCTAGACAGAAATGCTGTGATTAAATATATTTGGCGAATATTACATATTCTACATCGCTGCATTTGCGGACTTAGAAACTCACTTTTAATTTAAAAATATTTGTATTCTCTACAAATATGTTTTTCTTGCTTTCACATACAAGATAAAACATATTATATATATAACGGAGAGTCTTGGGCGTTATTGATTTTAAATCAAACAGTCAAACTTTTGGAGGTAGTTACAAATTTAATCGGAAACAATCGTAATACAGAGCTCCGTTCGGTCCGGCGTTCCGAGCGAGAATGACCTCATCATCGATCGGGCGGTTGTTTTTATACCCTACGTTGGGTGCACAGTGGGGTTGCGACGACTCTTCGACACGGCCGTCCTGATGACCACACGTCCTCGTGTGGAGTGCCTGGAATGAAAGAAAATTCTCGAGCAGTACTCATTCTAGTCGTTCGGCCATTCCTGGCTCAAGTGGGTGGGAATAAAAGGTACTCTGATCAAAATCATTACAGGTTTTAATGAAAATCGTAACAAACTCCTTCTCTCAAAGCTGACATGTTGAACAACACCCATACTCATTCTAATAATAGGAAACTCATTAAAATATCACAGTGCTCATAGTCTGACCTCTATCCGGTCTTCATCACGTAACCTCTATCCGGTCTTCATCACGTAACCTCTATCCGGTCTTCATCACGTAACCTCTATCCGGTCTTCATCACGTAACCTCTATCCGGTTACAAACATCAAACCAATCGACCTCTATCCGGTCTTCATCACGTAACCTCTATCCGGTTACAAACCAATCGACCTCTATCCGGTCTTCAACACGTAACATCTATCCGGTTACCAGCACAACACCATCCAGATAATCATTTCGAGCCTTTATCAAAATAATCTTAAAGTAGGTTTGTTCAACATCTCATCAATACGCTTTCCTTTAATTTTACAGGTTTACAGATTCTTTAATTAGAGAAAACTCGGCACCAGAGTCGTAATGAAATGAAAATTGCTCACCAGAGTCACGTAGTAGGTGTTTTCATGGCTTGAATCAGCGTCAGAAAATTGCGGTTCTGTTGTTCCAACAAACGCATCCATTTTTCATCGCTAGCTTCTTCATTTTGATCATGTGGGTCGTCGTGGTCCATCCCAATTCTGATAACGGAGAGTCTTGGGCGTTATTGATTTTAAATCAAACAGTCAAACTTTTGGAGGTAGTTACAAATTTAATCGGAAACAATCGTAATACAGAGCTCCGTTCGGTCCGGCGTTCCGAGCGAGAATGACCTCATCATCGATCGGGCGGTTGTTTTTATACCCTACGTTGGGCGCACAGTGGGGTTGCGACGACTCTTCGACATATATTTAAGTGTGATGTCATGATTACGTATTTGGTCGCAGTATTTTTATAATTTATCAATTGAGACTGCCTCGTGGTCTCGCGGTACAAGTATGTGCCGTGCGATCTAGAGGTCCTGGGTTCGATTCCCGGGTCGGGCAAAGTGTTATTGGGTTTTTCCATTAGGAAATTCCCAATAGCAGCACGGAGTCTGGAAATGTGCCCGAAAAACGGCAATAGGCTCGCCCCCTATTACGTGGACTGATACATACTTGGCGAAATGTGGGTGCAGATATGCACCTCTGCCTACCCCATCAGGGAATACAGGCGTGAGTTTATGTATGTATGTATGTATCAATTGAGACTAATGCCATGGTATCCACTGCCTGTGGTAAGACAAGACTTATCGGATTTTTTAAATACTCGGAAAACAATATTATTCAACAAATTAAGTTTGTATAAAGTTTTCTGTAATTAGATACGCACGGCTATCTCAAGTAAAACAATTGTCCATTAATAATAAAACAATTGGCATTCTTGGATCTTCAAAAAAAAAAATATTGCTCAAAAACAAAAAAATGCTTTAAACGTTTAACATTTCATGAAAACCAGAACGAGATTTCTACGATGTGATTCATTTGAACGTCTAAAACCGAGAGACCGCATATATTCCGTGCAATTTACATTCCTGACATGTTTCAGCTCTCTAGAACATCTGGTGCTCACTTGGACGTGTAAATTTAGAACTACATATCCCTAACTTATAACACTTCTGGCTTATTAGCCATCTTATTAGATGTCTGCATAATTTACATTCTTTTACAGGCATATAATCACCGGCTGCAGATGTATGTAAATGCCCATTCGATATGAATATGAATATTTTTTGTGTACCTGATAAAGTGACAACACCTGATGTACAATGCGGACTTAATACTGTGTTAGTTAGTCACCAACTGTAATGACAAAAAAAAACAAATTTCAAAGATAGTTGTAGTTATTTTTTACCAGGTTATACTCTATACAAACATACTTACATACATACATAACCTCACGCTTATATCCCCGATTGGTTAGGCAGAGGTGCATTTCTGCACCCACCTTTCGTTAATTGTATTTCGTCCAACGTAATAGAGGGCAAGTCTATTGTCGTTTTTCGGACACAATTCTGGACTCCGTGCTGCTACTGAGACTTTCGAAATGGAAAACCCCAATAACGCTTTTCGCGACCGGAGTAACGAACCCGGACCTTTAGATCTCACGGCACATACTTGTGTCGCTAGACCATAATGTAGTCCATTTGGACCGTGTTGCACTACCAGTTATAACGTTCCCATACAAGAATTATAAAAACTTATTATTTTCCATTGAACTGTTGCACAATTTCAAAGAAACATTCCAAAAACTAAATAATTCGTCTCCTTACTTCATCTTCAACGACTTAATTGTTCGCGAAGTTGTGTTATTTCAAAACAACAGGTCAGCTTGGAAATTGAAAGGACTTCCCGTTTTTAAGTGAAATGTAAATTGGTATTGTCTTCACCCCATTTCATGTCCTTTTGTTTCTTCGTATTAAAAATGAATTTCAGACGCTTTTTGTACACTCCATCCGTATCAGTTACTTGATACAGCTATCCGAATGGAAAAATAAGATTTCAATAACAAACCTAAGAAATCTTTATTGATTTTTATATATTGTTAAGTTTGGAGAGATTTGTTTAATATATTTATGTTTGTTTATTTTTTTAATAATTGATAAACAAGTAAATTTGAAGGGATGAAATATGAAGATATGAAAGAAAAAGGGGTGAATGAAGACATGACGGCTGATAGGGATGTTTGGAACGATAAAACACTGCGCCGACCCCAAATAAAATTAGCAAAGAAGTGATGATGATGGTAAACGAGTAAATTTGAAACGACCACTTCCATTTCTATGGAAGGCCCAAAGCATACGCAATAAGCATACGCCCAAAAGCGTTAATAGTGCAATGTCTCGTTTATAATTGTTTATTATGGGGTCAGGATATCCTCATTTATATGTCGAATTGCTTTTGTTAAATGAAGATTTAAAACTTAAAGTTTATTCGGAATTTTGTAAGGCAAGCTGGGTTTTTGGGCTTCTATGGAAGTACCGCCACTGGAAACGACGTGTGTATCTGCCAATAAAATGAATATAAATCAGGTGTTAATGTTAACGAGTGTTAGATCAACACCCCATTCAATATTGTAGCACAAAAGACACATTAATTAAAAGGAATCGTTCCCCGGATGACGTTTAAGAGCTCACGGACAATGAAAAAGATTTATACTAAACTCGATGGAAAATAAAACACTCCTGTCTGAAGGTGTTGCACATTCTTTTTTACTGGAGTTAATGACAGTCATACTAAATATGTGATTTTTTACCTTGTAGACCGTTATAGCTTATGAAATGCGTTTGAGTTTTATATCACTATGAACCGATGATTGCAAAATTTTGCTTACATGATGTCAGTGAAACAATGGGCATATCTCCTAAAATAATTGTATATTTATATTTTATATATTGTATGTGAGCAGTGATGGCCTCGAGGTTTAGGCGCGCGGTCGAGAATTTCGTCGGTCGCAGGTTCAAACCCCAGGCACACACCTCTGACTTTTCGAAGTTATGTGTGTATTCACAATGAATTATCACTTGCTTTAACGGTGAAGGAAAACATCGTGATAAAACCTGCACACCTAAAAGTTCTTAGGAATTTCTTAGGTGTGTAGTCTGCCAACCCGCACAAGGCCAGCGTGGTGGACTAAGGCCTAAACCCTTCCAGTTGTAGAGGAGGCCCGTGCCCAGCAGTGGGACGTATATGGGCTGATGATGATGATGATGATGATGATGATGATGTATGTGTAGTGTATGTACAGTATTTGCTTTAAAATCATGTGTAGTACTTACGTATATCATAAATTTATTTACACACCTACGGTTTTCATCTCTGCACCACCTAAGGTTCGACTAGGAGAGAATGCTTTAGGCATTAAGTCCACCTTTACATTGTTTACATTTAAGCGTAAATAAATAAAAGGAACACCAATTAATCCGGAATGGACCGCTGTTGCATATCTTTTAAATTTCCTTTAATCGGCGTATGATTGCTAACAAAACTAAGTTATCTTTATATTAGTGATGGATTAAGTTCGCTCACTCTAGACATTAAGCACGTACTTGGGTCAACGGCCCAAGATTTCAAACCAAGAGAGACAGTATAGTATCTCTGTGACGGATTCAGATAACATTGAATTCAAGAACGCCCTTTTTAGCAATAAAAACAAATGATTAAAAAAATACACCCAACAGTCACATACATACATACCTTGCACTAAGATACAGGTCCTTATCAAAGTAGGTATCAGAGTCTACGTGAGGCTTTGTGGTCCCACGCCTAGAACCGAAACAAATATTTACAGATCACACACACATTTGTCTCGGTGCGGTAGTCTAGTCAACAAGTTCAAAAACGTGTTAAATAGAAATAAAGCTCCTAAAAATATGTGCCATACCTCATTCGATTCGGAATGACGTCTAGAAAAATGTTTTTTAAGGGCATATTAGCACATAGAAAATTGCAATAGTTAAAAAAAAATTTTTTTTTCTTAATTTTTTAAAAAATAAAATTTCTTAACTTTGTTATACATGGTTGTTTTTGTAATTTTTTGAAGTTATCGAAAAAAAATATAACGGTTAATATTATTTGTTTATAACAAATTGTTAAGTTAATAAACAATTAAATTATTTATAAAAAAAAAATATTTCTCTGTTATTCCATTGAAAAGGGTCAATGATGATTATTAAGAATAAAATAATTTCTTAACTAATTATTTAAACAATTGAAATATAAAAAAAACGATTATAAACAATAAAAAGAAATATTTAAGATTTTTTTGTCTTTTTTAAATCATCATTTTACCTTTGCAATAAGATAGTAAAAAATTTTTTTTTTAAAATCGCAAAATAGTCTATTTGTTTATAAACAATTTCTTAACAAATGACGTAACAATTTTTTTTCCAATGTTAATTACTACCTATATTAGATGCAAAAACAGCAATAATAAGATATTACCAAAAAAAAATTTTTTGATAACATTTTTTAGAAATTTCATTTTTAGTCTATTTAAAAAAAATATAATTAACAAAATAATAAACTTTAATAAAATTTTTTTGCATAACTTTATTAAGTACCTAAGTAAGAAGAGCTCCACGAAGCGAAATATTTTTAGACTAATTTTTGAAACTTTTATGCCGTAATTTATAAAAACAGAGATTGGAAAAACATTAGTTAATTAACAATGGTGTAACTTTTTGAAAAGTTGTCAAAAAAAATATTTTTCGCCGTGGTTAATTTCGTTCAAGTGTCTAGATTACACCATAATTTATTCAAATTTTTAAATTGTTATTTAATATTAGAAATAAATTATTTTAGGTGATATACCGGCTTTTTAGACGACGCGCCTATGCCGTAACGCCCTCGCGGAGCGCTATTTCCAGCGTTAAATAAAAATTATAAATAATATAGATAGAGTTCCGGGAGTAAGGACTTTTTTATTGGAAACTTCCTCCTCTTTCAGGATCTTTTTTCATAATTCCTTAAATATCATTATTTTAAATGTTATTAATGAAAAACTAAATACCTTTTTTTTTTTCTTATTTTGTTAATAACTATTGCAATTTTTTATGTGCTAATATGCCCTTAAAAAACATTTTCCTAGACGTCATTCCGAATCGAATGAGGTGTGGCACATATTTTTAGGAGCTTTATTTCTATTTAACACGTTTTTGAACTTGTTGACTAGACTACGGGGATCGAACCGGCAGCCCCTCGTTTCGCAAGCAGATGGCTAATTACGCGCCACAGGGTTGTCAATCAATGGTCCTTAAAAAAATTGAATCCGAGTAAATCCGAAGTCTAATATTAAGTGTCTGTATTAACTATCATCATCATCATCCTCGATTGCAAGATGTAAAACTTAAATTTAGTTAGGATCGATCATTGTTTTAGTATTTCACAAAAAGGACATATTTTTAATGTTTTATTACTCTATGCAGACAACAGACAACTCTTTGTTTTCCAACTCCTCTTTTATATATCTCTGATTAATTTCGTTGCGGGATCATGACAAATATGGTTCCCTTGGATTCGCTAAGTGTCAGTGCTCGGCGTCAAAACTGTGCGTGCTGCTGTTGATCCTGGAGCACAGGATTTACAGTGACAGGTATGTGGGGGGATAGGGCTACCCTATGCAAAAGTCTGAATGGAAATTATCTATAAGATGATGAAAGGGATCTCCCTTTCATGTGAGCTATTCATCTGAATAGCTCACATCACTCAATGAGACCCTACTCTATCGTTAATATCCTCGTACATACATATATTATGTACGAGTATATTATCTTTTTTAGGCTATCGTCTCGGCTCAGAAAATCGACTGGTTAAATAGATCACTTTGCCGTGCTAAAATTAAAAGTATGTTCTAGAAACTATGGGACATCCCTCCCACACGCTCTGTCACATGTTACAGAACAGTCTTCGAAGTTTCAGATCAGAAGACTTCGTTTATTTTATTATTTATTTAATACAATTACACACGTACAGGACATACAAGTAGCAAAAAGTTACTTTAGGGCCTATAGGGCTACCTTATTCTAAATTACTTAAACTTTGACCGCCTACATCGCCACTAGATCCATCTCTGACAAAACTAGAACCCTCTGTAATTAGATTAGGAAGTTTTACGATCACGGATTACATGTGTTTTTACTTCACCGGCTAAGACTGTAAAAGTTATGCTACGTGACGTCAATTTTTTATTTTTTGATATATTAAGCTCAATTGACAATATTTAATTATTATTTATTTTAATTTAACACATAATAAAGTGCCTCATATTTATATTTTTTGTCATTTTTAATATTTCCTAATGGAAAAACTTAATAACACTTTGCCCGACCCAGGAATCGAACCCGGGACCGCGAGATCGCGCGGCACATACTTGTGCCTTTTTTACTTACAAATAAATAAAAATAAGTAATAAAGGGACAGATATGATATATTGTAGCGAATTTCAGTTTGATCTCTTCTACAGCTTAATAATAGATGACTACATAGCAGTCGTATTTAATTCTTTTTTCTCTATGGACAGTAATAATATTATATCCAATTTAGTTATGGCCTCGAGGTTTGGGCGCGCGGTCGAGAATCATGGTACGCGCGGGTTCAAACCCCAGGCACTCACCTCGTGACTTTTTGAAGTTATGTGTATATTCACAATGAGTTATCAAGTACTTAAACCCTGAAGAAAAAGATTTTGATTAAACCTGCACACAAAAAAAATCTTAAGAAATTTCTTAAGTATGTAATCCGCCAACCTTCACAATACCAGCGAGCTGGATTAAGGCCTAACCCTCTCAGTTATAGAGGAGGCCCGTGCCCTGCATTGGGACATATAAGCTGATGATGATGAGTGTTTATGAATGTAAAGTATTATTCTAATATTGCACACACACATATGAATTAGAGAAAACCACTCTCCTTAGATGATTCAGGCGTCAGTGCGTGAATGTGATACCTAATTGGAGTTGACTTTCATGCCTAGATTGCAGAAAAAAATTGTATCAAAATAGTTTTGTTGACAACGTTGCGCCCGAACGGTACAAGTTTGACCACTAGTTTCGTATAAATAATTGGGATCAATACATTTACTTTGCTGCAAAATTGCGTGTTCGATTGTGGGGAAACTAGGTACACATCACTCTTTCAATGCTATTGATGTTTGACTAGATAGATGGTATCCAGAGAAAAAAAATCCAAGAACATACATAACCATCAGATTCATTAATCATGTCTTTTGTCCACAAAATCTTTTAGTAGTAAAAATAAATCTATCAGAGACGCAATGTTGTCGCCGAACGTAAGAATTTTGATTTAATATACCAAAGTCCGCGTAAATCATTTAGGAGGCAAAGGGATCGCCATCAACGTCCTATAAAAGGTAAGGACAATAAAACTTATATTAATCAAGTATAGTGCAAAGCGTAAATTTTACAGAAATTAAAATTAATCCACTTTGTGTTGCATATTTAATATTACAAAGCTTTTGCTTAATTATACAGTATTAAAGAGACACAATTATTATAAAAGCTGGTTGACATCAAAGAAGAGTGATTATTTTGTTCAAAGATGTTTAGAGAACAAAAATTAACAGTGGGAAACAAAAATGAAAAAATATTTTATGGAGTATTTTAGATATTATTAATTAAAATAGACGTAGAAATATATGAAAGCACAAGAGAGCCTTTATTAAACCCATCTTCGACGGCGTAGGTGTCTTCGGGAATTAAAGAAAAATATTTACTTTTCCTATTTACTTCGCCCTATTTTTAGCGTCAGTTGTTAAAATACCTACCAATGTAAATATCCTTGAGAAAAAACAACATCTGTCGTTGATTTTAATTTCCGTAAACTGCCAATATTTAGACACAAGGCTATTGACCTTCAAGGAAAAATATACATATTTATTGTATTTATAGTTCCATAAAAAAGGGTGACGCTTTAACTACATTTAAGATGAAACATAAAATATCCTTCCATTTCTTGATTCTTCGATTTTTTGCTAATCAAAAGTAAATATGGCCAACTACTGTTCTTTTTTAGACATTTTAAATCAAAAGCCTCACTTTCTTCGGTCATGTGGCTCGCCGGAAGCCCGATAACTTAGAAAAGCTCATACTAGTAGGCCGCATGAACGGGAAACGGAGCAGAGGTAGAGCACCTGCCCGATGGACGGACACTATCAGGGAACGCACCCGACTGAACATCCCAGCAGCCATGCGCCACGCGGAGAACAGAGCGGCCTGGAGAGAACTTGTGGCCGGAGTTATTAATAGTGGTCACGACCCTCAGCCTTGAGGGAACGACTAAGAAGAAGAAATCAAAAGCCAAGAAATTACTACTAGTCTTTATTCTAGCAGTGTCGTGGGTAGTTTATTGTTGCTTTTGGGATGTTTCGTGACCGCAATATACGGGCAGTTTAGCTGTTGTCCCAGTTTGTACATCTTGTATAGGAGCTCTACAATTTCAATATAAACTGATTTGCTTAAGGCGGCTGAAATAGTACCACCTAAAGGAGTTCTCTTGTTCGTTCTGTGAGGATCAAATTGTGTACGGGCCCTAATTTTTGAGTATTTTGTTGACTATCGTGATGGCCTCGAGGTTTGGGCACGCAGTCGAGAATCTCGACGGTCGCGGATTCAAACCCCAGGCACACAACTCTGACTTTTCGAAGTTATGTGTGTATTCTCAATGAATTATCACATACTTTAACGGTGAAGGAATACATCGTGATGAAACCTGCACACCTAAAAGTTCTCAGGAATTTCTTAGGTGTGTAGTCCGCCAACCCGCACTAGGCAAGCGTGGTAGATTAAGGCCTAAAACCCTCTCAGTTGTAGAGGAGGCCCGTGCTCAGCAGTGGGACGTATATGGGCTGATTAGTTAGTATGTTGACTATAAGAGCATGTCTTCAACTTTAGAACTTTGGTGTTCGGCGAATAGAAGTCATAAAGCGTAAGCAAGAGTCCTATGCTTATTAAGTGTGTCGACTTTCGTTTTTGGCCATCGGCACTGCCTAGACCGCACTGTCCTTATCATCAGGTGCGGTGCTATTTTTATTGCATAAATGCAGTCTCCAGATTCCAGGTTGCTAAAAATTCTTAGTGACACTTTTGCCCAATTCGGACACCCAAAGGTGCTCTGGACCGCACGCCGCTTCCGTTGTGACATAAGTGGCAATTTATACACTATAATACAAAGAAACTTGTTTGCACACACAACAAAACAAAAGAAAGAAAAGAAACAATACAAGCGATCTCTTCCAGACAACCAAGAGTCGAACATCGGCGGATAATAAATTACACATGCAAATACATACTATGCAATTGCATATGTATCTAATAAACCACATAAAGAATACAATAAATATAATTGAATTATAATAATAAAATACATACATAAAAATACTTGACATTAAAAATACAATCAATAATCATCGTGGTCTCGCGATACAAGTATGTGCCGAGCGATCTAGAGGTCCTGGGTTCGATTCCCGGGTCGGGCAAAGTGTTATTGGGTTTTTCCATTAGGAAATTCTCAGTAGCAGCTCGGAGTCTGGAATTGTGCCCGAAAAACGGCAATAGGCTCGCCACCTATTACGTGGGACTAATACATACCTGGCGAAATGTGGGTGCAGAAATGCACCTCTGCCTACCCCTTCGGGGAATACAGGCGTGAGTTTATGTATGTATGTGTCAATAATCATACAAATAAAAATGAAATAATTTATAATGACCTAGTAAAGAATATTTCGTCAATTTCGCGAACAATAGCTCAAATATTTTCCAAGGCCGCGTTAACTTGAGAGAATAAGATAAGACCGCGTGTGAGTGCTCAGTAAGTCGCTAAAATTACTAAATGGCCTAATTATACTCCATTTTAGCGTGGTGATAACCCATTTGTACCACTAATGAGAAGGTTCTTGTGACTAAAATTGTAAAGGAAGCCATTTATTTTTTATTGGTACACCAGAAACTATATATCCATAGAGCTATGGGAAATGGATACCTGCAGGCTGCAGCACAATATTGTAGTGGTACTAAAATAAGGTCATATTTGTATAAGGAACTCAGGCTATCGAATGTAAACGATAATAAATTAATACACATCTTGTAAACACATTACTAACAAAAAACTGCCCGTACGGAGAAATAAAATCTACGATTGTATTATTCTTGCTTACGATGGTGTAAGCGATTCATTATAACGCACAAAGTCCGCCCCTCGTAGATGTAGGTAGGTATAATTATTGGCGACATTTGGAATAAGAACGTTTTTTAAGTTTACGACGAGAGTTCGGTAACCGTTCATTTAATTTTTAATAATAAATTCATTATCGGGTCACATTTTTTATATGAAAATTCTAAAGGTGAATCTTATTCAAATATTTTTTGAATATATTAAGGAAACTTTAAAAATAATCTTAGGAACTAGGCTTTGCAGCTTTTGTCAAAGATTCGAACAGCGATCCAACAGATAGGCACTTTTGTTGATTATCCCAATTTAGGGGTTATTTCGGCCGGTCTTTGTGCTAAAGCGCTGCACTTTATGTAGCAAAGTGGAGTGGCTCTCTCAATGGAAATATCACGATACAACCCCGATCAGATTGGTTTCCTGTATCGTTCCTACTGTTTAAGTGAACAAAAAGATGCAATCTCTTATGAAAGACGCAGAGATTTTCTGATTTAATTATTTATCATTTACAACACAGATAAGTATTTATCTCTATATGCTTAAATATAGATTTTAAGAATGACATCAAATAATCTTAAAACTATCGGGTATAACTTACTCAAAAATCGTTTTTCAGGGATCCATCCACCTCTGTACCAGATTTCATAAATGTCACTTCAGCGATTTAGATGTGAAATTAATATTGACTGGCATGTGCTTCCATATTATTTTCATATTTATTCCTCCTTCCTTATATCCATTCTGTCTTTTGTCTAGTTAATAAAGACCGCTATTTGTACCTATTACATTCCACTGCTCCTATATATTTTTTTTATTATTCTTATTATTTTGTTATTGGTTGAGTGTGATCGGGATAAAATAGTAGAACTAGATATCCGGGCTTCATGTGGTTCTCTTTTGTTTATCTTTGCTTACCTTACGTCTTGTCCGGCTTACTTGTTATGTGGAATAAACAAAAGCTTAGAGCGCTTAGAAATACTCACCGCAATTGAAATACTTGATACAGTGACGAAACTGTATTGAACTGCGAAAAGTCAGCGTTTGTCACGAAGCCAAGCACAAACTTAGCATATTTAACGTTTGCTAAAAACTCTTTCAATTTTTTTCTCTCTTTGAGTCGCCACACAATGGAGACGAGAAAAAGGTGCTGTAATAAATTCTAACCAAACCACCACAAGAAAACGATAACTTATATACAATAAGGTTTAATTGCATGCGTTTTCGTTTACTGGGCCAAATACTTGACCTTTCCCGTTTTCTCCGGGCTTTCTGTTATGCAAATGTATCTTGTAACATTGTGCCATAGATTTTTTAATAGATAGAATGGCTAAGTTATGCAACCTCTCTTGTCGCATAGTTTCTTAAATAGGTTTTTAATAATTTTAGTTTAGGGCTCGTGGCATTTTGCCAGCCCTGCCACCCTGTAGTTACGCCACTGCCACTATGTAACATATCGATTTATCCCATACCACTCTAAATGGAGTTTAATATTTTCCTCAATAGGAAATCCAGGAATCTTGCGAGTTAAATGTGTGGCGTGTAACAGAATAGTAGTAATAATAGTTGTATTACATTAAGACTATCATAAACTACACGAAATCTAACCCGAAAAACTGCATTGGACTTTGACCCCTATACTTTGGGTGTAGAAGAACACTTCTTCGATAGTTCAGGCTTCAGTACATTTGTGTGTTTCTCCTTATACGAGCATGTTGGGGTTGATAATAGAACCATAATAAAACTTCTACATATATGAGACTAGAGGATATAAAAAAACACACATTACTTATTATATTTTTTATTGTATACACTCAGATTACACAAACCATCAAATGCGAATGAATAAAGCAAAACTTAAGTCAAGGTAATTATAAACATCAATACATTATGCTTGAGTACTAGTCACATCAAGAGATTTGAATAATTAATTATATAGTACTTATGTATTAGTAGATATACAGATCTGTCACGATATTTATAAAGATATTCAAAGCTAAAAATATTTTTTATAAGTATATATGTATATAAAATAGTTATATAAGGTATAGTCGTCAGTATGAATATAAATGTCTAACTCTATTAATTTCTAAAATAATGTCACAGAATCGAAAACTACGGAACCAATCAAAAGTTCATTCTTACTATGTTACTGCTCCACAGCTATAAGCTGAAACTGAATCATTTTAATATAATAATATGTAATTCTTGAATTTAATCTTATTCAATTAACTCATTGGAACATTTTACAGAAAATTATTGAAACTAGTTGGAATAAACATTCTTGATAGTTTGAAAATGATCGAACTTGATGCTTCGTAGATGACTTTTCCTAATTGATAATGACAAGAATGAATGGAGTAAGCAGTCACTTCACATCGGTATTCTGTGAGACTATGGTACCAAGCTGGTCGAGCCGGCCGATTCATGATGTATCCAACAAGCTATAGAGTGGCTCTCCTACTTTTAACATTGCTTTTGTGCTTTGGAATATTATGAAAGGAATTAATGAATAAACGGTTGTTTTAATCAAAAACTGTGACATCATTTTAAAAATATGAATAAAATATGCGAAAAGCCCTATTTTAAAAATAGATAATTATGATTACAGTTGCTAACTATATACACTTTGAACTGTTTCCGTTATTTCTAAATAATTTATCAATGCAAAGTCTCCCAATATTCAGCAGGAGTTGTAAGTGCTCTGAGAACAGACTACCTTAATAAAATAGTACCTATGTAGATCGGCTCTAGAAGGATTGCCTCTAAAAATTGTTACAGCTTATCCTAATGTTTTAAATTAAAATCGTGTCAAAATATATATATATATATAAATCGTGTTAAAGTTATGCTAATGAACTAAACTATTATATAAAATAATAATAAATATTTAATTGCAAATATTTGATTGAAGTATTGAATGACTTATATAGCGTTAAATATATTGAAGAAAAAAAAGCCGGTAACTAAACTTTCGAGACAAAAAGTATTTTACAATACCGTTTTTATAAACTTCATTTGTTAAAAACATTTTCTCTTCAATTTTTGAAAGTAAATATTTTTAATCCCCATCAAATTATGTATTCTTCAATCTATAGACATTGACTTCTTTGTAATAACTTAAAATAACATCTTGCCTGCAAAGCAAGCGATGTACACAAAACATAATGGTGTTCATTTACAGTGGTTGTTAGAGACAACCTATTATCTTAACTATCACTGGGCTATGATGCCTTTTTATTGAACTTAAAACTAACTTTAAGAATATTCACTTAATAGTAAAAAAAACACTGAAAAAGTCCATAACTTAAAAACACAACATGTCGATCATGAATATAGTGAGAAAGAAAAAAAAATCACAGAAGCCATAAAAATATTTTAGACGCAGTTTCTTAACTAGATTATTAAGATTACCTGCTATATAAACATTAATATCCAAGTGTCAATATTTACAGGCTACTGCTAGTATTATACAAATAATTGCCCAATAAGAGATAAGAGTATCGTGAAATTCGAATTTCACTGGTGTTACTAAATAACCTAGTTAATCTTTATATCCTATTACGGAAATACACACACATTATGTATCTCTATTAAATTATCTTAATATATTCATCGAATTAAATATTTAAATATAATCTTAGCTGACGTCATAAAAATTATGTTGAATCCGAAGACCGACAATCGTATGCAATATGGAAAATCTGTTACGGCGAATATTTGTCGATATGAAATTGAACTGGACATACAAAGTGCGTGCTGGACTCGAAAAGACTGGTTCTGTGAGACTGTGGTGTCTGACCCGGTTAAGCTATTGTAGTCTAATCTTCAAATAATGTTTGAACATTTATTACAAGGATTCTTCCGAAGATACCGAATTACAGATCTGGCATTATTCAAATTTGGGAACTTTAAATCGGCAACATGATAGTCGGTATGTCTAAATCGAAGTGCGAAACCGTCTCTCTTCGGGTTACAATTTTTTTTTTAACTCGTCGACATTGTATCCAGTATAATTGCACAGTGTTGTCACTAAGACATTCTACGTCTTATCTACCCTACCGTTTTACAGCCGATATTGCCAAATATTTTTTGTTTTCAAGTGTTGTGGTCATATACAATGTACACCAATGAGATCTCATGTCAACATTAAAACTGCTCAATATGTATGTACAAAGAACGAAATCATCAAAGATACATTGTAAATAATCAGTTAAGACACATTTTGCTTAAAACATTATTGTAATTATTTATTTCCATAAAAAGGAATTCATCATCATCATCATCAGCCCATATGTACGTCCCACTGCTGGGCACGGGCCTCCTCTACAATTGAGAGGGTAAAAAGGGAATTATTAAATAAAAATAAAAAGATAGACCAAAATTATAGATCTAATATATAGATAGAACTGCACCATCACTGAAATGATCAACTGCCTCAGGCATAAACATAAGTCGTAAGGTAAATATTATCATAATGTTTTTTCTATACATGCGAACTCAACTAACGCCTTCAAACAACACATAATGATCTCAATCTTTAAATTTTGATGACACTTAAAAGCCCATAACACCCACATTTATGCTTGAAGATAACGAAGATTCAAACCATTTTAGAGAGGTATGTAGTTTATAAAGTTACACAATTTTAAAAAGTTATTAAATACAACAATACTCTAGTTTACCCGAGTTACAATTATGTCCATGACTAATTATACAATTTTTCTGAAATAATAGCTTAATTAATATTAAGGGTTAATACCCTATCCTATATAGCTCGAAATAGAATAGATATTACAAATTAGATATAACATAAAAGTAGACGCTGATTCCAAACTGTGTAATTCTTACTAAATCAGAAAATACAAAGCAACGACATGGGATTGAACAAAAAATTCAAAATTTACTAACAACGGTGTTGCCAACATAACGAGCGGTTCTGAAAGACCGTGGTGACATTACCAAAGATAGCTACGGGTCAAAAATACTCTGTACACGAATTCGGATCTTCAAAAACCCAACACGTAGGTTATTTCAATAATCAATTGCGATGTTCACTGTGATACTACGAACAATGATGGTATTACATGATCGGGCTATATTATACATACTAACTACCACAACAATTTTACTGTGAAGACTGACCCCAACATTATAGTAAAGATGATCTTATTGAAACTAATGTCTAATATTTATTTACCTGCAAATATTTTAAACTAATCTGCTACTTTTTGCCACACATTTCCATACAGCGGTTTCATATTATATACAAAACTTACATACTATTCATCTAAAATTATTCTCAACAACTTTACCGTATTTAATATACAGTCCGATCTGAACACTGCATTATATACTTTTGTCACGAATATAAATTCAAAGACAACCAGAAAGTTTTTAAATTTTTGACGAGCGGGTAGTACATATGAGATACTTTATGTAAACTCTGGAAAAAAAATAATGTTTTTCACCAAAGCAAATGCAACTAAATTGTGAATAAACGGTGTTGCTAACATTAAAAACAAAACTTGAAAATTTACTACAGCCCAAATAAAAATATGCAAAATGCAACAGAGCTATTATTTTTTATTCCAACCACAAGATATCGGCGAATTTAAAAAAATGTGTACCTCAAATTCAGATCTTCAACAAAACAACGCAACTATTTCTACACTTGTGGGCCTTATTGGTGATGTTAATAATAATAATTGTATTACATGATCGGGCTGTATTTTAGATACTATATACATTAATCAGTGAACCTGATTGCTTAGGTTGTCATAGTATTTAAAGTTGTTTTGACATAATTTTATTAGTGTTATAGTCACTTAGTTGAAATTTAGCGCTTTGTATATTTAAGTACGAGGATCTCAAATCTTTTTCTTATAAGTCTATTGATGACTGCTACTTCTGTGCTCTCTTATTGAAAACATGTCATACGTTTATACTGCTCTTGAAACCGACTATGTGAAAGTGTTGTACCTTCTTTACAATCATTTAATACGAACAAATACATTTGAACAAGTATTGCTATGATTTTATATTTAAAGAAATATCTCCAACCTTATGGAATGGTCTTAAAAAAAACCTGATTCAAACTAATATAATTTCTTTTTTTTTTGTATGTATGTAAACTTTTCTGTCACATAAAAAGTTCTAAACGACAATTTTTGCTCAATGACAACCCCAACATTAAGATTCACCGATAAAGATGGTCTTAATAAAACTACTTACATTTCTTAACTTACAAACTCCATTGAAATAATCCTCTACTTTTCGATATTTATGGCATCACAACTTCTTTTTTATATACTACAAACTATTCCACCAATTTTGCCACACTTTCCCATTCAGCGGATTAATCTTATATACTACAATCCTACACACTTTTAATACAAAAAAAACTATTCTACCAATTTTGCCACACTTTCCCATTCAGCGATCAACCTTATATACTACAATCCTACACACTTTTAATACATAAAAACTATTCTACCAATTTTGCCGCACTATTCCATTCAGTGGATGTACCTTATATACTACAATTCTACACACTTTTAATACAAAAAAACTATTCTACCAATTTTGCCACACTATTCCATTCAGCGGATGTACCTTATATACTACAATCCTACATACTTTTAATACATAAAAACTATTCTACCACTTTTGTCACACTATTCCATTCAGCGGATGTACCTTATATACTACAATTCTACATACTCTTAATACATAAAAACTATTCTACCAATTTTGCCACACTTTCCCATTCAGTGATCAATCTTATATACTAAAACCCTACACACTCTTAATACATAGACTATTTTGACGATTTGCCATACATTGCCATGCAGTGGATCGACCTAGCTTTAGAATCCTACACATTATTATAATTATTCTCAAATATTCTACATCATTTTCATACAGACTATTAAATTTACATTTTTTTAAACTCGTGCCACACTGGTCATTACAGTGGTTTCAAATGTACAATGTCATAACCTAAATGTTTCTAATTACTAAACTAGGACAAATCTACTCATATTTTCAAATTTTTCATAGCAGCGGATTATTAATTATAAACTAGTTATATAAACGTTTATATTTACGGTACACGTTATTTATTTTTTCTGCACAATTCATTAATATTATAACAAATTTGTGGCTTAAAGCACCAACATAATATTGTAAATATTTTTACGATCAGTATTGTCACAAGCGAGCGGTTTATTTGACAAAAATGTGAGTGCGTTTCATAAATGCAGTCGCAGTTAGCAAGTCGATTGGGAATAGAGATTGATTATAAGACTCCCGGTAATTTTACTTACCTAAAGAAACTGTACCTTATTTACGTAGGTGTTTTTAGACAGCGGCTCTACCTCGGTCGAACCGACCCATTCATACCGTAGTCATTCTATGGCTCTACCACTTAATGAAGAATGATTTACCGAATGATTGAATTACTATATTATTAGTAAACATGTACATGTACAAACGTAATCTGTGAAAGAACCGACGCTACTGTACTGACATAAATACAAAAAAAGGAAATAAACGGACTGACATCTTCTTTTCACACTTCTTTTATATCTTGGGATTGGTAATCCTGGGAGCCATGAAAAGTTTGGACATGTTATTCATGAAACCCAAACCCATTCTTAATAGCAAATTTACTATTATTTTTTTTATTGAAAGGGACCTCAATTGAAGATGTAATCCATATTGAAAACGATTAAAAAAATCTTTTTGCGTCAGAATACACAAGTGATATTATTGGAAGACTATTTCCAACGACATGACTGGATATTAATGTTTAGTTTTTTATCCACAAAAAATGTTGACGTTTTAAGCAACAATATGCAATGCTTACAACTAAAAGTGATTACCATAACTTACTGTCTATTTGAGGTGGATTTTCAATTGGTTGTACATAGTATTTTTAATGAATTTCAGAGTTATTTTGCATTTCGTAATCATGTCCTAAGATTGACTTATTGATTTTAGAAATTTTGATAACGCTAAAGGATGTATGAGTGAATTCTATAGTAAGCCTATGTACGCCTAAGCTAGTTAGCCTAGTAGGGGCCTCCGGCTATCCCACTCACCAAACGAAACGCGACATCAGTCACTTCACGTCGGTTTTCTGTGAGACAGTGGTACAACCCCGGTCGAGCCGGCCCATTCATGCCGTATCACTGCGGCGTGGCTCTACCACTTTAATTGAACAGGCTCACTAGAACCATCACAAGCCAAAATATTCGTGTAAGGTTTAATCCGATCGCGAGACAAATGTTTATACAATTTTTTTTTTTAAGTTGTAAGATTTGATGTCTGTTTATTAGCCACTGACTATTTTGTGTTTTATAGAAAACTGTCATTCACTATGATAATCAGATGTTTAGATGACGCATTAAATGCAATTTACTTTTTTTTAAATGCTATGTTTAGAACCCCCTACTTACTCTTCTTCCTTCTACTACATATTCCCGCTTTGGGTGTTATCAATGAAATGTAAATGTACCATGTACATTTCCTACCTAATACGAAATGCAACATAACCCTACATCACTGAGGGTTCAGAAATGCGGCGTCAGATGTTATTTTCCGGCATTTCTAAGCCCTCTTTGTATAATACGACATACAATACATTACAACTATATCTAATAATAAAAATAATATCAATTATATCTAAGGCGGACTGCCGACAAAAAACTAGAGCTGCGACGAAATGACAAGCAAAGGTGATGAGAATAATCTAGTTGTAAAAAAATATTAGGTTCAGATTGCCTCGAAGTCTCGCGGAATAAATATGTGCCGTACTATCTAATTACTCGGGTTCGATTCCCGGGTCGGAAAAAGTTATATTAGGTTTTCCCATTAGGAAAGTCTCAGTAGCACGGAACGTGCCCAAAGATGGCAAAGAATTGTTCCATTATTACGTGGAACTTAACACATAAATTGCGAAACCCCTTAGGGCCACAGGCGTAATATTGTATACTTATATTTTTTAAGTCATTACGATTTTTTTTATTTTATATTTTTTTTTATAAATATGAATATTATATTCCATAATAAATATTAGATTCAATGAAATTTCACCGCCACTCTACAAAGATAAACTTCATTTATCAGTTTTAAAGCAATAAAAGAATTAATCATAAGAAAACATAAACAACACAAACATTAAAACACAATAAAACTACCTAACTGAAAATAATTGAACGCAGAAAGTACGCAAATAATTATTACTAAAACTAAGCCTAATTTTTTTACCACTTTTACCGACACGTGTTCTTTTGAATTCGGTCAAAGTTAAACAAACGAACGACATGATTTTGGTGAAAATAGCAAACCTTACTTTTATAAATATTTTATAAGAAAACTTTCAACTAAGCTGTATAACACATATTCCATCAAACAGCAGAATGCTGTCGCAATAGTCACAATTAAAATTAATAATTGAACGAGGGAAGTACGCAAAATAAACTATAACTAAGCACAACGTAACTTGTAAAAAAAAAAAAAAACACGTATCACTTCACTAAAACATGAATAAATGACAATCGAAAAAAGTACACAAACTAACATTAATCTTAACTAAATAATAAGAATATAATAATTAACGTTTTTGTTATAATTTGTGCGGCAACTTAAATTTATTAATTTAAAAAATAACTTCAACTAAAACTAAGCTTAACATAACCTATTTTAATTTTTATGTTGTTTGTGCGGCAATTAAAAGTGGTATAATAACTAATAATTGAACGAAGGAAGTACGCAAATAATTTCGACTTTTACTAAACTAAGCCTAACTAAACCTAGACATTTTTCTATTATTTGTATCATGTCTTTTGTTTAAAATAGAAATTTACATGAAATTTTGGATATTGAGTTTATAAAGTATCCTTGGTTTTTAATAAGTGCGAAACATGAACAAACACAACTATTCTTCATAAACGTAACCGAACATTATAAAAATATAATATTAATTGAACGCAGGAAGTACGCGAAAAATAATCACTTAAAATATTAAAAACTTCAACTAATATGCCTACAAACTGATATGGGTCATTTGAATGATTACGTGCAATAAACATATGGAGATTAAAGAAATGCAATCAATTTATGTACATATATTAACAGACTCTAACAGAATATTATCATATAGGAAATGAGTAAAATCTGCAATGTCAAATAATAAGCTGTATAAACATGATAACAAAAAGTATTAATATTAAATAAATTTGTATGCAGTACCTATATTATTAAAACATAAAAAAATGATACTTAGACCTAAGGACATACCATTCCCAAAATGCTAAATCTAGATGATGTTATACCAGTACAATGCGCCTTAAGACAATTACATCTAAAACTAAGCTACGAAACAAACCTATGATTTTATCACTCTGTTGACGAGTACGCCGTCTCAAGCGGCTTGCTATAAATTAATTATAATAAGATAATGACTAACTTTACACTTGCATACGCTGCAACGAGCGATTCTCCACTTATAGTATCCATGTTGGTCCTCGTTTTATTTCTTTTCAATGTACAACATAAATGGCTTTGAATGCCTGCTAAAAAATGTACCTATATGTACACAATTTCTTAACCAAATTAAGTGAATTAAGTTTAGAGCCTATACTATTTTCACATATACACATTCATAGAATGACTTTTTTGTGTTGCCTGATTATAAATAGAACTGAACGGTTAAATAAATATATATTTTTCTAGTTCAAATATTTTAAGGACTTTTTCTTTTACAATCACACCGCATAATCACAAACACTAAGATATTTTATATTTAATATATCACTAATTATATATAATAAGAAATACACAAGTCGAAACGTTAGACGCATTATTCAAAGTATGAAGTATATTATATATTAGAGAACATTGGCATATAAGTATTAAATGTTACTTAAAATCATAAGTGAAATAGATATTGGAAAACTTCAATCCTTAAATATATAGTGACAGATCCATATACAAGTACTTTTACACGGACATTAAATATATGCTTGTTATGCAAACAATCTACTTTCTATATGCTACCTATGGTTTGATGGAATCTAATTTATATTGCTTAATGAAAAATAAGGATTCAACATTGTGACTCTACCTAAATTATAAGACTGGGAAAGGTAAGCATGTTCCTATTTTCATGTAATAAAGGTGTTTTATGGCTACAATAAGCTCATTTTTTAGAATAATGCATAATTCCTAATACTTCTAAGAAAATATTTTTGGGTAAATATTTATTAAAATCGCTAATTTTAATAAACATGAAATAACATATTTAAATTCACAACAGTGACATTCTACATAGACAGTCTTCTTTCAATTATTCGAGATCTATACGCAAAAGATGTTGAACCCAAACCAAAAAAATTGTAAATATAATTATTCCATGTTTATAACAATAGTATATATTTACAAAGACACAAAGAATGTGGCAAGATTATTTAATTAATCTTTAGTCTATTTATGGAAACGAATAATGAGATGAATCATTCACAAGATGGATCACAATACTATTTACAGCCCTTAACATAAAAATAAAACTTAAACATCTAAATAATAAAATCTAAATAAATTTGTCTCAAAAACAATAACTAAATGTTTTGTAGTTTACATTACATGATAAACAATTAAATAACAATTTTGAATTAAACAGTAATTTTGGAGTCGAAAGTAACGATCTTCATTTTTGACGTTTCATGCCGGTGTTGCCAGGGTACAAAACAATTAATCAACAATAAAAAATTAAACAATTATTAAATTTAGAAAGGTTTGACGTCTTCCTGTTTGACGACGCCCATTTCTTGGAGCATCGCCTCCAAGCCCTCGGGCATTCTGCCCTGGTCCAACTCGAGATTCCATTTGTAAAACTAAAAGTACGAAAAAATCCTATCAAAAATTTCTCAAGAAAATTTTCTTATAAAATGGTTAAAAATATAACAAACAATCGATATATAATTAAAAACACTTTAGTCGTTTCTTTATTTTGTAACAATTCCTTTAATTTGTGAGATTTTCGCCACTTAATGCTCTGATTAGACAGCAAGGTGCTTGCCATCAGGTGTAGTAAACTAATCGAGACAGGGTCTTACCTTATCCAATTCTTTCCTGAGCGCGATGACCGAACGCTCCCTGTCGGATACCAGCTCCTCCAGGTACTGGTAGCGAAGTTTCTTGCGCGCCCGACATTCACGCGCCGATTGACGGCTCCGCTCTGAAATATTTTCACCAAATGCTATAAAGTAAACGTTGAATATTTACTATCCTAATATTGTGTCCGGTAAAAGATTGTACCGATGATGGTTTGATAATATTTTAACAAAGGGATATATTCCAAAATATAGTCAAAGATTCTTTATCCCCGAAAAAATATCAGAATCTATGTAGTAAAACGGAGTTACATTTGAATAATTTGTATAGGCACAGTGCTGGATGCAAGACTAAAACTGAGACGAGTTGCTTAGCGGGAACATTCTTACTATTTACTTAAGTAGCTCAATCAATTAGATTTTTCAAAAATAAGCACTTCGAATAAAAATTTAAATATCGTAAATACTTTTTACACAATATACACTACTTACAAAGTGAGAGTAAATAATATCTTAAGGTAATTTATTTAATTATCATACTAAAAAGAACTTTCAATCGCGTATAGATTGATAACAGACTGTTAAAATACTTTGTATGTACTCGCTCGGAATATCGATTTTCACGACACACCTTTGCTGCATTATCATAAATCGAAATTATTATGTGTCAAAGTCAAAATACTCTTTATTCAAATAGACTTTTACAAGTTATTTTGAATCGTCAATTTTATTTTTGCTACGGCTATAAATAGTTGATCATAGTATGGTTGCGCTAGTTCCAGTTACGTAAATTGGTTACATCGGTACGGACTTCTAAGTAAAAGGCAATATAGATAGTTATAGTATATAGAGTCATATAGGAACATATTCCTGAAACCACATCAAGGTAGGAGCTTTTTGTATGCAGATGCTTATTATCTACAATCAAGTACTACGTATTCAAACACAAGAAAGAGGTTGCCTTGCCTTACCAAAACAAAATATATATACAACATGAATCTACGTGAACCGCAATTACCATCAGTTACCAGCGCGTTCAAATCCGCCGTGCCCGTACAAAAATATGGACAATCTATGCAGCCAATCTATATTACTGTCACGGTTTATTTCTGGCGAGGAGTAGTGATGTATTGCGCCACGGGTCACGTTGCTGAGTTTCATTGACAAATACTCTGATGACGACTGCCAACTAGACTGAGTCGGCACGATTTGCGCGACACCTAATTAGTATGCGATGTGTAGTGCATTCATTCATTAGCCTCGCGCTGACTATGCAGTGACTTTTGTTTGTTTTCCTTTTATTAGATGTAGCTAGCTGTCCTTGCTCTGACTGGGCATCGCAATAAAATATAAGATTATGGCAATGAGGCGTAGCGTAGCTTAGTACTCAAATACTCAACTGAGAAAAACTTGAAAATCGATTATCTTGTACGTAGGAACAAAGGAATTGTACTACAATATTAAAAATACCGATTTCAACAAGCAAGAAGCCTTAAATGACGCCTTTTTACATTGTTAATGAACTTTTACAGTTGAAAATTTTTTCGGCATTTCAATAGATTTTATAATTTATTGTTATCTTTACAATATTTCACTTCGATGTTCATTATAGTATTGTATATGTAAAGCGATTGTTAATTCCCAACGTAACTTTATTATATCTATTACAATTCACTCATACAATTTCCATAACCCGTGAAACAACAGACATGTAGAGGACACGCAGGTAGTGACCAACGAGTCGATACCAAATCACTTTCATTAGGGTTTCCTTTGTTCTATGACTTAATAACTCTTTATTGTACGTCTACATTACTCATAATTATCAAATTTATTTTTATTATTAATAAGTACATGAAAAAAAAACTTCAAAATTAATTATCGTTATGTGAAAATTCAATTCGCCATTATGTACTTACCAAGCTGAAGTTTTATACGACGTTGAATTTAAATAAAACATTTCAAATTTAAATAACACAAAAAAATCATTATGAAACAAATATGTAGATGTGGTCTGATTCGTTGCAAGTTCAGACGCCCTTTGCCGTAGCTAGACTCGTCGGCGCTGGACCTACGTACTTCGATATCTCGCTGAAATCAATAAGTCTGGGCCTGCGAATCAGGGCTTTCGAGTTGGCAGGCGCGCCCGTGCGACTGTGTACCCAAGTGTATTTTGGTACCTTTATTAATATTCGATGTGTTAACCCGTCTGGATCTACTATAATAACTTTAAAATCATCTTATGGATGGAATATATCATCAATCATCTCATAAACATACGTCCCACTGCTGGTCACGGGCCTCCTCTACAACTGAGAGGGTTTAGGCCTTAGTCCACCACGCTAGCCTAGTGCGGGTTGGCGAACTACACACCAAAGAAATTCCTAAGAACTTTTGATGTGCAAATTTCATCACGATGTTTTCCTTCACCGTTAAAGTAAGTGATAATTCATTGTGAATACACACATAACTTCGAAAAGTCAGAGGTGTGTGCCTGGGGGTTTGAACCCGCGACCGCCGAACCTCGAGGCCATCACTACTACAAGTAACATAATATACGCCTCGAATGTTCCGGATACAAATTCAGTTAGGACGATCTAATTATCCATCCTGCTGCGACTTGGAACATGCGCGTTGCATCGCTCCACCTGTACACTATCGATCTACCTCATTCTATTCTAATGTATATTTGTGTTGCAGCAACTCGATTCCGTGAGAGCAGACTCACTTCAAGTTAGTCTGGGCTGCGTTTCAAAATAATTTTATACGAACCAGAATTCATGCTTTATAGTATACTAGCTTTTGCCCGCGACTCCGTCCGCGTAGACTACAGGTTCAGAACCCAAGTTCAGAAAGATAATAAGTTGTAGTCTATTTTACTCCACAGAGTCCCATTTATGTCCATATCAAAAATCGTTTACATCGGTCAAATGATTTAGGCGTGAAAGCATAACAGACATACAGTTACATATACATAGTTACAGTCGTCTACACTTCGTTTCATCATTCTAGCTTTAAAAATGACGAATTTCCACACAAACTTTCACCCCCCTTTCAACCCCTTAAACCCCTTTTTCCGGGATAAAAAGTAGCCTATGTCCATTCTCAGGGTCTAAACTATCTGTGCACAAAATTTCATTTAAATCGGTTCAGTAGTTTTAGCAGGAAAGCGAGACAGACAGACAGACAGAGTTATAATCGCATTTATAATATTACTAAGGATTTTAAGTTTTAAAGATTCCTATCATTTATATTACACTGTATTTTTTTTTTTTTTTTTTTTTTTTTTTATTCTGGCACGGCAAAGTGACCCCATTGCACCTGATGGTAAGCGCAATGGAGTCCAGAAAAAGTGCCGACCAGCGAGAGATGATGGTCTCCCGTTGGTCGACACAATCATGCCGGCCGAATACCTCTTCACCTTATTGTGAAGAAGTTTGGGGGACTATCAATCATGGCGATCAAAGGACCGACCTGTATTGTAGTGCTAAGTATGGGCCTTTTTACGATTGAGAAGCCACCACGCTGGCTAAAGGTGACCAAAAGTGATCGTTGGTGGACTTGGTATATCAGGAAATATTTGGTGATAAACTGCCAAAAAGTTTAGAGGTATTTTGGGTCCAAATCCTCTGATATTCCAAAACCTTTTATCTGCCCTAATTCCAGAAGTAGACACAACAAAAACATCTTCGTCTACATTGTAAAATGGTTTTTCTCAACACATAGAAGTCAATTGACTTACAAATGAAGGCATAATTGTTCACAGTAGTTGCTCATTTCCGACCTAACATCGTTGCAATGCATTAAATAAAAATAATTACAGCCTCGTGGTCTCGCGGTACAAGTATGTGCCGTGCTATCTTGAGGTCCTGGGTTCGATTCCCGGGTCGGGCAAAGTATTGGGTTTTTCCATTAGGAAATTCTCATTAACAGCACGGAGTCTGGGAATGTGCCCGAAAAACGGCAATAGGCTCGCCCTCTATTACGCGGGACTGATACATACCTGGCGAAATGTGGGTGCAGAAATGCACCTCTGCCTACCCCTTCGGGGAATACAGGCGTGAGTTTATGTATGTATGTATGTAATTACAGTTTTTATACAATCAATTAAGCGGAAAAATTGCATATTATCTATTCTTTTATATTTCTATGCAAATAAAAACACACTGATTCCTTAACATAGCAGAGAACATTTTTACCTCTAGATGTTTTCTTTTATTTCTCTTACTTAGGTTTATAATAACGGAGAATCTGTTACTGTGTATATCAACCCATATACGTCCTATTTGTGGACACATACCACCGCTACAAGTGAAAGGGAGATCAGGCCTTAGTCCACCACGCTGTTCATTCATTTGATTATATTCATTAACTTCCAATTTATGACTAGACGGCAAGCTAAGAGAGGCAATACACTTAGAATAGAACTTTCTATAAAATCGATACAGACAATGTTGGAAATTATAATGACACCCTTTCTGTGTTTGTGATAAACATGCGGGCTATGCGTCATGTCCGGAGTCAATGATTCAAGCTGCGTGTTGCTAGGGGCTGAGAGATGCACAACAATATCATATACTATTGACTACTGGAGAATGTAAACTTTAAATAGAAGGTTTGCTAAGTAAGGCAGCTTGTTCAGAAAAGAACAACAGAAAAGGAACAAAAGACGAATGATCCCTCGAGGTGGCCCATAACGCTGCGTATGCCAACAAATAGCCTCTAATTAAGAGCCGTTTTACCTAAAGAAACACATAAAAGAAGGAACACCCAGCAAGTTCCTGGATACAGGCCAACATCATGTCAATACAGACGTCTTTAGTAGAACCCTATGTGAGTGAAAGTGAAAGAAAGGCTGATGATGCCGACACACGACAATTTAAGAATTCATAATAAGCGAAAGATGTTTATGTTACCTACTAAATATTTGTTGTATATGCCATGCAAACAACTAACCTGCTTAAACGGAAGCATTTCTGGTTGTTAATGAACGCATAATGAATATGAAATTTCAATAAGAACGGATTCTAATGCATAACCGAAAATCATACGTCAATTACCTCATTCGATTATTAGATCAATGTTTGAATTCATTCTAGCAACCCTTTATAAATCAATAGCGACAACGTATCGATTGTATTGATCGATCGTTGACCGTTACATGTCATTAAAAAGCTATAAATTACGCAATATTGATGATCGATTCTAACTTTTCTAACGGTTCTAATCTCTAGATCAGGTGTCGGCAAGAATTTTTAGGTGAAGTCCGGATAATGTGGAAAAATTTTAACGAGGTCCAGAAAAAAATCATGATACCTGATAATAATTAAGTGCTACCTATTTATTATTTTGATTTCAAATCAAATTCTGAATCATGAAACACATAAGCCAATTCTTTATACGTGGTTTGGTTCTCGAGAGGAACATCAAACTCGAAGTTTGGCATTCTTTTGAATATTTGGCGCTCCGAGGTTCGACCTTTTGCTGTCCGCAAACGGACCGCGGTCCGCCTGTTGCTGAACGTTGCTCTGGTTTGATCCAAATATTGGGCCAATGATCTTGAAGTTTCGAACTCACGGAGATTTCTTTTTATTGGTTAATTTTAAGATCGATTCGCCGTAAATCGATAGTTCTGGCGCTTCGATAGTTAGATATTTCGACTTACCCAGCTTGGCCTTCATGTCCTGTTTGTCGAGTTGCGCCTTCCTGCCTGGCCGGCGCCCGCGCTTGCCCCCTTCGCGTCTCTCCCCGCCCTCCGCGCCCGTCGCCCCCACTGAGCCGTACACCCCGCCGCCCAGAGACTCCTAGAACACATTCACCATACATTCAATATCAACATTGTAGATAGGGTATACGTGATATCGGTATTTGTACAGCCGCGCAGACGGTTAATATCGCAGAAGTTTTATGGCGAAAGCTTCGTCATACTTTTTATCATCGGGGTTCAAAATTGTGTTATGTCAATAAATGGACACGTGTTGAGTTCTGATTTTTTCCAAGTTAATCAATTGATAAAGCCGCAATTTATTTTGGTGTTCGCTTGAAGAAATTGGTTAGTTTCATACGTAAGCGTCGTGCAAGAAATCGGATTGTTTTGGTAGCCATCTTTTTTAAATGAAATTTCCAATATCTTAGTAAACCAGACAACAGACATTAACATATTATATTATAATAAATATACCTAATTCGCACTCATAATTCTGAACCGATATTGGTCTTTAATTTTGGTTATCAGAAACCGCGAAAATCTGCTTATTTTCAAAAAAAAAAACTAAAGACCTTACAAAAACATGTCTCGGTGGGAACTGTACTGCGGTATTTCGTTTCGTCGGTCAGGAAAATTTAATTGAATTGAAAATTGGAATTTCGACACCTATTATTCGAAAAAATATATAACTTTTTTCACGTGACATAATATTCCGATATCACGACTGAATGTGTGTAGCTGTTAATTTATATTACATATATTAGTAGTAGTCTTATATAATAAGCAAACCCTTAATTATAACACTAACTGACCCAAAAATCGAACCTTGGACAATCGCACTTCGCAACTTATACTGCGGGACCAACAAAGTCGGTATTATCGTATTAGTCCTACGACTGTTTGTCAATTTGTAAATAATTCTCATGCGACCTATGTCCGACCTTCTTATTCTATAATGCGAACGGACGGTCTTCGAAAAAGAAAAAAAAAACATCTATGCAATACCCAGTTCGTTGACACTAAAACCTCCTTGAGAGTGCGCCTCATTGTACAAACATATGAACACTAATAATATATACTCTAAGATAAAAGTAATAAGATTCAAAATGAAATAACACTTATGACAATAATAACCTTTTTGTTTTATACCGTGACAGTTGGCATTGACATAAATGCTGACTGCCGAGCTCAGTTATGAAAAACATGTACTTACATAAACAATTCTATTAATTTGAACGGAATAAACCAATATGTGTATTTTTGCGAAATATTCTCCAACCACAATGATATAATACTCTCCTATGACCACGGCCTCGAAGGGTAGGCAGAAATATATTTCCAAACTCGCATTTCTGCAGCCATCAAATCCGACATATAACATAATAGGAAATTCTTAACGCAGACACCAATATTATTTTCCCCAAACCGGTAACAATTCCGGAGTTTCCGAATCTTGATTTTCCTTTCATACAACGGGCACATTAATCAATATTTTTCTATGAAGAAATGAATTGCATAAAATCATTACAGATATAGATTTTCACATAAAATGTGAACAATCAAACCATGTCTTAGCAACTGTTTAAAAAGGGACGCATACATTGTACTTAGTACCTACGATAAGTCACTAGAACTTTTCACAATAAGTCTGCCGTCGTGTGCAGAAACGTGGCGAAACAATAAACCGCATATGGTTAAAGGACACAAAAAGATTCCCAGGTGTGGGTATTGGAATACCTGCAACGTACAATGCTGACTGCGCATTCTTTTTCTTGTTTTTGGTATCCGATATCAAATGACGTAAAAATATATTACATGCGAAAGGTTACGCAAAGGCGTATTCCTGCACACAGTTTTCGCCAACTGTTTTAGGTCACATAATAGAGGGCGCGTCTATTACCGTTCTTCATAGTTCTGCTACTGGTTTCCCAATGGACAAATCCGACCCGAGGGCCCGGGAGCTACCGACGATTCGCCGCACACAAAAATCCGTTGGAAAATATCTAACCACATCCGCACCACATCGTTCTGAAAACTTAACACTACTCCTAATATTATGAAGGTAAGGTAAGGCAAGTAGGTTTTTCTGTTACCTTCTTTCGACTAAAGTGCAAAACGATTTTGAAGTTTTTTGTACAAATAAATAGGACTATACAGACGGATATTAGGAAAAGTTGTGTCAAAAAAGAATCAGAAGATTTAATTAATAATTTAGAATTTAATTAATATCAACATCGATTTTTAACAAATCGATTCAACGAAAGACCATATTCTACATTAACTTTCAAGACGCACTAACCGATAGGCTATTTACTCCTCAACGATACGTAATGTACTTTATAAAAGGAATACTATATTTATCAACAAGGGACAAGCGTTGCAATGTCATCGGCTCGACGCGCATGAAACACTATGACGTCAGCCGGTTTAAAAAAATACTTATTGAAACTGCGTAGTAAAGTCGACGAAGTCCTCGGCTGTTCGTGCAAGAATTTCATTATACAGCAATGTTATAAATAAACGTATACTTTAAATATTTTACGATACTTTGAAATACACAAAATCTGGAGTTTTGGGATCTATAATTTTTTATAATGAGCTGGAAAATATTTACGTATGTATACCAAAAGCCAACGTAAGAATTGAAATGATGTTCGCACACAATCGCTTCAAAAACTTTGGCTACTAAATTCTGAGAGATACACTCAACTTAATTGCGGGCAGTTTCGGTAGCACAACATTTTAGCGTGGTTTAAACAAATAGTTATAGAGTAAGACTTCCAGGATATTAACTGTGAGCTATCTCACCCAATTTGGTGGTAAATAACTATTAAATTTTATTATACTAACACAGCCACATAGTCGTTATTCATCCGGCATTCTTACCTATTTCATTTATATCACGGTAGTAAAGTCTATCAAGTGCTCTTCACAATCTTAGTTTCCTTACAAAGACTAATTATTACTCTATATATAGAACATGGTATCATTAACATCCTAGATGGGAGTTATTTGTAAATATTCAGTAAATATACCGTGTTATCTCAAAGCCATAATAATAGACATGAATCATAATAATGAGCCATTAAAATTGTACAATATTACGCATTAGTTTATTAGAAATGTCCAATACAATACATATACACAGGGGAGCCGTGTGTAGGCCAGACTATCGCTAATATAGCTAGTTCGATTCTAATCTACAACTTAATTTTCTAAGTGTGTGTTATAAGAATAATCAAGCACTTAGACATTGAATAATGTCTGAGATATTTGCAATTCAAGTTCATTAATTTGTAGTGCTAACGAAAAAACATTGAAAAGCACTTGAGTGTGTTCTTATTAAAAATAAGCATAACAAGATGATCCCATTAAAATCCAATGCTAAATGCTGTGTGGTCTAAATTGAAGTGACTGGTACAAATACATTACGATTGTTTCCTCCTATTCAAGAAAATAAAAGCGGTATTTAGGAACTACCTGAGCTCTAAATTGTGAATATTACACCGCGGCACAAATACATATGTGCCGTGCCATCTAAAGATCCCAGGTACGATTCCCGGATCGGGCAATGTATTATTGGGGTTTTCCATTAGGAAATTCCCAGTAGCAGCGTGGACTCTGTAAATATGCCCGAAAAAGGCCAATAGGCTCGCCCCCTTTTAGGAGTGTATTTATGTTTATGGCGAAATGTGGGTGCAGAATTGCACCTCCACCTACCCTTTCGGGGAGTACCTACAGGCGTGAGGTTATGTATGTAAATATGTAAAGACAAATATAAAACCTCCCTAAAAGCCTGGTATACTGAGAGAATAAATTGAAAAGCCAGCTTCGGTCGGCTTCGACGCCACCTCGTCTGCTTAATAATGCACAGATATTATGTCGGCGACTGTTATTAATAGCACTCGCATGTGTGATATTTCCTCTTTTCGGACCGTATTTCCTACGTAATAGGATCGTAGCTTAGTGGTATTCGAATGTTTTTGTTATGTTTGAAAGTAAAGCGAAATAAAGTAAGGAAATCTTTTATTGTCACTTGACATGCAATAAACATATTATAACATTCAAAAACGTGGTTGGCAGCGACAAAGAGATTGCTAAATCAGCATTTATAATACTTCGCTGTGGCGTAAACCATAACGGAACGCTGATTTTCGTTGGCCACCTATAACCATATATATCAGAATATATGGTTTTAAATAATCTTCGTCGGGAACCTTTGTTTTTTATTCGTTGGACACTGATTAAATAAAATATAATATGTTTTATGTACCAAGGTTCTACGTAATGCGAAACAACCAACAAAATAACTTCTAGTATTGATGGTTTCACATGGATAGCATCGAAATTCGCAATCTCGAAAGTTTATAAGCTGTCATTCATTCATTACTAAATATCCCTGCATAAATGATAAACAAAATATTAATCTGGCAAATAACATTTTCCCAAAATACACCAATATGGACAATTACCGGTAATTTTAAGCGTTTGGCACACGAAGGTGAAATCGTTTTAACAATCATTAGTGCGCACCACTTACAACATACATACTTTACTGCAATAATGCAATATACTATATATACTGACGTGAAAACATTGTTATGTAATAAATTTATTAATACCGCAGACACCATGTGGAGGTGTGACTGTATTGCGTCGTATATTTAACCGCTCAGAGATAAACACTATATTAAATTACGCGTTACACTGTCTTATTTGGTTTAATTATATGTAGGTATAGATCGAGTTACAAACTTAAGTTTAAATAAGGAAGACTGATTTCTAAAAGACGGGTATAACTGGACTAAATATTTTGTCTTTTCAGATGGCAAATTCCTTACTTTAAATTTATGTTTTACAACCCTATGTAATTCGATTTTCACGTACCGCACTGCCCTCTTTACAATATTCCTAATCTAGTAACATTCGATTCAATGATTGAGCATGCTAACTGTCGGAATATAGTCATTTTTTTGCCATCGACAATATTAGTGGGACTTTGACTGCCTCGTGGTCTCGTGGTACAAGTATGTGCCGTGCGATCTAGAGGTCCTGGGTTCGATTCCCGGGTCGGGCAAAGTGTTATTGGGTTTTTCCATTAGGAAATTCTCAGTAACAGCACGGAGTCTGGAAGTGTGCCCGAAAAGCGGCAATAGGCTCGCCCCCTATTACGTGGGACTGATACAAACCTGGCGAAATGTGGGTGCAGAAATGCACCTCTGCCTACCCCCTCGGGGAATACAGGCGTGAGTTTATGTATGTATGTATGTTAACTTTAACTCTTTGCATACCCTCGCACTTTTACGCAACTATGTTCCTTACTTAAACCCCTTGTAATAGGAGATAAGCCTATTGCAGTTTTCGCGAACGTATGCAGAATCCGTGCTGCTACTGACAATTTCCGTAACGTAGCAATGACGTGATTAATCAGTTACTAGTGATGCTTAAGACTGTAGCAATGTAATCTCAAACGAGTAAAATTACTTTCACTTCTTGTAGTTAGTGGCATAAATATCGGATTAATATGGGACAATTTGGTTCTTCAAGCACAGAACCCAAGAATATAATAATTTTTGATCCTTGAAAGAAATACAACTTTAGATGATAATATATTACCCAATTTTTGATTTCTTTGCCACTAAATCACTTATTCAAAAATGGGTGTATATCTCATCATAACGATCTTTGAAACAACAAACAGATTACTACTTAATATCGCAATAAAATAAAACGTAAGAATTGTACCTAATTGAATCGTGTATAGAAATCTGTCAGATTAAATTTCTCGTTTTTCCTTAACGAGATGTTGCCTAGGCGACCTGAAGTTCCACCCACTTGAAATCTAACGAGCAAAAGATACCAAGAATCAATCACGTACAAATATAAAAGGGAATTGAATATTCTGTTGGAATGGGCATATGTGGGCAGAGTTAATTTAAATGAATTCAATTGACAAATATTTGAGGTATATTTGCCAATGAAAAGAAATGGCAATTTCGACATCATTAAAATTTAGATACTACCCCTACATACCCTTTTCGGTCTCCCCCGAGGTACCGAACAGGGAGCTTAAGGTGCTTTCCTTTTGTTAAAAAAGGGCAAATTTATTAGCTCCTCGCACAATTTAACATAAGTTATGTAAGCGTACTAAATTTAGCAAGGATATTCTGATCGGATAAATAAATTAATTTTAATAACGAAATTTGCATGCTCATTAAAACTTAAACACTCGCTAATGCTTAAACTGATGATCAAATGAGAATTGCTTTGACCTTAATGTAAAGATGGAAATTAAAGGTCGATGAACCCTGGGAGATCTACACTCCACGCCGAGTTCTAACACTGAAGCATTACTATAAACAAAATAGCACTTTCAAGTAGTCTATTTATTCCTTACTTATTTTTTACTTATAAGGTATTAGGTCGCTTGAAACTAAGTAATGTTTTCCTACTTACTCTTGCATATTCTTATCTATATAAAAAACATTATTTTAGCTGCTATAGACACAATGGACGAATGGCATGCTAGAAGATAGGCCTATGCCCAGCAGTGGGATAAAAAAAAACCATAATACAATATAACCCAAAGCAATGTCTTCACAAAAATCTCTAGTGTTGAATTAAAACAATTCGCGTTGTAAAACATAATATTTTCATATGACAGAGTTTCCATGCACGAATTTGATACAAGGCACATTCAGCCATCGGGACGCTCTCGACGTTTTTGAACCGATGCGATGTGCAACTGCGCAGTTAAAAATACTCGGTGGACGAGCGCATACATGTTCTTTTCTAGTTTTTGGCTTTTATCACTATCAGTTTTGACTACAACTTTTTTAATTGACAGCCTTTATTTACTGTTATATTTAATATTATTCATCTTGTGAGTATTTCTATCTTTCTAAGAAACTAGCACCTAGTACTAAGACATAACGATTTTTTTTTGTTCAACCAATATCTAGGGATTTTCAAGGGGGTATTAATTTAAATTAGGTTTCTTTTTTTACCTCTCTTTCATTCTCGAGTCATGTCTCATTGATATTCTTTTCTTTTATTCATGCTTTATTTATTCTTTAAGTAAATGAAAGTTAATTCGTATAAATAATAACGTTTCAAAATAAATATAGCACTCGTTAGACACTCGCGTGTAATTACATTTTTGGCTATACATTCGATCTACAGTTTTTACGCTTTGGGAGATATATTCTAAAATTAGACATGACGTATTATATTAATGCGTCGCAAGCTAAGCAAAGTTATGTTCGTTATATTTGGTGTTACATAAATCTTAAATATGTTCATTATGACTTATAATAAATGCTATTATATGGGTTGTAATAATAATATGGCGTGTGTAACAACAGCTGCTAATAAACGAATATTGCTTGTATTATTAAAATCGTTTATAAAAAGTAAGATTATAACAATACGAGTTTAATTATTAATTTTAATTATTTCGTACATTGTATTATACAATGCTTAAATTATAATTGGACTCAAAGAAACATAATTCTGAGAACTCAAGTTCCGGTTACGCTTAATGCCTGGGATTTAAGATCTTAGTTTTTTTGCCAATTCATGCCTTTAAGTGCAAATATTGAGATGTAAATATTGTTATAAATATATGACGTAAGAAATTGTATTCTCTGTAGGCCGTTCAAAATATCGTGTATGTCCAAACTACTTTAAACGTAATGATTAGTACACTTGAATAGATAAAAGGTGGTTTTCGCGTAAAATTGTCACACCGTCACGCACTGCGCTAAACAGTCATTGCCCACGCGTAATTTTAAAATTTGCCTTCAATTTCGACATAATTTGGCCTATTTTCCAGAATACGCCCGTTGTCTTGAAAGTAATGGCGGGTTAATCAGCACATATTCTATGCTAAGCGATGTTTAACAACAAAAAATATATACCGGCTTTTTCAAGGTCGTTTTTATCTATTATTATATTACGACGCATATGCGAAGAGAAAGTTTAAAGCCAAAAAAATTGCACGTATATAGACTGACCGGTATTTTTGTATTTGAATATGAATAACAAATATTGATTTCGAAAATACAATAATCACAACGACCTTGAGCGAATAATTTTTGATAATGCCAATTCCTAATTCATGTTTTACAAACACAACATGAGATAACACTACACAAAAAGTACACAATTCATTTGTCCCAAAGAGAAGCGCCATGACCTAACCCATGAAGTGTATGCACGTATGCACACAACAACCAGCAACATTGTTGCAGAACGCACAACAAATACGCAGTTAATATTGTTTCTCAGTTAGCAACAAATGACCGTCCTATACAACTGCGTCGCAAACGCCGCACCGTCGCGCGGCGTAGTAACCGTCACTTTCCTAACCTAAAAATTGATAGAACGACATTCAATTTTTTTTTATTTATATTACGCGGCCCTACGCTTTATTTTGTGTGTAAAACACGAGGTTTACTTACGCGTGGCGATATATGAGCAGTGGTGTCCGTACCGGTGTCTGTCTCGACACAAACTGCGCGACGCGGTGCGCGGTGGGAACGACCGAGCTCTCTTCTTAAAAAAAAAAACAACTTTTCGTGTCGATCAGCACTGGCGGCACACACTCGCGGTTCTCAGTGCACTCTCACAGCATAAGAGGTGTTGCAACTACACGTATTGTAGTACAAACCACAGTCCCCAGTCCCCACCTCGGCCGCTCTGACCTTATCGTTCGGCTGCACTCGGCAACAGCCATTGCAGTACAATGATGTACTTGTGTCGACGCTTTTGTGTTGCGGCCCGAACCAATGTTTAGACTATTCGAGAATATTCCCGTTTCTAAAAATACGTTACATTCGAATAAAAAGATTTGAAATACGAAATCGTAATCAGCTAATAAAAAAATAGCATTTGAATGTTTAAAAAAAAAATTCACAGTATCAGCTCGCCAACTCGCTTTGCTAAACACAATTTTTATTTACAACTGGAAATTTATCACCAGACGTCATTTAATGAAAAATATTTACATATATTCAAGCTAATACGAGGGCAGTCCGATAAGTACTTAGCCTACAAAAGAAAAACGAAAATTTTGGAAAAGTGGCGATTTATTTCTCATCACAGTCTTCTTTCAACTCGATTCACTTGACCCAGCGATGCTCCAACTTCTTTAAGCTGTCTGAAAAGAACGTTTTCTGGAGGTCTACAAAGTAGGCCTCCGTGGCGGCGATAACCTCCTCATTCGACTCAAATTTCTGTCCGGCGACGGACTTTTTCAAGTTTGGAAACAAAAAGAAGTCACACGGGGCCTAATCTGGAGAATACGGTAGATGGAGCAGCTGTTCGTAGCCTAATGTGACCAATTTGGCCGTTGCGACGGCGGAGGTGTGAGCCGGTGCGTTGTCATGGTGGAAGAGCACTTTTTTCTTCGCCAAATGGAGCCGTTTTTTCTACAATTCAGCGTTGAATCGGCCCAATAGTTCGGCATAGTAGAGCCCTGTGACCGTTTTGCCCTTCTCCAGGTAGTCGATGTAAATCACACCTTGTGAAACCTAGAAAACGGTGGCCATCACCTTTTCGGCCGATGGGACAGTGTTCGCCTTCTTCGGAGCACATTCGCCGGGTAAAGTCCACTGTTTCGACTGTTTATTGGTCTCTGGTGTGTACCAGTGAATCCATGTTTCGTCGACGGTCACGAAACGACGCAGAAACCCCTTCGGATTGCACCTAAACAGTGTCAAACACTGCTCTGAAGTTGTGTCACTGATGCGCTTGTCGTCCGAAGTGAGCAAACGCGGCAGCCATCGAGCCGACAGCTTTCTCATGCCCAATATTTCATGCAGGATATGACCCACGCGGTCTTTTAAGATGCCTACTGTCTCAGCTATCTCGCGCACCTTCAATCGGCGGTCTGCCAATACAAGATCGGGACTTTTCTCACGTTATCCTCCGTGGTAGCCGTTTTTGGGGCACCTGGGCGTGGCTCATCAAAAACTGACGTGCGACCACGTTGAAACTCGTTAAACCAATTTTTGACGGTCGCCATTGAAGGAGAAGAGTCACCGTAAACAGCATCCAAGCGCTTTTTGATATCGCTGCGCGATTTCCCTTCCAAAAACAAGAATCAAATCACCGGCCGATATTGCTCTTTTTCCATTTTTCGAAAATCCGCGGACACGTCCGCTTACACACGCGGTCAAAACAAAACTACAAATCCAATTCGGCTGAAATTTTGACAATAGCCGTCTACGAAGATGTGCTACATGATGGTAAATTTATCTTACGATAGTGGTGCCATCGGGCGGTGAGGCTAAGTACTTATCGGACTGCCCTCGTATAACTGACGCGTCGCATTATCGAAAACAATAACGTACCGACAAAATAAAACAACTGATTGCTTGGTATAAAAAATATCGTATCATTCTAGATGATTGACTAAACAGTAATGAACTTCCATCAACTAAAAAATTCAACCAACTACATCGTAATTAATCCCATTTGAGAAATAGGTCAGCCGCGGTGCTTCGGCGTAAAATCAATAATATTGGAAACCTACACATCGTGTCTATTTTAATAAAACCTTGGTAATTCAAGTTGCGAGGTATAATATATTAGAGTGAAATTAATTTAGCAGAGCGACTTAGGTACGGTTATGACGTATTAACTAATTTATGATTTGTCTCACTCTGTTGAATAGATAATGAATTTGGCGAGAAACACCCTCAGTTAAAGTAAGATAAACCTAATTTACAATATAAGAAAGGTCCAACAAATATCTTGGCTTCGTCAACCTTTTTACAAGTACAAGTACATATAAAACTTTTTATTTAAATAGATATCGTTGCAGATGTCACATTTAACAATATAGCTTTAACTGAAATGGACTCCTAGTTATCCAGCCTCACAGTTCTTGGGCCCGTAGACCTGTTCATGAAACAGTGAAAAGTCTAATTATAAAATTTCAAATTAGCACCTTAAAATCACAGCATGTATCTTGATGACATATCAATTTAAAAAAAATCAGACACTTTAGAAAACATATTCATTTACAATGACTGCAACATGACTAATACTCGGGCGGCAACGCGGCTTGATTTCGTTCCCTTAGTGCCTTAGTTAGTTGTAAAATACAGAATTTCGCCCATCAGAACTACGTATTTATCCCAGGTCAAGGAGACGGGGTAGAGATACCAAGGATACGTTAATACAGGGTTAGATCATCACCTCGAAATAAAAACATTGTGAAAGTTTAAACAGGTAGGTACATAAAATAATTAATTACGGTAAGTAAAGTTTTTTCTGATTTCAGAACCGCTTTTCATATTTGGATTTTAGGTAGATATAGGAACAAATGGTTTCGTTTTCATTTAATCGAAATACAGCATCATGAGTTTAGGTAAAAATTTCATACATTTAGTGCAAGCCTAAAGTTTATCTATACGAGTAGTATAATTAAATAGTGAAATAACAATGAAAAATAAACCCTCTGGGGAAAAAACTTAAAATGCGTGACTCAAATCACCCTATGAACGCTTTCTCTGAACCGCAAAAGCATATTACTCAGATCGTATACTTCGACAAACATAAAATGAACACCAGCATTATGCTTTGACATAAAAGATCGAACGTTCTTTTACCATAATACATTAAAAACTCGGTCGCTTCGACATTCGCAGCTGCAAGGGAAAAAACACCTATATGACCTTCGACAAGCTAACCAAAAAATACCATGGCAACACCCCACCCGGCATTCGAACCCACATAACTACGTTCCTATAAGTCGTTTTCGACTGAGCTAAGGGCCCATCTATTTATAATATTTTCGCCCGACTCCCATTAGCAAGAGGGGTGGTCGAGATTATTCAATTTGAAAGCAATTTTGCTCTTGTGATTATATTTTATTGATTTTAGTAGACAGTTTTTCGGGTTTAGAAAAATGTGTTCATTGCATCTTTATTTATAACTTGATTTCAATATTATCGTCAACTTTTTTTTGCCTAGTTGTTCATAATAGCTCAGAAGTTGTCAATAACATCAGCCCCATCTGAATTCTTTTTTGTATTAGAAATACATACTATTAAATTTTTAAAATTCTTAGAAACATCTGAACTTTTATTCATATCTACGTCACTTTCTTTTTTTTACTTGTAATGCCGTTAAATATAAAAAATGTATTCCTTTTATTAATATTTTTTATTACCCCGAATGATTGATGATAAACATTTGCGTTTTATTCAGCTTCCTTAATTATTTTTATACATAATCATTTACCTATAGAGTACTACTGCTGGCCAAAAGGCAGTGACCATGATTCTCGGCTTGTTACATTTATTACGAATTAAAATTACTTAAAAAGTTTATTTGAAATCACCGCACAAAACCTCTTTGTAAGTGCAGTGCCGCCCAAACATAACATCAATCTGCAAATCTATTATTAGCTATACATTTTCAACACAAATATAGACGCTAAAATTATCTCAGTGAAATGTTATCAAACGTAGCATTCAAATGACATCATAGTTATTGAAAATAACTCAGATTTGCACTGCATTGTTAATATGTATTTTCTCAAAGGCCGGCAACACACCGATGATTGCTCTGGTATTGTGGTTGTTCATGGGCGGTGTTGACCACTTACCATCAGGTGGCTCACTAGCTCGATTGCCTCCTTTCCCATAAAAAATTAAAAAATATGTGCGATGGTAATAACTTCATTTTTCATAATGCAATATTGTGGAGCTGTGGAAGGTGCGAATGAAATGCAGTCAGATTTCCAAAAAGTAATAGGATTACTGATACTATGTGCGTCCCATTATGCTCTAACCTAATTCCACCCTTCTATAGAACTTATACAACATATTGTTGAAAAATTTAACTAAACAACAAAGTCTTCTATGTTTCTATCCATTACCTTATTGTAACCATACACTATTGTACTAAAATCCATTAGTGCAGGGCTTAGATAAAACTCAAATGGTGTTACAACAAGGGCGACATAGGGGCTGACTCACGCGACCTCCTCAGTCACTCCGACCAGTAGGTACTTAACACTGTATTCACTGAAGTGTTGCGGACACGAAGGGATTATTCAACGTTATCTTATCTTAGATACGGTAACAAATAAGGCTGTGAGTACACGCAATATGTATCATGTGCGTGTTATTTTATTAACTGACAGCCCCGTGGCGCAGTTGGCTAGACACCAGCTTGCGAAACGAGAGGCCGCGGGTTCGATCCCCGCACCGAGACAAATGTCTGTGTGACCCACAAACATTTGTTTCGGGTCTGGGTGTATGTGAGACCGAAAAGTCTCTCGTAGCTTCTGATACCCACGACACAAGACTTGCATCTTAGTGTGGGATCAGAACTATGTATGTGACTGTTGGGTGTATTTATTTTATTTATTATTTTTTAACTGTTAGACTTCAAAAGGAATATTTTTTCTGTTTTTGCCACATTTTTCATTACGGCACCGCTGGTACCGTCGTAGCGTAATGATATATAGCCTATAGCTTTCCTCGATAAATGGCTATCTTACACCTAAAGATTTTTTTTAATCGGCCCAGAAGTTCCTGAGATTAATGCTTTCAAGCAAGGAAACAAACAAACTCTTTAGTTTTATTATATTAGAATAGATAAACTAGCTTTTTTGCAACTTTTCTCACGGTCCTACATGGTCAGAATTAAGCCATTTTTAATCAAGAAGCCATTTGTGACGTCACGTTGACATCGTTACAATATAGAAGTGGCAGCAGTAGTAGGTCGACAGACAATTTTCTAGCGGCCGTCAGACTGTTATAGGACAAATATAGGGAGTTGTGTTGTTTTATGTTAAAATATTACCCTAGAATTGATTTTGTTGTCGATATCGTTTATAGAAAGCATATTTCAATAGGTTTGATACTACTTGTGATGCGGATGACAACACGTTGGTAACATCCGACACGAGGTCTGAGCGACAAATAGCCAATATCGTGTCGGCGGAAATGAAATGGGGAGCGAGATTTGAATTGCATGCTCTCAATAGATTGATTGCACCGCCTACCTGCGTGTTGCGTTGAAAATTACAACACAATGTACAATATATCTAGCAACATACAAATAACAATCCTAATCTAGATAATCTCATGGAGGCAGCTTGAATGAGCTTACTTTAATCAAGTTCCACCCACAGTATGGTTTGGTCTTATAGTCCATTGAGATCCAGTAAGTGGATATATTAAATAGCACCATAAGGTTTCTGATAAGTAATAAATAAGCTGCCATTGCCCATATTGTTAAATTTACAATTAATGTTAATTAATCTTAAAAACATAAATAACTAAAATACATATAAAATGGCTTTATTTCCCACAAATGTGAGGTGGCAGTTTCATAACTTATTGGTTGTAAATAAAACCCCATAATACAACTGTATTTCAAAATGGTGCTGCACAAGTATTGTGGAACTAACGAAAAATATTGATAACTGACAAGTACCTAATGGAGTTTGGAGCTTAATCTATAGTCTATACCACTGAAAGGTAATAAAAAATAAGAAGACAATTGTTGTATGCCTGCAAAATATATTTGTAATTATTTTGAGATTATTACTCCAATGTGTGGATTAGCTATTGATGTAGATGATTGTAGATTTTGCGGAGTCAATTGTCAAATATAACCCTATTAGAACAACCATCTTCTTAGCTTCACATTGTCAGCCACAATGTTAATATACTAAAATCACTTGACACACATGTTTGTTTAGGCTTTGCATGTCACAATTTGAGGCCAACTTTTATGTGTGCTTTTAATTTACTATATTCTGTCTCTTAGTTTAAAATCCTATTCACAGTTATGCTAAATTTAGAATTAATGAGCAATCAGCTCCACAGGACATTTCAACTATCCAGTATTTTTTAAATATTAAGACATTCATGAAGTTAATTTACTGCGTACTTGCTTGCTGTCTGATGTGCCAACTACTTTCACTTTGTTTATGTATGTTGCAACACAACATCACACATATGCAATGTCCTTTTTTGGCATGTCAAGTGACAATGATACCATTTTATTTGTTTCTATGTCTGCTGTTGTCAAAGAAAATCTTGTTATACATCCTTCCTTCCTAGCTATGTTCAGAGTTAATTAAGAGACTAGATCCATAAGGATCATAATAATTTCACACTTGCCTGTGTGTATTTACATAGCCATCACAAGCAGTTCAATAGTTAAAATGTGAATGAATAATCATCATCATCAGCCTAAATATATCCCACTGTTGGCCTCTGCTACAACTGACAAGGTTTAGGTCTTAGTCCACCACACTGACCTAGTGCAGGTTGGCAGACTACACACCTAAGAAGATCCTGAGAACTTTTAGGTGTGCAGGATTCATCACAATGTTTTCCTTTACCGTTAATGTGGAATATAATGTGAATGAATAAGAAACAACTAAACAAACTTACATTTTTGATAATAAAACTAATCACATTATGTTTGTAGGAGAAACTGTTTACTTGGTTAATAGCCACAAAGTAGTGGCTGCATTTTGTACCAAAAAAAGGTATAATAAGAAAAAAGTTTTGGGTAAATTGTACTTTTAATTAATTATCTGGGTAAATTAGTCATGGTTTTTATACTAAGAAAAATTTAAGGAGCTAGACAGGCTATTAAGACATGCTAAAATTTCACTTTATTTTTCTTTATAGGTATTACCATAACTTTTTTGTAATATTATTTTTGTGGATTAAGTACATTATTATTTCACAAACATGAAAATTTCTTTCAGTATAATGGCTCAATTTAGTTCACCTATAAAATTTGTGGTTTAGTCTATATTTTTGCTTTCTCAGTAAATTTTACGATATTTCGAATAAACGTACGTAGTTCAAATCCCACAACATTTAAAATCTGCGTTTGGGTCGTGCGTTGAAGATATACATTTTAGAACAAATATTTATATTAATTCCACCGACAATTTTTATGCGAGAATCGAACCCGCTAACTTCATAACTGTATTCTCGCGAAATGCGCTACGGACATTATAGACTATTTCCGATGTGTTTCCGAGATTATAAACTATTATTTGTGAAAAAGATAATAGCATTACTCACTTAAGTATCTACTAATTCCAAAACACAGTAGGTTTTAAATCTCTAGAAAGTCATAATAATAACAGTGGGCATCCATAATGAATCGCAAATATCGATCCTCCGTCCACTTGTTACAGAGAGGACACCCCAAGGAACGACACCGTTTTCACGGGTCGCTTAGATCCCCACATTAGAAGGGCTTCGTCCCTGGTCATGTTTCTACCACAGACCCTCTTCTAGCAGAGGTTGTCTGTGAGTGAAGTTCTCTCATTGAAATATCGATCCGATATTTTCGAGAACAAAGACTATTGACTCCAAAAGGGTAAAAACAGTATGGAGGTTCCCGGGCGAAATCAATAAATTACGCAATGAAATATGATTTATCTCGTAGAAAGTATTCATAAAACTCGGAAATTTCCTTTTAATAGTGTCCTTTGAAAATGTATAAAAATCCGCAGGAGGGGGGATGCAAGATGGCCTTCGTTACATTTTCACTTTATAAGGCAGAATGAACTCAAATATTAATGTATACTTACCGATTTGAGTGTGGATATTCTGAATTTCAATGATTATAAGATGTAGTTTAGTGTTATTTCCCATTCTGCAATTTTAACTGGACACTACACAGCGGCACAGGCAAAAAAAAGAGACGACATTAATGAGCGCCACCTACATCTACAGCGTGAACTATTTCATAAATGCACAGTGCAGTACGTGAAAATGTTTGCATAAAATTGGCACTAGATGACACTGCTAGTAACGAATATCAAAAAAAGTTGAAACAATGAATATGATAAGTTTTTGTTCTGCATATAAATTGAACTCTATTTTGACGAAGGAACATTTATTTTTCAAGTTATGGGTCTTTAAATACTATATATCCTACTTATGCATTAATTTTGTTTGTTTATGATTCTAAAATCAAGAATATTTATTTTGCCAATAAGTTTACATAACTAATTAGTACATGTGTTACATTTACTTAGAAGCAGTACCTAGACAATTACAAGATACACCTTATTACTTTAAAATAAATCTTAAATTCAATCAATTCAACGTTATTTGTTCTATTGTAAAATACGTATATACTTATATAAATTTGTCCACTATAACCTACATCCTATTAGAGTATTGGCATATTAACATAATAATTTCGTGTGTGGTTCTTTTGTTCTACGAATATCAAATAAATTGGGTAGAAGTCGTAAATAAACAGTAAACACAGCTGCTTGTGTCTATATCGTATTGGTATACATGTATAGGTAGGATGTGCATGCACGATTCTAAACAAATTCATCAAAATATAATTTTCGCACATCATTCAAGTTTGTCGCAGCAATTAATCAGCATCGGGGAAGAGGAGATGACGAAACGTGCCATCTTGTTGTGCAATAGAGTTTGAAAATAGATTATAATGACATGATAAAAAAAAATGTAATCGCAAAATGATATACTTCAACTCTGGCACGCATATAAATTCTCATGCTGAAACTTGATTTTGTATAGCACACATTTTTAAATTCAATCTCCATCAAAACAAAACAATTTAGTAAATAGACAACAAAGGATATTAAAAAAACTCACGCTTTGAGATTCCTCCTCCAAAACAGCCATGGCTTCGAAATCGATGTTCATTTTTCGCTTCACGATTTTGCCTTTGCAAGCAAAAGTTCTCAATACTATAACACTGTCAAAATATGCAACAAGGAAATTAGATAAATTGTATCAAAAGTAATTCCTCAAGTCAAGGTATTGTTTACAAACTGGCAAGGTCATTTGACATATTTTGGTAAATATGTCTGCTAGTAGGATGCGTTCATTTTGTTATTTTATGGCTTCGGCAAAAAACATACTTGCATTCGTGATAGTCGATTTTTCTCTATGGTCATATCAAACTAAAACTCCCATAGACAAAGTGACAGCCAATGTTGCTAACATTACGATGTCAAACGTCAAAATTTTTCGACCTCGCTGGATTGTACTGTGATAAAAAAAATCGTAGTTTTATGTTTTTTCATTGAACCTATGATGTGGCCTTATAAACTGTAAATTATTTGGGTAGTTTATTATTTTAGGATGTGTATAGAGTGCCGATTTCTGACGGAGATTTTGTTTTGTCCAGTGCGTTTGGTGCATTAGTGTCATTGAAAGTTCAAGATGCGTATCGGTTTCGTTGTATATTGGTGCGTATTTGCTCTTCATTTGTGCAAAGCCGACGATGTTGAAAGGACAGAGCCTAGAGATGGTGGAAGAAGAGAGAAGTGGGGTCCGGTGTCAAGAAGCGGGTCTTTTACCAGCGAATCGCCGGCTTCAGTGTCCAACGAACAGAGTAAGTCTCACGGCCCTGAATTTGATATTTTTTCTGGCATTTCGTGACACCTGTTGGCGTCCCTCATCAATGTTACAATAGCTTTTAGGTCTTGTGATGGGTGATCGCTTTTTTTTTCGTACTTCCATACATTTAATCCAATACAAAAAATATTATGGAATAATACTAGTTTGTGTTTATGAGACACATCTGTTGATCGTCATATTCCAGATATTTCGAACCGATCATTTGTATTTATGTAATTAAAAAATATGATGTATGGAATTATTTTCTAGATGGTTCTAGAAAATGTTTTTATCACATTTTAAATTTCAAATTTTCATTTTATATTACCATTTAGAAATGCAACAATTTAAATTGAGTATATTAAATTAAATAAAAAATAACAATCTAATGTTATATTTATAATATTTAACTTAAACTCATTAATTTATTTTAAAATAAATGATATCAATATTTTGAAAAAAATAAAGTATATTCATATTAAAATTATTATATTCTAAATTAAAAAAATAACAAATTATTTTTAAACCACTCATGAACATTGTCTGACTTTAGTACATTTGTTTAAATTAACTATCCAATTTTTTCCCTCATTACTGAGATAAAAATACAATTTTATTGGTATTTTATTATATATAAGAATAACTTTAATATACAAGCTTAACTTGGTAAAAATGTATTAAGGCATAATACCTTAAAATAAAGACTAAAATAAAGTTTGCACTATTATTAAAGATCAACAAAGAGATATTGTAAGATACTCCTTATCACTTTAAAATAAAGCTCAAATTACATCAATTCAATGAAGATTATTAATTGCTCAAACAGATAACCAGATGTTGAGACAAAGATGTAGGTAAATGTCTCATTTAGCAGCCACAAATGTGATTTACAACATCTCAGTGCAAATAAATTCACATGTTTGTTTTGAGATTGCTGTAATTAGCTACCTGAAAGGTTTGGATGGTAAGACTTTAAAAAAATGCCCAGGTAATATTCATAATTTTTTTATAAAATTTTGACCTTTTTTATAGGAGCATGTAATAGTAACAAGCTGCTTTAGATATATGGACAGTTTTAATAAACAATGCCAATATCTTTTACATTTCATTAAGAATTAACCAACTAGTTCAATGAATAGAATTTCTAGGAATTGTTAATTATAAAAATTATACCCTGCATGAAGAGTATAATGTCTGTTGAGGAAGCAAAAGTAGTGTTTAGGCCAAGGCATTTGGCACTCTATTATCTGCCTACCCCAATGAGAGAGAAGTGTGTATTTATGTTTCCACACATTTACATTGTTATATTAAAAAAAATATTGGAGAGGCAATGATATGAAAAAGTCTGAGAACAATGATGATTTACAATTTTTTTTTACTAAACACTTAAGAAATTTTGTATTATAACAAATTACATGTATTTCAAACACTTACCCATAAATGTGAAAGTTTGGTTTCATTCATATTATGTTAGCAAATATTGTACAAATGTTTCAAGTTTATTTTGCATTGTTATCTTAAATTTTGTAACTACAAAGTTCATTACACTTTTGTGTACATTGTAAATTGTTACTTTTCTCTATTATTATTGAATATTTGAAATTATACTGATAAGTTATCAATTATACACAGTATGACAGAAATAAAACTGGTACAATTTTTATACTTAAACAATGATATAAAAAATATAATATCCCTTAATATGCATATTAAAAAAAACTACATACTTCAATTTAAATTAAATTGGCTACAAAAAAAATATTACGTGCACCACACAAATCCATTTTATTACCATTCATATGTTCCAAATTAAATTTGCATTTTAAGGAATGTCATTGTTATTACCATAATGCTTTTTCACAATTTGTCTCACAGTCTAAGTTTATAATGTATTTTGTTTTTTTTTATATTGTTAGAAACAAAAGTATGCAATCTATTTTATTAGTTATAGAAAATATTATTTGATCATTTATAACAAAATGTGAATCCCAAATTTTTGATGAATGTGATTATCTCATTTTAATTAATCTTAATTTATTATGGGCTGTTGGTGATATCAGATAAAAGTTATTAGGTTTGATGAATCATGAAGTAGAACTAAATATTTGTATTGACTAATCAAACTAATTAAAGAAAATATTTAAACAGTCTATTTTGAGTTTCAATGTGGCTAACTAAGAAGTCCAGCAGGGCACACTTTGGTGTAAACTTCCACTACAGTGATGATAGCTGTAGTAATAGTTGTAGAATCTTGAATTGAATATTAAGAATATTTAGGTCAATGGAATAGATCTTAAAATGTATCCCATAGTTCTCCTTTGATCTTGTTATAATCTTAAAGGCTGCTTAAACTAATAGCTAAGAAACAAACCATACTTTGAATTTAAACAGGGAAAATAATTTCTACAATAAAATATATGTTTTTAATTTTTTTAGCAAAATTTTCCTATTTTTTATTATTCTATCTAAGATTGGTATGCTTAGATAGTGTCTAAGTGGGATTCCACACCAATAACTTGAATATCTAGTATCAACAACTTATGCAAATTATGTAGGTGTCTCAAAATATGCCAACAAATGATCAATAGTAAACACATTATGTTGTATTAGCTAAACATCACATACTATCTTTAGTGATGCAGCAAAAACTGAGAGTGCTTGCCTGAGAACCTTGGTTAAAGCCTAGCCTTAAGTGTATAAAGATGTCTTTCAAAGGTAGTTGTAAAATCAAATCACTCTCATCATCATCAGCCCATACACGTCCCACTGCTGGGCATGGGCCTCCTCTACAACTGTGAGGGTTTAGGCATTTGTCCACCACGCTGGCCTAGTGCGGGTTGGCGGACTACACACCTGAGAACTTTTAGGTGTGCGGCTTTTATCACAATGTTTTCCTTCACCGTTAAAGCAAGTGATAATTCATTGTGAATACACACATAACTTCGAAAAGTCAGAGGTGTGTGCCTGGGGTTTGAACCTGCGACCGCCGAAATTCTTGACCGCGCGCCTAAACCTCGAGGCCATCACTGCTTAAATCACTCTAGATGCTCCCCAAAAAGCTTTAAAGTTAGTTGAAATAATGATGGAATTATAGCTGTATCAAAAAAATCAACAAAAGACCCAATGATCATAATAGCACATAAACATATAATGTTTCTGTAATATGCAAATAAATTTGATAATATAAAAAACCATTATTAGTTTTCCCTGAAGTAATAATATCTTTATCATACAACTATGATGTTGTGGTTACTGATAGGTACTGTTTAGATAATGATTCCAGAATGGTCAAAAAATAATAGTAAACATATATTGCATAATGTTCCATTTGGAGTAAATTAATGTGATTGAAAGAGGCTTATCTAATTAATATAATATGCATGTTTTACATATGAGTATTGATAAGAAAAAAATATATGTTCTTCTCAGAATTTTTATTTTATTTAAGCTGGGATGATTTGTATATCCTTTCGCTGAATAAAAACTAAATGAAAAGAATATATTGTATTGTAATAATAATATCACAATATCTTTTATTTTATTTCTCGCCTTATTTGTATTCCGAAGTGATAAATTTGTTTTTGTTTTAAACATATATTTGCAAGAACGATGACACAATTCGTCTTGAAATATTAAGTCATTTTTAGCGAGTCATTAAATGTTGACGCTGTCTTAAAACGCTTCTAACAGTATAATTTAATGGTGCACCCAGTTTTCATAAATACGGATATTCCGTAGCAACTTCAATAAAACTTTATAGTAACAGCTCGTAAAGAAAATTACAACTTGGCTTTCAGATAAATCAACAACTAAGTAATGTGATAGCAATGTGTACATTGCAATAAAGTAACCATTTTATTGTACACACTATTTTTTGAAGTAAAACCTATTTGCAATCAAACTCAACCTAACAATATCGTAAAACTGAAGCTCGCGGCTTAGGTATTCGTCTATTTATCTTTGAGTATTGCATGTATTCAATTTTTGTGTTCGCGTCATAATGTTAGATACGAGTGAAAAGGTTACGCAGATTCAATTTTAAAATAAATGTTTTAACTTCAGCAGAGCATTGACGGTTATCATTAGCCTATACTACATACGTCCTCTACAACTGAGAGGGTTTGACCTTAGTCCACCACGCTGGCCTACTTGACTGTTATATAAATATCCTAATCTTAGACAATTTAAATCTATTCATGCTATCAATAGGACTTTATATAGTTCTTTATTGCTCTTAGTGTTTGAAGTAAAACTTTTTGTCGCAACATCTTGTTGTGCATCTTATAGTAGAGACGCGTGGCGTCAATAACAGCGATAAAATTAAACGGTATATATTCTGTACCCGTAATACATAATTTATATGGTGTTCGCGATAAAGCCCAAATAATAATAACAATTTTTAATGATGAAAATACCAAAGATGATAACCGGTTTATTGTTCGAATTATTTGTTTAATTGGAATTTATTTCGAGTGGAATCGTGTGAAGATAAATTAACTATAAAAGAGCATTGTCGCTCTATTGAATTATACATAATTAATATTAAAATATTACCTAATCTTGTCTCAGGCCAACATCTAATCTAAGTTATTAATGTGTATTCTGTAATGCAATTACGATTATTTTAGCTTATTCAAAAACAATCTAACAATAGCGACTTATATCACCCAATACAATCTTAATTTTCTACCTTGTTTAACAAATTTTAAGCGTTAATAGGTAATATTTTTTTTAAACGGTATTAACCGTTTTGTAATCGACATATAATAGAGCAGTCAGATTATAAGTTAAATTGTGTCCGAGAAATCATAATGACAAGATATAATAAGGAAGTATCCATAAAAAAGTATAATAATTTGAATATAATTTCGATCAGTGAATTACAATGAACTATTTATTTTCCCTTATACGGCCACAACTTCTTAGTAAACTCTTAACTCTAAGATGGGAATAACGGCCGGATAAGAAGTTCTTGACAAAAAAAAGATATAATTTTATAAAACAGCTCTCAATGAAACCCCAACTCCAAGCAGCTACCATGTACGCAATTCAACAACTTGAATGACTCAATCAGCGGCGAGTGGCTGAGTGGCCGAGTGCCGAGCCGGCTCCTCTCAGTATGCTACTACCATTTAACTCCCCCTTTATTAAGATCAATTGGTGTTTGTGACGCAAACTATTTGTAAACCAAACAATTTGATGCGATCAATGATTGCGCGTTTGATTCAAAATATTGCTCTGAATTCTAATGTGTTAGCTAGATTATGGTCTGATTTCGAAGGATTTCTAAGATTTAGTTGTATTTTAGATGTTTATATCTAAATCTGTATTTCTATCGATGGTGTTCTATCGATCCTAGTAATACCATTAGACTAAAGTTCAGAAGAATTTCTTACGTACATCAAAGTAACCAAATCTGACCTAATTCCTTTCAATCTAGTTAGGTAACGAGACTCGGTATTGAAACTTCCGTGTTTTTCGAATCACCTAAACTTCTCTAATCTGAAATTCATGCATCAATATGTATAGTAACAACTTTAAGTAATTGTTCGATTTTTTATTATGTGGCAAAACTATAAGGCGTGACAATAATTTACAAATATACAAGCTAATATGTCTGCTTTACCAATATAATTGCTACTACTTATCCCTTCTCTACCATTATCCTCGGTCCATCAATCCCAACGTAATCAGGTTGGCAGAATTGTGTAATGACTCTCGCCACTTGATACCCTTTTTGGATGGTACTGGATTAGTCATCAGCTAGGGTTTTATCACTTTGTCGTCCGAATATATAAAACTCGTCTGAACTGATATAACGTTGAATGGAATAATTGTATACCATCGTAAATTCATAATTGCATAAAATTATATTAAAATAAAATGAAAAATATAATCGTTGTATCTGCCATTGCAAACAAGGTTTAACGCATTGGTCACGACTAGCAATCTAATGAAAGTTTAATAAAAACTTTAAATGATCTGCAAATCGATTGATATGAGAGACTGCTACCATAAGAGGCGAGGTTGGACTTGTAAACGCGCGTCGTGACTAACCAGTGAGATGGCGTATCAGCACCACACAAGGTACAAACATTAACATTACTATACATCGCTATACAGAGAGACGACAATGGAACTGCTCGGTCGTTTATCCAGACAATCGCGGATGAATTGTGTCCTCATTGAATAGTTTTTGAACAAACCATTATGTTGATGACGCTTGTGACGCTTCTGAGCGGTTGTTAAGATGTTTACAAGTATTGAACATTGTTATTTCAGTATAGCTCCTTTATTTTGGAACGAAAACCTCGTTTTAGCGTTTTATGTCGCTCTGAGGTATAAGGTATATAAACATGTTAAAATTGACGAACAAGCTTAGATGCTTACTGATTTTAATGAGGCTTGACGAAGCAGTAACATTTCGTTATATCAGTTTAAAGCATGAAAAGCCAGGATTCATATCGTCATTGGTCAATCTCGTCAAATGATTATTGAATGTTTTCAACTGAATGGCATAATTAAACATACATAAATAACTGATTTGCAGTTCTTTCCGTGAGCCACAAATGAAGGAAAAACCTCAAGGCTATCTATGCTAGAAACCAAGAGTTTAAACAATGGGAATATCAATTAAATCGCCATTAGAGTGACGGAATATTCATAGCATGTACAGTATTAAGAATATTTCATGATGTTTATTCGTAGGGAATACATAAGAAATGAGACTATATTTTCAAATCATATTATCCGTTGGATATTGCACTGGATAGCCCTGACAAACACCAGTACATGGCAAAAAAGTTTTTCAGTTATTTGTTCGTGCTATTAGAAAAAAACATCTCAAAAGTTATAAGATTTTTGGTGTTCTGTAAATTAATTGAGTAGGAAAGAAAACAATAAAATGTTCTCATCATCTGTTACTCAACTGTATAATTTCAATTAAGACCGCCATTCGTCGAAATTTAACACAGTCTATTTATAATATTTTTTTATTTAAAAAGCAAGTTGGAGTGTATTTTTTTTTACGGATGAACAATAAATTATCATCATCATCTCATCATCAGCCCATATACATACGTCCCACGTCCGGTCCTGGGCACTCCACATCTACTGAGAGGATAAATTTTAATAAAGAAATAAATTATAAATGTAAACGATTAAAAACAATTAATTAATAAATAAATTATTATAATAACAATAAATTATAGTTGTTTTCACATCCGTAAAGATTTTTTCATTTAAATTTGGATGTGGAAATAGTAACGTCATATAAGATGTTTTCTAGTTCTACGTGTCGTCAATATATTTCAAAAACACTTTATGTGGTAATATAAATATGGAGAATATTACAATATATATTCACATTTTTTATTCTATATTCTATTCAGTAACTTTATTACAATGATTACACACGGCGCTGGTTTGATATGAACAAGTCAAGGTCATAATAAAATCAAACCGGTTCGCGCTTATGAATAATATAAAATTTATATTGAGTTTGGTGTAATCTCAATCTCGGCATAGCACAGGAAACACTGCACGATAAACTATAGGATATGAAAAAAAATATACTTTTTTTATAGCGAATTAAGTGTCAGTACTTGAACTTTAAAAAGGAAATATTTGCTTATTCTATAATAAGAATAAATGTCTCTGGACTGTGAGTATGAATCAATTGATAGTCTCAGTATTGTCTTTGGTTCTATTCAAGTAAGTTTACTGCCTGTTTGCATATGTTAGTAGATTCTCAGCGTGTGCACTGGAGTGTGACCCCATCCCCTTGTGTTCGATCTCCTCCAATAAACTTGCGTCTATATCGCTATCTTTTCACCAAGCATGGTATGACGTCACTGGATATCTTGGGATGACATGTGCGCATCGCAAGATTAGTTGCCGCTTGCGTAAAAAATACGTAGTGCTTTCGTCATCACGCATCTGTGATTTATAAGGTCGGTCTTTAGCTTACTAGGGGCTAGTTTAGCAATTTTTTATAAATTGTTTATCATGATGCGTTTGAATACTTTCGTGGACAATTAACTTCACCATTTAATATTCTACGTAATCAATAATGCAAATTTATCAGCATACGCGTTTGAGATCAGAATCTTAATGTTGCTCTTATAATCTGGACTTCAGTTTAGGACCAAAATATACATTTTTACATGTCAATAAGTACTACATATTATTACAATACCAATAGTTGTCGTATAAATTTATATGAGCGGTGTCAGTTCCAATTTGGGATCAGATTGAATTCAATATATAAAATCTCGTGATTATTAATTGGTCTTCTTATGTCTTCCATCACTAAGCTACAAAGGGAATCTGGCTTGAAATTCTGGCACAGCACCTTACAACTATTCTTAAAAACCCATACGTTCGCCAACCCGCTTTTAGCTTCCGTTCTGAACTATGGACTAAGCCCGTCTAATAATGCCGGGGATGAGTTAATCCAGGGGTTTGATCAATCTAGATGAATGGTAACTCTTATTTATGAGGAGACTACCTATCTACCAATTGAGATCTTTAGCCCATCAGCTTGATTTTATTTATTACTTAAGCTATCTTAATGCTATTTAATATATTAATTTTAAGTGAATCAATACGTCAATAACTATGTAGGAAACCGGCAAGAGTTAAATGTAGTACTTTTTGGAACTTTAAATCTTTCTTTATATCCATGACGTCAAAACTTGTATCTTAGTGTAAGATGAAGTCTACGTATGTGAATAATACGAGATTAAGGCAAATCCAGTTTAAGAGTTTTCGAAAATCATAAAGGTTTCTCTTAATTGGATAAATTCACGAAGGTAAGCAACACTTAAAGAAAGAAACCTCTAAGGTCAAGAAACCTCATCGGTCGTACTCGTAGATCGACTCGAGATTGGTTATATAGCACCAAGTCAGGTTTCCATATAAGTGAAAGGTCAAAACTCAGATAATATGTTTCTTTTTTTTTCCACTTTCGATAATAATATGATAAATGAATGTCATTATCATCAATTTTCTGATGGATGTAAACCTATTTAATTGCTGCGCTATGCACCATCTCTGTCTTCTGTCATTGTTATCGATAAAACTTTGTTGGTCCAACATGTCGGGGTCTTAATCTGTCATCCAATGTCTACAACGAATTTTATGTGGCTAAAAACTTGGTCACTACTATAACCACATAATGAAATGCTATAACTGTAATAAAATCTCATTACGTGATTAGTTTTGTTAACTTCTTCCATTTTCCTATTAGCAATTTTGCATTAATATACATATTATATTAACTAATAACGTCTTGGCTCCAGGTCTCTTGAGAAATTGTTCTACTTAAAATAGGTTTCTTTGCTAAAATATACTCCAATTTACGGTTTGCATCAGGTTTGGTTATAGTTTCAATCATTCCGTGGATTCTAGCCTTGTGTATTGCAATTGAAACTAGTTATATTGAGGGTTACCTATTCGGTAATATTTCTCACCTTATTTACTTTTTATTATTGCCATTAGAGCTTACAGTGGGGGCGGAATGTCGTACAGATGTTACAGATATAGCTGTGGGAACGTATCAAGAGATCGGTGCCCGCGTGCCAACAAATGTTTACATTCTCAACAAATTAATTACGGCCGTGATAATGAATTTCGACAGCTCTTCCTTCTGAGATTTTGCAGTTATAAGTTGAGACCTTGTACATATTTTGATTGTGAACTGGGATTTACTTCGATTTAAGATTGGTCCCACGTTTTTTTTACTCTTGTGTTAGGAAAAATTATTAGTACTGTTTGTATAAAGAAATTTGATTCCCATTAGAAGAAAATTCTATTTCATATAAAAAGGTAATATTAATCGTGTTAAATCTACGAAATTCTATGAACAATTTTTTTCTTTTCCTTTGTGCGTAACTTGCCTTTACCTTATGCCATATTATTTGTGATACACCCGTAAATCTTGATAATATTTCATGAAAAAAATAACACCATCAGTCCCATCGCTTTGTTTTGCGCTTTGCTTTCGCCCGAAAGACAATGGGTCGAGTTGATAGTTACTTATAAATCGATTCTGAAAGTATCTAGATGAATTTTATTACCAAATTGTAGTTGTACTAAATTTGTCTTCCAACGCATCTACTCGTACTACGAATTTAAATTTTATTAAATTACCAAAATTATATAGCAGCGCAATAAACATAATATTTCATATTACCATTTTAAGGGCTTTCTACATATTATCAAACATCGTTGTCGACAATCAAGCTTGGATCTACATTTGTAGGCCATGCAAACAATTGTACAAACAGTTTAATTACTATTTAATACGTGTACTATCATTGTTGGCTGACTATAATTAGTTCTATCTACAATTCATTTTTTTTAATAACGTGTTCGTTTTGAAATAATTTGTAAACGTGTGAACAAAAACTTAAACCACACGAAATGCAATAAGGTAGGCGACCTTTGTAAATGTAATGACTTTGAAAATATCTTATTCATGAGTGTCTTCTTATTCAAATTTATTTATATATTATGAGTGGTGTATTTTCATTTATATTGCTATTTTAAGATGCAAAAGGCGTATCTGCGAAAGTTTTGTACATATGTGAACAACTAAAAAGACTCGTTCTTTAATATATTTAGAAACGTCAGGCATTATTCCTCTATAAACATGATATAACTGCGAGAAGAAAATAAGAATTCAGAAACTCTTTGAGCTATGTATTCACTGGTTTTATTTGTCTAGATTCAATCAAAAAATCCACGTAGTTAGAAGCTATGGTATCGAATTCATAGAATAATTTATTATTGTAGCCAAACAATGGGCAACCTCCTGATTAACATAGAAAATAATCAAGACAGTACGTACCAATACGCTAAGAGTGATTTTGAAACCGGGATGTTTTCTAATTGATTTCTATTCTCGGGTGTGCCAGTTGTGAATAAATATAAAGACATAGATATAGAAGATACGACAGATCGTGTGAAAGATATATGGGAGCTGTTTATTTATACACAGTCAGCTGATAAGTCATCAGTTACTTTGTTCTGTGTATAGACATTTACTGTTCGTATTTTAGAATGATGATTTAACAATATATACTGTTACTGCCATGATTGTTATGATTAAAATACCGATAAACAGAACATAATTTTTTCTCTTTAGGATTTCAACATCTTAGCGAAATTTACAGATCCCTGATGCTTTTTCATGATAGTATCATATAACTTTGTACGGAACCTACGGTTATTTTGCTATAAATTCTGCTTTATCGTTATAACCCTAAAGTAATTTCTTGATGTCATGTCAAATAGGTTGCGTCCACAGACATCCACAGAACCCAAAATTTTCAAGCAGCATATCCAATTACAAATCGAACAATCACGAACGATAACAGTCAGATATCGCACGAATGCCGCTAATAAATGTGATGTAGTGATATAATTGCTAGCGAACCCGTCGGGCGGCGCTCGGCGGTGCAGGTTCTAAAATAACACACCGCTCACGTGTAGCTCTGTCTGCCATTGATATCCGAGTATTTTGATGAGTCATTGCACCGTCTACCGTCCGCATCGCTCACATGAGGTCGCCGGACTAGTTTTCCCGTGATTACAGATTTGTACGTTGTTTTGGTCATTGCAAAAATTTTCACCTTTAGAATTCGTGCCGATGATAAAAATGAACGTACTGATGTACCTATTGATCAAGAAAGTAGGTGCTATTGATTTAGATTGTCACATGCGATCACGTAACGCGTCGGACTTTGCAGCACGTTGTTATTTACGTTTTTTATAAGAGATATTTATTGCGATACGGGCTAGTCATTGGATTAGGGACATAATTGGGTTCATTACGTTTGTAGGAAATGTAACCCATCAATGCTTATAATTCATACTGGAATAAACGACGAGCAACGGTTTGAGAATTCAAATTACGAAACGAGGAAAAACATATAACAATTAATAGTCTAAGATCCCACTAAGAAATATATACCCTCATCTGTTATTTGAATGTGATAAGAAAAAAATTATAGATAATATTCACATTGACATATTGCAAATGGGTTGTCTAGTTAAATTAAGTCCAGATAATATTAAATAATTAAATTCAAAATTAAATTTATTTAATCTACTTCCCTCATCGGTTATTTCAAAAAAATATATACCAGTTAGAAGAATATACCCAAGAGAACTGAAAACGTAAAGGTTGTCTACTGTCACAACTGCGCAACTGTAGGGTTGTTAGGTATAAACAGGTGAGTAAATGTTATTGATATACCCTCATCGGTTATTTACCCGAAAAAAAGTTTAAATGAAAGCTTATTTTATTCTTAATTTAACTGTATTAGGTTGTCTATTCATAAGTTGATATTGATAATGGTTGCCTAGATTTTGTAAGTAATTAATGAATCCTTTAAAAATTGTTTTCTTAAGTTATTATTTCGAAGAAAAAAAAATTTTGTATGGTGATATTAGGTTATGTGTCGATTTTATTGAAAATATTGGTTATCATTCTATTTGTTATAAAAAAGTGACTGTTTTAAACAAAAAATATAAAAATGAATTTACAACATTTTGCATGCAGCACGATGTGAGTATATAATTTTTAGTTCGTATTTAATTAAGTAAATTGTTCATTCTTTCTCGACCACGTGTTAATAATTATTTGTAACTAATGTTTGTAATGATATTACATTTTCAGGTACCTAAACTTTCAAGTAATCTGGAGCAACAAATATCTTCTAACTCTTCTCAACACTCTGTACGTATAAATAAATAATATTGAATTATTGAAGAACTAAGTAATTTATTTATTTAATTTATTATTTTTTAAGGTGGAACCAAGTACGTCTACGAGTGATACTCATCTCACAGTCGAGATACCCTGTGGCGTATCGCCAGGCGAGATAGATTTGAATGCTGATGATGATGACTCCAATCTCATTTCACCATGCTGGAAGTCTCTCCATCAAAAAATTTTGCGCACGATATATGTAAATTCGATGTGGCTTCATGCAACAGATGCAAGCTGTGTCAAATTAAAACCTGAAGATCGTGGCTGGTTTTTAGATGGCTATTTGAAACCCAAATGGTTCGAAGGAGATCCCACACCTTTGCAAGTTGAGGATGTACTGACTGTATTGGAGAGAAAAGAACTCGAGGAAGATGTAGACGTAGATTTTGATGTAGCCTCTTCTGACGAGTCAGAATCAGAAGATATTTTTAACTGATCTATTATGCTAATAGTAGTATACTAGTAGTATCTCTCTCCGAGGCCAGTAGTCGTAGGGAATGCCACTCTCGAAGTTGTCCAAGAATACATCTACCTCGGACAAACTATCCAACTAGGCAGGCACAACTCGAGCAGGAGGCGGACCGAAGAATACGGTTGGGCTGGGCGGCATTCGGGAAGCTACGTCATATTTTCAAGTCGTCGATCCCTCAGTGCCTTAAGACGAAAGTCTTTAATCAGTGCGTCCTACCCGTAATGACATACGGAGCCGAAACGTGGACACTCACCAAAGGCCTGGTCCACAAATTCAAAGTCGCTCAGCGTGCTATGGAGCGGGCAATGCTTAGAGTTTCTCTGGTGGATAGAATTCGTAATGAAGTCATCCGCCAGAGAACCAGAGTCACTGACATTGCCCGCAAGATTAGCACGCTAAAGTGGAAGTGGGCCGGCCATGTCTGCCGACGGTCCGACGGCCGATGGAGCAGACAAGTGTTGGAGTGGAGACCGCGCTTAGGCAAACGTAGTGTAGGACGTCCTGCAGCACGATGGTCCGACGACTTGAGAAAGGTGGCGGGTAACAGATGGATGAGGGCTGCTCAAGACCGGGATGGTTGGCGCTTTCTTGGGGAGGCCTACGTTCAGCAGTGGACGGCGATAGGCTGAGTATATATATATATGTCCAATAGTATAGTATACCTTTTTTTTTTCATAAAGTGCTCTGTGTCACTGTATGTTCCATATGTTTTTTGGAACAACTGATATCTAGTAATCAGTAGATTACTATATATCTATTATACTGATTATAATTATTTTTATATTAGTAAAAAACTGTAATTTTTTATAAATAAATGTGTGTGAAAATAATTTAATATTATTGTAAATATTTAATCTGCATTGAATTTAGTAGGTAATCTATATTACGCGCATATGCAATTATAATGTGCTGAGAAAAATCTTCTTCAAAATTTACTTACAAAATCTAGGCAACCATTATCTATATCCACTTTTTAATAGACAACCTAATACAGTTAAATTAAGAATAAAATAAGCTTTCATTTAAACTTTTTTTCGGGTAAATAACCGATGAGGGTATATCAATAACATTTACTCACCTGTTTATACCTAACAACCCTACAGTTGCGCAGTTGTGACAGTAGACAACCTTTACGTTTTCAGTTCTCTTGGGTATATTCTTCTAACTGGCATTTTTTTTTTTTAAATAACCGATGAGGGAAGTAGATTAAATAAATTTAATTTTGAATTTAATTATTTAATATTATCTGGACTTAATTTAACTAGACAACCCATTTGCAATATGTCAACGTGAATATTATCTATCATTTTTTTCTTATCACATTCAAATAACAGATGAGGGTATATATTTCTTAGTCGGATCTTGTACTATAAAACATCCTCAGCAACGTTGAGTATGGTGATAAAAAATATTGAGTTAGTAAAACCAGCAAGAAGAACACCTTGGCAAAAATTAAATAAGACATCAGTTTCTAAATCTTGATGAGAATCAAAACATTTTAAATTGAACCAGTAATAAAATCATTATTATTAGTTAGTGATGTTTTTTTTAGCAATTTCGTGGTATCTCATTATATTATATTAGTAGACACAGTTGTCTAGCTCTTCCATGTTACTAGAAATAGGTAGTTATTATCACATTTAGACAGCCTTCTGCGCCGCGTTAGTAGGACATCGTACAGACGGCGTCTGTGTATTTAATTTAGATAACACAGTTCTTTGTTTCCTCGCTTAGTAATAGTACTAACAATAACTTCCTCACTTCCTTATCTTTAGTTACATGTGGGGAAACACATCTTATCAGATATAGCAGTTATATTTACAAATATTTATTAAAATAAATGACTTTGTATTCTAAAGACCTATTGAAACCGTTACTAATCTATGCTGTATTTTATGCACAGTTTGAAAAAAACCTTCACATTTCGAGTTGCTTGCCTATGGAATTAATGACCTGCTAAATGGCATGCGGGTCAAATAGAGTATCAACTGGTAAAAAAACACTATGTTTATCCCAACCAAGTCTATTTTTAAACAATAAATTTTTAAATGTCATCATTCATACGTTCTTTTTGATGAAGACATAATATAGGTTTTCTAAAATAATATTCTGTCACTCAACAAGACGACGAGTAAATTTTTTGACAATCACGTAGGTTCGCATCGTACATCGTGCGAAATATAGTAATTTGTGTACAACACAGCGGTTGAATCACCTATCGTCAAGGACCTATAATTGGTAATCTCAACGTTGTTTGGCCTCGGTCCATAACCTTGCGTGATGAAAGAAACGGAGAAAATATAGTCGAACACGAACTGACATTGATTCGTAAATTCATATGAGATAAGGTCGACACACCGTGACACTTAAATATTCATGAAACTGATGTGATGGACAGTAGCCCAATTTCGAAGAATAAAATTTGAATTATCATCGACATCCATCGATTTTTGGGGGTGTGATGAAATACTAAAAAAAATATTAATTGAATAATAATTAATAATAATTAATATAATATTATTATTATTTTATTATTTCGCCTGGACATTGGCATACACGCAGTCTGCTTTGATCACATATTTATGTACCTGTATGCCGCTGTTTGTGGGAGGACAAATATTCGTTCGCATACTTTGATGACATTAGCACAATGTGCAGCTGCTGTGATGTTTTCAACATTTGGCTATGCGTATACTTTCGGATTTTCCTGATCTTTATCGATATTTTAGTGTCGTGATTATGACAGCTGCTTTGTTCTATATTTAATGGGGAAACGTCATGCGCCACGTCACGAGGTGCTGATGTTAGATTGTGTGACGTATGTTGTACGTTAATCGTGTTACTTTATTGCTCTTGATACACGAGACCGGATGTTTTTACTATTTACAACTCTCGTAGATTTTCAGTAAGTTTTTATTGCTTTTATGTTGTTTTTCTGCAGTTATATTAATTTCATACAAATTTCTTTCTATTTATATGTATCAGCTCATGTACGTCCCACTGGTGGGCACGAGCCTCTTTATCAGTAGCGAGGTGCAGCGCCTTAGTTTTCCACTTACGTGTGTCACAGGTTTTATACAGGGTTACAGGGTAAGTCAACCTATATCCGTTAAGGGCGTGTAGTTTACATCGTTTCTGACTTATTTGACTATGAAACATCCTATCCTAAATCTATACTTATGAGGCAAACATGATGAACTTAAAATGTATACTAAAATTTAACAAAATATTTGAAAAGTTTAATAAATTTAGTATTTTGTACTCATCAATTATTTTATTTAGTTTATTTTTGCTTCCCCTATAGCCTATTAAACTAAGATTTTTCTACAAACTATTAATAAAACACTGGATTGTAATACCTCGTTGGATATCTTATGAACCGTAGATATTTTTAAACACATCTGCAAAGCAGGTGCCATAATAATATTTTTTGATATCCTTACGAGAAAAATAAACTTTCTAAATATTGGTTTAAGTTTTTCAGTTTAAATCGTCTACTGCGACTTATTTATTCATTTTATGTACAATTTTGGTTATTGAGGTCATAAAGCATCTTATTTTACATGTAAAAATCAAATAATAGTAATAATAAGACTTACACATTTCAAAATATCTAAGCTGATAGCCGAAAATCGGGAGTTTTTTGGAAAAATCTATTAATTCAAATATCTCGAAAACGGTTACATTTAGGATAGGGTGTCTCATAGTTAAATCAGTCAGAAACGATGTAAACTACACGCCCTTAACGGATATAGGTCGACTTACCCTGTAACCCTGTATATACCTGAGGTACGTTCATCGCCATCAGGCTTATTCGAATATAATCCCACTAGCAAAAATTTACAACCACTCCACTTTTTCGATCTTCTGTTCATATTTTAACGTACTCTTTAATATGTTTATTAAAAAAAAAAACTACCATGAAATCGCTCAATGTTAATTAAAATCGCTTAAACTATTTACTGTTTCGTAATGAATACAATGATGATCTCCTTTTATTTAGACCTTTTATTTAGATCGTGTGCAATTTTAATTTATATAACCTTGTTCCTTGTTTTTCTATCGTTGTTTGCATTCTAACGACCGTCTTCGCAACAATATCAATTGCAATTGAACCCTGTCAATTGTTCAATAATATCGACATTTAGTTTTTTGTCACGTTCTATAACGTGTATTCTTATAACTTTGTCAATGTTTATGAGGTGTTTGTCATTAGTAAGACGTAATTGAGCTTAACAGTAGATACTTGTTCGCACAATATGCTTCGAGAAGACCGAAACCATGTCACCAGCACCAATACAATATCTTTTCCTTATTTTTTTCCCTTTATTTGCGGTTAGATTTTGTTTAACGATATCATTCAATCTAATTCATTAGTCGTCTTTAACTTCCTTCCTCGTAAATTCAACATCAAATTGCTTGTATTCTGCTTAATTAGTAATGTCTGTGGGAAACAATTGTGTAAGTCAAGGACTCTGACATTTGAATATACTCTTGAAGTTGTAGATTCCGTATCAGTTGTTCTGTTGGTACGTTCATGTAAGGTTTCTGACAAAATGGCAGGTAAAGACTCAAGGAGATTATTCCGTATGTTTAAAATTTATTTTGTACTTTCAATCAATATGTTTTTGGTCAAATTTATTGTTGATTTTATTGTAGTAGAAAGCAAGGAGCAGATGGGCTACCTGATAGTAAGTGGTTTCCTCGTCCATATAACACAATGGAATAGACGGTGTGTGGTCAGCCTTTAAGTGAAATATAGGCTCTCTTCTTGAAGGTAATTAGTTTGCATCAGTTGAGCACCAACTTGCTCTTGAAGGGGTGGGGAGAAGTGTTTTTGGGCCCACGTTTTAGCCACGTTTCAGGCTAATTTTTTTTTTATATTTCATGACTACCTGCTTGTGGCTTTAGCGTATTATAAAATCCTACGCCCTAAAGTATATGCCCTTGATTAATGAAATGCCCTCTAAGCTTTTAGCAATTATTTTGAAATTCCTGCCATATTCGTTATTGAAAGTAGTTCTACATATTTTTTACTTTTAGCATTGGTAAAGCTATTTCTGCACATGAGTAAAATCTAAATACACCGTAATTTGTGTGCTGAGCACGGCATTGCCAAAATCATAAGGAAAATCCTTATTTTCGTGGCACAACCTACTAATCAAATACTTGGTGTATTTGATTGTGTGTAAAGTGGAGTTTGTTAAGGAATATAAATGACGCAAACAATTTTTACAAGAAATACTAATTTGACGTGGTGTATGATAAATATTTCGTATTGTTTGTCTGCTTAATATGTACACGTGCATTACCTTTAGATCTTTGCAGACTACTTATGTTTTTGGGTTTTCTGTTAAGAAATTGCCTGGAATACCACTAAGTCTGATAATGGGCTCGATGGGCGGCCTTAAGCTTGCTATTTTGTTACCGGAGACTTGAAAAACAATTTTGCATACCGCACTACAATGACTGAACGGATGAAATCAATAAAATTCAAACACAATGGCGCCATATTGTTCATGCATATAACAAGTGGTGATTTTCTCGCACATTGCTAGGCGCTAAATCAAAATTCAACAGCGGATGACTAAACAGTTCGTGACACACGGACGTCGGATAGCCAACGCTATACATAGATAACAATAACATGACCTCCGTTGCTAATTGCTACAGTATATATTCTAGAACTTACTACATTTCCCATTACATTAAACTTTGATGTAGATTTTTATTTTTGTGTGGATCATAAGTATATTATATCGAAATTGATTTTTTTTAAGCATTTGCTATTAATGAGTCCAATTTTGCTAAGAACTGGTTAGAAACCCTGATTTGTTTTTAATGAGGATGGTGATGAAATATGAATTATTTTACTATTAATCCCATGAAAAGAGTAGAAGTACTCTCATCGCTCTACTCGATAATGATTTGTAACTTCTAGATTGACGTGATTAGCATCAATCAGTTATTAATTATAATCAATTAGCCTATATTTTACTAAACCGAATTAATCATTTGTTTTATCAATATATTCACAAATAGTCTTTGTCCCAATAAATCGTCAAAATTCGACATGGAAAACTACAGCGTTATTTTCCGCTGCATTAATGATATATTTTCGATAAGGTTTAGTTTTATATTAACTGCTACTGAATGCCTTCTAATGTTTTGTAATCAGTTTTGCGAAAATATTTATATATATTAACTCAGGACTTTATGTTATATTTCACGTTGAAACAATTGAATCAATTCGAATGGGATTTGGTATAGGTAAAGGTAATTTATACCTTGGGAAAGGACGCGTATATATTTATAAAATTTCGGCCGAGTGAAACTGGGAAACTATGGACAAAAAAAACTGATATATAATTAAAAAAAAGCAATCCAAGCATCTGTTGGTATTATGGCTTATACAGCAACGTGCGATCGATAGGTTCCAACTCTGCGATTTTTCCTTAGGAAGTCTCAATAGCAGCAAGAGAAACGGCATCAAGCTATAAGTTTGGACTTAATTTCTGTCAAAACACAAATGTAGATAAAATACACCTCACCATACATATCTATTACAGACTTAATAATGGTGTCAAAGCGAATGAATAAATTTAATAAAGGAGAGGAGTGCATTAACCATATAATATGTCCGTAAGTTTATAATGTTAGAGGAAGCTTATTTATGTTTTGGGTTGCAGATAACTTATTGACGTAAGGTGGGGTAACCAGTTTTATAACAACTTGCCTCAGCTACAATAAAATTATACTATTGCAATAAAAATTAATGATTAATTGAAGTAACTTCAGGCCAATTATTTAAATATGTATTTAATTGAAGTTATATGAATTCGTTTTTCGCCGTTTGGCTACTGGTGTTCTTTGAGGTCGTGTTTCAATTTAAATCCGGATGGCTAGACCATATTCTTTGAGAATTTTATCAGGCACGTTACAGTTAACGATTTAAGCAAGATTATCAGCGGCACATTGAAAAAGTTCTATGCTGTTTGCAGAATTTACCAGATGTTTCAATTTCTTAAAATTAATCTTTAATTTTTAACGCATTTCTAACAACGAAACTACTTATTGGATCAAATATTTGTGTACACTACAAACATTCGTTTCTCTGTCTCGCGGAACAAGTTTAACAAGTCGATAAATCAGATATAATGCTCTACCATCATGTAACAGCTATGTATATGATAGTTGGATGTAATAATTTATCAATATCCTGTGATGTTGGTCATGACACAGTAAAGTCTCGTCGGCCTTGTTCTCTTGTCCAAGTTCGAGGTCTTTTCGCATATGCCACTTGTCGGTGCACTGATATTAATGTTATGTTCAAGAAAGTACCGGCAAGGTTACCGTTCTTGATAATCAGACTTCTAGTGATTTATCAGCACCGATTTATCAGGTTTGACTAAATTGTAATGACTCTGTAGTATGGATTTTTATTCATTCATTCAAATTCAAAGTTTCTTATTTCTAATATATGAAAGAAACTCAGTTTCAAGAATTTTGTAATTTATTATGTCTACTTTGTTTGCATAGAATTCTTAAATATTTCTTCCGCATGTACGAGGGCAGTCCGATAAGTACTTAGCCTCACCGCCCGATGGCACCACTATCGTAAGATAAATTTACCATCATGTAGCACATCTTCGTAGACGGCTATTGTCAAAATTTCAGCCGAATTGGATTTGTAGTTTTGTTTTGACCGCGTGTGTAAGCGGACGTGTCCGCGGATTTTCGAAAAATGGAAAAAGAGCAATATCGGCCGGTGATTTGATTCTTGTTTTTGGAAGGGAAATCGCGCAGCGATATCAAAAAGCGCTTGGATGCTGTTTACGGTGACTCTTCTCCTTCAATGGCGACCGTCAAAAATTGGTTTAACGAGTTTCAACGTGGTCGCACGTCAGTTTTTGATGAGCCACGCCCAGGTGCCCCAAAAACGGCTACCACGGAGGATAACGTGAGAAAAGTCCCGATCTTGTATTGGCAGACCGCCGATTGAAGGTGCGCGAGATAGCTGAGACAGTAGGCATCTTAAAAGACCGCGTGGGTCATATCCTGCATGAAATATTGGGCATGAGAAAGCTGTCGGCTCGATGGCTGCCGCGTTTGCTCACTTCGGACGACAAGCGCATCAGTGACACAACTTCAGAGCAGTGTTTGACACTGTTTAGGTGCAATCCGAAGGGGTTTCTGCGTCGTTTCGTGACCGTCGACGAAACATGGATTCACTGGTACACACCAGAGACCAATAAACAGTCGAAACAGTGGACTTTACCCGGCGAATGTGCTCCGAAGAAGGCGAACACTGTCCCATCGGCCGAAAAGGTGATGGCCACCGTTTTCTAGGTTTCACAAGGTGTGATTTACATCGACTACCTGGAGAAGGGCAAAACGGTCACAGGGCTCTACTATGCCGAACTATTGGGCCGATTCAACGCTGAATTGTAGAAAAAACGGCTCCATTTGGCGAAGAAAAAAGTGCTCTTCCACCATGACAACGCACCGGCTCACACCTCCGCCGTCGCAACGGCCAAATTGGTCACATTAGGCTACGAACAGCTGCTCCATCTACCGTATTCTCCAGATTAGGCCCCGTGTGACTTCTTTTTGTTTCCAAACTTGAAAAAGTCCGTCGCCGGACAGAAATTTGAGTCGAATGAGGAGGTTATCGCCGCCACGGAGGCCTACTTTGTAGACCTCCAGAAAACGTTCTTTTCAGACAGCTTAAAGAAGTTGGAGCATCGCTGGGTCAAGTGAATCGAGTTGAAAGAAGACTGTGATGAGAAATAAATCGCCACTTTTCCAAAATTTTCGTTTTTCTTTTGTAGGCTAAGTACTTATCGGACTGCCCTCGTATATGCAATAGATTAGATAGAATTAGTGAAGGCATGATTTAAGTTTGGATTTTAGATATAAATCTATCCGAGTATTTTATATATTGTACCAACATGATATTTACACCGTTCCGTCAGATTATGTTTTAGCTTATAATAATTTAAAATACAATAGCAATCATTCGCATTAATTCTTGTAATAAATAAAGGCCAGGTTTTCTGTCATTGATTAATCATCATTAATGTTTTTTGCGAAGAATAGTGCTACAATTTTATGTGATTTAAATAGAGTTACTTTCTTAAGAAATTTAGTAGGTATATATTTTTTACCAAAAAAAAATCCAGATATATTATTCGTTGTGATAAAATTAGAGAAGCGATACCCAATTCATGAGACATGAATGAATTGGGAAGTAACATTTGAATGAAACCGAAAAAAATCGAATGACAATGAGGCGTATAGGCCATCACTAATGGAACCTCCATTGTTGTAACATAGCTGTAAAAAAATAACCTAGCGTGGAGGAGTAAACCATTATGTTACATCATCAGTTCGAAATCTAAATATACAATTAAATTGAATCATTCACATTATTCCAGAATATATCTTAATTATGTGATAAACATTCTCCGCGTTTCCAAAGAAAATACAACTACGTAGTTAAAATTCAAATTAAAAATTGTATCTACATTTCATCAAAATCAATGCTTATTCAAATGTCATTATATTCCAGTACTTCTTGAGGCGTGCAACAACGACCACGCGTGCCTGTCGGACCGCGCGGGACTAGACGCCATCACACAGCTCCACAAGCAGCTCGACGACGACGCTAACGGAAATGTGGACCTCAGCGAGAGTGATGATGTGAGTACAATTGGCAATGGCTTGATGTTAGATTTAACTGATGTTTCATTTAGCTGGTTCTTCACCTTCCTAGTAGAAAGTTCTTCAAAGCTTTGGGATTGCAATCCCATTATTAAGGTTCTATACATGGGTGTCTCACTGGCATAGGATAGTGACAGCACTCGATGATAAATGTAATACCGTCTATATATTAAGGGATGCAGATCATGAACTGCATCGACCGTGCAGGTATCGTTGGTCTCGACACAATTAAGGATGTGCCGTGTGAATTAGAGCCCCCGAGTTTGATTCACTAACTGGGCTAAGAGTCATTAGAGTTTTCCATTAGTATAAGCCACTTGTAAAATTTTTACTTTACACTCACTGGTCAGTTATTAGGCCAGTGGTAAAAGATCTATATTTACGGAATCGAAGACGAAACTGAAGTAGAAGTTAGTGCGTCGTCACATAATCGTTTATTTAGGTTACTTTGGTCGTCGGCGTTCCTACTTAATCATAGCCGCGATAGCGTCACCCAGATCTATCATATATTTCAGTAGGACTAGAGAAATTAACTGCTTTAAACAATAAACTTCTGAATTTAGCAGGATAATATCATAATCCTATATCGGCATAGAGATGTAAGCAAGCCTTCAAACAAACAGCAGTTATTACAATTATAATAATTATAAAAAGCGACACAAATAATTTCTGTTGCAAAATAATGACTATCCTTATTTTTAAAATCTGAAAGCAAGCAGGAGCAGACAACAAGTATAACTCATTCGTTAATTCTCACCATGAAAGGAGAACAATAGTTATTGCTTTGTGTATTGTGTTTTGTAATTTTATTTTTGGGTTAGTTGACTGATGCTAACAAAAATGAAAATGGTTCTTACGATACTGAAAATGTCCATTGTTTGAGACAATGCATCAAGAAACTCGACTCAAGTTTTGTTTAATATTGAAATATTCAAGAAAAGTTTTGAGACTACACGTAGTATTTTCGATGTCAATATGTATTAAGGGTACTTTAAGACAATATGTCTGATCCTTTGCAAATATTATCCAAATTCACGCCAGGTTTTATAAAAATAGAAATCTTAACAAATATTGGTGTAATGAGGAATTCCGAGAAACGAGTTCCGATGGTGGCTACCAAAGACTTATATGCATAGTCAATATTTGAATCCTTGTACAGAATGTAAACACGAATATAAATTATGGGTCTGGCTTCCACTAATTGTAGCACTAGATTAAATGTATGGGTAAGCTATAAGTAATGGAAAAGTATAGACTATAGACGGTTGGCATTTGATACTCCGTCAGCAGTCTGTAGCGATCTACGGCTAGACAAAAGCCATTTACTACGTGCCACTATTTCATTCAGCTATTCGCTGAAGGTCATGACTGAATTTACTTTCTCCTTATTCTAGTACAATCCTTGAAATAACACTTAATCTTTTAATATAAGAAGGGGTAAAATATATTCTAATCTGAGGCCTTTCCTGAACTTGTGAACTTATGGCTTGAAAAAAGCCATTTACCAATACAATATGTTTGCACTACTCCCTATTTATCGATCGAACAGGTTCTATTTTATGCGACTAACAAGGCAGGTTTTGTATTTAAACTTAATCATAACCCATGTCTTGAAGCGTCTTGAATTCTTTCTCGTAACATGTTTTAGTTAAAATAATATATATTCGGTTGCACAGTATATTGTATATTATGTAAATAATGTTACATAAAACCTATTTCATTCAGGTCATGGATATTTAAGTTGATAAAATGTCATCGAAGTCGTTGAACTCCCATTTTTAGGTAAAAACACTCGAATCAAATTAGAAAACAAATATGGGTGCGTTAATGTGTTTGAGAAGCAAAGATTATTCTACTGTAAGTATTAAACCGGTAGTTTTAGATAACACGGGCCCGCACTAAATCAACATAGGGTTATCAACTTTAAGATTACTATTCGTTTACCTTTTTCCTTTAGTATATATGTAGAAAACGTAATATATGCTAAGTGAAAAACTGACAAAATATTAAGACTGATTGTATAAGTGAGAATGAATTAGGATTGTATATTTTTTTTAATTATATGACCACTTTGACCATGACGCACTGGAAATCTTCGGCATAGATTCTTTTGGCTGAAAACTATGAAGATGAATCACTTAACTTGATGTATTTGAACAAAAATAGAATCATATCCGAGGTAGCCGTAAATCTGATTATTTTTTTACAAAATCTTTAAATATATTATAATGTATTTTCCTGTTACATCTATCACTCCCATAGCAAAAGAAGTTGGAGAGACGAAGTCAGGTATTAAAAAACTCGACAAAAAACCGGACTGTTAAAAGCAATATGACAAGAATAACAAGTGCCAACCATGTGTGTAACAGGTTTTGCTAGGGATTATGGAAATTAAAGAAAAAAAGCAAGCGCCAATGTAATGATATCGCCGCGGCATTGTAATATTTGATTAAATTTGAATGTTGAATAATAAATAAGAATTTATAAAATCCTCTTTGTAATAATGTGTCGTGCAATCTAGACGTGCCGGGTTCGATTGTCGGGTAGGCCAGTTTTATATTTTTTTTCCATTAGGAAATTCTTAGAAGCACGGAAAGCTCGCCCTATATTACGTGGAACTGATACCTAGCGCAATATGGGTGCAGAAATGCGCCTCTGCTGAACCCTTCGAATAATACAGGTGTGAGGTTATGTACATATGTATGTTCTTATGTAATAAATACTGTAATTATTATTATTTTTAGAAAAAATAGTACAAAACTTTGCCTGCAGTAACAATAATTTTAACGTTATTGAAATGTCTTACAAGGAACCTAACAAACAAGGAAAAGATGTGTATCTACATATACATACATATGTAGGTGTCTGACATAAAACTTGGAACAGTTATAATTAAAATGTGCTAAATTTTGTTTGTAATAAAGCTGAAGCTAAACATTGTTCAGATCAATAATAAACCGGCGAATGGAATTTGTCTTCTAACAATTAGCTTACAATAAAACGTGCTTTAAATTACCACCTTTTAATGAACTGAAGTCTGAAGATGTAGACTGACAAATTGTTCCATAGATCTATGAAGCCGCAGATGTTGTTATAGGAAAATTGTGAAATACTATTGGTTAATTTTGTAAACAGCTTTGGGATTTGTATGGTTTCGGGAAGCACATTAAAGCATAAATATTTCTACTGATTTGTAAATTAAACACATCACGTAAACTTAAATGATTGATAAACATGGAAACAACATCTATATCGGTGTCAATAGGATGAAACAAGTTACCCGTGCGAGCCTTTGATTTTATATCATTGTTAAAAGTAGGTTAATACTATCTTCGCTTCATTAGCCTGGTTCACGCATTACGAATCATTGGACTTTGTATCTGATTTCCAGAGGCTAGAAATTATAATCAGAGCTGGCGCGTTTTACATTATTATTATTTTTAGACTGGAATGGATGGACTGGTGTCAATATCAAATATATAAGTCTCAATTTATATTTTTATATTCTTTCATTAATCATTTAAAACTTGCAAAGTACTAATCAGGTCATACAGAGAATAATTCAAAGTGAAAATGATGAAAAAACTTTTTTTTATCGTATGCGGATTGAGGAGATTCGTAATTTGTCGAAGATAAACTACATATCCTAAAAAATATCAACTTACAAGTAGCTTGGTTTAGGCATATAGCATACAAAAAAGCCTGTTGACCTAAAACTACCTTATCTATGCTGCAGATCGAAATTCACAGTATTTCGGCAAGCGCAGTGTTTCTAGTCCACCTATAGGTTGCTTCACTTTAAAAAACTATATATACATAGTCATGCATACTGCTTTCATCAGATTCCCATCGTTTTGGGAAGATCTACGGTCATAATTTCACAAAAGCTATCGTCAATTGTTTTATTTTGAGCTAATCCCACCGGAGTATCAATGTAATGCTTGTGTTACAGTTCCTCCGTGAAGAGTTGCAGTACGACAGCGGGTATGAGAAGAGACAACGGGCCTTCCACCACAACGATGATATGCACATATCTGTTAAGGAGTTGTGGGAAGCGTGGCTCAGGTCCGAGGTACGATATTCATATCTCTTCTAATATTAGACAGCCCCGTGGCGCAGTTGGCTGGATACCAGCTTGCGAAACGAGAGGCCGTGCATTCGATCCCCGCACCGAGACAAATGTTTGTGTGATCCACAAGTATTTGTTTCTGGTCTGGGTGTTTACGAGACCGAAAAGTCTCACCAGGTCGCGAAACGAGAGGCCGCGGGCTCGATCCCCGCACCGAGACAAATGTTTGTTTGATTCACAAGTATTTGTTTCGGGTCTGGGTGTTAGTGAGACCGAAAAGTCTCTCGTAGTTTCTGATACCCACGCCACAAGATTTGTATCTATTAATTCCTTAATGGTTGCTGGTTATTGTCTCATTTATTTTAGCAACTTGCTCATATGGTTCATGAAAGAATTACTTTGTGTGATCATAGAATATTATTTCATTAGCGATATTGTTTGAATATTTCTCTAAATTATTAATAATATAATTTCTCTTATTTTTCATTAATAGAATGTTATAATTAACATTCCATACATTTAAATAGTTAGGGATTCCTTGAGTTCAACCTCTACTAAAATCGGTAGACCAAGCAGTTCTCAAAATCATTTGATTTGATTAAAAGCCTTGATTATGATTTGTTTCAGGTGCATAACTGGACAGTGGAACAGACAGTTGAGTGGCTCTCACAATCTGTGGACCTGCCACAGTACAAGACGCTGTTTCTTCAGCACAAAGTCACCGGCGCTACTTTACCCAGGTAATGAAATGCCCTATTGTCATAAATAACTGCTTTTAAAGTCGTGATAGCCTCGAGGTATAGCCGCGCGGTCGAGAATCTCGACGGCCGCATTTGCAAACCCCAGCTACACACCTCTGACTGCTCCAAGTTATGTGTGTATTCTTAATAAATTATCGCGTACTAAACGGTGAAGGAAAACATCGTGACGAAACCTGCACACTTAAAAACTTTCTTAGGGATGTCTTAGGTGTGTAGTCCGCCAACCCGCATTAGGCCAGCGTGGTGGAAGGCCTAAACCCTGGGAGGGTGATGATGCTTTTTAAACTAATATTTCAATATAAAATTGGTCTTGCGCCTTAGAGTAGGAGATGGAGGTGCATGCATCTCTGAACCTTCAATCCGCTAGTTAAAAACTCGCAAATAATAGAGGGCGAGCAATGTTCTGTATAACGTTCAAACTCCTAAGCGAACTAAGGTCGGCCTGGAATATCTCTTGAGGAAGCGCCGCGATAGTGGTAATCTAAGCCAATTTCAAACACAAGTCACTTTTTATGGAAGGCAGGGTATATTATGAGATACATTCAATCGCCGAGGCAGAGGAGGAAACTGATTCGCTCCGAGTTTCTTACAAGTATCTAAAGATCTCAAACGTGGTTCGTTTACACATTTATTTAATGTTTTACCCACACATCTCCCACTGTTTTACATAAATTTGAGAGTTAAGTATTAATTCACCACTAGTGCAAGTTAATATTCGGATGACCTTGGAAGAGTCTTAAGAACTGTGACACTTGCAGGTTCCACCATATCCATTATTATTCCATTATTCCACCATATTTGACAGCCCCGTGGCGCAGTTGTTTCGGGTCTGGGTGTTTGTGAGACCGAAAAGTCTCCTGTAGTTTCTGATACCCACGACACAAGACTCGAATCTTAATGTGGGGTCAGAACTATGTATGTGACTGTTGGGTGTATTTATTATTTATCTTCTATCACCGCTTCATTTCATTAGCTTCACATTTGTTTGTATACATCATACGTTTGCAATTTTGACATTTCATAGGTGTGTATCTGGATTCGGGCCGGCGACTAACGTACAGACAGTCCCAACTAGATATCGATCACTTAATAAGTAAACCGATAAGATACACAAATTTTATACGTCATGCATAACTGACTGCAAATTTCGCAGAATTAGCTCCAAAACGCATATGAATAATATTTTTTAATAGCATCGACTACTAAACTCAAATGTCTAGTTATGGTTTTTGAAAAATAAAACTTTTTTTTTTACTGGCACAGTGAAATGGACGCTCGATATGAACCCAATATGTCAACTTGGTTAGATGTTTCTTCACGCTAAAATAATTATGAAAATATGCTTCACTGAATGCCAAAGTATAAAAAAATAGGTTGAATTGTAATATGTCAGTCCTTATTAATGTACATGTCAAGGCAAAATAAAAAAAAAAAAAACACGAAAAAATTATTCCTTTTCAATTTACACAACATTGAAAATGGATTGCGAATGTGAATGAACAATGTTTTTTTTTTGAAATTTAGGAAGATATTTAGCTGACACTTTGGAATCGGGGAAAAAAATAAAGCATTATTAAAAGTTTGAACTTACATACATACATATACATATATCCTCACGCCCGCGTCTCATATAGGGAGATAAGAGACCATTGAGTGCAACAAGCTTAGTTTGAAGTTATGAATTTGAAACAGACACTGTGGGATGGTCTATCGCGGAGAGGGACAGAGTTGACACGATAGGATTAAAAGAAAACTGGTTTTAATCTAGATGCGTAATTTTCAAAGAATAAAGTCCACTTTTTCTTTTTAAATACCAGATCTTAATTCAAAAAATATTTGTTTCTCAAACGCCTTAATTCGCTCTCAACTACACAACCAAACAACGATCTAAAAGATCAATAACCTGTACAAGTTGATCCTCATTAAAAATCACTTAATCTATTTACTGTAGCGTGTTTACATAGATAATATTTATTTATGCAGATTGGCTGTGAACAACATGCAGTACCTGAGCAACGTGCTCGGTATCAAGGACCCCATACATAAGCAGAAACTCGCCCTCAAAGCTATGGACGTCGTACTCTTTGGACCTCCGAAAGGTGCGTGATTTTTTCAGTACATACATTCGTTAGACATTCGGATAATCGAAAATCCGGATAATCAAATGTATGAAAAATAAGCGGGTTTTGTGCATATGTAGTACATAATATTATGTGTTTATTAAAGCAACAAAAATAAATGTTTATTTAGAGATACATTTTCTGACAAATAAACATGATTGCATTAAAAAAATTAAATAAACGAGTAGATTTGACTTGTAGGTACTTAAGTTATGTTTTTGTTTTTTTTTTTTTTATTGGTCGCGGTTGGTGGTCCGGATAGACGCGAATTCGTATAACTGAGGGCCGGATAATCGAGTTTCTACTGTACTTTAATAGTAGAAATGGCGTAAAGTACATATTGCACATATTAGACAGCCCCGTGGCGCAGTTGGCTGGATACCAGCTTGCGAAACCAGAGGCCGTGCGTTCGATCCACGCACCGAGACAAATGTTTGTGTGATCCACGAATGTTTGTTTCGGGTCTGGGTGTTTGTGAGACCGAAAAGTCTCTCGTAGTTTCTGATACTCACGACACAAGACTCGTATTTTAATGTGGGGTCAGAACTATGTATGTGACTGTTGGGTGGATTATTATTATTATTTATTATATGAAGAAACTTTTGGATTGGTAAGTGATATTGTCACAAGTCAAATTTTTTGGGAAAATATTGGAATCCACCCAGGTAGGATCAATTTTACAATTGTTGTGAAATCTGTCACATAGATACAGTGTGTCGCCTGTTATTCAATGCAAAATTGGTTAGAAACAGCACGGCAAATTGTCATTTGATGGTAGGTAACCGCAAGAGTTTTCCAGTTGACAATATTTTTGAGCTATTTTCTAGACACTTGTGGGATCAACCAACCCAGAATTAGTACTTAATACCTATGTATGGCACGAGTCGATGTATACCGCGAGGTAGACCTGTGTGTTTCGTCAACAAATAAACAGATATTGTAAGTAAACATTTAAGACTATTTTAATATTCTAACATACATACATAACCTCACGCCTGTATTGCCCGAAGGGTTAAGCAGAGGTGCATTTCTGCACAAACATTTCGCCAAGTATATATGTATCAGTCCCACGTAATAGGGGGCGAGCCTATTGCCGTTTTTTAGGCACAATTCCAGGCTACTTGCTGCTACTGAGAATTTTATAATGGAAAAACCCAATAACACTGCCCGACCCGGGAATCTAACACAAGACCTGTAGATCGCACGGCACATACTTGTGCTGCGAGACCACGAGGCAGAGTTCAATATTCTTTATTACTACAATATTAAGTTTTCGTTCGAAGTATATTTTTATTACAATAAATAATATGCAAGCAAAAAAAGCAGTGATGGCCTCGAGGTTTAGGTGCGCGGTCGAAAATTTCGGCGGTCGCAGGTTCAAACCCCAGGCACACACCTCTGACTTTTCGAAGTTATGTGTGTATTCACAATGAATTATCACTTGCTTTAACGGTGAAGGAAAACATCGTGATAAAACCTGCACACCTAAAAGTTCTTAGGAATTTCTTAGGTTAGTGTAGTCCGCCAACCCGCACTAGGCCAGCGTGGTGGACTAAGGCCTAAACCCTCTCAGTTGTAGAGGAGGCCCGTGCCCAGCAGTGGGACGTATATGGGCTGATGATGAATATGCAATAATGATTGATAAATTAAGATACGACAATTTTCGGTCTCATTAAAATGTCATCAAGCGACTAGTTGGCTGTGACTATAGATTTAATGTTTTTTTTTTTGTCTAAACAGTTTAGTTTTTTACGCAATGACTAAGCGTCTGCCGTACCGGCTGTTGTCAAGTGACTTGGTTGAATAACATATTTTTATTAAACTGCCTTGTTCGGTCCGCAGCCTGAATTGAACTTTGTCATTAAGAGTGTGGGAGGTCAATTCGTAGGTTGGGCAATTTACTGGTTTTTCAGTTGGCAAATTCTAGTTAGCAGTTTAAGGTCATGAAATGTCCGCAATGAACGGCAATAGAATCGTCTTTTAGTTGATACTAAGGCCAAAGTTGCTCGCGGAATGTGGATGTTGAAGTACATCTCTACGTTACCCCTTAGGGGTACTGACGTCAGTGTATACAATATGTAACTTATCCAGTTGATGAGTGCATTAACATATTAATTATAACGCCTTTTGTCGGTGAAGGAAAACATGACAGTTCTCAATACTTAAATTATTACGTATGCACTAATCATTAAACCGAACTAGGCCAGCAGTAGCACTAAGTAGTGATGGTCTCGATGTTTAGGTGCAAGGTCGAGAATCTCGGCGGCCGCGTGTTCAAACCCCAGGCACACACCTCTGACTTTTCAAAGTTATGTGTGTATTCATAATGAATTAATTATCACTTACAATAACGGTGAAGGAAAACATCGTGATGAAACATGCACACCTAAAAGTTATTAGAAATTTCTTACGTGTGTAGTCCACCAACCCGCATTAGGCCAGCGTGGTGGACTGAGGCCTTAACGCCTCTTAGTTGTAGAGTAGGCCCGTGCCCAGCAGTGGGACGTACATGGGCTGATGATGATGATGATAGGCCTGCAGCATAGATTCCATCTTTCATCGTAAAGGGTCTAATATTGTTATAATCTAAATTTAACCTAGCATTTCTCTACTATACTACAGCTGTTTCCAATGATTTAAAAACCCTGCATAAATGTTTTAATATGACCTTTAATTAAGGGGGTCAGTAAAGGTAAGGTCGCATCTTAATTACACGTTAACGTTTGTACACGGTTTAATTACCCGTCCTTTGAATATTAAATAATAATTAGCAAAGTAAATATCCATCTCGATCTATTCTCGTAATCGTGTTGTGTAAATGCAAGCTTTCTTGATTAATACCTGGAACGCGGTGATTAAATTGCATATTTTGTCTTTCTCTATCAAGTGGACGAAGTATTAGAGTGAGCGAGAGAGACGTATTTTTGTCATTCTATTTGTAATCCAGCGTAGCATGACAAAGTGGTGGAAATGACTGATCGAAGGTCATTGGTAATTAGGATAGTACATTAGAATTGGTAATTTTGCGAACGAAATAATCACATTTTCGTCCATCATCAGATAGCGCATGGCGTATATAAATTGTGGCTTTGAGATTGATCTGCTTAATACAAAAAGGAAGATGATAAGTTCATGTAAAATTTATGCCTGCAAGAAAATCACATGAGCTGAATATATATTCTTTTCGTAGTCACTATCTAACGTTTGAACTCTCCCGAGAAATAGCTACTCGGCTTCACTTACGCGTGTTATTCCATTTAAGTCTCACGCTAATATACAGACTAAAATGTTAGGCGTTACACTCATTAATTGGTTGCTATAGTCGCCTAGCGCATTGTTAAAAAAATATTCTTAAATCTAGAGTGTCCGGGAAGCTGTGGTTTTGGAGTAGGCCATTATTTTGGACCTTTTATTACCTTAAATACAAGTAGCAGTTAGCTAGTTATCACAGATGTAACGTAATCATAGGGGACTTCTCGCAACCGATTTGAATTTAAGATGTTTCTACAATATACACTGTAAAATATGCACATACATACATACATAAAGTCACGCCTGTATTCCCCGAAGGGGTAGGCAGAGGTGCATTTCTGCACCCACATTTCACCAAGTATGTATCAGTCCCACGTAATAGGGGGCGAGCCTATTGCCGTTTTTCGGGCACATTTCACACAGACTCCGTGCTGTAACCGAGAATTTCCTAATGGAAAAACCCAATAACACTTTGCCCGACCCGGGAATCGAACCCAGGACCTCTATATCGCACGGCACATACTTGTACCGCGAGACCACGAGGCAGTAAAATATTCAGAATACAAATAATGTACCATTCTTTATTTATATACACGAGTGAATTTTTTGTATCTCGTCTTATAAGTCTGTTTGATCTAAACTCTACGAGATAATTGCCTGTGTGTTGTGTTCAGGTTTTATTTTTTAACACAATGCTTGATTGCGAATAATGGCTGCAAGCGTAATTAATCATTTAAATTGACCGCCATTTCAAGTACTTTGGTTTATAAACTAGGATTTCACGTGTGTTAAAATGCGATTACAGCAAAATAGACGTCGTACGATCTTTTCTTAAGTAACAGAAGGAAAAAATGAGAAAGATAGGAAACTAAATTAGGTAATGAAGTTATCAATGATATAAGGGTATTTTGAGACCAAAAATGTATACCCACACGAATACATATTGAATAAACTCAATAATATGCTCCTTATAAAATCTTAAGATTCACGCTGTTCACAAATTATAGCACAACCGACATTACGTAATTATTTAAATAAAATAAATAAATAAATACACCCAACAGTCACATACATAGTTCTGATCCCACACTAAGATACAAGTCTTGTGTCGTGAGTATCAGAAACTACGAGAGACTTTTCGGTCTCACATACACCCAGACCCGAAACAAATATTTGTGGGTCACACAAACATTTGTCCCGGTGCGGGGATCGAACCCGCGGCCTCTCGTTTCGCAATCTGGTGTCTAGCCAACTGCGCCACGGGGCTGTCAAATATTTGTAGATTAATGTGTGTAGCGTTCGTTTTTTGTGGATATTGAATCCGTATCTGGAGAATCTTATCTTCGATATGGTATAATATGTCTTAAAGGCAATTTACTTTATATAATAGCTTTTTTATGAAAAGCCTTGAAGAATTCCTGAGACCTAATATTTTTTTCATAGCAAATTGTCATCAGTCAATTGGAAGCCTCCTTACCATTCTATACTCTAATTTTATTTTGAAATGCACTTTTAGCGTCAGATGCTTATAAAAGGAAATATAAATATTGCACGGTCCTCGGCAAAATAATGCAGACCGATATATTTTTAAATTGCACGATTGACATATATTATGGAAAGCTCCACTCCGATTAAGGACGTGATAAAATGATATATGCGACAACAGTGTTAAAGCAAGATTTTTTATCAATGTACCTATTGTCAATGTTTCATACTCTGGCTATCCATTAGATGGTGCCATACATTGGCCCTCGCCTACGAAAACCGGAATCTTAGGGGGATAAAATAATCTCCATGCAAAACATACTAAAAATATGTGTTTCATTTTTGTTACGCTTCTTCACCAGAATCAATTTCAATGAATTTTAGTACAGATATGTGGAAACCGTTACTTGTTCATAACATTACGCCTAGAGATTGCAAACCGGGCCCGGTGCCTTTTTACGCACCCACCGGGCCCGGCCATTCTTACCGGGCCCGGTCAGTGAACCGATAAGTAAATCGCGGCACGGGAGCGCCTACTCGTAGTAGTTACTGTTGTAAAATACTCGTATCAATCATTCTTTCAGACTGAAAAATAATTGTTACTTTTGGTTTTGTTATATTATACCTGTGAAGCCTATGTATCGTAACCAATTTTACGTTACATTTTGTTAGTTAAGACTAAACAAGTTTGGTTGTTTGTAGTTACAGTACAGCCTAGCCAATAAGATTTCGCTATTTGCTCAATTAGTAATAATAACATTAATAGCCAAAGTTTAAGAAAAAACATAATACATACTTTACTTTTAGCAAATAAGAATTTGTTTTGTTTATACCAAAGCTACCATACTTTATTTATCTATCTAATTTAAGTTGTTATGACACGTTTAGTACTTCAAGCTGCGTTATTAGTTTCTTATTATAATACTATGTTTTCAAATAGACACGATAAAGAGTAAACAGAAAGACCTGCTTGTTTAAACTTATAAAAATGAATAATTTACTTATACTAATTTAACTTTTCCGTTCATAAGTCAAAGTAATCTTTTTTTTTGAGATTAATTATTGTGATAATTTTCCATAAGCCAGTTTGAAATGAATATTAACCTTGCATCATTGTCTTTTCCATTTAAGTATATATAGAAAATTTTCATAAAATACTTTAAATGTTTCATCGCTAACAAACCCGGCCGGGTTGGCGACGGATGCAACCGGGCCGGGCCGGGTTGGGAAACATACCGGGTTGCAATCTCTAATTACACCCGGATCAAGTAGTGATATCAAATGAAATCATTTGACAACGATTCAAAGTTGACAACGCATAATGGCAGGCTGCGGTTATAATGATTAGTTATTACGATATGACTATCAACACAGTAGCCGTATCGATGTGAAGAATGCGATGAATTGTCAGTTTTATATACAAAGGAGTTATTAAGTCAAGCATTAGTGTAACATTTTAAATATGAACTAGATATTTAAATAACAGCCATACTATGGAGACTTATGAAGCTTAGGTACATGAAGTTCATAAACTAGTGCAAAGGCCAACTACAAATTCAGAATATGTAGTTATTTTTAGTAGAAATAATGGGAATTTGGATTACATGTACCGATTGGTCCGATGTAGATGGAGATATTATTTCTATGATATATATCATCTAAGTAATGACGTGTAGGATATACGATTTACAAATAGTACATCCACCTCCTGATATAGGATAAATAAAAATATTTTTATTTACGATATATTTTACTACTTAGTAAGTAGTGTCTCACTTTAATATAACTGTACAGTATTTTAAGTCTTATACTGATTGAGATGTAGTTATTCGATAACTTTTGTATATATATATATTTTAAAGTACTCAGAGTCCGTTGAACTTAGATATTTAAATAAAATACCAGCCACATACATAGTTCTCACCCCACAAACAAATATTTGTCGATCAAACAAACACTTTTCACAAGCTAGTGTCGAGCCGACTGCACTATAGAGCTGTCTTACTGTATTGCTGTACATGCTTCGTCCGTTGATTTAAAACGTTATCGTGGGGTGTTCAGAAAACTAGGTTCTTATGAGGACACAAGTCAGTTGCGTTATTTTCAATGAGTGCCATTACTGACGGTAAAATTTAGTGGTCTTGGGATAAAAACCGAGTCATAAACCGACTGTGCCATAAACTGCAATTTTATAGTAAATTATTTAAAAAATACATATAAAATAGCCATTCAATTGCCCTGAAACAATCGGCAGTAAAGTTTTTTACGAAGCCACTATAAAACGGGATGAGCGACACGTTAAATTCTCGCGGCTAGTAGTTGCCGCGTGTAATGTGTTATTAAATCATAATCGGTACAGTCACCACGCCGCTGCACGTCGAGGGATAATTTCAAATATTATAATGGAAATATTTCAATACGAAAATGTAAAAGTAGATCATAATTACAAAGTATTTATTTGCCGCATAAAATAAAATAAAAGGTATTTGTAAGTGCATTTAGTTTGCGTTTTCAGAGGTTTCGTTGCTAAGAGACATCTTTATCTTGCAAGCAAACATCCTTTTAAAATATTCTGTAATCGTTCATCTAAAATTGTAAGAAATAAATTTATAATTCGAATATGGAATGAAAAATAGGCTAATGTGTGAATTAATTTTTTACCGCCGCCAAACCGCTCTAGGCCATCGTGTACTAATTTTTACACGATGGCCTAGTGCGCCTTTATCCCCTCTCAGTTAGAAAGAAGTGCCCAGCAGTGGGTGTATAAAACATACTTAAATAAAATAATTATTATACTTAAGAAACGAAGATAAAGGACCTCGTTTCTACCGCAACATATGTAAGTGTGCGGCGTGCACTTGCGAAGTCAGGGGTTCTTTTCCTGTTTCAGGGAGCCTCATAGGCTTTTGCATTAGGAAAATTTTAATAGCTGCGACTAGTCTGGAAAAATGACCAAAAAATTAAATATTTAGGAAGCAATTAAATAAAATCGCTGAAAAAAATATGAGAAAAGTCGCTGAAGAAACCATAGCTTAATACTTGATACCATATTCTTGGTACTTGATAAAGATATCAAACCAATTTCAAAAAATTTGAAATATGTATTATCCAAGTTTTGTTATTTTTAACATTTATGAAGCATAGCAACGGGCACGATAAGCAATATATATTATGTAGTATAATATTAACAAAGCGTGTTCCCACCGGCAATCGTCTCGCCTGCCAATAAACAGGTATCCGTTAATTCCAATCGTGAGTTTTGTAATTGAATGCCAAATGATATCGGCAGCGCCTACGCTCATTATCGTAACCAATTATAACGTTTCGAGGAAATGGCACATAAGGTCGATTTCAGGAGAGCCGGTCGCTCACTCGTTAACATTGTCCCGCGAATGAATGAAAACTTGGTGTCAACACAGTTACATCACGTAGCAGAAGTGTGATTTAGGTTCATTCAGTGAGTTTCGTTCTCTCATCTGTACGATACCGGTCACGATTTTTTTATTTTGTTTTTTTTTTTTCGCCGCCGCGTAATGAGATGTGCATTGTGATGTGATGTGGTTATAAATGGTGTTTGAGACTTGGTTCGCATTGGCAGCTACGTATTGTGTTTATTTACTGCTCTGCGGACGTTATGTCGATCTAGACGATGATGGTAATCCATTTATGTGTTTGTGACAATTTTGCTGGTTGATAACTTTATATGGAGTGTTAGTACCTTTGATGAACTCTTTATCTGTAATAAGGGTTATCAATTTATGCATAGATTAGAATTAAATTAGTGCTAGAAAACCAATTTTAAATGTATTTAAGAAATTGTTGAATTGATATATTTTTCCTCACGATCTTGACCTCGTCAATAATTAAAAACCTTTGTCGAATACAAATCACATTGGTTTGAATCTAAATCGCTGGCATGACTCAATTCTTAATTGCTTAGTTTTCTAAATGACGATGACACGTGATTCCGCTGCAACTGCAACAATTAAATCATAAACGACTTATCAAACAAACATACTAATCGTCTTTTGAAATTGTTCTAGAGTTTTTAAAAATGCTTAAGTTTAATGAAGTATATCGTGTATACCTTTTTGCACCTATGTTGGGTACCTTAGTCTATAAAAATCCCAATTCTGGGCACGGAGTTGTTTTTAGTCGAGAGGGATAAGGCCTGAGTCCACCTCATTACTACCTACATGCATACATTTACGACTGTTTCCCTGTTGGGGTAATTGGGGGTGTATTTATCGTCCCATATAATGGGGCAAGCCCATTGCCGTGATCTAGAACCCAATAAAGTTACGACCGTCTCGTGAGCCGAATCCGAGACCTCACGAATGTACGAACACGAACAATACGAATCACGAAGACTAACACCATAGAAACAACACGACATTAAATATAATAAATTGATTTGTTCTGAAAAATAGTTCGTCGTACTCTTTTAACCTTTAACTAGGGACATGACAAATTTATAACACTTTAAGGGACATGACGTCTCACAGGCTACTACTTCGAAATTTAAAAAAATGTCAGAATTGCATATGGATGATTTAAAATCGTGTTTGTATTTAACTCTTGGTATACAATAAAACAAATTTAAATGAATTCAATCATATTTTTATGATTACTTAGAAAAAAAACTATAATTAACAATTAGTGGTAATTTTCAGCCTTAATTGACATGAGATCCTTTTTACCATTTTAATAGACTTTATATAAATTCTATGCCAAATTCAACACTTTTTTCTTAAAATTTTATATTAGAGGCAACAAAAAAACATAAAAACCACTTATAAAAACTAAAACTAAAAATTCTGACACCCGCTCAATTTGGCATAAAATCATTGGTATTTTTTGCAAAAAGGGCGAGAACATTGTAATAATAATTCGATCTTTGTAATTCCGAAAGAGGCTGGTCATCATCAGAACTATCGGTCCTCTTCTGGAATGTTATCCTCTAGGTCTTTATCTTGATCACTTTCACGAAGATGTAAAATTTCACGATCGTAAACCAAGAACTCGTCAATATCACATTCACTGTCATATTGGTCTGAAGCCAGCATGAGGACATTGAATTCCTCTTCAAACGATGGGTCATATGTATGTATTTTTTTTATTTTTTTATGAATTCTTAGGAGAGGTAGGTTTCCTAGTGTTTTCTGCCATTTTGCACCAAACATTAAGAAATAGATCGTGAAAGTATTTGTATGACAACTAGGGACATGTAGCCTCATAGGCTACGGTCAATTTTCTAATTCGTATTACTTAAGTGTTAAACAACCGATAACGCGTTTGCCTTCTTCGATGGTCGTTTTAGCACTAAAACAAAAGCTACTAAGACGCTGGGTCTCCGCAAGTAGGGAGAAGTTGTCAATTCTAAGAATTTGCAAAACACACGACGCCTGTGAGACTACACGTCACTAGTTAAAGGTTAAGGATAAATCGATCTTTATTTTCAAATTTTCGTTATACTGCCTCGTGGTCTCGCGGTACGAGTATGTGCCGAGCGATCTAGAGGTCCTGGGTTCGATTCCCGGGTCGGGCAAAGTGTTATTGGGTTTTTCCATTAGGAAATTCTCGGTAACAGCACGGAGTCTGGAAATGTGCCCGAAAAACGGCAATAGGCTCGCCCCCTATTACGTGGGACTGATACATACTTGGCGAAATGAGGGTGCAGAAATGCGCCTCTGCCTACCCCTTCGGGGAATACAGGCGTGAGTTTATGTATGTATGTATGTATTTTCCTTATATGTTTTTGCCACCGTTTTAAAGTGATAATAACCTTTAAATTGTAAACAAACTTAACAGACATTAGGGCAATGTTAATTATGCGAAGAATTTTTTCGACTTCGACTCAATTTGAGATCATTGCTTGGTTGGGCACGTCGTGCGCTTCAGAACGACAAAATAACGTCATTAGACATAATTTTGAAACGTTGCGAATCGTTAATACGTGATATATGATAGTAAAATTATATTACAAGTATGTACTCATATGGAGAACTTAATGATACAAATAATTAATCAAAAATATATTAAACAAAGATAAATTAAAAAGCTATTTCATCTCAACACAAGGCACCTTTAAGTCTGGAGTTTATGCACAGCGCCCAGTACCGCCGATGATATATTTTAATTGACCCCGTCTTCAAATGGCGTTCTTGTAAATGCCAGACTGGATGGCTGGATGATAAAGACACTGACATACCTCTTCTAGTTGCCTCCTTGTATTAGAAAAGCGGCTTAACAAATTCATTTTCTTAAATAAATGCTATGCTAGCTATTTGGGACTCGAAATCAATGCACGCTGCAATTAAAACAAAAATCCCAATTAATTGTATTTCGTTACACGATTAAAAATACTTAACTTATGCTTGACATCTACCAAACAGAAGACTAATAGGTAAATCGCTGAAGTAAAATAAATGACTGGCATGTGAGTAATAAAACAATGCCTTGCAAGTCTCTTTTATAATATGAAAAATGTGAAAGAATATAATCCTGATCAACTAAATATTATGTTATAGAAAGTCCGTCACGCTGGTATGGTAATAATAATGTGATATACATATAAATAATGGAATAATTTGCTGACTAATTCACAAATATTTTTTTTATACCGGATATCTAATATCATTAATTTTAATCACACACATACATAAACTCACGCCTGTATTCCCCGAAGGGGTAGGCAGAGGTGCATTTCTGCGCCCACATTTCGCCAGGTATGTATCAGTCCCACGTAATAGGGGCGAGCCTATTACCGCTTTTCGGGCACACTTCCAGACTCCGTGCTGTTACTGAGAATTTCCTAATGGAAAAACCCAATAACACTTTGCCTGACCCGGGAATCGAACCCAGGACCTCTAGATCGCACGGCACATACTTGTACCGCGAGACCACGAGGCAGTCAAGATTAACAAATTTCCATAGGATAAAATCGCATCCTGTATAGGATGTAAAAAAAGTGATCAATAACTGAGACAAGTAAGAGTTACGGTGATTACCTACCAACAGACTGGCGTTAAAAAAATCAAAAAATAAAAAATAACGTTTTTATAGTCACCATTTCTAATACCTGTTTTAATTTTCGACGACGGTCTTTTTACCTGTATAATGTTACAAAACATTAACACATCATTCCTTAGGCTTTGTTACAGGGTCTTAACATGATCGAAAACTGAGACAGTTAATGCCTTATGGACTTCTTTTTTTCTCAGGATTTCATTGCCATCAATTTGTTTGTAATCACTAGAGACCGGATTATATGTATTTGCATAATAGCATACGTCACTATTCTGATGATTTTACCTGTGGCGGTACATCCATAGAAACCCAAAAGCGTTACACGTTAATTGTGTAATGTCTAGTTTATAATTGTTTATTGTGGGGTTAGGATATCCTCATATCTATGTCAAATTGCTTTTATTGAATAAAGAATTTAACTTAAAAATTATTATTAGTAATTTTGTAAGGCAAGATGGGCTTTTGGGTGTCTATGGAAGTGCCGCCACTGGATTTTACATGTATTTTACACGAACTATCCTCGTTTCACAAATACTAATTCCGCGCATAATTATAGATCATATAAATAATAAGAGGTAAATGCACGTGCCATCCATTATATATACATATATATTGTGTGATTTGTACATAATTGAATACTATTAAACCATCCGCGCATTCAAAGTTGTTGAAGTGTGTAAACTGTAAATTATGTAGTACAGTACAAATGACAAAAGAGCGGCCATTTGTGTCAGCCAAGATCGTTCGCATTCATTAGATTGGATCGTTCAACTTGCATGTTGGTCCTATTTTAGAACTACACGCTTCTCTTATCATTGCTCGATTCTTTATTATCACGTGCCTCTTAACATATTAATGGAAGAGTAGAAGAGCGACTAAGATTACTTTGTTAGACGAGGCAAAACACTGACGAACGTTAATTTCGGAAGAATTAAGGGACTTTAATCAAGAAATGATAAAATCTCGCTATTTTTTATTCTTCTAAAAGTAATGGGAACTCAGAGGCTAGGACTACTATATAAATTTTGCTCTGCATAAGTCGTTTATTCCATACAAAACTATAATTTTGGTAAACATTTTTAGTAATGAAACACATTAAAGATATAGTCGTTATTACTGTCAATTAATTTGTATTTATTTCTCTACAATAAACTTTGACTTTGAATTTCGAAATATTGATAGCATAATTAAATAGTTTTAATGGAGGCTAGGCGATACCTTTGGATAATATTTTCCTTGGCGGTTTTCCTCGAGTACATCATATAAAATGTTTATGCGCATACCCAGAGGAAAGTCAAATATAACTCTGCCTATATTGCCCCACTGTTGGGCATCCACAATTTGTGGGACGTTTATGGGCTGCTATAGTTGTATATATATTTTTTTTCATTTTTACGGTCTCCCAAACACCCATATCTGTTGATTAAACAAGTATTCGTCGAACCCGTAGCCTTGCATTTAGTAGGCTGTATTCGTTCTGACTGGACCATCGATATTGTCAAAAATAAGCGATAGGTACCTCTTGATTGTCATGACTTAATTGCTCGCATGACATCCAACTATCGTATGCATGTATCCTTAGGCTGAGTAGCCTTAAACCGATCAAGTCATCAGGTAATTGCTTCATTACAGAAGGCAGCAGATGGAAAGACTGGTTATTGGCGTCTCTGTTGCTGGGCGCGGTGGTCGGAGGGTGGGCGGCGCTGCGGGCGGGACGCGCGAGTCGCTCCCAAGTACAGCGCATGCTGCAGGACATGGAACAGCTGCGAAAGGCCGAGATGGCCCTGAACGACATGCAGAAGGAACTTGAGAAGGCGCGTTTGGAACAGGTAAGGACCTACTTAAGTTTGGCAGGAGATGGCAAATCCATCGGTCTAGATCAGTAATTCCTAAAGTGGTCCAGGTGGACCCCCAGTGGGCCACAGGAGACTCGACGGGGGTCTATATTGGGCGTGATAAAAAATGGGGAACCACAATCGTAAGTCCATGAAAATTAATTTGGTTTCGAAATAACATCTCGGCTTCACTTCTCCTATCAATATAGGCAGATAATACTTTAAGAAACTCAGCGACTGTTACTTGTAAAAACTTGCATATGCCATATTCAGTACAACGCGTCCAGACTTGCCGTTGCCGCGCCGGCCGCCGTCCTGTCCGTAACGCTTGTTCAGACGTGCAAATTAATGCGACTTATGTTGTTTTTTGTTTTTGTTTTTGGAGATTTGGAAATTGGTAGTAATGCAGCTGCAGGGGGTCCACCTGATCCTGCAAAATTTTGAAAGTGGTCTATGAAACAAGAGTTTGGGAACCTCTGGTCTGGAGTGGTGACTGGCAAGAACTATCAACCATTACAATCATGCCAGCTTTGATTCTTGAGTAGTCTTTGGCGTTCTTGTACTAAACCCGCTTGAAGCATTTTTTATGGTAATCAGAAAGATTAGAGATTCGGTAGGTTACAATTTTCCTTGCAATAAATTCATGATACAAATCAAATGAGATGTAATGTGGTCACGACGAGTAGGTACATGAGGTATTTTGGATATAGAATATTTAAGATTCGACTCACGCTTATATCAAATAATATTTGCGTTTGAATCCAATTGAATTGATGATTCTTATGAAAAACTCTGGTTTGAACGGTGGAATGCTGCTTAAACAAATATGTTATAGAAAAAACATATGTAGGTATATACATATGTATATACTGCAATTCAAATATGTTTTATTATGTCCTAAATATTAGAATCTAAAAAGATTTTTTTGATCTCATTGCATTTATTTTTAGGCAAGGTTTTTGACATGGTGCATTCTGCACTGTGGGTGCAGTGTGGTCCTAATTTAATACATACAAGAAAACAGTAAGCCATTGAAAATTTGATGACTACAAATTATGCGTATAATTAAAATTACGCTCTATATACCAGTCGAATCTACTTTTACAACGATAGACCGCGTCTTGTAATCAAGGTCGCACATTATATGGGCATATTCTATCCTTCTATATTTGCTATATTGACAAGAGTACCGAGAGGCGATCGCCTACGCGTGTCATCGCATATTATACAAATTACTGGCGTGTCAAACATATGGCTTCGACACTCTGACCTTGACTTTAAAGTGTTTGTCTACTTGAAAAATCTGCTTTTTTGTCCTCTATTGTGTATTAAAATTTTACACGCAACTAAATATAATCGTGTAGTTTTAAATAATCGCAGATTTCTGAATAAAATAAGCAGATATTTCATGTTAATTTAAATATAATTTACTCATAAGGGGCCGTTCAAGTATTACGTAATACAAATTTTTCATGATTATTTAAACAACATGAAAAAGGTAAACAAAATGGAAAAATATGGTAGCATTTCCAATAGTCTAAACACCATTAATAAATAATATCGTTATCCTCATGTACAGCTTGACTAAAGAAGTAATTTGTTAAATTTACAATTGTGATAGTGAATCTAAATATTCGAAATACGTATCACGTATACCGTAATTATGAAATATTGTTCATGGTGATATAACCGGTTGGCTAATTATTGCAAATAGGTAATATTTAAGTACAATGCGGTTTGCTTAACAAATGAATTTGATGTGATCTTGGTTATAAGTTGGAATCTAAGACACACCTCTTAATTAATAGACTTCACAAAAATAATACAATTATGTTGTAACTCAAAATATGTGGCACGTGAATTAACTTGATAATATAGTTAATAAGTAGTCATAATTCATTTAAATTTATTCACAAAGCAACTAAAGTATTCATTTATCAGTATTGTGCATTTGTTAATTATGAAAAATGTTCCATTTTGAATTACAACACTATCTATTATTTTAGAAGTACGTCCTGTATAATTACTAAAGCCAATGTCAATTTAATCTGTAATCAAGCTATCACAAAGAGTGGTCTTGTAAATCGTATGAATTAGCACTACCGCCACTTTAGAGCATCTTGTCGTAGTGGAATTTTGACAATTCAGTAACACGGTTGCTTTGTGCCCACAAATATATTTCATCAAAACCAATCTAGACACATTAAATCACAGACTTTAAGCGCAAAAGAAAACATTAAATCAACAGACTTAGAGTTAGTTACTGAGAATTTTACAAGCGTGTGGTTTGATTTCATCCTCAGTCGATATCGTGTCGGACAAGCGCTACAAAATGCCCTACATCTCGCCCCAAAATAACAATTTTATAAAAGTATCTTTTCAACTATCCGTGAATATGTACAGTCAAGTTCAATTGAGTAATTTTTCCGAAACTAATAACACATATTAAATTAGTGCCCCAGTAATTTATTTATCCATATGTAAATTGTAGGCTGATCCTTCATAAATTCGCAGCCATCTTCATTCTAGTACCATCGCTTGTAACGTTTACTCGTGCCGACAGTGTTATAAATAATACAAGTATTCATACCACAACACTGCAGTGATTTGAGGAAAAACTATCGTTTCAACTCGGGAAATCATGAAGGTATAGACAAACAATTTCTTTTGCACCATAATTTTAATTTGGCACATATCTGTGAGTATTCAAATTCAAAACAAAAAAGTCCAATATGGCGCCTCGAAGCCGAAAAATGAAAATGGGAAAGTGTGTTAACTTTTTAATTTGCATGTCAGATAAGATTGAACGACATTGTAACAGTTTCGCGCACATATTTCACTCGGTGTCGTTTGAGACGATTTCGAGTTTTATTATTTATGTATTATTGCAGGAAAACGTGACAACGGAGAAGAAGAACTTGGAGAAGAAACTGAGGGAAGCGGGAGACACCCCGCTGTTAAACTCCGCCAATTCCGATCTGGAAGTTACGCAACTCAAATCAGAAATTGAGGTGATATACTTTTAATAATTTATTAGGAGAATTTGGGACCGACAAAGTATACTTACACAAAGTCAGGAATTAGATCCTACACAGACAAGAAAAGACATACCCTTATGTTTGTCTTATTTTTATTAATTTATGTGAACTGTCCATACATTTGTATGTACATAACCTCACGCCTGTATTCCCCGAAGGGGTAGGCAGAGGTGCATTTCTGCATGCACATTTCGCCAGATACATACGTAATAGGGGGCGAGCCTATTGACGTTTTTCGGACACAATTCTAGACTCCGTGCTGCTACTAATTGAATTTCCTAATGGAAAACCTAATAACACTTTGCCCGACCCGGGAATCGAACACTAGATCTCACTCTTCTAGATCGCACGGCACATACTTGTGCCGTGAGGCCACGAGGAAGTCGAACTATCAGTGTGAACTATCCCTATTTAGATTAACGGGATTCTAGAGGAATACCTCACGTTTCTAAAATTTTGATAATAGGTGTACTCAATGATATGTTAATCATTATGCGCTTTAACTGTAAAGGAAATTACCAAGAAATAACCTGCACTTTAATCCGAAAATGATGCACTAAAGCCTAAAAGTTAAAACATCGTGACGAAATCTACATACTCATTTCTTCTATTTTGTGCTATAGATAACAATTGACGATCTCATCACTTCAAGCTATCTCTAAAGATTTTTTAATCAGTCGTACACTCTTGGCAGAGTGATCATGGTCGAAGTAAATCATTGCGTTTCCTTCGGGATTCTACGACATGTCTCAGTGTTTGGCGGAGTGAAAGCAGTCATTGATGTTGGAGTGTGTCACAGTTTTGATGATCTTTGATCTATTAAGGAAACCAGCTAAGCTAAAATTGTGTTTGGATGTACAGATGTTGAGGGCAGAGCTGCGTCGTGCGGAGGGCGAGCTGGAGGACCGTTGCTGGGCGCCGCCGCCCGGCCTGCAGCAGTGGCTTCAACTCACGCACGAGGTCGAGAACAGGTCCTACCTGCGCAAGAAGCAGCAGGCGGACATGCAGCTGCAGCAGGCCAGAGATGCGGTGAGAAAATGTTATATCTGGATTCTGGCGTTGTATTTGAGATTAGGAGAATTGGTGTGATAGAACTTTGGCTTTGGAGAACTGTTTAATTGTGTTCGTCTTACCAGTAATACTATTTAATGAAATCGTGTTGTTGGTTTAGTAGAGATGATGGATAAGCGTCATTTATTATAGTAGAAATGAGAGGAAAAAATCTGAACACCTAAAATAAATAGGTGTTAGATAAAAAAGGAAAGGTGTTTTTATCATGTGGGATTCTATTTGCACAAGTTAAAACTAGTCTAAAAAAACGAATAAATATGATGTTTTCCTAATAACTATAAGTATTAAATGTATGCGGTGATTAGGGAAACGTTGTTTTTTTTTGTCGGGATTTTTTTGAACCTCAATGTGTTTGTAATCACCGTTACTATTACTTGTATTTTTTTTAAATTAGAACAGCATAAAACAATATTTTTTTCCACCATTGCATCTAATTCCCATAAAAAAAATACTCTTCTTGGTCCAGTGCGAGAAGTTGCGCAAGAAGCGCTCGAGCCTGGTGGGTGCATTCGTGTCGACGCACGGCAAGTCCATCGACGACGTGGACCGCTCCATCGTGGAAGCCCGCACCGCTCTCAACGAGGTCACGCAGGAGTTGCAGGTACATAACATACGTGCAATGAATATTTAGCGTCTGAAAGATATTGTTATAAATTTGTTTGCAAAACATGAGTTCGAAAATATTTTTTATAGGGAACAATAACTAATGACTAACTTATAACTTAAAATGTTTAGTTTTTACTTTAATAATATAGCTTGTTTAATAGCTTGGGGATTTGGTTGGGTCGACACGATCAGTGGACCAGGAAAGATGGCGTGGCCGTTTAGATTAGTCGGTTTTCGATAAGCCTGCAGGTGTACCATGATCTAGCTGATATATTCAAACTGTGATTTGAATTGACAGCAGTGTTAACTTCTCTATATATAGAAATTGAAGCTAAATAAAATTAAAATTTGTAGAGGAAAAAATAAATTTCTAAAGTATTCAGCTATAGTTAGTACAGTAGTAGGAATGTATAGTTCTAAAAACTACGCAACGTCACGGTAAATACGCACGGTTCATTTGTTCAAAATGTGGTATCTTTTGCAAAAACTATACCTGACTTAAAATTGATGTTGGCGAGGAATTAGGTTATGTCTTTTTTACCATCACTCCGTTATTAATAATGATGACTTCCATTCTTCAGGAGCGTATGCACAGGTGGAAGCAGATCGAACGATTGTGCGGATTCAACATTATCAACAACAACGGTTTGCAGTATCTCGAGACCACACTTTATAGAAACGCCAATGGCAGGCCTTCAGGTCGACGTGAGTTATTGTTTATTATCGTGTTTTGTAAATAATATAATTTGTAAAGTTAGGTTCGATATTCTTTTGCCACTTAACTACCTGACTAGTTATCGTGGCATAAATAAGCTTTAATTTTAAAATATACTAGATTTTTTTTAAATCCGTGAATAACAGCACCATAACAGAAACTGTAGATTATTATTCACCGAGTTATTGCGTTAGAGGACTGATAATGTGGAAAATTCCACAGCCTGTATTTTATATTGGGGCTGTTATTTTTTTATACCATGATTCTCCAACAAAAAATACACATTAAGGTAAGGGAACTAATGCTGGACACTTGAATGAAAACACTATTTATAGATCAAAATAAATATTTATTTATCATAACAAAAAAACCACAGCTTTTTTATATGAATGCAGTGTATCTTAGAAAATTTTGTTTTGTAATAAAATATTCAAAAAACAACATATTTTCAATTATTACAATTAATTTTTTAAACTTGTCTTAAGTACTAGTAGATGACATCACAAAAAAATAAAATCACTAAAGGTAGACAGTCAAATGCACTAATAGTTGACACCGATTTTTTCTTTTTAAGCTGCTAATACCTTGCTGCCTTTTGGATAAAAAAAAATACAGTCTCATCAATGTTGAAAATTCGATGAGGTTCATCCAAAATGTCTTTGTTATTGTTGTCATCGAGGTTATTGCTGACTTCTTCAAACCAATTCTTTAACTGAGATGTTGTTACTAAAGCTTTGGATGACGATTAATTTTGGGGCTGTCTTAATTTAATATCAGTGTGACGTTTTAAGAAACTGCTGCACCATCATTTATCAGGTCTTTCATCTTTGAAAAGAGTTTCTATATTCAAATCATCAATATTTTTTTTCACACTGTCTTGTAAATTCTCTTTGCCTATTGGGAGTCCTTCTTTCATCATGGCTTTAGCCCTCTTTACAAGCATAGCTTCAGTATCTTCTGAGATGTAGCATGTTCTTCCAATTTTTCGTTTCATTGGTGTCTTCCCCTCTCCTTTATTTAACAGAATTACCCTAGGTACTCCAATTTTTTTGGCTGAAGTTGATATCGGACCATCTCGTCTGCATTCTTAAATAGCGGCTTCCATGTCAGATTCGGAGTAACGGAATATCTGTCCTTTTATTGGCGGCATTATTATCAATTTGAAACAATAGACACCATGTATACCCCAATAATAGACACCATGTCTACCTATAGTTAAAGTGATCCAAAATTGTTGATATTTCTACAGTAATCTATTGATTGGGAATAGTGATCGAAGTTGTACTGAAACAAGCTTAAGAATTCATCATCGTGTAATACACATGTCTTATAATAAGAACATTTTTACGTAGATGTCTTCCTTTATTTCACTGTCTAGCATTAGTGACTTTACCCTATGTATTTTTAAGTTATATTAATATCCGAAATCAATAAGCAATTTGATGTGATGACTGTTGCTATATCGTGGATTGTGTGTGGTATCGCAGCGCGCATGAGCAGCTCGCAGGACGACCTGAGCATCGGCGACGACACCTCCATCTGCGGCTCAGGTAAGAACTACGACGACGTGTCGCTCTCCCACGAACACTTCGACTGACCGGACGCTGCCGGGTGCATGTGCATTCCTTATGGAAACGTGGCTTGCCGCTGCAGACACTTTTTGCATAAATCATTTTAGTCGATTATGCAAAAAAAAAACAGCTTCTTTATTCAACGCTTAGCTATTATAATTTTACTGCATATTTAAATGCTACAGGCTATTAGCGCAATTATATTCGTCGATTATAATCGATTAATTGAAGTGTCGATAAAGTAAAAAATGTCGTATGTCTATTCTACGAGCAAAGACAATTTTCATCAAGAATGCACGCATCTCGAATGAGTTTGCTACACGTAGTGCCTAAACATTAGGTTTTGTAAAAGACATTTGTGTATTTTTGGCGTTTGATTAGTGTCCTTATTAGCAAATATCTAACTTGAGTTTTTTTGGTAGTGTAATTATTATGTGAAAATTAGAATTTGCATGGGCTGTTTAGTACAAAAACAATTCAAACCAAATATAGATAGCTTAAGAGTTCATGGATCCAGCCATTAAGCAAAATACTCTGAATTTGTTAAAATATCTTATTCAAATCGTTTTGTATCATACTGCTTGCAACAATGGGGGATACTTTAAAGAATGAGTCATATCTTTAAAATAACTTATAAAATGGGACGATTGCATTTTCTATTGCACAACATTCATATACGGGGAGTAAATTCTAAAACTATATGAAAACTATATTACAAAAGAGATTGTATCATTTGCCATATCACTCAGTATCGATCTTTATTCTTGTATTCGGGAATACAGAATGTATTTTATTTGCGTTTTTTGTGTATAATATTTATTTATTAGGAATGTTTTATTATTATCCGCTTTTAATAACAATCTGTTTAACGCGTAAGTACCTTCCACTTTTATGTTTGAACATTGTGATAAATATAACTATATAAATTATTTAACATTTTTAGCTTAAAAAGCGATCACAACTAATATTTAGAATATAGTAAATATGATGTGCTCAAAAATATATTTCCATTTACAAACTTAATCAGCAAAGATCTGTACTTAAAATGTTGCCATCGTTACATTTAGTCGATTTATAAATACAGTTTATTTTATTGTAGTCGATAAATATTATCCATATTATTATGAAATGATATTAATACTATTTCGATTTAAAAATTCTATATTTATACTTTGGATTTTTATAATGAAATAATAAATTTCATTAATGTCTTACCGTTGCATTTAAAATCCTCAGAAATGGTGTATACGCCATTTCTTTTAAGTGATTATAGATGTTCGAGGTTCCTGATTTAGATGCTATATAATAATTAAAAGCTGATCCATATTTTGACATTAATACTAAGAAAGAGGTGTTATTTATTAATCTAACTAGTTTCTAAGGAGCATTGTGTTATCGTACGATTAGTTGTTTTAATTTGAATAAATACGTTTAAAAATCATTATAGCATCACAATCGGTAGGAAGCTTTCAGGCAGTTTAAATGGTAAAAAGCATGTATGAAATAATTTGTACATATTTTACTTCTTGGTGTTGGTTCTTCCGCCTTTCCTTTACGCATGTTTCGTGTCTAACCTTTGATATAAATATGTATCACAGCTTGCTACAAGTGTTGTTCACTCGCCTTCTCAAAAACTATGGGTGGTTATAGTATGCAACGCATAATAAATCTTTAAAATGTATATTTTAAAGTGCAATCAATTACAAATCTTAATGTTTGTTTTGCTAATATAGATAATAATTGCTTTTCGATTTGCTTAAAGCTACATGACACCTATCACTGACAAATATATAGCCAACGTTTAAATAAAAACGTGTATAGTGACGTCGCTTTGACCTAACATTAACATTAGTCGATTAATATAGTCGATTTTTTCTTTACAGAACTTTGGTTTTCTATGCACGTTTGAAAGCTTTTGACGATTGTGATTTTGTTTTATTTTTCCCACTATCCAGCTTCCGTCATTATACCACAATAGACTAGAGACAATATGCTTTATAAGTGTTTAATGGCATCATTATTATTTTGGCACGTAAAAGGTAAGAATGTTATATGAGTATTTGCTTCATTGCTTACTTTCATCTATTTACATATACACTATTTCATACATGCTTTGGAAACGAGAAACTATATCATTTAGAAGTAGTTCGGGCATTCTTTCGCTTAATATGTATGGATTTAGAAAATCAGGGTAGCATTCTTTAATTTGTAATAGTAATTGTAAACGGGTCTTTATGTACATTAAAATTTGTAGAATTTATTGATGGTGTTGTAATATTTCAGTTGCGGACAATTTCGGTTGGCGTGAAGATTCGTCCGGCAGCGAGGAACCCGACTCCCCACACTATCCCTTGGATCTCAGACTTGCTGAAGCGAGGTAAACTATTGCTTGATACTATATATAACTTGATGCTCGATGAAGGAGCAAATATTTGATTCTCGTAGGATGTATTTTTTATTACCTACAAAAGCATAGAAATGTAGATCCTAGTAGTGTGATATAACTTTTGTGTGCATTTCATAAAGGTTGCAGCTAGAAGAACGTCTGGCACAGGAGGCGCGAGAGAGGCGGCAGGACGACAAGAAGCACTCCTCGGAGGAACTGAGGATGAAGAGTTCACACAACGACGTCAGAAAGAGTCCTGTTGACGATCGACGCAAGGATCAAGTGCAGTTCATACTCGGAGGGGACAAGTGAGTATTTTTTATGCTGTATAATAATTTTGTTGATTGTATGTTAGTGTCAGTCCATTGCATTAGTTTAGTGCAGGTTGATAGAGTTTATATGCGTAAAGAAATTTCTTTGAAGAAATTGAGTTACATGAATTTTCCTGCAGTGTTATTTCTCATCCTTACGTGCTTTTAATGAAGGCCTATGATTATTCTGACTTTCAAAGATCAACGGTAGTTATTTATCAATTGTTGATTTTTGTAACCACAACATCTGTCTTGAGCTTGTGTCAGAATAAATACACAACGCACAAAGGACTAATTTATAGTAATATTCTAAAGCTGTAGTTTTTTTTATTGCTTGAACGCGCTAATTTCAGGAACTACTTGGTTTTTAGTGTTAGATAACTTTTTTACCGAGGAAGGCTATAGGCTATCTATTATTACGCTATGGACCTACCAATAGGAGCGGATCAGCAATGGAAAATGTGACAAAACGGAGAAAGAATAATACTTTTAAAGTGTAATGTTTCACATACGGAGATGCAGGCAACAACTAGTAACATTATAAAAATACAGAAATGGTAAATAATAATGAGAATTCCTCTGCTATTGCGGGTGTTTATGGGCGGTGTTGACCACTTAACATCATGTGGCTAACTAGACCGTTTGCCTTCTTTCCCATTAAAAAAAAATATATGTCGTTAGCGTGAACTGGACGGGCGAGGAGCTGAGCCGCGCGGTGCAGTCGCAGCCACAGCTGCGCGCGTCCCTGCGCGGCGCCCCCCTCCCGCCGCCGCGCCGCCCCGCCTCCGCCGGACACCTGGCGCGCTCGCGCAGCTCCGACCTCGTGCCCGCCGACGAGCCGCGCGCGCCGCACCGCCACCCCGCCACGCGACACAAACCTCTCGCTGAAGGTACCCGCTCTACTCAGCTTAGCCATGGCTTATAGCGCCGCTACCGACTCGCTTTTTTTATTTATTTTTTATACTGGCACCGCAAAGTGACTCCACTGTACCTGATGGTTAGCACAGTGGAGTCCAAAAAAAATAATACCGACCAGCGAGAAACGATATGGTCACCCGCTGGTCGACACAATCATGCCGGCCTATGACGGCGTCCGTGACTTTGACGAAAGCGAGGTGAAATATACTTGGGCAAATCTTAGCAACATTTGTAAGGCCCTAAGTGTGAATTTCAAAACCATTTTCCATAAAAAACTCATCGTACGACTTCAATTTGCTTTATTCTCTTATAATATGGACCTAAATTACTCTAGTCACCGCTATAGTATGATGGATTTATACAGCAAAACAATATATAGGGTTATCGAAGTCGTCAAGATAGACCATATCTACTAGTTTATTTTGAACTCCGTTTGAATACTTAATCACCGATTAATATTAAATTTAAAATCTATTATACTTTATATACATATTATAAAACCTGCCTTTAATGCCTGAGACATTATCTACCAGTCAACCTTAGGATGATGCAGATAAATGAATAAAGTAATTTTTATATTTGCGTTGATATTTTAGTGAGTAGTTGTTTATAGATAAATTAATTGCTTTAAAAATTAACACCAATGGTTCTCTGCGATCAGATAACGAGAGCAATCAATCGCAACACTAATAGATGCTTGTAAGTTTTTGATCTTCGTACCTGTGTGGTACTAATGCACGGCATAGTAATTTTTTTTTTTTTTTTTTAACCCTGCACTTTGTGTTAAAATGCCATCCATGTAAATTGTAAACAAATCCACTAGTAATATGAATTTTAGGAAACCTCAGCATGCCATATAGCACAAAACGCAAATACCATGGATAATAAGTGACTATGACATATAACATTTTACGAAATTTTGACCGCTTTTTGTTGCCTCACTCCTCTTGGTGTTTAAATGTAACTAAAACCCACTAAAATTCACTTCTACAAAATATTTAATCCATAACAACTACTATTAAGTATATCGACACTAACTTACTAATTTTAACCGTTTCAGATGTTCAGACAACATCCAGCAATACGCCACCCGAGGAGGAATCGACAGATTCCTCTCTAATGGATGACGAGGGAATGCCAAAACCGAGAAAACGACGCATACATCTCCCGTTCGGTAAGAAAACCAAGACACCAGCGTGACGTTTGCCCACCAGTGTAACACGAACTCTGAGATGTCCGTACTGTGTCGGACGTGATTGCCTTAGGGATATTCACGGTTGTCACAGCGAGGGATGCCGTCTGCGGTTGTTAGGATTAAAATAAATCATGCTTATGATGAAACTGCGTTGTGTTGTCACTACGTGTGGAGAAAAATTATCGACTACTAAATATGTTGTTATAATCTTGTCTTCCTTTATATTATCGAATTGTTGTATTAAAATGGAACTACAAGCAATATGTAATCTAACATGTAAGTTATTGATGTAAGATAAATAACTTAGTGTAGGTATCGTTATGTGTAGTTATCGAGAAATTTCTCGATCGATATTTTTCTAAACAAAAACTTATATTCGCTTCCAATAACATGTAATTAATTTGATACGAGTTTCTAATAAAGTTAAATTGTAAATAGCTATACTGTTAACAATATATAAAAATTTTTTAAGGATTAATATCGAATCATGTCAAGGTATGCTATGTTATATTGATTCATTGTACAACGCGAGCAAGGCTTAAAATTTTTCTTTTAATTGAAAATGATTCACTTATACGTATTATATATTTATATTTGTCTTAAAAAATGAAAATTAGTTTAATTACAAAATAATTTTGTAATACACTATAAATATGCTAAATTCCCTATGTATATAAATCACCAATATTTATTCGTAAGTACGCGTTGTGACAACACAATATCAAAATGTCGACTCGTGAGTGAGTTGTTAGTCTCGGTTGTTTTGTTGGATCGACTGAGTCGTTGTATTAGTTTAATTTGCTTCTTTCGATTTCCTCCACGATAAATGCATATTATTTCTGCGCACGTTTGCATTGTTTGGTTCACACTTTATTATTTAAGCTTCATTTTTTGTTGTACTTAAACTTAATTTTCTTTTTTGTATGCTGATAAAATTGAATAAGTGCGATATATTATTTTTTCAGCCTTCGGGTTCGCTTAAAACTGCAAAATATGAAATTTATATTAAATCGACTGATAAATTCATCAGTTTTAGATTTTACAATTTGGAAAATATTTATTTTTGTATATTTTGGAGTGTTATTTTTATATATTATACTCTATTTGTTTCTGCGTTAACAGCAATTGAACTTATATTTGAGATAATTTGATATAAATGTGAAAGAATTTTTTGTATTTCACTGAACTAAAAAAATATATTTATAAAATGAAATAGAAGATATTTTAACGATATTATTTGTTACGTATACGTTAGTGGATAGTATTGAATCCATAACTGCCCCTGTGTCTAACTACTTAAATAGTTAAATCCTCTGAAATGTACGTTAATAAGTACTGATTTATGCCACAGTGTCTACTCGAGCGTTCATCGATATCTTTATAAAATAGCGTAAATAACTTAGGTTATAAAAAAAAATTCCCTGGGTTATGTTTTGATGGATGTTTTTTTCTTACGTTCCACACAATGTGCTTTGACTATAAACACGATCAATTAACTTCAGCAACGAACTTACCTACGTAATGGATTGTACACTTTAATACATTTTATAATCGTATTTATAACTAGGGATTTTTCATAGAAAATTATGTTGTGGTTAAGGTGAATATTTAACGACTTAATAATTAAAATTTAGTTTTTCCTATTAAGACGAAATTCAAAGTATAAAGAAATGTAAAAACCCCTATTAATTTCATTTAAGTTATACTACCTTTTATTTCTGTTGCGTCTATGAGGTCTTTATAAAATATAAAACGTATCGACTTAAAAGTAATTTTCAGTGTATGTTCAATACGCAAGTTTACTAATGGCCTTTGTAAGTTATAATAACACTTACCATATCGCATCATTCCCTTATGTTTGCGTAGTTTGATAGCGATATATTTTGACCCGTAGCTGTATGATTGTAGATTAATTTTTAAGGCAACATAATGTGGTGCTAATGTAAACAATTATTCAGACTGATGACCATGCGTGGCTCAATTTTTTGTATGGATTTTTACAATTCATTGTTTATCGTCTACATGTCGGGTTGAATTATGAAAATACAGTCCATATTGAGTTATGAAGTTTATATTTCATATCAATAGGATTTAATACTTTAAAATTTACTATAATTAAAATTATAAAACAGCCAGGCACACATAAACTTGATTTACACTAAATTTAAAATTTTTGTGCTGTAACAGCATACAACACACAGACCCGACACAAAAATTTGTTGATACCTCAAACCTTACTTTGTGAGAGAATCTAAATCATGGCCTTTGATGTCACAATTGGCTTCTAATTAACTGCGAGGAGGGTGAAATTTCAAAGTAATACAATATACATATAAAATATTTTTAAATTAGAGATTATCGCCATATTTTTCTGCCGTAAGCCAATAATATAATCAAATAACGGCTAATATTTTGAATAATACTTAGTATTGATTGCTGGTAAAATGTTCAGCATTAGTTACTAATAGGCATATAATGCCTTATAAAAATTATAATTAATGGCAGCATTTGAGTATCAGTTTTATTTAATCGCAATAGTTGCACAACCTTGAATCGAGAAGATAAAGGAGTTATGGCACAATGTACGTAAAATCTACAAAAAACTTTCGATGCTGGCACTTTACATTAATGTATGTAGCTAGATTTAGTTAATTCCTAAAATAAAGCTATTTCGGATTTCCAAATGGCAATGGCTCCATTTTATATTATAACTTCATCGACTTTCCCTATGGTGTCAAATTAGCTGACATTTTGTACTTAAATTAGAGTAATACAGTTGTGCAGAGTACAAAACCGATTTTTTTTGTTCCTCTTATGTGCCGGGAACTTTTTTGTAGCATAATTTTTAGAATATTTTAGTGAAATGTAATGAGATCTACTTTGTCACTAGTGACTTAACAGGTATTGTATTGTGTTCATGACATAGGCTTTTGTATAATAAAATTGCAACAAGTATACAACTAAGAAGCAGCTAATGTTGCAGAGTCAATGTCGCATAGTAGATTTCATTTAAGTTAAAAATATGATTTTATTTCAGGAAGTTTACATTTTGTAGACCCAGGAGATCTGATCGCGTTTTAATTAAAAGACAAACCGTGATAATTGTTAAACGATTGAAAGTTAATAAATATTTAATCTTACTGTTGTGTTTTAATTATGAATACTTGTGGGTATTTATAGTAATGCATTTTTATAAAATAAAAATAACGCCTTGGAGCGAAAATGTTTATATCAAGAATGATGAGCTAAATTTTATATTATTATTTCAGAGAATTCTTATATCGGCTTCTTTCGTTTTATTTTTCCTTTACAGGTAAGTAGGCATGGGCGTTGAATGGACGAACTAGTTAAATCAACGGTTGATGTTGAAGAAACGGACGAACGGTCCATGAAGTATGAAAAAACTAGTCGAAACCGTAGACGGCTAAACAGAAACTAGAGAAATCGACTATCTAAATGATGCACGACAAAATGTTTAAGATTTTACGTAAAAGTTCATTCGTTAAATTCACAGATAGTCCAGTCGTAGGAATTATTCCGCAAATTGGAGTTTAAAATGACTAAAATGACTGAACTAAGAACAGTTTAATAAAACTAGAAAGAAAATGTCTACATGTCAATGTCATACGATTAGACTATCATATGTTTGACACGGCCGCTTCTTAGTAATTCGGGTTGCGTGTAATATCAAGACTTTTATAAATGTACATACATACATACATGAACTCACGCCTGTATTCCCCGAAGGAGTAGGCAGAGGTGCATTTCCCTTCCCCTTGGACCTCTGTACAGTACGGTCGTGTATTAATGCTTAGTCCGTTTTTGAATTATAATTAAATTAAATAAAAAAGATTTCAAAATTAATCATCTTAATACTAGGAGTGCATAAATTATAAGAAGAAAGAACCAACAAAGTGAAATGGAAACAGCGGGCGTAACTCTTCATATTACGCGTTGTGTGAGTAACCAATAAAATCTCACTATCTTTCTACGCATGAGATAGCTTCATTTCATCGCCACTGACATTTGTCTATAATTAGAAAGAGACAAATAAAAGGATCAAGCTGCGCCCACGCAACTACTTAGTGGGAGCTCTTGTTATACTGGACGTAAACACACTTTCTACTAATTTGTCGATTCCGACCAAATTAGTTAGACCTCTACGCAGAAATAATCTGCTGTGCAAATATCTTGTCGATCTCTGGTGCCCTGGTATACTAACTTATAAACAATGCCCCGTCTGAAGAGAACTCCCCCCGCCTCTCCTCAACGTTCCGCTTGCAATGCTGAGACTGAGTTATTATCAACTGAGCCCTCTGTTCCTGACTCAGATACATCTACATCCGGACAAACGCAACGAAAAAAAGGGGAAAAAAGTAATAATGATGATAACACTCAAACCACTGTTTCCTCCCTAAAAGATATGATCTCTAATCTTTCCATACAGCAGGAAAAGCGTTTTGACGACCTCTTACAGTCCGTCACTGCTGTAAAAGATCAAAACATAGACTTAAAAAACTGTGTGGAACTCATGTCTCAAAAATATGATGAGTTTTTGGTTAGAATATCTGAACTCGAAAAAGAGAGAAAAGAAGATAAAAAAAAATGTGTGTGTGTACTTATGTACACGCGTTAGAAGTTATGCCACACGACTGAAGTAAAACTTGTAAATACGCCCAACAGTCACATACATAGTTCTTAGTTTACACAACATATTACATTTCTGAACGCACTCGTAATTTACATACATTTAATTGGGCGCATTTATAAGTTTTACTTCAGTCGAGTCGTGTGGTATAACTTCCAACGCGTGTACATAAGTACACACACACTTTTTTTTTAAATGTAGAATAGTGACAGTAATAAATTAAAACTAAAATTGAAAATAAGAAAATGTCAATTATGTTCTACGCAACTACCAGGACATCATAAATCAGCAAGGACAAAGTACTAGCATTAAAAACTGTATACTCGTATAATCCATTCGAAATTTAAACCACGATGAATTAAAAACAAAACTTATTAATGATAGCATTTCACCTCTCTAGCTTTCTGAATGCCTAGTACCATTAATGAGTCAGCTGGCTTAATAACTTGTCCTTTTGACCGGAAACGACACAAATGCAGATTAAAAAAGTGTGTGTGTACTTATGTACACGCGTTAGAAGTTATACCACACGACTGAAGTAAAACTTATAAATGCGCCCAATTAAATGTATGTAAATTACGAGTGCGTTCAGAAATGTAATATGTTGTGTAAACTAAGAACTATGTATGTGACTGTTGGGCGTATTTATAAGTTTTACTTTTTTTTCTTTTTTTTTTTTAATCTAGTGCAGGCATTTGACCACGATCTCACCTGGTGTTAAGTGACGATGCGGTCGACGATGGAGCATGCCTGCCTAGTAGCAGCCTATTCACATTCGATTTGAATTTATCCAGGTTGTATCGTACGGGAAACACTTCAGTCGTGTGGTATAACTTCTAACGCGTGTACATAAGTACACACACACACTTTTTTTTTGGAAATTATATTTAAGTACGAATTACTAATAAAATGATGAAATATGAATATTGTTACTTAACAACGCCATCTGCTGTTGTGTCGTTAAAGCAATTAGTTGCTCACAAAAAATAGTATTATTATTCGCCAATAGATGTCAGGAAGAGTCTACTCAAACGCCTCCTTTTTGTTATTTTTCTTCCAAATGACATTTTCTAAAAATGATTCCTAGCTAGATCAATTTATCGCCCCCGAAACCCCCTATATACTAAATTTTATGAAAATCGTTGGAGCCGATTCCGAGATTCCAATTATATATATATATATATATATATATACAAGAATTGCTCATTTAAAGATATAAGATTTCTCTGCTCTTGAAGTGTTGTTGACTGGACTAAAAGTGGAATTGGACATACTAGTCTTGACAGAATGTTCCGAACTCCGTATCTATACCTACTTTGCCAGGCTATTTGCATCATGCAACATGTAATAACATCAAACAAAATGACGGAGTTGTTATTTACTATAAAGAAATTCAAAATAATAATGCATCTATCGATATAAAGTTATATAAGAATAGTAATCGATAATATAATACGTTTATATACGGTCATCACTCATCTTTAGTGTGACCTGTCAAAATTATCATCCTAAATTTTGCAACCCATAGGCAGGCTAATACCGTCAGTAGCGATATTAAAAAAATATCGATTTTTATTAAAATCGACTATTATTTTAAGATTTTTGGAGTAAAATTAATCGATTATATGAATTACGTATTTAGACCGTTTTTCATAAATAGCACGGTCTATGCGACAGATGAAAAAAAACTAAGTTCTTATTATTTACAAGAGAGATAATCAGAGCCACCGCAAGCCGGCGTGCAAAGTATAAGAAATGTTATGGACATTTTGGATACAAGAATGTTTTAGGAAACCTATTTTTTGTAGTTGTAGATTTAAAAATAGAAAAAAAAATATTTTTGCTAAATCGATTATTATTGAATTAATCTCACACCCTACCAAATTAGAGCAATTAATTTAATGGAATTAGGTTTCTTTAAACCGGCTTCATCACAGATGTACGCTCTTAGAGCGTTTAAGGTTCATGGATAAAAAATAAGAGCCAAATAGTTGCGTACTTTTATTTCAAAATGTTGTGTACATATACCCTAGTAGCTGGTGTATGCGATGCATTAACACTAAATATCAATATTATTATTACAAAAAGTACTAAGTAGCCTTTATACGGTCTTTATTGACATAAAAATGGTACGCCTAGCTTAATTAAAAGCGTTTACGATGGCAGATATGAAGCCATAAAACGCTTGTGGCGATGTCATGCCGAACTCCGTTCAGAGTTTGGAATACAGATATTCGATTCATTTGCGCGCATGGGAGTATTGAGTTTAAAAAGTCTTACATTTATAATTTACATTTAATTTATCCGATGAAATATTTTACTAAAATGCTGGCATATGCCTAACATTTATTGAATAACATCAATTTTTCTAGACTATAGATTAGTTTTTAGGGACTTAGAGGAATTGAGATGCATTGTACGCGCAAATAAACGTTTGCCTGAACTTACATTAAAAATAATCACTGTCTTACAGACCTTAACCAACAGCTGTTAACAAACAGGCACTGTAACTACATCACAAGTCTCACTATCTCAGTGCACCGGGCACCCAATCCCAACGTTTTATAATAAAAACAACTGACAATTTGCTGAAACAAGGCGGATAACAAGAAACATTCCAAAGATACGTCAAGGAATGTAACATCGTTGAGGAGTGTTGCGACCAACTCGGTCAACTTAAATTCTTTTGATAATAGCAACAACATCAACATAAATCTTAGACCGAGAACATTAAGATGCAACAGTTCACCGAATTTATTTAAATACTATATGCAATTGATTAATTCGGCGCATACTTACAAAACATAAAGGGACGATTTACTTGGTTTGCGTTATTACAGAAAACACCGAACATAGCCACATTTTGAACGAGTCGGAGACGACAAAAGCTACTGTTTCGGAGGATTGTCGGAAAGCCAGTGTGTGGAGCTGGTTCGTAGGTTACTGCTGCTTGCACTCGGCCGGGTTGTCGTGCGGCGCCTTGGCCGGCTTCTTGTGTCGGCGGCGCGGCGCGGGCTCCTCGTCGTCGTCGCTCTCTTCCGACGAGCATTCCTCCTCCTCCTACGTACAACACACAAGTTATGCCAACCGCACTGCACCGCACTGTGGCCAAACAACCACTCGAGTACGTTCACAGTTACCCGTATTTACGTGAATTCTGCAACCATCTGCGTTTTCGTCTTGCTCATACTAACATGCAAATAAGGATAAAAAATGAAACACACGTATAAAAAGCGTACAATTTTAATGTCACATAATGACATCATGCCAAAACATACAAGCCGTGAAGACTGTAATCTACCAGACGAGCTGCTACACGTTGACATTATGCTAACTTCAATAGAAAGTTACATAAATAAAAAATATACATCTGTATTCCCTAGCTATTGTCAAGATATTATTAAAATACATATGGGAAAGATCACAGTTAGCGTCGCAAGTGATGATATAAAATGCATTTTGGCACTAAGAGATTCAGCGAGCACAATTCTTTGCGGGCAGGCCGCGGTAGTCTGCCGGGAACAGACTTGTGCCGTGGAATGAGAACACTTAAATTTCATTAAATAGGAAACAAAATAGCTCTAGAGAATAATAATATCACATGAAATTTCAAAGTACACAAATGAAATGTAAAATTAGTAAATAAAAGTACACACTATAATTACTGTATAATAAATAAAAACGAGAAATTGTATAACTAAACTAGAAATGCAATATAGGTATCGTAACAGACATCTAACAAGTTAACATGCATTATACATTATCAAGGCACCATACACTTCTCGCTTTTAAGTCTAAAACAATAACTCTTCAAGAGCCCTACTAAATATATCCACTTCTAAAACATATTTATCTGGCCGAAGGATAAACCATGCATAGATCGAGATAAATGTTGCGAGAAGTACATTATATTAATAACATCTAGCGTACAAATACTACCGATTTATAAAATGTAACCTGACGCGTTATGAGAGTATTCGTTATCAGTATCACCTTTCCTTCGCTAGGCGAATATATAATTCCGTTTTTGGTATAATTTAAAAAATGATATGGGCCGGATATGAACGCGATAGATTAAAGCACAGTGGCGCTGTGTACATTACGAGGTCCGACGCGGGTCCGCGGGACCTTACCACGCTACGACATAACGCTAGGGAGCGGACGGACTACTGACGACATCAATCCTCCGCGTCAGAAACTTCCTCCGTGCCGGAGTCTTCGTCAGAGTACGAATCCTCCTGAAACCAAACATCACCGCTGTTGGTTGAGCCGCTACCTTCACCAGACGTAGATACCGTATGCCCTGTACGCCGTCCGCCCTGCGCTCGATCGACAAGTACACACTCAGAGGCGACAAACAAAAATAAAAACCGAGGGAACGGGATGCGACACAGTGGATACCGTACCTCCGTCTGTTTAGGATTTGGGAAGGCATAAAAAAAATCATATAGATACTCAATAAAATAAGCAAGGGTTCAAATTTCTACCATGCACGTTCAAAACTAATTACAATGCTAGATGGCTGTAGAATTCACTTCATACGAAAAGGGCGTAAGTGAAAGAGTTTCAATGTTTAGACGGATCCACACGTCGCGTCAGTGTAAATCATCTAAATCGCTCAGTCACTGTATTAGGACAGCAGTAAGACTAATCAAAGCGAGCGTCAACACTACGCAAAGCTTGCCCTCTAACAAGATGCATTTTCAATTTATATCAATAATGAATTACGCACGGATGTGAGTCCTCGCATTAATCGCCTTCAGTACATGCTGAAAGACTAAAAATGCTCCTATTATGACAGCACCAAGACACCCTTTGCATCGCCTCTTACTTGTCACTTTTTATGAAGTAGTAAGTTTGTACTGTGATAAGTGGTATTGAGCACGTTGGACTGAGTGACAGGCGCGAGTAAGTGCGTGGTGGTTAACAAGGTGTGGTGGTTAGGGTCGAGTAAAAAAAAAATTTCTTAGCCTGGGGGTCGAATATGTAGCTTAAAAAAAACTTTTTTATAAGCTATAAATTTGACCCTCAGGTTAAGAAAAAAATTCACTCCGCCCTAACGGTGGTGTGTGTGCGTGCGTGGGTGGGTGCGTACCTCCTCCTCGTAGTCGTCGTCGTCGTCTTCGTCGAGGCCCTCGCCCGTGTACAGCAGCACGGCGCGCGACACCACGCGCTCGCGGATGTAGTGCCCGATCTCGAAGTCCGCCGTCAGCAGCGCCTGCAACACCACGTCACACGTTGCTCACTCACTCACTCACTCACTCACTCTTATCATTCAAACCCGACAATTGGCTCATTTTATTGAACATTCATCTGATTTATTATTATTAGCCCCGTGGCGCAGTTGGCTAGACACCAGCTTGCGAAACGAGAGGCCGCGGGTTCGATCCCCGCACCGAGACAAATGTTAGTGTGATCCACAAATATTTGTTTCGGGTCTGGGTGTATGTGAGACCGAAAAGTCTCTCGTAGTTTCTGATACCCACGACACAAGACTTGCATCTTAGTGTGGGATCAGAACTATGTATGTGACTGTTGGGTGTATTTATTTATTTATTTATTTACCTCCTTGGGCGGTCTATTACAAAAAAATCACACCTCCATTCATTTTTCCTTCCATGTCAATATAGAAAGTGATAAATGAAATGAATACATTATAACTTTGAATGAAGCGAGCGATAAATCGAAATATTCGTTAAACACTTGGTTGTAGTAAAAAGATAATTTATACATGAGTCCTTTGTATATTAGTACAAACGCTGCACTCACCTGGATATCTGAGGCCAAGGTGGAGTTGGGGTCCTCAGGCATGGTGGGCGGGTTGAAGAAGTTGAAGAACGAGTCGGCCTGCACCGACTTGGTGACGGTGCGCACAGATCCACGAGACTTATGCTTCTGCTTCTTCTTTATTGTCTTCACTGTCACGTTTTTGCCCTTCTTCCAGTTGATTTCACAACCCTATGGTACAATTTTTTTATTAGTTGCGAATATAATTGCGTTATTTTTCAAAACTAAAAAATTCGCAAATAAAACCATTTAAGCAGATATTTTCCTACTCACATTTGCTGCCTACCTTTTCAATGGATAAATTAAATATATGTACTTGAAGCAGTGATGGCCTCGAGGTTTAGGCGCGCGGTCGAGAATTTCGGCGGTCGCAGGTTCAAACCCCAGACACACACCTCTGACTTTTCGAAGTTATGTGTGTATTCACAATGAATTATCACTTGCTTTAACGGTGAAGGAAAACATCGTGATAAAACCTGCACACCTAAAAGTTCTTAGGAATTTCTTAGGTGTGTAGTCCGCCAACCCGCACTAGGCCAGCGTGGTGGACTAAGGCCTCTAAACCCTCTTAGTTGTAGAGGAGGCCCGTGCCCAGCAGTGGGACGTATATGGGCTGATAATGATGATGAATGATGATGTACTTATTTTACCTTGCAGGAGTAGATCTCGGGTCCTTCAAACTCAAGTGGGTTGTCCTCATCAGGCTTGCATTTCATTGAGTACTCCTTGGTGAGGATGGTGTTTGTGAAATAGTCGTTAGGCGCGAAGTGGAACTCCAGGATGAAACCTATAGGGTTGTCCTGCATTTGCACTGGGGACAAACAAATAATGTTTATACATATGCCTGAGAATTTCCTAGAAGAGTATTTCAGAATGATTGAGCTTCAGTTGGTAATGCATGTAATTTGAAATCATGGCCTTCAGATCTTGGTGTATGTAAGTCATCATTTGCTTATATAAAGAATAGTATTCTAAAGTATTCACTTTTAATTGTTATTTATGTATCATAAAGAAATCATTTATTGAATCACATTATTTCGACTAGATTAATAGGATAACAAACCTTTGATGTCTTGCAAACATTTGAGAATGGGCTCATCATGTTCCTGCATCATCTCACATAACATGGAAACATTTCTGAATATGCCATACCAGAAGTCTGGGATTCCCTTCACATTGGGGTCCATTGGTGGCCTGAAACATAGACAATCTGTTAGGGCAAAGAATGGTTATAACAAATAGCATAAATATAATGAATGTCTTCAGTTGGTGATGCATGTTAAACAAATCAATCATGTTTATCAGTATATGGTGTAAGATTGTCATCATATTGACAGCCACATATCAAACAGAAATAAAAAAGCTGAATAGTGTTTTTTTAATTTCAATAAAATTCAGTATTCATTATCTAATCAGTGCCTAAAGGATTATCACATAAAATATATTTATAATTTCTTTGTAACCATTGATATTAAATCAGTTATCCACATTAAATAATTTAGGATAAGGTGTGTTTATTTTACATTACTTACAGCTTCTTTAAGAAATCCAATTTTGCGACAGACCTGACGAAAAATAGTCATGTAAAATATGTAGGGGGTTTTCTACTTTAACTAATGAAAAAGACAGAAAATACTTGTGATTTGGAGGTACCTTTTAGATCCTTTGGTAACAGAACTGTAATAATTCCACAAGATTTTATTCGGTTAATAAAAAAAAAGACATTTTTAATATCACAATTAAAGTCTCGCAAAATTTCATCAATTTGCATAATTTGAAAGATTTATATACTACCAGAATTTTTATTGAGGCTAACAAAATACTTATGCCATGGTATTGTTTCGTTTGGGGGCAATGATATCCTTATCAAAACAATTTCCACATTATATGAGTCAATTCAAAATTTCATTCATTTATTTCAGTGCCATTTACCCAAAGACTTTTTTGTCATTTCTTTGATTTGTCATTTCTGAATTAATTTATAATGAAAATACTAGCTAAGATTAGTCATTGACTAAATTACTTATGTATATAATCAAATTAACCCCTCTCTAGGCACAATCTTATTAACAAATTTTGTCAAGATACATTAAGCTTTCATGAAAACGTCTATTCTATTCCCGTATTTTATTACTTTAGATATGTGCTGTAATTGTCTTAGAAACGTTCATGCAAGTTATATTATGTTTCTACTCACTCGGTAGTCTTGTTTTCGTCAGCAACTTTGTTGTCCTCCCCACCATCAGTGATGGCTGCGTTTTGGACGGCGCGGGCGAGTTCCTCCTCTTCATTCTCATCGCGCCACGGGTTCAAGCACTCCTCGTCAGTTGGCTCGTAGTCACCGGTCACAATTTGAGCGCGCTGCACAAAATATTTGCAATGTAAATACAGGTGATATAAATATTTAGAATTAGTATAAAAAGTGTGAATATCCTCAGTTGGTGATGCATGTTGAACAAATCAATCATGATTTTCAGTATATGGTGTAAGATTGTCATCATATTTGGCTAATATACATACATCCTAGATCAAAGTTTCTACTTGAATCACAGGCACTGAATAGTTGATATTATAAATTAAACTGTTATCAGTCGTTAATATCGTTAAGAATTATATTACTTAAAACCGATTTGTTGCTGCGCCTAAAAATTATTACGTCTTAAAAAATACTTAAGATATTCGTTTGTGACTATTCCGCTCACAACACGAAGTAATCATAGGTTTGAACAAAAAAAGTTTATATTATAGTTGGTAAATTGTGTCGCTAGAATTTTATTCCAAACAAAAAACTTGCCTCAAACTACTTGGCTACGGGACAAAAGTAAAGAAAGGCAAAGGAATTCAAGAGTACCTTTTCGAACAGCGGCTTGTAGAGTTTTTCATATTTGCATTCGAGCGCATGCACCTCGCCGTAGAATTTAGCCTCGATATCGACGAATTCCTTTTGCAGCGAGCGCAGGGCGCGGATGCGGCGCCGAACGTTGGGCGGCAACGCCGCGATAGTCTCCGCGTGGATGCTGTTGGAGATAGCCGCCAGCATCTCCGTGCGAGTCACTCCGCTGTAGAACAAAAACACACAATTACATCACTGTTACTTGATACGAACGTGATAGTAAATTGAGAGGACACGCATTTTTTATTATATTATTAAATCTTCAAAACAAGCCGTTGCTTAGCAACCAGATAAAAATACTTTTGTGATGACAAAAATTATCTAGTGAGGGAAATTAAAAAACAACGATCAAACTAACACTAGCTTTTGTTTTTAACCCATAAAGCAGATATCAAAATATTTTTTACGTTTCCGGTCGCAACCTACTAGTTTTTAAGACACTTTCAATAGCTATATCCTACGGATTATCAGCAACTGAGGTCATAGGTAATATATTTAGTGCGTTTAAAATTAGGGAAAATAAACAGTGACGGTATAGTAATTGGATATTAAGAATCAAGATGAGCGGAGCACTTTTTATGTAGACTGATTAAGTCACCGAGTCGATGGCGTGATGTGGAGCAAAGAATGCGTGTAAAAACTGTTCACTTTTTTGAGAACATTAAAAAAGTTTATGGATCTACACGGCGCGGTGATTGAAATCTTTGTACAAGATGTCTGTAGACATTACATTAACTACGCATTTCAACGTCAATCGTCACGTCGTCATGGTGTATAATCAGTAATGGACTGTTAATTTCGTTTTTTACCCTACCAAGCTTAAAAACATCTTTCATTTCAACAATACGATAGATTATTACATTAATGTGGTCAGTGCTAAGAGGCTTATCTGTGGTGCAAAAACATAGCATCTCGTATAATATTCTTGCATAGAGTATGACTGAAAAAGATATTAAAACTTTTTCAATCATAGAACAGAAACATTCTGGATTTAGTCTTCAAAATAATTACTAATAATAAATGATACATTAAACACACATGTAGGGTATGTTATAAAACTATGCGGTATGTCCATTTCAGGCGGTTTCTATAAATATTCCCTACAGCATACACGAGCATAGATTTCTTTATTTTCAGTGCAAACGTGTCCCGTTTCCCCAAAAATAGCACGTTTGCACAAGAGAATAAACAGAGTTGTGATCATAAACAGTTTTCTATGTTGCAAGCTATCACAGTTTTCTTGGACAAAAATATACAACGCACCACATGGTCCAGAACTACATAAATCTTGATTTGCTCTAGTTAATATTTGCAGCATGGAATAAACTAGGAATAAAATAAAGGTACCAGCTATCTCTCAATTTAATTAAGATATAACATTAGTCTCTATTGTATTATTGTTCAATCGGTATAAACAAAATTTAATTAGTTTTTAGTGTGATGTAAACGTGAATATATCAACATTATAAACAACTAAGGGCTACTTCTATGACAAAATCTTATAATGATCGTGTTGAAAACATAAAACGTAGTCCGTTATTGAAGATCATCACATATAGCGGTGCGCGAGTTGTTAAAACCCCTGCTCGACTTAAAAAACGCATCTACTGTATATTATTTTCATTACAAACTTGCGAAACCATTTGGTTTATGTGTTCATTTCTTGTGTCAATGCCTGTTGCATAATAAAGTCGTAATATTATTGATGTACGTAATAATCAAATTATATTTAAAATATTTATTACAGTAAACTGTAAGAAAGTACTGTGAACGTAACACATATGTCTACCATCATTCTTAGTCAATAATGGCTTAGATACACCTAACTGGATAATAAAATAAAATAATCTCTAAATCGAAAATAAATACTAAAATCTAACATTAAAAAACAGGGTAAACAAGGAAAATCGTAGCATTACATTATAAGGAAGTCTTATATTTATCACACAAACAACTTTTAACAAACCGTACAGTCTTTCGCAATGAAACCATAGCAATTTCTTTTATTTTTCAAATTTCGTCGTAAGTCGTTTCACAATTGAGCATACTTTAGCTCTATGGCCAAATATCTCGGGTAACAAGGATTTCATTAAATGATATAAAATTTGGTAGTAGTAAAATTATTCCTCAAATAATTGTGGAGTATTGATTTCTACAATTTTAATGCACACAAAATAACATTCATTATTATTAACATAATTATATATCTAGTTTTGTGTTTTCTAGGACGATCTCGCGGTTAAAGGAACGTTATAAAAATTGGTGTTACAATTATTGTGAAACGGTGTCAGAGTACTAGTTATGAATGCAATTCTTGTAAAACTAATGGTGATAAAACAATGCCTCTATATTTAAAATATTGCAAGACCAAATAATATTTTTCGTACGGCAAAAAGACGTAAATGGCTAAACTTGAACATGTCACTCATAGATAATAATTCCTAATGCTCCAACGATTTCGATGATTAATGTTAATAGTTACTTATTATTAGTAACATCCGGACGTAGACAGCGTAAATAAGCCTTTTAGAAATGCCAAGAGCCTGTTTGACGTCATATCCTATTGCACGTCAATGGAGACATTAATCAATTCATCTGCACTGAAGACAAAGACAGCGTCGAGTTGAAATCTCAAACTTATGTATAACTGAGTTAATCCATTCCCAGTTTTGCTTACCTTATACAACTCATAGCTGTGACCTACTAATAAGCTCTAAATATCGCGTACCTAAAAGTAATGAGTACGCTCTCTTCGAAGATTCGCAATTCATGTAGGCACAAAGATAACAATACTGTTCCAATAATGAATAAACCTTATTAAAAACACCCAAGCCCTTCTGGGAATATTTATCAATGTCATGTATTGAAAATGTATCGCTCTTCTACTCATGGACACGCTACAATACCTCAAGACCTTTTTGTTCGATAATTGGATTTTTCTATGCACGGTCATGTCAATGTTAAACACAAACTAATCTTTTATACACAAGGATTGGTATAAATGGAATGGAAAATGGATGACTTTTATTATGTTTCTAAAGAGGGCGTGGGTCTCTTCTACGATTAAGAGTAGTAACTAAGTGCTTCATGTTGATCTAGTACTTCCAAAGTGATTCTGTGGAAAAATCCCAAGAATGCCTATTATGCCAAATTATGGATTGGAAATCTCTGTCTAAGTGCATTATAGAAAAAAATACACGTAAGATTAATAAATAGTATGTGTTGCTGAGGGTGGAGTCAAGAACACAATCAAGGCAACCTGAGTATTAAGCCAATTAAGCTGCTAAAATATCACGCACGGAGATCATAAAAAAATAGCTTTTCAATATTGATTTTAGAATTAATGTTAAGAAAGCGCCAAGCGTGCACCGGAACGGTTTTGTGCAGTCTAGAAATTATTATAGTATACATATTTATAAAGTTAAGGCACATTCACTATCACAAAACATAAAACTCAAATTACAACTTCAAGAATAATAAATAAAGGTTCTCTCAGCCACCGGAAGCAATTCACAAATTGATCAGGAAAATGATTCACAGGAAGTGTTCTATTAAAACCGACATCGCTACTTTAGGAATATAAGAGTTGTAAATATTTTAGTCATTACTTGTTTCAGAAAACGTATACACGCGAAAAAATTTAATGTAATCATTCTTTAAGTCGAAATTTTTATTAGCAAAGTATTTTTAAATATTGCATTAATACGATTTTACCTGAAAATGAAACAAAGAGACGAAGATATTGAAAGAAATGTAATCGTCTAACTAGTTTTAACACATAATCGTATTTTATATAATTATATTTATGATCTTGTGTAATAACTTCAGCCTACGTTAATCTACTGCTGAACATAAGCCTCCTCATCCCACATCGTCCGGTCAACTGAATCGATTTCCTACTCATCACTGTTCGCTTCATATACATAATAAAATTATTCGACCCTTGATACTTCAGAGTTGTGACTATTGACTAGGGTTGCCAACTGTACTATAATATATAGTATTGTACTATATTTTGGGTTGGCGTACTATATACTGTTGAAGAAATATATATGATAAAACCTGCACACCTAAAATTTCTTAGGTGTGTAGTCCGCCAACCCGCACTAGGCCAGCGTGGTGGACTAAGGCCTAAACCATCTCAGTTGTAGAGGAGGCCCGTGCCCAGCAGTGGGACGTATATGGGCTGATGATGATGATGGTACGCAAAAATACTATATTTTCAACAGCGAACCAAATCTAACAAAGATTTATTAAAAAAAATAATTAACGGCCCTTTTCATTAAACTTTTGAGTGGGGCTAGTTTGTGTAACCGAATTCCGGACTCCGAAGGTATCTACAATCTTTTGTCTTTGACTCCCACTAATCTCTATGTTCTCTTTCTCTCCTAACTGGAGGCGCTGGCGCTGGCAGCACGTCAATGTTTTCAATATCAAATTGACAACATCAAAATATTTTTAGACCGTTTTATTTTTATTGTGTTTTTTCCATAAAATACTAATTATTTTGCATTTGAAAAATACTATATTTCGCTGAGAAAATATTGGCAACCCTACTATTGACAGAGATTAACAAAATATATTTGTCAACAAAACATTTTGGCGGGCACTGACCGATCTAGATTATCCTATGTCATTTATTATCAGCCCATATACGCCCCAATGCTGCAAACGGGCCTACTCTTCAACTCAAGACAGTTTAGGCCTTATTCCACCATGCTGGCGTAGTGCAGTTTAGGGAACTACGAAATTCCTAAGAACTTGAAAATGCAGATTCCATCACGACCTTTTCCTTAACCGTTTAAGTACGTGATAATTTGTTGTGAACGCGCACACACAACTTCGAAAAGTCAGTGGTGTGTACCTTATGTTAGGACCCGAGATATATCCTAAGACAACATAACTATTTCCAAAGAAAAATTGTCTCTTCATTCGTCGCTCCGTGTAAAACACGGGCATGCTGCAGCTCAGCACTTATTGATCAAGTAGAGCGTGAAATGACTCATTAGTTCATTGACCCGTAATCTCATCTCACGAAGTTTTTTACGTCTTGCATTGCAGACGTAGTTAGGTGCTAAAAAAATATCGATATTAATGCCAGATAATGTTGTATATGGACCGGCCACGTTTTGTTCGCGTCGACGGATTTATTTAAATAGCCGATAAAATAACTTAGGTTATAAAGTTTGGGTTTGTTAAATAAATCACTTATTGGCGCGTAAGACGAAAATAAATATAACAAATTTAAGTACTCATAGCGGCTGTTTTAATACGATTGTAAAATTTTATAAAGTAAAACGTTAAAATAGTATAAAAAATATGCAGTAGAGAATACAATATCGCATTAAATTTTTAATATCAAAGCTCATAATAATATTCATATTGTAAATATAAAAAACACGTGCAACGACCTTATGAATATTTATGAGTTCGGCGCTATCATTTAAATCAAATTAAGAATTGACGATCTAGTTTTCGCTTTTTATGCACGTAGTAAATTTACATATTCTTTAAATAAATGTCTCTGAAATATAAAGTACGGCTTGTGCGAGTCAACATCGGCAAGCATTAACGTTTCCCATGAGTGATGATGATTCACGTCTGGAATTGGGAAACGCGCCATGTGACATCGCACATTACATATTATTAAGCAACACTGCTAAGACGGGGTATGGCGCATCCACATAATTGTCTAATATTTTAACCTTCGACGTTGCATCTCTTAGTACGGTGGCAAATGGCTTCTTCATTAATTAAAGTCATGTCTATCATTAAAACTACAATTAGAAATTGGATCAACAAGTTGTATGGTTATTTAAAAGATAAATAAATTACAGGCTAAATGATGCATGAAACATAACACAAAAATGTGTTCATGGAGTTTGAAAAGGCACCACGATCAGAGTTATATGATGTATGCTCGTAAATTTGCGTTTAGCACGAAAGATAATTGAAACTAGTTATATGTATTTTAGATAGGCGCTGACTAGCAATGTGCGCAGAACACAACAGATCAATACCGCGTTCAAAGAGATGTAAACGCGGATAGATCTAGGTACCGGCGGATAATTGAAGGATAGTGTTTAACCTAACCAGTGTAAACGCATTGACATACCTTTTCATAAGCTGCTGCGCCAGTTCACCACCGCCGATCATTTCCTCCTCTTCACCGGATTCGACATCCGACGCATGGTCATCACCAGCACGTTCTACAGTACCCATTTATGTTTCTAAAACAATAAAACCACGTTAGAAAATCATCACTCCCGCCACGTTGGTTACCATACCGGCTTCAGGGTACTGGCCATTAAACGTCTTCGCAACACTAAAATGTCTTTGAAAATGTCGCGTCTACTAGTACGTAATTAAAAATCGCCGTAACTGGAATTTTTATTCGTAAAACATAATGCGTAGTACGTTGAAAAACCCATCCCTCCGACCACATGGTTGAAGATTTTATTTCGTGTAATATAAAATAAAATCGACATACAATGTATTAAAAAACGCGCAAAGAAGCCGGAGCAGCGGCAGAATGTTTTATTGTTACATTAGTAACGTATTTAGATATTTATTGGAAATTAAAACGTACCTCTCTGCCGACAATAGTTGTGAAAAGAAAGATGGCGTCGGAATACGACGAGTGAATGACTCAAAGTCAAGGCGATTCGACGAACGAATGAGTATTGAGCAGAGCATTGAGCACCACGGTGCGAATGAAATTCTCGATATTATGGCAACATTGCCGGAAATTAAATGTATCAAAATGTTCATTGCAACATTGTGGAACCATAGTCATTTTTTTATTTTTAAGGTTGAAAGGTAGTAAAAAGGTTTCATGTTTGGAAAATAAGCCAAATTTCATTATTTTTGCAGTGTGCTGAAATATTATTTATTAAAAAAAACAATAACACTTTGCCCACCCGGGAATAAAATCCAGGATCTATAGATCGCACGGTATAAACTTTTGCCGCCGAACTATGAGGCAGTCGGTTTATTGTTCATATCATTTGATATATTCCGTACCGAAGGATAAGTCTTATCATTCATTAAACAGTGTCTACTGTATAAAAAAATCTCAGAAATTTCTTTCACTTACAACAATGTTCGAGTAACAAGGGCAAATTTGAAATTTAGGTTAAGTTGCAACTTTTTAAATCTATTCAACTCTTTTGAATAAGTCACACTTACCTAATAAATAATCATAATTATTAATAAAAATAATCATATTGTTTTCTTTAACAAGTCGTGAACATGATATGCACTAAAATAAATTGATATTAATTCAATGCCATCAACCGTCTGTCGGTCTGTGCATTGGTATTTGGAAACGGAAATAAACCACTAATATTTTTTTCTATGTTATTTTTATTCTGTTCTTGTCATTGTCAACCCGACAAAACAAGGATTGATTGTTAGATGCTACAGAAATTAAGTACCATTTTTTTGTAATAAACTGTTTATATTTAGTTGTTTTTTGAAATGAAGTGACAAAAGTAGAGTATAATATTAATAAAATGCCGCCCACAGTGCAAACTAATGAACCCGAACGGGAGAAACGTCCGCAAAGGACGGGAGAAAGGAGGTTAGTTTACTTCTTATAGCTATCACATATTAAACCAAAACACGATTAAAAACCTTGTTTTCACTGCAGGGCAGAGCTCGTTACCCGCGTAAAGTACTGCAATACACTGCCGGACATACCTTTTGATCTGAAATTCATCACTTATCCGTTTCCCTCGACACGTTTCATACAATACAATCCGACATCACTTGAAAAGAATTATAGATATGAAGTACTGACTGAACATGATCTGGGCGTCCACATAGACTTGATAAATCGCGATATATATCAAGGCGATGGTAATGCAAACTTGGACCCTGCTGATGAGAAACTTCTTGAGGATGATGTGCTCACACCTCAGGACTCGAAGAGATCGCGGCATCACGCCAAAAATGTGTCTTGGTTGCGTCGCTCTGAGTATATCTCTACTGAGCAGACTAGATTTCAGCCTCAGACCATGGAGAAGGTAATATTTTAATTACTTGTATACATTTTAATGACAATTACACCCTACGGTCACATACATAGTTCTGACCCTACACTAAGATATGAGTCTTGTGTTGTGGATACCATAAAACTATGGGAGACTTTTTAGACTAACTAACATATTTGTGGATCACTCAAACATTTGTCTTGATATGGGGATCAAACCTGTAGCCCTCATTTTGCAAGAAAGTGTCTAGCCAACTGTGCCATGAGGCTGTCATAATTGAAGGCATGTTGATAACCAATCAATGCAAAAGTTTTTATTGCCATAGTGATTATTTTTATACATAGTAGGGGAGGCCGGGGTTCGAAGTTCCGATTTTGGAATAGGACACTATAAGAATGTAATAGAAATATTTATTATCCATGATTCATATATCAATAGATGCGGAATTTATCCTAGTTTCTAATTCTATAATCAAATTCATAGAAATAATAATACATTTTGGTTCAGGAGATTTTTTCTGTAACAAGTCGACAAGGAACAACTCGGGAACTTTGAACCCCAAATCCAATTTTCAAAGTAAATACCAATTTTATGATAGAAAAGGTTATAAAAAGCCAACAATAATATTAAAAATATAATCAATATAGTTTGCCCAACCGATAATAGCAAGTCACTCACAAATAGCTAGAAAATTGATTGAAATAGACTAAAAAGTTTAAGGGTGTAAATATTTACTTACGTGATGTTTATTTGCCACTAATTGATTACAGCTCTCACACGCCTATGTAGCGACACTAAAGTGGCTGGTGCAGTAGAGCTATAGTATGACGTTTTGTGACACATTTCCAGTTTATACTATCTTTTTTCTTCGAGGAGCTATTTGGATCGGAACAACCTACCCCTGGAACTTTGAACCCCGGGCTCTAATGTTTATAATACTATTTGCATGAATAAGAGTAACTGTTCTTATTTCAAAATTAGTTGAAGCAATAATGTCACCAGATATCTTCTGCTCATTGCTGGAAGCCACTTAACTTCTTCAATAATTATTAGTATTTATTCATATCATCTTAAACAATACTTGAAGATCCCTGTTAGTGTGTCAATTAATAACAAAATATATTTCGTAGGTTGAAGCGAAAGTTGGTTACAATGTCAAGAAGATATTCAGTGAGGAAACATTGTACATGGACCGAGAAAGTCAGATCAAGGCCATTGAGAAGACATTTGATGACAACAAGAAGACTATAGAGAAACACTACAGCAAGCCTGGTGTTACACCAGTTGAGGTGATGCCTATCTTCCCAGACTTTGACATGTGGAAGTATCCATGCGCCCAGGTTATATTTGACACAGATCCAGCACCGGCCGATAAAAATATTGCTGGCCAGATTGAAGCAATGTCTCAGGCTATGATTCGGTAAGTGTTTTCAACAAAATTGACATGAGTTAGCACTAATCATTGTTGTACGTAATGATCACCAATATTTATTATGACATATAGATGTTTTGATGAAAATTTTATTTTATTTACCGTATATGTAGTATGTTCAGGTTTATCTAAGTTTAATGCTAGAATGAAGCAACTTATGGGGTATGTTTGGGTCTTCGTCCTACCCCTCTTTGAATCATTGATTTCAATTTGAGTAAAAGACTCCATTTTTTTAAATTCTGATAATGTTTGTTTCTTTTCATCTGATAATGTTAAAAATTGCTATTTTAAATTTAATGAAGTTAATAAACTATATTTCTTTGTCAGAGGTGTGATGGACGAAAGTGGTGAACAGTTTGTGGCTTATTGTCTTCCTACTGAAGATACCATACAGAAACGTCGTCGTGACATTACTGAAGGTATTCCTTATATGGATGAAGATACATATGAATACAAAATGGCTAGAGAGTATAACTGGAATGTCAAGAGTAAAGCCTCCAAAGGTTATGAAGAGAATTATTTCTTGGTGAGTTTGTTACATATTATACTGTTGGTTGTGAAAGGCATCGGCATGGCACCAGGGTCATCAGCTTGTGTAACTGAAGATAGTACAAGAATTTAATTTATTTATAAAATCTATAGTTACACGCACTGGCATTATGTCCATACAATGAGCAAACAAAGATAACTTCAATAGAATATATGGTAACATTCAATGTACAAGTACAAAAGGAAAATAAAATCAAGATTTTTTTTAAATTAACATGCACAACTGAAATTTAAAATATGTAGATGGTTGTAATTTTGTCCGTATCTCAATGTTTTTTTCCATAAAATGTTACATTACAATATCAGTGATGGTACTTCCATAGAAGCCCAAAAGCCCAGTTTGTCTTACGAAATTCCGAATAATCTTATTCATTAAATACTTTCCTTTCCCATGTCATCCTCTACCTACAAACCCTATTTCCTTTCCCCGGTTGATGACGGGCAGCAGCGTCATCAACGCGAATCCTCTCCTGCGCTCGCCAACCCGCCTGCCAAGCGTGGCGAGTTTCGGCAAAACCCCTCTATGAGTAAAGTCATTGGGGGAGGCCCATGTTCAACAGTGGACTTCCTTTAGGGTGATGGATTGGATTGGATTTAAATCTTTAACAAAAGCAATTTGTCCCCGGTATTCCTGGCTAAAATACGTGTACGAGATCATTCCCTTTGCGAATGTGGACTGGATGAAGGCACTTTAGACCACATCTTTTTAAACTGTCCTAGAATACTCATCCCCATGTATGATATGTTACCTCAGAACTTTCCACGGCCGGTCAATTTAATGTTTTTACTAACTCGTGTTTTTACACCCCATATATACATTTTATGTAAATTTATTAATGTAAATAATATTTATCTATAACTTTACACACTACTTGCTACATGTATTTATACTGACACCCTTGTTCTATCAGTATAATAACTTTATATTTATATGTAAATACAATAAGTAGTTATTGGTGCTGGCTAATTGTATCTAAATAGTAGTTAATTATGTGGTCAGAGCTACCTTGCTTTGTAATTATTTTCCTTTGTTTCTTTTTTTGATATTCAACTACAGCTTTCAATATTTCTATCATCCTTCCATCTCTTTTTTGTTTTTTTTTTCTCTTGCTCCTTCTCCTCTCTCATCTGTCATTGTCCAGGTAAACGGAATTTGTCTTTTAACATCTGTATCGTCAAAAATTAATAAACACTTGACATTGCCATAATCACTGGAAAACGGTGGAGCCATTACATTAAAAAGAAGAAGAAGAAGAAAAGCAATTTGACATAAAAATGAGATTACCCTGATCCCATAATGAACAATTATAAACTAGACATTACACAAGTATCGTGCAACGCTTTTGTGCTTCTATGGAAGTACCGCCACTGTAGAATATGTAAATTGTGAAATGGTGATATGAATGGCGGCATGGTGTGTGTTGCAGGTGGTGCGCAACCGCACGGTGTACTACAACGAGCTGGAGACGCGCGTGCGGCTGTCGAAGCGGCGCGCGCGGGCGGGCGTGGCGGCGCAGGCGCTGACGCGGCTGGTGGTCACGCACCGCCCGCTCAGCGCCGCCGAGCACCGCATGCTGCGGCTCAGGGAGAAGCAGCTCGAGCCCCCACAGGTACTCACACACTTTTACTTTCTTTAATCATCATCATCATCAGCGTCACCATCACACTGGCCTAGTGCGGGTTCATTTATCCTTTAACTAAGTTCTATTTAACGAGTAAGAGTTAAATAAAAATGTTTAAACTGTATCTTTTTAATATGAGGAACATTATATTTAACCTTACAGTCATCTCTATTTTACTGGTTTAAAAACTATTTCAGGAGGAAGACGAAGAGGAGGAAGAAGAGGAGGAGGACGACGACGAGGACAAACAGGAACAGAACGGAGATAAGGAGAGGTAAAGCTTGAAAACACACTTAATTCGAAATCAATTTTTTATCCTTATATGGCAAAGTGTAAAATCGCACCTGATGGTTTCAAGCAGAGCATGACCTGGGTAGAGAATTGTAATTACCGTGTTACCTTTTACATTTCGTGATAATTAGCATCAATAAAAAAAAACTGCATTAGTTACGAGCTGGTGGTTTGGATATACATTGTTTTCGTTAAGATCGAAGATAAACCAGTTAGTCTGTTTTATAAGCGGACAAAGTAAGCCCCCTTTCCTTTTAATATGCCCCGTGTCCAATAGCAAATTGCAGAAAACTTAGAAATACTAGTACTTAGTGTATTTTTGCAAAGTATTATAATAGGCGTCAATAATAATATTCTATTTCCTACATTATTTAATATTGCACCCGTTTACTATACTTATGTAAATAAAATTAAAACTACTTGAGAATAGTACAAATATTGTCTAATAATTTAAAAAATATCAAATTTCAGGTCCAAGTCACGTTCCAAATCACCGCAAGGCTCGGAGAGGTCAAAAGGATCAAAAGACTCGAGGTCAAGGTCGGGTTCGCAAGAAAGATCGCGTTCCAAGTCCAAATCAAGAAGTAGGTCGCGTTCGGCCTCAGGTTCTAGGAAATCGCGATCAAGGTCGGGATCGGCGCGCTCTGGATCTGCTAGGTATAAATGCATTTAAATTTATGTAAAATATTGCATTGTGTTGAGATTTGAGAATGAAAATAAAAAGGTTCAACGGATTAAGAATTCTAGTTAATATGTACGAAGTTCTGCAAAGTTAAGCGTTTTTATTATTCAAGTAAAAAAATTGGTAAGGTTTTATTAATTATAACATGTTTATAGTACCTAATGCGACCTTAAGATGTTTTTTTAAAGCAGTTGAAGAATACCGATAATGTAGTCTTTATTTCGATTCAATTCATTCATTTGCTCATTCATTCATGGTGTAATCAGTCATAATATAAACTAAAATCAACTCCTCAGATCTGGTTCCGACCGCTCAAGATCTCGTTCGCGTTCGAAGTCCGGTTCGCGTGCGTCGTCGCGAGCGTCCTCCCGTGCAAGTTCCAAGAGCGGGAAGGGTTCGCGAGCAAGTTCCAAGAGCGGCAAGGGATCGAGAGCTAGTTCTGCTAGTAGAGGCTCGAGAGCTAGTTCTAAAGGGAGTGATAAGGTAAGTACTATATCGAACGATTATCATAAATACCTCTTTATAAATCCATATACTTCATCCATAGTGAATGTGACAAAATTATTTGGTAGTATTTATTGAAACACCGATACTCCGTTATTTTTTAGAAAAGAATTTTTTTAAGAGGAAGAAAAGTATTGAAAACATGGAAAATTGTGATTGTGAGAATGATAAAATCATATATTTTTAAATGGGACAATTCAAATTATGGACAATGCATGTTAATATTGTTTATTTTATTGGACCACAGAAGTTCTATTGCTGCCCTATAGTATCATCTGTAGAGAACAAAGACCTTAGCTAACTATGCTTGTGATTTGCAGTAAACTTTGTCATATTTTTATAAAATTCTCTAAAATCCTAAACTGAGTGAAACCAGTCATCATCATCAGCTCATATACATCACACTGCTAGGCACGGGCCTCCTCTACAACTAAGTTGGTTTAGACCTTAGTCCACCACGCTGGCCTAGTGCGGGTTGGCGGACTACACACCTATGAAATTCCTAAGAACTTTTTTTCTTTAACTAGGGTTCTAAAGCAAGTTCAAGGGCCAGTTCGCGAGCCTCGTCTCGAGCCAGCAAGCGTTCTTCCAGAGCGTCGTCGCGCGCTTCCCGCGCCTCTTCCAAGGGCTCTGGCTCCAAAGCGTCTTCCAGGGCTAGTTCCAGAAGGAATTCTGGATCAGGCAGTGCATCTGAGAGATCAAGGAGTAGGTCGGCTAGTGGATCCCGACAGGTACGCTAAAACTACTATTACTGCTGCTACTACTACTACTACTAAACTAGTTCTGTAAAGTTGTACGTTATTATGTTGCCCACCTAAATGAAGAATTGGAGAAAGAGGGAAGAAGAATATGCAATACTTTACTGGGTCTCTCGAGGAATTTTATTTATAGATTACTACGATTTATATCGATATTTATATCGTCACAGACAAGAAGCAGCACTACTAAGATAACAACACTACTGAAACCTCTGGGGTTTTATAAATTCATTTTAAATGTCATCATTTTAGATGGTTGTTACAATTCACTAATAGTATTAGAACCAAATAATTTATTAGTACAAAGGTTATGATTAAAAAAAAAAATTGTTGAGATCAGAATTCGTAGAGTATGTTTAGTTATTCTAGTTTTATTCTTCCAGTCTCGAAGTGGTTCGGCGTCGAGTGCATCGTCTCGTCACAGCCGCTCCGAATGAAGCTGAACTAGACGATTGGTATCACCCATTACTCAACTTTGACAACACCCATGTAAAGTGTTATTTTAATAAACTTGTTAAAAGTTTTGTTTTGTTTTTAACGTTTTACTCCAACAACGCGTGCAACAAAGTTTAGACGCGCGGTAGAGAATACCGACGGTCGCGGGTCCAAACCCCAAGCACACTCCTCTTGACTTTTCGAAGTTATGTTATGTATGTATTCACATTTCACAATGAATTATCACATACTTTAACATTGAAGGAAAACATCATGAGGAAACCTGCACACTTCTTAGGAATTTCTTAGGTGTGTAGTCCGCCAACCCGCACTAGGCGGAGTAAGGCCGAAACCCTGTCGGTTGTAGAGGATGATGAACTCCGACAAATAAAACCACTTGATTAATTTTTCGATACTTTATTAGTGCGGCATCCACTCGATTACATGTAAACAAACACTCAAAATAAAACATCTAACATTTCTTGTTGGGTATCAGATTATGGTATGTAACTTTTTTTTGAATCTTGGAATTTCTGATTATCTTTATATTAGTCACAAAATTCTTGACAGGTGCCTCAAAAGCAGTGATTTAATAATAAGTAAACACGCACACTAAATTCACCCAAGCAAATTTAACTTAACGATTTTTGATTAATGATAACATAACATATTTTTTTATACCAAAGTCACCTTATATCGAAGTTTAAATAGTCACTTAATTTATAAATAAATTTAAAAGGTTACAGTTTTAAAATTGAATTTCATTAAACATTTTTTTTATTTGATCTCTTAAAGTTAAAATGCATAACATTTGTATAAATGCAATAGGTTGATAATTACTTCTATAAGATTTAAAAGATTACTATTGAGTAATTTATTTAAATAAATGTATACACTTAGCTTTACTTGGTGTCACAGATGGATCAAAAATGTAATACCAGGTCCCTTTTCAAAAGAGAATATTAATAATGCATTTGATCTTTAACAGACCAGATTTTTATAATTTTTTGTTAAGTAAAAATTTAAAAACATCGATAATGTAACATCTAATTGGAAATATAAATATATCTATCAATATTTTATTTTTTTGTATATCATAGAAAAATCTTAATGTTTGTGTTATATGTATCCCATTACGCATTATGCGTCATTAGTCTTTTTTAAGCACTGTTATTGACTTGACTAAGCAACAACGATTTACCACGCAATGCTTAGGGCAAGTATGATATCAGTCGAATATTATATATTTTTATTTATTTAATGCTTATAACAGGCAGTACCAATGTTTTGCTCCATTCTTTATCTATAATTTCCATGTTAAATAAATAATAAATACACCCAACAGTCACATACATAGTTCTGACCCCACATTAAGATACGAGTCTTGTGTCGTAGGTATCAGAAACTACGAGAGACTTTTCGGTCTCACAAACACCCAGACCCGAAACAAATATTTGTGGATCACACAAACATTTGTCTCGGTGCGGGGATCGAACCCGCGGCCTCTCGTTTCGCAAGCTGGTGTCTAGCCAACTACGCCACGGGGCTGTCAAATTATAATAATTGTAGTGTCTGTGTATAAATTGAACAATAATCAAATGTACAAGCCGGTAGTACATATTATTAATTTGAGACGCTCAATATTCAATTTTAATTGATATACGTAGGTTCGAAAAGTGTTTCGTAGTTTTTGATACCCACGACGCAGGACTTGTATCTTATCGTGGGTTCAGAACTATGTATGTGACTGTTGGGTGTAATTATTTATTATTTGTTTATTAAAATCGGCCGCATAAGGCCAGTCTTTTTTTTTATAAAATATTAACTTGCAGTTGTAAAATAATAACACTTATTTTTGCTTATAAACATACAAAAATATTTCAATTGTTAGTATAAGGTAGGTAGTCTGACTTATTTTTTAAAATATAAACGTTACTGTTTAAAAACCAATCCTAACTCCTCTATGTGGATAGGTCACAATTTTAGACCAATTGGGTGAATGGTCAGTAATGCCTCTTTGTGATTGGTTTATCGATCAATTAAGAGATTAAGATATTGATTAGTTCCGACCTTAATAGAACTTAGTTGTGTTTAAAAAAAATGGTTGGCCCACATTATATTTTCTTATTTCATATCGAATGTAAAAATACGTCTTATGATATTGCATATAGATCTTTACAAGCTATTTTGTTAATATACGTCAAATTGATTATAAGAGTGACGTGTGACGTTATAATTGTTAGAAATGTCTGAATCTTATACTATATTCAATTCTTGGTTAGTTCCTCTGCTATGATGTCCATGTAGTAGTTGGTGAAGACTGCTTTGTTGTGCATCACGTATCGCAGTAAAGTGCCGGATATAGAAGTTAGCTCTTTGGAGAGGGCCGACAAACCGATAGGGATCTGACGCGATCCTCCGGCACACACCAATATTATCTTGAGGAATTCCAGCACTCGTTGACCTTGAAATAAACAAAAATAAACTTATTGTTGGACTAGTTTAGTAATGTTTTAAATATCTAATAGATATATGAAACGTAACTATAACATATGGATTAAGGCCTAAACCCTCTCAGTTGTAGAGGAGGCCCGTGCAGCAGTGAAGTGTATATGGGCTGATGATGATATGAAAACGTTGAGTCATAATTAATGATAACTGTATTTTAAATTTAGGATATACACATACATACATAAACTCACGCCTGTATTCCCCGAAAGGGTAGGCAGAGGTGCATTTCTGCACCCACATTTCGCCAAGTATGTATCAGTCCCACGTAATAGGGGGCGAGCCTATTGCCGTTTTTCGGGCACATTTCCAGACTCCGTGCTGTTACCGAGAATTTCCTAATGGAAAAACCTAATAACACATTGCCCGACCCGGGAATCGAACCCAGGACCTCTAGATCGCACGGCACATACTTGTGCCGCGAGACCACGAGGCAGTCTATATCGAGTATAGTAATCGGGCATTCCGGCAACATTGTAGGGTTTCATCGGATGGAATTATAATTTATTGACCGGATTCCAAAAAGGCAAGTCATTCAATTACCTAGGGCAAAAAAAGTTAACCTGTTTCGAGCAAGCTGGCATAATATTGTCAACTGGCAAGATCCGAAACTTCTAAAGAATCTCAACTTTACATAATGCCACTATATAAATTTTTATACTCACGAACTATCTCGCGAACTCTGTGCTCCGGGTCCCCTAGCGATGTAATCTGAGTTCTGATGAGTTCTTTAGTATCTGCAGTGAGAGGCTGCTGATTCAGACTCTCTAGGAGTTGGTCCGTCATCAGTATCACTTCTTCTGCCACTGACGGAAGCACTGCTCTTAGTTCACTGCAAAATATAAGCGCAAATGATTGATATAGCTTCCTAGTTGAACATATATAAAACAATGAAAGGATTTTAAAAAAACGCATACAAATAAACTCATATTTTCATCCAAATTTCAAAAAAAGTTAACAGTCCTTTTTTGACCACCTAGCCAAAGCTGCTAACATTCGTTGATGCCAACTTGGGGTTTTTTTTTCCTAAATTTAAAGGGGTAAAATCTATACAGAGAGTTCTTTTAGGGGGAGTATTTTTTTTGAGTATTTTTAAGCATACAATTTTAATTGTGTGTGTTTTTTTTAATTGCACTACACTCCATACTCCATGCTAATATCACTAAATAACTATTCCAATTTGTTTCATTACATTGAAAATAATGTACTTTTGTCACAGTTGGGGGGTTTTAATTTGAATTTTGAAATTGCTTTAGAGGGAAAGATTTCAAACAATTGGCAACACTGCTAACATTTATAATTGTAATAAATTTAGACGTTTTTGACTCACACGTCATTAGAGGCGTCGTCGACGATGATGGTGATCTTGTCCCTGAGCGCGTGCTTGTGCCTGTCGCTGGTGGCTGGGTCGGCTGCGCAGGCGGGGCTGGCCAGCAGCAGCGCGGCCACGCACTCCAGCCGGAACACCTGCGCCCCTAGCTCGAAGAACCGGGGCGCGTCCAGGGCTACCGTCTGGGAAACATACCACCAGAAATTTCTTTTTTAGTGCGCTTTTATTACCTTCATACCGTATGTTAGTATGTAACGGAAACTTTGACCATGCTTTTGATCACCTTTAAAACGTCGAATTTTAGGATATCAAGTACCTATGACAATTCAATATTAAAATATAAGTATACAAATAATAGTTTAAAACGATTTTTTTTACAATTTTTTATTCAAATTTATTTTCTATTTTTAAGTTGGATTTTCTATGAAAGCGTGTTTTTTAATTTTTTTTAAACTATTTATTTTTTATTAACCAAGATTTATTATTAATTATGATTTTTTGAATCTATATCAAATAGTGAAATCAAAAGAATTCGTCACGATTCAACTTGATAACATTTTTAAGGAATGGTACAATTTAAATGACTGACCTCAGGATAATCCTTGGAACTATCCCACTCCAACAGTTCAAGGTAAGCTTTAGCCAAAGTTTGTGCTGTAACATTTCTGATTATGTTCTGGTCTGTGACCGGTATACTTAGATCTGTCTTGTCTATATGTCTTTTAAGCCATTCGCGAGTGTGTTGTAAACCGTCTGAAACAATTAAATATTATTAAAATCACAATTTTATTTTTCAGATGATCCAGATTCGATTCCTAGGTCGGGTAAAGTGTTCGGTTTCCCATTAGGAAATTACTCATAGCAGGTAGTCCGGAAATATGACTGAGATACGGCAACTGTCTCGACCTCAGTGATGTAGGAGTTAAACAGCTGGTTTCGGGTCTCTTTATATTACCCTTTTTTTGTAAATTACCTATGTGATCTTTATAGGTGCTGGGCCGTCCTCGACCGACCTCATCACTCACTTCCGCACAGTAAATCTCTTTCGTAATTCTGCAAACATTCATCCTTTCAATGTGGCCAAACCAGTTTAGCATCCCCCTTTCAATTTTGGTCACTGCATCGACTTTCAATCCACATTTTTCCCTTATCACACTATTCTTCACTCTATCTACCAATAAAGTCAGTGGAGGAAGCGAAAGAGGTGTGTTTGGACCGTGGCATTTGGCGCTCTATAGTCTCTGCCTACCCTAACGGAAGACAGGCGTGAGTTTATGTATGTATGTATGTGAATAAAATCCTCTTCTCTCTTCGGGATGCAGGTGTGCTTGTATCTTACCTTCAGAAAGTTTGAGCATCTCGTCAAACTTGGCTCTCTCGTATTGCACGCTCTCTTGCTGTACATGTGGCCGTATCATTGCTATCAGTGTGTTGGCCAAGTCTAGTTTCAATACTTCTAATGTCTCTAGTATAGCGCGGAAGACATCTACCTGAAATACAAATAAAGTTTTGTGTACATAATTTTTGAAGTGAAAACTTCTTTAGCGGCGCATACTTTTATGGGATGGATAAAAAATGTTGAACTCGCGTCAGATCACGTGACCCTGATCGAAAATGCGTAAGACGCATTATGTAATTTAAATCGTCGTGTTTGTGTACGATAGTGCAATAAATATTGTATTTTACCACGTAAATGATAGTATTTTTTTACTTATAAATAAAGCAATTCGTGCGAAATAATTCCCTAATCATTCCAAAATATTCAAAAATGCACAACATTCATGTTGAAGTTTTTACTTCTGCCGACACTCCCGGAGTGCCACCCATTGTTTTATTTTTTGTATAAATTTATATGTGATGTAATGTATAAGTACACATAGTATGGCTGTAGTGGGTAACCTGAGTCATTTCAGTTTAAGGGGATAGTCTTACAGGTTTTCAAATTTTCATTTTCTGAATCTAAAGCAATTTTCTCAGCTTCAATAGCCTACTTGTTTTATTCTATCCAAAAAGGTTTTCTTTATTGAATTTAGTTACATTTACTGAAATAAGTCATGAGTAAATTTAAATTACTGTTTGGATACAAAGAAAGAATATATTGGTAAAACCTTTCAATTATCACATTGAGAAAAACATTACACACTCACAGTATCAGTCAATGTGGAGATGTTCTGTATCATTTCATCTCTTGCCGGGGCTGCAAGTTTGGACATCAGGTCTATAACAAACTTGGCATATTTGTGGAAGTCCAGGCTGTTGTTCTCAGCCTGCTGCTTGATAAAGTCCCCATCAAGTACCTCCTCAATCATTTCCCGAATTCGAACATGTCTAGGAAGTAAAATGGAGAACAGACCCTGTAATATGTATTGTAATATTTAATTCTTAGTTCACTTTTTTAAAATGAGGAAGTTGTTGGTAACATTAAAAAATATATATACAAATAATAACTAGGTTTTATAACTTATATTTACAATCAATAATGATCCCTTCATTCAATGGTACAATTCCCTTTCTATGGTATTGCAGCACTGATTTTTAATGAAGGGACCAAGTGACAAACGGACAATAGGTTGGCTTACGGACATAAATAAAAAATAAGATTAATAACAATCACAAAATAAATACATGTAGGTAGTATTCAGGCAACTGATAGATTTTTATCAAAGTCAGTCAACAGTGAAATCAATAGTCTGATTAATAAGAGGCGAGTCATCACTAAATGCAGAACAATCATCTCTTTGTCTTTATGATCGGTGCATGTCAGGAATGTACTTCTTAAGTGCATTTTTAAATAACTATGATTGTTTGTCAATATATATGATGAAATAATTAATTACTACATGTTGTATCACATATTAGGAGAGACCAATTATATGACAATTTCCTGCTGAAATAAAATAAAATTCATAATTGTAGAGAACTACCTGTTTCACATCTTCAAGCAGAACCAGGGCCTGTTTATATTCTGGAGGATCAGAGTTCAATTGTTCCCTAAGTATATCAAAATAAGCTTTGTGCATTGTCTCCTTTACTAGTTTTTGATAGCTGTAATTAAAATAAAACAATAAATTATTTTCATCGTAAGCTTGGGGCTGAATGTATTAAATTCCTTAACCAAATAAAACATTAAAAACCTAAAAAAACATTGCAGGCTATACTAACTTAAATGTATAATAGTATTCAAACAACATTTGTGAAACATTTTTAAGATAAAGATGTTTCTAATTTTTTTTAAATGACTCAATCAAGGTTATTAGTCATTTTTATTGACTTCATTACTCTTTTTTTTTTTATATATAAGACATGTTTTAACCATGTATTAATGATAAACTTGTAAAATTTAAGAAACTAAATACTAACAATAATGGAACAAAAAATATTGTTATAACAATAATAAACTTTTCTAAACAACATAACTTCTAAAGGTAAATTAGTGTTTGGATAATGAAAAATTCAGCATAAATTGGACAAATGAAATACAAAAATACTAGAGATGCCGATACCAATTTTTTTACCTGTTATCTGGAGGCTCAAAAGGTTCCAACTTAAAGTCCTTATCAACAGCGATTTCATGAGCTAAAGCCATGTTTTGCATGCCATGTGCAGCTTTCATGATGTCTTCTAAAGTTACAAACTTAGGTGGTGAGGCTCCTGTGATTGTGGTGCCCCGCACACGGAACTGAATAGGCTCACTGGCATAGTAGCTAGTGTTCCTAGAAGAACATTTTTATATTATAGAGTACAGTATGTGCAGATATAGATTTATTTCAGTGAAGATGTCAGTTCTAGGCTTGTCTATAGTTTAAAATAGTGAGGCCTTAGTCCAGAAAATTGACTATTTGAGTTTTAAGATTTTTATCCCAAAGAATATAGTATTGTTTAAAACATACAGATATTAGGATATATGTTATAGCTAATGTATCAACAGTCTACTTCTCTTCCAATCAAACTATCACCAGAATATACAATAAATTATATTACAAATGCAATAAGCAAGTTTTTAATAAAAAAATACTAAATGAAAAAAATAATTTAAAAAATTGCAACAAAAATATTATATGAACACATTGCACATAGGTTTGATATTTTATTCTTTCTTTAAAGGTGCATTTGGATGAGTCTGCTTATCAGCTTATTTTTCAGGATTTTAATCAGTACTTAATAAACATTCTAACTTTAAATTTTTAGTAAGGCACAATACAGAGAGAACAGCTGTAGTAATAATTACAAGAATATTGAAATAAATAAGTATCATATAAGCAATATCCATGATTCCATGTTTTCATAAGTTTCAAAACAAAGGAATGACGTACCTTGATCCAGCTGGTACAGGCTGCGAAGGAGTTCTATTTTTTTCTTTGTCGGGTTCTTGCGATCCCGAACCACTGGGTCCTTCGCGTTCACTCATCACGAAATCTTAATATACACTGAACAATAACGCCAAGCGCAACAAATACACAGCCTTCTTTCCCCTATAAGGTAATACAGCCACTAAAAAAGGCACATCAAAAATCGCCAATCATTTGCAGTAACCACCTGAGTCATATAAATATAACCTAACTTTAGCACAAAGGAACGACTTAGTTTTTAAAACTATAATAAAATATTAGTATTGGCAATAAAGCGGGATATTTTATTTTTGTTTTGTGTTGTTCTGTTTACGCCGTTTCGATATTTTCTAAACAAAAACTCGAATTGTTTTCATTCACTTGTCAATTTGGTTGTCAAATATTTACATTCATAATCACAACGTGGCAAGGGTACTTCATACCATACAGCCTACGGTAAGATTTGTTTAAAAAATATTAGATTTTTGATCATAAACAAAAACTATGCTTTTTATTAGGATAAATATTTGAATCATAGAACATAATATTTATAAATAAATTTAAAATAAAACACTTACGTGTTCCTACATACATTTACGCTTGTGTCCCCGAAGGGTAAGCTAGAGGGGTACATATTTCTACACCATCATCTCTGTAGGTTCCGTGCTGCTACTGAGAACTACCTAACGGAAAACAATAACACTTTGCCCTAGCCGGGAATTGAAAATTACTCACGCACCAATTTACAGTTTTTGTATATTTTTGTTCTTCTTGCAATGGTCTCCTCATTAGTGAGGATTGTGGTAATTTCTTGGAGTAGTGAGTTATAGATGATTTGTCGCCATTTAGTGATGTCAATTAGTTGAACGGTTTTGATTCGCCCACGCGTATTGGTTTCCTTTAGCGTGGTCAACAAAACCAACGCTTTTTACGTGATTTTCGTTTTTTTTATAATAATTAACGTTGAAATTATTACATTTATCAGTTTCACGTAGTTTCAGATGAAAGGATACATAACTATAAGTTGTGCAATTGTGCGGATGGTAATGTCTCAAACCAAAATAAATAGTTGGCGAACTTTTGATGACTCATCAACTTCGTGAGAAGAAGTTTAAATATAGTAGTTGTTCGTAGGTACTTAGTTATTAAGATAAGTGTTAGCACTTGTATTATATCCTTTGCTATACCTACAGGCAAGGGAAAGTGACTGTTTATGAACATGATATATGCGGTACGGCTTAAGGTGAGCGTTGACCAACGAAAAACGGTTACTAGTATCTTGAATAGTTCTGTATAATTGTATCGGCCTCCGGGTAATCGGATATAATCAGGATGATGCTAGAACGTCAGTTAGTAACGCGAGGGACACACCTTCATCATGATCATCATCAGCCCATATACGTCCCACTGCTGGGAACGATCCAGACCTATATGTGGGAAGAATTTTCGTAGGACATAGGTCGTTAATCGTCAGCAATAATTAAAGGGCATGAAAACACAATGTACATAGGTATGTATCGCACAAGAAATAGGTAACTATTATATAAAATATGACTGTTTAATGCAATTGCCAAGTCAATCTATTTTATTTTAGACATAAAAGTTAATATTGATATGGTCACTATAAGATGTTGTAAGGTTAGCTAAATACGTAATAAATAAGACAGAAGGCCGCTTAAGTATTAAATAACCGACTTGGTATAACGTGGATCTTTTTACGCTAGAAGAAGTGAGTTGCGAGACTTGTTTTTTTTACATGTTTTGTATTTGATGGCATATTAATTTCGCCATTCCAAGATTTATTATCTTACAACAGAAACGATGTGAAAACATAACGATGCCTCCAGCATTTATTCAGCACAAAGCCGTTAACCATTCAGTCAGTCCGTCTGTTTAATCCAAAGAAAAATTATAGAAACTCAACGAGTCAAGGAGGCAATCTAACTTGTTCACAAACAGAAATAGTAACTAATTTACCTACGCAAACGTAGCGCCGGCGGCGTGGCGGATTGCTTTTCCCAACTATTTCATTTTAAAACTTGAGAAAATTTACCTCCATTTCTATGTTTTCTTTCAAGGAGATATTGAGTTATAATGAAAGTAATATAGCTCAACAATTTATTTTTATAAAAAATCATCTTTTGCTCGCTGCTTCGTTTTCGTTAAATTTGGAGTTCTGTACAACTTTTGGACCGCCGTTTCAAAACAACATTTTGAATTTTTAAAGTACCCTTATATTCTCAGCCTTTCGCTATCCACTGCTGAACGAAGGCATCCCCAAGAAGGTGCCACCAATCGCGGTCTTGAGCAGCCACCTTTCTCAAGTCGTCGGACCATCGTACTGCAGCACGTCCTACACTACGTCTGCCTAAGCGCGGCCTCCACTCCAACACTTGTTTGCTTCACCAAAGAACCCTTATTATTGACCATTTACGTCTCATACTACATAAACCCCTGTCATTGTTACGCTCCTATGTATCACGAATCAGTGAGACAGTTTACCGATGCGTGTGCAAGCTTAGCTGCTAATTTGATGCGTTGGCCATTCGAATTGCATGGATTTCCCAAATTAAATTCACACACTTATGAGTGTGAATTTAGTGATTCGTCCATTCATCTTGTTGGTTGTCATTTTGCAAATGCAGTTGCGTCGAAAACGGCACAGGTTTAAACTCAAATGGCCTATCAGTTATTACATCTTCTTCCTTAAAATTTCCAATTATCATTGTAGCTTCGATAATAATTTATCATCTTTTACGGCGGTGAGCGAAAAATGACCTTATGACCAACAGGCAGTTCACAGTGCATGCTCCCTTCCAATAATTCAAGTGACCTCACTAGACGCCCGATTAAAAAACATTCACGCAGCATCAATCTAAATAAAACTAATCATCCATTTTGTTTTTGCTCAGTACTCAATGTTTTTCAGGATTATTTATCTCATAAGCAATTTTGTGAAGAGCGGGCAGAGTAATCAGTATTTTTCAAAGCTAAATTTAAATTTTAAACCGTATCTACGTTGCAAGGGACGACTTGTGAAAATGTTTAATGGAACTGCCTGTTTACCTTGGGATTCAGTTTCGGAAAGTTCAACCAGAAAATTAGCTTTCTCTTGTCGTTTATTGGTTCTTTGTACTCTATTAAAAAGTGATGTTTCAAAAATAATTATGATGGCGTACTTTAACTTTTTTACTTCCTACAAAATGACCTATAAAAGTTTATCATGATGTTCATACAAAGGAAATTAACTAACTTGCTTTTATTAAGTAATAATATTTGCGTAAGATTGAATTAGTAAATGATATAGTTTTAACTTGCTCGGCAGAGTTACCGAATTGAGTTTACCAACCTAGTTGCGATTGCAGTGCTATTTTGTTGTACCGTAATCCATTCTGACAACTGTGACTCTACCTGTTCAATTATTTTGTCAAATCACATTTAAAGCAAGGTGATTAAATCAACGTCGATAGCTTATTTTATTCTAAAGATTTGACGTCACTATCTACTCTGACGACGTATCTACTCTGCAGTCTAATCTTATACGTGCCTTTAATAATAGCATAATATCGACTTAATAATATTAACTACGTCCTGGCAAATCTTACCCGCTTTCGTGTATCTATCACAATTTATTAGCTCTATGGCGGGGTACAGGCCGATTAGAAATTTAGATGGGCTCCAAAGTCTCACAAAAACTATACTTATGCGAGAGGCAGGCAGCGGGACGGCGAAACGTTTAGCATAGTAATTAACTGTGTTTTGGCTCATGAAAGATGAGCTTGAAATTCACGTGCAGAGTGAGGTTCTCTTTCGAAGAACTAAGCTCGAATCTCATACAATAATTTAATATTTTCGGGACCAGCTTGATACAATTAAAAGTGGGTATGGTTAGCTTCTGAGCATTTGGAAATAATAGAAAGGAATTTTGAGTGGAAATTATATTATATAAAACTGTACGAATTTAAAAAACTATATTCAGGTACAAGAAGTTAAGGATTTTGAAGCATAATATTTTATGTTGATGAGCAACGATTTGGGTAATTTTTTTTTTATGAAAAAAGTATTTTTCACGTTTTTATTTTTTTATTTGAATATTCTGGAACCTTGTTGAAACAAAGATAATCCTATGGGATTACGCAATAACAGTTTGGGTAATCCACGATTCGATCGCTGAACCTCTGGATCACACGACGCAAACTTATGCCGCAGATCCAACAGGCTTTCATAAAACTCAATTAAAATTTCGCTATACAAAAGCTATTTTATGTCTTATTTTAAAGCATGACGTTCGCGTGAAACGTATGTAGTTAATTGGTATTGCGATAACAAATTAAATGAAAATTTCGTTCGAAATCATGTGCGAACTAAATTGGTGCAGTATTAATAGGCCGCTTGAATGGACCCGTTCGTTTACTAATTACTTGCTCATTTACAAAATATTTTGAAAGAGAACGTCAGCGTTGTGGTTTTTTTAATGACTGATGTTGACTCGTTTTGTATTTATTTATATGAGAAAAAACATATTTTATTGTAAATAAATATATTGGTTAAAATTCACGAGAACGAAACACGATGACCGAAAATGTGGGAGAAAGAAATGACATATCGTTCTCTAGTGGTAGAACAGTACTGGATATCATCGTATTTCGGGTAAAAATCGGATCATTGGTTCCTACGTCTTGTGTTTAGGTATCAGCTTGTTTGATCGTGATGAAACCTATACACCTAAAAGTTCTTAGGAATTTCATAGGTGTGTAGTCCACCAACCCGCACTAGGCCAGCCTGGTGGACTAAGGCCCAAACCCTCTCAGTTTTAGAGGATGCCCGTGCCCAGCAGTGGGACGTATATGGGTTGATGATGATTGTTTCTATTTGGTTTAAAATAGATTTTCAACACCGGTATAATTGTAAATTGTCTCAACAGGCGAGGAATAAATGTAATTGATTCTGGCCAGTCTGTACGCTATATGAACAGCTGAACAACAACTGAAAATTTATCGTGAATCGCATCGAAATCGAACATGCTGCCGGTAAAAAAAATCTTTTTTTATAAGTTTACAGATAATACGATAATCAGACTTTAATAAATAGTTTTTAAATTAACTAAATAACAAAATCGAAAATCCCTTTGCACTCCATAGCACGCGGTTAGATAAAAACAAACAATCTCTTTACTTCCGCTCTAAACTATAAAATAGATGCATGCAAAGAACTTTATTCTATCACCTTCCATAGTATAAGTAGAACTTGCGCTTGAAGAAAATCGTTCAAGAAACAATTTCTTAACTCTTCACACGGCGAGCAGCCGAGGTTCATTAAAAATGGAGCGAATTCCGCCCGCAAACAGCTTAGTATTGGCGGCTTAACTTGAGCTGCAACTTTCCTTGACTTATGTACTTACCTCACTTAATATAGAGCTTATCTAAAAGCAATGGCGAATACTTATTAAGTGGATCTCGCTGTAAGATATTTCAATCGGCATGAAAGAAAGATAAAGTAATCTATAAAAATAGATTAAAAAATGCTCGTAAGTTTTTTTTTTCTTTATTAATTCTAGTTTACTTTATTTATAAAAAAAAATGCTATTTTAATTGTTAACTTTCTGTGTTATTCAATAAACGACAAGATTTGGTATGGACCAAGTCAAAAATGTTTGTTCGTAAAAATATTGTAACGAATCTATACTAATACTAGCTTTTGCTCGCGACTCCGTCCGCGTAGACTACAGGGTTGGATTCAGAAAGAAAATAGTAGTCTATTTTACTCCACAGAGTCCCATTTATGTCCATACCAAAAAATCATTCAAATCGGTCAAATAGACGTGAAACGTGTGCCGCCGCGCACCGGCCGGCCGGCGCGCGCCTTGTACATCATTGCGCGCTTGATCATTTTTTCGCTGCGGTGTTATTTTAAAACTGCGATATCTTCTAAGATACTCATTGAAATCAAATGATGTAAAGGGCAAATTTCTTTTAAATTAAATACTTGTGATGAATAACGTATTTATTTGGATAAGGATTATTATCATCTTTATAAAAACACCTTCACAAATAATGCTTTATTTTAGAACAAATTTGGTTAGCATAAAAAAGGTTATAATGAGCCAACATTAAAAGACATATGCTGTCGCGGACTTTTTTTAGAACTTTTAAAGGGGAACAATTCTGTCATACATTCTTTTATGTGTTGTGTGACGTGTTCAGCTTTTGTAGGTTCGACCCCCGCTTTAGGTCAAAGGAGCGTTTGAAATCTCGGTGCTTGTAAGAACACCGCCGAAAAAGACCTAAATCTTTTTAGAGTTAGCCTTGTTTAAATTACTTGACTTATCAATTTATTAGAAGAGCGAGACGCCTTATCGCATATAATTATATAAGAAGGAGGTGTTCACAGTCTTCAATATGATTTATTAATTTTTACATTTAGACCACTACTGGGCAAGGGTCTCATCTATAACTGATATGGTTGAGGATTTACTTCACCAACCTGTGGGGTTGACGGACTTTAAAAAACTCTTATAACTACACGTTTAAATTAAAAAATTTGAACGTGGAAGATTTGAACCAGCAGCTTTCCTAATCCTCGAGGCTATCTCTTATTAATCCACCAAAGAAAAATATTTGCTCATTCTCATTCCACGGTACAATGATAAAACATTAATCGAAAACGCTTTGTATACACTACAAGTAAAAGTGGTGAAGCAATCTGGCCAAAAACAGGATTTAAAGTTAAATTAACATCGCACCCGGAGTGCGGACAATATTCGATGAATATAAGGTTTTATCATACGTTGTTAATCTGTTGAAATAATTTAAACTTTTAATCCGTTCCCGTGGGCTGTGATTTCGTACGGCCGACGATTGTGCGGTATTGGACAATTTATGTGTTGTTTTATTGTGTTCGTTAACAGTTTTGATACTTAAGCAATCTTTATGTATATTAATGTCATTAGTATCATCTTTTTTATGGGAAAGGAGGCAAACGAGCTAGTGAGCCACCTGATGTTAAGTCGTCAACACCGCCCATGAACAACCACAATACCAGAGGAATTATCGGTGCGTTGCCGACCTTTGAGGAAAATATAGGCTCTTTTCTTGAAGGTCATCGCTTTAAGGTCAAGCTGTAAGACCGTTGTTTATACTTATGTCAATTAAAACTGTGTCAAATATTTATGGCATAATTGACAGCGTCCGTGGCGCAGCTTTAAACACCAGCTTGTGTTGCGAGAGGCCGTGGGTTCGATTCCCGCACCAAGACAAATGTTTGTGGGATCACAAATATTTGTTTCGGGTCTAGGTGTTTGAGAGACCGAAAAGTCTCTCGTAGTTTCTGATACCCACGCCACAAGACATTAATCTTGATGTGGGATCAGAACTACATATGTATGTGACCTAATAATACTGGGTAACCACAACGACCACCTAGTTGATCTCGTATAATTTGTTAGATTTAATAAACATGATTGTGTCGACCAGCGGGTGACCATTATCGTTTCTCGCTGGTCGGTATTATTTTTTTGGACTCCACTGTGCTTACCATCAGGTACAGTGGAGTCACTTTGCCGTGACAGAATAAATAAATAAAAACCTGCATTACTAGAGAAGGAGATATCCCTTATAATAGAAGTGTCAAACGTTAAAGTTAAATACGATTGCAGTTAAGCTTTCGCACTATTAAAATCTATTTAAAAAAAAGTTCTTTATTCGTTTTTTCTACGACTTCCTCAAAGCCATCATGAAATTTCAATCAAAGTATATCAACTAGAACCATATTTTTATTCAATGAAACGAATATTAAAACGAACATTAAAGTAATCTCATATAAAAAGTGCATCGGTCTTTATACTCCGGGTTCCACCACTTTCTAAACTCCGAATAACTTCCTTTCTGCAGTAACCAGGCTGGGTTGTTCAGGATTTCGCAGAGAGTGCATCCATTGAGCATTGGCGCTTTCCTAATGATGTAGTGGTTTTTCCAGCGGAAGAAATTGTAATATTCCTCTTTGTTTTTCATTATGGTGTACATGCTGTTGGCTAGTTTTTTGATTCCCAACTTCAGAGCGTCCAGATATGAATTTGGTGGTAGATATCTAAACATAAAAACAAGAATAATTAGTATAGACTGTGAGGTCTAGGCCATCAAAAATACCAAGATTAGGAAAATAAATGACCCAACGTCTTCAAATATTTTAATCTGTTGCTGAAATCCCACGTGTCATTACTATAAACTTGGTTGTCTAATCTGTTTATCTTTCATTATAATAATTAAAGAAAACGTTCTAGGCAATCAAGGTGTGCAATCATGGTAAATTTGTCATCAGGGTAGCAATGGTTAGTTTTTTAAATAGACTGTAGTATAACTAAATGATTAATTTCGGTTATTTTCAATTAATCTATTCAAAAAGCATTTTTAGTGGTACTCAATAGGCGTCTTTAAGCGTACAAAGATGTTTTTTAAATAACGAACCTTTCGTAGTTAGCTGAACCGTAGACGATAGGAACGGCGTTGTATCTATATCCATACACGACGCTGTCAGTCACAAAGTCTTCAGAGAAGGAATCCTCCATGGCCATGTAGAAGTAATACATCTTCCTCAACTTCCAGTAACACGCATTCATTGAGTTTCGCTGACATTTCTTACCACATTTACCAAAAATGTCAACACTTAAATTATACTTAGCAAGCTCTGTATTCAGATTTTCTAAGAACACCTCCCGCTTACTTCGGCTTTCACATTTGTCTAAAAATATAACCGCAGCCTTACTTTTCGTAATAAGTTGGCTTTTGAATGCTATTTCAACGGGTTTCATGTTTTTGATCCATCTGTATTCGTCTTCTGGACCATCGTAGTGAATATTGTGAACGGAAAAGAACTTGTTGCGGATGATCGAGTTGGCTCTGTAAAATATTATTGTCTAATATAATATAGGAAATGTTAAATAAACATAAGATTAAAATTGGTTAAAACTGTGAAAAATGTATTATATAAATACGGAAAGTCTTAGATCAACTTTCCTTGAGCTTGTGACCTCTCCAACAACAAGAACATCAACAATATTGATGACAACAAGAGTGCTTATCTAGTCAATTTCTGCTTATTTGAATGGGTAATTTATGCTTCGAAGGAAACATACCGGCTTTTGTCTTTTTGGGGCAATAGTTATCAGATACGATCCGAATGGTCTTTTCCAAGCTTCAAAAAAATTATCGTCATATATGATAGATCTTACTTTCTTACCTGTAACTCCAAGTCCAATTAAACAAATCTTCATAAACAGAACTACAAGCAGGATAGTTATCAGCTGAATCATTCGCGGCAAAAATATATTTTTGATGTTCTGCTCTCACACTTGGTATGCTATGAGGACCCAAGCTTACATCTTGTAGATTAAATATAATGCCATCAAAATACCTAATGTCACTGAACAAGCTCCTGTTCTTAGTAAAATAACAATTTATATGCTTGCATTTGTTTTTTATTAAGTACCTTTGGCCCTCGTCCTCAATTCCGTAAATATTTGTCCAAATCAGCAAATGCTTGATGTCTGGTAAAAATCTTACAATCTTCTTCAATGTTGTAGGTTTCATTGGTTTTTGCGTTACGATATAACTTAAAAAAAATATTGAGATCGCATGGAATATAACTTTCAAATATTTTATTCCGCGAGCCATACTGTACTTTTACTGGCGATTGATTATGAAATGTCCAATGTCAAGTGATGGCTTTGTACGTACGCATACATGATTTGTTTTCAAATTCTGCAGAGAATGTATATTTCTTAGTAGCACGCAGTGTTGTTGATCAGAGTTCTGCGTAGTCTTGAATCATGTCATTATTATTTATTTGTATTGTTTTTAGTCTTGCTAGGAAAATTTTATTAATTCGATAGTACTCATGGTCTTAAAATATTTTCTTGAAATGTATTAACTCACTCTAACCCTACGGCTTATAATTGGCATGTAGAATAATGCCCCTTATTTTATAAAATACTACAGAAGTAGATACTACTAAATTCAGTGGCAAGGGACGGTTAAATGGGAGAGATATTTTTTTACACGTATAAATATCAGATAACCTGCGGTTTTACGTAGGAATTTAAACAAATATTTTCTTCTAGGAATCTTTATTCGTTCTATTAGTAACACCATTACAACCATAGTAAGAAGACATACAAATTGTGTGTATTCATAACAATTTGTGCATATGTGAAAGAAAATTCACATCAGTTGTATTCCGATTTGGCGTCCTTTTTTTTGAATTGGTGACAAAACGTCGTTCCAGTATTGTGCACATGATGTGGGTCCGGGCGAGCAAAATTGTCCGCGTTTTTTGAATGGCGCGCCCGATTAATGTTGCTACAAGGAAATCAGTTTGATGGACGCTTTACAAAATGTTTTTTTTTGTTGCGAACGTGACGAAGGTACGAATGTGATTTCGAATGGCAGAAATTTTAATAATAGTGAAGGTAAGAAATGAATTATGTCGTTTTGTGTTTTTTTCACGTTCCAATTTAACGAAGCGTGTTTTATAGTTCGGTTTATTCGAGATACAGAGTTTTTTTGTAAATATCCTTGCAAGTAGTAAGGCTTCGAAGGGTCAGTTCGGTCGCATTTTTGGCTGGAGGGCTCATAAAATACCCCTTACCATCCATTCAGACCCCAAGAACATGGGCCTATAAACGTCCATAAAATAATTAAAATATTTACTGTAATAAACTTTACAATTAACAAATGCATAAGCGTACATGAACAATCACAAGCACGTTATACATTCGTCCGAGTAGAAAATTACCTGTCACAAAGGTAGGATACCGCGCCGGCACAATCTCCATGACGCAGACATAACAGAGTTGTGTCTGATTTAATAGATATTGTTGGTGCTGTTCAGTATTCAGTGGGCGACGGTGATTTTCCAATGAGCGGGCTGGCGGGAATGCAAAGATGCGATGTCTTCGGAGCTACGGACTGTGCGGACTTATTCTGGAGCATGGGTTTTGTGTTTCACGGTTTATTTAATCTGTATCTGTTGCTGTTTTAGTAAAGCTGTAAATAACAAACATTTTCTTAACTTGTTAGCGATGTTTCTACAGAGTATGTTGTTTTGGTCTGAATTTGATACGATTTTCATTAGCGTTTCGAAAAATTACCCGGGATGGATTGGTACGTATTGCGACCAGGTTAAGTTGCCACATATATAAATTCCGACCTGAACAGTTCGCTAGTAGGGATTTAAGTCCTACATAGGCTAACCAGCCTCTTGCCGCTTTTTGGCCTTCCTGAATCCTTGATGCTGCAGAGACTTTTCTACTGAATGGAAAACCAGATAATACCTTCCCTGATCCGGGAATAAAAAACAGGACATCTAGACACCTCGGCATATAAATGATATCAAGAGGCATTAAAAAGTTATCATCATCAGCCTATATACGTCCCACTGATGGGCACGGGCGTCCTCTACAATTGAGAGGGTTTTGGCCTTAGTCCACCACGCTGGCCTAGTGCGGGTTGGCGGACTACACACCTAAGAAATTCCTAAAAACTTTTAGGTATGCAGGTTTCATCACGATGTTTTCCTTCACCGTTATACCAAATTGATATTCTTCTTATCTACACCCATTACAAATCTTTAAATATACTATAGATTCCATACAATGGGATTATCAAACGCCAACTAAGCAGTATGTAGCGTGCCAGAATAGCGCATTGAGCTTAGGTAACAGGGGTCTCGTCTCGCTAATGAGATTCTTTGGCTCGCGTTTTGCATTTCAGATCAGAACCGTTGTCTCGCGCCGCGCACTCCGTATGCTAACACTGAACTACTGATCTCGTTTCCTAATGACATATTTCTGTTATGCGCAGATGGATTGCATACATACATACATATATAACCTCACGCCTGTATTCCCCGAAGGGGTGGCAGAGATGCATTTTTGCACCCACATTTCGCCACGTATCTGTCTCACGTAATAGGGGGCGAGCCTATTGCCGTTTTACGGGCACATTTCCAAACTCCGTGCTAGTACTGAGATTTTCCTGATGGAAAAACACACTTTTCCCGACCCGGGAATCGAAACCAGGACCTCTAGATCGCACGGCACATATTTGTGCCGCAAGACCTCGAGGCAGTCGAGTCGAGGATTCAGGATTGCATACATCTGTCTGTAAAATCTAACACTGTAATAACATTGTGCTGAGTAATATAGAAATCCCGAGTTTCAATCAATACACACACAGCCTCGTATTTCTCAAACTGTTGTCTAATTAACTGCGCCATGCCTTGGAGGTGGACTGTTTTTGTTATAATATGCCAGTAAAAAGGTGATCCACAAAGTCACGCACCCATTTTCTTCAGCGTAAAAAACAAGCCTGTGGATTAATCTATTTATAAGCTGTTGTCTAACCTTATAAAAGATTTGAAACTGCTCACATTGAATTTATATGTAAAAAAATACATCCAGAAATCCGGAAGGATTATTATTATTAAGATTCACTGTGGCATGTGTTTTATTAAATTTTTTGTTGCCCGCAACTTTGTATGCAAAATTTTAGGCTTCAAAAGGATTTTTTTTTCTCCATTTTGCCAAGTTTTTAAATTCCTGCTCCATTCCCATTAGTCGTAGTGTGATAATATATAGCCTCATCATCATCAGCCCATGTACGTCCCACTGCTGGGCACGGGCCCTACAGCTGTGAGAGTTTAAGCCTTAGTCCACCACGCTGACCTATTGCGGGTTGGCGTACTACACACATAAGAACTTCCTGAGAACTTTTAGGTGTGCAGGTTTCATCACGATGTTTTCCTTCACCGTTAAAGCACGTGATAATTCTTTGTGAATACACACGTAACTTCGAAAAGTCAGAGATGTGTGCCTGGGGTTTGAACCTGCCACCGCCGAGATTCTCGATCGCGTGCCTAAGCATCGAAGGCATCACGACTTTTATACAATATACAGCCTACTTCGATAAATGGACTATTGAAAACAAAAAAAATACAAACCAGTAGTCCTAAGATTAGCGCATTCAACCAACTAAACAAAATTCTTCAGCTTTATATGTTGGTATAAATATACGTATATCCGTTAAAGTACAAGAGAGTCACGTATTCAAACAATCTTAGCGATATTTACATCATAAAGTTATTTCTCAAACAAATGTCATGGCTTCATCCCGATTTGTCATGAAACATTTAAAATATTTTTGCATGGAAAAAAGAATACATTTAACGTACAGACAGCGGTGTAACAATATTATACAATGCGAGAGAGCATGCAAAAAATCCTTTTATTGAAACTAGCCCGCCCTTTATACATTATGTATTAGACTCTAGTGGAACATTTCCATTACTACACGATTTGTAGTTCTTTTGTTATGTTTTATTAGGATTCGAAATAGTTCATTGTCCGTCGTCTGTACATTGTTAACAATACCATTTGCAACTTAATGTAAGTTCGATATTAATAGTATTTTACGTATTTTATTAAGCGTACTTAAGTCACACAAAACTGTTTTCTTAGATAAAAACATATGTACATATGTCTACTAATGTCGTATGCAACAGTGGCGTTACTTCCATAGAAGCCCAAAATCGTTACACGGTAATTTTTAATGTCTAGTTTATAATTGTTTATTGTAGGGTCAGGATATTCTCATTTATATGTCACAATGATTTAGTTAAATAAAGAATTATAGCTTAAAGATTATTTTTCGGAACATCGTAAGGCAAACTGGGCTTTTGGGCTTCTATGGAAGTACCGCCACTGGTATGCAAGTAGAGTTTATAGTGTACAGTACGACTTGAGAAAGGTGGCGGGTAGCGGATGGATGAGGGCTGCTCAAAACCGGGATGGTTGGCGTCTACTTGGGGAGGCCTTCGTTCAGTAGTGGACGGCGATAGGCTGAGTACACATACAGAGAAAGAATTACCTTAGATTATCTGAGGTCGCTTAAAATGTTTTTGTATACTGTATACAGGTAGTATACAGGAAAGAAGTCGTGATGGATACAGGTAGTATAAAAATACTGCAATTAAAGTGATTTGTGCTCCAAAAAAGTATTTGTATATGACATAATATTTATTTAACAACTAATTTAGGAATATTATGCTCTCAGATTTTAAAAAGGTATATTTTTATTTAAAACGTTTCAGGAGCCTTCTTATTCTGAAAACTCACAATTAGTTTGTATATAATTTGGAAAATAAACATATTGTAACAAAGTCTACAAAAAAAATGTTTTTGTTCAAGTATTTATAATAAATCTGATTCAAAAATTGAGAATTGTTAAGCGCGTTTAACATGTTTGAGATTAAGATTTTAAAATCGAAAGCCATGTCGTAAAGTGGAACGGAAACGTGTAGCAATAATGCGAACATATCTGCAATATTCAGTTTTTGCCCGTACCTCGTCCCCGGAGGGCCACTCTATATGACAGATGCGTAGGACAGAATCACAAATGGGCCCCTTGAATACATTTCCCCGTCTTATATGAGATGTTAGCTTTTTGTCACCATATTGCTACTAGTCTGTTTTTTGCTATCATAAATTTGTACATTGTTCTTTATGGTTATTGTGGGTAACATTTCAACAGTTGACATGAAGAAAATATTTTATAGGTGCATATGTTTGTTTTTTAATTTATCTGAAGTATTGGCCGTCAGGGGGCACTGTAATGAAAATTTAAAAAAATCCACATTAACGTTGTGCAATTTTGAATATTTTGGGATGGTTAGGGATGGTTAGGGAATAATAATTTCACAGGAATTGTTTTATTTATCCGTATAAAAGTATCATTTACGTGGTAAAATACAATATTTATTGCGCTATCGTACACAAACATGACAATATATATTACATAATGCGTCTTACGCATTTTCGATCAGGGTCACGTGATCTGAAGCGAGTTCAACATTTTTTACCCATCCCAAAAAAGTGCACAGCGCCGCTAAAGAAGTTAATCACTTCAAAAATGGATTGGTATATATATACCAATATATATATCATAACACTATATAGTGTTGAGTAAAATATTTACGAGTTCAAATAAACATACTGGCCTTTTATGAGTTTAGCCTAGACTACGAAACACTTACGTATATCCGCTAAAATATTAGGTTTAGATGTTATACACGGTTGTCGCTATCTGGGCAGGTCTAATATCTTAAAACACAACAACACTGTTTCATATGGTTTTTTTGGGAGACATAATAACCATAGACCTGCAACATCTCAATAGACCTGCAACCTTCATCCATTAATAAATAAATACACCCAACAGTTACATACATAGTTCTGAACCCAAATTAAGATACGAGTCTTGTGTCGTGGGTACCAGAAACTACGAGAGACTTTTCGGTCTCACAAACACCCAGACCGGACACAAATATTTGTGGATCACACAAACATTTGTCTCGGTGCGAGGATCGAACCCGCGGCCTCTCGTTTCGCAAGCTGGTGTCTAGGCAACTGCGCCACGGGGCTGTCACATCCATTGTAACATATTATCATCTTATCATCATCATCATCAGCCCAAATACGTCCCACTGCTGGGCACGGGCCTCCTCTACAACTGAGAGGGTTTAGGCCTTAGTCCACCACACTGGCCTAGTGCGGGTTGGCGGACTACACACCTAAGAAATTCCTAAGAACTTTTCAGGTGTGCAGGTTTTATCACGATGTTTTCCTTCACCGCTAAAGCAAGTGATAATTTATTGTGAATACACACATAACTTCGAAAAGAAAGAGGTGTGTGCCTGGGTTTGATCCTGCGACCGCCGAAGTTCTCGACCGCGCGCCTAAACCTCGAGGCCATCACTGCTTTTATGCCATACCTAGACTACATAAAATATTTGTTTGCAAGTATACAGAAAGACAAATATAATTATTACACAATAGACTATGACTTATACTAAATTTGGGCGCCGGTACTTAAAATATGTAACATTGAACATAACGCACCGTCATCCTTCCATTTGTAAAAGTTTAGTTTAGATAAAAGTTTTTAAAATTATAACAAAAAAAAAACAATTTCGAAAAACAATTTGGAAACAATAAAATATTAGGTAACAATGTAATTTCTAAGTTTAAATCTAATTACAATATAATAAAAATCAACCTAAGTTCTTAATGACCAGTTAATTACTAGGCTACCATAAACAAAGGAAGATAAACAAAGAACTGCAAAGTAAACTGTTTTTTCTATTTGTTTATATAACAATGAACGGGTACTAGGCGAGCATAACAGCACAAGAGCATCGATCAAGCGTTCTAACTGGCGCGCGGACAGGGTGACCACGCGTTTCGTCCACTACAATCTATCTTCATCTCTATGTGCGCCGCGCTCAGAGTGTCCATTGTACTAGTGTCCGTTTTTGTTGCTGTTTTTGGTACTGTGGATGTGTCGTGTTTTTATGAGACATGAATAGTCGTAAATTTCTCTGTTCCTAACATCTATTTTAGTTCATTAATATTTCGTGTAACCACAAATATTTTTCTATCTTTGTTTTCTACTTAATATATTTCTAATAAACAAATAAATACACCTCACTTTCTAAAACCAAAATTTCAGAAATGGCATGCGGATAAGGTGCGTAGCCGAGATAAAATCTTGTGTCGTGATGTGATGTCGTGAGGAAACCTGTACTCCTAGATGTTCTCCTCAAGAAATTAATATAATGTAACCTCTTTTAATTGTAAAGCGGGCTCTATATGAATATTAGATCGTAGTACTTCCTACTAGCTCAAATTTTGAATCTAGAACATCTGAGAACTTACTGAAACGCACTTGAAAAATCACGATTGGTCGTTTAAATGAGCCCAAAGGAGTATTATATAAAGAGATTGTATTACTTCTCCGACGGAAAGCACTTCCACTCACATTAAACAATGGACACACCCTCCCAGTTGACTGATAGTCCCCGAGTAATGGGAGGGATTGAGTGATCACCCTCCAATCTGACAAGTTAGTTGTACTCTTTCTCCCTGATGGATGGAGCGAAACATGTCGATTTTGCGCTAATACGTGGCCCGAATCGTTATTGATTGGCTTTTTGTTTCTCTAATGTTTCGTGTGTTGTTTTTGAGAGAAACACTGATTAAGTAAACAAAATACCCATATTATAACAGATATATGGCCTAGTACACAGCGAAACAAGGTGGTTTCGTCAAACGTTAAACCAGATGTAATGTAATCTAGATCTCTAAGATTGCTCTATAATTTACACGAATCATTATTTCTTATGCGTGTAAAGACAAACAATTTTATTTATTTATTTTATTTTATCAAATAATAACTATAATTAGATTTATCACTCTTTATATCGTAGTAAATGACTTTATATTGAATTTATTTCAAACTACTTTAGTACACATTTTACATATTTCATTTCTATCGGTATACAATTTTAAAAACAAATGAAGTTACTGACAGAACATTTTTTCTTATAAACAACACCATAAAAGTTCACTGGACACATTATTTTTGCTTGGGCGGTTATTTAGACCCTAAACTTACGTTAATAATTAATCCAAATTAATATTCATTATCTAAAAATAGTTCTATTTATCGTTTGGGTAAGCTTTAATACTTATACCTTTCAATTTCAAAATTGGGACCCTAAATATTTTTCTCTTTTCATCTATCTTAATAGAGAAGGCAACGGGTTCTGGCCCATAGGTACAGCCAAGGGGCCATAAACAAATTTTATAAGCCTATTTTTTTACAGAATTTTACAAGGGGTAAGGACAGAGGCGCTATTAAAAAATAAAATAAAGCTATAATAATTCCGAGCTAAAAACTACGACGCTTGCACCGCGCGTCGCTCCAAGCGATACAGTTGTGGCGAAATATGCAATATCACGGCCGGCCCGGTCGGCTATCCACGTTATTCCATAGTTACCCACCCATTCGCCTGATATAATTTTCTCACATAGTTTCCGTGCAATATCGGCCAACTATTTAACGTTGCGTTTGGTAATTGATTTACGTCGGTACCACAAGTTGGCTCGATGCATCCTAACTTAATAAGTGGGTTGATGGCTTTTATTGGAATTTTGTTTATTAAATTGTTAGGGGGCTTAGCTAGAGTTAAGTTGCGTGATGCGTCGTGTCTTGTCTTTAGTATTTCGCCTTTATGAAGATCTGGTTGATGGACTCGGGTGCAAATTTAGTTCCTGAAGATTGGTTAGAGAAAATAACGTTTGGTTCATTCTAAAAGGGGACTTGCGGTACAAGAACCATTATATTTTCATAAGAGTATATCTGAGGGTTTAAAAAAAAGGCTTTACTCACTATGGTGCATATAGATACATATAATGAAAAGGTCTTTTGTCTCCTACCAACTTTTTTTTGCTGTTTGTGGTGCCTTTTTGTGAAGGGTCACTTTTGGCGAAGGCGCTTTAAAAAAAAACAGGCTTTTTTTGGTAACAGGAGGATGGAGCTGAGAAAAGAAGGGATTTAAATAAAAGTCAAACCTACTATAGGCCGACCATTCCATAAAGTCAAAACCATCTTAAATATTCCTGCTGCAGGCCTAACAGTCAATAATTTAACCTTTAAACATCTTATAAAAGTGTAGAACTTATTACGTATGCCAGTGAGCACACCGCGGCCGACAATTTTTCGTCATAAAACATAAATTCCTCTTACAACTTTGAGTGATCTTCGTGAGGTTATACCTAATTTTACGGCGAAAGTTTCGCTTCCTGCCCGTTCAAAGCTGGCTACTAGAGATTGCGAATATATGATAATATGTACATACATACATAAACTCACGCCTGTATTCCCTGAAGGGGTAGGCAGATGTGCATTTCTGCACCCACATTTTGCCAGGTATGTATCAGTCCCACGTAATAAGTGGCGAGCCTATTGCCGTTTTTCGGGCACATTTCCAGACTCCGTGCTGTTACTGAGAATTTCTTAATGGAAAAACCCAATAACACATTGCCCGACCCGGGAATCGAACCCAGGACCTCTAGATCGCACGGCAATGATAATATATCTATCGTAATTAGAATAGAATATGTGTTTGCAGTACATTGATGTTATTTTGATAAAATAAAACCTAAGGCATATATAGGCTATGTACATGGTAGAGTTTCACTAAACCAGAAGCTGATGAATACTATGAGAAAACTTTCATATAAAAAAAATAAAGAGCGCACCAAGCTGCAGGACTTAGTCCTCTCAGTCGGTGAATGTAAACAACATTAATTTAACAAAGCATTTTTAAACATCGCGTATTATAATTTAACTTGTAATCCACAAAAAAAACTTTAATTTGTTAAGTTCGCCAGTTCGCACGACAGTGTGGTGGACTAACAACAAACTTCTCTTAATTATTGAGTGTTCAGCAGTGGGACATGTATGGACTAAGAAAAGGAATTTGCTAAAGCTATAACAAATCTATAAGCCGTTGCAGTTCAACTATATATCTTTAATAACTGTACTGATGTAAAATTATACGAGTGTCTGTTACTGAGCTGTCCCAAGAATTACTCGTGCTTCGCTAGTATGTAACCTTACATATAAAGCCGCCATCAGCCTACTTCATAACTTCAGATTTGCCTCCATTGATAGGGGTCCATGGGGTTGAATCAAAATTTTAATGCGGTGCAGAGAATCCACCACGAAGTATATGTGTATGTCGGCGATACGCCAGAATTATCGTGTTCAGACTCCATAATAACAGAAACACACACACAATATAGCTTGGTTTATTTTCAGACAATTTTAGTATAGAACTGAACTAAATGTAAGCTGCAATAGCCGTTATCATCATCATCAGCCCAAATACGTCCCACTGCTGGACACGGGCCTCCTCTACAACTGAGAGGGTTTAGGCCTTAGTCCACCACGCTGGCCTAGTGCGGGTTGGCAGACTACACACCTAAGGAATTCCTAAGAACTTTTAGGTGTGCAGGTTTTATCACGATGTTTTCCTTCACCGTTTAAGCAAGTGATAATTCATTGTGAATACACACATAACTTTGAAAAGTCAGAGGTGTGTGCCTGGGGTTTGAACCTGCGACCGCCGAAATTCTCGACCGCGCGCCTAAAGCTCGAGGCCATCACTGCTTTAGCCGTTATATATAAAACCAACTGTCACTTAACGTTTAACAACTGCAACTTCCTTTACAACATGTAATTGAAATTACTGTACAATTAATTATGAAATATGATTCAAAAATCAACATTAATATTATAATGAATTTCACATAAATCCAAATAAATTAGTTTACACATATTACTAATTTATTTTAATAATCAAACACCACTTTACAAATGGCGCTATTAAAAATATGTAAATATAATCACATGCTATTTATAACATAAAACATAAAAATAAGTGTCAGAATAATGTTATTTAATTCTTATTGATTTTACTTTGAAAGTTTCTGGAGTAATAGAAATAATTAAACATTAAATTAAATATCTCATGTTTTTAAAACAGATAAGCAGTCAATACAGTGTCTAATATTTTTTAGAGTATTAAAATTCTCAGTTTAGTGATCACAAATAGCTATTTAAATATTAATTATATTTATGTAACAATATAATCATTAATTTATTAGTTTGCGCCCATATCTACGTAGTATATTATAGTGTCCTTGTTGTTATGGCATGCTTCGTGGCTAAAATGATACGAGACTCATTGTGAAACACTGTTTGATTCCAAATAATTGTTTTTTGTCAGCGGTTTTTCAGACCCAAAAATCAATCGCATTTTGTGATACCTACGAAACAACAATTGTATCATTATGTGGGACTATTCATAGGATATTGCAAGCGCAATTCCACATAATATTACGGGATTGTATCCCGTTCGTAAAGAAGACGTGTGATCCTGCTGTTGTTGACGATGTATTTCAATGAAATCATTATGAAAAACCTAAGGGCACCCTAAGGTTGACTGGCAGAAAATGCCTTAGGCATTAAGTTCGCCTTTATTCATTCATTGATGGATATAAAGCATAACTAAATAAATAAAAGCGCTTTATAAAACACCTTCGATACAACATAATGCATTCAGATCACAGTTCCTAGTCTGAAATGCGAATGTAAATTATGTTTGAGATTCCATTGTTACTTCATCATCAGCCCATATACGTCCCACTGCTGGGCACGAGCCTCCTCTACAATTTAGAGGGTTTAGGCCTTAGTCCACCACGCTGGCCTAGTGCGGGTTAGCGGACTACACACCTAAGAAATTCCTAAGAACTTTTAGGTGTGCAGGTTTCATCACGATGTTTCCTTCACCGTTGAAGTACGTGGTAATTCATTGTGAATACACACATAACTTCGAAAAGTAAGAGGTGTGTGCCTGGGGTTTGAACCCGCGATCGCCGAATCTCTAAACCGCGCGACTTAACTTTGAGGCCATCACTTCTGACAACAAGTATACAATTAACAAACACGGTTGTATAACAAGCAATATTACCCTCTATTGTGAACAAATCAAATAGATTTTCGCAGAAATTTATCTATTCATAGCCGTCGATACGTAAGCTGGGTTCAAAGAAAACATATTATATCCCAGTCTCGCTCCGGCTCGCTTTCTACATAAAGTAACGTCAATTTCAATTTGCGTATCCATTGCCGGCTTTTCCACATTTAACTACACGCTTCCTCCACTAGAGAACCATGAAAATAATTAGTGCATACATGAAACTTGTTCTATATTTAATAGTAGCTCGCTTCTTTGGTAAACGAAACTAAAGGTTTTTAGATTGAAATAAATTTTAAGAATACATTGCTTGATGTTTCTTGACTAGATTGGAATCAATAAATTACGGATTACTACTAACAAACTATTGTTCTTTGGAATAAAATGGATATTTTTATGTATTTCCATCGGATCCGATATAGATAATTTAGTACTTTATTTATGGCTATGCTTTTTTTTCTAATAATGTATGTAAAAATGTGCATGTAATGTATGTACAAAATTTGTGAGACTTTTTTTATGATGCTTTGTGCTTGCGGTGTTACAACATGTACCTTAGTAATTTTGTGATGTACACAGTTAGCAATGCAAATTAATAAATAAAAATAAATAAAGAAAACAAGACTAGCTTAACATGTTTTTCTAAATGATAAGGATCATGCATTAAGACTTTTTTCATACAATGTATCTTAAGTTTAAGTCTTGAGCAATCCAAATGCTTCCCAAGACTAAAGAAAATTATTTTTGTGATAAGCATTAATGGAGGTGCTTTGGCTTTTAAATCCATCGCTTCTGCAAATTCTCATCCATAATTAACACAGACTTGTTACCCCAAGATTGTGTGCATATTCCGTTACCAACTGGATGTTGAGAAGCTCTCATTCACCAATAGGTTTGCCGTTTGGATCGATGCACGCCAACTGTCGAGTCGCGAGCCGGCTCATTGTGGTCGCGTCTCAGTAAGCGGATTATTCAGTAATTTGCATCGCACCGCGGACACGATTTCCATGTCAAAACACCGCCAATTCCGAGACGGACTGTTAAACAGGCACAGACTATTCGAGACGATTTGAATATTGTTTTTCACTTCTTCGCTGTTTGGTTTGTTCGTGTTTGTTTTAAATATTTTGATTATGATGTGACTGCCATTGGTACCGTGCTAATCAGGGTGTATTCAGACGGTGATCGGAAACTAAGGCAGGTAATAGCAACGGTGATTACATATCCATTGGCGTTAAAAAAATAAATGTTTTTATGACAATCATAGATATTAAATGGATGTGGTTGTAAGGAAAACATATTTAAAAAAAATATTGTACGATTTTTTTAATGTCACGGTGTTTGTTATTACCGCAGCTATTATCTGCCTTAGTTTCCGATCACCGTCTGAATACACTCTGTATATTGTGTGCATTCGATAAGACCTGGATTTTATTTCTGGACAAATGTTAATTCTCTCAGAATTTCTCAATAACTGAACTGTGATTGTTGAGAAACTCTTAATAGTCTTGTGTCGTGGGTATGAGAAACTGCGATATACTCTCGGTCTCACTGACACCCAGACCCAAAACAAATATTTTGATCCATCCGCCTCTAGTTCCATAATCTGGCGAACTTTTACCGTAATAGTAATAGTAATTTGCTAATTTTGTAATAACAAACACCGTAATTATCTTACAGCCAAACGTCGAACAGCGAGAACCGATCCAAATCCCTATCGCATCAACTTCGCGGCGCCATTTTCAAAAAGAGTTTAAAAATTCTCAAAGTTCCACGAAGAGATTCCAAGTTGGTGCCTAACTTCTATACCGTGAGAGGCTTAGCGGAAAACTTGGTGGGACGTTTGGGAATCCGAATTTTATTCAATGCTGTACTTTGGGACTATTAGATTTTCATTTTAAAGTGAGTATTCTCGAACTACCTATGTGCGGGGGAACAGCCTCATTATGTCTTATTAACCTGTAGTTTTTTTATTGACTATGAAATTTAAAACGTTAATAAACCTTTGTTTTGCTGCTGTATAGACTGGAATAAGTATGTTTTTAACGCATTAATTTTATTATTGAAAGCAGCTATATAACATTGCCTTTTGTAATCATTTTCTGTATGGGCATTTTAATATACTGTTACGCTAAACTCATTAAACTACACTTTACTGTATAAAGTGCTGTTAATAAATTAATCATCTAGAGGTGATTTAATCTCACATCAATACACTCGCATCGACAGTCATCATCAGCCTTTATACGTCCCACTGCTGGGCACGGGCCTCCTCTACAACTGAGAGGGTTTAGGCCTTAGTCGACCACGCTGGCCTAGTGCAAGTTGGCGGACTACACACCTAAAAAGTTCCTAAGAACTGTTAGGTGTGCAGGTTTCATCACGATGTTTTCCTTCACAGTTAAAGTACTTGATAATTATTTGTGAATACACACATAACTTTGAAAAGTCAGAGGTGTGTACCTGGGGTTTGAACCCGCGACCGTCGAGATTCGCTGGTGGTAGGATATTCGTATCCGCCCGGATAGCGACCACCGTACACAGGGCGTAAAACCCGCCATAGTGGCACATGCAAGTGTGCCGCGTTCCGGGATCAGCCAGTGTATATCCGGTTTTCGGGGGGGGCTTCAATCATGGTGAAAGGATGACCGTGCCGGCATTTTTTGGCTGGTTTCTCGCGGTCGGTCTTTTGTTCACCATGGTATTAGTCCCCCAAACTTCTTCACAAGATAGGTGAAGAGGTTTTCGGCCGGCATGATTGCGTCGACCAACGGGAGATCATCATCTCTCGCTGATCGGCACTTTTTCTGGACTCCATTACACTTACCATCAGGTGCAATGGGGTCACTTTGCCGTGCCAGTATATTAAAAAAAGAAGGTTCTCGACCGTATGCCTAAACCTCGAGTCCATCACGACTTCGACAGTATTCAATCTTTATCTCCAATTTATTTACCAATCTTAGATGTAAGAAAATCTTCAAAGCCTTTATGAATGTAAAGCTCGCCTGAAGACAAATCCACAAATTGTTCAAAAAGGCTCGCAAAATAACAAAAGGGGTAATAACAAAATCCACAAACGATTTTCCCTAACTGGCCGTCACAACGTTGTTTTTTCTTCTCATAGCATCGAGCGTTGTCGGTTGACTGTGACAGCCACTATCTGGGCCTATTCCAGTTTATTGGCGCGCGACAGTTCTGCCGGCTTGTCATTTTTTAACACAGACGCCCGAATTTACAATAGCTTTAATTTTTTTTGCTGCAATACTGGCCGGTTAGATGTCAGGGAGTGAATACGATATTTTCGTGCATATTTAAGAGAAATATAAAAGAATAAAATATAGCCATTTACTATTTCATAAATTCAATTAAAATAATATAAGGTGTATAACGGTATGCGAATTTAAACATTGAAACATATGTACCTATATCTTTCAAATTAAATTTATTAGTATTCAGTTAGTGAAGAATAAATTGCTATTATTCTTGGTTGTCTGTAAGGGATAACCTTGTGCGATAAGACCTACTTTAGTACAAATTTAGTGTACTCCATAGTTTTTATCTTATGTGTATAATAATGATTTAAATAAATAAATAATTTCAAAATATCGTTTAATAAATCAAAAAGAAATTAGGGCCGTATTGTTTGATTTTTTTTATATAACTTAACGTTACTCTCTAATCCAGCTGAGGCTACCAAAGATTTTTCTGCTCAGTTAATTCCAACTTTATTACGAAAATATGATACAAAGATATTTTGTTTCTCACATATCAAGTTTGTAATATCCTTTCAACGTTAAAAGCGTTTTATTCTCACCTCATATGCTTTCTGTAAACACCGTTCTCAAATAACAATTAATAGACAGAACTGAGAACAGTTGGATGCTGATAAGCAATAATGTGTCAAGCCACACAAAGTACAATTCAAAGTTTTTGATATATTTGAATGATATATCACGTATTTAACATCCTGTAAAAGAGTTTTTGTCACCAAAAAGAGAAAAGTATAAAAAAATATACTTATAATAAAAATAATCAAAATAATAATCTCATTTTTTTAAGGAATATTCTAGATTATTTTATTTTTGTAATATCAATCTATTTCTAATCCATTATTCTTTTTTATTAAGTAAACCGAGCAATATTGAGTTGATACATGTTTTTTAAACAAACTTTACAAGAATTGGTTTGAAAACTTAAGACGCCATTTTCTCAAAACAACGTTCTTGAGGGTTAACACATTATTGCTTATCACCATCCAGTTGATCGAACACATCGGAACGGCAATTACAATAATTCAAACGAAGCCTGACCTATCTCTGTGAATCCATTAGCGTGTTGTGGATGTAAATGCGACTGTCCGCGGAGACGAATGTTCGTCGGAGACGGTAACGCTCCTCGAGTAAGGAACAGCATCCACGATACCAATTGATAAATTGGATTTTTGTGAAGTTATACTTCTTTTGGCGCGTTAGGGAAAATGATGAGAGTAAAATTTTACGATGCGCGTACCGTCACGAAAAAGTTATTAAAAAAAAGTTTATATGTTTTAGATTTTAAAAATTTAGAATAGTGACAGTGATAAAAAGGGATTGACATATTTATTTCCTAGTTGTTAAATATTTATGAGTACGTAGAATAAGGAGAAATATAAAATTTTTGTATAACTCCTAACGCGTGTACATAAGTACACAGTTTTTTTTAAGAATACTATATTATTTACATGGTAAAAGTGTGCGGCGTGAACGAGGGTTCTTGGCTTCGATTTCTGGATCGGAAAATGTCATTGGCTTATTTTCTCATTTCTCAGTTCAATATAGAAATATAGCAGCAAATTTTTTAATATACATAAGTCGAGGATACGAACAAACGGCTTTGTGGGTTACAATTGTCAATGCCTTAGTCCACCACGCTGGCCTAGTGCGGGTTGGCGGACTGCACACCTAAGAAATTCCTAAGAACTTTTAGGTGGGCAGGTTTTATCATGATGTTTTCCTTCACCGTTAAAGTACGTGATAATTCTTTGTGAATACGTAATAATGATGGCATAGAAACAGTTTAATGTAAATTGTAGTTACGTTTGCTACACATAATTCATTTTAGTCTGGTAAAGTAATATCTATACATGGAACCATCAAATACAAAGGCTTGTCCTCGCATTATAATACAAATCACGGTATCAGACAAGACATGACTCTTTCAGTCTCACAATCAGATACACTCTTCTTATTACAAGTATTAGTGAATCATACAGATATTTGTCTTGCCACGAAGATCGATTTTATAAGCTGAATTCTAACTAATTAGGTATTCCACGGAGGCTAGCTTTAAGAAAATATTTAATTTAGAAGTGAAGACGACTGCCTCGTGGTAACGCGGCACAAGTACCTACATATGTGCGATCTAGACGTCCTGGGTTCGTTCGGGCCGGGCGAATTGAGTTTTTCCATTTGGGAATTCTCAGTAGCAGCAAGGAGTCTGGAAATATGCCCTAAAAACGGCAAACAGTTCGCCCCGTATTACGTGGGACTGATACTGGCGAAATGTGTGTGCAGAAATGCACCTATGTCTACCCCTTCGGGGAATACAGGCGCCAGGTTATGTATAGACTCTACAAAGTGATTAATTAATCAATCGTGTTTCGTGAACTGAGGTCCGGCGTGGTGTTTAGGTGTTAGTGGATGCAAATATTGATTTCAAATGTTAACTGTGCCGGTAACGATATCAGGCACATTAATACATGCTTGCATGCAATTGTAATAAGTAATTACCAATGCTAATAGTCGTGCCTGCCTCATGGTCTCGCGGCACAAGTACGTGCCGTGCGATCTAGTGGCCCTGGGTTCGATTCCCGGGTCGGGCAAAGTGTTATTGGGATTTTCCATTAGGAAATTCTCAGTAGCAGCACGCAGTCTGGAATTGTGCCCGTAAAACGGCAATAGGGGCGAGCTTATTGCGTTTGACTGATACATACGTGGCGAAATGTGGATGCAGAAATGCACATCTGCCTACCCCTTCGGGGAATACGGGCGTAAGGTTATGTATGTATGTATGCTAATATTCGTTATTCTGCAGGTTCCATAGGAGAGACATGTGTGATCTCAAGTTTTTGTATACAGAGTTTTGACTTGATGAGTACAGAATAAGTTCTATAACTGATGCGATTCGATGTCTATACAATGTAAGCACAATGACAAAGATATGCGTGGTTGTTCGGGTTTTTAAGTGTGGGAGACTTCTAACTTTCGCTACATTTATAAAATTTATATCAATTTTTTTAAAATTTATTCATTACAGATTAGCAGCCCCGTGGCGCAGTTGGCGCTACCAGCTTACGAAACGAGACGCCGCGGGTTCGATCCCTGCACCGAGACAAATGTTTGTGTGATCCACAAATATTTGTTTCGGATCTGGGTGTTTGTGGGACCGAAAAGTCTCTCGTAGTTTCTGATACTCAGGACACAAGACTCGTATCTTAATGTGGGGTTAGAACTATGTATGTGACTGTTGGGTGTATTTATTATTTATTATCACGTTATTTAACGGTGAAGGATAATATCGTGAGGAAACCTGCACCCTTAAAAAGTTCCGCCAACCCGCACTAGGCCAGTGTGACTAAGGCCTAATCCCTTTCAGTTGTAGAGGAGAACCGAGCCCAGCAGTGGGACATACGAGTATGTACCTATATGAGCCGATGATGATATCACTGTATTTATCTTAATGTTAGGATTAATTTTGCTATTTGGTCTCTAATTTACTTGTGATTTATCTTCAGCGCCTGCTTCGTGGTCACGCGAACAAGTGTGTGCGGTGTGGTCCAATGGTTACGGGTAAGAGAAAATGCAATTGGATTTTTCTATTAGGAAACTCTCAGTAGCAGCACGGAGTCTGGAAATATGCTCAATAAATTTAAAGCAAAAAACAAAAAAAAAGCTTTCATTTAAACGCTCTAAAAATAAGGAAACATTATTTCCTTAAATATTTTATCTATCAACTTATAACCTCATTATAAACAATTGCATAAATATAAGTAGTGATGGCCTCGGGGTTTAAGCGCGCGGTCGAGAATTTCGGCGGTCGCAGGTTCAAACCCCGGGCACTCACCTCTGACTTTTCGAAGTTATGTGTGTATTCACAATAAATTATCACTTGCTTTAACGGTGAAGGAAAACATCGTGATAAAACCTGCACACCTAAAAGTTTTAGGAATTTCTTAGGTGTGTAGTCCGTTAACCCGCACTAGCCCAGCGTGGTGGACTAAGGCCTCTCAGTTGTAGAGGAGGCCCGTGCCCAGCAGTGGGACGTATTTGGGCTGATGATGATAAACAATTTATGTGATCATAAAAGCTTGTCGCGAGTGTTAATTACCTATCAGTATTTTTTACAAATCTGCCTATGCTGGGATGATACTCAAATAATTGTGTACATGTCTAAAATAAATTTCATTTTAATCAATCATAAAGTTATTCTATCAAGCAATGCCGCGGCGATACTTACACATAAGCATGTAGCAGTGATTCAACAAATCCGCATTACGTACCAGGGAAATCACTTAGTATATGACAAATAGTGTCGTGGTGACACGCTTTCAGGACACACATCATACAGCCCTCCATGCGACGTGCCGCTTAAATGTATTCCATTACAGTTTTTGTTGAGCTGAGTGGGTTTTTGGTACATTGCGCTATGACGTAGCATGTTTGTGTATCTGGAAGATGGAGTAGGTCTCTTAAGATTTTTTTTATCTGTACGTTTTGTGTTAACTGAAAATAAGTTTTAGGTATGACAAAATAAGTCGGTTATATACTATACAGGATGTATTCAGACAGTGATCGGAAACTAAGGCAGGTAATAGGTAAGGTAAGGTAATAGGTAAGGTAAAAAAAATATTGGCCTTTTTTAAATCCCGAGTTTTATCTCAATAGACGATTGTGCAGTTTTTATTTTTATTTATGCTTGATAAATAAACATGATTAATAAAGTTGAATGATGACATGAAATTGAAATAGGTCTAATAATTATGTAATATATACATTTCAATATAAAATTAAAAGGGCATTGAATAATTGATATGGTGCAGAGTGGCCTTATTGTAATAAAAATGTTATTCAGATTTTACATAGATGGAAATAAAAAACATAATTCACTATGAACGACAGTATTAGCATGTGCAATTCCACTTAAAAAAAAATCATCAAATCCGACATAAAAAGGTTCAAACTTTTTAAAAAGCAATATAAAATTCACCACACAAGAACAGTGTTGCACTTTTTCCTAATCACACACGTATCGCTAGTGAGGCAAAGGCCGAGGTGATCGATAGACTTAACGAAACTCCGCGGTGGGCTACGAAAAGTTCATTCATTTCGCCTCCGCCTGTCTGATGCTGACCGCGTGGGCAGCAAACAGGGTGCAGAAGGGTTGATAAGAAACCTGCACTAAGTAGTATTATTGCAAAAAGAAAAAATGTTAACGATGTTGGTGTTATATGTCGATATCAAGAGAATCAAGTTAGGTTCATAATCTTAATGCTATATACAGTACATTTTTTGTGGAAGTTTTTTATTTATTTTGTAGATAAGCATAATTGATATTTTAAGAAAATGATTACATCTTAATAAGAAACTATGGTAGTGCGAGTTACATAAAAAAATACTTAGAAGTAATAAAAGTTGTCATGTACAATTTGGTACGTAGTTAACTGAAAATTATGAGTACAAACAAAATTAGTTTTGCGTTCATTAAATATTTTATTTTTGCACAAAAAAATAACTCAGTTGGTTGTATTGACCGTACAGAACGCCAATAAACGACGCATCGTCTTATATTTGTACTAGTTCAATTATTTCTACATGTAAAATGATCCCTCTGAAAAAATTATCTTGTGTCTGCAAGCAGATTAAACTTAGTACACAATAAAAAAGTATAGAACGTAGACAAAATACGGAAATCTGGGGTCTTAATACCCATAATACCCCATGTACAGAGGCCCGATCTGCTTCATTGTTCAAAACAAATACGCTGTTACAAGACTTGTTCGTTTTGTTCAAGCTGAACGATTAAAATGGCGTGGCAAATGGATTTATTGTGTCCAAGATAAAGGTTTACGTGTACTGGTCATATTAATTATACGTACGGTTTACTTATGGGGAAATTATTAAGGTAATGCGTAAAGAAAATCAATGGTGATTATGTCGGGAAAGCCAATTTTGATTCCAGCTTTATTTTCTTTAGAATTGATTTACAGGTACTATTTTGCAGAGAAAGTTTAAGTAAAATTCCACCTAACTAAAATATTTGTATTGTAAATTTTACGTAAAATTGTAAGATATATATTTTTAACAACAGAATAAGATTCAACACTTTAAATAAAGATAAGTATTGCTATTTTTGTAATGTCACCCTCATGATCATTCTAGCAATTAATGTTTTTCCATTTTTATTGTATTCATTACTCGAGTTAATTACAAAAGAATGTTTCTTTTATAATACAATAAAGACTTTCATCATCATCATCATCAGGCCACGACCGACTGCTGGGCACGAGCCTCCTCTACCATTAAAAGGGTTTAGCCTTAGTCCACCAAGCTGGCCTAGTGCGGGTTGGCAGACTTCACACCTAAGAACTTATAGGTGTGCAGGTTTCATCACTATGTTTACCTTAACGGTTAAAGTAAGTGATAATTCATTATGAATACACACATAACTTAGAAAAGTCAGAGATGTGTGCCTGGGGTTTGAACCCGCGACCGCCGAGATTTTCGACCGCGCGCCTAAACGTCGAGGCCATCACAACTCGTCACTGTGTCGTGTTTTTGTCACTCGAGTTAATTTTAAATGAATGTCTCTTTAATAAATAAAATATAGACCTTACAATTGACAATTACTTTTTAACGCTACAATTCCGTTTTTGTCTGTCATGTAATATTGGTCAAAGTCAATAGATACACGAAAGCGAGTACAATACTTTCAGGGACAGTCCATAGTGGCTGAGCAGAATTAGATAAATAACAAGTTGGAAGTTTGTTATAGTTGTCTGTCCGTCGGTCCCTTTTTCGATGTAGCCTCGTGCACCCTAACTAGCTAACTTGCCACTAAACTGGTTGCCGCTGTTCCTGTTTACTTTCTTTTGTGTTCTAAAAGTTTCCCCGTTAGATGTGGGATCTGGGATCGTGAAATATAAATTGACTAATCAACCTTTTTTTTAAATAAAAAAAAAAGATTTATTTTGTCGTGGCTGTATCGATTGCTTCCTTTGTTGTAACTTTAAGTTCAGAAAAGAATATTTAAATAAATAATACCTAGACAAATGTTTTTTTGTGATCGACAAATATTTGTTTCAGGTCTGGGTGTTTGTGAGACCGAAAAGTCTCTCGTAGTTTCTGATGCCAACAACACAAGACTTGTATCTTATTTTTTTACAGATTTTAATTCTGAAATTAAGTTATTTGCTTAAAAGCATGTATGTATGCTTTACTCACATAACATTCTGTAAAAGCACATTTGTTATTACTCCTAGAGTTAGACTGTTACTTGTGGCACAATAATTGATTGCATACGTTATCATTGTATACTTTTTACTACTTGTTTGTCCTGTACGTGTGTAAATGTATTAAATAAATAGAAAAAAGTTCTGGATATAACCTACATTCAATTATTACTGTTAGTAAATATTTTTTTTGTTACGACACCCGTTGCAGAGCAAAACACTTCGAGTAGTTTCTTGACGCTTAAATACATTTCACATTTTCAAACTGAGTTAACGTCCCAGATAACATTATTTTTATATCTTATTATAATGATACTGGATGGTATTAGAGCTGAAACATTTAATTTGTGCTTGTAAATGTCTCAAAGAGTCTGCTTTCAACTAATTACTGCATGGCCGCAGTGTCCCCGCTAACTAACCACAGTGGATGAAAATATTCTTCTAATGGAAGAAATTTAATTTTGCGCTTCTTTGAGCTCTTGCTTTTACTATCCTTTTCAATTTTACCTTACGCTGATTGGAAACGAAATAAATCAAAACAAATGTTTGTTGAGAAATAATTTTACAAGATTGAAGAAAAATATAGTAGGTACTTTTATGTATTTTATGTTCTGCATCGTTAGTGTAAGATATTGTGAAGAATACACAAATACATATACAATACATAACCTCACGCCTGTAATCCCAGAGGGGGTAGGCAGAGGTTTCTGCACCCACATTTCGTCAGGTATGTATTAGTCCTATGTAATAGGGGCGAGACTATTGCCGTTTTTCGAGCACATTTCGCAATTCCGTAAAGCTACTGAGAATTGACAGCCCCGTGGCGCAGTTTGCTAGACACCAGCTTGCGAAACGAGAGGCTGCGGGTTCGATCCCCGCACCGAGACAAATGTTTGTGTAATCCACAAATATTTGTTTCGGGTCTGGGTGTTTGTGATACTGAACAGTCTCTCGTAGTTTCTGATACCCACGACACAGGACTTGTATCCTAGTGTGGGGTCAGAACTATGTATGTGACTGTTGGGTGTATTTATTTATTAATTTCATAATGGAAAAACTCAATAACCCATTGCCTGACCCGGGAATCGAACCCGAGACCATTAGATTGCATGTCACATATTGTGTCGCGAGACCACGAGGCAGTCTTTTGAAGAGTTTATGAAGAATATTTTGCTGAAATAATTTTACGGAGAAAGCACTAAACAAAAACAATATAACGAGATTTGACACATGGGCCTTAATTGTATTGCTAGTTTTTTTTTTATACTAGTATGGCAAAATTATCATAACTATAACTCGAAGCTATAACGATTGTGCCACACTGTTTGACAAAACACCCTGCCACCCATAAATTAGACCTCCATTAATTTAGGTTTGGCAACAGTGATTCACATCAGCTCTGATAGGCATGGCTCTACCACTAGAATGTACGTAAATTGCTTATTGCATGCCAGAATTCAATGATATACAGAAAACAACTGAACATACCAATGACAATCTCATCACTCGGTATTTGGGATTTTTGGGACGATTTTATTTATCACTGAAGTATTTTCTCGTATTATAATTAATTGCGAACAGCACGTTCCGTGTCTGCCTACACATTCTTCTACCACGGGGCTGATATATAATCTACATATTTTATGGTTACCAAAATCTCCTTCATCTCATCATCATCATCAGCCCATATATATTCCACTGCTAGTGCGGGCCTCCTCTACCATATATCGACAGAGGTTAGGCTTTAGTCCACCACGCTGGCGTAGTGCGGGTGTTGCCAACACACCAACGCATAATTCCTAATGTACAAAATAATTATAAATTGTATTGATTAATGTGTATCCATGCCAATAGATAGCGCTAGTTTATTAAACATAAGTGTCATTGTGTCAAACGCCAATAGATGGCGTTACTTGAAAAATAGATCGCGGTATGGTTTACACGACAACTAGTGTATAAGTATCTGTGAATATTTTCAATTAAATTGTCTTACACCTGCGATTAGGAAATTGAGTTTTAATTTCCTTGGCTTGAATACCATGAATACCTAAGATTTTTTAAGTGATCAGGTTTCCTCACGATGTTTTCCTTCATCGTTAATATACGTGATAAGTTATCATGAATACACGTACCTTCGAAAAGTCAGAGGTGTGTGCCTGGGGTTGCTCCCGCGACCGCCGAGATTCCTGCAGGCCAACTCTCCTTAGACGAATTAAATTGGAAGTAATCGAAATCTGTATGGATAAATTTGTATCGCGATCTCATACGGTATAGCGTTTACGTAAGTTTCAGTTCGAACTCATTTCGGCCATTCCGCTTAGATATTACTAGGCAACAGTATTGGAAGTACATTTGCAAGATGATTCTGTCGGTAGTTAGGATGTTGGCGCACCGCCAGCCAGATAGCGTCTTATGAGACCCCGATACTGTTTCAAATATTTACATTATTCTAATATTACTGACGAATGGAATTAATTTGGATTTCAGCTAATGGAAAGCAGCTGTATGTTATAATTTTACTAGCTGGTTCATACTTCCTTAGGCACTGTATAAAAAGCGCTTTATAGTATTATTTTTTTCTACAAACCTTGTCTAGATATTTGTTTTCTTCTACAAATATACTCTGTTGAAACCCTTCAAGTTTTATTTATTTAATAAAACTTTATAGAATTGAGTTGTTTTCTATCAGTAGAACCAAAATTTATGTAAAAAAAATACTAAAGAAACTCGCTGCACAAGTCTGTTTATCATCATCATCATTATCAGCCGAAACACTTACACTGTTGGACATAGGCCTCTCCCAAAAATTCTTAGAGGGTGTCTGTTTATGGTTTTACTTTATATATTAATTTGTTGAATTCAATCGTTTCATACTAGTCGATGTCATTATGGCAACCACCATTTAAATGTATCATTGGATTTATGGATACAACAAATTGATAAACTTACGAAATTTAAATTAGAGTTATCAGGCTTCGAGCCAACGTCGTTGAATAGCTTCTCTGATAAGATACGAGAGGTATTAAGTGAAAAATTTCCAAAACAACTTGCCGTGTTATGTTCGGTAATTCTTGAATATCAGTAAGAAACTTGTAATAGAAAATATGGCACAAAATTAATATGCCCTAAAAAATTGCCCAATATTAAATTGTACCCATTTAATTGCCTCTTCTGTAGTTCAGAATGCATAGACCTTAGCCAGCTACGCAGTCAAAGCGTAGGATGGTAAAATTATCACAGAATTCTATGTGAATTAGCGTTAGCAAATAACCGTGAACAGTTTGAAGAGATTAAGACCTGTGATATCACGTACTGCTATCCAGTCCATCCCACCACATGTTTTCCGTTGTTATGTTGTGGGATTTTTGTTAGACATTCAGCCAGTCTAAAACATACGGTGCTTAAGCCTGGAACGATAGCTCAACAGATCCTTCGACGTGTCTGACGATCTGTCTTTCTGTTTACGATAAACTCAAAAATTCCACTGCCTCGTGGTCTCGCGGTACAAGTATGTGCCGTGCGATCTTGAGGTCCTGGGTTCGATTCCCGGGTCGGGCAAAGTGTTATTGCGTTTTTCCATTAGGAAATTCTCGGTAACAGCACGGAGTCTGGAAATGTGCCCGAAAAACGGCAATAGGCTCGCCCCCTATTACGTGAGACTGATACATACTTGGCGAAATGTGGGTGCAGAAATGCACCTCTGCCTACGCCTTCGGGGAATACAGGCGTGAGTTTATGTATGTATGTATGTCAAAAATTACAGATTGGATTTTCACCCATAGACACGGACATTCATAAGGAACATATAGATGTAGAAATTGATAAGATTTTGTTCAAAAACTGACCGATTTAGGTGTATTTAGAGTTACGTTGGGCAATGATTGCTGATGCTATGTAGAAGGGACCTTAAAAAAGATGTGTGCAGTCTGAATAAGTTGGTTTCGGCTTATCTTATGTAAAAAGCCTAAATGAAAAGTTTGTTATACATTAATAGTAAAATACATTTGCCAAGCACAGGAAAGATTTTATAAATAATTCAACGAAGCATTTGGTGGAATTAAATGTTCAATTAAGCTAAGGTAGAAGTTAAGAGATTCAGTTACTCGTAATTGCGTAGAATAACGAACCTATTAGGGCTGTGGGCGTAATTAAAATAATAATTTCATAGCCCAGTGATATTTTGTTACTGCGATTACAGAGTTACATATAGAATGGTAATGCAGTGTATTTATAGTCTACACTTACGAGTAGCATCTAAGTCTGTGCATAATTTAATCATTCTGTCTTCTCTGTTAATGTATTGCTATGATTGTAGATGTAGGTATAATGGATAATATCATTTATGTACTAGAATTTATATCATTAATTCATCACATATGGTTATATGACGAAGTTGAATTCAGTTTTCTCTTCAGAACAGCTGAATAAGATTAAGAAGGGAATAGACAGTATTTTGTATGGAGACGAGTGTCGCCGCTTGTCTGTCACTTATTCATTCTACAACCATCACACGACCAATGAAAAAAAATCAAACGAAATGGAGGGCTGTTTATTGTCACAACTTTATAAAAGTCTTGATTTTACACGCTACCGGAATTACTAAGAAGCGGCCGTGTCAAAAATATGATAGTCTAATCGTAGGTTGCGCATGCTCGGCATGCTGACATTTCCTTTCTAGTCTTATTCAACTGTTCTGTGGTTTTTCTCTTAATGTTTTGCACGAAAGCCTAATAGATTTTATTTCATAAATAAATGTAGCTTAAATAACACCTTATAAGTACGCCATCTAAATTAAGGAATTAAACTGCTGTTTAAGCAGACAGACATAAAAATCTCATTTATGTACAAAGACGGAACAAATAATATATAATTGAAGCAATCACAATGAATGCATTCTTAATTATAATGTCCAATCCAATCCATCAGCCAATCGAAGTCCACTGCTGGACATAGGCCTCTCCCAATGACCTCCACACGGACCTATTGGAAGCAGCCTGCATCCAGCGATATTGCATAATTATAATGTAAAGGTAAAATATTTTAACACGTAATTTTTATTGGGTATCAATAACATGTTTCAAGATTACGAGAAAATATTGCCGAAACTGCCAAAAGTATCTCTTGCGGTATCAAGAGCTCCACTGGCCATGCTGACGGGAACATGTGCAAAACTTCTAAAGCCTGCAGATTAATAAGTCTTTAGTTAATATGAATATTTCATCATCATCATCATCATCATCATCAGCCCATATACGTCCCACTGCTGGGCACGGGCCTCCTCTACAACTGAGAGGGTTTAGGCTTTAGTCCACCACGCTGGCCAAGTGCAGGTTGGCGGATATGTATGTGCCGTGCGATCTAGAGATCTTGTTTTCTATTCCCGGGTCGGGCAAAGTGTTATTGGGGTTTTCCATTAGGAAATTCTTAGTAGCAGCACGGAGACTGGAAATGTGCCCAAAAAACGGCAATAGGCTCGCCCTCTATTACGTGAGACTGATTGTGAATACGTACTTGGCGAAATGTGGGTGCAGAAATGCACCTCTGCCTACCCATTCGGAGAATACAGGCGCGAGGTCATGTATGTATGATAAATGAATGTTTTTTACTTACTCATTAATGGTTTCATCATTTTTTTTAATGGTGAATTAGACGATTTTTCTGAATCAGTTTCCTCGTTAGGGGTTTCCTTGTTAGGGGCTTCTTGTGGTGTTTCATCAGTGGAAGTTTTGTTTGAAGCCTCTTCGCACAATATTGATAGTGCCATAGCTAAAAATACCTGGATAATGATAAAAAAATATTCTATCAGAATATTCTTTGGGGTAGTAGGTGAAATTTATTTATGTTATAATTATCAATAGTTTAACTGATACTTGGGCGTCCAGAACATACGAATAATTTGTGGGAAAGGATTGAATCCATCGAAGTTTAGGGGTCTTTATCAAGTCATCTATTCACCATGTAAATTAACGTTTAAGAATTCGCTTACCAATCCATGGGCTCATAACGAAATTTCTTGCAATGGAAATTTATAATGAGAGTAATAATTCTTATAGTAAGTTTTTAGTTATGCTTCGCAGAAGTGATGATGATGAGTAATGCTCTTGACTATTACTTTTGACAATTAACATTGGCTATCAAAAATATTTTTATAAAGTTTATTTTTATGCAATTTTGGATACAATAAATAAATTGTGGTCAAGTACTGATTATGGTACTATATAAATAACATTACCGTTAAAAAAATTACTCGCCCCATTGCGGTTTATGATTTCAAACTACGCACTGAGTTAAATCTAACTTCTGTGATTCGTTTCGGTTGCAGTATTGTATAATTTAACGCGATAAAAATAACTAGCTGTTGTTATTACTTCTTATTGTAGCGTATTAAATAGCAATTTCATTATGTTATGGACTGCCTCGTGGTCTCGCGGTACAAGTATGTGCCGTGCGATCCAGAGGTCCTGGCTTCGTTTCCCAGGTCGGGCAAAGTGTTATTGGGTTTTTCCATTAGGAAATTCTCAGTAGCAGGCTCGCCCCCTAAGACGTGGGACTGATACATACCTGGCGAAATGTGGGTGCAGAAATGCACCTCTGCCCTACCCCTGCAGGGAATCCAGGCGTGGGTTTATGTATGTATGTATTATTTCATTATGTAGTGTAAGCATATATACATAACGTAGTCTATACCTGCTAATATTATAAAGCTGAAGAGTTTGTTTAAACGGGCTAATCTCAAAAATTGACGAATCGATATTTTTTTGTATTGAATAGTCCATTTATCAAGGAAGGCTAAAAGCTGCATCGCGCTGCGACTAATAGGAGCGGAGAATTGATGAAAAATGTGTCAAAACTGAGTAGTAATGTTCCTTTTGAAATCTAAAGTTTCGCAAACAGAGTCGCGGGTAACAACTAGTATATTAGATTTAATTTTTATGTTTTATTACATCATGCATGATTTTACATCCTATATATTGATACAGGGTGTAAAAACTACTAAGACAGGTAATTGTTACGGTGATTTCAAAAACATGGACATTTTAGAAATTCCGACAAAAAATAAAAATCTTGAAGTTTTCCTAATCACCACATAGGTACATGTAATACTTATGGTTGTTAGAAAAACGTATTTTTTTGTTGTCGGTATTTTTTTAACGTCAATGTGTTTGTAACCCTGTAAATTTCATGGCAATTACATGAGTGTAAATTAAATTACACACATACATAACCTGTAATCGCCGAAGGGGTAGGCAGAGGTGCATTTCTGCACCCACATTTCGCTAGGTATGTAGGTATTAGTCCCACGTAATAGGGGGCGATCCTATTGCCATTTTTCGGGCACATTTCTAGACTCCGTGCTGCTACTGACAATTTCCTTATGGAAAAACTCAATAACACTTTGCCCGACCCGGGAATCGAAGCCAGGACCTCTAGATCGCACGGCACATACTTGTGCCGCGAGACCACGTGGCAGTCAGTAACACAATAATAATAAATACAATTACAGTGAAGCTTTTTAACAACAAGTAGATTGTTATTTGAGCCCAATAAAAATATATTCTTACTTTGTTTAGTTTAAAATCAAGACGCCATATTGATTAAGTTTCCAGACCAAAACCTAAGCATTTGGTGCAGGAATTCTTCCTGAAGTTGAGTGTAATAAATGTTTCAGCTGCCTTAAACGAAGTAAAAAGTAGAATTGGTATAAAGACAAATGAAACGGTCAAATGGACAAATAATGTTTGCTGAGATTGATCTATCTTGTACAATACTATACTACCATTTCATTATGCGACGCGACGCCATGTTTGTTGTTTGTTTTGGTAATATTTCCAATATTTATTTATGATTGCACGTGGTTAAATAGAATTTTAATTAAATAGATTCTATATTGATTTTTTCTATGTAATAAGTCGTGGTGGCCTTGAGGTTTAGGCACGCGGTCGAGAATTTCGACGGTCGCGGGTTCAAACCCCAGGCCCACACCTCTGACTTTTCGAAGTTATGTGTGTATTCACAATGAATTATCACGTACTTGAACGGTGAAGGAAAACATCGTGATGAAACCTGCACACCTAAAAAGTTCTTAGGAATTTCTTAGGTGTGTAGTCCGCCAACCCGCACTAGGCCAGCGTGGTGGACTAAGGCCTAAAACCTCTCAATGGTAGAGGAGGCCCGTGCCCAGCAGTGGGACGTATATGGGCTGATGATGATGAATTAAGTAATTCATAATATTCGCTCTGTTTTCTTTCGAAAATAACATTAAAAGTTTAGGTTTAAGTTAACGCTATGAAAATTTAACCGATTTTTTTTTTCTATTTGGTTATTGTTTTAAAAATGACTTTTAAAACACTGTGAGATAAGAACACAGCAAAACAGTGCAAACAACGAGGACACATCTCAAATTAATGGTCGGCACGTTTTTTGCAATGTACCTGCAAAGCGCATTCGGCCGCGTATCTATTCATCATTTAATTTACATTTGAGCGGCCGGCCGCACCGCCGCCTCTGCTCTATGCTCTTTGTTGAACGTCATAGCCCTGCATCTCCTTTTATGCGAATCATATTTGAATAAAAACATTCGAAATTCAAATTACTAATTCAAATGTTTGTAATAAATATAATAATATCTTTTGGGAGATGGATTTAAGTAAAGAAGTTCCTTTTTTAAATTACTTTGCATCGACACATTCGTTTCATCCTTATCTATGAAATTAGAACGGTCTTAAATATTTTGTACTTATGCATATTTGCCCTGAATTTAAAATACATATAATACATTACAATTTTAAAATATGCATTTACTGTTTAATTATTTTGGAACTTTTGTTTGATATACCTAAAATAGGTTTGTAACAGATAATTCATTAAAGAAGATTATAAAAATTAATTCAAGAACTGTACTAAACCGGTAAAGGGTCATCCACACAATTTTTATCTCTATAAACCAAATCCGACAGTTTTCATAAATTTCAGGTGCGATATCTACGTTCCTGTTATCAGCAATCAGAAATTGTGTTGTCCGAGTTTTTATTTTAAAGTGAATGTGTAAAATATTAGACGAGAATCGATGGGCTCGTTCGAATTCACGCCTTTCCACGCTCTACTGGGAAAAAAAGGTGTCTGTGTGGTTTTTTCTATTGACAGCTCTTATTTCAAAGCAAAATTGCAGTTCATAGGTTGAATATAATACCGAAAAAATAAAACTGATGATTATGACACACGAAATAAAACTTGTATCTTATTGTAAGCTCCTTCGTTTAAGAAAATTCAAATTAAATAACAAGAATTCCTATTAATTTAACCCCGCTTTTGTCCGGGGTATTTTTTTCAAAAAGTATAAGTCCTATTTCTGACCACACCAAAAATAATCAAAATTGGTCTAGTAGTTTTTGAGTTTGTTCTTGAGAAATATACTTACAAATCTCTACAGAGGGTATATATGTTTTTTATATCCCTCTGTATAATAAGGATTTATAGGGATATGTTAGAGATAGATATTACATTGCATATATCATGTAAGAATAGAAAATATGCTTCCATTACGTGTGTTTATAATTAAACAGGTAAACCATGGATTACACAGTTGACGTTTTACGCTGATGTGGGTGCGTCATAGCTACCAGGGCTGTTTTATTAAATGTTTTTAGTCCTTTGTTTATTGTCGTTTTTTTTTATTCTTCTTGGCTATCATAAAGTGACCAATATTTATAGATTATACAATCATTTGAATAATGGAAAAATGGTTCTGGAGTGGAGACCACAACTCGGCAAACGTAGTGTAGGGCGCCCTCTGGCTAGGTGGGGTGACGATATTCGTAGGGTGGCTGGCAGCAGTTGGATGAGGAGGGTCAAAGATCGAGCCCAGCGGCGTGCCATAGGAGGCCTATGTCCAGCAGTGGACGTAAGAAAGGCTGATGATGATGATGATACAATCATTTGTCTCGGTGCAGGGATCGAAATCGCGTTTCAAAGGCTTATCTCTAACCAGCTGCGTTATTTTTCGTGGAAAATCACACACAGATGAATTGTAGCCGGGAAGTCTACAGTATGTGAAGGAAACCACTATTTTTATACACCGATCGTAAATAAAGTCTCAGTTCAAATACTGCCACATGATTGTTTGGCAGACGTATCGCTAGGTTCCGACCCACTAGAGACGACATGGAATGGGCGTAACCACGAAGCCGATGAGTCAGCGGGCCACGGTTCGAATTCTAATAAAAACGATACCATTTGTGACCGAAAGACTGCGAATAAAATGGAAGAGGTACGGGGTAATCAATAGAACAATTCGGAAATGTTTTTTAATGTTTAATTTTTCGATTTAAATTACTGGCTTTTAACAAAGTTTATATAAAAGTAATGTACAAACTTAGAAAACTGATTAAGCAACTTTTTTAATGCGTGAAAAATTCATGAAAATAAATTTTTAGTTATAAAAGAAGCAAAAATAGTTAATTTTTTGTTGAAATACACACATCACCCAAAAGTAGCGGTTACGAAAGCCTTATCACTATGATTATAATCAACCAAAATAATACGAGTATATTTATGAGTTTGTCTCGATGCTGGAATCGAACCCGATATTTTATATGTACATATATATTATTTCTTACTCCACAAAGTTGTCTTACTCATTCATTTTAGTTTAAAGAAAATCTATTTTAAAGATGAAAACTCCTTCTGTCGATACAGGAGTTGCAGTGACAAGAAAATCTCTTAAGTTTACGGTCATTATCGCCCATAGAGTGTCCGTTACCTGTCTCACATAATACACAATATTTTATTAAATTTAACTATTCGTGTATAAAGGTTTTCCATTATGTATAACTGTGTATTAAATATGGGATTCACTTTGAACGATGCATACCGTTTGGAGAGATGGGGGTGTGTCAACTTTATGAATGTGTCGATAAACTGTAGAATTCATTTTAGAGTCGAGATATTCGTTCTGAAAGTTTTTATTGTTCCTACTAATTAAAAAAAAGTGTCAAACTTAAGTTTGTGGGTGCCTTAATATGAGCAATTCTGATTTAGATCAAACTGCAAAACTCAGGGTAAGAAAACTTTCGCATACATGCATTTGACAGCCCCGTGGCGCAGTTGGCTAGATACCAGCTTGCGAAACGAGAGGCCGCGGGTTCGATACCTGCACCGAGACATTTGTTTGTGTGATCCACCAAAATGTCTCTCGTAGTTTCTGATACCCACGACACAAGACTTGTATCTTAAAATGTGGGGTCAGAACTATGTATGTGACTGTTGGGTGTATTTATTTATTATTTATTTATTTATTTATTATGTATTCATAACTTTATTATGCATTGTCGGTTAGGGTGAAAGTTTAATACAGGCGTCAGGTTATATATTTATAAAAAAAGTATATTTTCATCTATAGTCGATAAAGTTACCACAAATCGCTTTAAGTGGATTTATTCTATCTCTAACGCTTAGCGCTCTATGAAGCTAATTCGAGGAAGCTAAGCGCTATCCAGGCTAGAACTAAACCATTGTAACAAAGAACACTAGTGGAAATGGGATAGGAAATAGATTTCAAGAAATAATGAGCGTCATTTCATGAAATAACATTGTGTGATTCTTTTATCCTTTTGCATCTTATTGATATTTTATATACGTAGTATAATGCGGTGTTTTGGAATATAATGCGATCTCCATCACAAATAAAAATTTGAGAGTTTAGTAATAAGTCATTACTCCTTTGGTTATGTTGTCTAATGGTGTAATTGTTTCCGTTTATAATAAAAAAATATTAGAGTCTCTTTAAAGTACTTCAGTTGATTCAGGCTAAATGGCATCAAATCAAAATTAAAATTAGAACTAATAAAGAACTATTTAACAGAGCGAGATTAAATGGTAGTGTATAAAGCGCTACAAAATGTAACAAATTGAAAAAGATGCCATTAATTTGATAGCCGCCATTTTGTAGATATTAAAAATGTACTGTGGACTCGCGGTACAAGTATGTGCCGTGCGATCTAGAGGTCCTGGGTTCGATTCCCGGGTCGGGCAAAGTGTTATTGGGTTTTTCCATTGGGAAATTCTCAATAGCAGCACGGAGTCTGGAATTGTGCCCGAAAAACGGCAATAGGCTCGCCCCTATTACGTGGGACTGATGCATGCCTGGCGAAATGTGGGTGCAGAAACGCACCTCTGCCTACCCCTTTGGGGAATACAGGCGTGAGGTTATGTATGTATGTAAAAATGTACGTGACCAAGGCACTGTTGCTGAATGCCACTGATTTTGTAATTTGATGAATTTAAATTTTGAATCACAAATTATATAATTAATTGTTGAAGCATATTTCACTGATCGCCACATAAAAGTGAATCGTTCGCATTCCACAGCAAACAGTTTGTATAGCACGCACAAATGTTTGGATTTGCGGCGTTTATAACTCGTTCAAAAATACCACAATACAACAGCGCGTAACTATTCGGCGGTATTTCATTCCACAAGTTAACCGATATAGCGGCTTATCTTCTTATCAACTCATCGCAACTCATCGCTAACTTGGTCGTGTTATAGTTCAGTGGTAGTACAGCGTACGATACTTTTATGTTTTTTTAGAAAGTTAAAATTTAAGTTTTTTTCGACAAACCCGTGGTGCAGTAGGCTAGACACCAGCTTGCGAAACGTGAGGCTGCGGTTTCGATCCCCGCACCGAGACAAATGTTTGTGTGATCCGCAAATATTTGTTTCGGGTCTGGATGTTTGTAAGACCGTAAAGTCTCGTAGATTCGGATACCCACGACATAAGACTTATATCTTAGCGTGGGGTCAGAACTATGTATGTGACTGTTAGGTGTATTTATTTATTAATTTTAAAGAGTCTATATTTAACATTTCTAGTTCGCTTCAGTAATGTTTATATTTTTGGTAAAACATGGGTTGAGAATTTTTTATTAAGCTGTCGTAAAAATAATTGCAAAATGTGTGAGAAATAAAGCGATAATTTAGAAGGTATTCATGCGTGTGTTGTTCCATTTACATACAACAGAATTTTCATTACATTTATGTGTTAAGTTTTAAGTGTTTTTTTTGCCTAATTCAACAATGCCGTGAAATTTAATTTCCTCCAAACAAATATCCAGATCCAGAGCCTGGGATTTTTAAAGCCTTTTTGTACTAAAACTGTACGTGGACCTAAAATTATTTAAGGAGAGAAATCCTCTCCTTCTCGCGTTGTATAATCATTTGCCCGAATATCTGTCAAAATATAATTTTTTTTAACCTTTCAATCTTCTACTGTTGCAAAAATGTTGGTGAAGGAATACACATTAGCATTGGCACAAATGCGTCCCATAGGAGAGGCCTATATCCAGCAGTAATTAAAGTCTGTTGATGACGATTCATACCACTGGCGGTACTTCCGTAGAAGCCCAAAAGCGTTACACGTACTGTGTAATGTGTAGTTTGTTTTGCTGGGCACTGGCCTCCTCTACAACTGAGAGGGTTTAGGCCTTAGTCCACCACGCTGGCCTAGTGCGGGTTGGCGGACTACACACCTAAGAAATTTCTAAGAACTTTTTAGGTGTGCAGGTTTTATCATGATATTTTCCTTCACCGTTAAAGTACGTGATAATTATTTGTGAATACACACATAGCTTCGAAAAGTTATAGGTGTGTGCCTGGGTTGAACCCGCGACCGTCGAGATTCTCCTCGATTCGATCCTCGAGGCCATCACGATGCATACCCATGTAAGCAACATCATCATCATTATCAGCCTAAGGAAGTCCACTGCTGAACATAGGCCTCCCCCAAAGACTTCCATAGTGACCTGTTGGAGGTAGCCTGCATCCAGCGACGACCCGCGACCTTCACCAGGTCGTCTGACCACCTTGTGGGTGGACATCCTACGCTGCGCTTTTCGGTACGTGGCCATGTATGCATAAGAGCAAATAATCACAAACCCCTATGATGTACACGCAGAAAGTAGTGGCAACGAAACTAATTACCAAGTAGAACTTCAGCGCGCTCGCCGGAGATTTCGTTAACGAAACATTTATTTTTACAAGAACTACGTTTTTCCGTATCACGCAGTATACGGAAAAACTACTTTATGTTTACAGCTAAATCTTACAAGCTCGTACAACATAACTTCGAAAAGTTATAGGTGTGTGCCTGGGTTGAACCCGCTACCGTCGAGATTCTCGACCGCGTGCCTAAGCCTCGAGGCCATCACAACTTACCATGGCCATTAGTGGTACGTATATGGGTTGATAGAGATTGCCAACACGTTTTTTAATGTTGAGTTCTCTAAAAATGAGGCATACTCGATACCTCGTCTAGTCACTGTGCCTGAGTAGTTTCTTAGCGTTTTACCTGAGGCAGTATTAACGCTGTAAAGTAACGTTGTTTATACTCAAGTTTCTCAGCAAAATAGTGCATACTGTGTAGTAAATAAGAATTTATGCCGAGCCAAGAAAAATATTTGCAGCTTTGAAAAGTTTGTTCAAGGAAGGAGTTGATTTTCGAGTTGCAGCAGAAAGTGTGTTTAAGTTATGATTGGGGAACCCGGCCTCTTTTGAGAGTACCGCGGCTAAATTATGGAGATTTAAAGAACATAAAAATAATTAAGAACCTAGGACTTTTGGAAAGAGGGAAAAAACGGAATACCTCTTTGGTATGGTAAAGATAGGAATTGAATACGTCAAAGCGATAATTTTTTGTATTAAATTAACTGGCTTAAAAGAGTAAACGAGGTGTCGTCATTTGTCTTTCTTCTTGAATTAGATTTGAAATATTCAGAATCGATCCAAATATCATTGATTGACGAGCGAAGTTTATGATATTCTCTTGCATATAAATACACCCAACAGTCACATACATAGTTCTGACCCCACATTAAGATACGAGTCTTGTGTCGTGGGTATCAGAAAGTACGAGAGACTTGTCGGTCTCACAAACACCCAGACCCAAAACAAATATTTGTGAATCACACAAACATTTGTCTCGGTGCGGGGATCGAACCCGCGGCCTCTCGTTTCGCATGCTGGTGTCTAGCCAACTGCGCCACGGGGCTGTCATTATATGTACTACAGACTACTCTTTTTCATGTTTGAATCCCTTAAGTTGTAGGTAGAGGTACATAGCCTGACATTTCGGCCGATTTATTCCTTTTGTGGATACAAACACGCATGGTAATAATGTTTATAGGTACTTATAAACTCAACTCAGTCAAGCAGACAACTGCTTAGTGCCGAGTTGGAAGGTCAGAGACCCGACATACCCCTTTCGGCATCGTCCGAAGTACGAAAAAGGTTACCTCTCGTAGAAAAGTTACGTATAAATTCATACATGACAGCTTTAATCCGCCGTCAACATTTCAGCCCGCTCCTGACTACACAATCGCTCCAGAACTCTTTAAAACTCTTTAAAATTTTCCAACGGTGTATCCATACAATTTGTGTACAGGTACGGCGCACTCGTTTTCCATTTACACCATGTTTATGTTAAACTTTATTCGCATGCGTATAAGTTTCTTAGGTCTAATGATGTATGACGTCACAAGACTTGGTTATTTAAATTTTAAGCACTCCACGCGAATGCTAAACTTAAAATTAAGTTCGCTAGTTTGATGAAGTTTGCAAACTTCATTTGTTTTGATAATATTGCTCCAGTTTGCGCAGTATATAAATATTTAAATGGAGTAGCGAAAAATTAATGTTAATGTAATCTCTTCAGGTTGATGAATAATCTGCAGCGCAGTTCTTGGTAGGTTATGCGCGCCTGGTACTTTTATTAAGTCTAGTACTTCCTTGATCTGTGAAATGGGTATTTTATTGCACCTACAATGACCACCTTCTTGCTGATTCAGCGGGACCGTCTGCCGTGGTACTAATTAATAACATACATTCATAATATTCTTACTTTAAAAAAATATGATGATACCTAAATAAACTAAAACTCTAGTTCTCTACAATGGTAATCTTATGAAGTCGCCTTACCTCAACAGGCCAGCGTTGTGGATTAAGCCTCTTAATCGTAGATTCAATATCGCTATAGAAGCGCCCCCCACGTAGCTGCTCCCAACTGTGGGCCTTAATAAACTGTTTTTTATTGTTAAGAATAAAAATACCGTACTGCTCTTACCGTTTAGGTGCAGTTGTCATTTTGTCATATCAGTATAAAAATGCGAATAATTATTTTTATTAACCGTAAAAACAATAGCTGCAAAAACATATATTTAGTATTTACCTATCTACCGAATGAATTGAGTACAGAAACCTTGAGAATAGTAGAAAAACAACCTTACAATCACTACATTCCATTTTCAGATGCGATTCGATAAATAAGAAATAAAAAAATATATTAAAAAAACTCATAGCGCAATACTACGACGATTTTCAGTCATCAAAATATAATAGCTTTAATCTTTGCGAGGTGTCAGCGAAATTTTAATTATATTTCAAGGAAAAAACGGCCGAGGCGCGGCGATGACTACGGCCTAATTGGAATTATCTCGAAAATTTGAGGTTGTGAATAATGAGCGAGTTTCGGCCGCTCTAAGAGGATTGCTGCGGACTCGTTTAAATGTATTATGGAAATTGTTGGATTTGATAGTGGCGAAGTTGCCGGTTGATTGTTAGTAATATGTTTTACGGGTTTAGATTGTCTGCTCTACATTTGAAAATCCTAAAGCTGTTTAAGCTATTACTACTAAATTAAAAAAAAATGCTATTAAAAATACGACACTACCATGGCGTTTTGCGATCGACAGTAGATACGACGTTTGTAAGTTTTTTGTGGACTTTGGCGATACGAGCAGCCCTCAACCGTCAACCAAGCATTTGCAAGTCATTTGAAGATAAAAAATATGTTGTAAATTAATTTCAACAGTATAATATAAAATGTGAGACGTAAATCTTTTACTGGTGTTACTGTTTGCAAGAGGATTTCAAATGTAATGAGAGCTATGCTTATACAATTAATAAAAATGGACAATATTAAATTTTCTTTAAGTATTATGTAATTTTTCCTCACTTGACTGATTTTTTAATTGGATCACTGGCAGAACTATTAAAAACATGTTTGTTTCTTAAAAATTCCATTTTCTATTCTATTTTACGTTTTTTAGTCTACATAAAAGTTTCTAATTATAAAACAATATTCAATGCAACTGCTTCAACATTTTCGGCGGGTTGTGCATCCCCAGATATTCTTTCGGGCAAAATTTGCTATGGTCTTTGTTCCACCAGGTCCTGAAGTCTTTCACCACTGAGTACTTGTTTTGAGGTTCATTCATCATCTGGCAAAGTGTACACACGTCTGAGGTTTTCGGTCTCTGTTTGTATACGTAATGGTTGTGCCATCTGTGAAGAAATAAAAATGATTACTGAATTTGATACTGAAAATATTGCTTACATATGCATTTATACCCGTATTGTCCAAAGATGTATGCTGAGGTGCATTTCTGCAACTAAATTGCGGCAAATGTTTTTTGATCCACGTAATAGGGGCGAGCCTGTTGCCGTTTATTGGGCACATAACCGGACTTCTACTAAGAATTTTCTAATCATTATCATCATCAGCTTAAAGTCGTCCACTGCTGGACATAGGCGTCCCCCAGACCTCCAGAGTGATCTGTCGGAAGCAGCCGGTATCCAGCGGCTTCCCGTGATTTTTAACAAATTGTCGGTCCACCTTGTGGGAGGACGTCCAACGCTGAATTTCTTAATGGAAGAACCTAATAACACTTTATCCGTCCCGGGAATTAAACCCGGGACCTTTAGACGGCACGGCACATATTTGTGCCGCGAGACCACTAGGCAGTCACTGAACACATTTTTTGTTATAATGACACGCCAGTTACTCCCTTGGCACCTTGTGGTAAGTTCAGCTCGGTCGAGCCGGCCCACTCGTACCGCAGCCCTAATTGACAATGACGTAGCTCTGTCATTCATTAATGCATATTTTAAATAGAAATTTTCAATTATTCCAAATTTTAATGAAATTATTATTATATTTTTTCTCCTATGTCGTGGCACGCTATAAAATGGCACGTACCTGGCAGAGGTCCCTGGTTCGATTATTGCATCAGACAAATTTTCATAACGTTAAATATTTTAAGCAATAATTAATAAGTGCTACTGCTATATTGCCATTTTGTGGAGTGTGGAGTAATATGTACCTGAAATAACTTTCGTATTTCTCTGGGATTTTCATTGCCTCTGCTACTAAAGACGCTACTTCAGTACCGTTTAACTCTCCCGCATTAATATAGGATCCTGGTGGAAGAAATCTGAAAACATACATACATGCATAACCTCACGCCTGTATTATCTAAAATCTTAAAAATAAAATATAATACCTAATAAACCTCTTTCATTCCTGCTGTCACTAAAAAACAATTGAGACTCTAATTAGAAAAAAGTTTTACTGCATTTTCCCCACAGGAAATTCTTAGTAGCAGCAAGGAAGTTGGAAATGAGCCCGACAAACGGTGATTTTGTCCACCGTGATTTTGTGGGACATAAATAGACTTTTAGATAGAATAGATTAAATATATAATAGATAGAATTAAATAGATTTACCCCTTGGGTACTATGTAAGCGTAAAAGAAATGTATGATTTTTAAAAAGCTTATAGTAGTGGTAAAATTATTAATACAAATTACCTTTTATAGTCAGCACCGCCATACACAATCGGGACAGTGTAATGCATCACCGCATGCATAACTTTCTCTGTAACATAGTCTTCACTCAAAGAGTTTTCGAATGCCAAATAAAAGAAATATCTTTCCTTCAACATTTCCAGACAGTCGCCCATGCGATCCTTAGGGCACCTAAGCTTACCGCACCATCCAAAAATGTCTATTCTCAAATCGTATTTCCTTAAAGCCGCTGTTATATTATTAGCCACAAGTTCTCTGCGACTTTTTGTATGGCAGCTAGAAACGAACCAAGCTATCGCCTTCGTTTTCGACATTAGAATTTTCTTAATATAGTCTGTTGTAGCCTTCATAGGATACCTCCAGACCATATTCTCTTTAGGACCAACAACATTGCCCTTTGTGTCGTAAATATAGACGAACAGTCGTTGAATGTCTGAATTTAATTTGTAACTCCAAGTCCAGTTGTAATAAGAGTCGAAGTAAGGATGGCAGACGGGGAAATTGCTCGCCGATTCAGACGCCATGAATATAAATTTTTGATTTGGGACCCTGAATATCGGGTGCTCGTCCCAATTGTTTTCCACGTCAAATAGGATCGCGTCGTAGTTCCTCGGATCAGTGAGCAGGGTCTTGTCGTTTGTCATGTAGCAGTTGGTGTAGGAACAGTTGTTGTCCAAGAATACGAATTGGCCGCCTCTGAACATCAGCTCGTTGTAATGCGAGAACGCTTCAGTCCACTTGAGTATATACTTCATGTCTGTTGGCAGTCTAACTGAATGTTTGTAGTTCATCTTCAAAGCTGTTATGTTCTTGCGAAATTTCTTCAGTTCCCTCTGAAGTTTTCTTATCGAACCCGGCGTTTGTATTACATATTCAACTTCAATGTCTTCTACTAATGTGTCTAACTTAGAATTTTTCAAATATTGGGTTAATAAAGCGGCATATATGCTGAACAATATTGCTTTGAGTAGCTTGGACATCTCGCACGCAAATGACACTGAGTCAAACAAGACAATCGGCAATAATTTACAATCTTTCTCAACAGTTTCGTAAACATGCATTCTTTCTAAAAAGAATTCCTTTACTGGAAAAGAAATTATACGAGAACGGTATTATGCTGTTTAAACTAATTTCCGCAGCACGGTGGAGTAGTAAAATCTTCATATGCAAATTAAGCCGAAAAACGCCGGACAGAAAAGGAAATATGTAGGCAATTATACTAAACAGAAAATTTAATATGAAAATCTCTTTGTCTGTGCGGGCGCGTACTCGACGGCCGGCTCTCGCGGCGGTTGGTATGCAAATGACAACAAATAGACGAGTGGCGCCCCCACTTGTGGTGGCTATATTTATTTTAGTTTAGAAATGTGATGCGTGAGCAGGAGATTATTTCTACATTTGCGCTGCTTATTTCCATCTCTAAGTAGCATTGCAATTTGAAATAGGAATCACAGATATATTTATCTTTGTCAAACCACATAGCAGTTAATAAAGTCGATAAAACAACATCGATCGTGTTTCAAACTTGTCATCTAGACAGATTTCCATTATAAGTGACCGCATGAATTAATGAAATCCAACAAAATGAGGAGTGAATTGTGAGCCGCGCTATCGTATTCACCAGCTGTTGTCGATCGTTCGGATTGGGTGACAACTTGTTCCGGTATTTGCATAGCCCGGCCGCAGTGTCGCATGTCTATTTACATCTGAATCTATTAAATTATGGACTTTGTTTTTGTAGGTACTGCTTTAGGATGTGGTTCGGGAACCGTGGTGAATTTTTGCTGTGGAATATTTCTACGTAAAATGTTATGTTCTTTGATGTTTTTTTAGGAGGTAGGTAGTAGTATTTTCTTTATGTTTTAAAACTGCTGTATCGAAGTTTATGAAAGTTAGGTTCCTCTAATTTGAAGTAAATGGTTTGAGATGCCTTACAGAATATATAATAGTGACATATTCCAAGGTATACGCTTTAAATATTGTTAACTGGTGAACATACGATGAAATTTTGAGAAGAAACTGTTATTCGCTTCCTATCAAATCTAAAGCTGGTCCAAAACTCGTATACTTTTATAAAGAGCCAATACCGCGTAATTATACTTTATGAGAAAACTTACAATAGCAAAGAGCAAGTTGGAAGTATCTCTTTTAAATATCGAAACCTCAATATTCGCGGCTTGTACAAAGTTTTTTCGGCGGCGAAAAGCGTGCCGAATATTAGCAAAAAGTCATTAAAAGTGAGGCAACTGTTCATCACCAAGCGAAACCTCAAAGTCGGTATTAAAGCTGCGAACTTAGCGGACCTTAACTTATAAAAGTTCATTCATTTAACGGTTGCACGCGTCCGCGACGGAATTTGAATAGCATGTAAGAATAAATGTTATTTATGGCGTATTTTAATGCGATCTGTAAGTGCTTTTATCAAATTGTCGCCGTTTTGTGGGAGGACAATTTAGCCTACTTAATTTCTTTGTTTTTATGACCTTATGTTTCCAGTTATAAGTACGTTTTAAGTTATAAGTTTCTATGAGGACGCTTATTTTTACATAAATACACACTCACGCCTGTATTCCTAAGAAGCCTATTTAAGAGGCCTATCTGAGAGTGCTAATATTGAGAACTTACTTAAGAAATAATACCTTGCCCTTTCCAGGAAAAACCTGGCAACTCTAGACCTTACAGCACACACTTATGCCACGAGTATATTCGTACTATATTTCGTACTATATTCTCGTAGTATATTTGTGTGAGAGAAAAGTCTCAATTCAAATATTTTGCGGTGATGGAATATTTTTGACATGTAGGTACTCTATGTCCGGATTACAACCCGTCCGCGTCAGAAAGTAATCTAATCTCCCACAATGCCGGAGTTACTGTAAAACTCTTTAATTTGTCCAAGTTTCCAGTCGGTTTCCGCGCCATCGGACGGTTTTATCCTATTAGTGATAATTAAATCGAACTTTTGGATTTGAACTGCGAGGTTTAAATTTCATTCTCGCGTTAACCCCTCGAAAGTTTGAAACGTTTTAATTTGTCCACAATGTTAATTTGTCGTCATTCAACATTTTGTAATGGCCATCGACCGGGCCCGGGCCAGTAAAAAGTTTCCACTTGAAAGGAACAATGAAATCGTAATATTCAATCTTTTACTTTGTTACGAAATCAAAGTACATAGTTTATGACATTGCCGCGAGATGTCACTTTATTAAAGACGTTTACCGTGAAATAGTGATCGAATTTTCGGCGCAAGTTACTTTGTTATATTAAATTCTACTGCAGTGATGGCCTCGAGGTTTAGGCGCGGTCGAGAATTTCGGCGGTCGCAGGTTCAAACCCCAGGCACACACCTCTGACTTTTCGAAGTTATGTGTGTATTCACAATGAATTATCACTTGCTTTAACGGTGAAAGAAAACATCGTGATGAAACCTGCACACCTAAAAGTTCTTAGGAATTTCTTAGGTGTGTAGTCTGCCAACCCGCACTAGGCCAGCGTGGTGGACTAAGGCCTAAACCCTCTCAGTTGTAGAGGAGGCCCGTGCCCAGCAGTGGGACGTACCTATTTGGGCTGATGATGATGATTAAATTCTACTGGGTAGGTTGATTTTTATATAAATGATGGCTGAACCGATGGAGAAGTGTCTGATTCTATTCGAGTTAATAGTCAATGAAACAAGTTGGAATTTTTATGTTACTTAGGGTTTCAAAAACCAGAGCGTGTTATCTCACTTTGTTCCCTCCCAAGATATCAGGAGTCTTTGAGGCTGGGCTGGGAAAATCTATGCCCCAAATAAAACTATTAGGATGCAACTAGGTATGTCCTTACAATTTTGAGACCGTCGTAGAATTTGGGCCTCAAAAGCGCTTTGAACTCATGTGCAACTATTATAGACTCTTTTCGCCGACGCATAACAATGCCTTCTTACTTTTACTACCGATATTTAAAAAAAATCTATGATATACCATCACCAAAACTATAGAAACATTTCGTACACAAGTTTGAGTCAAGTAAGCCGTTTTAATCTATAGCCCGGCTTTAATTTAACGCAAGTACGTCTGTCAGCAGTCTCGTGAATATAAAATTATCACCTCCCCGCCTGAGTCAGCGGGTTTAACTTCATTTTAATAAAAAAAAACGCTTGGAAAAAATTACGTCGGACTTGCCAATGTCTCCGATGAATGCTGAGCCTTAATTTTTTTCTCTCGCCCGAGAATCTTATTGGTTTTTATTGAATTGTCGTCTGCGAGCGAAATTGTTATTTTTTTAAGATAATATTTGACTGTCGAAGGCTTTATATCTGTATATTTTGCTGCCACATATTTTTGTTAAATAAATGACATATTTGTACAACAGCAGATATTATGTGGATAATGATTTATACTTATCAATGATTGACATGTTTCAAAGTGCTTTCGGTTGTAGCTAAGTGCACCTTATAGACTTGACTTCTAGGTGTGAGTGTGGAGGTACAGGTATATATGCATTATTTGATATTTGCTTTGTAGAACCAACGTGTGTCTATCACTACATATGCAATGTAGTATTTGGGAAATAAATGCGTACATTTTAATAAAAAAAAGCAGCTGTCAGGCTCGAATTGCAAGAAAGTAGCAATTTAATATAAAATATATGTATGCCCTTTTGCTGATCCCCTTAACATTAAGATACACTAAGATTCTTCGGTAATATACAGGCAGACCGACGAACACAGCTACTTTTTCATTTAAAAACATATCCCTACAACTTGAAATTACATGTAAAAAGTTTCCTTTTCAACTGCAACGCATTACCAACCACCATTATCACTTAAGACATTCGCGATCTGAAAGTATTAAGGCGTAAACTTGTGCATTTACATTTGGCTTTAGTCCAAAAAATTAATTGGAGACAAGCGGCGCTAACGCCACTGCTCTCGAGCGCTCATCCACTCGGGCTTGAGCACAAGCGCTTAAGCGACGCGTTTTCGTGTCGAGTGTAATTAGTGCAATCAGTGTAAATCACGTTTTAGTCAAGTGCTCGCTGTTGTGACGAGTAGTCGGACACTACCCTTGTAAGTTAAGTGATGTGAGTTGAAATCGACAACTATTAGAGTTAGAGTTCTCTAGGTCTTTGCTTGGTTCTGCATTGTGTCATTGTAGCAGAAATTAGTTTGACCCGTCGACCCAATGCTGGATAAAGATTTTTTTCTTTCTTGTTTTAATATGTACGAGTCAATAAATTTAAAATGACTGTTATCTAGTTCCTACTCAAATGTTAATGATTTTGTATGATTTTACCAACAGTTATGTTTTAAAGAAGGATAAAGTAAAAATGCAACCAACATGAAGTAAGAACAAAAAAATCAATGAATATCGTATTAATGTTATCATGAGTATAAATTAAAGAAATTGATGACGATCAATAATAAATACGTATATTTTCATTTCCGGGAACGGTCTTTCCGTGTATTCAACCTTCATTACTCCTAATGTACAAATATAAGTATTTTTATGTGATCATTAAATGTTTTAAAGTCTAAGTTCGCATTTAAATTCATCGAAAGTGTATCTTTTACTGAACGAGAACCTGTAGTAAAGGCTCCTTTTATTCATTCGGCATACTGCATTCGAGTGCATACCATTGCGCTTTTGCCTGTAACAAGGATATTCCATGTTCGTATAGTAATCGAATAAAGTAATTTACTTTTGTTTCAATAAAGGCTACATAAAAATATAAATAAAATTGCTGAATATGTCTGTGATTGTAAAGGAAATGCGATATTTAACTGAAAACCGATAGGTATTTATGAGATTTTTATGGGGTGGTCTGAGACGGACCGAAGGATTTAATGAAAGAAAAATTAAACCTTAAATAATTTGATATCCATTAAAGTAATTGATCAGATTGATACTATTTTAATATGTTTTCGTGATTATGAGAGTAATTCCAATGTTTAAATGAAAGATTAATTAGAAAATGAATTTTAATGAATATTTTAATGGTTTCAGGCGCTTCTAAATAGTCATTCTGTGAGCTTTAAGAGAGACCTATGTATATTGTGTGTTGTGTACAGCAGTGACTGATGATAATTAATTATAGTGAATATTAATAAAAATATAAGTAAAGCAAACGAGATGTAAATCTTGACAACTTGAATTGCATAATCGGGTATTCGAACTTACAATCTTAAAGCTTCATAACACGTGATAAATGCGTGCAACTCCAAGGCCAAGGCGATATGATGTTTTTTTTTGATAACACCCTTCCTCCTAATTATAATTTTTTTTATAATAAGTTCTTTATAATTTCTTAATAATCGTGAACTATATTGACAATCCTAATACCGATTTAACAAAAAAAAAGTAACGGTATATAAATAAACCAATATAAGGTCTAAAACAAAAGCAATAGATGCACTTAGCTACAGCCAAAAATTGAAATGGAAATGGGCCGGCCACATAGTGCGTCTTAAAGATCACAGATGGACAAACACAGTTACGTTATGGAAGGGCCCATTAGGCAAGCGAAGTAGAGGTAGGCCATACGCAAGATGGGTCGATGATATTAAAAAGATAGCTGGCCCACAATGGCAACAAATAGCCCAAGACCGAGAGAAATGGAAAACTTTGGAGGAGGCCTTTACCTGATATAGGGGTTCCAGTAGATAAATAAAAATAAACTACTATTACATACTTAACTACTAAAAATACGTTGTTAAAATAATTAGGATTAAGTACATATATTCGAAAAAAAAATTTAGATTACATAGAAACTAAGGTCATTACTTATTTAAATTTTAATTTGTTTTCCTCATATTGTTAACTAGATATTAAGATAGATATAAGGTATATTGTACTATAGTTTACTGGAAATAAAAGGCTTTTTTATTTTTTATTTATTTTATATAAATAAAACAAATCAAAATCAGTCAGTCCATTATATTCATGCAAATTATCTTCTGAAAGTGTGCGACATTATCCTTCTAAACGTATCGAATATGCTCTTGAAAGTTCTCACTCTGGAAGCTGGGAACAACAAGTCCAAAACACCCCTTTCATAATTCTTCTTTATTGGCAACACTTTGACTGAACTATCTTCGGAATCGTCAGCAGTTGACGTACTTGGCGTAGTAGATACTTCAGTCATGTTCTCTGCTGATTCATTACCAGTAGTAGCATCTATCGTAGTGGATGTAGGCGCTGATGTGCTTGGTGCTCTGAATTCAACCAATTGTGACGGCATATTGCTTATGTGAAATTCTTCTTTGACAGCAGGAGTGATTGACGTCTCGTCGGTTAGAAGGGCCAAACTGTTAGAGTAGATGTCATGGAAGTCAACGGTTGATGGGGGATAGAAGTTAGTGAACGCTTGGTGATCTTCTGTTGATTCGGCATTGACTCGTGTCTGCAAAATTAAAGCGAATTTGAATACTTAAATTTACTTATTTTCATATATATGTATGCCCTTCTATTGGATGTTAGTGACAGTAGAATTACACTTTCACGCTTCTATATCCGATCCAATAGGTTGTAGAATTCACGTCAGTTGTAACTAAGTAGTGGATGGATAAATATAATTAGGAATTTCATGTAAAAAATAAATACACCCAACAGTCACACACATAGTTCTGATCCTACACTAGGATACAAGTCCTGTGTCGTATCAGAAACTACGAGAGACTTTTCGGTCTCACAAACACCCAGACCCGAAACAAATATTTGTGGATCACACAAACATTTGTCTCGGTGCGGGGATCGAACCCGCGGCCTCTCGTTTCGCAAGCTGGTGTCTAGCCATCTGCGCCACGGGGCTGTCGATTTAAAAAAATAAAAAATAAAAATAATATAATGTATCTCCACCAGTTCGTTATTTATGCACCTACTTTTTTTAACTCTGCATTCACCCAAAGGTCGACTGTAAGAGAATGCCTAAGGCATTATGAAAAATAGTTCCGACATCTCCTTATCCTATACCCGTCCTGTGTCGTGGGTATCAGAAACTACGAGAGGCTTTTCGGTCTCACAAACACCCAGACCCGAAACAAATATTTGTGGATCACAGAAACACACACACCGAGAGTGCGGGGATCGAACCTGTGGCCTCTCATTTCACAAGCTGGTATCTAACCAACTGCGCCACGGAGCTGTCAAATCTCGGTGGTCGCGGGTTCAAACCTCAGGCACACACCTCTGACTTTTCGAAGATGTTTGTATTCAAAATGAATTATCACGTACTTTAACGGTGAAGAAAAACATCGTGAGGTAACCTCTACACCTAAAGGTCTTAGGAATTTCTTAGGTGTTTAGTCCGCCAACCCGCACTAGGCCAGCGTGGTGGATTAAGTGCTAAATTATCAATAGCAGAGGAGGCTTGTGCCCAGCGGTGGAACGTATATGGGCTGATGATGAAACAGTATACTGAGAGTATACTAGTATACTCGTTTAGTATACTATATAGTATACTGAGAGTTTGGCTTATACGAAAATATCATCATCATCATCATCAGCCCAAATACGTCCCACTGCTGGGCACGGGCCTCCTCTACAACTGAGAGGGTTTAGGCCTTAGTCCACCACGCTGGCCTAGTGCGGGTTGGCGGACTACACACCTAAGAAATTCCTAAGAACTTCTAGGTGTGCAGGTTTCATCACGATGTTTTCCTTCACCGTTAAAGCAAGTGATAATTCATTGTGAATACACAAATAACTTCGAAAAGTCAGAGGTGTGTGCCTGGGGTTTGAACCTGCGACCGCCGAAATTCTCGACCGCGCGCCTAAACCTCGAGGCCAACGAAAATATAGTACTTACCAATAGCAACAGGGCACTCAAAATTATTTCACTATGACACATTTCGAGGTGTTGTCAATGTGATCCTCAGCTCGGCACTGGCGCGGAGTGTCATCGTATTCGAGTCTGACATTGTGTGAACTGTTGTGATTGCCGCCAAATAGTACAATAAATTGTTTATGAAAATATTGTATTCCAGTGTAGTTTCAAACACTATTGTTTTGAATTTGTTTTTGTATCGTACTCTTGACACGAGATTTATCTCACGCTTCAAATGTGTTGATGTGAACATTTATTTCGAGATATTGGGTCTTATTATTGTACATCAGATTTTGATGATAATTTGATGGTTTAGTCACAGCGAAACTGTACAGAAACGTGATCAAGGCTGACCGTGAGAATATGTAAAATATTTAGTGCAGTTACTGCGTTTTGGTGAACTTCAGATGCCTACAAGTAAGAATTATTTAAGAGAAATCTTATTTATGCATGCAATTTTCTCTCATTGTCATCAATCAGGAATTAAAATTTCCATATATTTGACGTATTTAGTAACTAAGCACTGAATTGCATTCGATACGTACCCTATTTTAGCCCCTTAAGATAAATGAGCAAAAATTTATTCAAAATTAAAATAACATTCGTGCCTTCCGTACGTAGGTAATCATAATTAATATGCGGAAGTCTTTGCTTTCAGTGGTTGAAAGGAACAATCCATACAATAACACTATAAATGTAAAGATAAAAATATTAGACACAATATGTCGCTTCACATTTTCCGACGAACTTAATCTCTTAAAAGATTATATTCCTAATTAGTGCCTAAATCGTAGTTTTGTGTAGCTATTCAATTTCTCAAAGTATATAGCGTGGCGTTTTAAATCTTTGTAGTCTTTCCTTGTATACTGAGTTTCGAGATAACGTAAGCGAAAATCGCATTTGGCTACAAATAAAAGGAAGTCGATGGAACCGCGCCGCGCATGGAGATATGGTGGGTGTGTTACCTATGTTTCATACGATACGATATTATTTGATTTTTTTGTAGTTATCGCATGATTGTCTGTTTAAAAGCATTATTAGTGAGAGTGGAACATTTCGTGATCGCCTTTTTGATTCCGAATGCGTTGAAAGAAGTAGGCACGACATTTTAACACACGTTTCAACAGCTGTGTTTTAAGTCAACTTATTAGGAGGCAAGCTTATTGCCGTTTTGTCAGGCACATTGGCAGATTCCGTGCAGCTACTGAAAATTTTCTAATACTGAAACGCAATAACATTTTGCCCGATCCATGAATTCAGTTAGCAAGCTGTAGTGGCAATGGGCAATGGATTCGTGCACAGGCTGGCAGCGCTCTCTAAGGATGCTTATGATGCGGTGTTGCAGTTTATTTAATTTCCTCAAAGGCATTACGTGGAAAAAGCGTGTTTTCAAGTGCCTCCCGTGCCTCAGGTCTGGCGCTTCTAACATCGAGGCGCCTTTCTATAAAACCCAAGCGACTGGGATTTATTCTGACGATGCAATATTCTTTGGAGTGGTTGTGGCTTTTATCTAATCTAAGTTATTTGTGGCATGAAATATATACCTTTGAGTGTCTATATTTCAAATTGGTATAAATTTGGTCGGTGTTAATGAAAAATTTCAGGAAATTTAAATTTACTACTTTAGGATTTATTTACGTTGTATAAAATATTATATAAGTCTAATTCTAAATTCCCAGTGCAACATGTTTATAATAAACTAGCTTTTGCTCGCGACTCCGTCCGCGTAGACTACAGGGTTGGGTTCAGAAAGAAAATAAGTTGTAGCCTTTGATTGAAGAAATTCGTATACTTTAAACTGAAAAGTTACTAATCTTATATAGCCTGCATCTCAAAATCCTTTCTTAGGGGATTCCTACGTCATAGTAGCTTTATGCATGCAAAGTCTCAGCCCGATCAGTTTAAAATTGACAAAGTTTCATCCTCTATTTTATCCCGGGGGTAGAATTAATCAAAATCCTTTCTTAGCGGATGCCTACGTCATAACATCTACCTGCATGCCAAATTTCAGCCCGATCCGTCCAGTCGTTTGGGCTGTGCGTTGATAGATCACTATGTCAGTCAGTCAGTCACCTTTGAGTTATATATATTTAGAAGATTTTTTTCGTGTGTATCAGAAACTATGTAAAACTTTTTGATTGAGGTACACGTCAGAATGTAAGCTATGCTTATACCTCTATGAAATACATCGATGTGATAAATATTTACTCTATATTTTATATTTTTATGTAATGATTGAAAGTATGCTATGCAATAATAGCTTTATTTACCGGTCAAAGGTTTCCACAGATTAAAATCCTCTAACTGATCTTGACATTGACCGAAAGCGGTCTATGCTTTGTAACCGAATATTTATAATAACTTGTGAATCCATGTCAATATTTTAACTAACTAACTGCTGAACCGATTTGAATGATTTTTGGCATGGAGATAGATAAGACATACTTTTTGTTATAAAATAGCGCTGGGGCGGAGCAGGGTCCAATACAAATATGAAAAACATTCACGAAACATATTGCTCAGAAAGCTATAACAGGCGTTTTAAGTTTATCCTAATAATGTAAAGCATTTTTGTTTCCGTGGTATGAGGACGTAATTAAAATTGCTCCCGAACAGAATCGGGCCCCACAGCTAGTAAGTCATATTTTGCACTGCGTCTACACCATAACCAGTTTACGGTATACGCGTCGGGCCTCCAAGGGCGGAACGAGATTCGACATGTCAAGGGACGTTTCAAATAAGGCTGCATTCATACACGATTTGTCCCGGCACTCACTTTGTGCGAGATTAGAGTGACAAATTGTGTAAGCAGGCGGGGAATTCGCGCTTGTTCCAATATTCGCGATGTTTTTATTTTGTCGTGTTGCCGGGGAGTTTCTTTTGCCCTTTTTACGTTCCTTTGCTTAGGTAAATACTGAGAATGCTATTATTTAGACGCTTTTTATTTATTATGTTACCATAAATAAGCACTCAAAACAAGTGGTTGAATTTATATCGATAAGGAAAAAGCTACTGTTCTCGCGACTCTTATTTCAAATTAATTTTTAACCCATTACTTCTCAAGCATCGATAATGTTGGAATTTTTTGATGAAATGTAAAAATTCAGTTCTTAGTAGGTACAATAAGGAAAAAAAAATGAAAAAAAAAAATGTAATTTCTTTTCGCAGTGAGTCGGATCATAATGCTCTTCCTTAGTCAACAAATATTATCAATTTGAAAAAATAACATTAAAATCACCTTAATATTTTATACAGCGAAAAAAAAAAATTAGAAAAACAGTGTAAAAATTTCGAATTTCACCAGAAACAATAAAAATAAGAGCCCTAACAACAACAAAAAAAAATGTTGTAACAAAAATATGTCAGTGGGGAGGAATGGGTTAAGTTCGAAATTTTCTCTTTAATTTTATCAACAGATTAAAGCGTTCCTTTAGATCTCTTTTAAAATTGCACATACAATCCAATCTGTGTTTTCCATGCAAACCAAAACCAATTGAGTAATGCACCATACATAATAGTCTATGGTTGGGTGCTAAAGTGACATACGTTGTTTTCGAATTTTAAAATTTAAAATTGTTTTTTACTGTATTTGCAAGTGTTGATTATGTGTAAATGTAATTAGAAGTTACAGTACCTGCCAGTGAGTGTTTCCTGATATCACACTTAACCACACAACGAACTTTTCCACTGTGTCTTATACACCACCACCGCACATCACACGAATATGGAGGCTATCGTTTCACAATCCATGAATCAAATCGTCCAGTCCTTTAATGAGCAAATGGAAGCGTTTATGGAGCAGTTGCCGAAGACAACATCGCATTGTAATACTCCAGCCGATACCTTAGCAAGTAGCTTCAATACGTTCCGAGAATTTATGTTAAAGTCCATGAACATTCTCCAAAGTCAAATTGAACTACTCGCAAAACAAGTTGACCACTTGGAAATGCAGCGGCGCCGCAAGATCCTCCTGCTGCATGGTCTGCCTGAAGTACAGAACGAAGACACTGCAACAGCTGTTGTCAAATGCGTCACGGAGACTCTTCGATCATCTGGATTCACGGCAGACAAACTCACTCGTTGTCACAGATTGGGCCGTAGCACTGCGAGCCAACCACGTCCAATCTTATTCAAATTAAATGACTTGCTTCTTCGAGACAAATTGTGGTCTTCCAAAACCAATCTCAAAGGTTCAGGAATAAAATTATCTGAATTCCTCACCAAAACTCGACATGACATTTTTATGTCGGCGAGGAAAATGTTTGGAGTCACCAAATGTTGGACGCGTGAGGGCAACATTTATGTTCTCGGGCCTGACAATGTGCGACATCGCGTCAACACTGTGAAGGAGCTCGATGCTATTGTACCCGTGAAGACGACAACCGCAACCAAGGAAACAGCAGGTGGTCGTAATACAGCTCCAATGAAGACCAGACGAGGTGCAGCAGTTAAAAAATAGTTGCGTAGTGTTAATTTTAAATTTTATCTGTTGTTAAGATACTTTGCGATACCTTGTACTGACTTATCACGTTACTGGCGAATCTGACACTTCTTGTTGATATCAACAAATTATATAATAATAATTTTCATTTTACCCTCAGTTATGTTTGTATTAAATAGTGTTTCATTTCCAATATTAGTGAATGTGAGATTGTTAGCATTCGTTTTTTTCTCTCTCTCTTTTTAAGTAGTCAGTTTGAAAGCATTTTTCTTTTATGAATTTTAATTTTTTATTTTTTTATTATCATTTTTGTGTGATTTTGTTACATTTTGTTACATTTATTTATAATAACGTAAAAAATATTTAAATTTATATGTTACATAGCAGCAATTTAAATCACAGCAATGAATATTTGTCCTGTTCCTCAGCAATTGCCTCAGATGAAAGCACTAATAGTTATAGCAGTATACCCTCTCTCGAAGACTCAATTAAGTCTGTGTTTATTGATTGCCATAAAAATTTTAATATACTACATATCAATGCTCAGAGTATTCCGGCACATTTTTCCGATATGCTGGGATCGTTTAATCATAAAAATATTCACGCCATATTGATTTCGGAATCATGGTTGAAACCTTGTCTTCTTTCGACGTCTTACTCCTTACCAGGTTTCCAATTGATACGTAATGACCGGGCCAGTGGTGCAGGTGGTGGTGTTGCCATTTATCTTCGTAGTAACATTCCTTTTTCTATTATAAGTATGTCTGCGCAACCCCCTCCGCCAAACGATGGAGAACATCTTTTTATTGAAGTGACTCTCGCCCACACTAAAATTCTTCTGGGCGTATATTATTGCCCGTCATTACGCGTCAATTTTTTTTCTTCATTTGAAAATTTACTAGAGAACTTCTCTGGTAACTTAGACTTTGGAATGCATTGCCTATTTATATAAAGCGTGCCGATTCCTTTCATAATTTTAAAAATCTTTTAAGGAGACATTATTTATCATTTACATAATATTTTGCTGCTTATTCCTTATTATTATTTCTTGTATTTTAACTACATACATAATGCTCAATTACTTGTTTGTATATAATGATAAGAACTTATTTATATTTATTGTATTGTATTTATGTATTGTAAGTATGTATATGCACCAAAAATTATTCTACTATATTCACCTCATGGTTGTCTGGAAGAGATCGCTCAAAGCGATAAGACCGCCATTTGTACGTGCATTCTGTGTTTTGAATAGGTATTTTTTTTTCTTTTTTTTGTTTTGTCTTCCTGTGTATGTACAATAAAGTTTATTTCTATTTCTATTCTATAATAGTTGATGTACCAGTAATCAATACAACCCCTAAACATACTTTGCCTTCTTACATTCCATCCAAAGGTTGTCTGGAAGAGATCGCTCTCAGCGATAAGACCGCCTATTGTTCCACCTTTATTTTTATTTGTAAAATCTATGTAAATTACTGTATAAATGTGGGTGTCAATAAAGAGTTATCTATATATCTATCTATCAATAACGTTGTCGATGTAGCATTCGCTTTGATCAAACTGCTGGCGTTTCGTGTTGTCATTTAATAATCTACACCGCTAAGGCACCACTCAGCTGATTGATCACTCTCCGCTGCTCTCCACAGACGTCGTATAGCTAAACTGCGGATTAGCCTACAAGCTATCAGCTTGATGCATTGCCCGTATTGTATTGGCGTATGAATCGTTGTAGTAATGTGGTGGGGGAACAAAGGTGCCTTACAGAACATAGATTACGGATAGACCTGGTGCGGTAAAGCGATTGTCTGTGACCGCTTTTAGACGCACACTGGGTAACAGATAGGCGAGCGATGCTAATGGTTTTGGGGATTTGGAAACTCGACTAAAGGATTGTGCATTTAAATGTACCAGTAAATTCAGGTAATAAAGCATTGTAGGTGATGATTTTTATCATCAGGTGACTTGCTTTTACGTATAATTATTTAGTTAAGATACTAAGCTAAACGAATATTTTTCTGGGATAAAATATAGTACAATAGTCTCCAACATTTCATCGATGTTTGTACCAAAATAAATCATTACCGAAACTTTTTTTATAAATAAAATATAGGTATATGTATAATAAAAATCAAACAAACTATATTCTCTTTCAGTTACGATTTTAAAAATTGCGACAATAGATGAAAAAATAACATATCAAATATTTTGTAAAGCGCCCATCACAGATGTGAGATGTGTGGGTTAAAAAAAAACCAAACAAAGTTGTGTCAGGAGTTGTAGCTTGTGACACTCAATAGCCTCTACCCAGATTCAGTCGTGAATGTATGTATGACATACATTATATATTACATAAACTTTCGCAAAGGTGCATTTCTACACCCACCTTTCGCCAAACCGTAAAAGAGGCGAGCCTATTTGCCGTTTTTCGTTCATAAATTCAGAATCAATGCTGCTACTGAGAATTTTATCATGGAAACATCCAATAAGATTTTTCCCGACCCGGGAATCGAACATCTAAATCGCACGGAACATATTTGTGCCATGGGACCACGTGGCTGTAGTGATGTAGTTATATCATATGAATCTTATAGCTCCAAATAAATAAGGTTTTATAATAACAACGCCAACATCGGCTCGACAACAAGCTCGACATCACGTTCGCCGCAACGCCCAACCATGTGGCATTCCAAAAGAGGGATGCACCTCCGAGACAGGGATATACTGAGCGTATCAATCTGTATATTGACAACTGTATTATTCACGTGTTAAGGGACTCTGCCTTATTGTATACTCGTAACTACATGTACATCGTAGAGGCAAACGTGAAAGGAGCAAAGCAATGACAGCCCCGTGGCGCAGTTGGATAGACACCAGCTCGCGAAACGAGAGGCCGCAGGTTTGATCCCCGCACCGAGACAAATGTTTATGTGATCCACTAATATTTGTTTCGGGTCTGGGTGCTTGTGAGACCGAAAAGCCTCGTTGTTTCTGGTACCTACGAAACAAGACTGGAATCTTAGTGTGGAGTCACGACTATGTATGTATGTGGCTGTTGGGTGTATTTAAAAAAAAAAGAGGAATTCCTTACGCACTATTGCGGGAAGTAGATGGATGTTGAGATGTTCATAACGTGACGTCTTATTTGATACTGCCTTTTGACTGAGTCTTTTCGGAGAATTGAAAAATGTTTGAATCATAAAAGACAGTGGATTTACCTGTTCATTTTGTAAGGATGCCTCAAAAAGCTAATGTTTTCATAATATAACGAAGTAGCCTTTATTTATTTATTTATATATACATTGTTGTACACAATGGATATATAACATAGTCGCGCGCGCGCCTCTATGTGGGCCGTACGTGCCTGCTAGGTATCGAGTAACTACTAGTATTACGTAAATCTTGTCGCGAACCCCCTGCCGTCGAATGGCGAACCCCACTTTGAGAAACCCTGCCTTAGTTTATAAGAGTCAGTTTGAACAAACTCACTTTTGAGTTTATTGATATTACTAAACATTACTTTTCTCCTACGACTCTAATTAGATAGAGAGTCTGGCTCATTGTTATTGGGTTTTCGGAAAATACAAACTCCTTTACTAAGTTTCTTTTATCCATTAGATACCTTTTCCTCTTTAAATGCAGTAGAGTTCTGAAACATTCAGACTATTGCAACAAAAAACTGGAGCGAGACGAGTGTATATAATTTTTCACAGATCTTTAAATCATATTAATTACTGCAAAAGTAATTAACGCTTTCACGGCATTCGTTAAAAACTAGTCCCGCCGCGGCGCTGTCGGGACCGCTTTATGCAATCCTCAACCATTTCTATTAATATTTATGTTTGACGTTTTTTGCTTCATGAAAATTAATTTTACTGGCACGATAATGTGACCACACTGTAGCAAAGAATAGTGTCAAACAGAAAAACGACTGGCAATATAATAGGCCAATGTTTTTCATCAATCGATACAATTAGGTAGTCCCATTGGTAACTTAATGAAGTGGCTTGTTTCGATCATATTACGTTTCATATCGTGTGTATCGTGGTCGGTATTCATTTGGTTTAGGTAATGTCGTAGTTATCTTTTGGTTTAAAAATTTCTTACTCGCAGCATAGCATCGTTGCTAGTGCTAATTTCTATCTAATCAATTTGCTGGTAAATATTAAAGGCCAATGGAATAGTTAATTAAATTCTAAATTTTTTATTAAAACTGTCATAAATATTAATTGAAGTACAATAAAAATATATTTTAAACAAGCCTCACTTACCAAACATTGCACATGTCATTGCAATATAAGCATAATTTTGTATCGTTCTTATGAATTAGCTATCGTTGACGTCAGAACGAACTATGCAGAGTGTAAACAGACACTGATCGAAAACTCAGACAGGTATTGTTACGGTCATTACAAACACATTGATGCTAAAAAAAAAACGAAAAGAAAAATTTACGTTTTAAATATCACCACAACTATCTATATTATTACCTGTACTAATTTTCGATTACGGTCTGTTTACAACCTGTACATAGTAGTGAAAAAAGTTAATAAATTAGCACTGAATATACAATACTAATTATTATCAGAAAACATCGCGCATGCTTCAGTAGCGCACGCAACCGTCCCGAGAATGCTGCGTGGCAACATCTTGTACTAATTGGTCCACGATGCGAAGATGTTCCGACGATTTATAGCACGGCTCGGCACCTTCGCTCCTCTACACAGTGCATCCCGTGTTTTTACATGCATCTGCTATTTGAATACCAATTCATAGGAGTTTACGTTGAAAATTGTATATATGTATAGAAAGTAAATTAGATTTTTCTATACTTTTATTAGTCTTTGACTAACTCATTCGTTCTGCAGAATGTTATAAGAAGTAAAAATAGCCTGTTTAAATTCTTGAGTCTGGAAAGGTGTTGGCAAGAACTGACCGCTTGCTTCATGGTAAGAACAGTACAGTCCACATAGAGTGTTCACTCAGGACTCTCAGCCGACTCAGTTATGCTGATCTATTGATTACTGGGTGTACTCAGGCTAAACCTTGAACGTGACGTAATTGCGTGACGTATTAATTTTTGGTGGGCTCACTACTTTTTATCAATAAAGAAATTACCAATGTATCCTCATATGTTTTCTGTCATGAGTCATTTCAAAGCTTTAAGATCCTTTAGTTAAGACATACGAAATGTATGAAGAAAATTATGCAAATGTAGGGGATAATTTGATGCAGTCCCGCGTAATATTTTCTTTTTCTCACAAAGTTATGATTGGGGAAAATCTCACTAGCAAGATCGCCAACTTTGCCTTATTATGGCATAGTCTGATGTTGCGGGCTTCCATAGCGATGAGGTTAATGTGGATATTCAATTATAATAACATTACTTTTTGGTTTGTTTGTTAGGAATTCATCATTATTCATCATCAGCCCATATACATTCCACTGCTGGGCACGGGCCTCCTCTACAATTGAGAGGGTTTAAGCCTTAGTACACCACGCTGGCCTAGTGCGGGTTGGCGGACTACACATCTAAGAAATTCCTAAGAACTTTTAGGCGTGCATGTTTCATCACGATGTTTTCCTTCACCGTTTAAGTGAGTGATAATTCTTTCTGAATTCACACATAACTTCGAAAGCTCAGAGGTGTGTGCCTGGAGTTTGAAACCGTAACCGTCGATATTCTCGACCCTGTGCCTAAACCTCGAGGCCCTCACGACTATAGGCCATCACGACTATGGGGTGCGAAGGGTTTGTTTGTTAGGAATAGAAAGGTTTTTGGTACGATTTCATAGGAAATCAAGTTCGAAGGCGTTATTCGAATTGCTGGCAGAATTTGGTTGGCTTTCGAACGCTCGATACCATGAAACCAAGTCACCTTAGAGTAGTTATATAGTTTTTTTTAACCTTAATCCTAATCTAACGACCAAAAGGATATAATCTTCATAATATTGACATTAAAATCGGACCACGTCAAACCACTTCTGAGCAAAGTGATTCTTAGGAGACTTCTACTTATTTTAGCCATGGGTCAACTTCAACATACTCCAATTAAGAAGTCTTTCTTATTTTTAAGTTGTTGACCCGATTCAATAAAAAAATTATATTAAATTTATAATTACCTGTACCCCCTGTTCCTTAAGTTTCTTTCGTGTCAGAGCCGGGCCGCTAGCTCGCGTACTCAAGTCGCGTATGAAGGAAAATTAGACTTTTTAAACTTGCCTCCAGAACTTCGATTTTACCTCATTTCTCCAAAGTTCCGAGCTATTTCGCTCTGCTCAGGTGGGCTGCATGCTTATTTAAAAAAAGTCTCTTTAAGAAAATTTAAAATATATTCGCTGGAGTATTTACAGTCAATTTGTTAGATGAAATTCACTTAGCAGTTGGTCTCAAATTAACTTCACAATTATAGTAATCATTAAGAGTACGTACGGGTTTAGGTTTAAAGTAGTGATAGCCTCGAGTTTAACGCACGCGGTCGCAGGTTCAAACCCCAGGCACACACCTCTGACTTTTCGAAGTTATGTGTGTATTCACAATTAAATATCACTTACTTTAACGGTGAAGGAAAACATCGTGAGGAAACCTGCACACCTAAAAGTTCTTAGGATTTTTTTAGGTGTGTATTTCGCCAACCCGAACTAGGCCAGCGTGGTGGCATAAACCTTCTCTGTTGTAGGGGAGGCCCGTGCCCAGCAGTGGGACGTATATGGGCTGATAATGATGATGATTACGTACGGGTTAAAAGAGAACACACAATAAAGAAATTATTACTACGACCTTCTACACATACCTTTGCTGTAATCTATACAAATAAATAAAATTGGAGTGTCTGTTTGTGATATTGAAATAACCGCTTTTTAATAAATGTATATGGATGTATACACGGTACATATACCAAAATAATGTTTTTTACAATTTTTGTCTGTCTGTCTGTTTGTTCCCGCTAATCTCTGAAACGGGTGGACCGATTTCAACGGGACTTTCACTGGCAGATAGCTGATGTAATAAGGAATAACTTAGGCTACGTACATATAAATAATATTGGAGTGTCTGTTTGTAGTATTGAAATAACCGTTTTTTATTACATATATGAATATAAATGTATATATGGTACAGACAACAAAATAAAATTTTTTGAAGTTATACTTCTTTTGGCGCGTTTGGGAAAAATGATGAGAGTGAATTTTTTACGATGCGCGCGCACACCGACACCAAAAAGTTATTCAGAAAAAGTTTGTTTTAAATTTTAAGAATGTAGAATAGTGACAGTAATAAAAAGGGATTGACATATTTTTTACAATTTTTGTCTGTTTGTTTCGGCAAATCTCTGAAATGGATTTTGACGGGACTTTCACTGGCAGGTAGCTGATGTAATAAGGAGTAACTTAGGCTACTTTTAGTTTATATATTTTTTTTATTAAAAATAATTAAAAAAAAAATTTCCGCGCGGACGAAGTCGCGGGCACAGCTAGTTCTTTAATAAAAATTAAAAACCTTGAAGGGGACTATGTGTGGGTACATCGAAAATTCAATATTTGGTTCGTTACGTATTTTAGAGTAAGCCATAAAAATTGAGTCTGTATGACTTGTGTGTATCCTAAGTCGCAGATGTCTACAGATATCTAAAGGACCATAATTTCTAAATAAAAGCGAAGGTGCTATTAATAAATGGATGATATTCAGATCAAAACGTCGAAACACCAGCATTTATTAAGATAATCTTTTCGATATTCCAATTGGAGAAATTTATGACACGGTACAAAAAATGGAACAAATTGTGCGGCGGCTCGTCATTTATAACGTTGTATCGGTTGTTGGGCGACCTGCGTGATGGACGGCGGCCACGCGACGACACCGCTGCGGATCCGATATCAATATTTTATTTATATTCATACGTTTATTTTACGTAATGGAACCTTGGCTTTTCATTCTGTCTTGTTACTTTTTCATATGTTTACATTGTCGCACTTATTTTTGTAAGTGGCGGTACTTCCATAGAAGCCCAAAAGCGTTGCACGTTGATTGTCATGTCTATGTTATAACTGTTTATTGCGGGGACAGGATATTCTCATTTATATGTTAAAATTATTTTGTTAGATGAATATTTAAAGCTATTCGGATTTTTTTAAGACAACCTGGGATTTTGGGCTTCTATGGAAGTACTACTGCCCCTGGTTGTAAGTAGTGATGGTCGCGAGGTTCAGGCGCGGTCGAGAATCTCTGTGGTCGCGAGTTCACGCCAGGCACACATCACTGAATTTTCGTTGTTATGACTCCATTCACAATCAGCCCATATATGTACGTCCCACTGTTGGGTACGGGCCTCCTATACAACTGACTTAGGCCTTAGTCCACCACGTTGGCCTGATGCGGGTTGGCGGACTACACACCTTAGAAAGTATTTGATGTGCAGGTTCCTCACGATGTTTTACTTCAACGTTAAACTTCTTTAATACGAGAGTTTTAAAATGTGACTGCTAAATCGTAGTTTCGAAAATATGCCAGTTTCACAGATACAAATGTGAGTGTGTAAAATTTCATCAAAACTGGCAATTTTGAGACCGAAATATAAGTTCGCTTCGTAAATCAACGTCGAAATACATCATAACCTCGCATCGAAAGTAGGTCTCCCAATATCTTGCAATATCGCAGGTACAAGCCTCCAACGGTCGGAATGCAGGCATTCCCGGTCGCATGGCTTGAGTGCCGAGACGCGATGGATTCCGATTGCTGTGGTTGTCTTCGAATACTTCGCGTAAACGTTAATTATCTCCGTGTAAGTGGGGGAATGTTCGTCAAATATTTCTGAAGGTGTTCCCTCATCTTGCGTCACGTAAGCGCTTCGGTGTTGGAAACATATTTTGGATTAAGCAAATTAAGCTTCAATTTGTTTTTGTATGAAAATGTATCCATAGGCTTTTTTTATTGGTGCTGCAAAATGAACGAAGAATGGTGGTAAGTGGAGTGCGACTAATAGACTAATGATTGGCGAGAATTGTGAATTCGACATTCTTAAGAGTTAAGGGTATATCGATAGGGGGATTTACACGTTGTATACAGGGTGTCCCAGCAGTCGACGATAACCCGGAAACGGGGAATAGCCCAAGTCGTAAGAGTTATCAGAAAAATATTAAAAAAAAATATAAGTTATGTATTTAGAAAAATATAGGGATTTCAAAAAAATCTAGAAAATCTACACCCTGTGACGGTTTTTTCACTAATGTTGCTGCAAATCTCTACTTTTTTAAATTATTATTTTTGTTATGTAATCCTGAATAATGCCTCTGCAAACTGTTATCCAACATTTAGAGCCACCTTGCTATACTTCGGAAGAAAATGACATTGTTTACCAAACCGCATATTTATAATTAATCATACGCCCAAATTTAACTGACTGCCCTGAAAAAAAAATGTACTACGCGAGTTTGGCAAGTAGCTTTAAAAGTTGGCGCATTTAATAAGGAATCTAAAATGGTATAACACTTGCTACATTATTTTTTAAATGTGGCACAATATTTTTTTATTTTGCGAAGAAACCCATTTGATCAAATTTTCTTATTAACTAAAGATGTTTCTATTCGGCTCTTCGAGACAGCAATTTTAAGATACTATTTGAGTGAGATGGAGAGAATCGTTTTACGATGTGTGAGCGAGACAGATAGTGACGCTAGTTCAGTTAGAGAATATTTCAATTAGGAATACCGGAGTAGATGGATAGGACGAGCTGGCACAATCCAATGGCCAGCCCGTTCACCTGACTTAAATCCTTTAGGCTATTTTTTACTGGGGAACGGTGAAAGAAACATTTTGTTTAAAGCCAATTGAAAATTTACCTGAGCTACGGCAAAAAATAAATAGAAGTAGCTGAATTTGTAAGGAATAGAAGATTTTCGCCCCTGATAACCCGATCTTTTTTAAGAAGATGACGAGCGTGTATTGCGGCTGAAGGAAGGCAGTTTGAACATGTATTGTAAATTTTACTAAAGAAATATTTGATGTTAAGCAATTACTTAATAAATCTAAGATATCCAAATAAAAAAAGCCTAAATTTAAAATAAAAAAGTGATCATTGCTCCGATGCGTGGTGCCCATGGACTACCTGACAATGGAGTATCTGTCTCACTCACACATCGTAAAACAATTCTCTCCATCTCACTTATAAGTTCATCATCATGTCATCTTTAGTTAAAAAGAAAATTTGATCAAATGGGTTTCTTCGCAAAATAAAAAATATTGTGCCACATTTAAAAAATAATGTAGCAAGTGTTATACCATTTTAGATTCCTTATTAAATGCGCCAACTTTTAAAGTTACTTGCCAAACTCGCGTAGTACATTTTTTTTTCAGGACAGTCAGTTAAATTTGGGCGTATGATAAATTTTAAATATGCGGTTTGGTAAACAATGTCATTTTCTTCCGAAGTATAGCAAGGTGGCTCTAAATGTTGGATAACAGTTTGCAGAGGCATTATTCAGGATTACATAACAAAAATAATAATTTAAAAAAGTAGAGATTTGCAGCAACAGTAGTAAAAAAACCGTCACAGGGTGTAGATTTTCTAGATTTTTTTGAAATCCCTATATTTTTCTAAATACATAACTTATATTTTTTTTAATATTGTTCTGATAACTCTTACGACTTGGGCTATTCCCCGTTTCCGGGTTATCGTCGACTGCTGGGACACCCTGTATAGGGTGTATTCAGACCGTGATCGGAAACTAAGGCAGATAATATGTATATTTAACATGTATGATTGTTTGGAAAACGTATTTTTTTTAATTTTTTGTCGGGATTTTTTTTAACGCCAATGGGTTTGTAATCACCGTAGCTTAATAGCTACCCTTAGTTTCCGATCACGGTCTGATATACCTGTATAGTGGTCGCTATGCATGCAAAAATGCTACCACGAGAAACTTTAACTGTCAGTAATTTCATTCACCAAACTAAGCAAACCGATGTTTTTCCACATCGTTTTTTAGTGAGACTATGGTACCACCCCGGTTAGGCTTATCCATTCTTATAGCAATTCCATATGACTACAATGGCTCAACCACTTACTAAAATACTGATTTATTTAATCAACTAGTACGGTTCTAGTTAGTATAACATAATACATCATGTCGTGATGGCCTCGAGGTTTAGACACGCGGTCGAGAATCTCGACGGTCGCCTCTGACTTATCGAAGTTATGTATGTATTCACAATGAATAATCACGTACTTTAACGGTGAAGGAAAACATCGTGATGAAACCTGCACACCTAAAACTTCTTAGGAATTTCTTAGTACACAACCCATAGTCATAGTCCGCCAACCCGCACTAGACCAGCGTGGTAGACTAAGGCCTAAACCCTCTCATTGGTAGAGGAGGCCCGTGCCCAGCAGTGGGACGTATATGGGCTGATGATGAATACCCCAAACATTTTTATTTTCACGAAGTTTGTGCATATTTAGTGAATAAATTCAAAAATATTTTCCTTATAAGAGTCTATTCATAATGATGTGATTATAGTTAGGTGCAAAGCCTGCGTTATGGTGGCACGTTTCACTTGTCACGCGCTCGCAAAAGGGGTATATTTTTATGGAATACGTAATTCTGTTTGACTTCATACGCGATGTCCATATTTGCCGAAGACTCGACGTCCTACATGCAAAGAGTATGAGCATGTCTCCGTTGTTGCAATAGTCACGATTTCTAGCTATGATGTCGAGCATTTCTGTGTTGGAATAAAAAAATGTGATTATTTTTTAAACAGTTTTTTTCGTTTTGTGCTAACAGTTGTGCAAGAAACTTGTTGTTTTGAAAGAAGTTTGCTTTTTTGAAAGATGAAATATGACGAAATTGGCAATATTACAAAATCACATGATTTAACGTAATTTCAGAAAACACAGATCATTTGATTTTGACGACAAAGGCAAAATTCATATGCACTTTGGCAGAAAACGTCCGGTCACATCAATTGTGGCCAAAGATTGCTACAGGATTGACTAAAAACGTAAAATAATTATTGAAATAACTACCGCGACCATGTAGAAAATGCGGTTTAAATATATTCATAAATTACAATAATAATTTTAAAAAGACCACTCTCCTTAAAGGAAGGAACCAAATGAGGCATTTTCCTTGTAATTTTAAATTAAAGAAGGTAAATTACTTTATTTGATTTTTTTAAACTAGTTATTATGTTATTCTATTATAAATAATGGCAAAAAGGCAATCGAACTGATACAGTGCAGTGGAAACAGTCAGTGCCTCTAACGAAACAGGTCTTAGCAAATAGAGGGAGACATCGACTGATAGAAAAATTTTCTCGAGAGCTTTTTGGCTGCGAACAGACAGACGGACGGATCTCCTTTGAGAGCTCTTGGCGGTGGAAAGGTTTTATATGTATCTGGAACAAATGTGGGGCAAACGTGATTCTTAGTTATGTAGTTTATAGTATTATTTACGAGCATGTAAAGCCATCTAAGGTTATCCGATGAAATTTATTCAGTAACCATAAGTAACGCCAATTAATGATATTAATATAAAATTTAATTTCGATTTTTCTGCAATTGAAAAGGTTTGGTTTTAGATCTACCACTCTGGTCTAATAGGTGGGTAAATAGATTTCACATACCTTGACATTGTCGATGAGAACTTCCGAGTGTCCGGTCCCGAGATTAAGTTCATCTCCTCTTTGAAATACAATAAGTGTGTGCTGATTTCGAATCCTTAAATATGATTGTGGGCATTTTGAAGATCGTAAATTAATAAGTAATATATTTGAAATGCGTGTAGAATGAGCTATTGTGTTTATCATACAAGTACCACTAAAAATAAATATTGAGAGTCGCAACATCTTATACGCCTCGTAATAAACTGAATATTCAATGTTTATTTTGCTTTGAAAGAATTTTTTGTTTACTGTCGTCAATCGATGAATCGCCGCCCGAGGTTATTATCGTTATGAATCTGCCACTCGTCATTGTTTCTCCGCCACTGCGCAGACTGTCGCAAATTATGTATTTATTCTCTAAAACTGAGGTATTGGCAAAAATTTTCTTCATACTAAGTTTCACTGGTTTGTTGATGTACATAATTTTGGCTTTCTACTCTTTCCATACGGCGTATAGCACTGTTACACAAATAGGGGAGGTCCAGAACAAAGCCATAGCAATACCACATCCAGATTTGTTCAAAGCACGAAGATTTGACAATGATTTGAAATATATACTACTATGGAATCCTTCAAACAAAAAGAACCCGATTGGGGAAGGACAGATGCCGTTTATACAGAACAATTGCAGTAACATCAATTGTTTTTTGACTTCCAATAAAGATATTCTGGATGCAGACTACAGGAATTTTGATGCACTGTTATTCAACATGAGCCTGATAACTTATTGGAGGAATAAAATGCTTCCGCAGAAAAGAACGCCAGAGCAAAAATACATATTTCATTCCATGCTGCCTTCAAACGAAAATCCTATATGCAACGTCAATTTGGACAAATACTTCAACTGGACATGGTCTTATAAATTATATTCTGATATAGTTACCCCTTTTATAGAAGTTAGGCATAGAAACGGTTCTATTATCGCACCAAATACAGATTTAGAATGGCCGATTTTGGAATCCAACTATACAAATCTCGAGCCAAAGACGAGAGCAGTTGCCTTTGTGACGGGTAATTGCAAACTTAGATCAAAAGGCATGACATATGGTAAAGAACTAAAACATTTTTTAAAAGAACATAGTCTTGATTTTGACATTTATGGATGTGGAGGTGTTCAGTGTACAAGCGAAGATTGCAGGAATAATGTTGGGAAAACCCACTATTTCCAGTTGTTGTATGAAGAAAGTGGATCAGAAGATTATGTTAATCAAGAAGTATTAGATGCCTTTAATAATGGAGCTGTGCCTATACTAGCTGGTGGATCTGACTTTGCCAGGTAAGCAGTAGTACCTATGAAATAAGTGAACAATTTTTTAAAAATCAAAATGATGGGGAATTGAACTCCATAAGAACACTTGAGACGTTAAGTATGTGCCGTGCGATCTAGAGGTTCTGGGTTCGATTCCCGGGTCGGGCAAAGTGTTATTGGGTTTTTCCATTAGGAAATTCTCAGTAACAGCATGGAGTCTGGAAATGTGTCCGAAAAACGGCAATAGGCTCGCCCCCTATTACGTGGGACTGATACATACTTGGCGAAATGTGGGTGCAGAAATGCACCTCTGCCTACCCCTTCGGGGAATACAGGCGTGAGATGTATGTATGTTAAAAATTATGGAAATAATTGAAATAACCGAATTTTCATGTCTGATTAAGAATAACAATTATACTAAACTGAAACTACTTTAGATTAAACTGAACTACTTTAGACTATAATATTTCTGTAACATAAACTTAAATAAATATTTGCATTGTAATTGAAGTAACTCGATATTTCATAACATCGCATTGTATTCCGTACAGGTTTTCACTGTATGAATTAAGAGCTCTTTGGAAGTATTGTTCGGTATACAATTCTTAGTCATTTGAATCTTATAGTTACCTACATTTTATTCCAAAAATACCGATTTTGGTCATTTTTGCGATAAGCTTGATATCTAACTACAGGATTAGAAACAATATATGTACATTATATTGTTATAGCTCAGCATAGCTTATCAAGCTACGCTATACCTACGGACAATGATATTTTATTTTATGACTTTTAAAATTCCGTTCTCAGCCCACGGGAACATTTAAAAATAAAAATACAAACCTTTCCACTGAAGTATTTACTATTTATTATTAGTATAAATAAATAAAAAACGCCTATCATAACTGTCTGAGCAATGTTTCTTAAATCCGTTTTATATTGTATTTTTTACAAAAAAAGTACCCTGTATACTTTCCCAAGGTCCTAGGTCCATTCCAAAATCAACAAAATTGGTTTAGCGGCTTCAGTGTGAAAGCGTAACAGGCAAACATAAATAGTTACTTTTGTATTTATAATATTAGCTTGCATTATTTCAGTGTCAGTATTAACACTACGCTAATATTTCCAAGCGGTATTATCATTTTTTTGTACTTCCATTGCAGATTCTTCCCAGATGGTTCCTATATCGATGCCAGGGACCTTTACCCGGAACGATTGGCCGCGATAATCTACTACGCCATCAGGAATCCTGCCATCTACAACGGATACCATCAGTGGAGAGATTTTTATAGCATGCATCCCGTAAACTCTTTGAGAGGTCTGTGCAGTCTTTGCGATCTGCTAAATGATGAGAAGAGGGTTAAGTCACACACATCTTATGAGATGTTTAGAAAGTGGTGGTATTATGGGCCATTGCATGAACGCTGTTACCCGAAAGGAGCTGAGAGATTTTCAGAGATATTTTCGTATGTCAATACAACTAAGAAGAGAAGTGCTATATAAGTCTGTGTGTATGTCTTCGTATGTTTAGTTACGGTCGAGAAGTTGGTAGAAAAAAACAGCACTAAGGCAATGTAGGTACGTTTTATGTATTCCACTGGGAGTCAATTTTTACTCGCATTATTTGTTTCGAGGCCATGAAGTGTGGAAAGAACATTGTAGTTTCTGATACTCAAGACACAGTCGGGATCAATAATAATAAATACATGATTCTTTAATGTAAAGATTTGTTTTATGTAATATTAATATTTTATTAATGATTTTAAATAAATATTTTTAAGCATCCCCTGGAGCTTGAATTAAGAGGATTTTATTTACAGCTTAGAAATAAGGTTTAGATAGCTTTAAATATAATCGTCGTACCTTCTCTCACAATTCCATTCGCTTTATACGCTCACACATCAAACTTAATAATTCTTAACACACAAATTGAAACACAAACACTCCCAGAATTGAAGTCAAGACTTTTCATTATAGCAACAAGAATAATGACGCATTACAAAATAATAAAAATACAACTAACAAGCCGCTCCACTGTTTTCATAGAATCATAATGCATACGATGCATATAAAACGTCCCTTGTTACAATACAATATGTACGTAAAATGAAACTGACATTCTTCCAGAATTTTATTACTTATATTCCTGGAGATATGTGTGTTCCCGTTCATTTTCTGGAATATCCGCCAGCACGCTGCTTTGATAGATCAAGCTTGCAAATGCTGTAAGATGCAGGAACATTCAAATTTTATAGCAAACGGGCCACAATGGAAGTTGAGTCGGTATTATTGTTTCGACGGACGGGAAATTTTGTTGTTTGTTTATATTTACATACATACATAACCTCACGCCTATAATCCCCGAAGGGGTAGGCAGAGGTGCATTTCTGCACCCACATTTCGCCAGGTATGTATCAGTCCCACGTAATAGGGGGCGAGCCTATTGCCGTTTTTCGGGCACAATTCCAGACTCCGTGCTGTTACCGAGAATTTCCTAATAGAAAAACCTAATAACACTCTGCCCGACCCGGGAATCGAACCCAGGACCTCTAGATCGCACGGCACATACTTGTACCGCGAGACCACGAGGCAGTTTGTTTATATTTCTGATACAAATATGTATTGTTTAATAATTATTACTAATGGAAGCTATGTTACTCAGTTAAAAAAGATTTGGAAAGCAAGAGAACGGACGAATTTCTAATTTCTATACCTAAGGTTTGTACAGTTGTCTACTTTTTCATCGAGAGAAAATTTGATTTGGCTCCCCGTCCCTCATTACATACCCTTTCCTGCATATGGTTTGTACACTACAAGTCTATAAGTGAGGTTAACTAAATCCTGATCTTGTAAGAAGGCACCTTACATTCAAGTTGGGATGTGTAATGTATGTATCGGGTAACATTGCATGAGCTTATCAGTAAAACATACCGGGAACATTTGAAATTTACACTATTATAGTTTGAGATTTAAATTTGATCTTTTCCTAGGATTTTCGAGAGTTGACAACCAAATTCGTGTCACGAAAGTTAGTATATCACAAAATAACAGCGTCCATTGTACCTTTTTATCGAAATGTTAAGCTATTGTCACTCCGTCGAAGTAAAAACCTGTTGACATTTTAAGCCCTTTCTTTCGATATTTCAATAAAAATATATTGAGTTTATTTATAAAAGCGTGAATTTCCGAGGGTGGAAAATATGCTACTTTTCGCTTAGAGGTTATTATGAAGCTTTTAGTACATTGTATCAGTTTACCCAGACGATGTCTTAGGTTCAGATTTTAAATCCACTTTAAACATACCTACATATATTCTATTTTATTGACCGCCCTGTGGGTTCAATTCCCGCATCGAGACAAATGCCCACGACACAAGACTGGTATCTTAGTGTGGGGTCAGAACTATGTATGTGACTGTTGGGTGTATTCATTTATATTATTTATTTAATTTTCGGAGTCACATGCGTTCATAATATTTTAAGCTTAATGGTGAATGAGTGAGTACGATATAAATAAAAACGACTGACTAGAAATGATCTCAGCTATCACTAGCCTAATATGCTGCTCTATGTTTATCAACCATTATAGTGAAATCGAAAGGTCTCTCAAAATTTCTAATAATCAAAATTTATCTTGCTTACGATGTCTATTGGAACTGAATGACAGTTTTAAATCCTCGACTATAAGTATAACAAAAATAACAAACAAAATCAAATCGACTCCAAAACACAAACAATTTGCGAGTCATTACCATAGTGTAGTACGTAAGTAGGGTCAGCAACAAAGAGCTGATGAATATTCCAACAGGAGATCTGACGGTAACTAGTTGGGGCGCTGGGGTCGCTCAGGCCTATATATTTTTTATAAAGACATTGACTTGTTGTCAAGCGTAGTCCGTCTTAACTATGCGATGTTTTGTCTACGTTTTATGACGTATAACTTGAGAAGAAATGAAGGAAAACATGGTCATGATAAAGTACACAAGATTTATTTGTAAGTCTCTTTTTTATAAAGTCTGTCTCGGACTTAAGATTTAAGTCTTCTCAAGACTTACTTCCTGAAGAGGTATGCGGAGGTGCATTTCGACATCCACGTTTCGTCAGCTAATTAAGGTCCTCGTAATAACATTTAAATGGGGACGAGCACATTTCTAGAATCCGTGCTGCTATTGAGAATTTCTTAATGGAAAAATCAAACGACACTGACTAACTCGAGAATTTAACCCCAGACCTCTTAATTCTTGTTACACATATTTGCCACAGGAACGCAAAATTAAAAATAGTATTATAGAAGGTACCCCTATATTGTTCACCGTTTTAATAACGATGATGCAAGAAAAAGAAGAAATTCTACAAAAGTCACAAATGTTCGCAGTGATCTTCGAAAGAGGCGAACATTTCTTTGTTTCCTTCACGGATTAAAATAGTTATAACTTAGATATTCCTTATTTCCATAGGATTCTTAGAACATAATCTTACGGTGTTCAATGTTGGACTAGATACATTATATGAAAAAAAAACTAGTCTCAGTAGGCTTATAACATATTGCAGAGCCAGGTCCCTTCACATTGTAATCAAGTCGGGCTGATGAATATTCTAGAAGGCTCGACGACACTCCGCGCTGGCGAGACAAGAGGGCGCCACTGAGCTCGCAATTTGAATTATGCCCGGTCAGGTACTTGGCGACTTGGCTTAATAATTAGAATGTACGGTGGATGGCACGATGGTGGTAGATATCTCGAAGGTCGCGGATTCAAACCGGCACACACCTCTGACTTTTCGAGGTAATGTGTGTATTCACAAAGAATTATCATGTAGTTTAACGGTGAAGGAAAACATCGTGATGGAACCTGCACACCTAAAAGTTCTGAGGAAATTAGGTGTGTAGTTCGCCAAACCGCACTAGTTCAGCGTGATGGACTAAGAAGGCCTTAAGCCTCTCAGTTTTGACGTGGCTGTGATGAAGATTAGGTTGATGACTAGGATTTAATACCTGATCCCATCCTCTGCATGGTATCGGTGATGGTGATAGCTATTGGCCCCGAATCGATTTCGAAGTGTTGACTGATTATATTATGTATTTATGGTATTGTTTTCAAGCTATTAGCGCCAAAAGCTTCAATTACATACCAGGTTAGTCTCCTCCATTCCTAATAAGAAACATAAACTAGATATTCCATAATTCAATACAAAAAACAAAATATTTATCCAAAAACATAAATTTACGTATTTTTGCCGCGCCGCCGTCCGCCATACAGCCGCGCCGCCGCGCGCCAAACCCCTGCCCATATAATTTCAAAACAACGAAACGCGGGCGCACGAACGTCAATAGTTTAGAGTAAACATCAATGTTGAACATAATAATAATATCTATCTCCCTCTATCTCGTGGGCTTTAAACCTGGCTTCACTTTACTAGTTCTATCTCTTTCGCACTACGTCGAAATTCCCATTGGATTTTAAAACATAGATATGACCAACATACCTTTAAATAGCAATTAGTATGGACATAAGAATCCCGCTTTCGCTCTGAAGTGCGTGCAATCGGGAGTGCAGCAGGGTTGCCATTGACGTTGACACGGCAATTGTAATTGGGGTCAGTTGAAAAAAAAAAACACGGTACACGGCAGAATTTCATTGCCGTGTCATAAAACACGGCAATTATATGATAGGAATTTAATGTAATTTGAAAAAAATATAATGAAACACGGCAATTTCTCAATTTTTCTACAAAACATGGCAATTCGACATCCAAAACACGTCAATATATTTTTATTTAATGGCAACCCTGGAGTGCAGTGAAGCACACTTTGTCAAGGTCACACGTTGTTAATTGTTTACGTTTACTGAGTGAAAGAGAAAAAGGCGGAAAGTGTTCGGATTGGAAGGCGCGTTTATTGTTTTTCTCACATATAATTTTTATTTTTTTCTTGATAATGGTGAACAGGGGATTAAGTGTTGCTTGTCGATGTTGTGTGTGGTGTGTTCGATTTAGTTTTCCCTTTTTTCTTCCCTGTCGCGCTGTATTTGGTGAGTCTTGTCTTTTCTGGTGATTATTGGCGATTGTGAGGATGGAGGAGCCTCCTGATCCAGGTGGGACGGTCCCACCGATGCGGTAGGACGGGGAGGAAGGAGGTGAGAGGTGAATCGGATGCACTGTGTGCAATATCGGCGAGTGGTGCTTGATTCTCTGTTCACTATTGTAATGAAGGGATTAAGGGTTGTATGTGGGAGGGACGGGGGGCGCGCCTCCAGTTTGGGATTTTCCCGCCCTTTTTCTTTCATCATTCATCATCATCATCATCATTTATACTAATGAAATTAAATTACTGAAGACTTGGCAGCATGGTCTTCGACCTTAGCCGGTTCCTTGCGGAACAAACAAAAAAAAAAGAAAAAAATTACTGAGTGAAAGAACCAAATTAAATAGAATTTGTTGTGGTATTTAGAATATTACTAGTGATTATAAAAAATGGGTGATGTTTATTGTTAATCCTCGTGGCGACTTAAAGTGTGTGCAAGTTTTGCTCTTCGAAGATAAGGTAAATTTATTAAATTATACTATGAAAAAACGGCTCGTAACTTGTCCAAAACCTACATATGCCAGACTCGAGTATTTCTCTAATTGTTAAAAATTATGAGGACGCTTAATAGATCCGATTAGTAAGTACATAATTGAATAGTTGAATGTTCGCATACGAAAAGGTTATATTATTATGTTTGTGTTGCATATTTTATTTATAATGTTACAAATGTGTGGAATTCTTATTGTAATGATTTAAATTAAAATTTAAATGCATTAATATTTACAACACCACATACTTTGATTTCTTTTTATAAATATTGTAAACAACGCATTGAAGTATTCATTTCTCGTTAATTACCTATGTCACGAAATTTCAAAACTGGCGTTGATCATCATCGTATTATTTCTATTATTAATACATATTATTTATCATTTTGTTCAACAAACATGAAAATTAACTTACGAGTATAGGTAATTTTTAGAATTTGACTGTTTACTTTTTAATTATGTGGTTTGAAACCAATTCGAGTTGAGTTATTTGTCTAATAAAATTCAATATGATATATTCCGTGTCTATGTTATAACATCTCGCATTCAAATTTAGAGAGACACGACGTTTGTGCACAATTTGGACATATTATTGTTCTAATAATTTTCGCCGACATTTTATGGTTTTTGGTACTAACTATCACTAGCGACAAATAATTATTTCTTTGTTGGGCCAGTACTATAATATACCTACATCAATATGTCAAAATCTTGAATGTAAATAATTTGCGGTAGGTATATTAGGTATTTATTATTGCCAACCCGCACTAGGCCAGCGTGGTGGACTAGGGCCTAAACCCTCTCAATGGTAGAGGAGGCCCGTGCCCAGCAGTGGGACGTATATGGGATGATGATGATATTATTTATTAGTTCTCTGACTTTCTGGACCAAAAAAATACACTATAAAAACCGTAATAAAAATTTGGGCTTGCCCTAGCTAGAGACCCTAGGCACGCCACTGTCCTCCACATGGATACGTTTTCATTGTATGAGGGGGAACTAGGTGGGCACAACTAGTCCATTTTGAAGACATTGAAAAAATACAATATATGTATATGTATAATTAACACATACATAAACTCACGCCTGTATTCCCCGAAGAGGTAGGCAGAGGTGCATTTCTGCACCCACATTTCGCCAAGTATGTATCAGTCCCACGTAATAGGGGGCGAACCTATTGCCGTTTTTCGGGCACATTTCCAGACTCCGTGCTGTTACCGAGAATTTCCTAATGGAAAAACCCAATAACACTTTGCCCGACCCGGGAATCGAACCCAGGACCTCTAGATCGCACGGCACATACTTGTACCGCGAGACCACGAGGCAACAATTAATTAATATTTTCAATATGATTAGGTGGTGATTTTTTTGGGATGAGTTTATGTATGTCCGATTCAAAACAGATTATTCAGAAAAGTGTACGGATTTGTAACCAGTGTTTGGACCCCACGGCGTCAGACGCCGGGTTATTTCACCGCGCCATTACGAAAAGCTAATAGCTAATAAAATAGAAATCGACTGCTAACTAAATCAATAGTTAATGTTATAAAGTCTAGGAACCGAAGTGCATCTATTTTAAACGCAACCATTTCGGCAATTACGTCCGTCGCGAGAATGAGCCAATAAAAATTAATTAAACAACGTGGAACTGCAATCGGAGTGCAGTGGTAATCCGAACGGCGATATCCACGATATATCGAAGTCTGTAGGCGTTAACTAACAAACACGCACCTGGTGCTGCCTGCATTGTCTATAGTGACGTTACTGTGGGTTCTCGATGGTATATGAGAGGTAATTGTGGGTTTCTTTCATAAGTTCTGTCTGAATTTATGGAGAGAAGCTGTTTGAGTTATATTTGAGGCGAGTAAAATATGGTGTCCGCCAACCCGCACTAGGCCAGCGTGGTGGACTAAGGCCTAAACCCTCTCAGTTGTAGGGGAGGCCCGTGCCCAGCAGTGGGACGTATATGGGCTGATGATAATGATGAAATATGGTGGGAGAATTATGGGAATGAAATTATTGCAATTTTTTAATAAATATTTTTACTACTTTTTATTTTTGCCATTTGCTTAGGATCATCCTCATAATCAGCCCATATACGTTTCACTGCTGGGCACAGGCTTCCTCTGCACCTAAGAGGGGCAACCACCGCTCTAGCTTAGTGCGAGTTGGCGGACTACACATTAAAAAGGTATTAGGAAATTCTTAAGAAGTTACGTGATAATTCAGGTGTGCACTTGGGGTTTGAACCCGAACCGCAGAGTTTTGAACTAACCGTGGGCTAAAACCTCGAGGCCATCACTACATTACATTTATTTGCTTATAATACGTTGTTTATAAATTAAAATAGATATATAAGCAAACCTATGAAGGAAATTATTATTATGTAATGTTTAAATAAGTAATAAATAAATAAATACACCCAACAGTCACATACATAGTTCTGATCCCACACTAAGATACAAGTCTTGTGTCGTGGGTATCAGAAACTAAGAGAGACTTTTCGGTCTCACATACACCCAGACCCGAAACAAATATTTGTGGATCACACAAACATTTGTCTCGGTGCGGGAATCGAACCCGCGGCCTCTCGTTTCGCAAGCTGGTGTCTAGCCAACTGCGCCACTGGGCTGTCAAATTTCATATATACTGTACAATAATTTCTAAGGTATTAAAGACGATTTAAACTTATCTGCGGTCCAAAAACCGGTCATGAATAATATGATAAACAATTATGGTTTTATAATAAACCACTTTTGTAGATTCATTAGACCAAATTGCTTAATTAACATAATAATCGATGTAGTAGTACTTGAACAAAAACATTCTTAGATAGGTAGACAGATAACTCTTTATTGATACTCACATTTATACAAGAATTTACATAAAATGAATTATTGCAATAAAAAAGTGAAACAATAGACAGTCTTATCGCTGAGGGCGATCTCTTCCAGACAACCTTTCTAATATGATACTTAATATGCATATAACTTATTATTGTTATTATAAAAGTAAATGTGGAAACTATAGTACGGGTGATGTGCAGTCAACAGATCTATTAAGCATACGCTGAACACTGAACACGCACCTGTGCCTATAGTTTCCACTATTTAAAGTACATGCCTCGAATAAGCAATACTTTGGCTTTAATTTAGTCTCTAAAAGGAAAACAGATTTATTTCTACACCCACTTTTTCAGCTATATTTTAAATTAGAGTTAAAAGGAAAAATTCGGGTCACAAAAACTCCCGAAACAATTACAAAATTTTAATTACAAAAATGAATCATTATTTTCAATGAAATTAAGTTATAATTTAAACATTTTTGTTAAGTATCAGTGTAAAATAATGTTAATATCAATGAAAGCAGAAGACATACTAAATAGTCTTTATTAAGAAATTAATTTCTCAATAAAGTAATATCGTATAGAAAAATGTTTACAAAGCACTGGCTTCAGGAGTACAAAATATCTGTACACACAGTTCTTGGCAACTTTAGACATCGTTAAATAATTGATGGGCTCTCGGCGGGCCGATTATATGACATACCTGTTACCCGTAATGAAGTCGAGGGTTGCTGTCCCTTTGGGGTTGTTTCTGGAGATAATAACTGACTTGTTTAATTTTACAGTAATTTACATAATTATGGTAAAAATTATAGCGTAGGATAGTAATTCATATTTTTTAAACATCGCGTCTATTTTTGTATGTTTATCAAGAATGTATATAATATTATACATTATGTATGTAATATTATACATTAAAAATTCAGATGTAGAAAATAAGAAGTAATGAATTACAAAGTAATATCACTGTGATGCTATTTTGGTTAAAATGAAATTAAATGAAATTATACATTTCTGCTATAGATATATTTTAGTGCTTTAAACATTATGTGATGTTTTAACTTCTACGTATTACGTTCTATAACAGCGTAGGTAATATATGTAAGTACTAAGTATGTATGTGTAATGTAAATAAAATACGAAAATCATTGAAATTTTTATTAGATTTATTTTAACAGCATCGTCAAAGAAGCAAAAATAGAAATACAATATCCTAAATATTGAAACGTAAGCAAGATGGGTGGGCGTTCATTGTCAAAGAATAGGGAGCTAAAAAAGCATTCAATAATAAATCTGTGAAGGGACGTCGATCACAGATGCGACCTGGATTCATATCAGCTCTTTTCATGCGAAAATGAAGAGATACGTAATAAAAGATTATTTAATAATGTCGGATGAATTACGCCTCTTTATTGATATAAAAACTTTATTTGGAAATAGAGTCGGTATGTGGATGTTTTAGTTATTAACAGCATCCACAACGATGATGACACAAAAATAATGTGAGTAACATGAAGTCATTAACTAAGACAGCTGGGCTAACAGGTCACGTTATCTGTCATGGTCGTTTACATTAGGTACATGCAAGAATAAGGGGAGAAAAATAGTTCGAGTGGTAGAAGGTAGCTATATTATTTTTTTCCGTTAAGACTCAGAAACTTCTGGAAACTACTTTCTAAAGTTCTACTTCCTATAGAAAATCAAGAATCCCCGAATAGTTTTAACATTTGCATCCTTTGACAAGCATCTCTATAATCGGGATTCCACCATTCCCTGAACTTCTTGTACGATTTCTCAATGGCAGTGCTGTTGTTATTGTTCAGTTTAGTGCAAAGATCACATATGTACGACTTCGACTTTGGAGTGTAGTAATAATGGTTTTTCCAATCAAAGAAATATTCGTACATGTTAGGGTTTTTGATGAGGTAGTCGATGACCGCGACTAATTTCTTCATATCGAAAGTTTGGGCGTTGATGTAAGATCCAGGTGGCAGGAAACTGAAATAGAAAAAAAATATACATGCCTTCATGTTAGGACTAAAAGAAAAATCAATATTACTCATTCTTGCTGTATCATTCAAAATGGTCTTATCATGTATATTATCATGTCTTATCATCATCAGCCCAAATACGTCCCACTGCTGGGCACGGGCCTCCTCTACAACTGAGAGGGTTTTATAAATAAGACAATTTATTTTTGTGAGTTTCCATAAAATTAAGGAGAATTTTTAATGATACAGTAGACATTTACTCGAATATTGCTACAAATGTTAAAAACCATGTAACTGTTACAGATTTTTCAAGATGATATTAATACCAAAATTACAAATTGTAAATACATGGCGTGGAAATGACTAAATTAGGTGGCATGAATGATATAATATAGTTTTAATAATACCTGGTGTAATCAGACCCTCCAAGAACAATGGGAATTGCTATATGCGCCAAGGCCTTAACAGTCTTTTCACTGATGTAGTCTTCAGCAAATGTTTCTTCTAAAACCAATTGAAAAAAGTATCTTTTCTCTAGTAACTTATAACATTTCGAAATCTTGCTTTCGGGACATTTGTTCTTGCCACACGGTCCGTAGGTGTCCACGGTGTAATTAAATGATTTGAGTTCATCTTTTAGCTCTTTGATGAAATCTTGATGTTTCGCCTTTACTTTACATTTTGGTATAATCCATATGATAGCTTTGTCTTTACCTTTCACTTTAGTTGTGTATCTGTCGCTATGTTTCATCTTTTCAATCCATTTCATGTCCTTCTTAGGTCCTACTAAGTGATTTTTATCATCATAAATATTGAATAATGGAAATGGTATGTCGGAATCGAGTCTGTACGTCCACGTCCAGTTAAAAAAATTGTCAAACATTGGATTGCAAATTGGATTTTTTTCTGAACTTTCCAAAGACTTGAATATGTACCTCTGGTATGGTGATCGACTCAACTTTAAATCCTCTTCTTCTATTCTGTTTATGTCTTGCACATTAAAAACTATGGCATCAAAGTCTTGGTCACTTTTTAACAGTGTTTTGTTGTAAGTTAAATAACAATTTATGTAAGGACAGTTCTGTTTGATGAAAATATTTTGTCCTGCTGGATATTTTGGATCTGACCCTGCGTTATAACCTTTGGTAATCTTTTTGGGTAAAGTCCAAAATAATACATATTTAATATCCGTTGGAAACCTTCTGTTTGGAAGTATTAGATTTGCATCTTTGTTTATAAGTAGAACTATGGATATCACCAAAACAACGAATAATATTATGGAATATGCACCGAATTTTAGTATTGTTTTTTTCCACGAATTGACATATAACATTTCTTTAACGTGGTACGTATACATTTTATTTCTTAGAATTTTCTTAACTTTCATTTTGTATTTCCAATAGCAATAGCGTGTCAGCTGAATTTTAACGACAAACTGATGTTCAATTGTGTTTTCCAATTGTGATGTTTACTGAATTTCGGGATGTTTTTAAGAAAGAATGTGTATGTTGCTATTAGTTTAGATGTGTTATGGATTTCGAAGATGACTGTTGAATCGTAGGTTCCATTTCACAGTATTTTTTAGCTATTACGTGAAATAATATTAGCTATTATTTTGATCTTAATGTAGTATTATATTTATTCATTTTGAATGCTCATGGATATTGGAAAGATACATTTTTGACATAATCTTCAAATGAGGTATATATTTATACTAAATGAAATGAAATTTATTTCGTAATACATGTATATTTTTGAGTATCGACAGGTCCCAATATAGGCATGCCCGTGTCTTGGGTACCTGTTTATTTACATTACCGAGAATTACATACATATACATTAGCTAATGACAATCCAATTTAAAAGTGACACAGTTAATCATCTTAAAAATACGTTAACAAAATAACATGAAATAAAATAAAAATCAACAAAACAAAACACAACTAACAGGTACGAGTACTAACTAAAGTACGAGTATATTTAAGATATTGCTATATTTATAAATATTTTTGTAAATATGGCAACGCAAACAACTTTCTTACTCGAGCCACAGTTGTGAGTAACACGTATTTGAAAAATGTTCATAATTAAGGGAGAGCAATCCAAAATCTACGTGTGACGTCACATTTCGTATATGTAATTTATGCGTTTAATTTCGCAACATAAAGTCACGAGTTTAACCCACTGCCACATGAAAAAGTCGTTTTCGTATCCGCCGCTTAATTTATGGTTAAAAAATGTTTTACCATACCAACTGATATTGCTCCCTGTCGTTTGCTACCGAATGTGGTTTTTAATGTTCTGATGGGAATTTATCATTCATTCATTATAACAGAAACCATGCTTTTTAAAATATTGATCTATATATGTTTATTCAGAGGTTTTTGGAATTCATTATGGAATTCATTATATCATATTATTATATTCTCATGAAACGGACAGCGGTGAGAGTAATTTCAGCTTCTTATTATCATTCATAGTAAAAATGTTATACACACACACACACTCACGCAAGCACGCACGCACGTTGTCATGTTACATGCCATTATAGAAAAAATAGTATTAATCACCATTTAAAAATTAATAAAGACAAATTAACAGAGCAATCAACCCCAAAAGGCCACGATTTGTTTTCAAAACATAAATCCTCCATACATTTTGCGAATTGCGAGTTCCAACGAGATCCCGTTTGGTAAACAGCACGATCATTACTCTGAATCGCTGTAAAGTCTATTTATATAGTGGATTAAGAACATAGGGCGGTTAAGTCTTGCTTATTTTCTGTTGTTACGCCTCAAATTGTCGACACTTGAGTACAGATTAGCTTCGTTACACCGCCGCGGAGCGCGTACCTGGTTTAGGAACGAGACTGCCGCTTTGTCGATATTCATTTTAATTATAATGTTAATATTTGTGTAACAACTGTAATGATTTTAATACCGTAGTTCTGTCCTAATTATGCGAAGATCCTTTTGGTTCCGTAAATGCATGGGCGTGCTTATAAATGACAAAAATATTTACACATATTACATTTACACATATTCACATCTTACGAACATTTGTCATGATGAGGGGACCAAAGTCACGTTTCACCATTGCTTAATAGTTGGTTGAATCCACTGTATAGGTGTTTGCGGTATAAAAAAAAAACCGGGGACTACTACTTCGGGGACTAGACGTGACTGTATCCAAATAAACTCCTCCTTGTTGAATTTATTTTTTATTTTATTAGCACGACAAAGTTACAACATCGTAGCTGATAGCAAGCAGGATGCCGTTTAAATGGAGGATTAAGTGACGGGAGACTCCCATCTCTCAAAAACTGTTCTCGTCACGAAATCGACCTACTAGAACTAGGACTAGAACTTTCAGTCGTAGAGGAGTGCCCAGCAATGAAACACAAATATAAGAATCGATTTATCATTATCAGCCCATATACGTAGTACCTACATCATTGAGAAAAAATTTCAAATTTTCATAAACTATCGATAAAACCGTATCGACATTGGCGCCCCTCGGTTTCCAAGTGGTCGCGCGAGGAAGCTCGCGGAATAATGATTTCTTTGAGATCCCCCACTGTTTGAAGTGCACGCCATTACTGGCTCTCAGATACGCTTGTGCCCTGAACTTAATAGCGGATCTCAATGCCGTCTCTAATTGTTTTCCTTACCTTTGTACGAGAAAAATCATGTTTACAACTCTGTGAAGCGTTTTAAAATGGGATTGGATGGTAAATTGCTCCGGCTGATGTCTTATGCTTTTTTGTAGGGGTGCGCAAAGTTTGTCTATGCTCTTGAAGATTACTAAATAATCTATAGTGAGTTCTTTGTTGTAATGTACCTACGTGACATAAATTTGTGAAATTATTTTGATAAATTTTGCCATTAATATTTTGGTCATCTGGAGACGTTTGTAGATTACATTTTTATGTCATTTCATCATCATCAGGCCATATACGTCCCACTGCTGGGCACGGGCCTCCTCTAACTTTGAGAGGATTTAGGCCTTAGTCCACCACGCTGGCCTAGTGCGGGTTGGCGAACTACACACCTAATAAATTCCTAAGAACTTTGAGGTGTGCAGGTTTTATCACGATGTTTTCCTTCACCGTTAAAGCAAGTGATAATTCATTGTGAATACACACATAACTTCGAAAAGTCATTTATATAATTATTTTTATTCAATTCATTATAGATTTTCATATTTATATCATCGGTAGCAAAGTCATAAGCAAATTTTCTTACATTATAAAATATTCAAGTAAATAATACAAATAATTTCCACCAAAGTTTGGAACTAGCTAGTTAGTGTTTATTGTTTTTTATTACTTTACTGGCATAATGTTGGCGCAACGTGGCGTTTGACCTTTTATTCCATACAGTTTAAATATTAATATGAACTCATTTGTTTGTGACTTTTTGACGTCTTAACCGTTAAATCGATTTTGATGACATTTTGTTCAGAGATAGAAAAGTTTTAGCGAAACGAATCGAAATTAATAGGTGACAAGCGATTTCATAATAACTAAATTACAAAAACACAGATATTTAAAAAACTGGATATTATTTACGTCACAGGCTTATAAAAGTCAAATAAAATAGAATTCAATTGTACACGTCTGGCGTATTACACAGTTCATCACACACTCTGGCTCAATCGATACAGTTTGTAAGCAAACGGCTCCTTTGACGTTATACGAATGTACTTCACAAAAGTGTGGACAGACTCAATCAAATCCAGATAGTGTAAAGGAAAAAGTGCACTTCGCAAACTGGATTGTCACAGTTTCAATTCCATTTGGGCGGGCGACGACCGCCGCCGCGCCGCCGCGCCGGGACTCCGTGGTGATAAAAAGATGTTTTGGTTCAAGAGCGGAGCGGATTTATATTTTATTTAAGTTATGGGGTTGGAAAATTTATGATAATATTTAATTGTGTTTTTACCTGATTCCTGGTCAAAACATTAAATATCCATATTTATAGTTCATGTATAAACGTCCTTCCTTTAAAACATATGTAATTTTGTATAAACGAACGGAATATAATCTTGAAAGAATGAGAAAAGATATGTCGATTAAATATGCCTTCAATAATTTTTAGTAAAATGTTATGAAACGAGAATCTTTACAAGATTTGTTTCAGATTTGATTAATTAATTTGAGATGTTGACGTCTTAATTCACTTATAATTCTGGGAGTAGATGTATCAAGTATTATCATGTTTAAGCTAGCATTTGTATTGTCTTTTCCTGGGTTTTGTCTTATTTAGAATTTTATTATGAACTGTTTGTATTTTTTTTTAATTGAGAGAGGGATGCTTCAATAGCTTTGCCTTATTTAAATAATAAATGATTTTAGAATTACGAAAGAGATTTAAGGTAATAGCACTAGTAATTGACCACTTAAGGACACAGAAATTTCTTTTTTAATGCCTAACTTTAATCATCATTCGAATTCAATGAGTGTTTTGTTTTGTTAACTCTGTGCAAGTCTTTTAACGAAACGAGCTAGTATTTTTTCTTGTACAATGGTTGCATTCAAGTAAAAAAATGAAAATAAAACTTAATATAAGAGATTTAGTAGTTGACCACCTAAAAACTAGTAGTTGACCATGTTTTGCATCAGTAGTTGACCATTCAGATTTTTTAATTATTTGTTAAATAAGAAGGCAAATTAAGACAACTTTGCGTTTTATTTGAAATATAATAACAATAACATCCCCCGCTCGTTAATAAATGTTCTGGCCATTTCCACAATCGACCATTTGCTTTCATCGATGATATTGTAGCTGTTTTTTTTTTATAGCTTTAAGTACTTTTCCGGGATAAAAGTTATTATCGTACTTCTTCATCATCATCATCATCAGCCCATATACGTCCCACTGTTGGGCACGGGCCTACTCTACAATTGAGAGGGTTTAGGCCTTAGTCCATCACGCTGGCTTAGTGCGGGTTGGCGGACTACACACCTAAGAAATTCCTAAGAACTTTTAGGTGTGCAGGTTTCATCGCGATGTTGTCCTTCACCGTTAAAGTGCGTGATAATTCTTTATCAATACACACATATGCAACTTCGAAAAGTCAGTCATGTGTGCCTGGGGTTTGAACCTGCGACCGTCGAGATTCTCGACCGCGTGCCTAAACCTCAATGCCGTACTTAAATATGACAAATTCAACATTTACTTTTTGCCGAGGCTTTTGTCAGATTCTTAATCAGACAACAGTAGTTGAAAGTTTACGCATATTTTCAAGCATATCGTTAGGACCTATGATGTCAAATTGATCTAGAGTGGTTTCAAATATGTCATCAGCAATGCTAATTGCTGGTGATCCTGGGATCGTCACTAGCACTAGTTCGTCACCAACAGTAATATGTACCGCAGTTGCCGATGGTTCCATTGTGGTTTCCAAAACACCATCATTATTGTGAGAGGATTTTTTTTCAGCCGTTCTTATGGGTGTTTTATGAAGACGAACGACATTTACTGCTGAGAGCATTGCAGCTTCAGTATAATTTAGGAATGTACCCCTTTTCCCAGACATCTACAAGGTGAAAATTTGGTTTTAGTAACTGATCGTACCTTACAATAAAGGTGGTCAACTACTAAATAAAATTAGGTTATTGTAAAAGTAAATAAAATAGTTAATTCTAATTGATGATGCCCTTCATATATTATTCCGTACAGTACATTTACATGATACAGAAATTCATCAGAAGTTGACCATCCTGGTCAATTACTAGAAAATCGTGCTAAAACGGAATCAGTAGTGGACCACCCCCACATCTCAATCTTGTAAACAAATTTTCGTATTTTAAATACCCTGTTACCTCAATTAATCCCTAACGAATAAGAAAAGCAAAACACTTATCATCAACAAGGTGACAAAGTTGTTAATATTTAACTTCAAACTTTTTCAATCCTTAAGAAAATTATGACAAAAAAACGAATAATAGATTTACGGTGCGTCAATCAACAAACAACTGGAGGCTATTTTTAATATTTGAAAATAATGGAGTCGTAGTTTGCGCGCTTCGTAGACCACATGACAGCACTGACTACTCAATATGGAACTAGTTTAAAAATATGCCGCGAATTCTTATTTTATCTGTTTATGTGCATTGGTGGTCAACTACAGGTACATGGTCAACTACTAGTGCCATTACCTTACTGTGCGGAAATGAGTGGTGAAGTTGGTCAAGGACGTCCTAGGCGCACCTATAAACACCTTAATTTGTGATTTATTAAAAAAGGTAATATAAAAAGTCCTACAAACCAATCTGCATGCATGACGAGGTAGAATTTGGCGTCCTATTGTCTCTGCCTACTCCAAAGGGCGATAGTGGTGAGTTTATGTATGTTTTTAATTTAAAATCAAATAGATTTTTTCAAATGGAATATATACGAACAATAAAATGGTTGTAGGTTTATTTTTTATATGCGACATATTTTAAGACCAACGTTTAGCCTCAAAAAAATCCAGAAATAGCTACAACTCTCGGTAACACTGATAGAAATGATCTGATTTAAAAAAGTGGTGGTTCATTTCCTATATAAAATTTATCAGTAGCAATTTTACGCATTATGAACTCAGCAGTTATCGCACTGCTACAGGGTAATTTTTGCAATATAAATTGAGGATCGGAAAAAGATAAACAATTATAATTACTTTCTATTCATCGATACAATTCGTTTTTAGGATGCATAATTTTTTCAGATTTTTTGGTTATAAGACAAGTATTCACTCAGAAACCCATTTTCAGTTAAAACCTTAAATAATTAAAAAAGTCAACAACAATTTTCCGCTCCTCTCGTCACCTCTGCAAGCACTTAAAGGCGTGTTAGAGTATTCCAAAGTGTAAATCACGGTAAACAGTGGAAGGCATAGTTCCGCGCCGGGATCCAGTCGTTTTCTGTGATTTAACACCTAATTAGTGGGTTGTGTGGTCGACGGACGCCCAATGAGCGCCCTAAGATGTGTCAGACACAGTTTTATTGTAAACTTGATAACTTTCTTACTGCTTTGTTCATTAAAAATATATTTGCTACACGAAGTTTCGCGATGAAATGTAGTTTACGTATTTTATGAGGGTTTTTGTATGATTAAAAAGTTTATAACAAAGTTTTACAGACTTTTTGGTCACCGATATGTTAAATATGCGCAAAGTTAGTGTTATACGAGTAATATGAAGATTTTCACAAGATGGTTTCCTTCATCGTTAGGTACGTAATAAATTATTAGGAATACACACATTCTAACATTGAAATTGCTTGCATCCACATAATATTTTCAAATAAATATTTATAACCAGATGTATTTAAAAAAATATGCGAATAATTATTGACGCATTTATTGCGACTTAACTGACGAGGGCTAAATAAATTATTTTATATTTTGCATGTTTTAATATTTTAAATTATACGACCGCGTTACTTTGTAGTTGTAAAAACCACGCGTATAAATGAGATGAATGAATGTGAAGTTAAAATAAATAAATACACTCAACAGTCACATACATAGTTCTGAGCCCACAGTAACGCTAAATTAGCTAAACGCTCTTTTTTCGCTGCCTAGCCCTTCGGAATACAAGCAAAAATTTTGTATGTAGGTATATTGCAAAAATAATAAAATGTTGTTACTTAGCTAATAAACCTGTTGTGTATTGAATCATACGAGTATAGTACAAAGTAGCTTAGGAGAGAACCCGACGTATCCCGGCAAAATCAGTCCGCACAATATTTAGTTAGTATATCGGTAAGTGAGTTGTTTGCGAGCAATAAGTGGTGTGCGCAGTGCATTACGCTGTCAATGAGCGATAACTCAGTTGTGCGCCGACGGGACGGTGCCGTCAGCAGCGAAATAATAAAAAATGTAGCAATATTTGTAAGCCGAGTGCTTCCAACTATATTGCAAAGTTTGTGAAGTTGTTCCACTACATTGTATCATCGTCATCATCAGCCCAAATACGTCCCACTGCTGGGCACGGGCCTCCTCTACAACTGAGAGGGTTTAGGCCTTAGTCCACCACGCTGGCCTAGTGCGGGTTGGCGGACTACACACTACATTGTAAGGTGCTCTTTATTTCTACTTCGTTAGCACTTAACAGCTTGGGTAGGCCGATTGTAAAAATGCTTTTAATCAGTTGCGGTACTTCCATAGAAGCCCGAAAGCCCAACTTGCCTTAAAAATTCCGAATAATAATCTTTAATCTTTAAATATTTATTTAACAAAAGCAATTTGACATTATGTTTAAATAAGAATATCCTGACCCCACAATAAACAATTATTACAAAATTAATGAGTAATGCTTTTGGGCTTCTATGGAAGTACAGCTACTGCTTTTAATTCTTTTGTAGAAGCCAAAGAACACAAGTCAGTAAGAGACACGTTGTACTCGTAAAAATCTTAACTTTTAAACAATAAAATAAATCAGCCTATATTTGTCTCACTACTGGGCACGGGCCTATATCACATTAAGTTTTCAACTCAATCCACTATGCTGGCATTCAGTTTGGTTTACTACACATTCCTATGGAAATCCATGTGAACAACTAAATTTTTTGCTGGTTTAGTCGCAATATTTTCCCTCGCCGTTTAAATGCATTTCTATCTTGTTTTAAACTCGCAATTAAATTTGTTAAATAGAAAATAAATGAGAGGATCATGAACGAAAAAGTCGCCCATTTTCAAATATTTCTAAATATTAATGTGCAATGGTGACCACATTTGTGTGATTCCTTGTTTATCCAAGGTAATAATGTAGATTAACTCGAATAAACATATTAACTCAGTACTAAAGATAACCATCTAAAAATTGTTAGTGCACTTTTTTATATCCAACTTTTTTTGTGAACGATACATTTGTTGAAAACCACTTCAGCGCGTCGCCAAGATACAATGAAATTACTGAGACAGCTTTTTAGTGTACCGCATCTAAATGCACAGTATTATACCGAGTCTGGTTTGTGTGTTTATCTGTTGAACAAACTTCTATTGTGATACAAACTTATGCATCTTTTTGATAATAAAACTTGTCAGGCATACTCACGAGATATGTATCTTTTAAAGGTTCTGTTATTGCTTTTTAGGGAAGGAATACTAAAAAAGTAAATATATGATTTATACCTCTAACTTTTCGAATTTATGCGTGTATTCTCAATGAATTATCACATACTTTAACAGCGAAGGAAAACATGGTAAGGAAACCTGCACACTTAAAAGTTCTTAGGAATTTCTTAGGTGTGTAGTCCGTCAACCCGCACTAGGCCAGCGTGGTGAACTAAGGCCGAAACCCTCTCAGTTATAGAGGTGGCCCGTGCTCAGCATGGGACGTACATATATGGGCTGATGATAATGATATTATTTATATTGGATTCTCGTGAGTCCTCATGGATTAAGTGGCTTTAAGGGTTAAATAAAATAAAATAAATAAATAACCGCATTAGTAACTGATGATGGCAATGAGGTCCAATTAAAATATTAATTGGCGACAAGATACGGTTACCTTTTGATTTCCTTATGATTTTTAAATTGAGTCTACAGATCTTAGATTGAGATTAGACAGTATTTGGTCGGTAAAAGGGTAATAGTTTCTATTTATACTACTTTGATAACTTTGTAAGCCAGTGTTGATTACATATAGGTATTCTGATTTCAGAACTTGATAGAAATGCTTGTATCCTTCTGGCAGACTTACCGATTCTATCGAAAATGCAAACATACCAGCAAAATAAAAACAGGTGTCACACCGGGAGTGCCGGTAGAAGTAAAAAGTTCAACATTAACGTTGTGCATTTTTGAATATTTTTGAATTTTTATGGAAGGGATTCCCTTTAGGGAATAATTTCGCACGAATTGCTTTATTTATCAGTATAAAAGTACTATCATTTACGTGGTAAAATACAATATTTATTGCGCTATAGTACACAAACATGACAATTTATATTACATAATGCGTCTTACGCTTTTCGATCAGGATCACGTGATCGGGCGCGAGTCTAACATTTTTTACCCATCCCAAAAATAAATGCACAGCGCCACTAAAGAAGTTTTCACTTCAAAAATGTTTTCCAATAACTCAAGATACGTTTGTAAAAGCCTGTAGGTTAAAAAAAAACCACACGACCTCTTTAAAAGCTAGTTTAAATGTTGATATGCAGAGTGCAAGTTGCAGGAAGACAAGTGTGTTGTGTTCCGGAAGTTGGTCCGCAAACAATATGGCCGACGGCCACTTCCGGCCGCGGAGTTTCCGCCCCGCCGGTACTCTGTCAGGGACATTAGTAAGTTTTCAATACGGTTAATGTTATTGTAAAAACGAAGGGAGTTTTTGCGTTGTTTACGATATGTTAGTTGGGTTTATTGTAATGAATTACAAAATGGACTATATTAATATAAAACGAAGGTTGTGTGAATAATTTGCTGGTATATGTTTTTTTGTTCTATTAAAACAAGTTTAGTTTAAGGATTTGATTATAGGGCTTGGAAACGAGTTATTTAGTTCGTTTTTTTTTGTTAGCAAGTATCCATAACTATATATACTTATACTTTAGCTTTGCCGCCTAAACTTAATAGCTAAAAAAAGTAGGGTGTCAAAAACACATGTCGTCTTTGGGTACGCAGACGTGTGTAAGTGATTAAGCACTGACATTTTTTTTTAGATCATATTGAATACCTACTATATGTTATTGTCAATAGAAACAAACCAATTAAAGCATAGCCTTTAAATCATTTTTTTTGAGTTATAATCGAAGAATTATTAGTCCTTCAGGGAGAATAGTTTGAACATGAAAAGGCCATTATTGTTGAAGCACAAAATACTAATGCTACTACATACATTGCGCACAAATGCGGGAGGTATGGTAGCCCTGGTTCCGCCGGAAACGGGGGTCGCAGACAACATGGCTGCCCGGAAACATCCGCCGCACATACTCCGCTGTATCTTAGCGCTTCCCGCATGTGTTTTAACTGTTCATTTATTTATTTCTATAGGTTTTTTTCTGCAGGAGGATTTATTACAAATCTACTTAATCATCATCCTTTTGCCTGATCCCAACCCTCCTTGGGAGTTACATTGTTTAGGGTCTATATACATGATCAAGATATGGATGACCTTGTATAAAGTGTTATTTTTAAGCACATTTTTGAGGTGGTGAACGATAGCTTTCTAATGATAAAAGAAACAATAGTATTTACTGCCTGATTCGGATATCTAGCTCAGGTTTATGCAGATATCTTTTAAATTAACTGCCTCGTGGTCTCGTGGTACAAGTATGTGCCGAGCGATCTAGAGGTCCTGGGTTCGATTCCCGGGTCGGGCAAAATGTTATTGGGTTTTTCCATTCGGAAATTCTCAGTAGCAGCACGGAGTCTGGAATTGTGCCCGAAAAACGGGAATAGGCTCGCCCCCTATTACGTGGGACTGATACATACCTGGTGATATGTGGGTGCAGAAATGCACCTCTGCCTACCCCTTCGGGGAATACAGGCGTGAGTTTATGTATGTATGTATCTTTAAAATTAAGTTTTTCACGATGGTTCATTATTATTACAGGTAATATATAGGAAAACTTATGAAATCTACCTTGAATTTAAATCTACCCGTGCCTCGTAGATTCTGCAGTTAAGGGCGCGTTCACATAGGACGTCCGATTTAAAGGATCCGTTTTAACGGATCCGTCGCTACTGGAGGTAATATTCACACAGCATTTACAGGACCGATTTTAACAGATCCGACGCTACTGGACTTTCGTTCTTCAGTGTATCTAAATTTTTACTTATTTCCGAATGACGACGTCTACTTTTGATGACCTTCTTAAACGATTACGAATCCCGCGCACGCCCGTGCCAAGCCTGGCGCGATTTCGATCCGATAAACGGATCAGTATTTCTGTTGTGTGTGGGGTTTTTTACTGGATCCGCAATACTGTATTCTGTGTGAACTCGCTCATACAACTACATACGCTAATAACGTATCCGTTTAAACGGACAAGTATAACGGACGGTCTATGTGTACGCGCCCTAAGATATCGTTTGCTAGAGAACTTGTCTGTTCCGAAGATACAATTGTGTTTGGGAAATGCGGCCGAGTCAGTTTCTATTTGCTTCAATGATTGGAGCGCAGTTTCACAAGTCGGGTTAGCGGAGGGTGCATTTCGTCATAAATTACTCAGCTAATTTCTTGCAGACTCGTTTATTCTAGTTCTGACAGGTAATTTGGAAAGATTTCCAGTCATTATGTTATTCTAGTTTTGGGTAGACTTTACAATCTTTGTTACAAAAGCATAATATGGACTTTTTTAGAGGTATCGAGTTATTTTTAATTCGTTTCTAAACATATTGAAATAAATTAATCAAGTTTTAATTTAAAAAAATAAGTAAAATTGATCTAATTAATACAATTTTAATAATAATGTCTGATTTAAGGTGACTATTTAAAATAAAAATCCATATTATTCGATAAATATGTATTTTATTCAACTGTTTCACACAAAGGCGTCTAAACTACCACATTTAATTCCGTAAGTACATTACAGTTAACAAGTAACTATTTATACGACGGAAACGCTATATTATCCGGAGTTTTGATATAAACAGTATTTTATATTATTGTATGTTCTACTCCTAAATAAATATATCTACCTCCACACTGCATGAACAAATGTCAAGATGACAGCTGTCAATTTGACAGATACACTCAACAATAGGTTATGACAAATGACAGACAAATTATCTACGTTTCTTATATAAATTTTATAATTAAATTTGTTACATTCATAAGCTTTTACATACTTATTTTACTTGTATAATAGGTAATATATAAATTGAGAGAGTTTAAAGCTCTTATATGAACCCTATACTACACTTTGGTACACAAGACGTTTTGTTATTGCACATTAGTAAAAATATTAATTTATTTTTGAACAACATTATGCAGAAAACAAAAACGTTTACATAAATGGCATCTATACAAAATTTGAAGCTAAACATTCTAAAGATAATTTATATTTATGAAACACTTTTAATATTTGTAACACATTACCGTCTATATATTTATTTTTAAGCTTACAATATACTTTCAGCGATAAATACACTTTACAGTGTGGACGAATTTATGATACTTTTTACTTTCGAAATATTTAACATTTATACAATATTATTACGTATATACAGCGATATTAGGTGCACTACTGTACTTACACGAGGCATAATTAAATCAGTGTTTTTTTTAACTGATTTGTAATTTGGAAACGAGTCTTTTAATACATTTTTATACTGTATGGATTTGTTGAAACAGGATTTAAACTAAAATTCTTCCGATTAGATGTTCGCATGTTTGGGCTAAAAGTCTAAGTAGGTAATTATTAGTGTTATTTTCACTGCTCATAAAAAATCATAGTTATTGTATAATTCCATAATAATTTTATGCAAAATAATTTGATCTAAAATACTTTTAAAAATAGATGAAAAACCGAATGACTCTACGGCCAGAAATACCGACATATCTCATGACATATCTTCCATAGACAAAATATTTTCATATTACCAATGACATAGAATTTGAACAGATATTAATTGGAAGGTTGTGTATGAATGGAAAATGTCTTAACAAATAATGATTCAATATTTCTTTAAAATTTCACTTTTATTTAAATTAAAAACTTACGAAACACGATTATTAAGGCCCTCATTCATTATCCTTAGTGCCGATTTTAGTTTCAATCACTTTAAGACTTTTTTCGATAAACTCTTTTGCGGACACATACAAGTAGATTATAGAAAATTAATCATTCTTAATTAGCATTGTATACATTTTCTTGGACAAATAAATGTTTTAATCATATACTATTATTAAAAAATAATTCAGCACTATATTTCTCTACAACTAACACAAAAAATACACGATTATCTATAGTACATTATGTCTTAGTGTAACATTTTAGTATTTATAGTGTTGATTCAAAGCCGAGAAAACCCAATGTCCTCTTAATAAAAACGGATTGGGATAAAAAGCTGTTCGCTTTAAATTCCTTTTGCCGTCAAATCTTTTTAAATAGCTTAGGGGTGCAACGCACGTACCTCAGCGCTTTTGCTGCTTTCGACTATAAAAGAAATATTGTCGCAGCGTTAGCTTTCCTCGAAAAGATTTCGTAGAAACTCTTTTGTGACGTTCGAACTGGCAGTGAAAATAAAATTTGAATTCGATAAAAATAAAATAAAAAATAAACCGAACTTGAATGAGTTATTGTGCTTTCACTTAACATTATTTTTTATTATATTTTTTCTAAATTACACCACTTATATACATGAAAGCCAGGTACCAGCTACATCGCGTTTACATATATGTATATACATATTAATTTAGCTATATGGCGGTAATCGACGTATTTTTCATAAAATAACGTTTTGTTTTCTATTTAATAATACAATTGTTATCAATTGACGTAGTTTAGTTCAGCGGCATGGCTAAATCGTCGGCACTTCGGTATCTCATATTGTGGTCTCGAGGCCATTGGGTAGCTGAAAAAATAAATTTATTTATAAGACCTTTTTAGTCGTCTACCTTTACATTTTTATCCTACCCTCTCTATGGCTACGTAGGGATGCCAAAACTTCGTGGTCTCTACTATCCTGGCTCGAACCAAAAGGTTCGTCAGTTTGTGTTTTGGCCGTATTATAAATCGTGGTTTAAACTGCCAGTGTCTTCCTTATTTTCTATTGTACTGGGTCCTTTAAGCATGGAGAGAAGAGGGAGCTATACATGGTATCAAATAGATAAAGGCGTTAATTTCTTACCACTCGACATGCATTCCATCGCTTTCTTCTTCACATCATCATCTCCATCAGCCTATATACGTCCCACTGCTGGGCACGGGCCTCTTTTACAACTGAGAGGGTTTTTGGCCACAGTCCACCACGCAATTTAGCGGACTACACACCTCAGATATTCCTAAGAACTAAGGTGTGCTGATTTCCTCACGATGTTTTCCTTCACCGTTGAAGATTATAGAATATTGGAACACATAGTATGGCAAACTATTGTACAGTTCTTTTGTATAAATAAGAAATTTATTTTACTTCACCTGTATTTGATGTGCGATAGTAGATACATTAGATGCATAGAATACAACATCACTCAACATACAGCTCTAAAAACAAATCATAGACATACACAAACATGCTAATATATTATAATGCATACATATCAATCACTAAGCATTCTAAGCAAAATAAATATTTAGTAAGCATTAGAAGGCTAAATGTGCCGAGTAATTAAAATAAAATATAACAGCATTACAAAAAAAAATAAAAAAAAATAAGCAAACATTTAGAAAAAAATAAGCAAACATTTTCGTGCTAAGTGACTAATTATACCTATTTTTTGTGACATTTCTTTTGGACATTCCGTTTGCATGCAACACTTTTTTTCGACCGTGACTTGCGGCGGAAACGTGCTGAAAAATTGACAAAAGTACTAAAACGTATACATGCACCATAGACAAGATGCATAAACACCATGCAGAGATATTTACAATAGGAAAAATACATAACAAGGATATTTAGATCAAATTGAAAATATACTTGACATTACAAATATTTTTTACTTAAAGTGTATTTTTTTATTACAGTGTACTTTCTAGTAAATTAAATTTCAGAACTAAACAATACGAGTGGGGAATTAAATAAATTATTATCTGTGGAAGGAATAAAATCACAAATTTTTGTTTAAAGGGTTTCTATTTACCTGTGTAGTGCATGTTTCTGTACATGTCTGGACAGTTGCTGGATACCTGCAAAAATATTTCATTTAAAATACATTTTCTTACACACATAATCCTACATCCCCAAAGGGATAGACAGAGGTACATTTTTACGCCTAAGTTTTCACTTCTATGAAGTCGGACTATTGCAGTTTTTCGGGCACATTTCCAGACTCCGTGTATCTGCTGAGAGTATCCTTTTGAAAATACAACTATTACGTTTTGCCTAACCCGGAAATCGAACCAAAAACAAGAAAGATCGCAAGGCACACTTGTGCTGCAGAAATGATAATGACATAATATTTCATCATTTATAAATTTTAAAATAATTATTGTTAATTACTGCTAATGAAAGTAATTACGACTAATATTTTGTATAACATTAAATTGTGGAATAATGAAATCTGATAAAGCATATTAAATGATTACCATTTTAATTTATATTACATTATTAAACGCAATGCAGCTATGCAATGTTTGCATATTAATTTTGAAATTGAAAAGATAATAACCACATCTACAAACGTCTGGAGCTCAAATTAAAACCATGCAGGGATGTAGCACGAGATTTTAATATGATTTACAAAGAATACCAAAATCCCACAAACCAATTGCCAAAACCACAGTGCACCGAGTATTAATTAAAGTAGACGAAGCCAAACATAAATAATTTTACGCCGTTTGCTCAAACAAGCTCGTCTTAAAGTGGGATTTGCAGGCGATTTATAGTCTGTATGTACCATCACGGTTGCTTGCTGTTTACAGCCCTGTAATAGCTTGAGTTTTCATTTAATGTTATTCAAATTTAGAACAATTTCAAATTTATTCGAAAATGTGTCATTTTTTGAGTATAATTTTATTTTTAAGAATTAAAAACCTGTTTACTCTATACATTAACTGTATCATTTTTTATATAAAATATGTTCTAAAGTCTAATAATTTTACATTTTTCATAATAAAACTTAATTCTTTGTATTATTCAACGGTTTTAAGTTATGTATTAAAATAGAAGCGAGAAACAATAGGTATATACTACAGGAGTGTCATAGGGGCTCGGCCTTGATTTGGGCTGTGTTACTTGTTTTTTTTTTGGAACTTATCATCAACATTATGAACAAGATAACTGCTGTAACAGGGGTGTAGAAAGACAAATATCTTCTATGATAAAGCCTTGAAAGTGTGCATGTTTTTACTGAATATAAAGTTTTATTTTTCATTCAACCCAAAGTATTATCATTATCTTTTCGAGACTAGATGTTATTTTAGTCTTCAAGTTGCTTAAGATAAGAACGATGCGTATACCTGTGTATCGCTAGTGAAATTTAGTTTAACTGTTGCAATAAACAGGAGTAAGGCGAGTTTGAACCTTACCGCAGTATTATTATGTTTATTTACTGCTTCTAGTTTGCAAAGCATTCATTACTCAGATAAGACTTTGTGGTTTTCGTGAATTATGCCGAGTGTTACTCTAAGTGCCTATTTGTGCCTCAGCTACTTAGCTAATGAATCTTAAATATATTGGTTTAGATGGAGGTTTAAATTTTAAATTTAAAAAGAAGATTTTTACTACTTTTTTCTTGAATCATTAGCGGCCAGTGTAATTTTCCCGGGTAATTGAATAAAAAAGAAGATAATTAATATGCTTCATCGCTAGCCCATATACCTACGTCCCACTACTAGGCACAGGCCTCCTCTACAACTGAGAGGGCTTAGGCCTTAGTCCACCACGCTGGCCTAGTGCGGATTGGCAGACTACACACCTAAGAAATACCTAAGAACTTTTTAAGTATGCAGGTTTTATCACGTTGCTTTCCTTCACCGTTGAAGTACGTGATAATTGTTTGTGAATACACACATATCTTCAAAAAGTCAGAGAGGTGTGTGCCTGGGGTTTAAAGCTTTAAACCCACGACCGTCGAGATTCTCAACCGCGTGCCTAAGCCTCGAGGCCATCACGACTTCCTTATAAATCGTGATTTACAATTATTATTTAAAAGCCTTATGAAATATATTACCTGAGTGCCTTGTTTATTGAAATTGATGTTGGTTCTGACTGTGCGGTGGTGTAGGGGCTGCACGGGGCGCGCGTTGTTCCCCAGCGGAGCTTTCGGAGTGAGCTGGGAGCCTTGCATGAGTCGCCGGAGAGCGTACATCTGTGTACAAAAGTATTATATACAGGGTGTATTCAGACCGTGATCGGAAACTAAGGCAGGTAATAGCTAAGGTGATTATAAACCCCGTGGCGTTAAAAAAATATTTTTTTACGTTTTCCGTTAGGAACTACATACATTTAATAGTCGTGGTTGTAAGAATTGCGTATTTCTTTTATTTTTTGTCGGGATTTTTTTTATTATCACGGTATTTGTAATCACCGTGGCTATTACCTGTCTCAGTTTTGATCACGGTCTCTTTACACCTTGTAAAACTAAAATCTTTGTACACAACGAAATGAAAATGTTATGTAATTTGATAGCCTTCTTACAAGTTAAACACAACCTATTTAAACTTCGCGCCTCGATAAATATTTTGCAAATAATTATTTAGATGTTGGTTGTTCATGAGGCACACATCTGAGTTTCTCTATTTTTATAGTGTTTGATCTATACACGGTATTAAATAGCGAAATACATTCGGCACACTCATGACTCTTATATTTTGAATATGTAACAATTACCTCTTGTTTTGAAATGTATATGGGTTTGTTGAATATGATCCAAACAGCTGTCTCCCAGCAACCGGGATGTGTCGTTGACCCCTCGTATGTCAGGTATTGCTGGGTATTAGGTAATAACGAACTCAGAGGGAGATGCTTGATCGGGTATGAACTACCTGTAATAAGGTTTTAGTTTAGAGGTATGTACATCACAGAAAGTTCTTGTTATGTAATAGGAAATCAAGTATCAAAATTTGTCGAATTACGGTTAATCGTTTGGAAATATTATATTTATAAATTACAGTAATACGAAAAATATAATTGTACAGGATAACAATTAACCAATCATATCATATCCTTGAAATTCGAATATACCTAAAAAAAAATTTTTGTACACACTATGTTTTTAGCAATTAGGTAGAAAACATAAGATTTAAAACATGAAAGGAAGGCGTTACGGTCTTTAATATGGAGATTTGATCTAAATTAAGTCATATAATATAAGCTTGTCCTCGATTTAAACGAGTCATAAAAATTGAATTCTAAACCTAGCTGAATGGTTGTGCACTTACCTCTAAAAATTACTTTGTTGAAAGCGCTCGTGATTAACCTTAATTCCTTGTTTGTGGGTTCGCCAATCTGTAAAAACATATTTTATGGAAAACTGCACGTAAATGCAAGCTCAAGCTTTTGTTTGTGCGATTAGAACGCTACTATCCTTGCAAAATACCGAAAAATAAATTCAGGAATGCCACCATTATTTCTGTATATCTTTTGAAGTATGTACAAATATTATTTTAAGTCTTCAATCAATTGGTCTTTATGGAATAAGGAGTACCACTGCCACTGGTGTGAACATATTATTTATATGTTTGTATTCAATCCTTATCAAAGAAAAGGGAGAGCTTATCCTCGTTATTCTATTACGTTCATTCTCTTTTTCACCATATAGGGTGATAGCTCATCAATAACATCACTTACTTTACAATCATTTATGACATTTCATCATCATCATCATCATCAGCCCAAATACGTCCCACTGCTGGGCACGGGCCTCCTCTACAACTGAGAGGGTTTAGGCCTTAGTCCACCACGCTGGCCTTCATCATCATTTGAAGCAAAAAAACAAAAAAAAAAACGATATCACTCACCTGCACCATTAGAGAAATTCCGACAACACCTTGAGACTTGTGTTGTGCTTCCGACATGTTGTGATAAAGTTCTTTATTGAAGCCATAGAGTTGAATCTAAAACAGAAATGTTCCTATATAGCTTTGATTCTATAAGCAAATGGATTACTTTTACTATTGGCGATAACTTTCGCACATAAACAGCTAGATTCATCATCATCAGCCCATATACGTCCCACTGCTGGGCACGGGCCTCCTCTACCATTGAGAGGGTTTAGGCCTTAGTCCACCACGCTGGCCTAGTGCGGGTTGGCGGACTACACACCTAAGAAATTCCTAAGAACTTTTTTAGGTGTGCAGGTTTCATCACGATGTTTTCCTTCACCGTTAAAGTACGTGATAATTCATTGTGAATACACACATAACTTCGAAAAGTCAGAGGTGTGTGCCTGGGGTTTGAACCCGCGACCGTCGAGATTCTCGACCGCGTGCCCAAACCTCGAGGCCATCACGACAGCTAGATTAATATTGTATATTTGTTACTGAAAATGATCGAAGGAAAGACACATTTAAAAAAGATTCCAGTAATTAATGTGTTAATTCCAGTAATTTGTTAATATCATGTTACAGGTGTAAGCTGTTGGATATCCTAATAAATAAATTGAAAAGGAAGGAGGAATAACAATAAGGTAAGATATTAATTGTATGTATATTGTCTGCTGGGGCAGTATCTAATCTCAAAATTGTTTGTTTATGTCATCATCATCATCAGCAGACTTTCTTACGTCCACTGCTGGACATAGGCCTTTCCTATGGCACGCCACTGGGCTCGATCTTTGGCCCTCCTCATCCAACCGCTGCCAGCCACCTTGCGAATTTCGTCACTCCACCTAGCCAGAGGGCGCCCTACACTACGTTTCTTTTGTTTGTTTATGTCATATTTCCGAAATATAGTAGCAACATCTAGATCAAATTTTCCTGCAGTCAGGAACACCGCAGAAACTAACTAAGAAGCAGAAGGATTTATAGCGCAGGGCGAAATTTATACCAAAATTTAATTTCCCTTAACAAATCTCATAATTTAGAATTTGGACCTAACAGTCAAACGCTATAACGATGGGTCATAGCCAGAAAGTCACTAAGGCCAACCACAAACCCACAATAATCAACTGATTGGACCCTCAAAGGCAGTAACTTCAATAAGTTGAAACATTTTCATCAATTAATGATCACAAAGAGTAGCTAACAGTCGACGCCACTTTGTTAATTGGCAAAATTATCGGAGTTTTACCGCGAATGTGGATTTGTTTCAAATTTACTAATTGAATGTAACAAAGGACTTTGTCAATTGTAACGTAGTGGGTGGAAGGTCACCTCTGTGTAATCTGTTTTGGGAGTTTTGGGCGAAGTTTGGCGTGAGCGATTCCTCGTTCCATCTAAAATGTGGTTAGGCCATGTCTCATGTGAGTAACCTTGCCTTATAAAATAATGAATAACTACATTTTTAAAGCGTATTTAATGAGAAAAAAAGTCGTGATGGCCTCGAGGTTTAGGCACGCGGTCGAGAATCTTGACGGTCGCGGGTTCAAACCCCAGGCACACACTTCTGACTTTTCGAAGTTATGTGTGTATTCACAATGAATTATCGCGTACTTTAACGGTGAAGGAAAACATCGTGATGAAAACCTGCACACCTAAAAAGTTCTTAGGAATTTCTTAGGTGTGTAGTTCGCCAACCAGCACTAGGCCAGCGTGGTGGACTAAGGCCTAAACCCTCTCAGTTGTAGAGCAGGCCCGTGCCCAGCAGTGGGAAGTATATGGGCTGATAATGATGATGATGATTTAATGAGAAAATTATTATGAACTATGATTGTACTTTTAGTAGAGTAATTTTCTTAACTAGCTATTAACAAACATGAAAGGGATATGAGGGATGGGAGGTGTCTAACTATTACTGAACATGAATGTGATAGTAAAATCCTTATTTAAGTAATAGTACCTACGTACTTTTAGATGTAATTTTAAGATTGAAGACGTCACGATTCAAAGCGGGCAATAAACTTACATTAATTTTAATAGTAAAATTATAATATAATTCAGTGCCAATAAATCCCTATTCTCCAAGGTCCAATTTGTATAACATAACTTCAAAGAATATTTCAGTGAAGTGCGCACCCATTTCGTTAAAACAGACGAGTTGAAAGACCTGCTATCGCAAAGCTAACGAACGCACGGTTCACCTTTACCTACCCTTAGGAAAGATATCAAAGACTATTCGTGCAACACGAACAACTTGGCAAACTCTCTCGAGATCAATAACAACTTCTTTAATGCGACAACTTTGTAGTGTTAATTTGTTAGAAACGCGACTAAATTCACAATGTTTGGATACAAAAATCCGAGTAGCTTCACTGTCAATATATTTTCTTTCTTTCTTAAATATGCACAAGTATGTGCCGTGCGATCTAGAGGTCCTGGGTTCGATTCCCGGTCGGGCAATGTGCCCCAAAAACGGCAATAGGCTCGCCCCCTATTACGTGGGACCGATACATACTTGGCGAAATGTGGGTGCAGAAATGCACCTCTGCCTACCCCTTATTTGATGCGCTTTTTTTATTCCAATATTTCCACACTCTTGTTGATAATCTAAATATAAGTTATCTCTACCCAGACATCGAACTCAAAAACCCCAAAACGAACGAGGCATTCCATTTTGTAATACGTTCAACTAATTTGTAATGACTGGGCCATCCTTAATCAATTTAAAAGATATTAAATGTGTCGGATAACTTTTGTTTGTGAAATATGCATACAGTATGTTTTTGGTACAATCTATAAGTATATAAATACAAGATTTTATATTGATATACGGGGATACATATTTATTTTTGATCTTCCTGTTGCTCCAATCCATACGAGAAACTTTAAGACTTCAAAAGGAATATATTTCCCCATTTTTTTGCTGCTTCCTCACCATTTGTCGTAGCGCAATAAAACATAGCATATAGTCTTCCTCCATAAAATGGCCATTCAGCACATTTTTTTTTTAAATTCAAACCCGTAGTTCCCGCGATTAGCACGTTCAACCAAACTCTTCAGCTTTATATTATTTGTGTCGATAAACTTTGAGCTAATACCGTGATGGTATGGGCTGCAATGAAGGTGAAAGCAAATGTGGACTGTTTCATTGTTTTTGTGTGCGCTACAGAACAAACGGCCAACTTTTTCTTTTCAATTTATATAATTGAATGAACAATACTGTTTTGATATAAAGCCTTATATGAGAGTTTGTTTACTAAAACGTGACTTTTGCAATTGTTTTTAAAGTTGTTACATGTAAGCTATGATATTATTTGAAAAACCATTACTGTATTTTTTAAATGCATATTTTTGAGATAGAACATCAAGGATCGTGAATAAATGAAATATCATAATAGCCAAGATGCAGTTACATCGACTACAATAAGACACTAGAATAAAAAGGTACACTTATCTAACGCTAAAATACTTAGTTTTAGGTAGGAAAAATATTATCTAGGAAAGAGCGTACTATATACTACTATAACATGAATTTTAGATCCAATTCCATACCTCTAATTGAAAACGTAGAGACATAAAATAGAAATTAATTGCAAATCGAAGGTAGTGTCCAAGTTGGGGAAACTCAAGGAATGCGCGGTCGGCCCGAGGTGGCTTGGTCTGAACTATCGCATAGTCGGGATTGTTGGAACTACCCCATTGTACGCGAAGCGGGTTAATTACGGCTTCATTTCTATGGTGTAATTATATAGCGTTATAAAGGGACTGTTTTGTGTTCAAATGGCCTTGTGACACGACATGATCTGTTGGTCGTGGTAGCGCAATCTGTTTTGGAATATAATATTTGAGCAAATTGACTCCGCCGAGCATGGAAAATTTAATTTCTTAGGTGTGTAGTCCGCCAAACCGCACTAGGCCAGCGTGGAGGACTAAGGTCTAAACCTTCTCAAAGGTAGAGGAGGCCCGTGCTCAGCAGTGGGACGTATATGGGCTGATGACGAGCATGGAAACTGAATCATTGAAAGTGAAGTCTTGGTACTGGAAGGGAAGCTTATTCCTTATTTAAAAAGGTAGTTTGTGAGGCTCATTAAGAGTAAAGATACAAAACGATACCACGTTGAATCTTCTAATCTTACCTCTCCAGGAAAAGTATGGTGATCGATCTGATGCTCCGACCCTCTGTTGTCTTCGAGGCCGTAGTGGAAGTATATCTCTTCGAACTGGTACCGGTAGGAGAGGGGTCCGCCACTGATGTTCACTTGGTGTTTTGAGTCTTTCTCCACGCGGAAGACCAGGGACTGGCCGGTGTTCTGGAGAACTCCGCTGACCTGGTAAAATAAATACTAGGAATATTATAAATGCAAAATAAATATACTTCATATTTTATTGATGTTGATTGAAGTCTTTCGTTACATAAAATGCAAATAAAAGGAGAAGAATCCATTAAAATAAAATAAATATTGACCAATTTAATTAAATTTGGAACCTTCCCAGTTGCCTGATGTATGTATGGTTAAAGTTATAAATGCACCCAACAGTCACATAGGTACATAGTTCTGACCCCACACTCAAATACAAGTCTTGTGTCGTGGGTATCAGAAACTACGACACACTTTTCGGTCTCATATACACGTAGACCCGAAAAAAATATTTTTGGATCACACAAACATTTGTCTCGATGCGAGGATTGAACCCGCGGCTTCTCGTTTCGCGAGCTGGTGACTAACCAACTCCACGAGGCTGTGAAACTTGACTACATTATGGCTCAACCACTCCCACAATACTTTAAAATACTTTGTATCATGGTAGTAAACAATCGTTGACCCAAATACTTATTGATTTATAAATAAGTGCACACTGCTTTTCAATCAATCAAACGAAATCCATAAACATCAATTCTCATCACTTAGAGTCTTTGCGGTGTAAATTGTAATGAATCAGAGGTTATAATGGCGGTGTTTCCAGCGGGGGGTTGATCCTATCAATCAATGGGTCACGCCTTGATTAAAGCATAGAAACTTATGCGCTTTGAGCACAGATGACATATAGCTCGCTGGCACGCGACCGCTGCTGTTACATGAAATATGTTTACTGGAAGCGTTTGCCAGAAAATGGTAAGCCTTTTAAATAAATTATCACTTTAACGGTGAAGGGAAACATCAAGAGGAAACCTGCACACCTAAAAAGTTCTTAGGAATTTCTTAGGTGTGTAATCCGCACTAGGCCAGCGTGGTGGACTAAGGCCTAATCCTTCTCAGTGGCAGAGTTAGTGGGATGTATATGGGCTTCTGATGAGAGTCTGTAAATGTGATCTAAAACGGTAATAGACTCACCTCATGTTACGTGAAACTAAAAAGTGGTTATAGAAATACACCTCTACCTGCCTCTTTGGGGTTATCCCCAAATTGTTGTCATGCATTTATATGCATGAGTAGCATTTTTTCAGTGCGATAGAAGTTAAAGAGCCCGTTCTTGCATATTTACACTGTAATAATCTTTTGAATTGAGTTCAAAGAACCTTAATGCAGATATAGACGTTACAAAATCTATAGACAAAATTTCTAATAATGCGAGGTTATCCGCGAACATAAGCTATTACATTCACTACAGGAGTAAGGGTCCACGGCTTGCTGTAATCATCTCTATTACCCTATGTAGGTCCCACCGGCCACGTAAAACTGGGATAGTTAGGCCTGAGTCCACCACGTTGGCCTATGGTCCATGCCTACGAAAGTCCAGGTGGAGGCAAAAACTAGTAATATACATGGTGTATTCAGACCGTGATCGGAAACTAAGGCAGGTAATAGCTATTGGTGTTTAAAAAAAACCGACAAAAAATAAAAAATTGAACTTTTTCTAACAATCATGGATATTAAATGGACGTGGTTGTAAGGAATACGTATTTTTTTTTTTTTTCAATGTCAAGGTGTTTGTAATCACCGCAGCTATTATCTGCCTTAATTTCCGATCACGGTCTTTATACACCTATATATACACACACTCAATGTACGATGGGGACGCAATTTGCATTTTTATATTCGTGTAAGAATAGATAAGGCCGCGACGACTTACACTTCCGCAGTTGTGGAGATTTATATATTGTATGAATTAGCTTTTTGTATACATTTATTTAATGCGTGCTATTATTCAGTGTGGCGCAGTATACCGTATAGTATCCACAGTTTTATGACAATGTCTTTGAAGTCTGTTATTTATAGCGTATTGCCAAATAAAGAAAACCATAATATTGAAAAGTATTTTCATGTAATTGATAATTAACATGCATACACATTTATGTCTGTATTCCCATAGTTGTAAACAGAGATGAAACCACACTTTGCGAACAAAATAATGAATTGACTATTGTGACTACTTGTAAGTTGTAACACATTGAAAAATATAAAAAAATCTTATGTAGTAGAATTGATATTTCAGAGTTGGTATTGTATTAAGATTAAATTCGTGATGGTCTAGAGCAGGGTTTCTCAAACTTTCGGTTTCACGAACCCCTGTTAAAGTTTCCAAGTGACAGCGAACCCTTTAAGTCTTAAGTAACTAATTGTATAAAATATCTGCTGAGAATTTTTTAATGAAAAAACACAAAAGCTGTTCCTATCCTGAAATTCGAGACCACGTCTTTTCAATCACACACCGTACTTATGACGCGGGACTCGCGAATCATTATGTCCCTATCCCACCACACACCCGCATAATCCCGCAATGAAGTTAATCAGAAAGACAAATAAAGTAGGAGTTGGAAACAAAGAATTGTCCACTTCCCCCCACAGCAAATCGGGTGACAAAACATTGAGCTATGAGGCTCGCGAATCATTAATCATTACTGCTTTCAGCCGAACTTTGGCCGTGACACTGTGACTGCATACAATAATATGGCGGTACTAGTCACTCGATACCACAGACCACAGCACACGCTTCACAAGGGTTTAATTTATTTACATTGCCAAAAGTAAACTGTTTCTGACCTGGATAGGTCCCGCGAGGTAATAACACGTATGCAATTAGGTCGAGGTCTATATCAGCCCATATACATGCGTCCCACTGCTGGGCACGAGCCTAGTACAGAGAGAGGTTAGGCCTTAGTCAAACACGGTAACTTTATGCCGGTTGATGTACTACAGAATTATTTGTGAAGAGCTGGTTTCCAAACGATGTTTTCCTTTACCGTCAAAGTACGTGTTAATTCATTGTAAATACTTATAACTTCTCTCATAACTTCCCAACCCGCGAGAGGCCAGCATGGTGGACTATGGCCTAAACCCTCTCCGTTGTTGAGGAAGCCCAGCAGTGGGACGTATAAGGGCTGACGATGATGGAGCTATAGTAGCACGTTTCGTTTAGTGAGATTGGAAAAGGCTTGATACTCCCAACCGCTCAAATTTATTTATTTATTTAAAACTTCATTGTACACATAACACTAAAACTAAGGAGTACAGTAGAGTAGAAAAGTACAATGGGCAGACTTATCGCACAAGGCGATCTCTTACAGGCAACCAAGGATGGAGATGTAGCAAGAGAAATGAACATTAGTCGAAGTGTACAGACTAAACAAGAAAATCATCAACAAAGCTAAAACATATCGTTAAAAAAAATATAACTTATAAATAAATATACGTACGTAAACAAACATACATAACGACATGTACATGCAAACATACACATACATTTATACATACATACATACGTACACACTAACATACAAAATATAATTTAATTAGTTGATGGTTAAATTTTAACACAAAAAGCATGTATTGTACACAGACTAAAGAATGCGTTAGTTTAATTACAATGCAGGTACAAAGCCGAACTAATGCTATGCTGGTAAGGTCAAACGAGCCGCAATGCGTGGGAGACATGGAATCTAATTTATGAACATGAGCTGTTTGTTATCATGAATGGAATTTTATAAGATTGATGCACTAAAGACTACACTCTGGTTTAGCGGCACCAGTTTTTGCCATGCGGTCTAGGAGTCAGAATTCGATTCCCGTGACAGGCAGTGTTTTCGGGTTTTTTTATTTAGAAATTTTAGATTGTGGCACGAAGTGTAATATGCCCAAAAAATTACAATAAGCTCGCCCTATTAAGTTAGACAAAAACATAATTGGCGAAAAGTGGGTGCATAAATGCATCTCTGCTTATCCATTCTAGGAATACAGGCGTGAGTGCGTATGTATGTATATCTAAGTACTATAGTTCAAAGCCCTATGGTTTGCAACGCTCTTGAAAGAACCTTTAAATGAGATGAAGCTACGATGAAGGATGAACATTATATGCTGGAGTTTGGTGATATCCTTGGTCACAACCACAGATCATGCCTTACTTGTGACCATATCAAAAATCGGAGACAAAGAAATACCTAAAGGTAGACCCATTATATTTGTATTCAAACTATAACTTTAACTTTGACAGCCGCGTGGCGCAGTTGGCAAGACACCAGCTTGCGAAACGAGAGGCCGCGGGTTCGATACCCGCACCGAGACAAATGTGATCCACGAATATTTGTTTCGGGTCTGGGTGTTTGTGAGACCGTAAAGTCTCTCGTAGTTTCTGATACCCACGACGAAAGACTCGTATTTTAATGTGGGGTCAGAACTATGTATGTGACTGTTGGGTGTATTTTATTTATTTAAATTGTTACTTTATGTTTTTCCTGTGATAGATTTTCTGTGTCTTTGTGTATGTGTTTCTGATTTATTTTTGACTTTTTATTGTCATTGCTAATACATAGACTAAGATAATTTTATATTTGTCCAAGGCCTTTTGTTACCCAAGTCGTGACGTAACGAAGGCCAGCGTCAGCATTCATCGTGGAAAAAAAATAGTGGACGAAAATAGTAGACTAATTTCGCGTACAAAGTTCCCATATGTTAGGGGGCAGTGCAAAAACGCCGAGTGATAGCTGGCGCGATACGCTATCGCGCTTCGCATACATTTGCATGCATTAGCGCTTGTAATTCACTCTAAATGAATAATTCTGCATGGGCTAAACCGCTTATAATATGTATGTGTATGTTTTGGATTACACCTGATTGGGGAATAGATTTTAGCGCACAAACATGCCTATATCATCATCATCATCAGCCCATATATACGTCCCACTGCTGGGCACGGGCCTCCTCTACAACTGAGAGGGTTTAGGCCTTAGTGCATCACGCTGGCCTAGTGCGCGTTGGCAGACTACACACCTAAGAAATCCTAAGAACTTTTAGGTTGTCAGGTTTTATCACAATGTTTTCCTTCACCGTTAAAGTAAGTGATAATTCTTTGTGAACACACATAACTTCGAAAGTCAGAGGTGTGTGCGTGGGGTTTGAACTCGCGACTGTCAAGATTCTCGACGGCGTGCCTAAACCTCGAGGCCATCACGACTCTTATACGAGAAGTAACATGCTTGTATACGAGAAGGGTTTGGTTTTTGCAGACGTTTGGTCAGCTGGCTTTTAGGTCCCAAGAAATGGGGCAAAATCCGTAAATCAAAACTCAAGTACTGGAGATCGCACCGAAAATAATGTTGCCGCGGGACCAATGAAGCCGTTGAGAATTAAGCGCATTTGACAATTTGTGTTGAACTTCCACTACATCTATGTTGTATATTGGCGCTTGCTGGCCGTTAACTGTATCGTCGGCAATCAAATCCATATTGAGGGTGGATTGATGATAATTCAATTACGATTCACAACAGATTGACCTTTGTTTTACAAATACTGCGGTTTTTATAAATAATTTACCGTAAGTTAATCAAATCAGTAATCATAATTTCAACGGAAGTAAACACTAGAATTATATCTAAACTTATTTTAGTTATAATCATTATTTATCAAAACGTTAAATAAACAAGCGAACTAATTTACTTTTAGCTTTCAAGCGCATTAGTCTCGAGGTAAATGGTAATCGTGACATGAGGGTGAATTCTAATCTTAAAATTTTGCAATATAGTAACATATATCGAGAATTTCGGCGGTCGCAGGTTCAAACCCCAGGCACACACCTCTGACTTTTCGAAGTTATGTGTGTATTCACAATGAATTATCGCTTGCTTTAACGGTGAAGGAAAACATCGTGATAAAACCTGCACACCTAAAAGTTCTTAGGAATTTCTTAGGTGTGTAGTCCGCCAACCCGTACTAGGCCAGCGTGGTGGACTAAGGCCTAAACCCTCTCAGTTGTAGAGGAGGCCCGTGCCCAGCAGTGGGACGTATTGGGCTGATGATGATATCGTTCCCTATTACGTGGGACGTATATGCATGTAAGTGCGGGGAATATGGGAATAAGTGTATGTAACTAAAATAAGATTACTAAGAATGAACCAACCAGCAGTTAGTACATAAATAGTGAGTTTTCAGTCAATGATATTCCGTGAATTTAAACAGCCCCTAACTAAAACACCAAGCAATCCGTCGCGTCATTTGCACGAAGCTGATAAAACTTAAACTCTTTGATGCAAATGAGTGTTCATACGACAAAAACCGTGTAAATCCGAGGCAGTAGCTTACCATGTTTTAAGGGGATTACGTCGCGCCTACAGCGTTCGTACTTGCAATGTTAATTCGATGCATTCCGCGAGACTTTATTATGCACATGTTTTACATGCGGCCGATAAGCCAAATGATATTTTTTGCTCGAATGTGCTGTAATTATGGAGGATTTACTAAAAATAAGTTGGTACACATAATATGGAGTGATTTATCATGTTATTTTAATATCATGGAACTTTTATAGGTTTTCTTATAATCTATGAGTAGAAAAATAATTTCTGTATTTTTTCAAAATTTTAGGTTCAGTAGTTTCGGAGATAAGGTATAATGGTCATTTTTTCGTCTATTTTCTTGAATAACATGGATATTATTTATTTTAAAATTACAAGAAAAAAACATTTAAGATCTTTACAACAAGACGTTCCATTTGATATGTAACACGAGGCAGTTTTCAAAAAAAAAAGCACCTTCCACCCAAAAATGACCTTCCATATACAGATTTTATCTATTTACGTCACACCTCTGCGTTTGGGTCACAGAAATTGATATGTGTACCAAGTTTCAACTTAATCGGACTAGTAGATTCGGAGATAATTGACTGTTAGCGACGGACAGACAGACACACGAGTGATCCTATAAGGGTTCCGTTTTTTATTGGGACGTACGGAACCCTAAAAATTAAGTGAAAAAAAAACACCCAAAAAAATACTTGATTCAGTCTTGGTATCAGTGTGCAATATATGCGGTACGATCTAGAGGTTCCGACATCAATTCCTGGTTGGGATAAAGTGTTCTTAGTTTTTCAGTGCGAAAATTCTTACAAATAGCTCGGAGTTTGGAATTGTGCCTAAACAACGGCAATAGACTCGCCCACTATTACGAGGATTAGTCACGAATAAATGATGTCGAGATTCAAAACTTACCGTCACATTCCAGTGAGATTAGCGTCTTAGTAAAAGAAGACTTATGAAAATGAATCTTACCTTATGCTTGTCAAATTGTATGTCCCGTAGCCAAGGGTCGAAGAGTAGCTTCTCTGGTTCTATATTGACGGGGCTTTGCCTCCTCCCCTTGTTGCACATGCTCCATTGAGGGTTTATCAACCCCCAGAAGCCTGGACCTGGTAAAAAAATGTTTAAATACATTGTTTTACAAGAATACGGAAATGGGTATTTGTTACGAAGGAATGTATTTCAAATCACAAAGTATCGAATCGAGCGCTTTATAGTTCATGGCCTTCGTATGTTTTAAGGAAACTTGACAAATAATGTTCTTTTTTAGCTTTTATAATGGATTCAAGTATGTGACATCTATTATTTCGTATATAGTTTTATAGTCTCCACATACCTACTTATTAATAGAAATACTAGTGTCAACGTTGAGGGCTGTCAAAGGAATATACTCGTAGAATACACACGAGATCAAAAATTGAGAAAGAAACGAAATAATTAAACCTCAAGTCAAGTTACAGCGCAGTTTACCCACCAAAAGTCTTCATCCACGCATCCATCCTACCAACCAATTAATTCCATATCAATCACTGCAAGCGAATAAGGCATAAAGATGAAACGATGGCATTAACTAAATTCTCAGATCACAGCGTTAGTGAAATGGAAAACGGTATTCAACGTACTTATAGAGATATCGCATTCAATGGAAATTCGGGAGACCGCAAAATTTGGTCGTCACTGCCTATTGAATCGTGCGTAATGTGTAGTTGTGTACTGGCTCGAGATACTAACGGATATCATTATGCGGCCATATGTATTTTACGGGTATTAGATATTTTTGGCAGAAGTTGTTCTCTTGTATATTAATGTACTAACACTTACGTCTGTATCCTAGTAAGGAGAAGTGTAAAAGTACGTTTAGTTAGCTTTGTTCTTGAAGGCCAAAGCCACGTTCGTGCCAATTAATATTTTATGCTATGATTGAGAATATTATTTGAGGAACTCATTGCCTTATCGTTGAGCTACGAATCGAACTCAGGACTTATAGATAGCTCCTACCAATACCCGGGATAGGAACCCATACGCGCCCCACTAACAATTTATGATCATCAGCCCATATACGTCCCACTGCTGGGCACGGGCCTCCTCTACAACTGAGAGGGTTTAGGCCTTAGTCCACCACGCCGGCCTAGTGCGGGTTGGCGGACTACACACCTAAGAAATTCCTAAAAACTTTTAGTTGTTACCGTTAAAGTACGTGATAATTATTTGTGAATACACACATAACTTAGAAAAGTCAGAGGTGTGTGCCTGGGGTTTGAACCTGCGACCGTCGATATTCTCGACCGAAACCGAAACCTCAAGGCCATCACGACTATAACAATATAGGACGGAATCAAAGTCACAGTTACAAATTGAATTCCTTGTGTATGTACTAGGAGAGCATGACATTTGAGGACAGTGGAGCATGTCGCGCGGTAATGACCCGGCCTGACTATCATTAAGATGTTATCGCTGGCCATTACCCGGCGTCGTTACATGTAGCTGGATGAATGAACCACTTCCAACTGATCACTGTTTCTTCATTGCCTGATACAGTCTGTGTGTGCTTTCAAGGAAGTGATTACTATATTGAAGATTAGGGAGAACGGTGTATGTGGACTGGTGATGTTGATGTGGTAATGTGGTTTTGAAGCCAGTAATTTAGATTCAATTTCATTGATTATATCAGTCCGAGTATGGTAATTAGAGATTGTGGTCGAATTTATGGTTTAAAATTACATTTAATATTGCTACTCTGTGTAGTAATTAGCACCCTATGTACATATATATAAAAATGTTTTTTATTTATTTATATCTCACATTTATATATTTTTTTTAGAAGTATGATAAGTACCTTCTTATTCGATATCATCATCATCAGCCCCTAGGCATGGGCCTCCTCTACCTTTGAGAGGGTTTAGACCTTAGTCCACCATGCTGGCCTAGTGCGGGTTGGCGGATTACTAATTCGGTATATATAGTTTTATTGTTTTGTTAAAAAGATATATATTAAGAAGTAAAGATCGCGAGACTAAAACTAAGACTGTAAATAATATGACAAAACAAATTAAAATATAACTTACCTGAGATACCATCGTAGGTCCACCATTCTTCCCAACTACCTGAGATATCTGGAAACACAATCAATTAAGTAAAAAATCGTAATACTTTTAGCAACTGTATACGGTTTGTAAACAGACCGTGTTCGAAATCCAAGACAGGTAATATTTTCGGTGATAACCAAACATATTGAACCTAAAAAAATCGAAGAAAAAATAAAAGTACGTTTTCAAAATCGCCATAATTGTCACATATCTAAATTTTCGAACAAGGTGTGTTTTCAACCTGTATAATATCGAATCAAGATGGATTAAATTTTGTATTCCAAATTACAACATAAACTCATAACTGGTTAACCGACCGTGATCGAATACTAGTAGAAGTCACTAACTAGTAGTTATGGTGATTAAGAAAACCTCATATTTTTATCGGGACATGTTAGCGTCTATGTGTTTTTTATCCCCGCAACTACCACCTGTTTTAGTTTTCGAAAATGGTGTGTTTACACTCTGTATATCTCATTAAAAAAATCTCATAAAAATGTACAACAAAACATTGATAACAACGCTTTAAACTGTAGTGTAACAGTGCCACTATTTGCATCTGCCAAAAAATTGCGCTACATAATACAGCGTTGTGTGTTATGTGTATGCGGGACAAACAACCCGCGTGCACACGTTACAAGGGCCAATAAAAGCTAAACCAACCTTTCACAGAAGCGCACACGAGAGTTAGTATAAACAGCGAACATTTGTGCATTGTAGACCCTGATGTGGACGCATCAGCGCTCACGCTGCAACAAAATACATAAATAATTAGAACAAATTTTTGAATACACTGTTGATCAACTTAAATGCAACCTAGAAAGTTCTCTTGGAAAGTCTGCCTTTAACGTCGCTTCATAAATGCCCTTTGATTTGGGAAAAAGCATCGACAAACTAATAATGTTTTTTTTTCGTAATAAGAGGTTCCTCTGGATGTCTGTAGGGGATATGGCTGATGATGTTGATTCATCATCAGCCCATATACGTCCCACTGCTGGGCACGGGCCTCCTCTACCATTGAGAGGGTTTAGGCCTTAGTCCACCACGCTGGCCTTGTGCGGGTTGGCGGACTACACATCTAAGAAATTCCTAAGAACTTTTAGGTGTGCAGGTTTCATCACGATGTTTTCCTTCACCGTTAAAGTACGTGATAATTCATTGTGAATACATGGCATGATGTTGATTACAGTGCAATAATTTGGCTGGGTTGTCTTATTCATAAAAGAAACATTAAGTCTATTAATTTGTTGTCAGATTTTGTTCACTAATGTGATAACATATCACCAGATTTGCTTCTCTTTTCCCCTTTCTTCACCTATTTTAATTTTTTTTAATGGATTTTATTATCTTTGGAAATCACTTAAGGTATAATTATTTAGATTTATAATTCGCAATCTGTTGCTCACCAATCTTCTTCTTCTCTTTGGTATATAGGTAGTAAATTTTACACTTTTAATTAATATATCAATTATTATTTCAATTACTACATAAAATGCTTTATTTTAATTATAGTCTAATTAAATCCGCGTGTAATATATCAGAACTTACCCAATTAATGTTTTACTGTTTAAAACCTTAGTTAATAGGATATATTAAATCAACTGAACAAGCCGAGTCGTCAAAATAATATGAACAGGAATTGTTGCAAAACAATATTGTATTTTAATTGGTTGTTATTATAATTCAGATAAGCGGGCTTAGATAAGTGTGTTTACGCTTTAGTCTTTATTAAGTTAAAACTAATTAACGATAACTCTATGGTTTCCTTATTCCGTAATAGCTTAATTGGAATACTTGTAGGTCATAGATATAAATAAATCATCATCATCAGCCCATATACGTCCCACTGCTGGGCACGCGCCTCCTCTACAACTGAGAGGGTTTAGGCCTTAGTCCACCACGCTGGCCTAGCGGGTTGGCGGACTACACACCTAAGAAATTCCTAAGAACTTTTAGGTGTGCAGGTTTTATCACGATGTTTTCCTTCACCGTTAAAGTACGTGATAATTCATTGTGAATACACACATAACTTCGAAAAGTCAGAGGTGTGTGCCTGGGGTTTGAACCTGCGACCGCCGAAATTATCGACCGCGCGCCTAAACCTCGAGGCTCACTGCTCACTCTTAAATAAATATAACTGCCTTATTATTTTAAGTGAGTATGCGACCAGATTGTTCAAGTACAAGATCTGTGCCCGGTAATTAGTACTATTACACAATATTAAAAGTTCTTAGGAATTTCTTAGGTGTGTAGTCCGCCAACCCGCACTAGGCCAGCGTGGTGGGCTAAGGCCTAAACCCTCTTAATGGTAGAGGAGGCCCGTGCCCAGCAGTGGGACGTGTATGGGCTGATGATGATGATGACTATTACATATATACCTACGTCATTGTCGTTTTTTGAGCCCATTTCCGAGCTAATACTAAATATTTTCTAATAAAAACAATCAAATAACTTTTTACCCAACCTTGGAATCAAATCAACGATCGATCCAACCGGTCCAACCTTGCAATTGTACGTTACCCAGTAATACTGCGGTACTAACGAGGCATTCAACTACTGAAATGAAATTAAAATTCCATACACTTATAAAGGAAGAAAATTTCAAATTTAAATAAACTGGGCTTCATTGTTTGAATATAAAGCTGTTACTTTTACTCATAACTTCCTCGTGGTTTTGCAGGACAAGTATGTTCTGAGCGATCAAGAGGTTCCGGGTTCGAGTGTTATTGAATTTTTCCACCAGGAAATTCTTAGTAGCAGCGCGGAGTCTGGAAATGTGCCCGAAAGACTCGTCCCCTGTTACGTGGGACTGATACATACCTGGCGAAATGTTGTGCAGAAATGCACCTCTGCCTACCCCTTCTATGAATACAGGCGTGAGGTTATATATGTATGTATTTTAACTCATAACTCATGAAAAAACCGTTCATAAAAGCATTTATTGCTCCATCAAGCGTTGCCATTTTCCAGTAAATGCTATATAATTGTATTTGTCTTCGGGAAAGCCATGTACTCGTTCTTTCCTGTCAACTACAAACGAGCGTGGTAGAATAATGTTTGCATGTCCGCGAGCGATTAACGCTTGCTCATATTTGTCTTTGGCGGAGGTTTACAGGCCTTTAATTGCGACGCCTAGCCAGTGTTTAATCCTTGTTTAAACCTTTCACCCAAATTGGGTATACGGCTTAAGCCTTAATTATATTGTCTAGTTAAAGAAACTATTTAACAAGAATGTTGAAAGTTTAAAAGAGAGGAAGAACTATCTATTAAGCAATGATATGTAACTATTATATGTAGTAAAGTTGTATTTGATAGTGTATAGAAAATAAAATGATTGGGTATCATCATCAGCCCATATACGTCCCACTGCTGGGCACGGGCCTCCTCTACAACTGAGAGGGTTCAGGCCTTAGTCTACCACGCTGGCCTAGTGCGGGTTGGCGGACTACACACCTAAGATATTCCTAAGATCTTTTATATTCAGCTATATCTTTAGTAAACTTTCATAGCTTACCGTGTTTTGAAAATTGCACTCGTGGGCGGGTCATTTAGAAGACATTTGCGATCGCAGATTGCGGGGAGCAACAAGATAAAGAACTCATTTCCCCCAGCCGTATCTTTTTGCGAAGTATCCACGAGATAAAAAGCCTAATTCTCCTTTGGGTAATGCTTTAGGAATAATCTATTATTTGGTACACTCCGGGGCGTAGTAGATAAGGAACTAGATGTGAAGGGTCGTGGTTTCGTTCCCTGGAATGGGAAAGTAAATCCCTTAGAAGTCGCCAATTAACTTGTAAGCCATTTACCATCAGGTACAGTGGAGTCACTTTGCCGTGCCAGAAAAAAAAAAAACAATTACATTACGAAAACCACTTACTACAGAAATGAATCCAGGCATACCATAATTTCACACTGAATAATTTCCAGGGTGTTCCGAGGCTACTAGGCGTTGGGGGCAATCTTTAGTCGTTTGCCGTCATGCAAAGCGCGCCGATAGCATCGCTTTCCGGTACACCCGACTACCCACCTATCATTTGAATCCATTAATAAGGCGCTGAAAGCGGATCTGATACACACTTTCTTTATATTAAGCAGATTTTGTGTGGTGTGCGTGGTTTTTATTGGTTTAAACGAGGGGAATGGAATTTAGTATGAAATTCAATGAGCGTACGTAGTATTATACATAATCATAGTTTTTTTTTTCTGGAGTAATTTTAGACATGCTGCTTTCAAAGTAGAAATACGTTAAGTGAGTATTGGTAACCTGTACTAAGCCAGCGTGGTGGACTAAGGCCTAAACCCTCTCAGATGCAGAAGAGGCCCGTGCCCAGCAGTGGGACGTATATGGGCTGATGATGTAAGTGAGTATTTATTCTTATAAAAAAATAAGAAATATTGTATTTTTAAATATTAATATTATAATATTTAAAAATACAATACAATATGTTCACAAGTAAACATAATGATAACATTAAATGACTTTCTAGAGCCTTTGTTGGAAAAAGCGTGAGTCGTAAATTAAAACTTAAAAAATATATCTACTGTTATTATGAACCGACGACACGTTCGCCGAGTATTAGTTTTGTTTGGTTTGCGAGTTATGAAAATAAAATTTCATATAAATTATAAGATGTTTAGTAAAATAATACTGTTTTTTACATATGCTATTCACGGTGTATGCTCTGTTCATCTTTACACCGCTCGATACTGGGCATAAGCCTTCTCTGTAGTTGAGCTCACTTCCTCCACCAAACTAGGCTAGTTCTATGATGAAACTTATAAATTCCCAGCTCAGAGATGCATAACTCGCAATGCTTCCTCAGCTCTTTCATAATACTCGGTTAGATTTACTAATTTCTAAAGACTTAAATAGTGACTCCGAATTGAATTGGCGTCTCATGGGAATTCTCGGCAGTCGTCTCAAATATCTGTATAATAGGCAAACAGCAATTGTTTGAAACGAGAGCAGACTCGGCGGAGACACGGTCGGCGGCAGACAGTCTGGCGACAGGGGTACCGTGCCAGGGATGTTACGGCTTATTGATCTTTTACGCGTTGTCGAATTGTACTAGGGTTCTGCTTCGTCTGGGCAAAATTTCATACAAGTCCATCTTGTATAAGTTGTATAAGTAAAATATAAGTTCTTTTCCAAGGTCTCATTTATGTTTATTCCAACAACCATCCAAATAAATCTTTTCTTCTTTATGAAAATGGTGTTGACTAGTAACTGGGTATTTTGACTGGGTTGCAATTTTATTTTTGCAAATAAGTTTGGATTTATGCCTATTTTTTAAAGGCACGGTTGAACATATCTTGGAAATTTGACAAATTATACGCTTTTGTATCGGATACTTTTCATCCAAAATAATCGAATTTAACTATTTTTCTCGGCTAGTCTATAGAAGAAAGAAAAATGTGTTCTTCTATTTTCATCAAAAAGTGATCTATATTCGATATCGGCTATTCCAAACATTTAATGAAAATTTCATATTTTGATGTTATTTTAGCTAAGTCTCTAGTACTCTATAATTATTTTTCTTGTATTTCAAAATAAGGAGTCCACGAGATAGCAATGTGACGTACAAAACTTAACTTAAAACCACTATGAGGTAATAATTACAATCATTACACAGAACCAATCTGATTTTATTTCACATGCAATCTTTCAAGTTATATAAGTTTACATTCAAAACGCAGTAAAAATGGAAGCGAACGTAACAAATGGCTCATTAAACATAACTTTTTCTAACAAAGGAGAATGTCGTGAAAAACACATTTGCGAAATCGTAAACTGCCCCGAGTACTCGCACGCTGTTTTAACCCTTACTACAAAGAAGCGAGGCTGAGAATTCCCTGCTCTGCGCAACTGTAAAGTTAAAGTTGTAAGACAAGGCTTCGGGGTGAGAATATGATGTCTGTAGCTCGGTGTTTGTAAGGAAATAGAATGAGAAGTTATTCAATATTATGTTCAAGAAACTAGGCGCTCTAATTATTATAAGAAAGTGAATGACCGAGTGAATTTTGCTAAATAGATAAATGTGAGCAGGCTTTGAATGTACTTAATAAAGAGGATATATTAAGTCCTGCCGTGATAGCATCGAGGTTTAGGCGCGCGGTCGAGAATCTCGGTTATTGCACGTTCAAACCCCAGGCACACACCTCTGACTTTTCGAAGTTATGTGTGTATTCACAATGAATCATCACTTACTTTAGCGATGAAACATCGTGAGGAAACTTGCACACCTAAAAGTTTTTAGGAGTTTATTAGGTGTGTAATCCGCCAACCCGCACTAGGCCAGCGTGGTGGACTATGGCCTGAACCCTCTCAGTTGTAGAGGAGGCCAGTGCCCAGCAGTCAGACGTATAAGAGCTGATGATGATGCTGATAATGATGAGATAAATAGAAGTGTCTGTTTGTATAAGCAAAATATATCGTAATAAAAGGGCATGTTATTTTATTTATTTATTTATATAAAAAGACAATAACAATTTGTACATTGGTATTCAGTGTAACATAAACCACATTAGGTTTTCTGTACACCTGTTGATTCGTATTAGGATTCATTGTCTTCGATTATTATTGTATCCAAATGACACATCGTATTTCAATTGTTCACAATATTATTTTCAAATTTCTCTGATATATTGTTTCTCTGATTTGTTCCGGGTCGGGGTATGTATGAGACCGAAAGGTCTCTCGTAATTTCTAATACCCACGACACAAGACTCGTATCTTAGTGTGGGGTCAGGATGTATGTGACTGTTGGGTGTATTATATTATAAGTATTTGTTTTTTGTGATTTTCTACGTTCTTCTTTTTTTGGCTTACAATTAAAACTTGTCTCCTTACCACTTATGATCCCAAAGGCCCTATATGTACACACATAACAGGGAAGTTCCTGCGGGAGACGGAGACGTAAAGTCGCGACGGCTTGGCGCCGGCCGCTGCAGATAGGGGGCTGGAACAACTTCACCGCGATTCGGGAGCGTCGGGAAAAATAACTAACGGAAACTGTAATACTGGGCCTGTTGACTTGCTTACAAGTTTTAGCTAGTCAGTAAGTTGTATCCGAGTAATAGGGACACGAAGGGTTTCTTACCTTCAAGAATTACATTCTTGAGGGAACGGCAATGTGATTTCATTGACATGTAGGTAAGTAGGTGTGTGTATGCTTCTAATAAGGTTTCCGTACTTATAACATAAGATTACCTGATGAAAGCCCTGCTGAAACTAACAGCAATCAATTCAATAGAGTTTAAAGTTGGCTCCAAAAGACTGATAGACAAATATCAGAAGTAGTATGCTTTTAGTAAAAAGCTGATGCTATATGAAAAACTGCCCTTTTATTTTATTAAAGTTTATAGTTATTAAAAATAAAGTCACGCGCCATTAATGCATTCCTTTGAAATTATTAAAAAAATTAAAACTTCAAAATTTAAGTACCGCATTTGAACGGCATACAATCGTTTTCGGCGCGCCGCGTCGTCGCAAACGTCTTACAAAAAGAAAAATATCATTAAAGCAAGCACAAAGGATTTTCGTCAACAATTTTCCGAGCGATCCAATACCATTCGTCTGCTCCATAGGAGGGTTCGCGTATCGGATTCCCCCATACGAAATACAAATAAATGGGGCGTCATTTCACACCGTAGTGTCTTTGTTTTTTTTTTAGTTTAGTACTTTATCTGTCTCAAGTAGGTATGTGCCGTGCGATTTAGATGTCTCGAGTTCGGTTACCGGATCAGACAAAGTATTTTCATTAGGAAATTCTCAATAGCAGCACGGAGTCTGGAAATGTGCCCAAAAAACAGCAATAGGATCTCCTCCTATTACGTGGGACTGATACATAATTATGTACCTGGCGATATGTCGGTGCAAAAATTAAACTCTGCATAGCCCTTCGGGGAATACAGGCGCGACATTATGTATGTATGTATGTATTTTATACACATGATAGGAATGTATAAGATGTATTGTATGTGAAGCATCCATTTAAAAATACTCGTATATATGTATATACAATTATACATATATTATCATCATCGTTTGACAGACGTTTACTAATGAAAGTTATTTGTTAGAAAACATAAGGTTTACGCCGCAGTCGCTGAGTGGTTTTTTCCTACTGGCGTGGCTTAACAACGTCTCTTAAATGGGTAATCGACGGGCGAGCCGTATACCGCGGTTTTGGAGACGACGGTATTAACTCGCGGAGTCGTGGCTCGTAGGTGCTGATCGACTAGCGAGCAAAACAGTCGAGTGTGAACCGCAAATAAGGCAATATGTCTTGTTCGAAGATTGAAGTTTTGTGTTACCTCGGTATAGCATACCACGAAATGAATAAAAAAAAGCGACGACGCCCTAAAGTTTGGGTTAAAAGTTGGATTCAAGTCGTCAGTGGTGATCGACACATGGTCTTGCGCAGCGTGCCGAGCAAAAAATTAAACATAACTAACGAGCCGCGAGCCGGGCAATGATCCACGGGCGAGCTTTACCGACGAGCCATAAAACGGCGGTTTTACTCGCCCGCCGATCATGGCCTTTAACTGCAAAAGGTACCTATGTACTTGTCCAGTCGGATGATTAATAATATTATTGACAGCCCCGTGGCGTGGCCCCGTGGCCAACTGGCTAGATAACAGCTTGCGAAACGAACGGGTTTGATCCCCGTACCGAGACAAATGTTTGTGTGAAATTCCTAAGAACTTTTAGGTTTGCAGGTTTCCTCACGATGTTTTCAATATACATACACTTAATTTCAAAAAGTCAGCAGTATGCCTGGGGTTTCAACCCGCGATCGTCGAGATTCTCGGCCGGGCGCCTCCACCTCGAGGCACTACTATTACCTATAGTAATGGCACTAGATTTCGCAAATTAAACGAATTACGTGTCGGTGTGAAACGCTCTCTAATGCAGCAAGTAGGTATTGCTGAGTTAATTTAGTTGAGTGGATTCGCTCGTGCATTGTCGTCACTTGTTTATCGTCACACTCGCCCCTCGGTCAAACTAATGGTATTAAACTTGTATAAATGTATTCTTTGACTGAAGGATTTTTTTGCGCTCGTCATATCGCGGTGTATGCTTCGTACCGCGGCCGCTCGGGACCTGATAATGTTCTTTGTGATAAAATGTTGACGGAAACCTCGACTGAGTTTATTAATTGCATTTACGAGTAAGTTACAGTAGCACGATGGTCCGGCGACTTGAGAAAGGTGGCGGGTAGCGGATGGATAAGGGCTGCTAAAGACCTGGGATGGTTGGCGCAGTGGCGGTACTTCCATAGCAGCCCAAAAGCCCAGTTTGCCTTTTAAAATTAAAATAATAATCTTTAAGCTTTAAATCTTTATTATACAAAAGCAATTTGTTAAATAAAGGCCCCACAATAAACAATTATAAACTAGACATCACACAATTAACGTTTAACGCTTTTGGGCTTCTATTGAAGTACCGCCACTGGGTCGAGGAGGCCTTCATTCAGCAGTGGACGGCGATAGGCTGAGAATGAAAATGAATGAAAAAAGTTACAGTTTTAATGTTAGGTTCAAATATAATAATGGCTTGGTGCTTTTTTACTAGTTAAATACATAGAAAGACGGTTAATTAATAAGAGTATATGGGTGGCAAATTATGTTAACCGTTAATAGAGTCAAGATTCGACACTTTCACATATTCCGCGTTTTTCACACAAGTTTGCATCCCCCTATTTGATTCTAGACATAGTTCTCTATATATTGTCAAGGAGACCTGCTGGGATCCGTTAAATACATATGTTTTAATGTCTAATACTATCTGAGTTGACAAAAATATAATCCTGATTAATGATTGAGGTTACAATGCTTATGTTGGAATTCTTATCTATTATTTATTATTATTACCTACAGATGATATCAAAAAGTAGACTGCGTCATGGTCTCGTGGCACAAGTATGTGCCGTGCGATCTAGAGGTCCTGGGTTCGATTGCCGGGTCGGGTAGTGTTATTAGGTTTTTCCACTAGGAAATTATCAGTAGCAACACGGCGTGTGGAAATGTGCCCGAAAAACGGCTATAAACGGCCCCCTATTACGTGGGACCCCTATTATGTATCAGACATACCTAGCAAAATGTGGGTGCAGAAATGCACCTCTGCCTACTCCTTCGAGTAATACAGGCGTGAGGTTATGTATGTATTAAAAAGTAGATGTTTTGACTATGACAGTTTTACAAGACTCTTTATACTTTACTCGGCAAAGAAAAATGATTTTCTTGCATATTAAAATACCCTCTCAGTTGTAGAGGAGGCCCGTGCCCAACAGTGGGACGTATTTGGGCTGATTATGATGGTAATGATTATATTAAAATATTAAGTTAAATCGCGAAACTAATCTTCCCCTATATTCCCTTGGGCTGTTGAAAAAATAATTTTAAAAATTTCGAACGCCGCTCCATTTCACGTTATAATGAACACAAAACAATGTTGGAAGGTAACAATGTGTATTAAGGAAATTAGATGGACGAAGCCGGATGTGACGTCAGCCAAACGGTTATTACACAGTTAACGCGATTAAATGAAATTTGGGCTGTTCTTTTTGCTATGTTTAAAGAAAATGACAGTCATGATCATAATCATGACGCAGTCCTAATAGACAAAGTAACCATTCAGCGATTTAACTTGTAGAATGTTACTTTGTTCAGGGCCCCAGTTACAACATGTTTTGAGGAATAAAACATTTGCAGTAAACGTCTGAAGCGTCTGAACGTCTGAACAACCTCGAGCGGGTGATTATAAGCCAACAAATGACAGGTTCCTTGTAAGGATAAGAATGTTATGCCAAACATCATAATTTTTTGGTCAGGGAGTTTTGTGTAAAGTTTATCGTATTTTCATGTATCATCAGCATGAGAATTTATTTATTTATTTAACACTTAATTGTACACTAAACATAAAACAAAAACATAAAATAACATACATTGAAAGGTACAAATGGCGGCCTTATCGCACATGGCGATCTTTTCAAGGCAACCATAGGATGGAAAACTGAAGGGATTTAATTTGGAGGGCAGTGTGTACAAAAATATAGAATATTGATATAGAATATAAGTTACGATTAAAATCATACATACACGAAAAACATAATATACACCCATAAATACATACACAAATACATAAATAAATATATAAATAAGATATTGTTACTAATTAATTATTATGGAGATAGTGATCTTTGACAAGTTTTTTAAATTGCGAAAGTGTTTTAGCCCGGCGTACCGTAACAGGAAGAATGAAACTGTAATAATTTATACATAAGAACTTCTATTAATTTACAATCATCAACCCATGAAATTCATAATGATTTATCTTCTCTTCCCTACCTCCTACTTATTTACTCAAGATGGCATCTATTGTGACTAATTAAGACATTAACAGGCTAGATACAGTTACTAATACTTCATCTTTAAAATTAAGCCTGCTAATTTGGACTATTCTTCTTTCTCCCTCTATTAGTTTCGCTCCTTCTTTTGCTCTCATTATCACAAACTGAACTACTTCCAAATTTAAATCTATTGACAGCCCCGCGGCGCAGTAGGCTAGATACCAGCTTGCGAAACGAGAGGCCGCGGGTTCGATCGCCGCACCGAGGCAAATGTTTGTGTGATCCATAAATATTTGTTTCGGGTTTGGGTGTTTGTGAAACCGAAAAGTAGTTTCTGATACCCACGACACAGGACTTGTATCCAAGTGTGGTGTCAAAACTATGTTTGTGACTGTTGGGTGTATTTATTATTTTATTTATTACAACTTCATCATTTACGTCAACTGTGTCTCCTGCATCCCTCATTAAATCATCACGATGACTCGTTCCATTTCGGTTAGCGTTGGAATTGACCCCTGGTGTTATTGCCTCGCCAGCACGGAATGTGCTATTTATTATTTACCCCGCACTGGGCGGCTAGATTGTTTCGTTGTTTATTTAACCAATTGTTTTAGCTGCATAAGATTTGATGTTTGTTTCCGCGTTTTGGATGTGAATTTCATTTTGGTCATATTATTTTTTGTTATCAAGTAGAAGCTTTTTATTGTAACAATCAAATAAAGGTTGCTGGATTCGGACCATTAGTTATGCTTTTAGGAATCGACGATGTATGGAAAAAAACCAAGAGTATTAAGTTGGTTGAGGAAGTGACTTCTTTGGCTGTCGTGTTTGGACCGTAGTATTTAGCGCTCGTTATACCTCAATAGGAGTCAGGTGTGATTTTATGTACGTAAAAATTTTTTTTTCACCTGCTTATATATTACCTTATGATGACTTTTCATTAAGTAGGTTTTCTTATTCCCCGGCGCAATATTTTATAATTTCACGACAGTCAATTCTCGGTTAAATAAAGTTAGCATTTTTACGTTGAATATTGTCGCCACAATACAAATATTGATTTGTTGTATGCGCCAGTCTGCAAAATACAATTGTAACCAAACAAGCAATCTCTAATTAAATATTAAAACTGGCGATAGTAGTATGTATTATTTATCATCCCATTTGCAACTCGCGGGATTGTCACGGTTTAGCGGTTTGCGTCGATACCAATTAATATAGATATGATTGTTATGCGTTTGGGCCATGATGTTGGTGCAACGCCTTTTTGAAAGCTTTTATAGTGCCAACCAAAAGAGCTTAGATAAATTGTGGAAGGAAAAAGAAACCATACACACATACATACATACGCAATCACGCCTGTATTCGCCGAAGGGGCCTGGGTTGCATTTCTGCACACACATTTCGCCAGTAGTGTACAGTCGTAAAAGTGGGCGAGCCTATTGCCGTTTTTCGGGCGCAATTCCAGACTCCGTGCTGCTACTGAGAATTCCATAATGGACAAACTTAATAAAACTGCCCGATGCGGGAATCGAACCCAGGACCTCTAGATCGCACGGCACATATTTGTGCCGCGAGACCACTAGGTACTTTTTAATATATTACTAGTATGATTTTGTCAATAAGTAATGATTAATCCCAGACATTTCAAGATAGTTGACACTGTATTTGGCCTGCACTGCCAGTGCGGTCATTATCTCACGCCAGCTAATAAGCCGAGAAATTTATCTCCTTGATAAAATACATGAATGATGTACTCGCATTCCGAGCTAAATAAATGAAAATCAAGTCGGGCATTACTACGGTCACGAGATTACACCGACATCTTGGCTGTATCTCAGCCGTGCGTTTGAATAATACAGCGGATGTAGCGCTCTACTCGCCTTAATATTGCACACCTTAATTATCCGGGATTAGGGAAGACACGGGATAGTGGCGTTACACCTGCGCGGATGTCTTCACGTAAGCTGCCAGATTACGCTTCGCACGCGATTGGATGTTTAAAGATTTTAGCAAGCGCTTCAATGCGCTGAATTGCTGTGTGCATTGTCAACGCTTCTTTTTTCAGCTGTATAATGTGAATTGGAGGATTTCGTAATCTGCGAAAATCGTTGTGGAGAACACTCAGGAGTGATGGTTTCGTGTTGACGATTGTTCAATTAGTTTCTAACATTCACGAAAGCCTTAGTTTTTTTTTTTTTTTAATAAATACACCCAACAGACACATGCATAGTTCTGACCCCACACTAGAATACAAGTCCTGTGTCGTGAGTATCAGAAACTACGAGAGACTTTTCGGTCTCACAAACACCCAGACCCGAAACAAATATTTGTGGATCACACAAACATTTGTCTCGGTGCGGGGATCGAACCCGCGGCCTCTCGTTTCGCAAGCTGGTATCTAGCCAACTGCGCCACGGGGCTGTCACTGGGGGGCGCATTAAAATGTTGATTCAGCTATAATTTAAAAGTTTTTTAAATAGATTAGTATTTCAGATTACTGATGTTTTCTACCCACACTAGCGGTAGACCATCATTCTACAATTAGCTTCAAAACGAAACTCAATAAATTAATAAGACAAAAAACTAAGAATTATGTTGTGGCGCGGTGGAGACAATGAAATTTCCGAGATTTCAAAGTCTTGCCTGTATTTACAATGAATTGTAACGTTCTTTAAGGGTTAAGGATAATATGGCGAGGAACCTGCATATTTAAGAATTCTCCACTAGGAATTCTTTTCAATATATGTAGTCCGCCAACCCGAAACAGACCAGCGTGGTGGACTAAAACCAAACAGTTGTAAATAAAGTCAAAGCCATTAGTGGCACTTATGTATTTAAGCTAATATAGAATGGTAAAATAACAGTAGTTTAATATGACATTACAATCAATTGCTGGAATGCAACATACTATGGCTAAGGATATAAGCTAGGTTTATGGTAAATGAGATAATATTTAAAAACAGCTTCACAGCGCTTTGCAAGCTCCCTGTACTCCTAAAGTCAAAGTAATGAAGCGTATATTGTGCAAAGTTCATGCGTTATTTAAGAATGGATGCGGAAACGCGGTAAGCAGGAAATTCGCTTCCAATGTTCGATGCTTTCAAGTATCGAGTTTATTATGCTTCTATTTCCCTGGACAATACCATACAGCTCTGTGTTCAATGTTTGGAATTGTTTAGCTTAATAACGGCAAGTAACTGTGAATATAAAATAATTATTAGATAAAAATTATATCAATCGAATTATTAAACGCAAAAGTATTTATTCACCTGCTACTGTTTAATGTGGTTCTAATTTTAATAAATTTTGCTATAAAGCAAAGATGAATTGTGTGCTTCTTTTTGTCCCGAAACTAAAATTTTTAATGGGGGAAATTCGAATAAAAGAATCGCAGGGACAAACCAGTTTTTTTGTTATGCTAGGCTAAGTACTATTGCCCTCGCGGCATTTATCAGTTTCAGTTTCTATCACTTTTATTTCTCTATAAGCATGGGTAAACGTGTCTCTATTTTAAATCCCTTTATTCATAGGGCATAAGAACAATTTTACGCAAAACTGACACCTGCATAGCAGCTACTTGGGATGTTTTAATTAACCAATATAGGGTTTTAGTTACGCTGATATTCCCAGAAGACGTGGAAGTAGTCGCGCCTATAAGTTAGTTCGAAATAAATAAATAATAACAGACAACGTAGATTACAAAAGCTAGCTCACACCATAACCTCATAAAAGGCAGCAAGTCATGCAGCCTCATTTGCTTAGTTGTATGCTCCATAATTATTATTAATTACATCGCTTTATTAATGGTTTCAGTCCAAACAAACGGTAAATGTATGCGCTGACTCAACGTGATTCTGGTATTTTTATACGAAGACTAATGAATGAGATAGGTTTTTCTTCCGGCTGAAGACTTTGTTGTGTTTTCAGACACAATTTAGAAGTCAATATCGAAAATTTATCTATGAATACAAAGATAACGTCAGCAACATCAATCAGCCTATCCACAACAACACATATTTTTTTCCATAACAAAAAACATTGTGCAAATTTCAGGAGCTTGAATGCATGCGAATTTCGAGCACATTAGATATTATTGCCATCTGTGCGGATGCCTTCACCCAATCAAGGATATGAGGTGACCGTACAAAGGGCTTCCGTACTCTGCCATTGTTACCCAAACGTTTGTTTTAACGGCTTGCCATGGAAAATATCAAAAATTTTATATCTGCTAGGTTGGGTCGTGCAAATTAGATATTGTTATTTTGAAGTTTTTTAAAAAAATATAAATAAAGTTTTGGCAATGTTGGATGAAGGAATAGCAGTTAAGTAGGAGAGCGAAAAGAAGACTAAATAGGTAATTGGTAGCAAGGTCGTTTATTGTCAGTAAGACGAAAACGAAGGCAGTGAAGCATATAAAATTAATTATGGAAAGTGTAGTAAGTACACCTCTCTTTGATTTCATTGAAAATATTGATAAATTTAGGATAGATACAGAAAGAAGTAAGCTTATATATGTAGAATTGAACCTTGAATGGAATACGCAAATATTCTTAATAAAAACAATTGAATAAGAATACAAAGTAAAAAAGCAACAACAAAGAACGCTAAATTCTGAATCACTTCAATTTGAGCTGAAAAAGTTATCAATTCCTCATCCATATTCCATTTATGAGTATTAAAGAAAATTATATGACAAACACGACAGAAGTGTCAAACGGAGACGAAAATTTAATCCATAACCCATAACTTTTGTTGAAAAGAACACTCTTACAAAGAGTGGCTCTTTGCCGTGACGCAGTCAAAAAGTTCATCCTATCTTTGTTTGGTACCTATGCTATGAAATTTGGAGGCGGCAATTTTACAATATAACATTCGTATTTTCTACAACAAAGCAGCAAATGCTGAAATGGCTCAGTTGCTGGAAAGTACTTGCCTGGTTGTTCTTGGTACATATGTATGTATATACTCGTACATATACCAGTGGCGGTACTTCCATAAAAGCCCAATAGCGTTACACGTTAATTGTTTAATGTCTAGTTTATAATTGTTTATGTGAGGGCAGGATATTCTCGTTTATGTGACAAATTTATTTTGTTAAGTAAAGTTTTAAAGATTAAAGATTGTTATTCGGAAAACGAACGAATGAACGTTCCGTGTTGACAAGTCGGACAATGTGCTACTCTATTTATCCGTCACAAAATTGTAATTGCAGCCGAAGCTTGTTAATGTGCCCGGAAATTGAAAAATAACTGGAGGAGTGTAAATTTAGTAACATACTTCTGACAGCTGACCCCTTCTTTATCGAGGAGATAGTTTTTCTATTCCCCAGTCCTCGCGGGAAAAAAGTATTACGATGGCAGTTTCTAAAGATTTCTAATTCATTTTTCAGTTTCTAAATATATTAATAGATTTCAGTTTCTAAAGATAACTCGACACTGCAATTACCATAGGGACCCAGGTCATTTCTAATTAAAATTAAAGACTTGGTATAAATAAATTGTACCACATCCATAGGATGTTCGAGAATCGACGACGAATAGGCGTTTATAAGTTTTTTCGTGAAATTGAGTGCGGGCGCCCCGCGGTTTAATATAACGACTCATCCATTCACCGCTGAACAATATGCCAAAGTTTCACACGTATTCTTTACGTGGTTTTTTCTCATAGCTACCGTATATTTAAATATTTTTTGGAACAATTTTGGTATTCTTACATTAATTATGGTGTAGATCTTGAAATTCAGATTTTTATGTGTTAGGTACATTGATGACGTAATGTTAGTTTATATTATGGTGTTGTTTTTTGTGATAAAAGATCATATTTTTTTAGCTGGAAACACCGCTAAATATTTTATCATCTTTAATTCCATTACGTTCATTTAAATTATCCGGTAAAATTATAAATGCCGCAAAATATTTTTGTCTTTAAATCCGTTGCCAGTTTGACAACACCTTGCGTTTAAATTTAGAATTATTTTATAAGTGTTCTATATCTTGCGTGTTCATTGGAATTTTTGAAATTGATATTTAATAAAATTTATTAAAAAACACGCATGTTTTCTTTAGAAAGGACATAGATATTTCATCATTAAAATGTGCCTTAGCCGGAGGCAATGAAAAATCCTTATTGTCACCCTTCTTCAACTAAAAAAAGTAATTTAATAGCATTCCTTTCTAAAAATTTATTGCAATAGCTCACAAACAATCAGATCTTGTAATTTTTTCTGTACCAGTTGGACAAATACAGTCAATATAATATAGTTTTACAAGCATAAACGTTCAGTTTAATTTGCAAATAAATAGGTACTTGTAGTTTTGGCTTAACGCCATTTGGCAAGTTGCGGTTAAAGAAACCGACATTTGTACCAGCTATGTAAGATATTTGTGATCATGTATTTTAGTTTTGGTGTGGTAAATAAACTTTTTATAAGGAAGTACGGTAATTAAAAAATATATTAATAAGTAGTTATTGCTTGTAACTCTAACTTTAACTAAAGTTGAAAATGGATCTCTGTCATGGGTTAGTACTTTGTATGAGTCTTAGCTGTTTTTATTGAGAAGTCGTAAATAAATATAATTTTGTATTATTTTTGTTTTTAATGCTAACTAATGTAATTAATATCATCATCATCATCATCAGCCCAAATACGTCCCACTGCTGGGCACGGGCCTCCTCTACAACTGAGAGGGTTTAAGCCTTAGTCCACCACGCTGGCCTAGTGTGGGTTGGCGGACTACACACCTAAGAAAATCCTAAGAACTTTTTAGGTGTGCAGGTTTTATCACGATGTTTTCCTTCACCGTTAAAGCAATTGATAATTCATTGTGAATACACACATAACTTTGAAAAGTCAGAGGTGTGTGCCTGGGGTTTGAACCTGCGACCGTCGAAATTCTCGACCGCGCGCCTAAACCTTGAGGCCATCACGTAATTAATATAATTTATATCTACTATTTTATTACTATAATGTATTATTTGGTCTGGGTTTAATTACCGGTTCAGTAAAAGTGTTATTGGGATTTTCAGAATATTTTGTTAGAATATTCTCAGTAGCAATACAAAGTCTAAAATGGGCCCAAAAACAGCAATATGCTCGTCCCGTCTTACGTGGGTCTTAAAATATACAATTGGCGGAACATATAAGAAATGCATCTCTGCCTACCTCTTGGATTGTAGGCGCGAGTATGAGTGTAATACCATAATGAAAGTCATAATTAAAATCGTTAAAAAGGGTGCATTATTCGCAAATTTCAAGTGATCAGCAAGTTTGAGTGGCTGGGGACTCGATGGCTGTTGTTGTTCAAGTGTTCTCTAATGGAGTACCTTCCATGGACAAGACTGTTCTTAACTCTGATACGAGACCACTTAGCAGCAAATATTTGAAATTTTAGATGCATAATAAGTATTTGGGGTCACTGGCTACGGTATTAGACTAATTTATTGCACTTTACATAGCGGAGTGTTTTAAAAAATATATAGATTATTAAAACAACAAAAAGTGTGTTAAAACTTATGTATATGCAGATTTATCTGCTGATATTGTTTTCTTGTGTTGAAAAATACTGTTCTTACTTTTTTATGTTATGTACAGATTTTTTTTATGTTATATTCACCTAAGTAATAAAATACAAAGAAAAAGAAATTGGATCTTGCAAATATACGAAATGTTTTATTTAAAATAATATTACAAATCTAAGTCTTATCTATACTACACTAGTGTCCTTTTTTGTCGCTAGAGGGAGACGATCTCAGGGTTCTACCTGATGGTAATGACTTATTATATGCCAGGGGGATATGGACTACTCTTTGTTTCAAACTGTTTCTTTTTATCAAATTTTGATTAATATCGTTGCTGGCTGAAGACAAATTAGCTTTCCTTAGACTTACTGAGTTAGTGTCGATCCTAGAGCACAGAAGTTGCAGTGGCGGGTGTGTGGTGGAATAGGACAAAAAATGTCAAGGGTTTATCGATCGTACCCAGCATTGAGGATATCTTTATCCCACCACCCGCCACTGTATCTCCTGTGCTCCAGGATCAACACCGGCACGCACAGTATTGACGACGAGAAATGAAGCTCAGCGAAACTAAGGGAACCTAATTTGTCATAACCCGCGACGAAGTTAATCAGAAAGACAATATAAAGGAGGAGTTGGAAAACAAAGAGTTGTTCATTTCCCTTCATAGCAAAGCGGGTGACAAAACATTGACGTATGAGGTTTTACCTTCACAAAGATGGATGAGGATGTGTAAAAACAAAACTACCTAAGATTTAATTATAATGTCTATATTATGAATCTATACGAGGTTATTGCAGATTTTCATTAACACCGTTCCACCTCAGCACGCAGATGATTAAGTTGAAAATTTAAGTTATATCCGAAGTAACAATGTACCGATATAATAATTCAATGATTGTACTAGATATTAGAAACTGATACAAAGTAATTATCTGCCCTATTATAAAACAATTAAGTAGGTATATAACAATTTAATTCAACATCCGACGGTAAGCAGGGTATAAAAGGACTAGCTAAAGTTTAAATTTATTTGAAGATTGAAAAATGAAGATTATTTGTTTTGTATTACTGTTCGGTGTTAGCTGTTTCGTCGATAGCTCAGTATCACATACTTCGGCGGAAAATTGGCGGGGTGATGGTAAAGTATTATTGAATTTAATTTCTTGCCTTCCTGGGTCCTTTAGCGTAGAGTAAAGAATCATCTTGGAGTGTTGACTTTCGAGAGTTGGGCGTTTCTCGCTCGTTTTCTGTTGGGACTGCACCGGCCTTCCCATGAATTGCGATGCTTAACTAGCCAGTATAAAAAATAAATATTGCTAGCTTGTGAACAGTTATGCATGAGCGAAAATGTTTTTTTTTTTTTAATAATTCTGCTACAGATTACAGCTTCAATAGAACTGCGTTGATCAAACGGTAGGTTAGACTGATCGAAATTTGAATTGAACTGTACCCAAATAATGCATTTTATATATTTTTTTACTGCGTTGTTAAACTAACGGTAAAGGAAAATATAAAAAATCAAAAAAGGAAAATTTTAGTCACAAAACGTGTCCAGAAACGTAAGTAAAAAAGTAAGTAAAAAAAAACTTACAAAAATATGACATACAATACGTATGGAGCTTAGAACCTTTTATCGGGCACATAAGCAGACTCCGGGCTGCTACAGAAAATTTCTAAGTAAAAAACCCTTGCAAATCACCCGCTTTATGCATGCCGCTCAACTACCAAAGCAGTTCCAAAACTCATTCATCTTTCCAGATATTGATGCCAGTACTGAAAGACCCTGTCCTCACAATGAGATCAACTGCGTCAGAAGATACTTCGCCAAACATTCTCATTGCAAGGTTGCGCACGGCCCAGTACCAGATCCGTTGTTCTTGAAGCGGTCTACTCTAGCACTGGCTATCGGCAACACAACATTCATTTTGAATAACGCTAAGATAAAAGGGCTTAATGGCAATATTACAGAATTCACGTATGTACATATATCCCATTTTGTACTGGTATACTGTATGTTAGAAATTCCACTGCTTGGCTCCTGATTTTTCTATGGTTAAGAGGATCTTGTGGTTTAGTACTTGGTTGGTTTGTGGTTAGTTGCTGCACATGGTAATCCTTAAACAATTAATGTGGAGAATTCGTAGGTCGTGGGGTTCCGTAAAAAAAAATATTCGCATTTACGATGCAAGATAAACTCGAAAAGTCAGAGGTGTGTGCCTGGGGTTTGAACCTGCGACCATCGAGATTCTCGACCACGTGCCTAAACCTGTTAGTAGTGTGTAGATGGGATTTGAACCCGTAACTTTTTGGGTTTTGTCTTAGCACATAACTTATTTTATCGATGATACTTAAGTATTAATTGTTAATTTTAATTTCTATTTAATGTAAAAAATACATAATATTTATAATTTTTTTTGACGCACTTTTATGACGTATTATATAAAAGAAATCTTATTTTCAGCATTAACAAGAAGACCAATAACTTAGTGATTGCAGCGGAAATGAGAGATATAATAGTCTACAGTCCTAATACAGTCCTTAAGTATCACCGCAAGATGAAAGAGCCCATTGTGCTGTCAGATGAATCACTCATAACTTATGGTAAGAAAGCACAAAGAATTAGGATACACCATGTCTTTATTATATAAAAATAGACAAAAGATAGACATCATGCATTATTATTGCTAAGTTTATATTGATGATAGGCTATCGTTAAAAAACATATTCAGTAATTTAAAGGATTAATTTGTTGTATGTTTCCAACCGTTATGATGACCAGAAGGGAGTCGTAATCTTGATTAGAACTTAAATAATTATTTTCTGTTCATTTGCCCGTTCTGAAAACTACTTACACAACGCTTGATAAAAAATTACTAAAATGGTCTATGGGTTAGAGCTTCTGTTCAGTGCATTTGCGATATTCTGTTTGAGCCATCGTGATTCTAACAAGTTTAAGGTAGTATACGTAAGGTGTATAAAAATATAACAATTTATGTGTAAGCAACAAAAAAATTGTGATTTTATAAAACTCGAAAAATTATGTAATTTCTGTTTTTAATATTTTTTTGCAGAATCTGTGACATTCACAGCGGTAATACCTAACATAGACAATTTGGAATTCACAAAAACAGAAGTGTCATCATATCTCGAAAATAGTAGGCCTCCTTACGCGATAGGACCAGGTGTTATTAAGAGTTTAGGTAAGTAAGAAAAGTTATTAATAAGGATTTTTGTAAATAAAGAAGGAAAAGAGACGATATGATAGTTGATAGGCTTATATAGAAGGAGAAACCATAGTACATCAAATATTATTGAGAACAGAAATATCATCATCAACAGCCTATATACTTACGTCTCACTATTGGGCACGGGCCTCCTCTACAACTGAGAGAGTTTTAGGCCTTAGTCCACCACGCTGGCTTAGTGCGGTGTAGCGGACTACACACCTAAAGAAGTTTTAGGTGTGCAGGTTTCCTCACGATGTTTTCCTACACCGTTAAAGTATGTGATAATTCTTAGTGAATACACACATAACTTCGAAATGTCAGAGGTGTGTGCCTGGGGTTTGAAACCCCTGCCGTCGAGATTCTAGACCGTGTGCCTAAACCTCGAAGCCATCACGACTTAAACCTGTATAGTAATGACAATGAGACAGTATATTTTGACGCCCGGATCCCATTGTTTGTTGGAAGGGAGAAAGTTATTAACCTGGCATTAACCATTCATTTCTCATTTCAGACCCCGTCGCAATCAACTCCTTCAACAAGCTAGTTTCTAATGTGCCTGAAGTTGTGAAGGAGGCTTTTTCCTTCCAAGGACCAGTTTTTATGCTTAACTATATACAATATAACATATGTGATTTTGGTTATGAAATTATGAGTACTTAGATAGGAATCGAAGTTTTATTTTGACATTAGCTACAAAGCCGTTGACTGCACATAAAATGTTGGAATAGATCCAGCTTATTCGTTCCCTCCTTCCTATTATTCTGAGTTGTTTTAGCGTAGTATCATCGAGAAGCGTGTCAGCAGAATATAATAGGTTTGTAAAGAGACAAAAGATGGAAGCATCTGTATGCAAGTATGGTCTAACTCTGTGAGGTCTCTTTGTACAGCATCATTCTAACCGTCATCATCATCAGCCCATATACGCCACACTACTCGGCACAGGCCTCCATTACAGCTAAGAGGGTTATGGCCTTAGTCCACCACCCTGGCCTATGCGGGTTGGCGGACTACACACCTAAGAAATTCCTAAGAACTTGTAGGTGTGCAGGTTTCCTCACGATGTTTTCCTACACCGTTAAAGTACGTGACAATTAATTGTGACTACACACTTAACTTCAAAAAGTCAGACATTTGTGCCTGACTTAATGCCTTAGAATGTTAAATCGTCCTAAGGGTCCTCTTTATCTTGAGAAAGACCGATGGATGAGTTTTAAGGTTTCAAGCCTTGCAGTTCGTAACAGACAATAGACTGCTACAACTGATATGTGAGGGTGAGCTGTAACCCAAATTTAAAGTCTTATGCCAGCATAGCCAGTAAATCCTCTCTGCAACTGTCTCATGCTTATTCTAGAAGTTGAAATGCCTCCACATAAATCCTTAAGACTGACTGCTGACCAGCAAGAAGAATTTAATGTTGAGAATAACCATTCCCAGTCTCTTGTCAGGTGGTTGATAAAATATGAATACATACGAGTATTATATTATCTACTTCATCATATATGCAACGATCATGTTTTTGTGCTGGCACGATTAATTCTATTTGTACAAGTCCATTTTACAAGCTCTTACTATCAGATAAAATAAATATTACGGGTATAGTTGGAAACAGTAATTAGGGCTTAATTTCTAGATCCACATTTTTTTCATAGTGTTTCTAGTGATAATAGCAAACCTATTGCCATTCTCGGGGACATTTCCAAACTCCGTGCTGCTACTGGGAATCTCATAATGACAAAATCCAATAATAAATTATCCAAACTAGTAATAGAAACCTCTTGATGCACACTGCATACATATGCTACAACATCAAAGGAGTCATTATCCTTTATTACTAATTTAGGTGATTATTATTCTGTTTTACCTAAGATTCATGCAAGGTCATTTAAATACATAGTAAATACATGTGTGATGGCGCATTAATAACGACATTAATCATAGGTAATAAGGTTTTTAATTACCAAAATTGCCACGCTATTATGTTATAACAATAGGATGTTCCAATAAGAAACAAAGCAATTGCTTTAATCTATATCCTTACACGAATATTGTAATTGTATTAGATGCTTGGTCGGCAAAACGATTATAATACATATTATATCATCATGACAGTTGGATGAAGTGGAGCATGTAGGAGCATAATCTTTGTTTTATTATGCAAGAGTAACCCCCACTCCATCTATCTGCTTCTTGGTATCGTTCGTCTTCCAAGGAGCACTATTCCTGATTAATTACATACAGCATCCTTATAGGATTTTGAGTTTAACATTACAATATCTTAAATAGACCAAGGTCTGCCTCGAAGCCAATTGTTGTCATTCTTTGCAATTGTAATATGAAATATATGATTTTGAAAAGTGCATTTTCAAATAGACTCTGCCGACCTACTTTCCCAACGTCAAGTTAATTCTTATTTATTTGTCTGGAAACCCCTGAAATATCTACTACAAATGGAATTACTATTAATGAAAAAAATAATAATATCCGCAACCAAGTAATCAATTATCAGGAAGAGCAGAATTATAAAATCGATACTCTAATTGCCAATTGCAATTAAGCCATTAAGTATAAAAATCGAATTTGTTTTAAAAATGATAAAAAAAAACACTCCTCAATAATGATTTGTAAATGTAAAATAAACAATTATATCAATAAGGCAACAATTATTTTTTTACCGACGTCCGTTCTTAAGCCGAATCATATATAAAGGCATGCGAGCCATATTTCAATTTATCGATCTTTACAAAATGGAGAATCACATTTACTTGGTGTTTATCTTCGCTACTTTTATCGCTAGTGTATGGTCTGTAGAATTAAATGAAAAATGGAGGGGTGATGGTAAAGTATTTTTTCTATTTGTTTAAAGTATGATCAAAGTAGAAATTACTGCTGTTTTTTGTAAAATGTCGGTGGAATCATCGCGTTTCGTCGTATTTTTAAGAGATTGTTACAATGGTTTTCATGGTATATCTCTGTAGCCAAAAATAATAATAATAGTAGGCTTAATTTCACCCGAGCGTATTTTTATAAAAAGCAAATGTAAATGAAATGTATGTTAAGTTATTAAATCGTTACCGTTTCTAAGAAGTAGACTCTTTATTAAATAACGAAATTAATACTGTTTATAATATTATAAAAATAATAGATAGCAAGCCTACGCGATTTCAATGCTACCGAATTGCGAATTTTAATATTAACTTTAATGGTTCGGTAGCGTGTGTTATTCGAAAAATACTAAAAAAATATGTACCTACGGTCACTCTATACAGAATCCTTGCATTACATTCATTATTCTTTTTACTGCAACGCGGTTTGTTAACTAGGTTTCACTAGAGGAGAACCAATCAAAAAATTTATACAATACATAGTAATTTGATTTGATTTGGAGCAGGTCATTTAATAATTAAAAGCATATTTTTTTACATCTAATTACATTTTCCTTGCAAAATGATGGAGAACACACACATGCAAACATTTGCGTAGCAGTTTTGCCATAGAACAACCAAGCATCTTGCACTTTTATTACTAGAAGTTGTATTTATTTTTCAGATATTGACGACTATACAGAGAGGCCCTGTGACAAACATGACATGAAATGCGTGAGAAAATTCCTCGCAACGCATTCGCACTGCAAAATGGTTCAAGGACCGGTCCCAGAACCATATTATATAAAACGACTCACCATTCCGTTGTCTAACCCGAACATTACAATTGTCTTGTACGATGCTAAAATTACTGGAGTTAATGGAAAAGTGACTGAGTTTTCGTAAGTGACTTTAATGACTAGAAAAAATATACTTTATACATAAACCCTTATATACAAATTCACGCTTTTGTCCCACATGAGGTAGGTAGACATGTATTTCTGCATCCATACTTTGCTAATTACATTTTAAGTCCCACGTAAGAGGGGCGAGTCTATTGCTGTTTTTCAAGAACATTTCCAGATAACGGCTACGCCAAGAGTTCTATAACGTTATAAAGAATTATATAACGTTTACAAAAATTTAAATTTAGTCTAGAGGATAAACTATACCGTTCGTAAAAAAAGTTTAAAACTAGACTGCCATAATAAATAAGTAAATACACCCAACAGTCACATACATAGTTCTGACCCCACACTAGGATACAAGTCCTGTGTCGTGGGTATCAGAAACTACGAGAGACTTTTCGGTCTCACAAACACCCAGACCCAAAACAAATATTTGTGGATCACACAAACATTTGTCTCGGTGCGGGGATCGAACCCGCGGCCTCTCGTTTCGCAAGCTGGTGTCTAGCCAACTGCGCCACGGGGCTGTCATTTATGTAATTTATTTTCGAATAGGCAGACTGTTTTAATAAATAACTACGCCTGTTCCATGCAATAGCAAATATTTTTCCCTTTAAGATAATAATTTCTTTCTAACGGCTCGCCCACATGGGACTGTAGAAATGTAGGTGCAGAATTGCACCTCTGCCTACCCCTACAGGGAATACAGGCGTGAGGTTATGTATGTATTGCCTTTTTTTAGTATCAGTTTTCCTTGTATAATTTTTTATTTCAGTATTAACAAAAAAACTAACAATTTGGTGATCGCAGCTGAGATGAGAGACCTAACAATTTACAGTCCTAAAGCAGTCTTTAGGTACCATCGCAAAATGCGAGAGCCGATTGTTCTTGCTGACGAGCTGTACATTAAGTACGGTAAGTTAAAATATTTACGGTGTCAACAATTTCAAGGGTCGTCGACAGGATTTGGGTTCGATTATGGTACACCTTAATTTATTTATATAATTTCAAACTTAATTCTAAACTATAAGTATACACAAAGAGAAATAGACGTAACACAAAAAAGGTACAAGTGGCGGTCTTATCACACAAGGCAATCTCTTACAGACAAACAAAAGATGGAAACGAATGGCAAAGAATAAGAATTGTCTGTTCTCTGTGTACCAATATACATATACCAGTGGTAGTACTTCCATAGAAGCCCTTAAGCGTTACACGTTAATTCGTAATGTCTGGTTTATAATATTTTATTATGAGGTTATATAATATTAGGATATTCTCATTTATATGTCAAATTGCTTTTGTTAAATACAGATTTAAAGCTTAAAGATTATTATTGGGAATTTCGTAAGGCAAGCTGGGCTTTTGGGCTTCTATGGTAGTACTTGCACTGATATATATCTATATACATTAATGATAATTTTTTTATAACGACATACTTACGTAAGTAAGTATACTAGTACCTATACTTACTTAAGTAAGTTGAGTGTAAACTCAAGCCTGTAATCCGAACAGATAACACACGATTTCACACGCACTTCATTTGTTTTTTAAGTCTCACGTAATACGAGGCGACGCTATTGACACTGAGAATTTCTTAACTGGGAAAAATACAATAACACTTCTCCAATCCTGGGCCACAGGCAAGAAAATAATAATTGAAGTATGTAATAAATATAATTTTTATTGATTTTAGACTCCATTACGACAACCGCTGTAATTCCCAACATAAATCATTTGGACATCTCCAAGATTGAAGTATCTTCATATATTGAGAACAGCAATCCTCCTTACGCCCTTGGCCCTGGCTTGATCAAGAGCTTGGGTAAGTGCCTATATGACGTTTTTTTCTTACATCTTATGTAACAACATAAAGTGAAGGATATTCCTACTATCAAAATTAATATTAGTCATTATAAGTTAAAGAAAAATTCGTATATATCATTATAAAATATATTTATATATTATATAATCAATAATATAATAATTATTTAGGACTGAAGCAATAAGAAAAGTTGAAAAATATATAAGGAGATTAAATGTTAAAACTAATATTAAGAATAGACAGATTTCATACACCCCAGTTTAAGTTTAGTGGGATTTGCTTTAAGGTATTGAATTCCGTTCGGAAGATAATATTGCCTTATTATATAATACAATATACCTTATTGTATATTACAATATACTTTCTTGTATTTATTTCGTCTTTTTAGGGACAATATGTACAAGTGTATATAATTATTAAATACATTTTTTTTCAGACATGGACGTGATAAGATCGTTCAATAAGCTGGTTTCAAATATACCTGAAGTTATTAAGGAGGCCGCCATCTTTCAGGGACCTATATTTATGATTAATTTTATTCAGTACTCCATATGTGACTTTGGTTTGAAAGTCATTATCCCCTGATTAGACAGTGTTTTGGCCTATCATGTTCTTCAACTCTTTGATGCGAAATATAGTAATTTAAGCAGCATTTTGTTTTTAATTTTAATCTTTCTGGTGGGCGCGAGTTTACTCATGTTAATTCATATATAAATAACAAATAAAGCATTTTTCAAAAATTGAATGTGATGCTCGTCCGATACAGGACAGTTAGTACGAATGAGTTTCAAAATGTGATAACAAGCTTTTTTTTTTTTTTTTTTTTTTATTCTGGCTCGGCAAAGTGACCCCATTGCACCTGATGGTAAGCGTAATGGAGTCCAAAAAAAGTGTCGACCAGCGAAAGATGATGATCTCCCGTTGGTCGACACAATCATGCCGGCCGAATACCTCTTCAACTTTCTCGTGAAGAAGTTTGGGGGACTAATACCATGGTGATAAAAGGCTTCGGCAAATTAGTCGGGGTCAATGAACCTGTTTTAATAGTTTTATGAACTTGATAATAAATCAATACTATGTTAAATATCTGTGTTAGTTTGGGTAAAGTGGAACATGTGGTGATATACTTGAACTTTGGAATTTAAATTATTTGAATTAAAAATAAGAATTATAATAAGAATAAGCACGTATTTTTAAAGATCAAACCAAAATGAATAGATACTATTTTTAAAATATTCCATATTTTTACACACACATGTCGAAAATTTATAGACTTATATACCTACCTATACATATATGAAGTGGTAAATAAAATAAAATAGCGAGGTGGAAAATCCACGGTATGAATCTTTTTTAATTGCAACGATTGTTTCATTATTTTACTACTAGCGGTTAGGGTCAGCTTCAACTGGGCTCAGTTTTATAAAGAGTAACCTAGATCCTTCCCCAAGATATATTCTCCATACCAAAATTCATCCAAATTAGTAGAGGAGATTAAATGTTAAAACTTAACAGAGTTCAATGAATTATAGTGATATTTTGCACTTTCATCCTTTACATAATATGTTTTAATATACAATAGTAGTTGAATATGGTATATTAATATTATAATTCAAATGATACTAAATAAAAAAATACCATCTTTTTTCCCTTTTAGAGGGAATAGTTGTATGTGTTTCTTTTTTCAGATATTAACGTGATAAGGTCATATAATGCGTTGATATCAAAAATGTCTGTATCAGTAATGGCTCACGAATTACTTGTACACTTACGACTACCTATTCTTACATCTCTCTTCTTGGTTGTTTTTAAGAGATCGCCTAGTGCGATAAGACCACCTTTCGTACTAATCTAACGTAATGTACTCTATAGTTTTTTTTTAAATAATGTGTACAATAAAGTTTTAAATAAATAGTAAATAAATCGAAAAATAGACTGCCTCGTGGTCTCGCGGTACAAGTATGTGCTGTGGGATCTAGAGATCCTGGGTTCGATTCCCGGGTCGTGCAAAGTGTTATTCTCATATATATATAATTTGAAATTCTCAGTAACAGCACGGAGTCTGGATATGTGCCCGAAAAACGGCAATAGGCTCGCCCCCTATTACGTGGGACTGATACATACCTGGCGAAATGTGGGTGCAGAAATGCACCTCTGCCTACCCCTTCGGGGAATACAGGCGTGAGTTTATGTATGTATGTATGTAGTAAATAAATATGATCAATTTCTAACAGTACAACATTTGTAATTATTTAACGGTCACTTAGGTAACTGCCGAAGTTATTTCTGGATCATTGAAAATTTCAACTGTATTGCTCTAGTTTCAGATATTAGTAAATGCATCGTCTCTAAAGGTCTTCTTATTAACTCGTTTTGACCTCACTTAGCTAATTGATTCAAGAAAATTCTATATTTTTGTAAATTAGCGTTTCAATTTCCTAATTCACTGGTCATTTTGTGTCCGATTCAATATTTTTTTACTATGAATATTTATACATTCATAATATAGTATAATAATAAGAAAAAGATTTAAGTTTTACATATGTATAGTCCAGTTATATATACATTTCATCTTCGAATTTTTGCTGAAAGCTGAATTTTTGTATAGACCTTTTTTTATTTACCTTTTCCACGTATTTCACGACAAAACATGATTGATTTCCTCAAATACGAGTCAGTGAAAGTTAAAATTTACAAGGTTTTATACTTTATTGAGCTCCTCAAAAGCCCAAAGATAAGTTTGATCTCGATTAAGGCTTTGTGGAAGCAGATTATCATATTTTAAAACTCGTTCACACCTGTCTCCTATCGGATCAGCGTCAGCCGCAAGTTTTTAAACTTTGCCTGCTTCGTTCGCAGGTGTCAATTTCACGGCTACTTCAGCCGTTTCTTGATTAGCTTGTCTTAAATTTATTCTTGTTGAGTTATTTAATTATTCCAAACTCGCTTGAAGATGTTCAGACAAGCCAGTATTTAAATTTGGTTGCTTTGTTGATGTGTGCGATAGAGAAGATTAAGATCTGGGTCGGACAAAGTGTTACAGGGTTTTCCCTCACGAAATACTGGTTCAATAGTTTTGAGTCTAAAAAAAAACCGAAAAAGCGCTTTAAGCTTATTTATTTATTATCTAGGACTTAAATTACAATTGGTCTTCACCATTTAGGATTCCTGCTTGAATGTGTGTAGGATACACGTGAAAAACATTTTCAACGCAATTTAATTAATTATAAGTCATTTATAGCAGGATGTATTTACCAAATTAAAACCAATATTAAAGCAATCATAATACAAAACTAAAAAAATAATACAAAATTTCCGTATAACTTCGTTCGTATTACTTCCGATTCTAATTATATCAAACTGTATATAACAATTTCCATTTGATTTCTTTTGGTCATTCAAACAATTATTACTATGAAGACTTACATTTATCTAGTTTGTTTGGTCGGAATTTGGAGCTATAATGCACATGGACAAAAAAACGACGATTGGTTGGAAAATGCGGGAAGCGAAGGTATTTTTTTTAATAAACAGAATCTGACAACTATTTATTTTTATAGTAGTTTAAGCAAAATTACTTCAATTATAGTCAATTATAGTATTTGTACTTTAAATGGACGTAAAACGGGAGGTGGTGTCGGAGTAATAAAAAAAAATACAACTGAATCAACTACCCTCATTTAATTAATAAAATGGACTAACTTTAAATTCTAAAGTAAGTTGCGGATTTGACTAATTTTAATCAGTACAGTATTGCTTTAGACAATTATTTTAAAAACAAATAGATAGTTTAATAGATCACGGTTTGTTTACACCCTTTATTTTGCATACCTTGACTTATTTTTCAGATATTGACGCGTATGCGGAAAGACCCTGTCCTCACAATGACATTGGGTGCATCAGACGTTACTTTGCCCAGCACTCGCACTGCAAAATGGTCCAAGGACGAGTACCAGACCCTTTGTTAGTGGAAAGATTCACACTTACACTACCCAGTGCTAATATGACAGCAATACTACTTAAATCAGAAGTGAGCGGCCTTAACGGAAAAGTGACTGAGTTCACGTATGTATTTTTATAGTCATAATTAGTTGAAACGATTTCTTTACAGTTGAAAGACTAGAAAGGAAACGTCAGCATGCCGAGCGTGCCGAACCTACGATTAGGCTATCATTTGTTCGACATGGCTGCTTGTTAGTAATTCAGGTAGCCTGTAATATCAAGACTTTTATAAATGTGTGACAACCAATAGCAGCCCTTCATTTTTGTTTGAATTTTTTATCATTCGTTGTGTAATCGTAGTAGTATGAATAGGTGACAGAAAAGCGGTGACACTCGTCCCCATTCGAAATACTGTCTATTTCCCGTCTAATATTATTCAGTGCCTACTCGTATTTCCTGTCTAATGTTAGTCAGCTGTTCTGTGATTAGGAGCAATAGCATTTATTTTGAAATCCTAGACAGGTGATCTAAAACTTTAGTTATTATTGGTTTGTTTAACTCTTATTAAACAGACAAAAGTGAATTTGTTTGTCTTTTCACGGTTCATACCATGCTTCTGCTATAAACATGGGAAGGTTAAAAACTACATTTTATCCCAGAAAAATCTAATATTTTGATATGAGTATTTGAATAATAACGATTATTACTAATGCATTTTTCGCAGGATAAATAAGAAAACAAATAACCTAGTAATCGCTGCCGAAATGAGAAATATCACGATTCGGATGCCAAGAGTAATTTTTAAGTACCATCGTAAAAGAAAAGAGCCTATTGAAACCTCAGATCAATCGACAGTGAACTATGGTAAGACAATTTTGGTAACAAAAAAATATATGTATGTATAGCTACTTGCATGATGATTGCCTTATACAAAGTTGAGCGGCGGTCGCAAGCTTAAAGTAGATATAAAATAATATTGTTTTAAAAGTAATCTATTAATTCAAATATATTTTTTTGCGTCAATGGAGAAGTAATAGAAAAAAAAGGGTGAAATCTAAAGGTGAATGTGTATGCAAGTATAGTTTCGAATAATATTACAGGTTAAAATAAATAAATAAATGTTTTATTATACACAAATTCGTGCATAGAAGATTAATTCACTAAGCGAATGTAAAACATGCATGAATTCACATTAGGAATTAACTATACACTATACTTAGTAGAATTATAATCTTGCTTTTGCGAGCAAAAATAATATTTATAAATCCTTTTTAGTTGCCTTAGACATTTGTATGTGCTTCGGTGGTTCCCACAACCTTCAAATAATTCATTATTATGAATGTTATTCCCCTATTTTTTAAACATCATTGGTAAAATTAATGTATGTGTTGGAAAAATTTGCAATAATACAAACCAAGCCGTAGTTAAGTAACTTACTGGTAAAGGAAAAGTTACTGCAGAACTTCAGACACTAACGGATATGCACCTGACCGATGCTTTCCTTAACTAAAACCCTTGAAGATCGATTTTACTCACCTTGACATCTATACGAAAGTTTAGCTCGACGTCACAAGAAGTTCTAACATCATGATATCAACTCAATAAATCCGATTTTATAACATTATGTCCAGTGGCGGTACTTCCATAGAAGCCCAAAAGCGTTACACGTTAATTGTGTAATGTCTAGTTTATAATTGTTTGTTGTGGGGTCAGGATATTCTCTTATATATATCTAATTACTTATTTATATACGTCCCACTGCTGGGCACGGGCCTCCTCTACAACTGAGAGGGTTTAGGCCTTAGTCCGCCACGCCGGCCTAGTGCGGGTTGGCGGACTACACACCTAAGAAATTCCTAAGAACTTTGAGGTGTGCAGGTTTTATCACGATGTTTTCCTTCACCGTTAAAGCAATCGTTTATAGCTTAACTATAATTAATTGGAATTTTGTAAGGCAAGATGGGCTTTTGGGCTTCTATGGAAGTACCGCCACTGATTAAGTCTTATAATGACCGTTCGACGACTTGAAAAAGGTGGCGGGTAACGTATGTATGAGGGCTGCTTGACCAGGATGGTTGGCGCCTACTTGGGGAGGCATTCGTTCAGCAGTGGACGGCGATAGGCTGAGAATAATAAGTCTTATAATGCAATGTGACTCAGGCTGCGAAGATGATCATTTGTTTTTGTGTGAAAGTGTTCCTGATCTAAAATATGATCGGGCTGCTAACTCGCGCTTGTCGCAGAGGTGGGCGACATGAATCGATAGGACTCGGAATTGTATTACTAAGGTCATTCCAATAAGAGATTCTTAGTAGCTGCACCGAGTCTGGGACTTGCTTTTTCATAGAATATAACAAATTGTGAAATGTGACTTTGCCGTGCCAGTATAAAAAAAAAAATGTGGGTGTAGAAATGCACTTACGTCTTAATTTTTGGGTAAATAGGTGTGATTGTGCGTATTGTATATTTTCAGCGTCGATAACATTCACCGCAGTAATCCCGAATATTGACAATCTGGATTTCGCGAAAGCTGAAGTTTTTTCGTACATCGAAGACAGCAATCCACCATACACTGTAGGGACAAACTTCATCGCGAGTACAGGTATGAAAGAAATCAGATTGTTAATATAGTATTGTATGTATTAGTTGTTTATAAACTTATGGTCTCGCAGAACAATTTTGCGCCGGACGCAGAGTCTTCAAAAGTGCCCAAAAAATGTCCATAGGCTCGCCACTCATTACGTAAAACTTAAATATTGGCGAAGTGTTAATTAATTTTTCCTTAAGGAATGCTTTTGAAGCAGCAGTGGAGTGTGAAATGCACCCTAAATTTTACGTAGGGATAAAAACAATTGGCGAACTGTGGGTGCTGAAATGCACTTCTTTCTACCTCCTTGGGGATACTAATGTGAATTTATTTATTTATTTACTCTTTCTTGCACATTACAAAATAAATAAATGGAGAACCTAAACTAACTGCTGGTGGTAGGATATTCGTATCCGCCCGGATAGCGACCACCGTACACAGGGCGTAAAACCCGCCATAGTGGCACATGCAAATGTGCCGCGTTCCGGGATCAGCCAGTGTATATCCGGTTTTCGGGGGGGCTTCAATCATTTTTATTTTTTATTTTTATTTTATTATCTTTGGGAAACATACAATACAATTTCTCTTAAAAGACTAAATTTTAAAATAAATACATAGATCAAATCAGTTTCCACTTATAAAATAGAACTTACATGCAACGGCAACACTAAAAGCAACTAATTAACAATTACATATACCTAATTTAAAGGGAGATTAGTTTGCAAATTTTTAATATTCAATTTTTAATAATCATGGTGAAAGGATGACCGTGCCGGCATTTTTTGGCCGGTTTGTCGCGGTCGGTCCTTTGATCACCATGGCATTAGTCCCCCATACTTCTTCACAAGACTGGTGAAGAGGTATCCGGCCGGCATGATAGTGTTGACCAACGGGAGATCATCATCTCTCGCTGGTCGGCACTTTTTATGGACTCCATTACGCTTACCATCAGGTGCAATGGGGTCACTTTGCCGTGCCAGTATAAAAAAAAAAACTAAATATTAAGTAAGTGGCCGTCTTATTGCTTTAGGCAATTTTTCATAGACCTTTGGATGGATAGAAGATTTATATATGCACGTCATTTTTCAGATATGGATGCTATAAGATCATTCAATGCTTTAGTCTCCAACATACCTGGAGTAATAAAGGAGGCGTTACTATACCAAGGCCCGGTTTATATGCTCAATTTCATACAATATAGCATATGTGATTATGGCGTTAAGATTAATGCTAATTAATACTAAGTATATGGACAGAAGACCTGGTAAATACTGCAGGATCTCGAGTGAAATTATAAATACTACAATCTGTTGTATATGGTTATTAGTAATTATAACTAGGTCACCGTTCATTATTAATTTCTTAAATATTGATGTCTTATATCCTATAATGATAATCTTAAAAATAAATATTCTTTTTTCCTGTTTTAATGAATGAATACACCCAACAGTCATAATATATAGTTCTGACCCCACACTAGGAAACAAGTCCTGTGTCGTGGGTATCAGAAACTACTAGAGACTTTTCGGTCTTACAAACACCCAGACCCGAAATAAATATTTGTGGATCACACAAACATTTGTCTCGGTGCGGGGATCGAACCCACGACCATCGTTTCGCAAGCTGGTATCTAGCCAACTGCGCCAGGGGGCTGTCTCAGATCTCATACTTTTCTCAGATCATCCTAAAAAGATAAGGCCGTAATATTAACTTTAAAAATCTTGGCCTATAATTGCATTTCTTTTCTATAGCAAATGAGACTCATTATTATTTCTTTCATGTAACTAATCTAAGATTTATAATTTAGTTTAAATTGAATGCCTCTACAAACTTGGTTTTAGAAAATAAAAATAAAATGTCTGCCTTGTTAGTCTCTCTGCATAAGTGGACGATTGAGAGAACCAGCATTAATTTCCAAATTGTTAAAATTAATTAAAATTAAAAACATTTATTTCAGTAATATTATTGTCCTTAAGACTACATAAAGCACCTTAATTAGACTGCTAGCCCTATCTTGGGAGCTTTAAGACTATAGTGACTATAGTGCTATTAGATTATTTCATACGGAAATTCTGAATAGTATTATTTATGTAGGCTGAAAGTGCGTCCCAAAATACGGCAATAGCCTGTTTCTTACCCGGATATTTTGTGGACTAATATTAACACCGATCGCTGTCTGTCGATATGTCATTTAGAAGTTAGGTATTTACCGAGTTAAATAATGTCTTATAAGTCCATCCAATTTATAGAGTATCTAAATTAAATTCTTATTATTTGTTTTCCATGAAATATAGTGTCTACTAGCAAGGAACTACGAATATCTCGAGTTTTAGTAAATCTGTATAATTCGGATTAAGACTTCGTTACGCTGGCTCAGTGCGCCGTGGTCGACGATTTTATTCAGCAACTGAACAAATGCCATGACCTTAAGGAAATTCTTTGTCCAACTTTGGATTATTTTGTGGTTAAGCTCTTAAACACAGAACACCTGAAAATGATTAAAAGGGAAATAGACAGTATTTTGTATGGGGACGAGTGTCGCCGCTTGTCTGTCACCTGTTCATTCTACTACGATTACACTAACAATGATAAAAATTTCAAACAAAAATGAAGGGCTGCTATTGGTTGTCACACATTTATAAAAAGTCTTGATATTACACGCTAAGTAGTACTAAGAAGCGGCCGTGTCAAACATATGATAGTCTAATCGTAGGTAGGTTCGGCACGCTCGGCATGCTAACATTTCCTTTCCAGTCTTATTCAATTGTTCTGTGCTCATAAACCATGATCTAGTCTTAAAAAATAATGTGTGGTGGGTAAAGTAAGGTGTATTTAAATGTGCATTAGAATATAAATACGTGGCTTGTCAAATATATCCATTTTAGAAATAAATGTGTCCGTTCTACTTCACTGTCTCTCCGATAACATCTATGCTTAGTGCAGAGACCGTAAGATAACTTTATATGTACCTATTGTACTGTTTAATTAATACATACATATGTACTTAGCCTCACGCTTATATTCCCCGAAGCATTAGTCCTAGCTAATACGGGGCGAGCCTATTACAGATTTTCGGGCACAATTTGAGACTCCGTGCTGTTACTGAGAATTTCCTTAAGGAAAACCTAATAACACTATGTACGACGTGGGAATCAAACCTGCGATCTCTAAACCGCACGGTAGGTACATTCTTGTGCCGCGAGACCAAGAGTCAGTCGGTTTAATTAATAAAATATAAAATAAATGCAAGTGCTCCACAACAAATATGAACAGTCTTATGTTCTTTTTTACTTAATATTTCAGCATTATCTAGTGATACAAACAAAAGTGGATATTTTTTCTATCTCATACTGTGTATTCACAAAGAATTATCACGTAAATAAAACATTGTGATGAAACCTGCATATCTAAAAGTTTTTAGGAATTTCTTAGTTGTGTAGTCCGCCAACCCGCACTAGGCCAGCGTGGTGGACTAAACCTAAGCCTAAACCCTCTCAGTTGTAGAGGAGGCCCGAGCCCAGCAGTGGACGTATATGGGCTGATGATGATGACTGTTGAAAAGTTACCAAATTGGTGTATTCTACTAGTGTTAAATGAAATATTAATGCGTTCGTTTAATTTTCCAATTGATAACCTCAATTAATGGCATGCGGTCGGAAATATTTGGTAGAATCATAAACGTAATGTTTTTGCAACATGCGGTATTAAGATAATGATAAGTGATATTAGTAATTACGATTTATCTACAAATTGATGTATTAAAAACTAACTTGTACTTTCATTAATTCTGAATTTTCTCACACTTAATTAAGTTGCATAGGAATTGGCAATCATGGCTAAAAATATTATGACAACAGAATGATCTGTGTTTTGCAAGTAATTGTAGTATCTATGATTTTTTTATTAATAAAATTTATTGTATAATGTTTTTTTTCTTCGAGTTTAAAAATCCTTTATTTTAATTTATCTCAATTATCCCAATGAGGCTTTACATAAAAAAAAAACAAATTTAAATAAAATAAAGTTTATCATTCGATCTATATATTTTTTCTAATTTTCATCTTCTATTCATATATAACTGATATTAAAAATCCCACTAATTATAATTCTCACTTCTTTCTTTACAATTCTTTATTTAAAATCAACAAGCCAGTACCTACTTTAAAAATGGCAGTCTTAATAAATGATATTGAAATAATAAATTGTTAAAATGTAAAACTCAATTTCATTGAATGTTGCGAAGAGCCGCGAGCTAAAGTTTCTTTATATTTTAATTCGCCGGTGTATTAAACAGGATGGAGCTAAGTTCTACGGTTTCAACTTGAAGTGACTTCAATGCAAAGCGATGTTCCGACAGCTTCCTAACAAAGCGGGAACTTTACACACCTTTATATTCTGAGGGCATTTTTTTATAATACGAAAATAATATTTATCGGTTTATTTTATTTATATTATCGAAACTGTAAATGAAGTAAAGCAACAGATTACTGAATTTTCTGAAGTTATGAAAAGCGAAAAATATATTTTATAAATTATATTAATTACTAGTTTAAAACACAGTATAAAATTGAATTAAATAGCTTCCGTTGTGTATTTTTTTTTTAAAGAACATGGAAATCTAGATAATTAAAAGAAATATAAAAACAATAAGCCTACCTTGGTTGAAATCTTCAATTCCGCATCTCCACTAAACGCCACAAAATCGCGTTTCACAACACACGAACGGTTTTTATCGTAAAGTTTTCCGATTATTTCCACGGACGGCGACGAGCTACCCCTCTGGACGTCCGTCCTCGCGAAAGCTCGCGGTCAACTGACTCTATTGCCAGCCTGTCTCTGCTTTCATGAAATGAACTGAAAGTCCCCATCCAGAAGCACAAAGTCGTAACAACCATTCATCCCCACGCCTATTAGAACCGTACACCCGCGCGACAAATGCCACAATTGTACATCAGAAAAATTGTTTTCAAAGTTCTCTACTGTTTGTTTGGGAGGGACGCAGAGGCGGGAATGAATGTGTCGAAAAAAAATAAGCCAACCACGTCTCACTGAGTTAAGGCTCCATGGGCGGGTATCCACGGAATATCTTTAATTAAACCACCAACTTTGCACGTAATGAATTGAAAAATTCTCAGGAAAAATCTGTACTGTTACCCCGAAGCAAAAAGCCTCAGGACGCTTTCGAGAGATGCATCACACAAGGGGAAAATTAATTAACACTGAGTAGATTTCGCGTTGCTGCGCTTTCAAATGCACCGTTATTATTAATGAACTAATTAAAACAGGCTCAGTACAGTCAACTTGGTTTGCATTAACTGTTAAGTTTGCGTGCGTACACTTCCTACGCACGTGTATATAATATACGTTGTGCTTCTATTTTTAGTGTTAAAAATGTCGCTAAAATGAAATAAAAAAGGTTAATTTTCTATTGTATTTAAATGTAATTGTAGAAATAGGACATTTCAAATGATGAATATATTGTTTTATAGCTTCTTCTTTTTTAAAGTGAGGAGTGAAGATTGTATGCTATTCTTGATTGCACTAACCACTTGTAGTTTGTAAGAATGTCTTAATATCAAGCAGTGTTTTCAGATTAGACGTCTATAGTTCCACCTTTTAATGTAATAGAAAAGTTAATGTGTATTGAAATAATTGACATAAATATTTAATGTTACAAATCGTAGTCGTCAACGTAACACTCAAACAAGATTGAATCAAAATTGCCCAGAAATAATATTGAATACAAGCTTTCATACCGATTACTATAACTTATCTGAAATCTTTAATAAATCAGATTCCATTCGACCGAATCATGAAATCAGCCGTCATCTCTTTCGTAGAGGGCGGAGCTTCCGAACCACGCATGCGTGATGGTGACGTCTTAAGAAGAAGATTCGGCATTTTTTGCGTCTTCAACAATAATATATTAGTTATATATAAGCGTACATGGCAGTTGGTACATAGAATTTTATTAGACCCTTCCGAGAGCGAGGTCTTACTCCGTTTGTAGTGAGGGTTGATTGTTATGGTCGGTAGCCTGTCTTTGAGTTTGACGACTTAAGTGTCATTGGTAGTATTACAATATCTTGTAACCCGTGAAACGTGCCTCGTGATCTCGCGGTACAAGTATTTGCCATTCAATCACAAGGTCCTGGGTTCTCAGTAGCAGAACGGAGTATGAAATGGCAATAGGCCCTATTACGTGGAACAAAATTTGCAAAAAGTGAGTGCAAAAATGCACTTCTGCCTACGTTAGTATTGTTATATCATGATCCAGGGTACTCAACGCTTAGTAATTGGGATATTGCAAGGGAATTTCAGGGTACAATCATCTGTTAATTTTTTAGAAAAAATTTCAGTATTCATAATCGCTTAATGAAAAGAAGAAATCAAACATCGTGAAGGTACAGAGAGCACTTTACAAAAAACCTATGATGTGATAGACAACTCATTAAATTGACATTCCTAAATACAAAAATAATTTCTAAATACTGCTTTGGGCATCTCACGATTGCAAACTGATTAAATTTTATTGTCGTGTTTTTTTAGGAGGGTAGGCAATCGTTCAACAATTATTCAAAACGCTAAAAATTTATTAGATTCCATATTACGTGGATAGAAGTAAAAGCAGGTACAGAATGAAATCAAAATTAGAAATGATAGACTGTCGTCTTTATCTTGACAATTTATATAGGAGGAAGAATCCTTAAGCGTCTTTTGAAAATAATTAAGGATGTTCTACGTCCAGCAGTGAAAATTTTGACCGGTTTTGTCTATACATGTTGCATATTGGTAATGATTAGGAAGTTTGGCTATTCAATGGTAGAAATGCCCCGAAATCCTTTTAAATTCGTTACAAATAGGCCAGCTCGACCGCGGTGGAACCTTGTTTTCATTGAAATACTGTGCAATACTGTTGCTTTTGGTACAACAGCATCAGTCAAAGGCAAGCACAGACAAGCCAAATAGATAGATGCAGTCCAGCTCAGCGAATCTCTATGGGTTTCTAGTTTGTCTTTAATCCGCTAATTAACGAATGGAATGGTTGAATCTTGACTTGAAAAAAAAAACAGTTGTGTACTATCCCTTAAGCGAAAGACAAAATATTTGTCTGTAATTTTAGAAACTAATAGGTATTCTACTGAAATAGTATTTGGCATGAAAGCGTGCCATGTCATCGTTTAAATCATCAAACAACGCCTTGGATAAAAGTTACGCTTTAATAAAATATATCTTATGTGACATGTTAGAAATAGATATTCTATCACAAAGGGGAGTGATGACCACTTAAATGTAATGTAAAGTCACTCGACCTCAGAGGAACAGTCAAATAATCGTTACTAATCGTGTTAATAATGCGAACTTGTTTGACTACTTTGTAAGCTATTAGAAGGAAGTACCTGGTTTTATTTTGATGAGTTAATATTGTCATTACACTGTAAATAAAAGACTGGATTTTGTTATTTTGTGGTATAGACCCCCTAAGAAGTGATGTGTTTTTTATGATGTTGTATGAGTTGCTGACGGAGTTTCATACGCCCCTTCTCCACAGCATATTATGTGATGTCCAATTAAAACTCAATCTGAGGACAATACCAAAATCACGTTTGTCATATTTTCGATAAAGAAATTTCAAACAAATTTCTTATTCAACTTAACTTAATCTTGAAGCGAAATCAATTCACGTTAAGGAATGTGAAAAGAATTAATGTTCAGAAATTATCATCTCCAAGATTAAATAATTAGCGTTAACAATAATTAATGTACTGCTACAGTTCTGGATGTAACATTTATTTGTTTCGAGTACATTTGTCTGTTTTGTTAAATGTTCCTTGTAAGAGTTTTAACAACACATGAATAAATTCTACCAAGATCATTATTTTAGTAACTAGTTGTCAGAATCTTAAGGCTTTATCCAAATACGAGTACATTTAAGTATTCCAACAGCTCAAAATGTGATATTGAGTGATTTAAATAAATGTCCTTGACACTAATCCCGTTGCCTTTAAGAGCTGCACCTGTAAAGAAATACCTTAACAGTAACGACATAGAAATCCCAAACACGCATTCGCATCCAGTACATTTAGTTATTGTAAACGCGGCACGTCCGCTCATCGCGAAGTTCGGTCACGGAATGCCGCGCCGCTGAGCAATTCCAACGCTAGACGGTAGGTGGCGCTGTCAATTTGTGTCGAGACGTTTCGGAGCCCAACGTGGTGGGCGCGAGTCTTTTGTCCGCTATCGTTTGGATATTTCATGAATTCCTACACAGCGCGAACCTGCGATGGCTTTTAGATGTTACAAATGGATCTCAGTTGGTTGTAGTATATTGATTTTTTTGTGGTTTTTATTCTTTTTTGCGGTTTTCTTAATATACATATAATATTTATTGGTTTATTCGATGATTTTTGATGCACATACTTATGTTATCAAAAATAATATGATTGTTGTGTTTTAGTCAAAACGTAATTTATTATACGTAGACGTAGAAGTCTGATTGTGACTTGTTTAGAACACAATACGTGACATTTCAATGACCAACGTGAAGCTTCAGTTTCGTTATAGCATATAGATGAGTGAGATTGGTGGAGATAAAAAAATCTTAAGTATGTTTTGTCTGGCTCCCTTCCTTTTTTCTTTTGTAGTCCCCTAGAGGAAAGATAGAGATTACACCAGAGGTCTTTAGGGTTCCTTAACAACGGTTGTCTCTTGCCATCGGTTAAATAGCATCGCAATACTTCCTGGAAGTCAACTGAAAGGCAAAATATATTACACTTTCATTTGTCAATTGTACAATTAGGAATCTACAGCGGCAAATCCTACAAAAACCCCAAAGAATTAATGCTGGATGTACCCTTGGTACTCCGAGGTCTCGAAGAACTTCCACAGTTTGTATGAAGCAGTACATGGTGTTTTTAGCCTGTAGAGGTCTGTTGTACCGTCGGGAGTTCCAGAGAATTTTGCCCATGAGCAAAATAAGGACCTTTGCCGTCAAAGAGTTTTATCCAAGAATCTAAGATGTAATATCTTTTCAATTTGTTAAAAGTGGTAGCAGTGATGTGCGGTCTCTACGCCGTGGACCGGCGGTTACCCGACGATTAAAGCCTCCAAGCTACTTGATGTATTCAACCTCCGTTAGGGTTGTCATCAACGTTGTAATCAAGAATTTATTGTTTTCTTAATACAATATTGTGGTCAAGAAGATAATATTTAAGTGGGACGTCTGTTGTAATTATGGAATAAATTAATTATGGACACGTATCTATTTTTTTTACCACGCTATAAAAAAGTGACAGCACTATCATTTGTTGGTAAGTGCAATTCAAGTAAAAAAATATTATAGAAAAAAGACTGTATCGGACGGCCGGTGGAACACAATTATTGCTATTTTTTAAATATGTTTTATTTTTAATTTTTAAATAGAACCATCACCATCAGTCTCATATGTAGGGTAAGGTTGCCTATATTGTACCAGCTAACGTACTTTATAAGCTGTCACAAAAAATATAAAACTTAAGAGGATTATATTATTAGAAATAAAATGGTTGTTCTATTGGTGTTAATATTTTATTTCTAGAAAATGAGGAAATATAAATAAAATAAAATAATTAAAGTCTTAAAAAAGTCTGAAAAAGTACAATTTAGGAAACCGGTTTCCTTAATTGTACCATGGGTATCCTAAATTGTACTTCACGACCAAAATGAGATCCAAGAAGCGGGTATATTTGTACTATTGTTTGTAGTGGGGTGAAGTACTGAAGAACTAACAATCTGTGACTGAGACTATAAGTCAGTTTTCTAACATACTTTATTGTGAGTCCAAAAATATGCTTTTCCATGTTTAACAAATGCGACACAAGCTCTTGTTCAATTTCATTTCGAAACACAGTTGGTATGCCCTTGGTCTAAGGCTTTTCTAAATCATCTTGCGTCCATTTATAATATTTTTCATCATCTCTAGACATCTGAAAATATTTCAATCTATTTAACAATCGAGTTGAAGAACCACCATACACCCAAGTACTGAATTGTACCGGTACATTTTAGGATTACCCTACCTGGTACAAATTAAGCAACACTAAGTTTCATTTTTATGCATGCCGGCATCATAGTCTCGAAATGCTAAACATAAAACTATAGTCTCAGGAAAGGACATTAATATGCATACTTTCCAAAAACATATAAAATAACTACGATTTACTTACCGTTGACACAAGATATCCTTAGGTAAACATCAATAATATAAGATAAAAACGCCATTATAATTATTTTTGTTTACTACACTTCACTCTGTTGAGTTATCGAATCCAAAATGGCAGCGATTGCGGTATGTTGTTAGCACTGTTTTTTAGTTTTGCCAATTCAAAACTAAACATTATGGTTTGGTAAATTTTGAAATGGTACAAATTAGGAATCGGTCCGATTTAGGCAACTCCACCCTACATTCTGACCCCACAATAGTATACAAGACCTGTGTCGTGGGTTTTAGAAACTACGAGAGACTTTTCGGCCTCACAAACACCCAGACCTAGTTTAATATTTGAAGGTAGCTTATAAAAAAATAACTTAGTCTAGTACATAGATTTCCTAACGTCGTTTTCCTTTATAGAAAAAAATAAATAAATAAATACACCCAACAGTCACATACATAGTTCTGACCCCACACTAGGATACAAGTCCTGTGTCGTGGGTATCAGAAACTACGAGAGACTTTTCGGTCTCACAAACACCCAGACCCGAAACAAATATTTGTGGATCACACAAACATTTGTCTCGGTGCGGGGATCGAACCCGCAGCCTCTCGTTTCGCAAGCTGGTGTCTAGCCAACTGCGCCACGGGGCTGTCAAAGCATAGGTATTCTAGCAAAAATACTGATGACGTATTTATTTGAACCACACTTACCGTAAATGGTTGCCACTTTCCTATTTATAGAAAAAGTATTTATACATACATACATAACCTCACGTCTGTATTCCCCGAAGGGGTAGGCAGAGATGTATTACTGCATCCACATTTCGCCAGGTATATGAATATCAGTCCCACTTAATAGCGGGCGAGCCTATTGCCGTTTATCGGGTACAATTCCAGACTCCGTGCTGCTACTGAGAATTTCCTAATGAAAAAACATAACACTTTTCCTGACACGGAAACCGAACCTCTAGATTGCACGACATACGACATATATTTGAGCCGCGAGTTCACGAGGCAGTCGCAATAGGATTTATTTACATAATCTGAAGGACGTGTTTTTTTTAATACAATAGTCTTATTTGGAACACAAAAGATTTGGTTCGTTGCCAACCCTAGCATTCGTAAGCAAGCGTTGGGAGCTGCGAGAAGAGATAAAAGTGGTGGCTTAATACTCTCCAGGGTTTTAAAGAGTCGTTACTTTGATGTTCGATTTTAACGTGATTTATTTTATATAGATCCTTGAATTTCGACTTCTCGCAACCACTTTAAATTTTACTATTGCATAAAGCACTTGAAAATGAATCAATTCCTACTTTGGGTCCTATATAAAAATATGTATAGAAAAATTATGAAAACTAAGAAGACCGATTAAATATCCTTAATTTTCGTCGGGCCATATATGTCCCACTGCTGGGCACGGGCCTCCTCTGAAACTGAGAGGGTTAGTCCACCAAGCCGACCTAGTGCGGGATGCCGGACTACACACCAAAGAATTTATATGGGTGCAGGTTTTTTTTAGATGTTGACCTTCATCGTTAAAGTACGTCACTGTTTATCCCGAATATACACATAACTTCCTGTGCCTGGGGGTTGAACTCGCGATAGGCGCGTTTTTTTTTTTTTTTTAATTTATTCTGGCACGGCAAAGTGACTCCACTGTACCTGATGGTAAGCACAGTGGAGTCCAAAAAATTAATACCGAGCAGCGAGAAACGATATGGTCACCCGCTGGTTGACACAATCATGCCGGCCCGCACAAATGCTTCTTCACGCTTCGCTTAAAGGATCCAGGATCATAGGAAGGGAACACGTGAGCCGGCAAACCATTCCACAGCTTGATTTGATTGACACACATTTAAAACTATTGAACACATAAGAAAAAAAAATGGAGTACAATAGCTTAAACTGCCTTTTGTACCTAAGGCAGTCTTATTGCACAAGGCGAACTCTTACATACAACAATATATATGTATATAGTATATTTAAATAAACATAGAAACATACACACATACATACATACATAGATTTAGACGCGACCGCGCCTAAACCTTGAGACCATCACTACTTATATTCGCCGTATTACGATCCATAATGTTATTAAGATTATAATTATATAATAAATACAAATTAAGTGCAAAAAGGCTTTACCAAACAAAACTGGTCTAATTTGTCGAAATCCAAGGTCTAACTTTCTGCACTAATTGAATTGAATCCAACTTGTTAAGGTGGGAGCGACGTCGTGTCGCCCGCGGGAATACGGGGCCTATTACGGTACAGATGATATTATTTGACTGCCTCGTGGTCTCGCGGTACAAGTATGTGCCGAGCGATCTAGAGGTCCTGGGTTCGATTCCCGGGTCGGGCAAAGTGTTATTGGGTTTTTCAATTAGGAAATTCTCAGTAGCAGCACGGAGTCTGGAATTGTGCCCGAAAAACGGCAATAGGCTCGCCCCCTATTACGTGGGACTGATACATACCTGGCGAAATGTGGGTGCAGAAATGCACCTCTGCCTACCCCTTCGGGGAATACAGGCGTGAGTTTATGTATGTATGTATGATATTATTTATTGCAGTTACTTCATAGTTATGTGTGTATAACATAGTGAGGAAACCTGCACACCTAAAAGTTCATACGAAATTCTTAGGTGTGTAGTCCGCCAACCTGCATTAGGCCAGCGTGGTGGAGTATGGCCTAAATCCTCTCAGATGTAGAGGAGGCTCGTGCCCAGCAGTGGGACGTACATAGGCTGATGAAGAAGACTTCATATTTGGGGGTCGACAGATCATATTTAATTTGGCTCTAGATTAAAATAATAAAAAACTGGTCCTTAATCTAACCGTTGTATCTAATCTTAAGTTGGATAATATGATCGAGTTTCGCACATATTTGAATCACATGCCAACTATATATCTAATATTATCGTTGTGTATAACTATAGGTAGGCATAGACAATAGTAAGTGGCTGCGCCCACTCTGCTTTCACGTATTAAACGTCAGTGCGTAATCAACTGCGAGCTGTTTCACTTGTCCTTGCGTACATAACAGTGGCGACGAGGTACCTACCTACATCTAACAAAAAAAATAATGGCCCAACCATTGTTCGGAGTGATATCCAGTTTTGACCATAATTTGCAAACTTGGCCAGAGTATAAAGGACAGAATATAATTTTTTACCAAGCAATATATTTTAGAAGAGGATTGCCTCTACTAAAATATAAGTATTGACTATTGTTACTGAGTATGGACTAAAAGGAGTTTTCTTAGTTATTTTAGACTTTACATACAACCTCCTGTATGCCCCGAAGAGATGGGCAGAGGTGCATTTCTTCACTCAGATTTCGCCAGGTATGTATCAGTCTCACGTAATAGGGGGCGAGCTTATGGCCATTTTTCGGGCACATTTCCAGACTCCGTGCTGCTACTAAGAATGTCCGAGTGAAATAACCCATACTCGTACTTGTGCCGCAAGACCACGAGGCAGTAACTTCTTTGTTTCAGACCAATTGGGTCTAAATACTAAGTCGATTGTAATTATGAGATATGTCTAACGGGTCCAGAATACAGTGGATGCTTTCGCGCCGTGTCGCTCCGTCGCCCCTTGCGGAAACTTGGAAAAATTTCCACGCTAGTTTGTTTCACTGTAACTTAATAAAAACTACGAAACGGAGCTCAAAGTTAGGGATTAAGTTTTGAAAACATTGCCTCGCGTCACGGAAGTTTTGTCATATTTTTGTATACGAGGATTCTATTGTTTTGTTGTTCAAGTTTAAATCCATCATCTCAGATTGCCAAACATTTGTTCATTGCTTTGGAAGGAAGTTAAGGAGTAACTTTGTCATTTTACTAAACTTTTTTGTTTAATATTGAAGAATAGAGCTGTTGGAACGCAGTTATGTAAATTTATATGACGCTTGGCAATCTAAAGTAGGTACTGAAATATGACGATAGGATTTTTTGTGAGGCAGTGGCACTTGGTCTTATTGCTTTAGTTAAGTCAAGTAGCTTATATATTTGTACAGTATTTATGCTTTGTATCACTGTCGTGTTGTAGTAGCACCTGTAATTTCACAATACTACTAAGATTTTTATACATTTGGCATAACAAAAATGTTTTCTGCTGTTGACCTTATCTCCGTTTCTTTTTAATTGTATTATTCTTTCGCAATAATTCATGTATTGTGATTTTAATTAAATTTTAACTATTCTTCTGTGTGTTTGATCCACTAGGCTACATGCGTCCACAGAATGAGAAGCCTTTTATGTGAAGAATAATTTTCTTGTTTACCTACTGCATACTGTACTTTTAAAGCCAAATAAACAAATTTAAATGCCAAATGTCTTCCGCAAACGGATAAAACTTGATCGCAAATCTCGACGAGTCAAACGACGAACACAAAATAAAATCGGGAACCACTCCATTACTCTCGAGTTCATTAGGAGATTTACCTTAAGCCCTGCAAATGATTTCAAACTTTACTCCATTAACACAAGGTTGTTTTTAAATATGATCACGTAAAACGACTTTGGACTAATCTGTTTCGGTTTCTTTAATTTGGAGTGCTACGTACATTAGCATTCACTTGGTAAATCTGCTTAGTGGTTGGTAAATAAACAAAACAACTGGGATTCTTATTTCCTACTTTTGCTGTATATATTAATATTATTTACGTTTCTTGTAATTTAATACGAAGTTATACAAATAAAATTGTCACAAAACTTTTTGTCTCTGAATTTCATGAAAATTCTGCAAGAATATTTACTCGATATTGATAATGTATATTACACTTATGGCGTACTTTAGTCTAAATCTGTTTAATACGCTGTACTATTAAATAAATATACGTACAAATGTTTGCGATGATCTTATCAGTTTTTAATTGTAAGTATATTAAACTGTGCATGCCAAATTTGATTATAAAAATTGCTAACAATACATGTCATAAACACAATTTTTTCAAATACATTTAAAATATTAAAATACTTAATTTTACTCTTATGTCTAAAAAGATCCGCACAAAATGAAGTTTTAATACATACAAAAAAACTAAACACCAACCAGCGGCAACCGACCGAACGAAATTCCAAATTCAAATCAGTTCGTGAGCGGAGTGCGAAGCGAGCGGACGTGCTGTGACAACCATTTATTCCGTTACAACTGTGTTTCAATGCTAAATATATTGTGTAAAACGAGAATGTTGCGGGGAATCGTTTGCATAATTTGCTTTTGAGGCAGATTTTGAGTAATCCGGTTTGTCTTCACGGATTCGTTTAATTACGGTTGTGTTAATATGATAAAAGTGAATCCCTTCAGCGGGAAATTAAATTTGAATCATTACCTAAATTGGATATCACTTGTTTATAAAGGATATGATAAAGTTTGCGAGCGACAAAACTCATTTGATTTTGTTTCAAACTGTAAATTAGATATTTGTTAAGATATTCAGAGCAGAAAATTAAACAGATTATTTAACCCGACTGTGTTATAATTTATCAATCTGAATTTTAACTACCTTGTGGTTACGCGGCACAAGTGCTTGACGTGCGACCTATGCGTGCCGTGACCCGTGGGAGATTCGATTCCCGAGTCGAGCAGTGTTACTGGTTTTTCTTCATTAGACAACTTTCAGTAGCACCTCGGACCATCGCTTCATATATTTACATACAACACCTTAAAGCTTTTATATTTTTTGCTTAACGAGGACTTATAAAAACTATTACATATATGGGGCCCGTTCCGCTCGTGAGCAATTTTGAATTCTGTGCTCATCGCACAGGATCATTTCATACAAAAATGAATCGTAAATGTGTTTCATAAAAAAAACGCATTTTTTTTAAAAAGTTCCCTATTCTTTCCCAAGATCCTATCTATCTTCATATCAAAAATCATTGAAATCGATTCCGTGGTTTAGGGGTGTAAGCGTAATAGACAGACAGGCAGACAGAGTTATTTTCGCATTTATTATAATAGTCAGAATCTAAGATATGATAAGAAACGAAAAAAATAATTTACATATTAAAATCATTTGATTATATTTGAAAAGACATACCTAGAAGTACAAAAACATATATCGTTAAACATAAAAGATACATCTTACTTACTCATACAGCATTTTAATCCTGCTCCAGACGATGTCTTCCGCTCGTTAGCAAAGAAATACATGCAAAAATTCATAATTCGCTTTCAAGATGATGTAAAACACAATTCTCAACAGATGCTCCACTGGAAGTTGACCGGCCCTTCCCCCCTCGGATATTGAGTAAAGTTGGATACAAGGGTTCGTTGGCAGTAGTGTAGGGGTCTAAGAGAACTGGTTACATTATAATGACGGCAGTGCATGACCCCAGCCATTCGTCATGTGCTGTAAACGACTCGCTAGTTACATTGTAGCTGCGTTTAACATTTTTTCTTAATGTTAGACGCACAGATATTTAAAATTTATGTTTACATTACTTTGGAACTATACTCGTAGTTTATTGTTAAAAAGCTTTAATAGTATTTGTCAACGTGAACATCAGACTTACGTCCAAAGGCAAATTTCAAATAATGTGATTAATTTTCTATGTTTACAGACGGATCGTTAAAACTTAAAGTTTAGTCTCTACGCGACGATTCACTAAACTACGAGAGATTTTAAGATCACACAAATACCTAGACTAGGAGCGAATATTTAAAAATCACACAATATATTTATCGATGCAACATCTAAGTTTCAAAATCCTTAATAGCTTATTGCTAGGTTCATTTTAAACGAGCAAGCATCAGCAATTTTAGTATAATTTGTTTTATGTATGCATGTCCAGGGTGATCAGATAAGGCGTATCTCGACAATTACGCTTCTTAAATAATCCTGCGTTCATCATGTTACCGTATTCGAGCACATTTCGGGAAAAAAATCAAAGACACTTATACCACTTATGGCCGAATACTGAAACACTACTTAATCTGAGGGCGACTTATATTCATGTGGCTGTTATAATTTAAGCGGTATATACTTAAAAAATGTCATGTAAAAGAACTTTTTGTGGTAATGTTGCCATTTATAGAAATTTAAGTAGGCATTAGTTAATCACAGTCTTAAAACCGATAAATGATGTTTCAGTATACCGCTTAAATTATAATAGCCACTTAAATATAAGTCGCCCTCAGATTAAGTAGCGTTTCAGTAGGTATTCGGCCATTAACCAATGAGACAATCAAAATTATCTTATTTCAATACTATCGAAAAAAAATTTAGGAATTTAGAGTATTAATAATAATAGTTTGGAAGCAGTAACTAAACACTCCATTGTGCTCGGCCAGTGTATTGAGTGGGGCTGGCGCGAGTCCACCAACTTGGTCCAACTCATCGGCTACGCCTGAGACATGTTACGTGGACTGGGATGTACAGACGACGGATGTGGCTAAGCTTCGGAGAAATCGTTTTACCAGTTTCTCCAATATAGATGACTATTTTATTCTCATATTCAATACAATGTTTGTGATTGAATTAATGAGCTGTTTTAATTCGGAAAATGAATTCTTTGTATCAATATTGTAAATTGTAGAAATTCTTGCTGGTTCTCTAGTGATGGCTGCCTTCCGAACCGGTTAGTAAACTAAATTTTGAAATGGCTGTATCTAAGTGATGTATTTGATATTTTATACATTCAATAAATATTCATTTCATTTCATCAGTTGGGAGTCACGTAAGACTTTATGAATTTATGTGGGCTTAAGCTATATCGAGGCCCATTTCTAGACAGCTACAGAGAATTCCCACTTTTTTCATTTTTTTATTTATCAGAAGAGAAAATAACAAAAAAAAAACACATTTTTTACATCGATGATTTCATGTGGTGATTTATCACAATGGCGGATGCACCATTTTGGTGGATGGTGGAATCACCAGATTGAAATCATGTTTCATTGCCACTTTCATTCAAAAACACCTTCTATTGCCTATATATCCTTGGTTCTCGTCTCGAGCCCAGCTCAATAGAAATCGGCTAAACTCGCGAGACATGTGACAGAAGTTTCGACAGACGCGCTGCCCGCCGCGCTGTACCGGATGCGGATACAAATTGGATCCCCATTCTAAGTCTGTTGAAACACCCGATTGTTGTAGTAGATTTTTTAAAGACTAGTGTATTGATGCTTGGTTGAATGTAATTAATTGTGTTTAAAGTACTACAACCAAAGGGGCTTACTGAAACACGTAGAAATACATAGCAACAATATATAGTTACACATATCCCAATATAAATGTTTTTAATTGTAATTAGTAAGGTGTAATTAATGACTGCCTCGTGGTCTCGCGGCATAAGTATGTGCCTTCGCGCACATTTCCAGACTACTACCTATCTATTATAAAAAGGAAACCCATTGAAGCTTTGCCCATGATGATCACACGCTACATACTTGAGCAACAAAACAGTCCAATAGACCGATAAAGTAATTATTAATATCATAATACTAAACACAACTGTTATGGCAAATTCAATAACATCGGTATTTACTATTAATAATAGCAGACAGGTAACAATTCCGCAGACAAGTTTGAAACGCATAATTAAATTAGGTATTCGAGACGATTCCTTTGAGGGAAAGACAGACAACGCCGTACTTCACGATGCAAATTTAGGAATTGTATTCGGAGAATTTGTGATATTATATCAGATATTAATATGTAGACTAATTAAATATTCCGCCTAATACAATATGTGTTAATTATTATATGGCGCTTGATTTGAATTCAGCAAGAGTTAATTAAAGTCAAAGGTGTGTTTGAGATATGCTTTCGTATACAATGTATAGTAAATTAGATAATTAAATAAATATTATTAAACCTGGCACGGAAAACTACATATCTACCAAACTTGACTTCATTCAGTAGTAATTTTAGTGCTAATAAAATATTTTATGATCAAGTATTTTTCATCTTAGCAAATAAAGTGCCCCAATTAACATTTGATCCAACTCATCATCATCATCACCATCATCAGCCCTTGTACGTCCCATTGCTGGGCAGAGGCGTCCTCTCAGTTGTAGGGTTAAGGACATTGTCCACCACGCTGGCCTAATGCGGGTTGGCGGACTTCACACTTAACAAATTCCTAAGATTTTTTTTTAGGTTTTCAGGTTTGCTCACGATATTTTCCTTCACCGTTAAAGTGTGTGATAATTCATTCTGAATACACACATAACTCTGAAAAGTCAGAGTTGTGTGCCTTGGGTTTGAACTCACGACCACCGAGATTCTAGACCGCGCGCCTAAACCCCGAGGCCATCTCGATTTAACTTGATCCAACTAACACCCAATTAATTTGATTGTAAGTGTAATGCAGTTCGTATAAAGTATCGATCAGCAAGAAACACCTGTATTTTTTTTTCAGCTTTAATTAATTTCGATAAACTTACGCCTCATTCTACCACGCTAGCTGGCTGGTTACTGGCCTTCACATGTCTTAGAAATTTTCCTCCTTAGTCGCTTAGATAACTATGTAAGTTTCCTTCATCTTCTAATGTTCGATAATTAAGATTTTCTTCTTTTTGTGTATTTAACGCCAAAATATAATGAGACATAGCTATTACTACATATATCGCCTACATTTTTATTCAATATTTATTCACATTTTCACCTTCAGAATCCTTAGCCAAAATATGGCATATAAAAAATTCAGCGATGACAAACGAGGGCCGACGGCGGACAAGTGGCACACATCTGTCTGCGCCGCCCCGAGAATTTGTAAGATTCCTCGCTGAAGTCACGCCATTGCTGACAACCATACTTTCTCATTTCTCGGCCATATTTCAACTGAGCTCGGCCATTTTTTATTCGCATTACGCTAGGTCAAACACGAATTAGAATGTTAATAATTTATTTTATAGTACATATTTCGTTCATTGTGTTTTTTTTAAGTAATCGGTATTTCATAGTTAGCTTTAAAATTACTCATCTTTTTGGTTCAGTTTCTTTTCTTCTTATCCTTTTCTATGTTCATATTTTTTTCAGTCTTTCAATCAACTTGTACAAGCGCAGAATGAAATTTTATACACGTTAACAAAAAAAAAAAAATTGAAGTTTAACAACCATAGGTATAAAATATTGTTATGAAAACTTTAACATAAAAAATAATTGTCGGGATTTTCTTCAACGCCAGGGGGTTTATAATCATTTTAGCTATTACCTGCCTTAGTTTCCGACCACGGTCTGAAAACATCATGTACCTATAGCATTCGAAGTCATTTATCAATATAAAGAAACAAATAAAAATCCACGCATAATGATACAACATTTAATTACAAAGCGTAGCAAAACAGTTAAATAAATTCGAAATTCAAAAAAGCGCCGGCCATGTTGGCTGCGAATGAATGATACGATAATATCAAATCGAATTCATTCAGCAGCGAGTGAATGGCTCGCGAATCGGCCGTCTGCTGTTTATAATTAAATAGAGGCATGATTGAGCCAGCCCGCGTGTGATGAAACACATCTTTTCGATTCAACATTTAAATTGCAGTGCGTATCTTCATCAATTTCATCATGCGGACTTTTGCTTGGCTAGACTGATGCCCGGCCATTAATACTTGTTATAGAACGGATTAATTAAATGAAGTGTTTAAAATTTAATGTCATTGGCTTTCTCATTGGTGTTACGGTATCGAGTGGTCATGAATGCTATTCGGGTAATGTACGTACATAAACACACGCTCGTTTCCCATTGGGGTAGATGGAGAGTCAAATGCTGTTGTCCTTCACACTCTTTCATTTTCTCAACTCACATTAATCCCACATGCTCATTGGTTACGAGAATTCTTTATTTGCCTTTAAAAGAGTTTACGAGATCTCTTTATTTATGACAGCCCCGTGGCGCAGTTGGCTAGATACCAGCTTGCGAAACGAAACAAATGTTTGTGTGATCCACAAGTATTTGTTTCGGGTCTGGGTGTTTGTGAGACCGAAAAGTCTCTCGTAGTTTCTGATACCCACGACACAAGACTCGTATCTTTGTTGGGTCAGAATTATGTATGTGACTGTTGGGTGCATTTATTTATTTTTACCGCGTTAAACTATGTAGTACTTTATAGCTTACTTAAACATTTAGAAATACATAGCAACAATACATAGTCACACGTATCCCAATAGAAATGGATTTAATGGTAATTAATGACTGCCTCGTGGTCTCGCGGCACAAGTATGTGCCGTGCGATCTACAGTTCCCGGGTTCTGAACGTGTTATTGCTGTGAAGAAGAAACGGCAAGAAATTCCTTCAGCAACACGAAAGGTCATATACCTAGGTATGTTTTTTTTATCCTTAATAAATCAGCAATATATTAACATTTTTTTAAATGACATTATTTCAATTACATCAAACCATGAGAGTATTAATACCCTTTTAAAATACATAGAAAGCATTTGTGGCCACGCAATACCTGTAGACTTGTTAAGAGTATCTAGATAGCGAACGGTTGAGTAACCATTGAAACTTGCACGCGAACACCGCATCTATTTCCAGTTAATTAGCTTGTCTTGTAACTTGAGCACTACGGTTATATTTTATGCTTTAATTATTACTTATTCCGCACTAGACATATTTAACGTTGGGAGCCTTGTATAGTGCTACCTTGAACATATTTTCATAAGGTAGGAAAATCTGTTCCTTAAATAATTATAAAATACAGCGTATTTTTGTATGAATTTCACCAAAAATTCTCAATGCAGTAACTCAGGAGACGTGTATTTCTTTCCCTACAATACCAACTATTAAGGGGTTATATACAGTTAGAAGGCCGAAAAAAAGCGAATTTTCCTAAATTATTTCTGACAAAACTTTCAAATTTATTGGTCTAAAAATTTGTATACATATCATGGTATCTTTTAACTGTATTTTAAGACTTACAATTAGTATTAGTACAAATATTTATTTGGAAAGGAGCTACAACTAATCTCCGGGAGCTCCTCTCAAAAAAGATGTTTTGCGGTGACCACTATATCTCTGAACTGGATCCTCTGAAATTAAAAAACCAAACAGATTTCGTTAAAGTAATGTTACATCTAGTAATTAATCGAAGGAATAAGCAAAATATTTTAATTTGACAAAATGGCGGGTTGTCAAAAAAAAACGATTTTTGAACAAAATTTCGGCCTTAAATTGTTTATAAAAAAATAAATATTTATAGGTGAGAAAAAATCTACGATTAATTCCTAAAAAATATATTTAAGAAGCTCGTGTTAAAATTGGAGACTAATGTAAATTATGTTAATAATGTTTTCGAGTAATGTTAGTCACCGACTTTGAAAACACCATTTTGAGAAAAACGCTTTTAAAGTTTGAACATGAGTCTGGTCCGTCCAGGCGCTTATCGCGTTGATGTTTTTCGTCAGTTGAACAATAATGATAATATGTAGCTTAGCTGCTTATACTGACTACCACTCTTAAATATTTTCCAGTTTGGGGAGAGAAAAAAATTACCTTTCAGTTATAAAAAAAACGATAACACAAATACATTAGAAGGGAACATTTACAATAGGCAGGTGCATAAAAGTGACAGCGTTCCAGGTAAGCGTTGCCTCTCCGGCCTTGTACTTTCAAGTACTCTGAAACGCCTTTTCAAATTTGCTTGTAACTTCGAAAATATTCACCGGAACGATATGAAATTTTCTGTCTGTATTCTTAAATATATGTAGATACATTAAGAAAAGAAAATAAAATAAATCGATTTTTTGAAAATTCTAACTGTATACAACCCCTTAAGCCTCGCCTTATAGTAGGCAAGGCAATGGCTGTTTTCTGGGCGCAATTCCAAACTCCGTGCTGAAACTCAAATATCTAGCCGACCCGGCAATCCAACGTCGGATCTTTGGATCTCACGCACCTTATGCCACTGGAATACCAACAACTCTTAACAAATATGTGTACATATTTATTTATTATTGCTTTATATATAATGTATAAAGGCGGTCTTAATGCCAAAGGCAGTATCTACCAGTCAACCTTAAGGTGACATACATACATAATATGTATAAGTAACTCTAACAGTTTAAACCATTATTGCTGGACAGACATTTAAGAGCCTACCTTAGTCTAGTCTTGTGAATTTCAGACATGTGCATTGGCTCCTACCAACCATCCGGCAGACTAATGAGGGACATCCTATACTACCAGATCCGGTTGAGACTGTACGAGAGCCTTCACATTCAACCATCGGTTTTGAATATTATATTCTATGACTCTTCTGCAACTAATTAAGAAATTATTTAACTTGATATACTTATATAAGATACTTGGTGTCTAGCAGCCTTTCGATGAAAAGGCCGCAAAATCGAGCCCAGTGGCGTTCCATAGAAGAGGTCTATTTCCAGCAATTCACGTGAGAAAGATTTGATTTTGACGATGTTAATGATTTGTTGTATTACAAAGTGTCAGAACGCTGGTGGTAGGTATAAGTTGTTGTAAAATAAGTCAATAAATAAAAATAGCTTTATAAAAGATTGTGCAATATAATTCACGTCCGGGAGTTTTTTTTTTAAACTTTGCCAAGTTTATATTATAACTAGAAAGAAAAAAAGTAGACTTAAATAGAATGTTGTATTGATTTGGCCGACTGCCTCGTGGTTTCGCGGTAAAAGTATGAGCCGAACGATTTAGGGGTCCTGGGTTCGATTCTCGGGTCGGACAAAATATTATCGGGTTTTTCTATTAGGAAATTCTCAGTAGGAGCACGGGGTTGGTGAATGTGCCCGAAAAATGTAATAATCATGCGACGGGTGATTTTGTCGCAGCCAGCAGCATTTGACTTGATGAATAGGATAATCTTTTTGATATCGTTCGAAGTCATTGGAGAAAATTGAAAAGGAGCAATATCGGGTTGAGACAACCCAGCTATGAATTCCAGAGTACGACTTTTGACTCGATGATCCAAAAGGAGAGATGCACTAAAATGGTGATTAAGGTCATCAAAGCCAATAGTCTCCTGAAAATGAAGATTATTCTTACTCCCAATACCCAGAGTCTTAAGGAACTTCGAGATATTTCAGCAGAAGAAGCAGAATTTATGCTATCGAGGATGTGGCGGCGTTTAGCATTACGTACCATCTGGTTACACCGATTCCTTGCAACCTTAAATGAAGTCCAGTTCTCCTCTGTGAGTCGTCTCCTGAATTTAGCAAAGGCTCGGTCCCTGCGCCTCATCATCAACCGTACTTCATTCGACATCTAAGGTGCTGGAGGACGCTTTTGCTTGATTTTTCTAACAGGAGCATGACTGTCATAAAGAACCTGGATGTGTTTATTAAAAAAGTGCACTTTATCGTCTACAGATGATCATCATCGTCATCATCATCATCAGCAGCCTTTCTTACGTCCACTGCTGGACATAGGCCTCTCCTATGGCACGCCAATGGGCTCGATCTTCGGCCCTCCTCATCCAACCGCTGCCAGCCACCCTGCGAATATCGTCACCCCACCTAGCCAGAGGGCGCCCTACACTACGTTTGCCGAGTCGCGGTCTCCACTCCAGAACTCGTTTCCCCCAACGGTTGTCGGTTCTGCGACAGATGTGACCTGCCCACTGCCACTTCAGCTCGCTAATCCTTTGGGCTATGTCTACAACTTTGTTTCTCTGACAGATGATGCAGCCATGATATCCTCCCAACAGAGATTCCCACCCCCTCTCCTGTCAACTCGATAATTTCGGATTAGAATAAATCCAGGGAGGATGTAAGCGGCGGAAGGGAGATGAGGTTTGAGCCAGCTCTCAGAAATAAGGACGGCGTGCACGTTAGCGTCAGCGAAAGACAACTAGTTCATTGTAATGACTAGCTATGCTTTGCGCGTTAATGTGACAGACATTAAAAGCAAAACGGTTTGGGTTTTGAAATTTTTCACGCAGCAAATCTTCAGTAGTGGGAAAGGTCGAACAAAAACTGTCGTCACTATTACTGTCACTATGGGATCCAGATTCAATGGCAGAAATATAAGAGTCATCATCAGAATACATAATAATATTACACAAATATATTATAATAAAATAACAGGTATTAAACAATAATAAAAAATAAGTAAAAAAAAATAAGGGCGCAGAAATTACTTTATATACATATAGTACTTATCTGAACAAACATACTCTGCACCACCCGCCAGCTGATATTAATCGAGAAAAACGTTTAAAACAACAAACAACTGCCTCGTGGTCTCGCGGTACAAGTATGTGCCGTGCGATCTAGGGGTCCTGGGTTCGATTCCCGGGTCGGGCAAAGTGTTATTGGGTTTTTCCATTAGGAAATTCTCAGTAACAGTACGGAGTCTGGAAGTGTGCCCGAAAAGCGGCAATAGGCTCGCCCCCTATTACGTGGGACTGATACATACCGGGCGAAATGTGGGTGCAGAAATGCACCTCTGCCTACCCCTTCGGGGAATACAGGCGTGAGTTTATGTATGTATGTATGTACAACAAACAAAAAAAAAACATAAATAACAGTACAATAACAAAAAAAAGTTTAAAAACAAAACATAAACAATATTGTGGTATGGAACGCGACTTCGTCTATACCCAAATGTCAAAATTAAAGTGACAATATAAAAAAAAAACAACGACATGAGGGTAGTATTAAAAATATAGACGAACAATAAAAATTAAATAAATTGAAAGTGACAAGACAAAAAACAAACAGTTAGAGGGTATTATTTAAAAAAGACGAACAATAATAATTATATGAAATAAAAGTATTAGTCAGCGCTAAGCGATCGTTATGGCTTACGCGGTTTTATATTCGAGCGCGATGTTTCCGTGGACCCGTGGCTTATTACTGCCGATGAAGATAAACTTGATGTCTTGGGATACTTTGCCAATAAGGAATTAAGTTTATTTATTTATTTTTATTTTATTTATTATTTTATTTATTTATAATATTTAAAATAACAACAAGAAAATTCAGAAACAAGAAAAGTTAGAATAAGCGTTGACGCCTGCAAGTGTATTGTAACTGTGTCTGTGTGTAAGTTCGTCTAGTGTTGTGATTTTGACGCGGCTTCCATCCGGAACTTTAACTACAACAGTGCCGTCTTGAGTCCAGCAATTTGACTTTTGCTGAATATGTTTTGTCGCGATCTTGTCAGGAACTCCTTAACCGAAACAGATGAGCCTTTCAGCTTGGATTTGGCTCGCCAAACAGCTGTCCTATGAAGTACACTGGAGAACCTGACTAGGACAGGCCGATGGTGTTCTTTGTTTGGAGTCCCTATACGATGACAGGCAGTGATAGAGGCACCTGTGACGTCCTTCACCAACATCGTACCGTTTACTATGGACAACACGGCGGCATTACAGTTTTCGTCGTCAGTCTCCGGCACGCCGTGAAAAAGTAGTGCTTTACGACAGTGTCTGGTCTCCATCGCATCGACCATGTTTGCGCATTGAGTCACTGTCGAGCTTCGTCAAGCGTCTTTTGTGTAGATTGGATGTCCTCTAGTGAAGTCATATTAACTGTGTTAAAGTGAGGTGTTGTTCTGGAGAAGTTAAACGCTGGCTGGTAGTGGTGCAGAGTTGGATTACATTCAGCAACACAAAAGTGAGTACATTCACAACGTAATTTTGCAAAATTCACGAGTTTGGAAAGTATATAAACACAGTTTAACTAATTGAATTTAAAATTTTAACCGAAAGCACGTCCACTCAATACACCGACCATAGACAAATCTTTAAAGTTAATCTTCCTTAATCCAAAGTATTAATTAAGTCCAGGACCCCATTTGATATTCTTTATAAATATACAACAAAAAATGACCTTATATTTAACTCGCTTCCTACTACGAGTAAATTACCAAATATGTATTGTATACAACATAATTATGCAGTTTCATACTTTTACCTATAGGCTTACAAATGCTGTTTAAATTGTTAACAGTAAAACTGTCACCCTAAAATATTTGAAGACTGTTCTCCTATCACGGCTTATTTATTCTAGCAACGCCGCGGTTTTACGACGTATATTATTTTAAACTATCTCTTGATTGGAAAAGAGCGACACTAGAGATTCTTGCCCGTTCTTCTCAAGTGATGACTGCCTTTCGAACAGGGTGGTACACTAAAATTTGAAATGACTGAATCTAAGTGATGTATTTGATTAAATATTATTTCATTTCATTTATAAACGTGTCAAAGTTTTAATAACCGCCCGGGCCTCTGCTGGTGTGAAAAACTGAATATTGTTAATCAATAAATTGGTGCGGCGGACAGACGTCACTCACGCACCGCTGGCCGCGGCGTCGACAACACCGTGTTTTTATGCGGAATGAACAAGAACAATAAAAAAACAATTACCTACCTACTTCACTGCGGGGGACTGATATGAAATGTCCAATAGTTTTACGTGCGAACCAGTAAAACGAATTTTATAACTTGTTTTCTGTGCGTTACAACATGTTTTAAGAGCGTTTAATTATGGTTTAATTAAGGTTTAATAATTATGTTTCATCAAATTATATCAAATTTGATTGGCTTGTTGGTCCTGAAAAATTAATTTCAAATGAATAAATTATAGTTAATAAATTGAAATACATAATATGTAGTTTTAAAGAAAATAATAGAATTTACGTCAGTCAGTTTTTTCTTGTTTTATAAACTTTTATTGGCGTGTCATAAGCGCCCTCTGGCTAGGTGGGGTGGCGATATTCGCAGGGTGGCTGGCAGCGGTTGGATGAGAAGGGCCGAAGATTAAGCCCAATGGCGTGCCATAGGAGAGGCCTATGTCCAGCAGTGGGCGTAAGAAAGGCTGCTGATGATAAGTTCTATATTATTGCCTACATGATAAATAAGTGCTCATTTCATTTAAAGAGGTAATAGTTTTAATACCTGGACGTGACAAATTATTCTCTGTGGAAGTATAATACTCAGGAAAATGGAAATAAGCTCGTCCCCTATTATTAGGACAGGTTTCATTAGCAGACGTTTATATCGGTTGAAATATACAGTCTAAACATGGTAATATGAATAAAATTCATTTTTTTACCAACACAATAATAATTCTATATTATTATATTGTTGGTAAAAAAAAATATAGTTCAGAATTATGACTTATGAGTTGATTTTAGTACACCATAATTAAATCTTAATTGACTATGTTATCTCCACATTACTCTTTACGGAAGTCGCGTTATGATCAATTATCGTATCCATTTTGCTTTTAAATTAGACATTTTCCAAAGTACGACATTCAATTTTGGTTCATAGAATTCTGAAAGTCCAAAATTAAACACGCTTTTTATTCTTACAGGCAATTGATGTTTAAAACACATAAATGTATTTTACTTAAAAGAACGCAACGACCTAAAAATAATATCAAAACCCGAACTGAAAGCTAACGTCAAATATATCGATTGAGTTTCAAGTTAAAATGTTAGACAAATGCAGGCGAAGGCTTTTAGACGTGTTCCGGTTAGTGGGAGTGCATCCCTGTGACGTCACTTCGCACTGGCCGGCTTTACGCTAGATTTTGAGTCAGCCCGTCTATAAAATCTACACGAACGCTAACAGACCGAGTGACATTTAGATTAGGTTTATTTTTAGTTCCATTTCATACTGTACTGACGACATAGTGACATAGACGAGGCAGGATTAAAAGAGTAGTCAAAAAACCTGGCCTCACCATAATATCGTGGGCGACTTTGTAAGCACAAATTCTTGTACAACAAAAACTCAGACCAGGACAAATATTTGTAGACAGTTTTTAGGTATATACTGGGTTCGAAAGCGAAACCTTTTTAATTTTTGTCACTTCTTACTTAGCCTTAATACTTATTTAGTCTTCAACAATAGGTACTATTGGACCGAATTAGGCTACATTTTTAAATCTTACGTAAAAGAGTCTAGGCACATATCCAAAATTCGAATTTTACAAATTTTTCTAACCGAAAGTCCCTAAACACTTTGTCCGATCTGGAGATCTAGGACCGCAAATTACCTCGCAGGATCCACAAAGCAGTCATTTACAACACTAATATCCATAGAAAAACTAGTAATGCTATTAAATGTCTTATTTAATCTATATTCTATGTATATAGTACATCTGACCCGACCGCCCAAGGCACAGCAATTACAGAGCTAAGAAACAATAAACCGTTGTTCTTAGGGGTTTTTCACTTATTTATACCCCGTTTGTAGCGAAACCCGACCGCGCCGGCTCACTTACTAATTGGTATCCACGCTTTTGAACCGATATTTTTGTTTAAATTCTATCAGACGATAATGATTGTTTACTTCGAAAGATCTTACTGTTCCGTTAAACGGACTCGAAATGTCTTGCTGGATAATATTATTCAAGATAACTTTGTATTTTTTTATTTTCATAGTAATACTATAAATACATACCTACACTGTAGCCTATATCCTTGACGGAGTAGACGGAAGTGTAAGTCTTGTCAGTTAAGCCTTTTAGCCATATAGTCTATTGCTGTTTTTTCTGGAATATTCCAGATTTCGTGCAAAAATAGGATTTTTTATTAAAAGAACAATAACACGAACTTATCGAACCGCATTTGCTTTTTTTTAAGGGCACGACAAAGTGACAACACCGTACCAGATCGTAAGTCCAAAAAGAGCATCAAGTCGCCCGTCACACATTAAATAAATAATAAAATAAATACACCCAACAGTCACGTACATAGTTCTGACCCCACATTAAGATACAAGTCTTGTGTCGTGGGTATCAGAAACTACGAGAGACTTTTCGGTCTCACAAACACCGAGACCCGAAACAAATATTTGTGGATCACACAAACATTTGTCTCGTGCGGGGATCGAACCCGCGGCCTCTCGTTTCGCAAGCCGGTGTATAGCCAACTGCGCCACGGGGCTGTCATTACACCCTTCCCTGTTTGTTTAGCCTGCTTGTGTCCAAGGATCGATACCACACTTTGGTTCTCAAACCAACATAAAGCCAACCAGACTAAAACGTTATTCCTCTTGATACCAAAGGTTCCCAAGTTTCCTGGAGTGATACATAAATCAGTGATTAGTACTCCCAACAGTCACATACATACCTTTGACCCCATACTATAATACGAGTGTTGTGTCGTGGGGGTCAGACACGCTACGTCTGGGATGGACGTAAAGAAGTTATCTCTGCCAACCATGTAATGTTACTGATGTTAGACTAGATAAATAACCACTAAAAAATAAACATAATTTGACCAGTGATTTTACGCCAGTTATAATAAAAAAAGTGTGTGTGTACTTATGTACACGCGTTAGAAGTTATACCACACGACTGAAGTAAAACTTATAAATACGCCCAACAGTCACATACATAGTTCTTAGTTTACACAACATATTACATTTCTGAACGCACTCGTAATTTCGTAAACTCGTAATTTGACAGCCCCGTGGCGCAGTTGGCTAGACACCAGCTTGCGAAACGAGAGGCCGCGGGTTCGATCCCCGCACCGAGACAAATGTTTGTGTGACCCACAAATATTTGTTTCGGGTCTGGGTGTATGTGAGACCGAAAAGTCTCTCGTAGTTTCTGATACCCACGACACAAGACTTGTATCTTAGTGTGGGATCAGAACTATGTATGTGACTGTTGGGTGTATTTATTATTTATTATTATTATAATTTACATACATTTAATTGGGCGCATTTATAAGTTTTACTTCAGTCGTGTGGTATAACTTCTAACGCGTGTACATAAGTACACACACACTTTTTTTTTTTAAATGTAGAATAGTGACAGTAATAAATTAAAACTAAAATTGAAAATAAGAAAATGTCAATTATGTTCTACGCAACTACCAGGACATCATAAATCAGCAAGGACAAAATACTAGCATTAAAAACTGTATACTCGTATAATCCATTCGAAATTTAAACCACGATGAATTAAAAACAAAACTTATTAATGATAGCATTTCACCTCTCTAGCTTTCTGAATGCCTAGTACCATTAATGAGTCAGCTGGCTTAATAACTCGTCCTTTTGACCGGAAACGACACAAATGCAGATTAAATAATGCAGCCAACATGACGCGCGTAGTGCAGTGTGAACTTAGCTACAATGGACATTTTTTTTTTCGAGACTTAATGAGCGGTTAAGCAGACAACTTCATACTGTTAATTTTGTGTCACAGATGCGCGCGCATCTTAAAATTTCACTCTCATCATTTTTTCATAACGCGCCTAAAGAAGTATAACTTCAAAAATATAGGTATATAATCATGTATTGACGTATCATAAGTGCTATATTATTGCGTATATTATACGATCATTTCATTTCTTTTCAAGAGGTTATAGTTTAAATATCTGGATGGGGCACATTATTCTCTGTGGCAGTATATGTTGAACTAGACTGATGTTAAACTAGATAAATAACCACTAGAGGCAACTAAAAATAACGAGAGCGTTTTTGGTCCCAGTACCTACCTATAATATAGCAGTGGCGGTATTTCCAAAGAAGCCCAAAAGCATTACATGTTAATTGTGTAATGTCTAGTTTATAATTGTTATTGTGGGGTCAGGAAAATCTCATTTATATGTCAAATGGCTTTTGTTAAATAAGATTTAGAGCTTAAAGATTATTATTCGGAATTTTGTAAGACAAGGTAGACATTTGGGCTTCTATGGAAGTACCGCTACTTTAATATAGTCCTATAATTTACCTGACGAAATATGTCTGCCTACAGTATTAAATTGCAAATGCATTTAAACTAAACCCGCTCCGTACAGGAGAAACACAAGGCACCCCATATTGTTCCGGAGCAGAACTCCGCGCTAGTTCCCGTTCATTATAGTTTCGAGTTCCCGCGGGATGTAACGCTAAGCCGGCGGTTAAATTGATAAGAAAATTGCTCTTAATTGTAACTCGATTCCCACTTTTACACGGTTAGAGACTTATTTTTCTAATTGATGTAATTATTTGTGGATGTTTTGAAGAATATAGAATAACAGGTTAAACGCAAATCTGTGAGATAAGGGCCGTTGATTTGATCTCAACGCTCAAACTAAATATTTTTGTATGATCAATATACTTATGTCTGGAACACATAAGTAATTAAGTTAGTTTGGATTAAGTAAGTTTGGATGTTATTGAAAAGTCTTTCGTAAATTTCTGAGATCCACGGCGAAAGACTTTTAACTTTCCTTAGTGTGTGGTCAGGACTGTAAAGAGTTAAGTGAATTCATATTTTACTAGTTCCAATATTATAAAAATCCATGTTCTTTCTCGAAGGTTCCATCAACATATTCCGTGTAAATATCCAATCCAATCCAATCCATCAGCCAATCGAAGTCCACTGCTGGACATAGGCCCCTCCCAATGACTTCCACAGGGACCTGTTGGAAGCAGCCTGCATCCAGCGACGTCCCGCGACCTTCACCAGGTCGTCTGACCATCTTGTCGGAGGACGTCCCACGCTGCGCTTTCCGGTACGTGGCCTCGTGTAAATAAAACATCCAAATTACTCGTAATTTAGTGGTTTCGGCGTGAAAGCGTGGCAGGCAGTCGAAATTAATTTCGTATTCGAAATATAAGAATAGAATAGGTATAATAGCGACGAACGAAAGCGATTTCTTATTATGTACTTTTTTAGAAGGCCAGAGAACCCGACATACCCCTTTCGGCCTCTCCCGAGGTACCGAAAGGGGGCTTAAGGCGTTTTCCTCTCGTTAAAAAAAATGTACCCTTACTTTTATCTCTGTAGGTGAGGCAGCGATGTATCTACACCCACATTTCACTAGATATTTTTAATGATAGGACTTGATCTAGGACTATATGTCCTATTATTTAATACATTATTTCATTAATATGTAAAACATATCGGAGCTACATCAACAAGCGGCGGCGGAACAATGGCGCGCCGAACGCAATCTAAACTTGCACCTGCAGTCCCTAAGTTTCACGTTACTGTAATTAATGCTATAGAAATGACACACTAAGGGAAAAGTATTAAAATTAATTAAATTGTATATTGTTAAATATTCATGAATATTCTCTTATACCTTAGAGGAAATAGGCAGAATTCTACCTATGTTATTGGTCTTGCACAACGACGGCTGTTTACAGGACGTATTTCCATATATATGATATATATATATTGATATATATATAAAACGCAAATACTGAGTGAGAAAAAAACCAACAACGCTTTTGGTGTAGTTAGTGCTGCGAGTACAATGGGTCATTTTTTCTACACAGGAGTTACTCTGCGCCTCAAATAATTGAACGTGTTATCTTGGTGAGCTCTTAGATAGATAGGTTTTATCGTGATATTTCTGTTTAATTTTAATGATTTGAATATAACACATTTTATGTTCAATAAGACCGTCCAGATAACAATACAATAAAAATAAACTTTATTGTACGCACATAACAAAACAAAAGGAATAAATCGCTTAAGACCGAATAACCAACCAACCAAAACAGAATGCACGTACAAATGGCGGTCTTATCGCTTTAAGCGATCTCTACCAGACAACCATTAGGAGAACATAGCAGAATAATTTTTGGTGCATAGACAATACACAAAGAATACAATAAATATAAATAAGTTATAATAATATTAAACATACAAGATCTGCATATCTGCATACCTAAAAAAATCTTAGGTATGTGATTCACCAACTAGTATAGTAGACTAAGGCCTACCCACTTTTCATAGCAGAGAAGCCTGTGCCCAGCAGTAGAAATTATATCATTTAATACAGATAGAAGTTTTTAATGAGCTTACTAGAACACTGGTCTACGACTGGAACACTAAAGACGAACAATTGTCCACCAGTTCTTTTGTCAATCTTCAATAATAGATGGGAATTAAGTCCTGTGTGCAGACACCGGAGCGGTTGACACAAAGCGTGCATATTTCAAAATAGCCGTTTCTATTCAGTTGGCAGTACAGTCGGCGATACAAGTCGTGGGATGTTCTGAGTATATTTTTGATGCTAAAAATTATATACTCAGCCTATCGCTATCCACTGCTGAACGTAGGCCTCCCCAAGTAAGCACAAACCATCCCGATCTTGAGCAGTCCTCATCCATCCGCTACCCGCCACCTTTCTCAAGTCGTTGGACCATCGTGCTGCAGGACGTCCCCAACTACGTCTGCCTAAGCGCGGTCTGCACTCCATCACTTCTTTGCTTCACCAGCCGTCCATCCTTCTGCAGACATGGCTCAACAGTTACTGTAATAAAAATAATGTTTATTTGATAATTCTGGTGGTGCGTCCTTTGCAATTGGATTGGTTGGATTAAAAAAATCGTTATTACCCACACAAGGATGGATTAGGGTGCATGTATCGGGTTGTGATGGCCTTTAGAGTAAGACGCATATTCAACGAGACACCAGAGGCCTCATCACGCTTTTAAATAGTATGCACCATCAGGCAATCATCAGAGATCACCAGACCAGATGATCTTCTTTCCTATAATATTTTAAGCGTGTTGAGTATTCAAAGTAGTTCGTTACGATTGTATCGAGTGATAAGAATCGTCATCTGCTTCAAGCAGGCTACAGCTAGAGATTACCCAAAGTTCACGACCTTTGGTTCCTCTTATTCATATCCACTTTACGATTGATATAGCTCTTCTTTGTTTTAAGGCGTCTAAACTCCAGCACACAAGTTTTTTTGTATTTAATGCCCTGTGTTTCGTTATTTTACATCGTTAGGAAACTTGCCTAATAGTTCTTAGAAATTCCTTAGAGGTGTGTAGTCAGCCAACCCTCTGACTTGTAGAGGAGACCCGTGCCCAGCAGTAGGACGTATATGATATATAGCTAATGATGATGACGATGATTATGATTTTTGTATTGTAAAAAAGAAATAGATCGATACATTTTTCCACGTGCCAGTACGTGTATTGCACGTTATTGTGTGCAGATTACTGTATGCATCAATTATTCGAATCTGTTGTCAGTATTAAAATCGATGCGGATAGCTTGCCGATTAAATTCTGAACTCATATTTAGCGTTAATTCGAATGCTCCCATTAAACATTTATAATACGAAATTGTAATGCCTTTTAAAATCAAACAAATTTGTACTAATATTCAGTGCGGGATGGCGTTTGCAATTTATCACATGATAGCACATTCGATGCTTCTAAAATGTGTTATAATTTTGCTCCATTATTAGGTAAATAGCAGTTAATGTTCAAGTATTAAAATGGCATAGTTTTTACGTATTAGTCTAGTGTTGTTTATTATTTTACTAGCTGTTTGGGCTCGCGTCGTCCTGGCAGAATATAAAAAAAACTTTTATCGTTTTACCAAAAATCTGTTAGGCGTGGAATCGTAGCGTGGACAAAGAAAGTTACTTTCGCAACTATGACATTAATGTGGCAATGGCGGGACTTCCATAGAAGCCCAAAAGCGTTACACGTTAATTTGTTAAACTAGTTTTTAATTATTTATTGTTGGGTCAGGATATTCTCATTTATATGACAAATTAGTTTTGTTAAATAACGATTTAGTGCTTAAAGATTATTATTGGATTTTTTAAAACAACCTGGACTTTTGGGCTTCTATGGAAGTACCTCTACTGTAATATGGATATATGCTTCGAATTCCGAAGAGAGTGATAGATTTTGAAATTGAAGTGTCTCTACCAAGCCAAGTCCATGATACCCTTCCATTTCTCCAATCGTCTACGATCATATTACTAAATGAAAATCCAGCGGATGAATTTGATTGATTGTTCCATGAACACCACTCAATATAAAAGTGAATATACCAATAAACAAACAAAGCTAACAGCCTGATGCAGCCCATCACGGGTTAACAAGTAACAGTAAGTGAATTAAGGGGCACTTAGTGAGCTCGCTAGCGCCGGACAGTGTCGCCATCAGTTATCCCGAACGTTGTCTTCTTGTTTATATTGTGATGTTTCACGTGTGTTATATAATAAATGAAATAATATGAGAATATCGATAGCAAGGCGAGATTCTTTCAGGATTTTTGAAGTTGTACTTCATTAGGCGGCGTTATGAGAGTGAAATTCTAAGATGCGCGCATATGTAACACAAAATTCATCCTCTGAAGCTACCCAATAAACCACTCAAATTAAAGAACGTATTTAAATAAAGGTTTCGAATCGACAACATATATCCACAATATTCGAATAATTGCGTATTAAGATTTTAAAAATGTAGAATAGTGTCAGTAATAACAAGGACTTTACATATTTAATGGTTGTCAAATATTTATTAGTGCGTTCAGATAGGTAAAATGTTGTGTAAACTAAGAACTATGTATGTGACTGTTGGGCGTATTTATAAGTTTTACTTCAGTCGTGTTGTATAACTTCTAACGCGTGAACATAATTACACACACACTTGTTTTACTTTTGAAAGTGGTAGAGTCACGACAAATTAAATAGACTAGATTATACATGGATCAGCTCTAACAGAGTTTTATAGAGAGTTTTTTCTAGAGAGTTTTATGTTTCGTAGAAAATTAACTTTAAGTAACGCTGTCACATTTCGTCCGGTAAGAAACATTTCCGTTGTGACCACTGGTGAAGGATATTTGTATCCGCCTAGATAGTTTTAGTCTATATTCCCCGAATGGGTAGGCAGAGGTGGTTTTCTGCACGTATATTTTGCCTATGGCCGTTTTTTTGGGCACAATTCCAAACCCTGTGTTGCTACTAAGAATTTCCAAATGGAAAACCCAATAACGCTATATACAACCCGGGTATTGAACCTGGGATGCCTAGATCGCACGGAACTTGTGCCTTGAGGCCGCGAAGCAGTAAAATATATTATCAATGATTAATACTTGCTTCAAAAATGGAATCTTCTTTATGTGAAGCTCCACCATGCATGAGTCACCTGTAGCCAATCTTGAAAAACATATTTTTTTGCGTTCCCTTTTTGATTCTTATAGGCCCTGAGAAATACAAATTGGCGTGCATGAATTACAAAACCAGGATTCTACCACTAATAACATGTTAAAACAGTTTTCAGTGAGGAATAAAGGCGTCCACAGCACGCATAGCTGCATTTGCAACTATTGTTTTAGTATTTCTTAGAAAATCTTTATGCTTGTCAAAAACAAAACTCGTTGTCGTAACATATAAAATGCAAAGCCTTTTATTATGTAGTCTTTGCTGTCTTCCTTTATACTGTCTTTAGCAGAGTATTTTTTTACTTATTTAGCATCACCACATCACATACACTTTTAACTATTACATCCCACTACCTGTAGGTTTCATGTACAGCTGCGTAGCCTAGTGTAGGTCAGTCTTCAATTAATTCGAAAATTATTGGTCGAGACTACATTTAAAATAATTGTAAAAACGTAACTTTTTTTATAAATTCCGCGATTTTTACGTATGAAGTTGGAAGTAGGACGCGATACCCTGGGCCGGCGGTGTCTAAATTTATTGAGAACACGACGGGCCATTTTTAACGAATCCCTCTAGCTTGTAGCCGCGTGAAATATGCCTGAATATGGCGGGAAATTGAATGCTCTCGCTACATGGGGAGATGCTATTAGCGCAAAACATTTTTAAATTAGGATAATGGGTTTGTATTAATCGAGGAGAGAAAAGGACAGATAGATGTGGAGTGAAGGCTATTTACAATGGAAGGCGAGCCTATTGCCGTTTTTCGGGCACATTTCCAAACTCCGTTCTGCTACTGAGAATGTCTTAGTGGAAAAACCCAATAATACTTTGCCCGACCCGGGAATCGAACCCGGGACCTCTAATTCGCACGGCGCATATACTTGTGACCACGAGGCAAGCGTATTATTATTTAATAAAAATAGTAACATAATCATGTTTGTATGTACATACATACGTATACATTACAGACATAGCACAAAACTTTATTGCAAAACTCATTTAGGCGTTCATTTAAATGCAATTACCGCTACACCGGCTAATCTCTAAAATGTCCAGTGTTAACGCATTATGCCGTGCCGGGCAGAACGGTAACTGTCCAGATATCGCGCCTCCATTTCCCTCCCACCACAATCCGGATATTATTGGAAATGCATGGGCCCGCGTAAAATATTTAATATTAATATCATAACTCGTGTTCTGATCCTGTTTATTTTGATATTTAATGACACGAATAGCTAATATGAGGTGTAAAGTATACAATGTATCAAAGCATCACAATATTTAGAGATATCAGTTTTTTTTTGTTGGACCAATGATTATAGGAAATAATTTGGGGGTCAAACTGTACAATAACTTTATGGTACGGCAAAGACCACTTACCATTGCTCATATTAAGCGTTTTGGGTTCAAGTCGATGTGACTATAAAGCTGTTGATCGAGTCAGCACGCGTGTTTCTACTATGGGAAAGGAAAAAGATGAGATAAGCTAAAATTCTACAGCTAATAATGATAAGTAGTAATGGCCTCGAGGTTTAGGCGCGAGGTCGAGAATCTCAGCGTTCGCGGGTTCACACTCCAGGCACGCACCGCTGACTTTTCGCAGTAGTTACATATACAGTGTTACTACTGCGATACAATGAATTATACACACACAATGAATTATATTTGGCAGCCCCGTGGCGCAGTTGGCTAGACACCAGCTTGCGAAACGAGAGGCCGCGGGTTCGATCCCCGCACCGAGACATATGTTTGTGTGATCCACAAATATTTGTTTCGGGTCTGGGTGTTTGTGAGACCGAAAAGTCTCTCGTAGTTTCTGATACTCACGACACAGGACTTGTATCCTAGTGTGGGGTCAGAACTATGTATGTGACTGTTGGGTGTATTTATTTTATTTTATTTATTTATATGAAATAATTTAACGGTGAAGGAAAACATCGTGAGGAAACCTGCACACCTAAAAGTTCTTAGGAATTTCTTAGGTGTGTAGTCCGCCAACCCGCACTAGGCTGTCGTGGTGGACTATACCCTCTCAGTTGTAGGCTGATGATGAATACTGATATTAGAACAAGAAAACATATGAATATTTTGTTTATAACTGACTTAATTTACCCTCTACGAAGATGTAATGGCTTACTATAACAGTTAGACTTTTATCACGAAGTAAGAAAAAATCCGGAAGTCTTTTTTCCAAAACTCACCTAACTAACACCGCCATAGCCTTCACATGGTAACTGACAATCAATCAGTAACATTAATATACTTCGTTTGAATACTGGGCAGGCGACCGGTCTATTTCATTTCCTGTAGGACGCGGGCGCGCCTCAACATTATCGACACAGATAAATATTTTGCCGAGCCACTCCATAAATAACGCCATAATGGATTCCCGTTCCGAAACGGCTTAGGGTGATACTTGCAAGACTTGGGTACTTTTGGATAGGCCATTCATTTTATTTCTTTATCAGACCATGGCAGCAGCAAAGGTAAAGGCACAGGCAATGGTACCTTTGCGGGGTGCCTGCCATCTCTTCATATTCGAAGGGTCAGGCCTTAGTCTACCTAGCTTTTCTTATAATTAAAGTTAAATATATCCTAGGGTAATTTATTTTGAGTATTGTTTCTTAATATAAAATACACTAGAAAGTATTTTTTCGTATTTAGGTTGAGAGGAGAAATGATGGTTTGGCACCTTTGTATTTCATATGCATTGTCCAGCATTGCAAATTAACGTAAATATATTGTAGAACCTTATTAAAAGTGCGAGACAAAAAAAAAACACTGACTCTTATGGTCGACATAATATTTGAGCCAGCATATTCTAAATAACATATATTGAACGTGAGCCATGAACGCGTTGAACTTGTTATACGGGCGTATATGTAAGAACACATAAAATATGTGGATAGAAACTAACAGTGCCAAAAGTTAAGTTTTATACTTCATTACTTAAAATAATAACATTGTACCGTGTGAATGTGCAAAGCGATTGAGACAGACTTTGGCTAGTCCTATTTCAAACATCGTGGAAATCATTTTCATCAGCGACTGTTGTATATCGCTGTTCTCAAATTCTTCCTGCCCTGTTCGAACCTGCCTGTGCCCATGTGTTTATGAATGGACGTTTAATAACTGATAATCAAAGCACATAGCTAAAATAAATGAATCATTAAAAAATAAATAGTGCATACGAACTATCCAGTAAAAGATTTTCCAAGCAGTTACGTATGAAACTGATTTTGGTCTGTCTGCGGCGACGACGGTCATCCATTGTCATTTAAATGTGATACAGTATTGAATGCCGTGAAATCTTTTTGTTATTGATCTATGACTTGAAGTCATCTTTTATGAAGCATCTGTATCGAAAAGTGGTAGCATTATTCTATCTGTACTTCAAAACACTGGGAGATAAGAAATTGATTCAAGTGTTTCGCGGTCGTAGGACTTTTCGTTGGAGATATGTATTTTAAAATATATGTGCTCATGGTTTTTATCATCGCAACGATACAATTATTTTTGTAACTCGTAGATGTCTCTCTGTAGTTAATATAAAAAAGCGTGTGTGTACTTATGTACACGCGTTAGAAGTTATACCACTATACTTAAAAGTACACCCAACAGTCACATACATAGTTTTTAGTTCACAACATAATACATTTCTGAACATGAATATTTGACAACTAATAAACATGTCAATCCCTTTTTATTACTGTCACTATTCTGCATTTTTAAAACCTAAAACATATTTAAACTTTTTTTGAAAACTATTCGATCCGATATTAAAACCTTTCTGATCCATTTGACACTTCCGTTTAACATAGGCAGCTTCGATCTGTCAATTTTATTGGAGCACATAGGTAGCTTTAACGTCTTACTTTTTGTGTGCATCTTAAAATTTCACTCTCATAATTTTTTCATAACGCACCTAAAGAAGTATAACTTTTAAAACGTTTTATACCCTCTGTTAAAAAAATATATGTTATGATGCAATAGTATATTAGGCATTTTTTACAAGTTATTTTGTAGTGAAAACAACCATTTTTAATATTCTATGACAGTCTTTCACGGACACTGTAAACTCTGATCGTCCAGCGAAAACTCAAAATACAATCTCGGTGAACATTCTTTTCCAGTCTTGTAATGGACCCAGCGTGCAGTAGGCAATACAGAACTCAGCAGTTAATCAGTGAGCCGTCTACGACGGACGGATCTCTAAATCATTTATAAAGTCGTCGCGCCCGCGCCGAGGAGCGGAATTTTTCTTGTCTTAAGTAAATAAAAATCCAATCAGAGGCAAATCCAATTTTCATTCCGTCGCCCGTCGGATTCACTGGGGATTTCAGTTGGCTCATTTTTTTTCCTACTTTTTTACATTTTCACACTATTTCGCTCCGCCGGTACATCTTCGGGGCGATTTTAACTCGTGCCTTTCTGTTTGGACACGTTAGTTAGTTTAAAGTGTTTTGCTGTCCTGCATTAGATAGATATTTACTGAGTTGCGTTTAAATTGTTAAAAAATATAATACAATAAAAAAACTTTAACTATTATCAATCTCCTTTTGTTATTGGATATAAATATGGAGGTGTTGGCAAATAAATATTTCCTTACCTAGATGTCGCTAGCCGAGCTTTGTGTCCTACGTACAACGTGAGCCTTTTCAGGCAAACTTCTAGACAACGTGGTCAAAAATATTCAGTAAGAAGAGTCAGAGTATTTTCTACCGGGAAACTCAACACTTTGCCTTACCCGGGAGTACTAGAGCGTCGGGACCTATGTATGAGTCATTATTTCATAAATAGAGAACTATAAGTCGTACGATTGAATGATAATATGCGTCTAGGTCTCTAGACCTAGTCATTCTGCATTGTTGAACAAAATGCTTGATGTAATATATTTGTATTAAAAAAATATCATTAATTATAACCGCTGTCAATAATAATTAAACAGATTAAACAAAATAATATCTTGTTTACGCTACCGTTGACACTACAATCTAACTATTTCCCAAATGTCCTAAGGTTCTCCTAACAAATCGCGAAAGAAAACTCAACAATATGTAATTCAAAAGCCCAGAGGCCCAAGTTTCCAATGGAAGTGGAAGTGCATCCCGGCGGGGCGCCGCGGGACGCGACTCTCGACCCCCGACCCCGCCAACGTTCCAAATTTAATAATTCAAACATGCACCCGAACTTGTACCTTGTTCAATAACTTTAGTATTGAATATTTTCCAAATCGAGAAATCAATTTTGTCCGCCATATTTGGGTGAAATAGCCTGTTTTTGTCTGAAGATTATTCACAATGAACTCACTCACTCTAACGGTAATGGAAGACATTATGAGGAAATCTGTACATATAAAAGTCCTCAAAAGGAATAAATTAAGTGTGTAAACTTTCACACCTCACTAGGCCATCGTGCTGGTCTAAGGTCTAATCCATAAACCTGCACACAAGAAGATCTCCACAAGGATTTTTTATTGGTGTAGTACTGCCAAAACACATAGGCCAGCATGGTGGACTAAAAACTAATCTATCACTAGTAGAGGCACCTCATGCCCAGCATTGGATCAGTAGGTATTGTGGCAATAATAATGTATGGTCTTTCGACTCATTTGCCATAAACAAACTGAAGGTGATTAAGTGGTAGGACCGGCACTGACACTAGTGGAGAGAATACAAGCTATATGAATAAGAAGTAAATAGTTTATTATATCTGAAAAGTCATTATTACAAACTTGTACAAAATCAGCAATAGATGTGAATTTAGTTTCCATCATGACTCAATTCAGAAGTCCACGCAGACGAAATCGCAGTCAAAAACTAAAGAACATTGAAGTATTTCGTCTTGCATAAACTGAAGAAATTATAAAAGCATTTCAAAATAGACTAGCCAGTCGGATTGTGTCAACATCAGATTACTGATGTGTTTGACTCGGCTGAATACGTAGCGGAAAAACACCGAGCGAAAGTCGGCGAAATTGTTCAAAATTCCACTGAACTTCCAGAGGGGCGCGCATGAATACATTCGGCAGCATGAATATAAAATGAATAAAATGTTCAAGGGGCACAGTTAATCATGTTGAGTTTGAATACATTTTTCTTACTATGCGTATCTTCCGTAGCGAAGACTCTTCTTAAAGTGCTAAGGTTTTTAACACAGCTTTTCTGTACCATTGGCTAAGACCTGTTCCTCAAAAAATATTGTGGGGCTTGTGACAATGATGCTGGTAATTTGTTGCTAGTTCTTGTTAATATTTAGGGTGTAATGCCCTATAGGGTATAAAGCCTGCTGTAGTACCATCTAAATAGTCGCGCACTTGAACGATGATGGTAAAGTATGGTGTAAAAATGCTGAAAATTGACGGTCGGTGCCTGAGGTTCTCGAAAATTTAATTAGTGGTAGGATATTCCTATCCGTTGGGATAGTTACCATTAGACCGGCATATGATGAAAAATGCTAGTGACCAATAAACCTAAACAAACCCTATGCCCCAAAATTGTATACATCAGCGATCTAGTTTTACCAACGAAATGAAACTAATCAAAAGGTGACGAGTGAAAGAAATCCAGGTCAGTAAAGGTGTAATTGTAAGCTTCACTGGGTTTTTCCAGGTGCCTACCACGAAAAGCAAAGCGTGGGTAAGAAAAAAGAACTAAAATCCATCTGGAAACCTAGAACGAACCAACATTGATTTTTACATTGATCAGTCTTTTTAAAAACGGGGTACCTAATATTTCCTAGACGTCATTCTACTTTCTATTGTAAAATACAGTTAACACAAACAATCATATAGACACGATTAGATATTTCTCGACCATAATATTAGCCCGTGCGGGAATCCTATCTTTAACCTTTTTAACTAACTACATTCTTAACCTCAAGTCTACCATATCAATTTTTTATCAGTTCTGGATTAAAAGCCGCGACGCATCAAAATGTAATTTCTTATCCGATTCGATCTTCTCTCAATAACGAACGTTTCACAAAAAAAGTATAAAACGACCTATTTTCGTGGTAACCCTGCTGAACTTCTAATCAAGAATTTCAAAAACATTTCATTCCATCCGCCAATTTCAACCGCTACAATGAATTTGCGAAGCAAATTGTGGCTCGCATGTCACGTTAATATAAGAGCGGTACTATATCATTTCCATGATAATAGTTATGAATAGCAAATTATTGTGTGTATTGCGCCAATGCGATCGGACGGCCCCATTTGATTTTGTGTTTTCACTATGAATTATTATTGGAATTATGGCACTAATTACATGTGGGAATCGGTTCTAGTTGTAATATGTTTAGCTAAAAAGCTTTTATGTTGCAAATCCGATTACACGGTCGCATGGTTATTGTAATGGTTGTTTATATAATTGCTAATAGGGAAGTTGTTAATATTAAGTCCGAATGCTAGCCTATACTTCGGTTGAGCGGAGTTAAGCTCTATTTACACTGGCCTAGTGCAGATTGAAAATATATTTAGGTAGAATTTTCAGAACATAAGTTTTGTAGCTTTAATGGCCTAGTTTCTTAGAACCTATATAATGAAAGAGAGATCACGGGTCCAGGCAGGCAAACACCATGACAAATGTTATCTCATCTACAAATATTTGTTTCGGATCTAGGTGTATGTAAGGGCGTAAAGCGTCATGTAGTTTGTAATAACTACGATATAAGAGCTTACTCTATTACTTTATTGTGTGATCAGAACTACATATGTATAAGACTAATAACACCTATGTCTACGAAGAGAAGGAACTACTTCTTAGAATTTTGTAATGAAGACCCACTAACACTGGCTTACTTATCCTGGATTCAAGCCATTGCGTTTGAATTTCTCTATTTCCCAAAATAATTCAAATTATAATAATAATAAATAATAATAAATACACCCAACAGTCACATACATAGTTCTGACCCCACACTAGGATACAAGTCCTGTGTCGTGGGTATCAGAGACTACGAGAGACTTTTCGGTCTCACAAACACCCAGACCCGAAACAAATATTTGTGGATCACAAAAACATTTGTCTCGGTGCGGGGATCGAACCCGCGGCCTCTCGTTTCGCAAGCTGGTGTCTAGCCATCTGCGCCACGGGGCTGTCAAATTACATTTCAAAACATCACGAAGTCATACTGAGTCAGTTGTATAATTCTGAAACTGATTTAATTTACACCATGCATCCATTTTATTTCACCATTATCGAAATTTAATGTAAAGCCATCGGCCATCGATACATCATCCTCGAACTGCGATCCCGTCTTTAACAACTCTCGCCGATCCATCATATTACCACAATACACAGTTTTCGCATTAATGCCCTGGCAAAAATAATATTACCATTCCCAAGGCGAACGGGCTGATAAGAATTTCATTACGCTGTGAATGTTTTGTAAAAATATTTATTTTTGTGTCTAGCGCCTTCGAGATAGGAGCGCCGGCTGCGTCTGTATCAAGAATCTGCTTTTTTATTTCACTTTAATACCCTTCTATTTATGTATGACTGCCTGGTTGGTCCAGCGGTGGCGGTGAGCGATCTAGAGGTCCAATGTTCGATTTTTTCGAGTTGGGTAATATTGATAGTTATGTGTGTATCCACAAATAATTATCACTTACTTTAACGGTGAAGGAAAACATCGTGATGAAACCTGCACATCTAAAATTTCTTAGATGTGTAGTCCGGCAACCCACACTAGGCCAGCGTGGTGGACTAAGGCCTAAACCCTCTCAGTTGTAGACGAGGCCCGTGCCCAGCAGTGGGACGTATATGGGCTGATGGTGATGATGATGATGATGAATGTTAATAGTTTTTTTAAGAAGTTCTTAATAGCAGCAGGGAGTCGGGAAATTCTCATCCTAAACATTGTAATGATTGAATAATATTTGTTTACCTTATAAGTTGACAGATTAATGATTGTAACTGCTAATATTAGAATACAGTTACATTTTTACATGCTATTAAATGGACTTCTATTTTAAACTTACCAGTTCGTTTATCAAAAAAGAAATAATGTGTACCAAAACCAAGTATCCATATTTCAAAGACCTTTAACCCTTATTCCGTGCATCCAACGGTAGTAATTCTCCTCCAATTGTTGGATTATAATTCCCTCAACATTTTTCTATCTTTTGAATAAATGTAGATCATTGCGTGCACACCTCATGAATACTGTTAATGCGGCTCGGAGCTGAATTAATTCGCGCCAAGCAAATTTAATAGAATCGGGAAAAAACACGCCGCTTCTCTGTTTGGATTAAAAATTTCCCAACTTTTGTCGGGTTTTGATGAGAAATGAACTTGTTTAAGTTACGAATGAGCTACATTTTCAATGGAATAGTCGGTTTTAATTCACAAATTGGGATTGTAAATGAGAATTGTTCAATTTTACAAACGTATGCAGATAAAAATGGAGATGTAATTTTTACATGAGCTTCGCTTAGTTTTTGTAATGGCATTTTCATAGAGACATTCATTTCATTGCATATTCGCCACTGAAAATCCCGTAAATCAAGATCGACAGTAGCACGCACAGAAATGACACCGAGCAGTGATGCTTAATTTTGTTATGAACGTACGTTACATTTCAAGTAGACCATTTGAGCGAATAGCATCAGAAAATGGCAATGTGTAGCAGTGGACATTGTATCTAAATTGTTCATCATCTATAATTCATAGTTTTTGCTGACGATTTCGCCCGTAATAATAATAAAATTGTATATAGGCTAATTTCTTCGGGGTCCTCGTCCGGTTCATAAAATGTGTTAGACTTAGAAAACATTACAGGTAAAATGATAATGTACATTTACACTTTGAGGATATAGGTATATGTGTGTATATTATGACCTAGTAAAGGTCGCGGGACGTCGCTGGTTGTAGGCTGCTTCCAACAGGTCCCTGTGGAAATCATTGGGAGAGGCCTATGTCCAGCAGTGGACCTCCATGGATGGATGTTTATATATTTATAATGTAGGACGTCCTGCATCGCGATTTTCCGACAACTTGACAAAGATGGTGGGTAGCGGATGGATGAATACTGCTTAACACCGGGACGGATGGCCCTTATTGGGGAGGCCTACATTTGGCACTGGTCGGTGAAAAGTTAAGTATATGCATATCTTTATGTACTTAACAACAAAAATCATTTTAATTGATTAAGCTACAGCTAAAGCAGCTGACTTTCGCGCTTAAAATATTAGCATACTTTTTAGTTTCTGTCGAATCCTCGAAAACTAAATCTAAATCCCATACAAAGAGATAAACACGTATATGAATTATTATTGCAACATCCCCCGTTCTTTCCCTACAGTCGTAGATTGCAATTTTACGCGGGTTGCGCGCGAATATTAAAAATTAAAGTTAATAAGCTAAAGGCCAGTTGCCGCTTTGTGCCTGTAAAGTGAATTTTTTTATGGCCACACGGCCATCGCGGTGATATTTGAAACGGCCTGACATAGTGATTAAAATATAATGAAATTTGAACCGGGTTTTCGTGAATATTTATGGAGATTTAAAGGATAAAATTTTTAAAGTGACAGTAGTCAAATTTTGTTTATTTTAGGATCGTCGAAGTAAAAATTTGTATTGAAATGGTTTATAAAATATAATTCACTTAATTTTTTACAAATATTTAAATACATCTTTAATGTTTAATGAATAACGCGAAAAATAAATAGAAAAATGACATGTGACATCATTAATAATGTGAATGCAAAAACAAACAGTAAATTATTCGTGAATAAAAAATAAGAGTATTACCTATGCTTAATATGTTATTACAAAAAGTAGCTCCTATTTACATTATAAAATAGAAGAATTTATGCAATATAAAAGCTCATAAATAGATAATCGCGTTCGTAGTACTACATATTATTGAATTTTTATATCTAATCTTAAGTCAATGATTAACTATCTAGGTACTAAAGTTTAAGTGCCTTTTTCCTTGGCATAGAAAAGTGCCCGCACTGTCATCTTTATCTCTAACCAGTGGACAAAGTTATGCCAGTCATTGCATTACCGGTTATACATATCTCGTATTGTAATATCGCCACCAAGGAAAACAATAAATATACGTAATATGTATATACTCAGCCTATCGCCGTCCACTGCTGAACGTAGGCCTCCCCAAGAAAGCGCCAACCATCCCGGTCTTGAGCAGCCCTCAAATAAATCATCATCATCATCATCAGCCCAAATACGTCCCACTGCTGGGCACGGGCCTTCTCTACAACTGAGAGGGTTTAGGCCTTAGTCCACCACGCTGGCCTAGTGCGGGTTGGCGGACTACACACTTCAGAAATTCCTAAGAACTTTTAGGTGTGCAGGTTTTATCACGAAGTTTTTCCTTCACCGTTAAAGCACGTGATAATTCATTGTGAATACACACATAACTTCGAAAAGTCAGAGGTGTGTGCCTGGGGTTTGAACCTGCGACCGCCGAAATTCTCAACCGCGCGTCTGAACCTCGAGGCCATCACTGCTTATCTCAGATATATACCTTATTATCTTATCTCAAATAAATATAAACAATCATATATTTCATTCAAATAAATACTCGTTTCAACGGCCTTTCAATCTTAATAAAATACTATATAATTAAATTATTAAAAATTTATCGTAATAAAATACTATATAATTAAAACAAACAGATAACCAAAAATATCGCGGCGGTGGCAAGAGCAAATGCGCTCAAGTACGGAAGCGTTGGAGTGGCGAGATATATTTCCGTTGTGAAGAGGCGCGCCGCCTGCGACCGACTACCGGAATTATTGCTCTTCACAAACCAACCCATGTGTCCTGCCTCCTGTAGAGATGGGCTGATTTTCGTTAGCTTTTATGTCCTTTAAAAAGACCTTACTACCAAATACCTATTAGACATTACCTTCACAATAAATTTTATATTGATTGTTGCCGTATATCAATTAGGCATTAGCAATTCTAGAACATTTACTTAAGTCCAACAACCTGCTCTAGGCCCTCTTTGTGGAATAAAGTCTAACGACTCCTAGCCGCCTAACAGATCTATGTCCTGCGTTAAGGTCTGGTAAAGATTATGAAAAAGCAACAGAGGTTATTGCTGTATAGTGAAGACCTAAACACTCTCAGTTGTAGAGGAGGCCCGTGCCCAGCAGTGGGACGTATATGGGCTGATGATGATGATGATAATGATGATACCTTGCTTAATTTACCGATCATAGTTTATTTTGACGGTGAAGGAAAACATCGTAAGATAACCTGCAAACCTTAAAGTTCTAAGGATTTTTTTTGGTGTGCTCCGACAACCTTAGGGCCCACTGAGGCCTGTGCTCAGCAATGGTATAGGAGAAGGTGGTAATGTGGCCCCCCACTTTGTTTTTTAAGGTTTATTTCTAAAGTAATGGAATTAAAAATATGGAAAATGTTTTATTGGGTTTCGTATTTATTTGTGTGTACATATCTTACTATGAAACAAAAGAAACTCGCTAAATAAAATCAAAATTATCATTTATTCTTAAGTAATCAAATTTGGCGTCTCGAGATCAACTGCTGGTAATGTGGCCCCCGGGGTAATTTTATCAATAAAATGCCTGAAAATTTATCAATAAAATGCCTGAACCATTCAGTGAACGAATTGGATCGAATCCAACCAGATGGATGAACTTTGCCAATCGTTCCAGGAGGTCCACTTTTTAACAAAATATCCGTAAAGTTTTTGCTTGGAAAAATCATCGTAGGCGGCTCAAATATACCTGATGCACTCTTGCATGCACGTCTCTGGTTTCTTCATCGAAGATAGAGGCAAAACAGTTTGTCTAGGCATCTGAAACTGAAAAATAAAAATATGTGAATGATAAGCAAGTCATACTTGTTATGTGCCCCCGGGGCCATGATACAACCAGTGTCAGGGGGCCAAATTAAAATTATTGAAAATATTTTGATAAACAACCTAAAACAATTGATAAAATGTAAAAAATGTATATTTACCTTATATATCCCGTAGAAGACAGTGTCACGAACACAATATTCAAAACAACAGCAAAAACTATCATTTTTTTATAAATTATGGAATAAAACTCACAGTCGAAAAATAAGTTTGTCGGGTACGAGTTTCGACTTGTTCAAATGACGAACGAACATAACCGCCCCAAGCAGATTTGTAGGGCAATAAATCAATAGTATACGGAAATGGTCCCGTTGCACCAAAATAATATAAGACGGCGTTATGCGAACTAACTATTATTCAAGGGGGTCAATATACCTGCGGGGGTCACATTACCACCTTCTCCTCTATATTATTAAAAGTCAAAGTCAAAAGTCAAAATCATCTTTATTCAAATAGACTTTTACAAGTTCTTTTGAATCGTCAATATTAAACTATTTTTTAAAAACTATAAAGCGTTACACGTTATTGTTTATTGTCCAGTTTATAAATTTTTATTGTGGGGTCATGATATTTTCATTTATATGTCATATTACTTTTGTTATATAAAGAGTTAAAGCTTAAATATTATAATTTGGAATTTTGAAAGGCAAATTGGGCTTTTGGGCTTCTATGGAAGTTCCGCCACTGATTATTAGGGTGATGAAGTTTCTTGTAAAAACACGAAATTCTTAAAATAGTTTTTTCAATCATCAATTATTGGATAACTTATTACGTCATCGATTCGATCCACATCACTAGCAGCACACGTTTCATTGCGGTTAAAAATGTGAAGAGCCAGCACTTTAAAGGACATAAGGGAGCGAACGTCCAGACTGGGATGACGGGGAAAGATAATTGAAAGTAATTGACAATGACAGTCACCGTGGCAGAGCTGGTTGGAAGCCAGGCAATGAAAGGAGACACCGTGGGTCGACCTAGGGCACGAGCCTCCTCTACCATTGCGAGGGTTTAGGCCTTAGTCCACCACGCTGGCCTAGTGCGGGTTGGCGGACTACACTCCAAGGAATTCCTAAGAATTTTAAGGTGTGCAGTTTTCATCACGATGTTTTCCTTCACCGTTAAAGTAAGTGATAATTCTTTGTGAATACACACATAACTTTATTTATACCTAATTATTAAACATCAAGGCCATTACTACTATTATATTTGTGTGTTCTGCAAAAAATTCTTTCAGGTCGGTCGTGTGTAAAATCAGAAGATTTCTCATCAACAGACAACTTGTAGAATCACTCGTATATCACTCGTGGCTGTCATAGCCATTTTTCTTTGAATCTACTTGGCCAATTGAGTAAACACTTATGTAATACTAGCTTTTGCCCCAGAGTCCGTTCGCGTAGACTACAGGGTTGGGGTCAGAAAGAAAATAAGTTGTAGTCTATTTTACTCCACAGAGTCCCATTTATGTCCATATCAAAAATCGTTTACGTCGGTCAAATGATTTAGGCGTGAAAGCATAACAGACATATAGTTACATATACATAGTTTTAGTCGTCTACACAACATACAACCTTTCATCCCCCCTTTCAATCCCTGAAAACCCTTTTTCCGGGATTAAAAGTAGCCTATGTGCTTTCTCAGGGTCTAAACTATCCGTGTACCAAATTTCATTTAAATCGGTTCCGTAGTTTAAGCAGGAAAGCGAGACAGACAGACAGAGTTACTTTCGCATTTATAATATTAGTAAGGATTACGCAGACACGAATTGTAACGTAAATGAACGTTTGAATATGCGGAGGTACTTTTATTTAGAAGCAGTGATGGCCTCGAGGATTAGGCGCGCGGTCGAGAATTTCGGCGGTCGCAGGTTCAAACCCCAGGCACACACCTCTGACTTTTCGAAGTTATGTGTGTATTCACAATGAATTTTCACTTGCTTTAACGGTGAAGGCAAAACATCGTGATAAAACCTGCACACCTAAAAGTTCTTAGGAATATCTTAGGTGTGTAGTCCGCCAACCCGCACTAGGCTAGCGTGATGGAATAAGGCCTAAACCCTCTCAATGGTAGAGGAGGCCCGTGCCCAGCAGTGGGACGTATATGGGCTGATGATGATGATGTAGTCCGCCAACCCGCACTAGGCCAGCGTGGTGGACTAAGGCCTAAACCCTCTCAGTTGTAGAAAAGGCCCGTGCCCAGCAGTGGGACGTATTTGGGCTGATGATGATGACTTTTATTTAGAGGTAGTCTGTAGATTCTTTTAATTAAACTTAAAGTGGGTCAACTTGGGCTAACATTCTATTTAAAAAATGCAACTAGTTTATTATTCTTGATTCTTGGTGTTTGTCAATTAAAATTAATTTGTAATTTTTATAACTACAAGAAGTGATTAAACCAGAGTATACTTTAAAATATGTCTTTCCCTTTCAATCATCTAAAATTGAATCTTGCTGTATTGTTTTCACATCCATTAATAATAAATACTATAAGAGCCGCAATTCTAACTCTTTACCTCAAAACATCAAAATCAAACCCAACACACAAAAGAACACACAAAAATCATTAAAACACGAACATTTATCAAAGCTATGGCAAAAACTCTTACATAAATAAATTTCAGTAGTGTACATTAGCCGGTACAGTCGCCGACAATATCAATATTACGTCTCCGCGACGGACGCGTTACGTCGAACAGTCTTATTCCACTCCATTGAATTAATGGCACTGCCGGCGACACAAGTGAGAAATTGATATTGTCATTTGGCTGGATGCAGGAACATCGGATAATAGATTTTTTACGCCGTGCGGTCGGGCTGTCGTAAGACGGATGGATGGAAACATTTGGATAAAGTTTTCATAATTATGTTATATGTCATCATCAGCCCATATATGTCCCACTGCTGGGTACGGGCCTCTTCTACAACTAAGAGTGTTTAGTTGGCTTAGTGCGGGTTGGTGGACTAGACCTAAGAAATCTCTAAACATTTTTAGGTGTGCAGGTTTCCTCACGATGTTGTCCGTCACTTTTAAAGTAAGTCATAATTTATTGTGAATACACACATAACTTCGCAAAGTCAGAGGTGTGTGCCTGGGGTTTGAACCTGCGACTGTCGAGATTCTCGACTGTGTGCCTAAACCTCGAAGCCATCACGACTTTAATTTTCATTATTTTAAGAAAATTCTGAAGCCCTTGAAAACGAATTCATTTCGAAAGCTTATCAAATATATGTAAACCATAATACCGTGTAAGCGGAATTGCAGCACACAGCTGAATGAAGGGATCATTGTTGGCTATGTAAATTGTATTTACTAATTGTTTGGTTGTTTGTTCTTTGTATCTGTTTTTCCTATAGCCAACAATAAAACTTTTTTTCTTTCTTCCTTTCTTTCTTTCTTCATGTAAGTGAAACCAATAAGTGGAAGTCATTGGGAGTAGCCTATGTCCAGCAGTGGACTTCCATTGGCTGATGGATTGGATTGGATTGGATTGGAAACCAAATATATATAGTTATTACGAAAATCGGAGAGACTTTTCTCTTTAATGACACTGGATGCTCCCCGGAGTGGTGACTTGTACAATAAAAAAACTCATCTGTGATTTTTCATCTTATTCCGCGATCCGCCTATGTTAGGCGTACTTTGCTCGGAGTAGCAGGACGTGCAAGTCTTGATACTTTCGCCAATTACAATTTTTTTTTGTTAAACTTCTTCGTTGGTCACGCGGTATGGTTGTGCAGCATGCCATCAAGAGGCATCGGATTAGATTCGCAGATCAGGCAAAGTTTTGTAATGGTGGAAATGGCCAGTAACTGTGCCAATTTACCCTAAAAAAAAGCAATAGATTGTCTGCCGATAAATGGGTTGGATTGACTTGACTTTGTATATAAAAGGATTAAAGATATATATTGAAGGATTAGAGTAACTGAATTAATTTTTTATACAACATTTAATCGACAGACGAAATAGTATGTTGGCAAATCACTCCTTATCAAGACCACCTAAACAAACTTAATTAATTAGTCCCTAAACAGGCGAATAAACACGGTCTTTTTTCAAACTCCATTCCACTTTTAACAACGGGTGAATTACGTCAGAAAAATGATCCCCTAAATTACTGGACCGGTGTAAATATTTCACAGATAGACCAACCCACTTGACGCTGGAAAAATACAGGATTCGACAGCACAATCCCCGCTTTTCATTATCGCAAGCTACAAATCATTGGGAGCAATCTATTCGTGCAGATTTTTAGCATTGATAACTGTTTTATTTAAATTGGGACGGCAATTGTATGATGTAATGGACACATATATGTTTCCCACCGCTTTGTCTGCGTCAAATGTTTTCCAGGATAAAATATATATTAGGCCACTGTAATCTGTTGATGTGCCAATCTCATCTATATCTTTTAAAAGGTTCTGGGATGACTACTACAACCATTTTTCTCAATCGCAATTATGTCAGCTCATAAATGTACGTCCCGCTGCTGGACACGGGCCTCCTTTACAGCTGAGAGGGATTAGCCTTTAGTCCACCACGCTAACCTAGTACAGGTAGACGGACTACACACCTAAGTTTCTAAGAATTTTAGGTGTGCAGGTTTTTTACTTCGCCGTATAAAGTGCGTGGTAATTGAAAAAAAAAATACATCGAAAAGCCAGATGTATGTTCCTAGAATTTAAACCAGTGACCATCGACATTACACCAAGTTCTCCGCGAACCTATTTCTCTATTCTCCTTTGACCTAAGTATTTATAGTAACTGCAGACATATATTATATTTAATAACAAAATCTCACATTAATATTTCACTAAGTTAAAGAAAAATCGCTCGATCATTCAGTATAAATGTGAAGCACCGAGTGCCCTGTCCTTGTTTATTCACTTAAAAATCCATTACACGCAAAAAGAGCAACTAATAAATATGAGTACAATTTATAAAAACGTCAAGAAAACTGCATTTTAAATTGAGCTTTATGTTATTAATATAAAGTGGAAATTCGATTGCACGGGCCGCCTGAGACATTTTAACGGTTTTCAAAGTGTGCAAGGGAAGACGTCAGAATCAATTCTTGCAGCCATTTCTCAATAAAGTTTGGTACGGAAGGGAGCACATGCATAGAGGCTTTTAAACTTTGACGTGTATTGTAGATGTACTGAGGCGGAGAACTTTCTTGTACCATAAACAATATAGATAGGTGTTTAGTCAGACTGTGCATGGTAATAAAGGTAATAAAAACGAGAACATACCATAAATTCTTGGAACTTTGCAAGGTGCATTTGATTTATTTTATTTTGTTATTTATGCCTGCCTCGTGGTCGCGCGGCACAAGTATGTGCCGTGCGATCTAGAGGTCCTGGGTTCGATTCCCGGGTCAGGCAAAGTGTTATTGGGTTTTTCCATTAGAAATTCTCAGTAGCAGCACGGAGTCTGGAAATGTGCCCGAAAAACGGCAATAGGCTCGCCACCTATTACGTGGGACTGATACATAACCGGCGAAATGTGGGTGCAGAAATGCACCTCTGCCTACCCCTTCGGGGAATACAGGCGTGAGGGTATGTATTATTTATGAAAGTTCGATAAATGCGTGTGCGTTCGAGTAGATGCTAAATTAGCCTAAGGTAAAGTCACCAGTCATGGACAGTATAAGCGATTTTTTTTAATGTTTGCTTTGTGATTTCTTCATTTTTCAATTTACATTATTATGGATTTGGAGGTAAATGACTAACACTTCTTTTAATGAGTATTCAATGTTTAATTTCAGTTTAGTACTCAGCCCAATAAAATATCATCAATAAACCATACACCTACTTAGTCACCAGTAATGGACAGTAATAATCCAGTGTTGGACACCCAATCATGGACAGTAATAATCCAGTGTTGGACACCCAATCATGGACATTATCTAATTATGAACAGCCATCAATAGACAGTAATAATCCAGTAAAGGAAAAAAGTATTCTTTATTATTTGAATAAAATCAACCTTAAAATATTATCAATATCAGTCTTTTATATCTAGAGATACTCCAAAGCCAACTTTAACTAAAATAATAGATAATTTTACACATTATTATGTTAAAACAATTAGGTGATAATAAGGCACAAACTTAATTTAAATGTCTATCACTACCTACTATTATTAAAGTTGTGATGACCTCGTGGCTTAGGCATGCGGTCGAGAACCTCGATGGTCTCGGGTTCAAACCCCAGGCACACACCTCTTACTTTTCAAAGTTATTTGTGTATTCACAAAAAAATTATCACTTACTTTAACGGTAAAGGAAAATATCGTGATTAAACCTGCAAACCTAAAGGATTTTAGGATTTTTTTAAGTGTGCAGTCCATCAAACCGCACTAGGCCAGCGGGGTGTACTAAGGCCTAAACCCTATCAGTTTTAGAGGAGGCCCGTGCCCAGCAGTGGGACGTATATGGACTGATGGTGATGATGACTATTATTAAAAAATCTGTATCAAAAATCACGTTATTTTCCCTCGTAAAGGCTTTGTGGTATGGGTGACGAAAAGACTCGACGATTTTTTTTAAACGCTGCCCAATCCAGCTGTATTCTTCTTTGGGTCTCCATCTCGAAGTTGCTCCTTCCTTCTTGTATTATTGTACTGAGGTAAATGTACTCGTGAACAACTTCGAGAGTTACTCCGTCTAGCGCAATCGGTTCCGGAATAACCTGCCGATTAAATATAAACTTGGTTTTATCCAAGTTCACCGGGAGACCGATGCGTGCTGAAGAATTAGCCACATCAGACAGCATTTGTTGTACATCTTCAACAGTTTCAGCCACCATGATGATGTCGTCTGCAAATCTCAGGTGTAAGATGTACTCCCCCACAGCGGGCCGCCCTACTCGCCGGGTTCGGGACCGAACTCGTGGTGGGCAGGATTCGGCGACTTGGCCTCCAGGTGGCCCTGCACAAGACTGAGGCTCTGTGTTTTCACGGACCTCGGTCTAGGCTACCGCCGGAGGCGCACTTGACGGTGGAGGGCGTGCGGATTCCCATCGGCTCCCAGATGAAGTACTTAGGTCTGATTCTGGACAGTCGGTGGAAATTCCGTGCGCTCTTTGAGATGCTGTCGCCGAAGTTGGTCCGGGCAGCGGGCGCTCTCGGTCGCCTGTTGCCCAACATTGATGGTCCTGGCTTCCCTTGTCGAAGCCTTTATGCTGGAGTCGTGCGGTCCATGGCCCTGTACGGGTGTCCCGTGTGGGCCACTTCTCTCGACGCTCGCTGCGTCGTCCGCAGCGTATACAACGCAGAGGCGGCCTGTGTTTTGGCGGGTACTCTACCCTGGGAGCTGGACGCCCAGGCCCTCTCGTCAGTGTTCTTCTGGCGGGAGGAGGCGTTCCGGCGATCCGGACAGAGACCGGCCCCAAGAGAGGCTGGAGAGTCCAAGTGCGGGCGTGGCGACCGTCGCGGCAGTGCGTCCTGTCCTCCAGCAGTGGATGGACAGGCGCCACGGTGCGCCGACCTTCCGATTGACACAGGTGCTCACCGGGCACGGCAGCTTCGGTGCGTACCTGTGTCGTATCGTTGGAGTGGAGGAGTCCGCCGCGTGCCACCATTGTGGCAACTGCCGTGAGGACACGGCCCAGCACACGCTTGAAGGGTGCCCAGCCTGGGACGAGGAGCGCAGCGCTCTCGTAGCGGTCGTAGGGAGCGACCTCTCGCTGCCGACTGTGGTCGCCGCCATGGTCGGCAGCCGGAGGTCATGGAAAGCTATGCTCTCCTTCTGCGAACGTGTCATTTCGCAGAAGGAGAGCGCGGAGCGGGATCGGGAGCAGACCGATGTACAAGCTGTTGCTTATAGACATGGATTAGCCCCTGCTAATCCCATCTCCCTAGATGGGCCGATAGTTCTTCAATAAGGTTTTGTCGCCTTTTTTGGAGAACAAGACGACCATACTCCTGCTCTATGCCTTAGGAGTTCTCCCCGAAGAGAGGACGGAGTTAAAAATACGCTGGAGTTGTTTTAGCGTAGAAGCTCCACCAGCTTTTATGACTTCCGTTGTAATTCATTCTTGTAGCGGCAACAGATATTTTCTCTCCTTTTCTGACATCTTCGATAGCGTTGGCCATTTGTTCTTTTGTGTAGTCTTTTCTTGGTGCCATTTCTATGTTGATAATAAATTTGTTAATATTAGAAATACGTTGAACCAATTACGGACACCTAATCATGGACAGAATGTCTACTACTGGATAGACTAATAATTTATTTCAGATTTCAAGAGAAACATGAAAATATTCCAAAACAAACGTACATTACATAAAAAAAATAACATACATACATACATAAACTCACGCCTGTATTTCCCGAAGGGGTAGGCAGAGGTGCATTTCTGCACCCACATTTCGCCAGGTATGTATCAGTCCCACGTAATAGGGGGCGAGCCTATTGCCGTTTTTCGGGCACAATTCCAGACTCCGTGCTGCTACTGAGAATTTCCTAATGGAAAAACCCAATAACACTTTGCCCGACCTGGGAATCGAACCCAGGACCTCTAGATCGCTCGGCACATACTTGTACCGCGAGACCACGAGGCAGGCAGAGAAAAAATAAAAAATTAAGAATTTCACTTTATGGACACTCTGTCCATGATTGGGTGTACGTGCTTGAAAAATATCCAGTCATGGACATCGCTAATTTTAGGATTAGAATGACGATGACATTTTGGGTTATATTATAAAAGTAATGTATTACTATTGATAAATCACTAAGTAATATAAATTTCAGCAACGACGATACACCTGACCCAAAATAAAATGTAAAGTGTACTTACTTGCAACGCGATTCTTATAAGAAATTACGATTCCCGACACCAAATGACACCGCGTAACTAACAACATTTATGGCCGAAATTATAATGGGCGTCGGCTGTTAAAAACGGTTTGTATGACAGCCAAGATATTGACACAATTGATCTGCGTTGGCAATTGAATAAAAATACTGTGCGTTTGCTTAATTTTAGAGGTATATTTGAAAAATGTCCATCATTGGTCCGCGTCCATAATAGGCGCCATTACCTTACAAAAGTGTGTTGCGATCAGGAAACAGCCTGAACAGATACTGCGCGCGGCAAAAATAATGTACATATGAAACATAATAGACTAAGGCGTTTCAGTGCTGAATTTTTTCAGCTGTGTTTCATTTCTGTATCATTCAGAGTTCAAATAGCCTGGACTTCTTTTATGTTATAGAAAAATACCCCTTTCTGTTTCTCTTGCAGTTACTTTGGTGAATGAAGTTATATACAGGCTGTATTCAGATCGTGGTCGGAAACCAAGGCAGATAATAGCTAAGGTGGTTACAAACCCCCTGGCGATAAAGAAAATTCTGACAAAAAATAAAACCTTTTACGTTTTCAATACCACATACATTTTATATAATACCTATGTATTTTTTTTTTAACGAGGGGTTTGTAATGACCTTAGCTATACCTGCCTTAGTTTCTGATCACGGTCTGAATACACACTGTATAAAAAAATCCACAAAAAATGTCAATAAACATCGTAACCGCCTGATAGTAATTCACCCAAGCGTCCGTTACCGAGGGACAAATTTTAGTCTCAACACAGATTTTCCCAGCGCTGGGCGTTGCCGGAACGCCCATGAGCAGAAAATTACGACTACATACTTCGATAAGACAGTTTTGATACTTGCTTTATTAAGGTAAAGTTTTAAGACGATGAAGAAATTAGTTTAAACAATAAGATTGTAACATTATCTGGAAACTTGTGTGAAACGTAAACTGTATAATTTTTCCCAATGGTAAAGACGCGATTTGTATGAAAAACTTATTTTAGCAACTTAGCATTGTCTGGATCTGTTTACATCTCGTAACAAAGAGGCCCCATGGCTTACTCAGTGTTTTACTCACTATCATGCTACGGGGATAGTAAAAGTGACGTGTGTATCACTCGTAGTTGATAATTATCCCTTACTTTCCCGGCAACTGAACGTACGGGTGCTTTAGATCAAAAAAATCTTTAGTCTAACTCTAACGTAAAGTTATTTTGCGTGGCAAATGGATGGACGTTCAAATAAGTCTAAGGCCTAATATAGAAAGCTAAAGACGAATATTTTGTTGCTTTTCCATCTGCCCATCTCTGTTTTTTATAGGATAAGAAGAGGTTATTCTTGTAACTTTGTTCAATATGTGTAAGTGGTGATAATCGTTAAAATTGAAGTGCAATAAGTAAATAAATGATATAGGTACTCAATTAAGTGATGCATAAATATTATAACATTTGAGATATAGAAAAATAAATTATATATCGAAAATTTACACACTAGTACTAGTAGTCCGACTGTATGAGAATGCTTTAGGCATTATGTCCACCTATAAATACTAGTATAAAGTGTAAATAAATGCCGAAAACATATAACCTCCAAATATAAATACGTGCACACATTAAAATTTTAATTTAAACTCTGTGCGACAAAAACCGGTCTCCTAAAAACTTTATCAAACAAAACTTTCGATTCGCATTCACCCTTTTCAAGGGTTGCTATCATAAAAAATATTATGCAATCTTAACTCCAGTAATACCCTCTCTAGGTCGAAATTACCCGAAAAATGTCCCGTAACCCACCCGATGGGGGAAGATAAAAAAATATGCGACGACGCGAAATGAGGAGTGGATCCCTTTTCCAAGCATTTGTAGATTAGATAAGTGTATGACATTGTGAAAATGGGACGGCTTCGGAGAACGCAGTATGTTTTCTGTACACTATCTCTTACTTTCTTTCGAAGGATATTCAATTTAGTGATGATTTGATGATTTAAATGGTGTACGGTTTAAAAGTCTACGATTTTATTGTATTAAATTCACGAATGTTTTCTTAAAATCTAATTGCTAAAAGCTGTCTCTCATTGCTACCTCGCGGTCTCGCGGAACAAATATGTGCCGTACAATCACGAGGTCCCGGGTTCGAATCCCGGGTCCGCCAGTGTTTGGGTTTTTCCATTAGGAAATTCTCGGTAACAGCACGGAGTCTGGAATTGCGCCCGATAAACGGCAATAGCCTCGCCCCCTATTACGTGGGACTGATATATTATGTATAGATAAATGGCGAAATATGGGTGCAAAAATGCACCTCTGCCTAATCTTTCGGGGAATACAGGCGGGAGGTTATGTAGACATATATATGTATGTCTCTCATTATGGGGACATAATTACCAATAGAGTATATATATATACACGACGCGATTTCGCGACAATTAATTGGCACGCTATCTTAGATGACGTGCGATAATAATAGTTCATTATAATCAAAGCCAATAGTTTGCCTCTGTTAAGTAATCAAATTCATTATTCCAAAGCTTAGGTACATCAGTTTCATTCACTGCTGAGCTTTCGTATGTCCATCTACACCAGCCCACATACTTCCCACTGCTGGGCTAGAACCTCCTCTACAACAAAGGGGAGTTAATGCGAGTTTGCAAAACTGGAAATTCCTTGCGGAGAATTTTAAGTTTTAACTTTAAGTCAAGACAAATTTTATGATACAACTCAATCTTTACCTGACTAAAAATCAATAATAGCCGCTTCCGACTAAGTGACATTTCCATCAACTTTCCGCCACATTAGTCTGGTAGCACGCTTTCTCACCTACACCGAGCTTAAAAGCTAGGAGGCCGACATAAAACGCTCGTACAGTGACTGCACGCGACAACTTTTATTTTACCGCCCCAATAAAACGTCAGCTTCGAGTTTGTTACAAACGTACGAAGGAATCGTGTTTTCTTAGTACACATACATACACTACCGACAAAAAGTTTGGAAGCACTTTTAATACTCTCAATTACTTTAGAAATAATATAAGATATAGTATTATTTAATTAAGAATGACTAGGTACTTAATTAAAACAACAATTAAACTATAAAACAAAACCATATTTTTATTACTAAAATAATATTATATTTTATCACAACATTGATAAAATTTGTTATTATCAATTTGCTATTTGTTTTTACAAAAATTATAGGTGCTTCCAAACTTTTTGTCGGTAGTGTACGTTTAAAGAGTAGGTAGAGGTATATTACTACCATGGTTGATGATGCCAGTGATGCCATGCCACTGATGATGTTGCAACATAACAGGGTAGGTCTATTGTCGTTAAACGGCAATATTTTCGGACTCCCCTCACTAAGGATTTACATGATGGCAGATATCAATCAAGCCTAAGATCTGTCAATCGTACGCCGTATAATAAAGCCACTGGACCAAGAAACAGAAATAAACTTCAATGCAAATAAGTGGAGACCGCGTTTAGGTGGGCAACTTGAAAAAAGTATCGGGTAGCTGGTTGACAAGGGAGCTCAAGACCTTGATGGTTAGCGCTTACTTGGAGAGGCCTACGTTCATTTAAAGTACTTATATTAAAGGTTAGTTAATCAATCACGCTATAACAGCTGAACGGATCTAGATAACATTTGGCACATTATCCAAAATCCCATATAGGATTTAAACCGCAAAATGAAATAAGACGAGAGTGAAAACGCCTGGCAGTTAATATATATAAATATATTTGAAAACCAAAATCAACTACAAGCTGTAGAAATACGCAGATACAGCCCCGTGGCGCAGTTGGCTAGACACCAGCTTGCGAAACGAGAGGCCGCGGGTTCGATCCCCGCACCGAGACAAATGTTTGTGTGATCCACAAATATTTGTTTCGAGTCTGGGTGTATGTGAGACCGAAAAGTCTCTCGTAGTTTCTGATACCCACGTCACAAGACTTGTACTTAGTGTGGGATCAGAACTATGTATGTGACTGTTGGGTGTATTTATTTATTTAAATACGAGTATACAAACGTGAACAGTAATTTTTCTATAATACATTACAAAGTAGAGTGTGAACGTGGCTCAGAGGATTGGCGAGAAGGCCGCGGCTCACGCACTTTGACACAAAATAAACTGGCAATCAGAGACGAGTGCAATGTCGAGGGGAATCCACATAAATCCGGCGTCGACTTCACTCCGCTCTTATTCAATCTCCGGGGGGATGGAGGACACTGGATTAGGGAGTCTAGACGTGTCAGGGACTGTGTTTTTTTTTTTTTTTTTTAATAACACGTAGCGAGTCAAAGGTTGTGTGTATTCAAAAAGAATTATCACGTACTTTAACGGTGAAGGAAAACATCATGATGAAACTCGCACATCTAAAAGTTCTTAGAAATTTCCTAGGTGTGTAGTACGCCAACACGCACTAGGCCAGGGTGTGGACTAAGGCCTAAACCCTCTCAGTTGTAGAGGAGCCCCGTGCCCAGCAGACGTATAACGATGATGATGACGTAGTAGGTCTCCCGTCAGTCCTATAGCATCGGTAGGTAAAGGTATCAGGTAGAGAATCGACGATATAGCGAGTTATTGTTGTTGTAAATTGTTATTAATATATGCAATATTAATAACAATTTAGATAGAATATTGGTTGAATCCGATCTTCAATGGTGGTAACCGAGATTCAGAATCGGAGTTAAGTTTAACTCTTGAACGGTAACTTTTAACATAATAAAAGTGTCATCAGGACGTGTAGATAAATAAATGAACGCGTGGGTGTATTTATTTATTATTTAAATACAATCAACAGTCAAAAAGTCCGTCTAAAACGCTTTAAAATACAGGATGTATTCAGACCGTGATCGGAAACTAAGGCAGGTAATAGCTAATTTGACGTTTTCCTAACAACCATAGGTATAAAATGTATATGTATAAGGTTTGGATGCTTGAAACTATAAGAAGCTTTTAATCTTACAAACCCAGATTTACAAAACACTTTTCTCGGCGCCCATCCACAAGGTATTCAGCAATACATAATTTACGCCCACTATTACGTTGAACTGAAACATACCTTGCTAAATGTGGGTTCAGAAATTACCTTTGCCTATCACTTCGGGAATACCACTGTATTCCCATCACCTAACCTCACTAGGTTAGCAGTGATGGCCTCGAGGTTTAGGCGCGCGGTCGAGAATTTACACGGTCGCAGGTTCAAACCCCAGGCACACACATCTGACTTTTCGAAGTTATGTGTGTATTCACAATGAATTATCACTTGCACTAACGGTGAAGGAAAACATCGTGATAAAACCTGCACACCTAAAAAGTTCTTAGGAATTTCTTAGGTGTGTAGTCCGCGAACCCGCACTAGGCCAGCGTGGTGGACTAAGGCTTAAACCCTCTCAGTTGTAGAGGAGGCCCGTGCCCAGCAGTGGAACGTATTTGGGCTGATGATTATGATGTAAAATAAAGGGTATGAATGGGTTTATATGTATGTAACATATTTGAGAGGCGCTGATACCTTCTAACTTTATGATGAGTTGGGCGTCCGTCACAATCCCTGCCGCATCATTAGATGCTAACAATGAGAGAGCACTACCTTGGCAATATATCCCCAGCTTATATCTCATCAGATCAGGCTTAGCGAGGCATACGGACTTCGCATACAAAAATTGCAGTGTAAATTCACAGACATACAATTTTCCTCATTTTCTTTGCGTTTTGCAAGGCTTATTGATATCAATAAATAATATTTAATCAGTATTAGCAAAAATTCATCCACTGCTGAACAAAGGCTTCTCCAATCTGTTCCAGAACGACTTGTAAGATAGGTACAGTTAATAGGTAATACCGGGTAAGATTGAATTTCACATCCAGAAACTTATTATTCCGTGCGCGTATACTTTACTGCGGGAGGTCGTGTTTCGCGGGCCCCGATATAAGAGTCCACTTTATAAAGGCTGACCGCGAACGCTTACTTTCCAACGTTTGTCTTTATTTATACAACAAGAAAAGTTTTAATGTGAACCCCGTTCGGTTTGCGCTCCCGATTGCCTTTCTCATTGAACAACTAAGCAATTTATAAATGGGTTATAGAAGGTTTACGCAACTTGGGTGGTTTTGTTCGATTTGGAGTATTTTATTCTATGTTTTTATATCTGGGTTTTTTTTCGAGGTATAAATACATACTTTCTTAACGTCACGCCTGTATTCCCCGAAGGGAAGCCAGAGGCGCAATTCTGCACCCACGTTTAGCCAGAATTATCACTTGCTTTAACGGTGAAGGAAAACATCGTGATAAAACCTGCACACCTAAAAAGTTCTTAGGAATTTCTTAGGTGTGTAGTCCGCCAACCCGCACTAGGCCAGCGTGGTGGACTAAGGCTTAAACCCTCTCAGTTGTAGAGGAGGCCCGTGCCCAGCAGTGGGACGTATTTGGGCTGATGATGATGATGATGTATGTTCCACGTAAAAGGAGGCGAGCCTATTGCCGTATTTCGAGCACAATTCCAGACTGCGTGCTACTACTGAGAATTTCCTAATGGAAATCTCAATAACACTGCCTGACCCGGGAATCGAACCCGGGACCTCTAGATCGCACGGCACATACTTGGGCCGTGAGACCACAAAGCAGTCTTTCGAAGTATCTTGGCAACTATATTTCAAGATTTTCGATTGAAAGAGTAGACAATTTCGTACTGCAAACGAAATTTGTATAATAATGTTACTAAATAAATTTCCACGGTCTTTACTTTGGCTGTAAAAACGCAACTCCTGAGATGGCGTTTTGAGGAACCGATCTGATGGATTTCTGATCAATAGCCAAATACATCTAACAGATATGAACATTATCCGGGCCCCACGTTAATGTATGTATGATCTATCACAACTTTGGGTCACAAACAACTACACTTGTATCAAATATTTTTAGATCACTATTTGTCTCGTACAAAGATCGAACCCACGGCCTTTTATTTCACAAGACATCTTCTCACCAACTATGCTACGTATCATCATCATCATCATCATCAGCCCATATACGTCCCACGGCTGGGCACAGGCCTCCCCTACAACTGAGACGGTTTAGGCCATAGTCCACCACACTGGCCTAGTGCGGGTTGGCGGACTACACACCTAAGAAATTCCTAAGAACTTTTAAGAGTGCAGGTTTCATCACGATGTTTTCCTTCACCATTAAATTACGTGATAATTCTTTGTGTATGAGTATGACTGGGGTTTGAACCCGCGGCCGTCGAGATTCTCGACCGCGTGCCTTAACCTCGAGGCCATCACCATACCTATACATGCTACGCATACATAATACATCATTGAATGTATAACTACGTCAAAAAGCACGACCAAACACCCACGTTAAATACAACTATATTATTCATCAAGGTAGAACAAAGTCTCGGGTTATTTTTCAAGCGTTAAAGCGCTGCTAATGCCATAAAACATTTGACAAACTGGCGTCTCGTTTAACTCACTTTCAAGCTCATTCGCCATAAAACATACTGTCTAACCGTCGCGTGGATAGGGGTTGAAAATGTTCACGTATATACATATGCTTGCGGTATAAAAGACCGTCCGCTTAAAGTTCTTACACTAGCATGTTGAAACGACCCTACTGTATTTCATTAACAATAGCTTCGTGTTATTCATATTACACAGCTAGCATATAAGAATAGCTGTCTAGACTAAATAATCATTTCTTTGAATTCCAATTTAATCTGATCATGTCGAGTTATTTAGTCCATTTATATGACCCCGACGATGTAAAAAGACACAAAGTGGATCAACATAAGGAGACTATAGTACCTATATATAACTAAAAGTTATTGTAAAACCCTTTGTACTCTTTGTTTTAATCTCTATCTTATTTTATTTTAGGAATGTTTTTCGTAAGAGTCTAAATCTGCGCTAGCTTACGATTATTTTTTAGGCACTTGCTCAAGCCTATACATTTAAAATATATATTCACCCTACATTAATAAATTATGATATCTTCGACCCACACGCCTTTTTAAGCGTTAACATGACATGACATAAATGACTCGGTACGTACGTTAAATGTTAGTTGCCAATCTCCGCTACTAGATGGCGGTGTGCGACAGGATCGTAAAGCTTTTACGGGCAGTCACACTGCAACCGTCGAACGACCTGCACGTCTCACGATATTGGAAAATCTACATAGTTAATCGAATGCAATCTACATAAATACTGGTGGAAAGATTAACTTTTTTTAATGGCGTGATTTTAAGAAAATAATAAAGATACGAATATACAAACACTCGCGTTTGAATCCCCAAAATTTTGTACGTGCGTGAGAAACCTTTGCTGGCCCCGAGAATATAATCCAAAGCCTCTAATTCTCACTCGCAAGATGCTGTGGAACGAATGAGGCTAACCTGTTTAAACTATAACCTGACTTTTTGTTCTGCAGATGCTTCATAATACACAATATTAGCAATAGCTAATCTCTACCTATATAATACCTACATCTCACTTCTGGCCACAGCTCATCTCAAAACTGAGAGGAATAGGTACGTTGTTCCACCTCAATGGCGAAATACTTTGTGGAGAATCCTGAGATGTGCAGATTTGTCCCCTAATCTAACCATCGCCGTTAAAATGTCTGACAATACATTGGAAATACTCACAACTTCGAGAAGACAGCGTGTGCCTGGTATTACATCTAGCGACTGCAGAGATTTTGTCGATGATTATCCTCTATGCCATATGCATTTGCATATAATAATATATTCAAGATATTTAATTTCAAGATATTATTCAAGATATAATAAGCTTTGTAAGACGTAATATTATTATGATGTAAGTGCTAGAGGTAAACACAATTTGCCCGCACAAACGCTGCTAATAAACTTTGTTGGGCCACCGTATGTTCTCTTTACGGGCTGCCATTCGAAGGAAATTGAATGCGGAATGCGGGCTGAATGCAAAGCGCAGCCGAGGCGACCTTAACTACAAGCTTTGGAAAGTGAGAAAGGTGCTGCTTACATTCTAAGGGTATTGTGACGAAATCTCTTGAGAATCTAATAAGAAAATGTATGGTTTAAAGTCTGTCAATAACTGATGATATTAACTGTCTTGAAAATGCGCCAGTTGATGGGAAACCAACGATCCCAAATCATTTTCGATGTAGATCCGATAAGATATTGTGTTATTTGAAATAGCTGATCCTGTTTTTATTCATACAAAATTTAGTAGTTCTATTCTGATCAACGACAAAACTAGAGAAGCTCACATTAATTTTTCAGAAATCATTACGTTACAAGTTTCAGTTGATCGTCGCGCAGAATTGTCACCAATAAAACTATGACGGCCGGTCGTAAACGGACGCGCCCTGCAAAGAACGACTCTTATAATGTGCCAAATAAAAACCTTACATATACAATTGCCTTTATATTTTATAGGGAACTAATAAAAAGACAATCTGGAACAAAGGGAGTGGCTGGTTTTTTTGGGCTTACAAAACGTATTTATATGACATTTTTCTATTAGTCGTGTATGGGTGAACCACGAAGTTATTGTGAATTTAATAAATAAATAAATAAATAAATACACCCAACAGTCACATACATAGTTGTGACCCCACATTAAGATACAAGTCTTGTGTCGTGGGTATCAGAAACTACGAGAGACTTTTCGGTCTCACAAACACCCAGACCCGAAACAAATACTTGTGGATCACACAAATATTTGTCTCGGTGCGGGGGATCGAACCCGCGGCCTTTCGTTTCGCAAGCTGGTATCTAGCCAACTGCGCCACGGGGCTGTCAGCCAACTGCGCCACGGGGCTTACAATCCTAATCCAAATATATTTAAAAAGAAAAGGGCTGTTTGACTAAGGCGAGACTAATCTCATTGAAAACTTCAAGAAGCTATTTGATTGATTCGGTGATGTCATGATATGCACTTGAAAGCAATCACTGCACAAAAAGTAAATGCAGTTGTTATGAATCGCCCTAGTGCGTCGCGATCAGTACCTGTTTGGGTCGGTCATAGTAAATAATCCACATCATACCATCAGCAACTTTGACATATACTCAGCCTATCGTCGTATACTGCTGAACTTAGGCCTCTCCAAGTAAGCGCTAACCATTCCGGTGTTGAGCAGCCCTCATCCAACCGCTAACTTTCACCACGATGACGTCGTTGGACCATCGTGCTGCAGGGCGTCCTATACTACGTCTGCCTTAACGCAATCTCCACTCCAACTCTTGCCTGCTTGCCGCTCAAATTCGACATTTTTCATCTCTGCATCCCTCAAAGGTAGACTGGCAGAGAATGCCTTTGGCATTAAGTCCATTTATACTTCCGTGTATATAAAGTTTTAAATAAATAAATAAATAATGACGCGACTTTGTGTTTAAGATTTGCCTATTTAAAAAAAATTGCAATTTATCACTACAATATTATTAAGAATCCTTGAACTACGTTCATCTATAACATAGCTACATGCCATTCAAGCATTTAAAGGGATACTGAGGCGCGGTTAGTAGGAAGTCAAAAATTGTATCCATTTTCGAGTAAAGCGTAGTGCAGGCCGGCGGAATGTTTGTCCTTCTGTCCCAGCTTGTTTGGTGAACACTCGTGCGTCGTGACTTAGTCGCTTGTTGGCCGACCAAGCCATTTCTAACCGGGTTTTATCTTAGAAACTACATATTATGAAACAGAATCTATAGTATTTTCATTTACAAAATGATTACATTCTTGATTTACAATTTGATATCGAATTAGAGTAGTCTGTATCAGAAAGTAAAGATTCATTGAGAAAAAGATCTTTGAGAGAAGTGAAAAGATCTTTGAGCGAGTATTGCCTCTGCGCTTTGTAAAATAAATATATACTTTATTCAAAAATTCTTAATACGGAAATTTAAAATACAAAATAAAATTTTCAATGTTCATAAATTTTGATAAATTTTGACAACACATTAACAGGGTGAGGAAAAAATCTTGACGCAATCTACAACCAAGTTAAATTTGTATCATTTGACTATAGAATAATAAAACAAATAAATAGAATATAAAAGATACCATAATACCAGAAAACGTTATGTACAAGATATAACACAACAGTATGCAAGACATAGGGGCACAGGAAGACCAGCTAAAAGCCGCGGTTAAACTCCACCCCGGGCTATCAAACAGCGATTTGTCAATATTGACCGCTCACTTTCCACTATACCCAACTTTCTATCTACTGCCGAAATCGTAGGGTTGCCAGCCCACCCGTTTCAATACAAAAATCCCCGACTTTAAACTTAAATTTTAAAACTACAAGCTAGCAGGAAAGTTATTATTGGTTCTAGAATGTATGTTATGAAAAAAATATGTGATGGCCTGAAATTCGGAATCCATCGGGGCACTATCTTTGCAGTCACAGGTTCAAATCCTAGGTAATACTGACTACGAAGTCATATTTGTGTACTTGATGAAATGTGAAATACTTGTGTACTTTAAGGGTGAAGGAAAATATTGTGAAGAAACCTGCATATTTAAGAGTTACCCAGATGGTACGTTTGTTACGTGATCACCACAAACCCACAGTAAGCCAGGAGTGTTGACTAAAGCCTATTAATCGCAATACTATGTCCATGCCCAGCAACGGGACATACATATAAACTGATACACATACATACATAAACTCACGCCTGTATTCCCCGAAGGGGTAGGCAGAGGTGCATTTCTGCACCCACATTTCGCCAAGTATGTATCAGTCCCACGTAATAGGGGGCGAGCCTATTGCCGTTTTTCGGGCACATTTCCAGACTCCGTGCTGTTACCGAGAATTTCCAAAAAACCCAATAACACTTTGCCCGACCCGGGAATCGAACCCAGAACCTCTAGATCGCACGGCACATACTTGTACCGCGAGACCACGAGGCAGTAATAAACTGATACACCAGGTTTAAAAGTGATTTGGTAACTGTTGTTATTATGAATCAAACTAACAAACAGTACAAACATTTTAGGAGCTACTTCCGTTTAAAATAAATATTTTAAAATGCCAAACAAATTCACTCCATTATTATATTTTATCAACGAAAAATTAAATGAAATTCATTTCAAAAATAATTCTATCCTATAAAAAATTCCCAAAATATAAACATACGATCAGGCCTCATATAGTTATAGAGAACATATTCGGTGTGAAGATGAAGAAGGGAACCAATAGATCACGAAAGCCCTCCGGCGAGGACCAACTGCCCTCCGAATGTTAATATCGAACGCCTTTTATTACAAACAGTCCGCGCAGCTATTATTGGAATTTCATACGTAAAAACTGCCTCGTGGTCTCGCGGTACAAGTATGTGCCGTGCGATCAAACAAAGTAAGTGACCATGTAATTATGTACAGCGATGAAATGGGCAAGACAATGGGAACATTGGTTAGTTTGGAAAGGGGAGAAACATTATTAAATAATTGTATGCCTAATAAGCCTTACTTAGAGATTGCAAAAAGCTTAATTAATTGCAATAAGTTTAAACCTAACACTAAATTAATTATATTAATTGGTAATAGGGGTAATCTAAACAAAAATAAATTAATAGAATTCTATGAACAGCTTTGTTTATTAAATCTGAAGGAGATAGTCATGTTTACATTACCCTACAGTGAAAAATTGTCAGCGGAAGAAAATAATATTAGATATAAGTTAAATTTAACAATGCACATGTTGTGCAATAACAATAAATCATTCCATGTTATTGACACTAACAAGTATGTTAGTAAATTTTATTCTAGGACAAGAGATAATTTTTATCTCCCTTTGTTTATTAAGAGACAGATAGCAGATGTGCTATCATATTATATTAGGGTATCAGCCAATAACTTGGCTAATAGACTATGCTCTATTGAGCAGATTGATATAAATTCAGATTATAGCAATCTGAACATTAAGACATTGCATTTAAATTAGGTTATAAGACAATAGAGACAAACTCTGGCTATGTTAGTGAATTAGATATAAATTGTAGCAAAAATAAGCAGGCTATTAACTTGGTTCATCAAAATATACAAGGTTTAAACAATAAAGAATTGGAAGTAGAACTTTTTCTAAATTCAAATAATATTGATATTTTGTGCTTAACTGAACATTGGCTGAAGTCCCATCAGTTGATGTTTAACTTTAATAACCATCATGTTGTTAGCACATTCAACAGAACAAATATGATACATGGGGGCTCCTTAATAATTATGAATAAATTAATAAAGTATAAAGAAAGAATTGATATAGTGAGACTTTCTGTTGAACGTGTTACAGAAATAGCTTGTATTGAATCTGATCAGTTTATTGTTCTAAGTGTATACAGGCCACCATGTGCATTGCTTTTATCATTCATGGAAATCATGGAAGATGCTTTGCACAAAATATGTAATTCAAATAAAGGGGTGATTATTTGCGGAGACTTTAATATAAATATTCTAGAAAACTCTCAGGCAACCAGTAACATAATAAATCTTTTTAAATCATATAATATGAATAATGTTTTCTTTGAACCAACAAGAATCACTGCCACAAGTGCAACATGTCTTGATAATATTTTTACAAATGTTAAAGTAATTTCAAGTGTTATTATTAATAATTTTGATTCTGATCACTGTGGCCAGTTGGTGTCTTTACCTTTGCATACATGTAAAGTAACAAGCAAAAGTATTACATTTGTTCCTATTACTGCTAACCGCTTAAATAATTTTAAAACAAATATGGAACAAAATATACCCAAGTTGTCCTCTCATCAAGATCCCAACAAAATGTATGCATCCTTATTTGGTCATATAAATATGGAACACAATAAGGTTTTTAAATCAAAAACTATTAATTTGAAGAACAGTTTGACATTTAGTGAGTGGGCAACTACTGGTATATTTAAAAGCCGAAATAAATTGTATGATTTATATAATGAAAGAATGTATAACCAAAATCCGGAATTTATTGCCTATGTAAAATTATATTCTAAGGTTTTTAAACGAGTTTGTTCCGCTGCCAAATCAATGTACCTTAAAATAAAATAAAATCAGCCCCAAATATAATACAAGCCACTTGGAACATTATCAATTCTGAATCGGGAAGGCACATAGCACACCACAATGAATTTAGGATTCAAGTTAATAATAATATTGTTTCAAAAGACACTGAAGTGGCCTCTGAATTTGAAAGATTTTTTACAAATATTCCCATAGTAACTACTCAACATCTTCAGTCGTCTTCTAGGTCTGCTGTGTTACTTCTTGAAGATAATGTTCCTCAATGTGATGCATCGTTTGAATTTACAGCAATTAGTCATTATGATATTTTAAAAGCCTTTAAAGAAATTAGTAAAAAAAAGACTAAAGACTTGTGGGGAATATCAGTAGTTACTATATCCTCTATTATCAATATTATAGCACCTCACATGGCAGCTGTGTTCAATCGTTGCGTCGCATCTGGAGTATTTCCTGACCTGATGAAACTTAGTAAGGTAATACCACTTTTTAAATCTGGTGATACCTCAGACCCTTCAAATTTTCGACCTGTTTCTGTTTTACCAACTCTTAGTAAGTTATTTGAAAAAATTATACTTAATCAATTACTGAACTTTTTCAATAAAAATAACTTACTTCATCGGAAACAGTTCGGATTTACTAAGGGTAGATCAACTATCGATGCAGGAGTTGAACTTTTAAAAACTGTGTTCAGGGCATGGGAAGAGTCGCGGGATGCTATTGGCATTTTCTGCGACTTGTCCAAAGCCTTTGACTGCGTCAAACATGACATTCTTGTCAGGAAGCTTCATCATTATGGCATTAGAAACGGAGCTCTCAATCTTCTGACTTCGTATTTGAATAATAGAGTCCAGAGGGTTGACGTTAATGGAAAACTTTCTCCAGGATCGTCGGTTACCATGGGAGTCCCACAGGGTTCAATTCTTGGGCCGTTTCTGTTTCTCGTGTACATTAATGACTTGCCTTACTACGTAGGGGATAAAAACGATATAGTGCTGTTTGCGGATGATACATCTCTTATATTTAATGTAAAAAGACGTCTCGATAATTTTGACGAAGTAAACAATGCACTTCGTAAAGTTGTTCAGTGGTTTGATAATAATAATTTACTTTTAAATGCAAATAAAACTAAATGTGTAAAATTCACAATGCCCAATGTTAAGCAATTAAAAACCACTGTACAAATTAACGGTGAAAAACTGGATCCTGTTGCGTCTACTACATTTCTGGGCATTACGGTAGACGCAAAACTCCAATGGGGACCGCACATTCTACGATTGGCAAGCAAATTAAGTTCAGCGGCATATGCAGTTAAAAAGATCAGACGTCTGACTGACGAGGAAACGGCAAGAATGGTTTATTTTAGCTATTTCCATAGCCTTATGTCGTATGGTATTCTTTTGTGGGGAGCTGCTGCGGATATTAACACTATTTTTGTTTTGCAAAAAAGAGCCATTAGGGCTATTTATAATTTAGGTCCCAGGGCTTCACTTAGAGAAAAATTTAAGGAAATAAATATTCTTACCGTCACTTGTCAGTTTATATACGAAAACTTAATGTACGTCCAAAAGAATCTTGATAAATTTAATAAAATTTGTAATGTACACAATAAAAATACTAGGAACAAATGTAATCTTGTACAACACGTAACTCGTCTCCGGAAAGTTAGTAACTCTTTTATGGGGCAATGTATACGCTTCTATAACAAACTTCCGAAGGCTATTAGGGAGCTTCCCCTGAATAAGTTTAAGGAATCAATTAAAGATAAACTTTGCAAAAATGCATACTATAAAATTTCAGATTTTATTGAAGATAAGCCTTGGGAGTAAGTAAATTGATCGGAGTTGTATCGTGTTGCTACAGTTTGTATCGCTATGACATGTATCTCTATGACATGTATAGTTATGACATTTATTATGTAAAAATGAAACAATGTGAATTAAAAAATAATAATAATATTGCTGTTTTTAAGAAAAAAAAATGACAAGTCGTGTTGCTGAGGGAGTTTCTTGCCGTTTCTTCTCCACAGCTATAACACGTTTCGAAGCGGCAATAGTTTAAAAAAAAATAAGAAGTGTAAAATTGACGATTCAAAAGAGCTTGTAAAAGTCTATTTGAATAAAGATAATTTGATTTGATTTGATTTGATTTGATCTAGAGGTCCTGGGTTCGATTCCCGGGTCGGACAAAGTGTTATTGGGTTTTTCCATTAGGAAATTCTCAGTAGCAGCACGGAGTCTGGAACTGTGCCCGAAAAACGGCAATAGGCTCTCGCCCCCTATTACGTGGGACTGATACATACCTGGCGAAATGTGGGTGCAGAAATGCGCCTCTGCCTACCCCTTCGGGGAATATAGGCGTGAGTTTGTGTATGTATGTATGTCATACGTAAAATGAATAGGAAATCGTGCCTATCAAATATTTCGTTAAATATAAATATGTTGTATACTGTAGCCTGTAATTAGTGATTGCCTCGAGGTTTAGGCGCGCGGTCGAGAATCTTGGCGGTCGCGTATTCAAACTCCAGGCACACACCTCTGACTTATCGAAGTTATATGTGTCACTTACTTTAACGGTGAAGGAAAAAATCGTGATGAAACATGCACACCTAAAAGATCTTAGGAATTTCTTAGGTGTGTAGTCCACCAACCCGCATTAGGCCAGCGTGGTGGACTAAGTCCTAACCCCTCTCAGTTGTAGAGAGATTCTTATGGTTGAGATGTTTGATGTTAGATTACCACAGTGGTTTTCTGTAAGTGTCAATTTCACAGATATAAAACATTGATATCTGACGATCCGTCTACGTATACTCATGTCTGAGTCCCTGAATTGGTATGCACATATAATTCCTACACATATTGACTACTGGAGAATAAGAAAATAGTAATGAAAAGAGATTTGACTCAGAATATCTTTATCATCGTTGTATAGATGTTGCTACAGCTGCCTATGTTATGGTTTGTTAAACACGAACAGCAAAAACAATATCGACTAATTTATATGCTGATGTTTTTCTAGCCTGTTTATTTGATTCTCTGGATTATGTTTTGTTCCTGCATCAAGCTGTCTTACTGAAATTGTTATTAGGGAACTGTCAGTAGTGTAAAACGGCAAAAACTCTATTACCTGGCTGCCGAAAAGCAGGTGTACACACACACCATACCCCTGTACCTTTAAGTTTCCGCTTTAAGGAATACAATTGTGGCTTCACGTATTTCTAGACGGCATGATATATACAATATACTAGAACATAGATTAGCCAGTCCAAATTAACAAGTCCGCTGACTTGTATAACACGATGTTCAATGTATGAAATATCTGGTACTTTGTACTCTTTTCAGTACTTATCAGCTCTATTTTGTCTTAAAAATTCCTACTAGTGATTTTAATATTATTTTGTTTTGTAATGAGCGACGGCAAACTTCCGATCGGGTTATTTGCCAGTCAATTGCGATGAAAAAAGCTAAATTCAAATTACAATTTACATTGTATAGGTACTTAAAAGACCAAATACAAGAAGTCAAACACAATTTATCATGAGACTTTGCAAAAAGAATCCTGTATTTATGCCATGCTCACCTTAATTTTTACCCCGTGTCTGCACTGCCCCGGGGCAGCTCGCAGCATCGATATCGCAAAGCGCTGCTTGAAATTGGATGCACCGAGCCGAAGATCTCAATGGTACAAATCCACAGAAACTAGACCAGAAATGGCCTCGTTGCGAATTTAAATAGGTGAGAGCTTTACTCGTTTTTTGCTGTAAAAGGATTGCATGAAGATGGATCTTCTAGATAAGTTTTTGAATTACAACCAATAGTTTATATGTCCAAGGTTAGTGCATTTTAGGCACGCAGTAAAACCTTAAGTGGATTGAGTTTGAGAATACTAACAGAATTGAAGAACTTATTCTACATCAAAAGGAGACAGATGTATGATGATACGGCAATCAGCTGGCTATGACATTTTGGCATTGGTCTTAACCATTTAGTTTTCGGTCCAAAAAACATCTTCTAATATTCTCCTTACATACTGAAGTCGCTTTCAGTGTATACGGTATCGCTTTATTAGTATGCTATACTTATTTATTTAAATTCCGATAAATAAAGACTTTTTCTATGAAGAGAAATGTAAAAATATGTTTCATCAGCCCATATACATCCCACTGCTGGGCACGGGCCATCTCTATAACTAAGAGGGGTTAGGCCTTAGTCCACCACGCTAGCCTAATGCGGGTAGGTGGACTACACACCTAAGAAATTCCTAAGAACTTTTAGGTGTGCAGGTTTCATCACGATGCTCTCCTTCATCGTTAAAGCAAGTGATAATTATTTCTGAATACACACTTAACTTCGAAAAGTCAGAGATGTGTGCCTGGGGTTGAACCCGCGACCGTCGAGATTTTCGACCGCGTGCCTAAACCTCGAGGCCATCACGAGTTACTTGTTATTAAGGATATACCAATTTATATATGAATGTAAAAACCGGCCGTAACTTTTACGTGCTAAGATATAGTGCCAATAAACCGAGGCCATGGCCGCATATAGATTTATTTATGAAGTGAACACACGGCCGGCACTCATAAATAACCAATCTGAAGATTGCCGCGAAGTACACGTCTACTTATAGATATTGGAACCATATAGTATACTTAAATATGTAATGCCTACATGAATTATTGATTTAAAAAACAAAATACGATAGTTTGTGTCGAGAAACTTTTTGGAAGACGAATAACGTTTTCAAAAATTCCCAAAGTATTTTATTGTCTACCCAGATAAAGATCAGATAAATAAATAAATATTAATAGTTCTGGCCCCACACCAAGATACAAGTCTTGTGTAGAGGGTATCAGAAACTACGAGCGACTTTTCCGTCTTCAAACACCCAGACCAGAAACAAATATTTGTGAATCACACAAACAATTTTCTTGGTGCGGAAATCGAACCTGCGCCATCATTCTCAGATTCAATTAATCGTTTGTCGGGTGTATACTAAACAAGTTGATTTAGGAATTTTCCAATCTCTAACGCGATTCGTAGACAGTGGTTAGTGATAGTTTCAAAAAATTTAAATCTTTTCTAACATTTTTATGGTGACTCGGCAAAATGACTATGTCTGATAGCAAATGTAGGGCGGTTTAACAATATCATCACGCGAGAAACAATTGACATTTCAATATCTCACTACAACAAATATGGGTCTATTGGATGTAGCGAGACCGAAAAATCTAGAGTAGTTTTCAGACATGACGTTTTAGCGAAACTTGATGTATCCAGAACTCTACTTGTACCTGATATTGCAACAAGCTCACTCATCACATCGGTTGAAAAATATCTTCTTCTATCACAAGCTAGGACCTTTTAAATCGGTTAAAAATATCTATATTAGAATAACTAATCATAATTATCAGCCACAAGACAGCAACTGCTGAAAATATGCTTCTAAGACATCCGGAACAACATACTAGACGCCTGCATCCCGCAAGTCTGCGAATTTTACCAAGTCATCCCCCATCTTGTAATATCTGTCAAACCTGTGATGTATAGACCATCAATCATTTACAACCGCGTGATAACATAAAAAAAAATTTACGTAGTTACAATTTATTATCTGCCTTGAATCACTTCTTAAGATAAAACCGCCCACGTATACCTAATCCGAAATTCACAAAAGCGTACAAAAGTTTATAGTACGAACATAATCACTAAAGAAACTAAAGTTAAAAAGTCCTCGCGTACGTGCTTAGGGTGCCAACAACACTTCACTAGTAAAGTGGAGTGAACTATCTCACTTTCAACGGACCTCACCTCTCACGAAATAAAGTAGCCAAGTTAGGACCCTTGAATGTCGAAGCCGCTTCAGCTACTATCTGTGGATGCGTTAATGAAGTAGATTCATAGGTTCCGTAATAGATCAAGATTTGAGACATTACTCCTTTTCACATTAACAAGATGCGTGGAGTATATTAGTGTTTTTATGTAAATATTTGAGTAACAAATTTCATTAAAAATATTAATTATTTCTCTAATATTCGTAGTCCTAAGTTCTATTTTTACCAAATTTTGATAAGAATAACAATCGACAATTCTAGATTTTTTCTGTTGGCAGTTTCCCACAAGAGACTTAAACCAAGCAAATATAAAGTAAGCAAATATTACATGATAAAGAAACTTTTGCTGATAAGGAAATTTGTTATATCTAGGGAGCTCCATTGGGATAGAGCGACGTTATCGTAAACGAGTTTTGGTCCCTTTTAAGTTTCAGTCAGAAGCCAGGTAAAGGATCTTAGACAAAGTTCAATGTGGTTAATACAGAATTGATTCATGTTGAAACTTAAAACTACCTCAGTGTATTGCATTGCCATTTTCAATTGGCGAAGGTTAGAAAAATTTAGAAATCGCCGTGAAAGTCGCTCTAATGATCCCTGGGGGAGGTTTTCAACCAGCAGTGCACATCATTCGGCTAATAATGATAAAGAAATATCATAATCATAGTCACGATAAAGAAATAAATATCAGAATAAAAGAATGTAAACAAAATAACAATACCATATCCAAAATTCCGCGCTCAATCCGCCAACGCGATGCATCAGTATGCGCGCCGCGAATCCAAAATGCCGGACCGACTTGCAATACTTATAGCAGTTTAGTACTGGCCCCGAGTATTGTATTACAGCGGTATTATGTGTATGGCTAGTGGAGGGTTGGGTACGTGACTCCACGCTTTGAATACATTCAATTGAAACTAACCTTTTGTTTATTTGCTGAAATGTTCTTGCTTCAAATGCGTTCTGTTCAATAGCGATGTATGCATTGTCGATTACATTCGAAGCTACTGTATCTTATGTTTTAGTTCTACAACATTCTAGAATTGTTTACTTTTATAAAGCCGTTCCATTGAACAATCTTAATCATTTTTTCTGTAGGCTGATATGACCCTCTTTACATTGTCACAGATTTAAAACTCCACAGTTAAATATAGGTGCGGGTGAGAAAGTTTTCAGTGTCACAAACACCTAAACATTTTGTCTTGTTGAGGTGTGGAACCCGCAGCCTTGGGATCACAGTCTGGTGTCTAAACAACTGCGCCATAGGCTGTCTAATAATATTTTTTTAGCATTTTATTTAGTTGTCTTTATGCTTGGTTAAAAATAATAGAACATCTACTTAATAATATTTTTGTTTATATTGTTTTTATCATGTCATTGTGTGTTCACCTACTTTTTTTTTACCTCTGCATCACCTAAAGGTTTATTGTAAAAGAATGCCTTAGCATAAAATAAATAAATAAAACATCTCTTTTTTATCATCATCACAACACAAGCCGGTTTATATATATAATGTTTATCATAAATCTATTCCAATTTCCAAAGATATCCAGAACACTCAAATTGTTTTTTGTTAATCTTGTTCTAAATAAATAAATAAATACACCCAACAGTCACATACATAGTTCTGACCCCACATTAAGATACAAGTCTTGTGTCGTGGGTATCAGAAACTACGAGAGACTTAACGGTTTCACAAACACCCAGACCCGAAACAAATACTTGTGGATCACACAAACATTTGTCTCGGTGCGGGGATCGAACCCGCGGCCTCTCGTTTCGCAAGCTGGTATCTAGCCTACTGCGCCACGGGGCTGTCATGGTGTCATGAAATGGAATCTGAACAACGATATCAAAGTTTTCGGGAGTCCAATACACCGCATTCTACAAATGGCACGAATGCTTTATCTATATCATAAATAAAATGTAGTAAATAAAGTAGGAATGTGCGCACTGCGCCCGGGGCGGTTGGATCGGCAAATATTTGATTACTCCACCCTCGCTCACTGGGCCCACATTGGATCTACTGCTAAATTATATTAGCTATTACAGCTATTGTACTGTTCATTTATGTTGTTCTTTTATTGATGTCTCAAACCAATTTGTCTAATTGAACAATTCAATATATCATATTGAATGTCTGGTCGCTAGTCCACCAACATATTGTGTGATAAGTCGTTTGATATATATATCTTCGAAAAAAATGTTGAAGACTTCTTATCTATTAATATTATGTCCGTGTATCATTGTATGTTATAAATAAATAAATACAGGCAACAGTAATTACATAGTTCTGACCGCACACTAAGATTTGTCGTGTCCTGGTTATCACCCAGACCCGAAACACATATTTGAAGTATTTATAATGAAACGGTAGATTATTATTTTAGGAAGTTATATAAATGAATAGACAATATAATAAAATTGGACGAATTAATACTGAAAATAACATAGCGGGTGTTAAGTTTACGGGAGTGTTAGACATAAAAATATTTATTTTTTACAAATTTTAATTTTGATTTTTTTATTATTTTCTTTATCTATTTAGTTAAAATTTAGACTTACTTTAAAACGACGGTCTGTAAATAGGGTTAAAACATAGTATAGAATGAAAACAAAGCATTGTAACCAGGCGGCGCTACTGACCGATGTACCAGTAGCAACGATTCTCTGTAATACTTTATTTATGTACTTTAATGCAAATATAATATCTTTTACGTACAAAAAATTCAATAAGTCACCTATAAAATTCTTCGTTGCGAACGTCAAAGACATAATCCGGCGCGCGGTAGTCGAGAGAGCCAATATTTTAAGAGTGCAGCTCTCGGCCTTCAAGATATAACGTTACAAACATGCCTTTTGCTGATGTTTAAAACATTCTGACTTTGCGATATATGAAGAATTTTTTGGATACATACAACTTAGAATATAGTGCTTAGAGTATGAAACACATTCAATAATAATATACAGAGGCCAACCTCAGCAATATGTTATCTAAATTAAAAATATTTTAGATATTCGTATATTCATTTTAATCTAATAGTTACGGCCTCGAGGATTAACCGCCCGATTGAAAATTTCGACGGTCGCGGGTTCAAACCTCAGACACACACCCCTGACTTTTTGAAGTTATGTGTGTATTCACAATGAATTATCACTTGCTTTAACGGTGAAGGAAAACATCGTGATAAAACCTGCACACCTAAAACTTCTTAGGAATTTCTTGGGTGTGTAGTCCGCCAACCCGCACTGGACTAGTAAGGTTGACTAAGGCCTAAGGAAGTAAAATTCGTGACACTGCGTATAAGCCATGTCACGCCATGTAAGCCACGTATAATACTTTTTTCCCTTGAATATTTTTATAGAGATTCGTGAAGACAATTGTAGAAGTTAGTGGAGCCGTCGTGTAGAATATCAAGCAGTAGCGATAACGCAAAAGGAAGTATATGACTATTCACGACTCATTCGAAGCAAGAAGTCTGGAAATGTGCCTGCAAAACGCCAATAGACTCGTTCCCTATTACGTGGGACTGATACATATCTGGAGAAATGTGGGTGTAGAAATGAACCTCTGCCTACCAATTGGGGAAATACAGGCAAGATTTTATGTATTTATGCATTTTTGGCCTTATCTCACCACACCCGTAACTGTAACTCCCGTGCTCCAGGATCAACAGCGGCACGCATAGTATTGACGCCGAGCACTGAAGCTCAGCGAATCTAATTTGTCATGATCCCGCAACGAAATTAATCAGAAATTATATAAAGGAATAGTTATGTGTGTATGCAATAGGAATTAACAAAAGCTGTTCTACCTTTCACTAAAATAATCTACGTGATCCACCAGGCTCCTTCCGAAGCGTCCACGAACAATTCCCACGCACTTGGTATGGAGTTATTTAAAAGTTTTCCGTGAAGGGTAGCGACACGTGACCTGCGCCCAAACGAGCGCCTTACCTGAAAGTCGATCGTATAGATTACCTAATTTACTTCCCTATTGTGACTTTTAGGTGTTAAAGACACCTCTTTGTATGAGCACGTGACGAAGTTTTTTATTGAATTCCGGTAGATGCTAGCTAAATTTGTTTAGTATACAAAATAAAACTACTTTTTCTTAATGAAACTACTTTTTTTTGTCTTTCATAAAACTACTTGAAGTTACGTTAACGATTGCCTCTCGTTGGTTGTGTCATAAGTGTGTGGCTGGCGATCGAGAGGTCCATAGTTCAATTACGTTTTAGAAAAAGTTATATGCGGTATCATCTTAGCAACTTGCTTGCAAAGTGCTCTGCTCCGATTACTTGGGACATTAGTCACAATTGGCGGAATATGGTTGATAGATTTCAACCTTACTCTTTTAACAAATTATTTTTATTTTTTTCTAAAATTCCAATCACTTTTTGCATATTTTACATTTTTACTATAACAATGCTTAACTGATTTCGATCAGGTTCCATACAAAAGCAAGACACAGTGGCGGTACTTTCCATAGAAGCCCAAAAACGTTACACGTTAATTGCGTAATGTCTAGTTTATAATTGTTTATTGTGGGGTCAGGATTTTCTCATTTACATACATATATGTCAAATTGTTTTTTTTAAATAAAGATTTAAAGCTTTAAGATTATTATTCGGCAATCTGGGCTTTTGGGCTTCCGTGGAAGTACCGCCACTGGCAAGACATCAAGCAGAATATCTATTACCTGTAAATCTACGTATGTATTTAATACGAAGGCTCAATCAACATGTGCCCTCGAAATAAATAACAAAAGGCAACACTACCCCTACAAAGGTTTGTTAACTTAACTGACCGTCTGCGATCACGTAAGCTTGTTAAGCGCAACTACACGGTTAGTTGAACACAACAAACAAACAGATCGTTACCATCCTCTAATATATTGGTATTTGTAGTCTTTTCTTTTTCTCTCTTTACCGTGACTTGTGTCATATTGGTTATGGCTTTAGTGGTTATAATAATCTTTTTAAATAAATATTCTCACACTTGTATTCTCAAATGACTTTTCGCCATTCAGATTTTTAAGTCCCATGCAAGCCTATTTTCATATACTAATGTACTTAAAATGTACTATTTCCAGAGTTCGTGGTGTTACTTAAAGCTTCTGAAGAATAAAACCGAAACATCTGTCATTAAAAGATTATCATTAAGATCTCATTAAGAGGGGGAGAGAATCTACATCACTTTCCGATATTTTAACTGCACTACGCTGTAAATATTAACAATAATACTCATCCATCATAACATTTATTTTTTATTTTATTTATATTTATTTACAGAAAAATATAACATCTTAACAGCCGAGGCCAACACGACGCTATATCAAATAAAAGAAAATAACTCTAAAACTACAATGAATTTAAAAATAAGACTGCCTCGTGGTCTCGCGGTACAAGTATGTGCCGTGCGATCTAGAGGTCCTGGGTTCGATTCCCGGGTCGGGCAAAGTGTTATTGGGTTTTTCCATTAGGAAATTCTCGGTAACAGCACGGAGTCTGGAAATGTGCCCGAAAAACGGCAATAGGCTCGCCCCCTATTACGTGGGACTGATACATACTTGGCGAAATGTGGGTGCGGAAATGCACCTCTGCCTACCTCTTCGGGGAATACAGGCGTGAGTTTATGTATTTAAAAATAAATGAAACAATAAACATTGAAAATGTCTTAGAATGTACTCTAAGCTTACAAAATACAAAACCGAACGTTGACTTTTAAAATGGTGTAAAGGAGGCATGTCCGCGCAAACGCGAAAAGATAAAACCGATTACAGCCGCGGGGGTCTGAATGACCAACATTCCGTTTTATTGAGGGCTCGCGAACGGTTGAACGCCGATGCTTGGTCGATAAGGCCCGAGCAAATGTGGATGTCACTTATCAGACGCCGATGTCGTCCCGTCAGCTTGTAAAACGCCAGCCAAAGATGGCCGAGGAAAATTGTTTCTTTTTTTCAATACTCGTTATTTTTTACGTCAACCAAGTGCTATAAATTTTGATGATCGCATTTTTTTTAAGACTGAAAGGCAAAGGGCGTCTAAGTATCTAAATGGTTAATAGTAACAGAGAAAATATAACTTAAAGTTGTAACATAAGTTACCTTAAACAAATTTATTTGTATTTCTCGCAAACATATATCTCACGTTTATAAATATTCATCATTATCAGCCTAAATACGTCCCACTACTGAGCATGGGCCTCCTCAACAATTGAGAGGGTTGGCAGACTACACACCTAAGAAATTCCTAAGAACTTTTAGGTGTGCAGGTTTTATCACGATGTTTAAGCAAGTTATAATTAATTGTGAATACACACATAACTTCGAAAAGTCAGAGGTGTGTGCCTGGGGTTTGAACCTGCGACCGCCGAAATTCTCGACTGCGCGCCTAAACCTCGAGGCCATCACTGCTTAAATAAATATTAGGTTGGTTGTTAAGTCGTTAGAAATAATGTTTATAATTTCAAAGAAATGTTTTTGGCACTAGAAAAATACCTTCGTTCATGTATTCGGTCAACTGTTTTTTCATTTATTACAACCTAGAAATCCTTTCCAAATATTTTTTAAGTGTACAGATTATTTTTGGAATATCAGGGGTGAGCGCCTGGGATTTGAACCTACCGCGATTTCGCCCCAACCGCGCGCCTACTCGAAACCATCACCACTTTAGTACCTTATCAAATATGATGTAGAGGTCGCACACATGCTGAGCAACTTCAGTCTATGTTGCTGTTACTATCAAGTCCAGTGCAATCACTTTACTAAGCCAATATAGAAAAACATTGACCATAAAACGAGATCCATAGACTATTTATGAATGCGCTAACTTCACCTCGCACCAATCGCAAACGACACAAATCTCCCTTATTTATAGTTTATCCCTAAAATACATAGACATAATCCGCTAAAAGCACAACTGCGTAGATCCCACCTCATTAACGCATAACCAAGAGTACCCGGTTTCGGTACCCGGGTACCCGGGAGTATCGGGTCATGCAAAGTGCCATTGGGATTCTCCATTACGAAATACATAGTCGCAGCACGAATTTTGGTAAACTATCGGTGTTTCTATTGCAAAAAAAGTATGTATGTACACTGTGTACTTATGTACACGCGTTAGAAGTTATACCACAAGACTGAAGTAAAACTTATAAATACGCCCAACAGTCACATACATAGTTCTTAGTTTTCACAACATATTACATTTCTGAACATAAATATTTGACAACTAATAAATATGTCAATCCCTATTTATTACTGTCACTATTCTACATTTTAAAAATCTAAAACATAAACTTTTGAAAATTATTCGATCCGAAACATATTAAAACCTTTCTGATCCATTTGACACTTACATTTAACATAGACAGCTTCAATCTGTCAATTATATTGGAGCAGCTTTAACGTCTTACTTTTCGGTTACATAAATGCGCGCGCAACTTAAAATTTCACTCTCATCATTTTTTCATAACGCGCCTAAAGAACTATAACTTCAAAAATATTTTCACATTTTTACTTATTTACAATATTAATTGCGAGTATAAAATACACCAAAACAAAAAACGTCACAGTATATTGGCGGCGAAAAGAACAAACACCAAAAACAATTTAACCCTTGCAATACCGAAACTCGTTTCGGCCCCGTCGACCAAATCGTTGCAGTAACCCTTTGTCAGTGTTTATTGAGGTACAGACATGCGAAACCTTAAGGAATCCGACACCCGATATCTTAAACGACTTGATTGAAAACAGCTAGGATTGTTTGTGGTTCGGCGGAATTCTCAACTTTATTGCCTTTTGTGTTATACTTTTACGAACTAAATTAACTTCACTCTTAAAAGGCAGTTTGTTTGTATTTTTGTTCATCAAGTTCAAAATGCTAGACCGATTTTTATGAAATTTGGTATGGTTGTATTTTATAAACTATGTAACTTCACACATACATATTATGAAGACGAATGTTTGTCATGCGTTTGTATCTTGTTTACCCTCAAACTGCTGATCAAACGATTATAATAAAATGAAATATGGACGTAGCAGATAGACTCATTACTTTTTTTTGTTTGTAATTTGTTTCTGAAAATTTAATTTGACGCTGGTAAAACTGGGCACAAGTAGTGGAATACATAGAAGCTACGGTTTAATATAAATAGAATATTCTATTTATCAGTTACTGCCTCATAGGTGTTCATGCGATCGTGAGGTCCTGAGTCCGTCCGTTCCGTTCCGTTAACCGTATAAAGCAGAATGGTTTTGAAAAACTTCAATCACGGAGTCGGAAAACGTGCGTAGTAAATGACAATAAGTTCGTTCCCTAAATCTTGTGACCTAATCATTGCCTGGAAATAGTTGCAAAAATGTATACATCTACACATTTATATCACTATTGGGTGTATTTATTCTTGTTATAGAATATGTGAAATAAATAAAAGTGTAAGTCTAAAAAAAGTACTGAAAAAAGTGGACATTTTTTTATCTTAACGCAAAAACAGTTGTATAAATAATCTTCATAAAATATGGAGGACCATATAGTAGCCAGACAACCAGAAGTAAGAACTTGAAACTAATATTTACCACACGACTCACACTTGGGGAAATTTATATCAATCCAGTACTGTACCTTAGGGACGCGGTTACAACGCGTATCTAATATACGGGACTATCTTAGCTTTTAGTGCATACATAGATGCATATTACATACACACCTGTGTCCCATAAAGGTAGGTATCATCATCATTATCAGCCCATATACATCTCGCTGCTGGGCACGGGCCTCCTCTGCAACTGAGAGGGTTTATGCCTTATTCCACCGCGTTCGCCTTGAGCGGGTTGGTGGACTACACACCTAAGAAACTTCCTGAGAAATTTTAGGTGCGCAGGTTTCCTCACGATGTTTTCCTTCACCGGTAAAGTACTTGATAATTCATTGTGAATACACACATAATTTCGAAAAGTCAGAGGTGTTTGGGGTTTGAACCCGCCACTGCTGAGATTCTCAACGGCGCGCCTAAATCTCGAGGCCATTATTAGCCCACATACGTCTCACTGCTGGGCACATGAAGGTAAATCTTCAGGCCATTACATATAAAGGTAGACAGAGACTTTGGATCTCCAATTGCTCCTTCATATTATAACTTTCGTTACATTTACTTTTAGTGTATTCTATGGTATACCTACTGTTCAATCCTTTGACATCAAGATACCTAAAAATCTTGACGGCAGTGTACCAATTTCATACGACAATCTACAATATAAACTGAAAAATACAAGCGCTTTAACAAAACACAAATACAGTACAATGATATCTGAAAACGTTGTTTAACGACCCGCAGCCTACACCAGGCGAGCAATTTTCAGATTGAATTTTTACGACGCATCCGACAGACGGATAAAGTGATAAACAAATATAAGCGGAGGCTGAATGACTAAACTGCGTTATAAAAAGCAGCTGAAGCGGTAATACATAAATTTATTAAACGGGCTGAAGGGGAGACGCGTATAGTGGAGGGCTATCGGGCTTTTTAATATCGAATCTGATTTTGAATTTGTAATCGGTATAATTCATTCGCTAAGGCTAATTGGCACGTGTAATTATATAAAAACATCTCATTGCTGACGTGAAAAATTTTTAATGAATTTTACATTACGAATGTACTTTATGTAGCTGCCTTCATCCCTGGAGGGTAGACGTAAATTTCTTCATTCCCCTTCTCGTAACTATATGATTTTTAATCCTACTAGTTGGCTACTGGTTAACGGGCACATTTAAACTCCATGACAGTCTTTAAGTTAAAGAAATAATCAAATCAAAGACCCAATAATATTTATTTATTTTATTTATTTATTTAAAACTTTATTGTACACATAAAAATACAATGAACTTAGGAGTACAGTAAACAAATCAAGTACAAATATACAATAATACTTTTCTGATACGAGCTTAATAGCATATGTTATGTACATCATCCTCAGCCCATATTCGTCCTACTGCTGGGCACAGGCCTCCTGTACCATTAAGAGGGTTTAGGCCTTAGTTCACCACGCTGGCCTAGTGCTATTTGGCAGACCACACACCTAAGAAATTCCTAAGAACTTTTAGGTGTGCAGGTTTCATCACATTGTTTTCCTTCACTGTTAAAGTTATTGATCACTCATTTTGAATACACACATAACTTCAAAAAGTCACGAGGTGCGCCTGGGGTTTGAACCCGCGACCGCCGAGATACTCGACCGTGGGCCTTAACCTCGACGCCACCACTATTTGGGAAACACATGCATTTTTTTTAATTAACTATCGAAATACAGCCTGTTGTCTTATCTGCGTATTTCAAAATACATATGATTACGTCACGCATGTCTTCGACAAACAAGAGTTGGAAAAAAAAAATTCAATCCTGCAGTAAGAGCTCTCGTGTATGAATGTGAAGTAATTGCTACGTCTCGTTGCCGTACGTAAGATTGTGAGGGGAGACAGGAGGCTTGTAATTTAATAATGTGTAGATTTTTTTATAGGATACGTATTTATTTAAACTTAAATCTGTGTTTTTTGTTTGTAATAACTTGTGTCGTGTGTATAATAAAACTTATTTGTGCCGTGACGCAAAACGGCATGACACTTTTGGGTGCCATAATGCTCATTTACGCCATCTATCGATCGAGCTTCTTTATATAGTTTTTACTCATTATTTTTATCATTTTGCGGCAGGTATTTCTTTTTATCGGTTTTTACCATGATGATCTCTATGTTAAAAAAATATATACATATTTACTTTACAACATCGGCCCATGTGCTTCCCACATGAGTTCCACTGCTGGAAACGGGCCTCCATTACAACTGAGAGGGTTTAGGCCTTAGTTCCACAACGCTGGCCTAGTGGGGTTTGGTGGACTACACATCTAAGAAATTCCTAAGAACTTTTTAGGTGTGCAGGTTTCCTCGCGATCGCTAAGCAAGTGATAATTCATTGAGAATACACACATAACTTCAAAAAGTCAGTGGTGTGTGCCTGGGGTTTGAACTGCCTGGTGGTTCTCGACCGCACGCCTAAAACACGAGGCCTTAGTGATGGCCTAAAGTAAAGTTTTACTTTTACAATCCTAGAACATAATTTTTTAAACTGAGTAGGTACCTAATTACGATCTAAAAAAATATTTTTGGCTGTTTACGTATTACGTAAGCGAAGTTATGACTATTTTAAAAAAAAGCATCGCAGCAAGTGCAGTGTAACCCGTCTCGCCGGTCTCGCTAATTTCCCACGGGAGTCGAACCCGCGCTCGTTTTGCTGCGGAAATTAATATTCTGAAAATCCTCCTCCTCTGACAAATTAGGCCACTAATATGTGTTAAAAGTTTTTTCTTCATACAATAGAAAATGTTTTTTTTTTAAACTTAACCTAAACCGTAGAAACGATTAATCACGACGGAAAACATATACCTACGTATGACAAGGATATGTCGGTCTTCCACAAGATCACTACCTCTTCAAAGTGTGTTATTCATATGAATTGTCCAAATAAACTGTCTCAGCGACATATTATATAACACTATACTTATATACAAACAAGGGTGCATTTCTGCACCCACATTTCCCCAATAGCGTTTTTAATTTTCATTCAATACATCATGGTATTATTCCTATGGATATAAAACTAGCTAATTCTTACTTACTTAATTACTGACGACATTAATTTTGTGAATAAGACTTCACTTATGTTATGCCATTTTACGACAATATTATTTTTATTATATTACTTATTTCCATTAATAGGTTAATAATTGAATGTACGTAAAAGTAAAGTACTTCATTAATCAAAATTATTTGATGATCGATCGCCGCAGTGGTTAATAATTGGCTTCTGTTCACCAAAGGTTGCGAGTTAGGCATTAATATAATTTATAAAATATTTTTGTTCTACTGCCAACTTGGGAGACTAAAGTACCTATAATCATTTCTAATTATAGACGACGCCCGTGACTAGCAGTAGAATGCATATGAGCTGAAGGTGATGCGGCCCGATAGAAGATTTGTTTTATAAAGAAAATACTTTATGTTAAACTAGTCTTCTGTTTAACTAGTCAGTGATGGCCTCGAGGTTTAGGCACGCGGTCGAGAATTTCGGCGGTCGCAGGTTCAAACCGCAGACACACACCTCTGACTTTTCGAAGTTATGTGTATATTCACAATGAATTATCACTTGCTTTAACGGTGAAGGAAAACATCGTGATAAAACCTGCACACCTAAAAAGTTCTTAGGAATTTCTTAGGTGTGTAGGTCGCCAACCCGCACTAGGCCAGCGTGGTGGATTAAGGACTAAACCCTCTCAGTTGTAGAGGAGGCCCGTTCCCAGCAGTGGGACGTATTTGGGTTGGTGATGATGATGAGTCTTAAATCTACAGTCGATCGCAATATTCTTAAATACCATTTAGTAGTACCTTTCTTTGTTTTATTTGCCGCATTTGTCTTTTAATAGTCTTATGTTACAACTTACAAGATTAATTCTTAGAAGTTACTTCTTCCATCACTTATTTACCAAAAACCCAGACGAATCTTTACAGCCTACACTCCAGTACATTTCAAATTAAAAGGCAATTACGTAAAGCATTCAAGAAGCATCAAATCTAACGGTAAATTTCGCCGAACATAGAAGGTTAGGATGTTAAATACAGACGCCACGCTAAAGATTGTCGGTATAGATAGAGCACACAGATTATGAAGTGGCAATAGTCTGTGGTTGGATGTCGCCCGCTCTCGCTGCAGATTAAACAAATATTACTCCGGGATAACGTGCACCTATGGATCTACACGAATGGGCATATTGAACCATTTTTTTATTTTTTTATACTGGCACGGCAAAGTGACTCCACTGTACCTGATGGTAAGCACAGTGGAGTCCATGAAAATAATACCGACCAGCGAGAAACGATATAAACAAACCTTCAATTCAATCCTCAATATTTAAATCTACATACATACATACATAAACTCACGCCTGTATTCTCTGAAGGGGTAGGCAGAAGTGCATTTCTGCACCCACATTTTGAAAAGTATGTATCAGCCCCACGTAATAGGGGGCGAGCATATTGCCGTTTTTCGGGCACATTTCCAGACTAGTTGCTGCTACTGAGAATTTCCTAATGGAAAAACCCAATAACACTTTGCCCGACCCGGGAATCGAACCCAGGACCTCTAGATCGTACGGCACATACGTGCGAGACCATGAGGCTTTAAGAATATTAAAAAGTAATGGCGCTTCTATTAGTTCGATAGTTCTACAACCGCCAGCAGCTTTCGGCACGTAATACCAAGCAATATCAATACGGGGAGTCGAACCTGAGAAATGAGCGTCGCGCCTCATCCCGCCGCTCGCCAATATTATTGTAAATTTACTGTCGCGATAGACTGCCTCCCACATCATTATATAAGCCAACTGCTGTAGATTGCCTTGCAGATACTCATCTTATTGCTTTCTGTCTATGACATTTATTAGTGCCTTTCGATTTTTTGTTGTGTCTATGTTTTTGTTTTGGTCGCATTGAATTAAATTTTCTCTGTCAATATTTAAAAAAAAAACTTTTTCGGGGTCAAAATTAGCTTGTAACACTCTCCGTCTATCTATGTACCAAAATTCATTAGAATTGGTTCAGTGATTTTGGCGTGAAATCAAAGCAAACTCACTTACGCAATCATAATATTAGTAGTAAGAATTGCCTAAGTAATTATCGTACAATATTTATTTCTATAGGCTATAAAGTCGCTGTCTATATCTTGAAATATTTATTATTGGCAGGGGAGTGTTCTTATACAGAGTTTCCTACCCCTTAAAATATGAAATATGCCCCATATTCTTGGCGGTCGGTATTTTGACTACATTACCTAGGTTGCAAATTACAATATCATCATCACTAGCCCATATACGTCCCGCTGCAGGGCACAGGCCTCCTCTACAACTGAGAGGGTTTAGGCCTTAGTCCACCACGCTGGCCTAGTGCGGGTTGGCGGACTACACACCTGAGAAATTCCTAAGAACTTTTAGGTGTGCAGGTATAGTGATAAATCATTATGTTTTCCTTCACCGTTAAAGTACGTCATAATTCTTTGTGAATACATCACAATATATATAATGCATATTTAAAATAATCCGATGCTAAATGGCTCCAACGGTGTGGGGTAGACAAAAATCTCATTTCCTGAGTTAGAGTGGAGCGCGAGATAACGAACGCACGCCTCACTCCACATTTACATTCGCCGTCCATTGTGTACCTGAAAATATATCAGGCAATCGTGAAATGTATCTACGATATATAATATGACGCTAGAAAGAATATATTGCCTTCCTGGTCTCGTAGCGCAAACCTATGATGTGCGAGGTCCCGGGTTTTGTTTTCCAGTTGTAATGTGTTAATAGTATTTCCCTTTGAAAATTTACAAAAATGATAAGCCAAAGCCCAAAAATGATAGTTTCTTCCCGTGTTAGCAGGACTTAAAACATATATACTGAAAGGTAGATGTAAATATGAACATCCGCCTCCCTCGTCAGGGATACAAGCGTGATGTAAGTTAAGCATTTTTACACCCACGTATCGCCAATTGAGTTTTCTAGTCCTACGCCGTAGAGAACGAACCTTTTGCTGCTTTTCGGGCACATTTCCAGACTCCGTGATGCTATTGAGAATTACATAATAGAAAAACCCAATAACGCTCTGCTCAAGCCGGGAAACGGCACTCACTTGTGCCGCGAAACCACGAGACAAAAGATAAAAGCGCTTATTAATATTCATAACAAGTGCGTCAAAGAGTCGAGGGAGGTATGACGCAGACAGACATATAGATAGTTAATAAAATAAGGGAATAATCTTAATACAATACATATATAAAGTATCTATAAATAAGGAAAAGTGTTAACGCTACAGAGCAATAGTTTACCACCCGCACAGATTTGTGCTGAAGTGAGCTGTAAGTTATTTTTCTGAGGTTGGCCATAGCGCGCTCAAGCCCGCGAGACAAGTGGCCAGTAATGGATATCTATTAGCCACAGACGCACGGAAACTACGCAGGGCTACCACCACTCTAACTTTTTAATTATCCTGGCAAAGGAATTTGATTTTGAAAGCCATGAAATATACTTCAAAATGACTTGAAATAAAACTAATGCTAATGTGATGTATTATTTTTCAAATAGCCTATATAGCAAGAAATATTTTTAACTTGTTACTAAGTTTGGGCATTACGTAAATATATAAAAAAAAGTTGAAACATAAGTCACTGTAAAATCTTTTTTATGCGCGTAATACTATATACTATATAGGTATAACGTCAAAAGTTCGCAAAGTGTGTTTCGAAATATATTTCGTGAAATTTTAAATGAGCCTTTCATTTCACACAGTATTATTTTATGCACATATAAACTTTACCTATTATTTACTCTTTTTCAGTAGTTTATAAGATAGAATATTTAATAATTAATAAGATAAACTTTAATCTCTATATCAATCCACTATAGGACCTAGGCGTTGAAAAGTGACATAGGTAATTCTACATTGTCCTAGGTATAAAAAAAATTAAAAAAAATAAAAAAAATCTGTGATCTCGAAGCAGTCCTATTGCCTCAGCTATAGAACTCCATAAATTGGAGAAAAAACTCGAAAACGTTAAGAGACTTGCTATTAACGTTTTCGAGTTTTTTTTTCCATTCTACTACTGATATTTTCCTACAAGAAAACGCAGTACACTTTTCCCAACCCAAGGCTCAACTAAAGTCATTTAACAAGACAAATTTGCAGTTTTTATTGTATAAATCATTTGTCCTGTATTTTTTTTTCTTACGGTTGTCAGCCCTGCCATATAGCCTCCCATCCATTACAGTGATTTCCGACACTCGGGTCTGACGCAGCGCTACGCATCCACTTGTACGAAGATCAAAGAGTCTGTTTTACTTCCAACCACGAGCTAAGTGGCCAGGTAAATGAGTATAAAGGACGCTTTTTGTGCCTTCCGCCTTTGCCTTGGGTAAATAAAAAAAGATAAATTAAGAGAAAATTGTGCGTCGTAAACGAAAGCGTATTTCAGATTACATTCTATTGTTTGATAAAAAAAAGATGGGATCGCATAAGCTTGTGTGTATTAGCGTTGCGTTTTTAGCATTTAGTTACGAAATTGGAAGTTTTTGGTATATTTTAGTAAATAAATACTTATTTAATTCTATAAATCTCAAGGTTAAGAGGCCACATTATTAATTTCGAATCTTCAGAATTGCAGACGATAGATTTTTTTTAACTAAATACCCTATTCTTAACAGATATTCAATGTAATCGTTAATTGTAGCGTTCGTCGTACTTATACATACATATGTATGTATATTGGAAGTCACTCTTACCCCAAAGTAATCTCTCGGATCTCTATAAAAATACTTCTAGAATAAATACCTCATGGTCTCGCGGCACTAGTATGTGCCGTGCGATCTAAAGGTCCTGGATTCGATTCCCGGGTCGGGCAAAGTGTTATTGGGTTTTTCCATTAGATGATCAGTAGAAGCATGGAGTCTGAAAATGTGCCCGATAAACGGCAATAGGCTCGCCTGTATTACGTGGGACTGATACCTACCTGGTGAAATGTGGGTGCAGAAATGCACCTCTGCCTACCCCTTCGGGGAATACAGGCGTGAAGTTATGTATGTTTGCATGTAAATTTGTCTGGAAGAAATCGCTGATAACTATAAGGCCATCATTTGTGACCATAACCTTATTTTAATGTTACTAAAATATATTTTTTAAATTTTATTTGGTGTACAATAATGCGTAAATAAGTAAGTAGTGATGGGCTTGAGGTTAAGGCGCGCGGTTAATAATCTCGCGGTCATGGGTTCAAACCCCAGGCTCACACCTCCGACTTTTCGAAGATATGGATGTATTCACAATCACTTAAACGGCGAAGAAAAACATCATGTTTGCAATTTCTTGGGTGTGTAGTCCACCAACCCGCACTAGGCCAGCGTGGTGGACTAAGGCATATAGGGTATATGCTCAGATGTAGAGGGGGCCCGTGCCCAGTACGACGTACATATATAGTCCGATAATGATGATGATGAAAAATGCTCAAAAAAAAAAAAATAATAACTATGTATAACAAGCTGTCAATATGAACCAAGAAAGAACATCCAAAAAAACACATGAACATCGAAATATCCATTATCACCTGAAACAGCAAACAAGCGCCATATATTTCCGTCAAAAAAGGTAGGATGCGTGTCGATCGTGCGGAAATAGTGGCGGTCGGTATTTACAACTTCCGGGGGTGAGTCGGGGCCAATTAATAACTTTTATAGTTTCCGCTCTTGTCGGGGCAACAATTAGCGCGACCATAAAAATCTTCACGGCTGATTGGATGCAGTGATTTAGCCGACCTTTTCGCTGGCTTTATGTGATTTACACCCAGTTTCTGAAACATTGATCAAGGTAGGAATCATTAAATTTATTTATTTATTTATTAATTCAACACACACAGTCATTACAGGTTTAGGTACCCAATTCGAACTGGCGGGACTATAACACAAATTTATACAAAATAAAACAAAACAAAACAAAACATAATAACAATCACACTATTACTAATAAATTAAGCTAACTCAATTAAATTAGGTATAGCAAATAACATATTACAAACATTTTAATATCTATTTATACTTCTGTAGTTTAAACTTGCACTTCTGTATTTAAACGTAGTGATGGCCAAAGGAAGTGATGATTATTACGTACTTTAACGGTGAAGGAAAACATCGTGAGAAAACCTAAAAGTTCTTAGGAATTTCTTAGGTGTGTAGTCCGCCAACCCGCACTCAGCCAGCGTGGTGGACTAAGGCCTCAGTCCTCTCAGTTGTAGAGGAGGTCCGTGCCTATATATGGGCTGATGATGATGATGATGACCCGCTTTTTCGCTCATAATTACAGAAACCCGGGCAGGGTTTCACGACATTGACTTTTGGGTTGGGCAAAATGTTATTGTGTTTTTCTATCGCTACCTACTCCTAGACGAAACAGGCATGAAGCAGTGTGTATGTGTGTAATGGTAGTTTACTTTTTCATACAAAATTATTTAAATAAACGTAATAAATTGCCTTATTTTATAGTATAATCAGTAGCTCCGATGATCCGCGCACAGCCCGAATAAAACGGTGTAATTGAATGAAAGCGCTGGCTTGTAGGGCCAGGCCTGTGTTTGGGGGTGCACACAAATCTACTTACAACCTCTTTGTATTGACTACCGCGGCGGACACGAGCTACGAAGATCCGACTCCACATAGAGTAGGATTATCTTGATAGTCCTCATGGGTAGGCTACAAAACTCCTTTTGATAAATAAGTCATAATTCACATGGTTAGGCGGCAACCGTATTTCCTGTGTCGACTACCTCGTAGTCTCGCGGCGAAAGTATGTGTCGAGCGATCTAGAGGTCCTGGGTTCGATTCCCGGGTCGGGCAAAGTGTTATTGGGTTTTTCCATCAGGAAATTCTCAGTAGCTTCACGGAGTCTGCAATAAGCTCGCCCCCTTTTACGTGGGACTGGTACACACCTGGCGGAATGTAGATATGTCTACCCCTTCGGGTAATACAGGCGTGAGGTTATGAATGTATGAAAGTTTTTAAGATTACATAATGATTTGATGACAGCCCCGTGGCGCAGTTGGCTAGACACCAGCTTGCGAAACGAGAAGCCGCGGGTTCGATCCCCGCACCGAGACAAATGTTTGTGTGATCCACAAATATTTATTTCGGGTCTGGGTGTATGTGAGACCGAAAAGTCTCTCGTAGTTTCTGATACCCACGATACAAGACTTGTATCTTAGTGTGGGATCAGAACTATGTATGTGACTGTTGGGTGTATTTATTATTTATTTATTTATTTAGATGTCCCAGTTTCGATAAACGAGTTGGTTAAAGTGATATTGAGTTTTTCCAGTATAAAATTCTCAGTAGTCGGAAAAGCGACTCGGTCTTCTTACACAAATACTCTTCTATCCATCCATTCTTTCGAGTGAGTTTACGTATTATAAGTATTTGAAGAATCGTAGCTCGTTGGTTATCGGATGTGCGCCTCGGGGCCGCCATAATGACATCACTGAGCGATAGGCACTCTCGTATCGGGGAGATTTTTATCTAAAACACCGAGCGAGTACCATCCATACTTGTTTTTATACATAGCCCTATTTCCCAGAAGGCGATAGGCAGTTATATTTTGACAACTTTTTTGTAGCCCTCGTAAAGAGTATTCATAATTATCACGTACTTTAACGGTGAAGGAAAACATCGTGAGGAAACCTGCACACCTGAAAGTTCATAGGAATTTCTTAGGTGTGTAGTCTACAAACCCGCAGTAGGCCAGCGTGGTGAAGTAAGGCCTAAAACCCTCTCAGTTGTAGAGTAAGCCCGTGCCCAGCAGTGGGACGTATATAGATGATGAGGTGATGATGATTAGTAATGGGTTAGGCTTTTGCAGCTAACCCAAGGATTTATAGAGAGAAATAGTACATAAAATTGCCTTACGCCATATTCCTTAAGTGATTTGCAGAGAAGTATTTCACCTTGTCTCCTCAACTTGGAGTTTAGTGTTTAAATCAAATGAGAGTAAACGTGGTGTTATCCAGTGGCGGTACTTCCATAGAAGCCCAAAAGCGTTACAAGTTAATTTTGTAATATCTAGTTTAAATTTGTTTATTGTGTGGTCAGGATAATATTATCATTTATAGGTTAAATTGCTTTTCTTAAATAAAGATTTAAAGCTTAAAGATTATAATTCGGAATTTTGTAAGGCAAACAGGGCTTTTGGCTTCTATGTAAGTACCGCCACTGGTGTTACCATGTACGCTTCTAGTCCTCTGACTGAGTATTAAGAAATAGTGAGATACTTAAACTACTTTGCCTAATCCAGGAATCAACCCCAGGACCTACGACCTCTCTTTCTATAAGTACAGTTGACCTTTAACAGTACCCTCCCGGGCAAGAAGTGTGTCATATGATAGCGCCCTTCCCAAATCGAGCAAAGGGAAAGAATTTTTCCATTATAAAGTTCTTATTAACAACATGAACCATAATTAACTAAGCGTGGATGTACAGACGTATCTGTATGTAGGAGACGTACTGCTCCTACCCCATTGGGGTTACATTGATGAATGAATATAAATAAGCATTTTGTGCTCACCAAATTTTTATATACTATGGACTTACATATATTTGAAGAAGTTGTTATTCGCAAGAACAGAATGTTCTTCCACTATTTCGAAACATTTTCCATTACTGCTCCGCTTGTATTGGTCTTAGTGTGATAATATATAGCCTTCATAAATAACACTGAAAAAAAAATTCAAATCAGACCAGTAGTTGCTGAGATTAGCGCGGTCAAGCAAACAAACTTCAGCTTTATAATATAGTATAAATTACGAAGACAAAAATACTGTTAATGTACATACAATATACATACATAAACTCACGCCTGTCTCCCGTTGGGATAAGAAGAGACTATAGAGCGCCAAATGATCCAAATACACTTCTTTCGCTTCCTCAACTGACATTATCCTCTTCATGCACGTCGATTTCGAGGACTCTTCATTTTACCCTTTTGAAATAAATTACCTATGTGATCTTTATAGGTGCTGGGCCGTCCTCGACCGACCTCATCACTCACTTCCGCACAGTAAATCTCTTTTCATCCACCTTTTTTCCCTTATCGCACTATTCCTCATTTTAATGTACATCATCATCAGCCCATATACGTCCCACTGCTGGGCATGGGCCTCCTCTACAACTGAGAAGGTTTAGGCCTTAGTCTGCCACGCTGGCCTAGTGCGGGTTGGCGGACTACAAACTAAGAAATAACTACACATCTAATAAGAACTTTTAGGTGTGCAGGTTTCATCACGATGTTTTACTTCACTGTTAAAGTACGTAATAATTCTATGTGAATACACACATAACTCCGAAATAATAATGTACATACATCTAAAATCAAATCGAATAGATCATCTCACAAAGGCTGAAGTTGGATACTTAAAGCAATGTTTTTATTACGTGTTTCCTGCACGCAAGCATGTACGTTCGCGTATAGCTTCGGAACTTTTCTAATTAACTTGGTGCAAGTTTTTTCGTTAACGTCCCCACAGCGAAGTGCCTTTTGTTGTTCTTTTAATGCTATCTCTACTTTGGTACTACGCGTAGTTTACCTTTGTGAGGTGATAGACTATAGCATGTGTAGGCAGAAATCGATGGGGATCGGTTATGTGAGTGGATTTGTTTATTTTGTCAGATATAATTACTACGGCAATGCCATAAATGCTCCCAATTATACAAGGTGTAAATAGACCGTATATACATAATAATTTCCTTTGAGCTTCTATGGAAGTACTGCCACTGGTATATATTATAAATACATACCAGTGACGATACTTCCACAGAAGCCCAAAACCGTTATACGTTAATTGTGTAATGTCTAGTTTATGATTGTTTATTGCGGGGTCAGTATATACCGCTTATCGCCCTGATAGTCTAAGAGGTAGCAACGTTTTTGAGGGAGAATTTCAAGAAGGCCAGTTTTTAGATATGCTATATCACTCACTCTCCCGCACGTAATACGGGCAGTCTGGTTGGCGGTAGTGGTTGCGTTCATCTGTATAAATATATTACTAGTATAGTACCTGGGTCAAATATGGTCACCTTAAGGTTTATTATCCATTTTTAATATCAATAAAGCTAAAACAAACAAGTTTAGCATTTATTTATAAAGAGTGGCTATTTATCTATGCAACAAAGGTAAAAAAAAATAGCCATTAGCACAACTAACACGTGATTGTCTGTCCTCTTTCAACATGTCCAATTACTTTTCACTTTTAGATCGGTCTGGCTGAAGTTTAACAAGCAAATTATGGTCTGTCAAATTAATTCTGGGTTTTTAGATACTTAAATTACCTACATCATATCAAAATTTCAGCCATACTAAAATGATTTGAAAATTAATATTTTACTATTACATGTACGATGCGCACAGATGAACGCAACCACTACCGCCAGCCAGACTGCCCGTATTACATGCGGGAGAGTGAGAGATATAGCATATCTAAAAACTGGCCTTCTTGAAATTGTTGTTTTCTTGACGTTGCTAGCTCTCGTACTATGAGATGCCGCAAAAACGCCCTAAATACGCGAGATGGTCACCGAGAGGTTTTGGTCGGTATGCTGGCGTGGGATTTTGGTTAGGGACCCAACTCAGCTAAGCGGACAATTATTGTTCTGCGCGCCGAGTTGGAAGGCCAGAGACCCAGACATACCCCTTTCGGCCTCCCCTGGGGTACCGAACAGGGGAGCTTAAAGCGCTTTCCTCTCGTAAAACAAAACAAAAAACAAAAAAAAATCAAATTGCTTTTGTTAAATAAATATTTAAAATTTTAAGATTATTATTCGGAATATTGTAAGTTAAACTGGGATTTTCGGCTTTTATAGAAGTACCGCCAAAATTCCAAATTTCCTAATGGAAAAACCCAATAACACTTTGCCCAACCTGGAAATCGAACCCAGGACCTCTAGATCGCACGGCACATACTTGTACCGCGAGACCACGAGGCAGTTATATATTATGTGTATGTAACAAAAGTATCACAATACACCTGTCACATTTTTTGTCTGGGGGATCCCAAAGGTAGACTATGGCATTAAGAAAGCCTTTATACTGTTAAGTCTAGTATATGAAGCTCTAAATAAATAAATAATTCATAAAACAGGTCTTCTAAGGTCAGACGCAGGGACAAGACAGGTCTGTTAAAAAAACAATATTTAGCACAACACCATTATATTTAACTTGTACAATCAATTTTATATATCAACGCACCATTAACAATTCAAGGCTTACATCTTTGTAAGATTCAATAACACTTACTTATTAGTCTGTTATACTACGTTTTACTATTTGTTAAGTACAACACCTTAGTACAGCTACACCGGCTACATAAGGCATTAGACATAATTTGATTTGTCCATTAAAATCATACAAAAAAAAAAAACATACAATAGCCCGAAAAACGGCAATAGGCTCGCCCCCTATTACGTGGGACTGATACATACCTGGCGAAATGTGGGTGCAGAAATGCACCTCTGCCTACCCCTTCGGGGATACAGGCGTGAGTTTATGTAATCATACAATAGATAGGTGGTTATAAAATACTTAACTACAAAACTAAAATATTAAAACAGGTATTAGGGGATATATACTTATATGAATGCGAAAGTAGCTCTATATATCAATGGCGGTTCTTCCATAGAACCTCAAAGGCCCAACTTGCCTTTAAAAATTTTGAATAATTATAATTTTAAAGCTTTAAATCTTTATTTACCAAAAACAATTTGAAAGTTTTTGAAGAGTCGAGATGGCCTCGAGGTTTAGGCACGCGGTCGAGAATCTCGACGGTCGCAGGTTCAAACCCCAGGCACACACCTCTGACTTTTCGAAGTTATGTGAGTATTCGCAAAGAATTATCACGTACTTTAACGGTGAAGGAAAACATCGTGATAAAACCTGCACACCTAAAAGTTCTCAGGAATTTCTTAGGTGTGTAGTCCGCCAACCCGCACTAGGCCAGCGTGGTTAAGGCCTAAACCCTCTCAGTTGCAGAGGAGGCCCATGCCCAGCAGTTGGACGTATATGGGCTGATGATGAATTTGAAATATAAATGAGAATATACTGACCCCACAATAAACAATTATAAACTAGACATCACACAATTAACGTGTAACGCTTTTGGGCTTCTATAGAAGTACCGCCACTGCTATCTATCTGTCTCTTAGGTTTCTACGCCTAAACTTCTTATTAGAAGACGATTTTTAGTATGAGGAACGGTTGAACCTCGGGAAAGACTGTTATTAATTAGATATTTCGCCCCGGGAAAGCTGAGTCCAGCCTGGTCTTTATTTATTTTACTCGACTATTAAGTACTGAAACATAAGTAGTGCAAAGTTATTTTTAAAGTAGGTATATTGCATTCTTATCTTGTAGGCTAATAGGTTTGAGACAAGTCGTAATTAGTTTTAAGAAGCTTTAGTAACGAGTTAACATGAGCTTTACTAACGTAATAAATGCGAAAGTGATTTTTTTTATTAAGTTTTCACAAAAAAACCGTTCAACCGATTTAATAAATTTTACCTAACAGGTATCTGGGATTCTTGGTACATTTACAATCTTTCTAGTAAAGTTGGTACAAAATTACATTTAAGTTTTTTTTTCGCAGAAACGTAGTTCTGCGAAACGATGGTCAAAAATTATTTATATTGAAAACATCATATTAATGTTTTCTTCGTTCTACCTTCTAACTTGAAAAAATACATAATAACGACATATTTTTAATTCCCAAATACTCATGTTATTTTTATAATATATTTAACATGATTTTTTTGAATCGCAAATTATTAAATTAATACTTATTAATACTTATTAAAGAAATTTAGACAACAGTGACATTTCTAACCAACCAAATTAGGTAAACGTTTAAATTAAAGGTCTATTTGTCTGAAAATTTCTTCTGTAATAAGTAACATTTTTAGGAGACCTCCAAGTGTAATAGAAGGTTAAGATACTAAACTAACAGAATTACAGAAAAATTCGTAAATTAAAATAATACTTGTGCATTATTATCATAAATAATATTATTTTATAATATTCAAGACATATATGAGAAAAAGAAAAAGTAATTTTAATATATTTGTTTGTTCTTTTTTAATACTTCTCAATTTCACTTCATTCAGCTGTTGTTAAAGTTTTACTGAAAACTATTTTAAACATTACAGGGTAAAGGAATCAACAACATTTGCTATGAGTGAAACAATACTAGCAACGCAAAAGGTTTTAAATTCTATAAAACAATTAAGGTCAAAAATAATTCCTTAATACTACGCCATTTCTTGGAATTAAAACTGATTTCTATACATTAAATCTTTCATTGTAATATAACCTTACAGATACTGGAAGAAATCATTACAAAATTTAACGTACTGGCCTTAACTTTAGCTTACAGAATTAAGAATACCATTTGAATACATTAAACGTAATTAAAATGTAATAGAGGTCACAACATTTCACCCAATAGCCAATATTGGCTTAAGACAGACGAATGTTTGTCACACATGATATGTATTTCGTCTAAAAATAATAATTTATCACAAACATTCACCAAACATATCAAATTAAATATTTAAGTATTATCTTAATTTTATAGCTATGAAATATTTAAGCAAAAGTAAAGGTTGTTTTCGTTTTTTTTAGTTGCCGATTTATAAACTGAGGCAAAGAGAATAAAAATTTACAAAATCAATGTAACTTTAATAACCAAACATGTCTTAAAGAATTGCAAAACCATAATTTTATTGACATCCATCTAAGCTCTACTGAGTGACCTCTCTACATTCACACATGACTATTTCTGCGAACAGCAAAGAAAAAAATGTAAATAATAATAATAACTGGTATAGGCAATGATTTTTAAATATGTCTATTAAAAGGAATAAACATTACAGGATAATATTTACATTCCCCATCATATAACTTGGCAGAAATAATATTTATATGTGGGGAGAAAAGAAAATGTACTTTAAAAAATGCAAAGAATCATAATACGAATATTAGAGATGCCAAGATATAAATAACACTTTATGATATATTATACACAACTTATGATATATTGCGTGTGTATGAAAATATACATGACATATTTAGTTTTATTACATTATATACAAGGCTTACTGTTTTCTGTGATTGTACTATCTAAAAACCAAAGCTTAAAAAGTAAATTTACAAAAATATTTAAAAAAAAACAATTAAAAAACTATATTATCTTATACGATAATTAAAGCAAATCAGATTGTATCCCTCATCGAGATATCACAGTCTTACGACTTAAATGGACTGTACTTATTCCAGATTTAGTGTCCTACTCAAGCGTAAACCAAACAAAATATCCACCAGATTTCCAAATTCAACAAACATTTGTAACGAAATACAATCATCATAAAAAAATCTTCACACAAAACCGACAACTTAAGTAAACCCTCAATAACGTGGCACTAACATACATAATCTGATATTCAAAAACATCACAAAAATAATTTATTTTCATCATTCGTTCGCTGGTTATTAAGCCGTTCTGCTGCTAACACCGTGTTTTATAAGTAGGATGCCACCATTTCCTAAATTCCGGATACGTGCTCACACTATCCATCATCTCTTTATTATTCAAAGCTGCGCAAACAGCACAGATGTTGTCCTTCTCTGGATCGTGGTAAGTGTAAAGGTTTTTCCATCTGAAAAAATCACGGTATACTTTTGGATAGTTCATTAAAGTGACCATGATTGTCGCCAGATCTGATGGTTCGTATTTGTTCCCGTCGAGATACGATCCTGGTGGGAGGAATCTGCAACAAGCATAAAATTTAAATGAATATTAATACGTAAATACTCCTAACATCCTACCTAGAAAAGACTTTAGATATCAGAGCTATAAATTAAGATATGTATGTATGTATTAAGATAAGAGTCACATATCGTTGGTTTAATACCAACGAAACTTTCCAGTCTCAGAATCAACCAGACCCTAAAATCTAACTTTGTGGTAGTGAGAATTTCCTAATGGAGAATCCGACTTTACTCGGGAATCGAACCAATAACTTCTCCACCGCACGCTGCGAGACCAAGTAGGCAGTCATACTTACATTTATGTATATAATACATAATATACGAGTGTATATTCTATTTTGCAAATAACCATTGAGTAGAAATTGTGACTGAAGAAAATTAAAACCAGAGATTGTTGGCGTGTCGCATATTTATTTAACCACAAAAAATCTTTATTTAAATTCCATTGTCATCATTAACCCATATACGTCCCTTTGCTGGACACGGGCCTCCTCAACATCTGAGAGGATTAAGGTCTTTGGCCACCAGCTGGCCTAGTGCAGGTCGGCGGACTATGTAGTCCGACTATGTAGGTGTGTACCTAAGATATTCCTAAGAATTTTGAAGTGTGCAGGTTTCCTCACAATGTTTTCCTTCACCGTCACCGTGATTCATTGTGAATACACACATAACTTCAAAAAGTCAGAGGTGTGTGCCTGGGGTTTGAACCCACCAAAGCCGAGATTTAAACAAATTTTATTGTTTCTTGGTTTCAATAAAGTCAATAGTTTTATTTTGTTTTATTTCTTGGAATTAATTCATCTCAGTTATTTTATACACTTCATTTAAGGAATTATCTTAAATATTTGTTAATATTTGTTAATTGCAGCACGGAGTCTGGAAATGTGCCCGAAAAACGGCAATAGGCTCGCCCCCTATTACGTGGGACTGATACATACCTGGCGATATGTGGGTGCAGAAATGCACCTCTGCCTACCCCTTCGGGGAATACAGGCGTGAGTTTATGTATGTATGTATGTATTTGTTAATATTTAAAGATAGGTAATGTTTGTAGCTGGGCATGCATTGTTGTAGTAAATCAATATCCAAGAGTCACATCTGACAAAAATTTCAAACTAATCAATTTGAGATTAGGAATGCTAAACATCCCATTTTCAAAATTTCGTTCCGTAGTTCGAGAGACAGAAATTATTATTAAATAAAGTGTTAAGAATCAAAAACACTAACCTTGAATAGTTTGCGCCGCCAAAAACAATTGGAACAACGTCGTGTTGCAGCGCAGTCAAAAGTTTTTCAGTCACGTAGTCCTCAGCAAACGAATTTTCTAACGACATATAAAAAAAATAGTCCCTCTCCAACAAAGTAAAACAATCAACTTTCTGTTTTATTGGACATTTCAGTGGTCCACAACTCCCGTAAATATCGACGGTATAGCCAAATCGTTGCAATGCCTTCTGCAATTTCTCGACGAAATCTTTCCTACCACTTCTGCTACGACAATTTGAAACGAACCACGCAGCCGCTTTGGATTTATTCTCTAGCCTATACGTATACTCTTCATCTAGTTCTGGTAATTCTGCTGGCCAGTTCATGTCCATTTTGGGCCCCACTACTTCGCCGAGATTATTCCTTATTTGTATATACCCGGATAATATATCTGAGTTGAGTTTATAAGTAGCAGTCCAGTTAAAGAAATCATCAAACTTATTGCTACACACGGGATAGTTATCGGCTGATTCCATGTTGAAATATATGTATTTTTGATTTTTGTTTCGTCTTTTTGGCAAGTCCCGCTGTTTCATGTTGCGACCGTTGAAAGCGATAGCATCGAATTTGGTTAGATCACCGTTGAAAAATTTCCTGTCAGTCGTCACATAGCAATTTATCACCGAACAATTTTTCTTAATAAAAGCCCTCTGGCCTTGCTCGAAGAGATAGAACGGAGCGAAGTCCTTACTCGTCCATAGAAGAATATACTTGTAATCTTTAGGGAGTCTACTTGTTTTTCTGTATACATCGGAGTAGCGAACGTCCCGCGCAACATTTTGCAGTGCTTCTTGAACAAGACTTTCTGAAATGTTGTACTGTTCCCGTTTGCTTGCAAATTGTATCCACACAACAGATAGAAAGAAACTTATACTGCAGACGAGAAAGAATAATTTGACAGAGAGCATCTGCCTTGTAATGCTTTTGCAGACGACCAGGACTCGCGATGGCATATCGGTCGCCTCATATTCACGTGCGGCCTCTTCAGTTCGTATCCGGAGATCATTTGGCCGTTTAAGCTCAGTTGGTGCGACGTCTTGGGTACCTGAAATATTAAAATACATTAAAACAACGAGAATTGATCCCGGAAAACAAATATCGTTGGCTTCAAAACTGGTTTACGAAATTCGTAATAATTACTCCCCATTACAAGCAATTTAGTCATTCCATCATGTAACTCAGTTCGTACATGGAAATTAAGTGACGTCAATTGATCCGTATTATGAATAGGTCAAACACACATGCACCAAAATGACTGCAGCGGCATAAGCGTAACAGTCCAAAGAGTGCCTGACGAAAAATTATAATAATTCTGATAACTTAATTAAATTTTTGACTATTTGGAAAAACCGAACACGGGATCCCATAGCTGACTACGTAGGCTCCTACTTTATTCTGAAGAGAACTGACTTTTTTTTATTCATTATGGTTCAAATTCAAACAATTAACATGAAATAGAAAGGAATATACTCTAATTCTTATGAATTCTAATTTTATTATTACCGTAGAATCTATCAATATTTTTTTTAATAATTATTTGATCGGTCCTGGTTGCATGATACGGCACGGGAAAGAAATCGTATCTACTGGACAACAGCAAATGTCATCCTGTAACCATTTAGGTACAAGTAATAAAGAGAACACACCATAAAGTCAGCATTTAACGACCTGTACTCATTTTACAAAGCAATATATAATTCTCAAAACCTTATTACGTATTCATGCAAAATAGTTCTAACCTTGCGGATAAATCAATAGGTACGGGTCATGAATACATGTGTAAATCAATATGTAATTTTAATACTAATCGTATATTGCCCCCTTGTTACATACGTAGCCGAAGTTGATAGATACTAATGTCCATAATCCATGATTTTGTATCATAAACAAGAATATTTACTTAAATATTACATAAAAAGTGGCATCGATAAATGAAAGAAAAAAATATAAATGTAACTTCACAAGTTGTGTTAAAATTAAAAGAAATCGGAACTTATTATTTCATGGTTGTTTTATAAACGCGAGGTACGTCTAGCAGACATCTGGACTGTTTTGTTGTGTACGTTTTTCGGACGCTAATTCTTGGGTTTTTATATACCAACTAGCTAGGGAATTTTGAAACTCGTGCTCATCCAACGGGAACACAACACAAAAATAACTTTTCCTCTTTATATAAGTATAATCTGCTGTAGTCAATGACAAATAGAAATAGTAATATGTCTGTTGTAATTTCTGACATCACGACACATCACTTATATCTTCAGTCATAATTATGTATGCCACAAGTGAGAGTACATATTATATGAGAATGAATTCAAAAAAAATCCTTGAAAGATATTGCCTTTTTTAAAGAATTCTCTAAATAAATTACAAAAAGCCGATTAAGCATGGGTTTAGGTTAGTATTTTTTTTGGCAACACAACTTTTACAGGATGCATTACGATAACCTTAATGCAATAAGGCGATACATTTTTACATACCTACTACATTTTCATATCTAATTTCTATAAATTTTAATAATAATTACCTATTAAATTAATACCGTCGCTAATTGAGTCCCCAAAACGGTAGTCAGAGGCCTTCTCAAGTTTCATCTGTTATCAGGCGAACTAACACTAACACTTTCTTAAGATTTTTAACTGCTACTTCTTTTTTATACACCAAAAACACTTCAGTACAAATATATTTTTTAACATTATAACATAAGGCCGCGCGCACTTTGGACACGTTTTCGTACGAATTTTACTCGTGCGCACACGTACGAACACGTACGAACGATCCCGACATTCCAAGTACTATGGAAGCGCGCAGACTGGGTGCGAGTAAGTCTTGCGTATACGTACCTACGTGTAGTTCAGACGTCCGAAAACAATCCGAACTCGTTGGGATTTTACAAAACATTCGTACGTTTTGACATAAGAAATGGACGTAGAAAATTTAATTAACCTGACACTGCTCATTTGACTTATAAAAACGTATACAGTGTGCGCACTCAATTCATACGACCACGAGCGTACGTATACCATACGACACGAATTCGTGTCCAAAGTGCGCGCGGCCTAATGTTCCATTTATCACAGCATACGGAACGCACCAAATTGATAAAATGTTGACACACATCCTGTCCACTCCACATTTACCAATCGATTATTTTAACCTTGATTTTAAATCCATACTAATATATAATCTTCCATTCGTCTTTGCTCGAGTTGCATGCATTGATGATTATGATAATAATAATAAATACACCCAACAGTCACATACATAGTTCTGACCCCACATTAAGATACGAGTCTTGTATCGTGGGTATCAGAAACTACGAGAGACATTTCGGTCTCACAAACACCGAGACCCGAAACAAACATTTGTGGATCACACAAAATTTGTCTCGGTGCGGGGATCGAACCCGCGGCCTCTCGTTTCGCAAGCTGGTGTCTAGCCAACTGCGCCACGGGGCTGTCAAATAATGAAATCAACAACAGGAACTCAACAATAAATATTAAACAAAAATGAAAATTAATGCCTTTTATACGATAAAAACCCGGTCAATTGAAGATCTTACCTTTAAAAGTCTTATTAATATACGAGTATAATACAAATTCTTAATCTAATTGTAAGTGTATAAGCTAACGATTAAACCACTGGACTTATTTGAATGATTTTTAATATGGATATGTGTAATATCCTCATCTCATAGTAACACTGAATTTTATGGGATAAAAAGTGACCCCAGGTGCTCTCCTAAGTTTCCAAAGGACAGTATTCTAAATTGCGATTATAAAGTACACGGTCCAGTAGCAAAACGACATATCACATCACATCAAAAGCAAGTTTTGAATAAATAGTTCCAGTATCTTTTTGATACTGATGATGATGATCAGGCAATGTGGTACCGGGTTTTTCTATTAAGATTTTTTTATAGCAGCATGAATCTGAAATGTCCTTGAGAATTTAAAATTGTCTCGTTCGCTATCACGCGGGTCTATAAACACATTGGGCGAAAAGCAGTCGCAGAAATTCACCTCTGACTAAGTGACTACCCTCTTCGGAGATGCAGGTGTAAAGGTATGTATTTATTTGTTTCAGGGCGAGAGTCCAATACATCATCATCATCATCGTCATCAGCCCATATACGTCCCACTGCTGGGCACGGGCGTCCTCTAAATTGAGAGTGTCCAATACGGGAGCTCTCAATTCGGAACATCTAAATGGTAAGTCCACAATATGTCGAACATTGTGAGCCAGTACTAACAAATTTATACCACAATGTGGGAGAGTCATCGACCCCTATTAAGTGATTGGGAACTTTGCTACGGCCTAATTGCCGACCAGAAGAATTAGTTTAATGAAAAACAATTTAGCTTAAGAGTATATACATGCATACATAAACTCACGCCTGTATTCCCCGAAGGGGTAAGCAGAGGTGCATTTCTCCATCCACATATCGCGAGGTACATACATGTGTACATGTATCAGTCCCACGTAATTGGAACGAATTTTGCCAATATTCGGAATCATTTCCAGACTTCGTGATGCTAGTAAGAATTTCCTAATGAAAAAACCCAATAACACTGCCTGACCTCGGATCGAACCCGGGACCACTAAATCGTACGGCAAACACTTATGCCGCGAGACCACGAAGCAGCAAACAGTAGCGTTTGAGTTTCTATTTAAAAAAAATATCTGCTGTGGTTTGTATCGGCGAGAGGATGATAAATATATATTTTCCTTTGCGAGCGTGTATTAGCAGTATATCCATTCGTCTTTTATAGGGAATATAGTGTGAAATTATTGTATAATAATGCAGGAAAGAAGTTTCCACATGACTGCGAGTCATACAAGTGATGCAATTTTACATCGCGTACGTGTATTGTTAAAAAAACATAACGCAAGCTATATTCAAGCTTGCAATCGAGTTCGCAGTTTAGCTTATTTAGCATACAGTATAGAATAAGTACGTAATCAATGTATTTTCCACAGGCATACAAATAGGTAGAGAACTTGATTGCCTCGAGGAGTAGGCATGTGGTCTAAGTCAAAATCACCTTTATTCAAATAGACTTTTACAAGTGATTTTGAATCGTCAATTAAGTTTTTTTTTTTAACTATTCACTCAACCTATTTGTATATATGTGGGCCAAATAAAACGAGAATTAAAAAATATCAATGATATGCACACAATATAATCCATGGGTCGTCCACATTAATTCATTACTTCCCAAGCATCGAAAACATTGGAATTTTTTGATGAAATTAATGTGTGAGTTCTTAGTACATTATGAAAAAATAATATGAGACAAAATTAACTTTTCGTATATGAAATCGGATCATAATGCTCTTCCTAAGTCGAAAAATCACGTTAACATTTTAAAAATTAAAGAAATAATCTGCAAAGTCTTCGACGAATACAAGTACAGAATTTTAGTACCTACTCGTTGCGCTCTTAAATTAAACATAATAGGACCAATTGCAACATCGACAGAAATTTTATGAGCAAACATTATTTGCTTCGATTTTGGCGTTTCTTGTAAGACTTGTTACCAAGTGTTAGATCCAGATGTTATCATGTTAACCTTAGAAACCAATACAAATGCTATCATCATCATCATCATCAGCCCATATACGTCCCACTGCTGGGCACGGGCCTCCTCTACAACTGAGAGGGTTTAGGCCCTAGTCCACCACGCTGGCCTAGTGCGGATTGGCGAACTACACACCTAAGAATTTCCTAAGAACTTTTAGGTGTGCAGGTTTCATCACGATGTTTTCCTTCACCGTTGAAGTACGTGATAATTCTTTGTGAATACAAAAAAAACAACTGTACATAATATAACCGATATCCCCTAATGGTTATGTAATCTATACAACTCAAGTTTGATACGTACTAAACAATGCCTAACAATGCCGTTTCCATGGAACCTATTTAAAAAACATTCGTTGTAATTACTTCAACGAGATGTGTTTATTGAAAGTAGCACTTTATATACAGGAAAGAAAGCACATAATCGATTGCAATACGTTTTTATCATCGTGCGTGGTAATAAAAATGAAATTGAACTTTAGCTTTAATTGGTAGATTGTTTTCCTGGGTAGGTACATACATCCTTACCAATACTAGAGATATTAGGAAAGTGTTTTCACGATTTGATAATATACTTCATTTTTGTTATTAGAAATTACTTATTAGTACTTTTTTTTCTTAAGGGGAAACCTGGTTATGGCTCGACTTCCCGCGAACCCTGGGAGAGGGGGTGGGAAGCATATGTCGGGATCACCGGCCTTCCAGCCCATCGCGCGGCGACGTCACGTCCGCGCAGATTTTAATGCCGGGCTGGGTCCCTAACAAAATCCCTATGCCGGCATACCGACCAAACCCTCCGGTGGCCATCTTCGGGCTGAATACTTGCCGAATAGTCCGTAAATTTCTATCAATTGAAACCTAAACCCATATATCATCTTTTCATGTCATAAATTTAAAATATTCACCCCATCATCATCAGTTGCGTTTTGGTTACAAGCCTGCGTAATTGGTTGTTTCGCCAGCAATGGTAGAAATATTAAAAAATGTACCTATATAATAATATTGTAACTGACAAATTCCATATTATTATTTTTCAAAGGGACTCCACTGTACCTGATGGTAAGCACAGTGGAGTCCAAAAATAATACCGACCAGCGAGAAACGATATGGTCACCCGCTGTTCGACACAATCATGCCGGCCCGCACAAATGCTTCTTCACGCTTCGCTTAAAGGATCCAGGATCATAGGAAGGAGGGAACACGTGAGCCGGCAAGCCATTCCACAGCTTGATGGTACGGCAAAAGTAAGAGTAAGCGCACTTTTTAGTTCGAGCCGCGGTTGTTGTGACCATAAAGCTGTGGCTTCGCATGCCCGCACACATGTCCTCCACTATTCAGTTAATATTTTTTCTCTTATACGACTATCCCTTTTAGGAATAGCGAATATCAATTAAATTATCAATTTGACTCTATAAGTTCGATCGAAGCATATTGCATGAAAGTTTGTTAGTTTAACCCTGAGTTAGCAATGTTCACTTGGAAAACAGTCGGAATATACTATCAGTAAAAGAAAGCAAATACATTGACTCGTTAGAATAAAATACTTGTAATTTAATCAGTCAATTTAATAGTGATGGAAAACATTTTGAGAAACCTTATTTCTAGTCATCTCTGCTTGAATTTCAAAAGTGCGGTAAGTCTAATCCACATTAAGCCAAAGCGGACTACGGACTCCCTTTCTTAACAATAGAGGAAGCTCATACTCAGCAGTAAGACGTAAAGCTAAGCTGAGTTCCACGCTAGTAAATACACAATGAATGACGTCAATAAAATAAGGTTACACTAGCGGTTTCGGCATAAGGCACCTGTGTTTCGTTTAGACTTTTTGAGTAAATAGGAATTATCATAGAAATAATAAAATAATCATATACTAGAATAATAATACAAGATATTTTTATTAAATAAATAAAATTGTTATTAGAAGGCAAATTATCAGGTTGAAACGAAAGTCAAAACCAGTTACGCACTTCGTCGATATCAACGGAACAAGATAAGCGTTGGTGTTGGCACATCCTCATGTTTCTAATGTATTCAGATAACTCTGTATGTGAAGTATGAATTTTAACGAAGTTGATAAAATTGTACAAAAGCATTTTGGTATAAAGTTTTAATTCAATTCCATTGAGATACTCAACAAAATAACCAAAATCAGGTGGTCACCCTTCCTGGCTCCTTTGCCTCGTTTTCTATAAAAAAATCAGGATAGGCACCCTACAACATATTTTAACTGTTTATAAATTGACTATAGTAAAACGAACATACGTATTATAATTCTTACTAAACAACATTTTCTTTTCTTTTCGAATGCTTAACAATTTTGTAATGGGAAGTCCTATGTTCTTTCAGCCGTTTTTGTCATGACTTATCTTAACCGTTTTGTAAAGTAGGTAACAATTTGTCATTCAATTAATTCAGTAGAGTTATTATATATAATCATTGAAAATTATAAAAGGTTAAATCAGCTTAATTACTCACCTATGTTATCAACATGACAATGCACATAAGGATAAGTACTAGAGGTAAAACTAAACGTCAAAGCAGGGTTTTACTCTTATATTACTGCGTAGTATGCATATTAAATATAATCATGTAAAAATGCATATATTTTTTTAAAACTGAAACGCTCAATTCGTGTTAAAAAAAATTGATTAGTATTGAAGTAACTTTAAAAAAAGAAAATTGTTCTCTGTCGAAATTTATTGAAAATTTCAAATAAACAAATAGAAACATAGCGTAGCTTTTAAAATATTGAGGTACATAGGTACTACACACTACCTAATAGCCACTAATTACCTTTTTACCCAAAATTTCATTTATAAGCAAAATAAACATTGTACCTATAAGCCCAATTAATTATCGAATGGTGAAAGGATCTATTTCATTAATGTCATTTTGTCAACAAAAATAATCAACAAAACAGACAGAATGCCTTTTATATTGTTCATTTTTATGTAGGTACGCACTGTCTCTAGTATCTATAAATAGCTTAATTAAACAATTTTCAAACAAAAACACATAGTAAATTTTTAAAAATACCAGCAGATGAATCCGACAAACAACATAACCTAACAATGTGAACGTGTTATGCAACTTTCATCCTTATAACAAACGTACATACACACCTGTTGTTGCGGCGAACTCACATAATATATAATCCGGCTAAACAGCGAAACACAACATCACCACTCAAATGCTAGTCAACACGAACACCTTGATTCCGCCGGGTTGCAATGCACATGCGCACTCGGGATGCGGTCCATAATTTTATCGGATTATTTCCGTGGTTCGAGAACGCGACTATAACACAACTACCGTTGTTTCAGTTGATTTCTTGCGTTGTTTAATACACCACGATCGTTTTTCTCATTAATTATTATGTAGTGACGCGTTTGGTGAGGCTCCACGTGTGGGAACGAGAGCGAGGGGGCCGCGCGGGTAGCGGGCTTAGCGCTCGCTCCGCAACTGAGCCGACGGGCAAGGTCAACAGAATATGGACTTTACTGGGGTGACTCACCTATTCGCAGCAAAAAAAGTAGTCAAAGTACAGCTACACCAAAAACCACGGGCGTTCAGCAATATGTATGGAAACACACTAAGCGAGTCAGTTTCTCCAACGATTGTGCAACTGTTTGGTGGAATCATTAGTCTAGAACTGACGCGTTATAGGTGAATTCGACGCTAAAATATCCTCGTTTTAATACTCACATGACTGGCGTATTGTAATTGATCGGTTCATACGGCGGCGTTTGTGTCTAGTAACATTACACTATTTCGTGTTGTTTTGGACTTACGCGTTGCCAAAACTTTATCTAATAATAAAGTATTATTTTGCATAGAACTAAAAACCGAAGCCGGTTTTAGTACTGCCCTGTCAGAGTATATTAAGGTAATTGCTTCCATGACCCCGATAAACGATCATCTTATTTCATCAATGAATCGTTGTTTGTGCAAGTGTACACCGACATTATGTCGGGATTTCATTGATATATACTCAGTGTCCGTTCGTTGTGGTTATGTGGTTATTACGTAGGTACCTATTATAAATACATCACCATTCAACTGTATAAAATATTTTAAATTTTCCTTGTTTGAGAATGGTTGCAGATCATTATTGTAATTCGTACTCATACTCATTGTAATTCATACACAGACATGCCTATCACCGGGAAAATAGGCAAAAGATTATAACTACCCTCAAGTTTCGCCAACTGTTTTCAAGTCCCACTTAAAACGTCTATTACCTTTTTTCGAGCACATTTTTAGACTTCGTGGTTCTACAAATAATTTCATAATGGAAGCGTAGTACAAACAATACAGTTGTTACGCCATTAAGGTTTTGTACACTATCACTATCTCAAACATTGCACAACTAAAATCTTTACTGTTCCATCATCGTTTTGTGGCGTGCACGGAGAATTATTCTTGTTTTTTATCTTACCTGTGAATCATCGAGTAGTTTATGTCTATTGTCATATTTATTTTTTTATTTTTTATTTATCACACTTTATTGTATACCGCAACACATACAGAATGAATTAAGAATAAAATAAGTTAGAAAAAGAGTGGAACAAATGGCGGTCTTATCGCTGAATGCGATTTCTTCCAGACAACCGTAGGATGGACTGGAAAAACCGAGCGGGTGGGTACGTAATAATAATACTTATATAAAAAATAATATATGTGGCGTACAATATATTTTACTAGTATTAAAGTTACCTTCGACTTGAACACACATAGGCAGGTGATCGATTGGGGTAAGTATAAGGGATTACAGCGATCACATGTACCAAGAGTTAATCGGAATACGACTCATACTAATTGACTACGGCGATAGATATTCACTTCTTATGGTTAAGACTATATTTTGCCTGACATCAACCAAAGTTATAAAGAAAATAATCTTCACGTAGCAATTTATTTTGTGATAAAGAGTAGTTTATACGTTTCTCTAGTAACTAGACTAGAGTCTAGTTAGTGGGCTCGCTTCCTATTACAAGGGGCAAAACTGAAAAAATGGATGAGGGGAAAAACCTCTACCTACTCCTAGTAGAAGACGAATGTGGAAAAGAAGTAAGTAAAGTAGTCTATACAAATAAATAAAATTGGAGTGTCTGTTTGTAATATTGAAATAACCGCTTTTTAATAAATGCATATGGATGCATACACGACACGGTACATATACCAAAATAACGTTTTTTAAAATTTTTGTCTGTCTGTCTGTTTGTTCCGGCTAATCTCTGAAACGGGTTGAGCAATTTTAACGGGACTTTCACTGGCAGATAGCTGATGTAATAAGGAGTAACTTAGGCTAAAAAAAGAAAACATAATTAAAGAATCGGCACGAAGTTTGCCGGGTCAGCTAGTCTAAAGTAAAATTAGTAAAAATCTACTTACGATTAGGCAACCCTGATTCTTTATGATTATTGTTGAATTAGGTTGGTCACGCCAATCCGATACGCTTTGAAACAGAACACACCTATTTCACTGCTGAATTATTCATTAGTAACTAATGTTTTTTTACGTACCGACAAATTACTACAATCTGTCTGACAGCTATTTTTGTTCATAGCATTATAAAACCAAATACAACACTTAGTTTTTATTGCTCACTATTTTTCGAACCGATTGGAGTACAATAGTTAGAATTTTACTATTTTATCAATAAAGAAAAGACATATGAAACTTTTCAGAAAAAGTTAAATCAATATACGTATGTAGTTTCTAATTTCTATCATCATCATCATCAGCCCAAATACGTCCCACTGCTGGGCACGGGCCTCCTCTACAACTGAGAGGGTTAAGGCCTAGTGCGGGTTGGCGGACTACACACCCAAGAAATTCCTAAGAACTTTTAGGTGTGCAGGTTTCATCACGATGTTTTCCTTCACTGTTTAAGCAAGTGATAATTCATTGTCAATACACACATAACTTCGAAAAGTCAGAGGTGTGTGCCTGGGGTTTGAACCTGCGACCGCCGAAATTTTCGACCGCGCGCCTAAACCACGAGGCCATCACTGCTTATAGTTTCTATAGATTATCATGATATTTGTGAGATTCATAACTGTGCTCGTAACCGCCCGTGTAGCAACTACGCTAATCAAAGTGTAAAATCTAGCTTGCGCTTAGCATACAAGTAAGACTGCTAGGAGAAATCTAATTTTGATTCCGAGCAACTTATATTCTATTTGAAACATATTCCAATCATGTTTTTATACTGCCGGTTTAATAAAGTACTCTTCAACTTGAAACTAACGCGCAAGAGTTACGGCAAAACTTAGAACTAAATTGGATGACCCATATCATACTATATCTATCATCTTGTGCTAAATGTATTATTAATTAATGTATAAGGTTTCTTTGGGTTTTAGGTTCTCCCATAATATGGGTAATATATTTTCGGAAGCACACAAATTCAGATTTTTATTAGTTACCTCTTGCATTTTAGATAAATCAGAAATGAGGATGAGCCGCTGTCTTAGTAATCGCTGCTATGAAATTTAAAAATATTATAAAACTAGAACGTATAGAAGTCCGCCAACCCGCACTAGGCCAGCGTGGTGGACTAAGGCCTGAACCCTCTCAGTTGTAGAGAAGGCTCGTGCCCAGCAGTGGGGCATATATATATATGGGCTGCTGATGATGATGATGATCATAGAAGCAACGGAACAGCTAGTTGACACTCTTTAAACTTTTTACTGTTACTTTTCTCGTGCAAATAGGTCATTTTTATTTTTATATAAAAAGGATTATCGCATTACCCGCATTCATCATTCAATCGCATTAGTCTTGCTACTTGTCCATAAGGTCGCAGACATTTAACGTAATAATACTTTAAGCCACTTAGATTCCATGTTGATTCCTGCCTATGTTGATGGCAATATCCACTTAAAATTTGAGTGATGCAATAAAACGAAACTTTCTGTTTCTTTAAAAACAACCAAAATCACAATACCTTCCGTAACCTTTCTTCAACTCAATATATTAAAACAGAATTATCATGAGATTCCAATTATGCCTTCAAAGGCGCTTCGGAGGGGGTATTTCGTACAATTCCGCCGTATCTATTGTGGACGATGAAAAATAAAAGAAATAATAATAAAACATAATGGTTCCTTAGTAAATCCAAGCAAAGAATCCGCGGGGACAAAAGTAGAAAATTCAAATTCGATTGTATACAATGGCAACCGCGTTTGGGTGAAGGGGAGCGAAATCTTTCTTTATAAGATTTTTATGCTTACTTTCATCGAAGTCTTCATCGACATAAAAATTTGCCTGATGGTATTGATCACCGCAGACCAAGATTTTGGATTTTCGTCTTCTCTTCTTTCTTTTTGACTCTAACGGCAACGCCTATTACATTGTGTACATTTATAACATTTTTGTATAATATTAGTAATTAGGAACTGATTTATTTTTCTGTTGGTATTACAAAATACTCATTGTGAGGTATTTGTCGCGGGACGTCGCTGGTTGCAGGCTGCTTCCAACAGGGCCCTGTGGAAATCATTGGGAGAGGCCTATGTCCAGCAGTGGACTTCCATTGGCTGATGGATTGGATTGGATTGGATTGGATTACAAAATACATAGTTGAGTTAACTCTGTTAAAACTAAATCAGTTAATCTGTATTATACAAATAATATTTATGAAATTATGTGTTGTGATTTCTTATACTAGTACCTTGTAAGTGTGATTTATATATAAGCATATTCCTTTTGAAATATTCCTTTTTTTATACACATAATGTGTCAAGTCGATAATACTTCGTGAATTATTTAGTCCGTAACAGATAGGTGACGTAGGTGATTGAGAAATTTTCCATCCGTTTTGTGTTTCAATTCATCAGTAACAGCAGTACGAGTAAGTTCAAATAATTGTTCAGAATACCACACAAAATGGTCAAATGAAGTTCCAAATACAATAGACGTCGATCAGGCATCGCCGTTAATATCTGACAGGAAGTGACGAATGGCGACAGTTATGGCGGCCGGATGTGGCCAACGTTGCGTGCAAGTTTCCGGCGGTGGCTGCCACTACACCAGAGGTTGTGGGTATCTACTGACCGTTTTCCCATAGATTCCCGCGATAATAAAGATCGTGTAGATATACACCTCATGAAGTTTTTAAAGTTTTACTCATAAATTTCAGATTTCATAATAGTCTCGCTCTTTTTATACAACCTTTGGGCAAAGATACTCTTTCTTTTAATATGTTATTTTTAAAGGAGCGAATGAGGTATATGTGGTTTATTTCCAAAATCTTTTATGATTTCACCGCCACGCTGGGATTCTCCAGTGCTCACTTTTTATCAAAATTTGATAAATACTCCTTAAGCCGTTTTTTAAGCCCCCTGTAATAGGAAGTCTTATTCGGGCACATCTTCAGATTTGGCGCAGCAACTGAGATTTACCTGGTGAAAAAAAAAAAAAAACATTGCTTAAATCGCTATGAATAACACGTGAATCGAATAAAAACCCCAACACTCGTACTGCTCGACCAATGATACAGGGTTTTATCGAGCATTTTATATTGTATATGAAACATTCCAAAGCTGAAAATTGCCCAGTACGAACAAAGCTGGTACTCAGCCCAAATTGGCATCTAAACATTATGAATTTACATACAATTACTCATGCCTATGTCCCCTAAAGTGTGGGACAGAACCAACGATTTGTCAGCTAGGTTTTAAGTCCCACACCCAGCTCACCTAGACCTGAAATCGCACCCAGGACCTCTCGAAGCCAAAACTGGATCAAACATTTAAGAAACAGTCAAGTAAGGGTCATAATCTATGTTTTATATTGTGTATAAAGCCATACAAAACGATGTAGCTACGTCATATCGTCCCGTACGAACAAAGCGGGGCGATTCAGCCCGATTTGGGATTATCCACACAGAGATTTATTGTGGCGTGCCCTGCGCAGTCAGCGGGACGGCCGGGACACTTTTGCGAGGATTATGGTCACCCACTTCCCGCAAAGGATGATAGGGAATGCGATCCCCAGGGATTGTGCGCAAATGTTCAATCCAATGTTTTCAGTTTTATTACGCTGACAAAATTTTGGAAATGATAAAATATCGCAATTTTGAAGAGGTACAATAGTACAATTAATCTGTATTATTGATATACAATAGTGATAGCCTCGAGGTTTAGGCGCGCGGTCGGGAATCTCGGCGGTCGCAAGTTCAAACCCTAAACACCCACTCTGACTATTCGAATTTATGTGATTATACACAATGAATTATGGCAAACTTTAAGAAAAATCTTGGGTGTCGAGTCCGACAACTCGCAATAGTGGTGGATTAAGGCCTAAAACCTCTCAGTTGTAGAAGAGGACCTTGCTCAGCAGCGGGACGTATAGGTATGGGCGAATAATAATTATTATGATGATTCGTATACATTTGTTATTATATTATGTTATATACTATGATATTTTGTTTCGTTTCTCTCGCTCAAAGCATTAAATAAAGCAAGACCATAATTTGTTAAGACGGAATTTTAAATATGCAGTTTGTGAAAGGCGGTTAGCAGATGACTTATTAAAATAGGTGACTGTAAGAAACATAAATAGCAAAAGAATTAAAATAAGGATTGCAGATACAGGTACCTCTTGGAGTCTTTGTAGTTGAACAGGAACTTTTCTTTGCTCAGCCTGTTCTACTCTCTGCATCATGGCAAATGCTCTGAATAGTTGTTTAATCTTATCTTACCTTTTCATAACATAGCCACGCGTGATGGCTTGCGAAGACACAGCTTCCTGGTCTTTGTCATTCTAGTATAAAAAAGCCATGTATAGCTCTGACCTAATATCATATAAACGTCTTGTGTCTGATGATATCCGAAATAACGCGGCACTTTTCGGCATATTATCATCCAAAACTTTTTTTTATATCTTCTAACATTTTTCCCAACCTATCAAACGACAGTGTGTTAACAGTTCATAAAATAATTCCGCACAACACAAAGGAACATGGCGTAGAATAGTAAAGAAAAACATGGCCCAAAAAATTACCCCAACATGACCTCTCTGCCAAGAGTGTACGACTATGAAGAAGAAAATAGTAACACAAAATTAAATTTTGTATTTTAGGTATTATTAAAATTTTGACTTTTAAAGAATGAGAAACCTCAAACCTCTAAAATATTAAATTCTCTAAAATATCCAAGTTATCTGACAAAAATAACATCGAATCATCGACGTGATAAAAATAGGATTGTAATATCTAATGGTGTGAGTTTTCCAGACGATAGACAAGTTACATGCATTTCAATTTAATCGGACACTGGAAAGGTCTTTTTACGGAATATTGGCTGGCGGATGGGTTGGATATAGCAGTAAAATATTATTTAAAAATATTTTTGTAAAATCATTCTTGGTCGTGTGATATTGACGATGGCAATAAAGAAGACATATGATCGATTCTCGGGAGATAAATTTTGAGCGTGGAAGGGAGAAGTGTTACTAAATTTTTCTATAAAAAGTTAGTAGAGATACAGCTGCAGAAACAAATCTAGGTTTAGAAGTGGTTTAGAAACTCTGTTAACCCCTTTGGGTATGCAGGCGGAAATAAATATGAACATTTACATAAATGTACCAGTACCTACCGGTACTTTCATAGAAGACCAAAAGCCCAGTTTTCCTTTCAAAAATCCGAATAATAATATCTTTAAGCTTTAAATCTTTATTTAATAATACCATTTGACATATAGAATATCCTGACCACACAACAAACAATCATAAACTAGACATTACAAATTAACGTGCAAAGCTTTTGGGCTTCTATGGAAGTAGCGCCTCTGAAATGTACATACATACATAAATAATGATGTTAAGTGGAGTGTGGTCGAAATACAGTGTCGACTGGCAAAGAATCATAGCAAAAATCTTTCGTACCTGTTATGCAGGCCTGAAGCAAACATCTGCCCTGTGGCAAGAGGGCGATAGAATCCCACCACGGTATCTCCTACCTGTTGTAAAAGGCGACTCAAAGGGGCCTTTGGGCCACCTTTTAGTGACGGCCACCGGGGGTTTTAGTTAGTATGCCGGCATAGAGATTTTTGTTCGGAACCCAGTCCGGCATTAACATCTGCGCGGTCGTGACGTCGCCGCGCGCCGGGCTGGAAGGCGGTTGACCCCGACATACGCTCCCTGCCGCCCTCCCCCAGGGCTAGCGGGAAGTAGACCCATAATCAGCTTTCCCATCAATGAAAAAGAACTGAAATATAGATCGCACGGAATTAAGTTTTGCCGCGAGACCAGTCCATCCTTTGAAGGGTAGGATGACGCAAATGCTATTCCAATGTGATTTCACGCGCTTTCAATAGCAACACTCATACCTTATCGCTGGCCCACTTGTGATTGTATCATATTGTTTCAATAACACTTTATGCGGTATTTAACCGACTTCAAAAAAAGGAGGAGGTTATCAATTCGTCTGTATTTTTTTTTATTTTTTTTATGTTTGTTACCTCAGAACTTTTGACTGTGTGGACCGATTTTGATGATTCTTTTTTTAATTGAAAGCTGATGCTTCCAGATTGGTCCCATTTAAATTTGGTTCAGTTGTGATAATAGCTTCCATTAGAAAACCACAAAAATCTTAAATTTTCACTAATGTGCGTGACAAATCGATGAATAACTCAATATCATGCCAACCGATTTTGATGATTCTTTTTTTAAGTGAAAGCTGGTGCTTCCAGTTTGATCCCATTTGAATTTGGTCTAGTTGTGACAATAGCTTCCATTAGAAAACCACAAAAATCTTAAATTTTCACCAATGTGCGTGACAAATCGACGAATAACTTAATATCATGCCAACCGATTTTGATGAATCCTTTTTATTATTGGTTAGGATGTACTTCTAAGGTAATTGCATGAGAGTTTGGTTAAGTTCTAATTTTGGGATCCATGACAAAGTAACGGAACTTTTCAATTCTTAGCAGAAAACTAACGATACTCGGCCGAATCTTTATAGGCTATCCGGATATTTGAGTCACCTACCGTAACCTCTTTATGGTCAAGTAATTGTCCTAGTCAAATATAATATAATGTCAATGGAACTCGTTAACGGCGTACAGTATGGATGCGATTTGTGGCCGAATTTCTAACTGTCTTGAATCAAATTGTAATGCGCTTACGTTTGTTGCTGCATTGCAACATGAAGCAAACGATCTAATTGCATTACTTAAGGTGTATTAAATGTGTGAAGCGGTGGTAGCCGAGTGTGTGGTAGAAACATTTGCGTATTGTTGATGAGTTTTATAACCATATAATAGACTGGTGGTAGCGGAGTGGCAAAGTAACTGATTTGCAACGCATGATGTTGCAGGTTCGATCCCAGGTGTGGCTTCACTAAAAATTAAAAAATAAACAAAAATTTTAACAAAACAAAAACCGCCTTCAAAAAAACCTATTCCAAAACAAATTAAAATGCACTAAAAAGTAAAAAAATAATTGCGTATCTTCTATTACTTAATTATAATCAACTTACTATTTCTCTACATCAATATATAGGTACGATCTATGTGTTTACGACGCAAGAAGCTAGGTAGGTTCTTCTATATATATCCACTTCAAATCTAACTCAAAACATACCTATGAATAACAAACAATGATTAAAATATTTTTTAAAGTTCTATGTAAAATTAAATGAAAAATATTAGACTACTTAAAAGTCAATCAAATTATTACGATAATATAATGTAGTTTTAATTGTTGTTATTTTTGGAGGCGGTGTCAGCCAAGGAAATACTACAATGTGCATATCTAGCATCACAGTTGTAGTGGAGGCCCGTGCTCAGCAGTGGGACGTGTATGGGCTGATGATGATTACCGCGTTCAAGCAGAAAATTTCTTCAGCTTAAAAATATTAGCATAGATTTATACTGCCTTCAACCAAAAACTCAATACCACAGCCCGACAATATGTATGTAGTAACCTCCAAGGGGTGGCCCCTTCGGCTATATTATGTATATAGTCTATATTTGCCTCATTTATATATATCCCAAAGTTTATTAACATCAGTTCAGCAGATTATTCGTAAAGGTTTTAATATAAAAACATCATAAACCCTTTGCATGTGTAATATTATGACACTAGACATCTAGTATCATTTTACCAATTTATATGTTACTAGCGCGGGTCCTGTTCCGCACTTCCTAATGTCTTATCTACGTCCATACCAAAAATCATTTACATTGGTGAAACAGTATTTGAGTTTATTCGTTATAGACATTAAAACCTTTCCCGTTTATAAAATAAATACGAGTATAGAGAAACCGTAAATTATTATCAATCGATGACAAAACACCGACTTTTCAACCCAAGCCTCGTAGATTCACGCAGTTAATCTGATCAATAAACCAAGCTAATTTTGCACAAAACATAAAAACACGTCTATTAGCATAATCTACGTGTATCTTGGTGGAACATCATGTGCAGATAAGGATAATTGCCTCCCTGGGGCATTCAGAGCTCTTTATCTTACGTCGGGCACAATAATGAGGGCTTTTTTGCCCCCGCCCTATCTTCAGATTAACATGCGCCGTATAATCGTATGGAATGGGTTAAAGTGAATAGACGGAATCTGTCCCCCATTTTATAGATTGGACAAATACCTCAAGGAAGTCTAGAACTAGGCTTAGTTTGGAATCAATAAGTTAGCTCAAATACTGATGCCTTTCTCCGCCTATTATTTGGTTTGCACATTTCGAAAGCTACGAATTTCTTTACTCGCGTCGAAAGTCGAAGCCGGGATGCACCTTTAGGTCGCATGACACAAATTTATTACGAAGGCAGTGAAAAAATCAACAAGTTACTACTTGGACACAGCGATAAATCGTGGAATAATTTTCATAAGTCATCATAATATTCGGTCTTTTATACCTTTTATGTTACGTAAAGAAGTGCAGGATGCATAGCGACATAAGCATAAGGTAGGCATTAATGCTGATCGTCTCTCTCTACTTCATATTGTTATTATATTATACCTCAACAGCGTAAAATACATTTTTCTAACATTGCAAAAATCCATGCAGGCTCTTGGGATAGATAAGCTGAAAGGAAACCGTATATCGTTGTATAGGCATGTTATGAGAAGGGATGAAACATATGTAGATAAAAAAGTAATGAGTATGAAAGTTGATGGATGGACAAGCAGAGGAAGGCCAGAGAAAAGATGGATGGAGTGCGTGAGAGTAATTATGAAAGAAAAAAGAGTAAATGAAGACATGATAGACTGATAGGGATGTTTGGAAAGGATAAAACATACTGCGCCAACCCCAAATAAAATTGGGAACAGGGCAAGAGGATGATGATGATTCAAAAGTCCACGCAGATAAAATCGCGGATCGAAATAGGCAATTTAATATAAACTATATTATAAAATCTTTTTTTGGGCTTGCGTGTGGGTTGTTTGCAATTGTTTGGATATTTCTTAACGACAATGAACTCAAAAATGTCTTCAGTAAAATATTAAAGTACTACTGAAGTCCTGCTATACAAAGAATAACCCGTCTTTGCAATCGTAAAATCGAAATCTCAAACGCTGTACACCGTTACAGATTTCATAGGCGCGTATCATTTGAGCCATAAGTTGGGTTCGTTCGTGAGTAACACATCCCCGACATCCGCAAAGGCTACAAGCAGTTTATTCACAACTTCGTACATTCTCACAATATGTCGCCAGCGCCGCTCGGATAATGCTCCGCCCCATTTTATTGCAAGACTTTTCAATAATTTATGTCATAACATATGGCGGACCCCGATCTGAACATCGACATTGCGTAATCTTTTATAGTCAACGTCGGGCAGTCTGCGATATTCCTCTTGTCTGACATACAAGGCCTTAATTTTAATTTTTCTGTTCACAATTTATACATATTTTTACTATAACTCATATCAAAGATACAGACTTAGGCTACTTTGGGTGCCCCTATAATATGTATTAGTTTAATTTCAAAATATTTTATTTTATTTACTTCCGTCATATGAATTGTTAACATAACTGTGTTATTTTAATTATCATAATATAATTTAATCATGTTGTGAACCCGAAAATAAAGAATTAAGTAAAAAAAATTTGTAGACCAAGAATTTACCACGCTTTAATTGCCTTTACGAAATAAATAAAGTTACTATTAAAAGAATCCCGCCAAATGAACATTTCACAGCAAAAGCGACGTAACATTTGGTCCTTTTCATCAAAAACACACAACTGCAAAGTTCAATCGTACAGAGCGATATTTTTGTGGTTTCGGCTTAATGCGGCACTATTAGGAAACCTTGTGAACACGGCGACGAAAATTGCAGGGGAAAAGTGGAGATTTGCTCAGAATTCAAGTCTCTAGTTAGAGCGCGGCGGATCAAATCTACTTTACTTCGACTGCGAGCCTGTGAAAGCATACAGTTGCATTGTTAATAATTTGCTATAAGAATTTTGGCAGGCGCTCTAATGTTAAAGTCAGTTTATTTAGATCGTTGAACTCCAGAATTTTTACTGTATAAAGTAACGGTTTATAGGTTAAGAATAAGACTGATGTATCTCATAAATTATGATATCTACGATTTAAGACTAATATATTTGTGTGGGATCAGATATACGTAGCTACTTGACTGTTGGGTGTATTTATTATTTTTTTACACAAAAAAAAACAAATACCTACATGTAGATATCTGTTTCAAGTTTTGATGGCCTCAAGGTTTACGCACGCATTCGAGAATCTTGACCGCCGTGGATTCAAACCCCAGGCACACACCTCTAATTTTTGAAGTTATGTGTGAATTCACAAAGAATGTACATCGTGATAAAACCTGCACACCTAAAAGTTCTTGCCAACCCGCACCAAACCAGCGCAGCATGGTGAACTAAGGCCTAAACCCTCTCAGTTGAAGAGGAGGCCCGTGCCCAGCAGTGGGACGTATATGGGCTGATGCTGATCAATCTCAAGTCCGCGCTTTCAAAAAGATTATTACAAACATTATTTACTTTCTAATTTCGTCATATTCTTTAACAGATCTTTTTATCTTTAATTTTACAATTTGAGAAGTGTAGTGTTTGTGAGGGCCATATATCTTCACGCAACGACCAATAGGAACGAGTAAAAATTAAATATGTGTCAAAAACAGTGTAAATATATTCGCTTTGAAGTCATTTTTTTCCATACGGAGTTGTGGAAAACAGCTAGTTCATCATATTTATCATCTGTTACGTTGAAGCCTTCTATTGTGCTAATCTTAATTACCATGGCGGCCATGACACATAATTTTCAAAAATTTCAACGCACCAGTTACCTTCGTGATATTTAAAAACGGAACATAAAAAAACGTAACGCCATTTGCAATTCTTGCGACGTTATTGCCAACATACGAAATTGTAATTCTTGTCAGGCATTACTGTGTTACGAAAGTTGTGATTCATAATAATTTAAAATAATTAAATTTTGCTAATTTATAAGCACTAGAATGACCGCGATCAAAATACGTCATCGAAAACGAGTACCACTACTTTCGAAGATGACTATCTCTGGTCACTTAAATAGAACCGTTGCGCCTTACAATTATTCCAAACTGTAATTAATAAAAAAATGCTTATTGTTGGCATTGTAATATTTGTAATATTTGGAATTGTAATATGAAAAGACTATTTACAATACGTAAGGATTTTTGCACTACGTTTCTCTGTTTTAGGTTTCTTATATAGGCTAGCTTTTTGCCTTTTTTCGGACAATCTTTCCACTCTGTTACTATAAATTTCTTAATGGCAAAACCTCTAGCCCCGCACATTTATAACATTTCGAGACAGAAAGATAAATTTTATAACGCAAAGATACTACCAACACATAAAAGTGCATAAAAAGTATTCCTTACAAAGTGGCCAACAAATCAATATGGCGATCTCAATTACCCTAAGCGCCGTATACGTACGAGCACATCAAGCAAAGTCCGTCCGCGGTGCGAGCGCCATAACTCTTACGGGATCCATCTGCGGGAATGAGGGCGGACGCGGAACGCCTCCGCTTTATTTATGCACGCGCCCTTAGCCGTATCACCTTGCCAGTGAAGGGTGATTCCTACAGCGCTTAAAAAAACTCGTTAACCGTTAATAACTTTCAAAATTGATTTCTTTTGAATTTCCTTTTGGCTTAAAACCGTCAACAATAGGCGATTCTAACTGGAGCCCATTCAATACAACCAATTAAATTACGCATTATTAATTTAAAAAATAAAAATGGGTCAAAATGTCATTCATGTCCTTGAATTTCAGCTCACACCTTGTAAAAAAAATATGTACTAATTAAATAGTCGTTAAGAACACGTATTTGATAGTATATATATTTATAAGGTTAAAATACCATGCCATCTGTAAAAATATTTCGGTGCAATAATAATTATTTAACGAATAACTTTATGTCAAACTTTTGTCACCACAAAATCGTCATTAAGTTCACGATGACAACTCCTGCAAAATGAGTATGTTTCTGAACATGTCACGACATTTTCCGACCCCGCCGCCTACTCTTGGGTTCATTCGCCGGCGATTTGCCCTCGAGTCTGACTTGTGGCATGTTTTCTTCTCATTATTTTTCTATGCAAATTTCATTCGCAGTGATTTGTCACAAAATTTCGTCATTTTTATAATATGAATTATAGCTTAGCGGATAGAGGTAAGTCATTTTCAATTTACTTGGTTTGCACGTCATTAGGACCAAATATATTATGTGCATTTCCACTGGTCTAGATAAATACCTGCTATACAAAACACTTCATAGACCTGCGATTTGTCATTACGCTGGTAGTCATTACGCTCATATATCATTAATATTTCATACGAATGTAATGACACTGTTATGAACGTAATGACATCAAATTATTCTGTGTATTTTTAGTTATATTTATTTTGGAAACAACAGTTTATGAAATATGTTACGTTATGTTAGGTGAATAGCCTAATGTAACGTAATGTATTTGTATAATAAACTAGGCAGTATGTTGAATAGTTTGACTGTTATATTACTTTGATTTTTGGACACTAAATATGCTCTCGGTGTTTTCAGGACACAATACCAAAACCAAATACAAGTAAAAAAGAAATGTTAGCACAGCAAAGTCTAGCTAAAAACATCAGTATATTTGAATAAAAAGCGACATTAACATGTATGAAGAGCAGAAACAAAAAACTGGAGCTGACCTATGAGAAGGAAAGAAATTTAAAAAGATTTTGAGTATAAATGAGTTAAGCCTGAGAAAATAACGTTTACAACCCAAGAAATGGAGAGAGAATACACGAAGATATAGACAGAAACTAGCAGAAGAGAAACATAAACAAGAAACGCAGAACGTAGTTATTAAATTATTGACAGTAACAAGACTCTCAAAACTCCCACCAAAAAAAACCAGGACCCACTTGGGCCTAGCACATCAAGTGGCCACAGTGACAGTGACTTCGCCCGCACAGACTGTGACTCCGCCTTACAAATCCATTATAAAGAAGTAAAATACAGAGAACGCAAGAAAAGACTCATGTTGTTACAGGTGATAAAAACGTTAAAAAAAACAGATAGAAGAATACGTCAATATATAAAAAAGCTGAAACACGAAAGGTATACCAACAGATCTGAAACTGAGCCGTTAAATCTAGGAGTAATGGCTAATTTCGAAATCTTCTTTGATTTGGAATGAGCAAAGCTAATCACGATAATAATAAGCAAAGATAATAAGCAAAATTAGTTCAACATAAGCTTTTGTTGACGACACATAAGTTTTATGAAGAAGATGTGAACAGCAGAATCGGCGCTGGCAAAAAGGAGTTTATTACCAAAGGTTAAGAATGCAATCAAAAGCGTTACTTATGCGCCCCTTTAATACAATTATAATCAGAGAAATTAAAAGCTGAGAACGAAAAAACAAAAAAAAACAAAACCGAAACAGACCATTCTGGGTAGTGTTCCCGAAAGAATCTAACAGGGATGAAGTGCATGTGTACAATCACTTAAACATGAATTTGCTTGTTGAAGCTTTACACAAAGAAAATATATTTCTGCACTGTTATAATATTTTGAACCAATATAATGAGATAAAGAAGTTAAAGGAAAGGCTGAGCATTGATGAAACCATACTGCATATTGACTTCTCGGAAAACTATGCCATAAAATTTGCTAAGGAAGTTCAGGCTCTCTATTTCGGTGGCAGCCGAAACCAAATAGTTAATTGATTATTGACTGACACTGTTGACAGCTGTCATTATTTATTACAACTTACAACATGATTAGTTCCTACGTTCTTAAAAATGTTATATTTTTTAATAACCTACATACACGAAAATTCCTATTGTTATTCTTCTATTTTAGTTGCATACTCAAATACTGAATAATAATTGCTTTTAATCTTAAGTTTTATTTGGTTCTTAACTTTCACCTTATAATATTATCCAATGGTCATTACACGCATGTCTAAGTCATTCATAGTAATGAAGATATCATTCAGGTCTTTTATTAGTCATTACGTTCACGAGAATAAATTGAAAATATGTGATATCTCAAAATTTACGAGGAGAAGAACGGTGCCAATACTTGATAAATGTTGCTAAAGAGTCGTTTATCAAATAACTGCCCACACACAGCCATTATTCCAGAAAAAATAAAGGTTGACAAAAAATACGTTAAGAACGGAAACTAGTTAGGATTCACCCTGAAACTGATTGAATTCGCTCGGCCAAGGTACGGTGACAGGAAGAGCGGATAGCGAGATCTTGTCATTCTGTTTTTATTAATGTCGCCTACCTAAGTAGTGTTTGTAGTTGGAATATATGCAAAAAAATCTTTTGTAAATACTAGTTATGTACGATAACTATGGTTTGTCTCAGTTGAATTTTAGGCAACAAGATAAGTATATCAAAACTTTTTTAAACATACGTACGAAATAAGTTACGACCTAATTTGGTCGGCGTGGGCTAATGTTGCCAAGATAAGCCATATTTATTATAATAAAATGTATTGTTTTATGTCGCAATTTGTGATTAACCATAGACCGGAATAATTGTGGCGACTAATATAATCATTACTCGCCAATTCTTCTTCCATTTCTCGTGCGGCCGCTCTGCTAAATCAATGAAAAATATACATACATCAATGCATATAGGTGTATACATCATTTTATAAAGGTTGAGAAGTAACTTTAGATGCAGGCGGTTTCTTTTGATTTATAATTGGAAAATGGGTCCCACCTGCTTCTAAGCCTTCTTCTGAACGTTTGTGTTCTTAAGTCATCATTTTTTTATATATTTTTTTTCGGTGTATTTATGATAGTGTTAATAACTAGTAAAGGTGGACAAGCCGAGGATGAATGTTCTGATTGCGTTTATATCTACCTTCTTTAGTAAATCCTCTTAATCAAAACTAACAGAACACCTAACGGTAGGTGGTGTGATGAACTCTCTAAGTCTTATTTGCTTATTTTGTGCTTTTTAAATGTACCTACAATGTAATGATTAAAATCATTTAAGCTTTGAATTTTTAACACAGCATTTTTTTAATTCATTTATTTCCTGCTTTGTAGTTAAGAACTTTATTTAATTAAATATAATAGTAGTCGTATATATTTTTGTGATATCTTTTACGATCCTTTCATTTTTTTGATATCCTACTCGATAGGTTTAAATAAAACTTCTTGAAGACTCGCAATTTTTCGCCAAAAATCCGCCATTTTAATTTTTCAAGAATTTCATGTACTCAGTGTCATTAGCGTTATCAAGACGTATCTAGTACCTACTAGTGTGAGGTCAGAATTATGTATGTGACTGCTGGGCGTAATTATTACCTGCCTACACAAGTCGGGTCCTTATTAAACCATTCCCGCCGTCGCTTATCGCTCGCTCATGCCGTAAAACCAAGGCTAGTTGAGCGTTATTCTGCGGTCGTACATTATTCACTTGGCAGCGTCGACCGAGAAGCAATGTACTTTTGTCCCCAGAACTCGGACTTGCGGAGCAACTAGAAACAATTGTATTGAGATAATATTATATATTTACATACATACATAAATTCACGCCTGTATTCCCCGAAGGGGTAGGCAGAGGTGCATTTCTGCACCCACATTTCGCCATGTATCAGTCCCACGTAAAATGGGGTGAGTCTATTGCCGCTTTCCAGGCACATTTCCAGACTCCGGGTTGTTACTGAGAATTTCCTAATGGAAAAACCTAATAACCCTTTGCCCAACCCGAGAATCGAACCTGGGACCTCTAGATCGCACGGCACATACTTATTATATATTTCTATTGTAATTATTGAACGTTCTTTTAAAAACCCCGTGGCGCAGTTGGCTAGACACCAGCTTGCGCAACGACAGGTCGCGGTTTCGATCCCCGCACCGTGACAATATTTTGTGATTCACAAATGTTTGTTTCGGGTCTGGGTGTTTGTGAGACCGAAAAGCCTCTCGTAGTTTCTAATTAATGAGTTTGTCAAAGATCTAATTTTCTATTGGTAAGAGATTGTTAATCCGCCGAATGGCGACAAACGCACAACCTACCATATTGTCACCCACATACACAGGTACGCACGCGCGCACGCATATAATTGTGGACGTTCTGAATCTGAGATCAAGCTGTGTACTGCCAATCATGCCGATATTCAGGTTATAGTAAATATTCCTTAGTCGGGACAGAATTACATCATTGAAAAGTTACCATGGCAACCCCAAAAAAAAGAGAATCTTGTTGAGAGTAGTGGTTAAGACAGACCGTTATACCTCGTACTCAGACTGGAATGGGCGGTTAATACTTTACAGATCAGGCAAATAAAGTAATTTCTTTACAAAATCATTAATTCATGGTCAATGTTTTATCGATTCATTGATTTAATATGACATTTTTATTTGCATATGAACTTGTGACTTACGCAATGTCAAGTTACATCACCATACATCAGAATTTGTATTTTAGGAAGCCTGATTGCTACATCATCATCAGCCCATATACGTTCCACTGCTGGGCACGGGCCTCCTTTACAACTGAGAGGGGTTAAGGCCTTATTCCACCACGCTGGCCTTGTGCGGGTTGCCAGACTACGCACCTAAGAAGTTCCTCAGAATATTTAGGTGTGTAGATTTCATCACGATGTTTTCCTTCACCGTTAAAGTAAGTCATAATTTATTATGAATAAACACATAACTTCGGAAAGTCAGAGGTGTGTGCCTGGGCTTTGAACCCGCGACCGCCGAGATTCTCGACCGCGCGCCTAAACTTCGAAGCCATCACACGCTACTATTGCCTTTTGATATAATATACTAGAATTGTTTAGAACTGTCTTTTTGTGTAGATATTATATGAAAAATATTGTATTTTATTTATTATTTAGAACAGCTATGCTCATTTTAGCAGAAAAAAATAGGATGGATTAGTTTCATAAAACATTTAAATATGATAACAACAACGAGTGATTCACCTGGCCGGCATTTTTTGTCAACTTGCTTATATTCTGAACCAGAAAAATATTGTCACAATATGTACATACATACATACATAAACTCACACCTGTATTCCACGTAGGGGTAGGCAGAGGTGCATTTCTGTACCCACATTTCGCCAGGTCCCGCGTAATAGGGGGCGAGCCTATTAGTGTTTTTCGGGCACATTTCCAGACTCCATGCTGCTTACTGAGAATTTTCTAATATAAAAAACCCAATAACACTTGCCCGACCCGGGAATCGAACCCAGGACCTCTAGGTCGCACGGCACATACTTGTACCGCGAGACCACGAGGCAGTCTACAATACAATACACTCACGTAGAATGCCAGTAGGCAGAGGCTATTGAGTACCAAAAACTTTGATTCGATACTTCCGTAGTACTTAAAGGATGAATGACTTACACAGTGACGCCACTGTCTTTTAAGTCTTGCGGTGCGAGGGAAATAGCTAGACATTTCCACTTGATCCCTCCTATTATGAAAACCTAAATACTTTAGTTTCCGAGCAATTTCCATTTGTTTCAACATATAACCCCAATAAATATATGTTAATATATATAGTTGTTCCATTTATTATTATTGTTGTATATTATTTTACCCTTTTACTGTTTATGCACCTACGTTTTATCTCTGCATCACCCAAAGGTTGACTGTTAGAGAATGCCTTAGGCATTAAGTCCACCTTTATACGCAATGTGTAAAAAGCATAAATAAATAAAAAATAAATAAAATAAATTAGCTATTGAATGTTACATTATTTCTCTTACTATAATAATTTGCTGTTTGTTGATACTAGGTATATTCAAGCCGTGTTTTTATTACGTGCTAATTATCTTCGTAAAATTGAGTGAAACACGAAGAAACCAATACACTTCAATTCCATATCCTATCTCGAAATATATGTAGTCTACGCAGACATCAGTGGCAGGTAAATGGAGAGATCAGGTCGTATTACCCCGTCCAAATTGGATGTAAGGCCAGACAAATGATCGCAAGGAAACAATACACTTAGCGCGTGATCGATAGAGCACTCCGCAATTCGTCTGGATTATATCAATACGTGTCTTGTGAATGTGTTTTTTTTTTTTGCTTTAATATGTTGGATACTTAGGTCTGTTGCAAATTTAGGTATGTATGTTTGGTTGCGGTTATTGTATTTCATATTTGTGTATAAAAATAGGTTCTGTTCGCGGCTTCACTCGCGTTAATTCGCGATTTCTCCGTACTAAATTTGAACCTCCGTATCAAATCCTTATCATAAGGCTTTCTTTGCCGATTCCTGGTCGGTTAAGCTGTCGTTGGGACGTTCCATTAAGAATTTCTAAGTAGCAGCACGGAGTCTCCGATAATAATTATACGATCTAAATAAAGATTGAGAGAAAAAATATCTATTTCTCGCTAATCTACAGGATATCGGCAAGTTCGTTCAAAGCAAAATATAACTATAATACACATTCGGAAGGCAAAACATTCTAAACATTCTGACATAATTTAGCATCGACCAGAACAAGGGTTCTGGAGCAAGCTCGTTCCAACGGGACCCAATATCGTTTGATAACTCCGACGGGTGAGCCTTACGAGGTGACAAAGCGAGCGGCTGCATTTTATGCGCACGGCAAGGACCCTCCACATATTGCTAAAGGCTCCATACTTTACATTACAAAAACGGGACTCTATAATTTTTCACCGAATTTTTCGATAGTAGTAAGTATTCTGCTGCGCTCAAACCTCGACACGAGCCTCGGTTAGACCTCCACCTGTTCTGTTGCAAGGAAGCGATAGAATCCCACCAAGGCATCCCCTACCTGTCGTAAGAGGCGACTTACTAGGGCACTGCCGCTGCGGGGGCAATGCTTCCTCACTGAAAGTTAGCCCGAGAGAGAAGTAGTGAAAGGAGCGGCCCGTCGCGGGCGCCCACCAGCAACCGAAGTGCCCGAATTAAGCTAGTGGGACTGCAGCTATGCCTCCTAGAACTCCGAGACGGCCGAGGCGCTCGGAGGCGCACTGGGCGACTGCCGAATCATTTTCGGCGCCTCTCATTTACGCTCAAAGGGCACCTCTATGTGGAATAAGGCTTGGTTACGTATCTATATATGACTATTAACCCCCAACTTTTCTTGTTGACACCGTCGTTTAGAACACTCCGTACGAGTCTAAATCGAAACAGACAGCTCTAGTGAAATTCCGCAAAAATCCAAAATGACGGACATCCTAAATATGGGAAACACGTGTTTGGAGCGTAATATGGAGGTGTGCGAGTTATTTTATTGTTTTCTTTATTTATTGACACGTTATTGGTGGACACAGTTAATAGCGAGTACCATAATATTCTCGAAATTTGTTGAAATAACTTTCAAATTAAAAGATATATTTACAAACTGACAGGCCCGTGGCGCAGTTTATTAGCCACCAAATAACGAGAAGCTGCGGGTTCGATCCCTGCACCGAGGCAAATGTTTGTGGGATTCACAAATATTTGTTTTGGGTCTGGGTGTCTGAGAGACCGAAAAGTCTCTCGTAGTTTCTGATACCCACGACACAGGACTTGTATCCTAGTGTGCGGTCAGAACTATGTATTGTTGGGTGTACTTACTTCACTCTTTACTTTTATATTAGACCTAATTTTGTGTTTCTTTATTATGGGTACGGGTAAAAATAATGTAATGTATGTAGGTAATATTAGACACGGCACGCATCGTGAGACGGTTTCTAATTCTTGCACCGTAACCACCGATGGCTTGGGTCGTAAACCCCGCCACCTGCGAGTCAATGTATTTTTTATATAAAACTTTATATTTAAAAGTGTCAAAAAATAATTAAAAATAAATAAATGATAATGAATAATAATATAGATAGAAGTTTCTCGCCTCTTGATGCTCCGCTTAGACAGCACCTTACATATGCACCATGACTTAGACAGTAAATACCGCGTATTCACTTATTAAATCATTATACATACATACATACATAAACTCACGCCTGTATTCCCCGAAGGGGTAGGCAGAGGTGCATTTCTACACCCACATTTCGCCAGGTATGTATCAGTCCCACGTAATAGGGGGCGAGCCTATTGCCGTTTTTCGGGCACATTTCCAGACTCCGTGCTGTTACTGAGAATTTCCTAATGGAAAAACCCAATAACACTTTGCCCGACCCGGGAATCGAACCCAGGACCTCTAGATCGCACGGCACATACTTGTACCGCGAGACCACGAGGCAGTCAAATCATTATAATTTTAAATCATTATATGCATCGTGCATTGTATGTTATGTCTACTGCTACAGGTATCGGGACAGCTATTATTATCTACGCTATATACGTGAAATATATACTTATCCAGAAGTACGATCAACGCATCCTGATGAGAATATAATCTCTGTCACAGGGTGTCGCTCACGATCCCGACTTTGGCACTAATCTCGGCTTAATTGTGTAAACTCACATGCCAATCGATTTGACAGCAATACAGGGATATTAAATTCTGATAATTTACACTCAAATTTAAATTGGTGTAGGTATCTAGAATAGAGATGGGATTTTACCCGGAAAAACCCCAATGTGGGAAAAAATAGGGAAAAACCCCAGGGAAAATTACCGAATGGGATAATATTCGGGTTTTTTCATATTTAGCATATGTAACATCTAGGTAATGTGTAGATAGGTACATGTATATATCAAATAGTACGTACTATTACTACTAGTTAGAGCTAATCAAATTTTGTATATTTTCATAATTCGATAAATACTTTATATGTACTCCATGCTATCTAATTAAATAAAAATGAAATTCAATAAAACTGTCTGTTTGTGTGTTTTCATCCGCTCTTAGCGACAAGTAACCCGAAACTACGTACGCGAGTAGGGGGAGGGGGGGGGGGGAAGCAGGTAGTAGCAGTGGCGTACGCGTTGGTGATCTATTTATCTCACACATGTTTTGGCTTCGTATTGTGCGCACTTGTGTTAATTTGTTGGTTTAATTGACGACTTGGATTTTGTTTTGTGGACGTTCTTTCTGCAACTAAGTAACATTCCATCACAATTCGCAGAAAAAATCTTATGATTAAACAAGAAGACGTCTTTTTGTTCTTATAATAAACTGCTGGTTTTATTTTACTTCCTGAATCAGGCTACACATTTTGACGTTTCGAACAACAGGCTACAGCTAGGGCCCTATATACGCTGGCGCAAAGTAAGTGCGCATCGCAAAGTACCTATTTTTTGTTGCATTTGTTCTAAAAATAAAAAATAAGTGTGATTTTTTTAAGATCGTGATAATTCCGTTAAATAATGAAAATACCCGTCTTTTGGGTTCTTCCCCACATAAATACCCGGTTTTTTCCCAAATGGGAAAAACATACCCGCCCATACAACATACAACAGCCCCGTGGCGCAGTTGGCTAGACACCAGCTTACGAAACGCGAGGCCGCGGGTTCGATCCCCGCACCGAGACAAATGTTTGTGTGACCCACAAATATTTGTTTCGGGTCTGGGTGTATGTGAGACCGCAAAGTCTCTCGTAGTTTCTGATACCCACGATACAAGACTTGTATCTTAGTGTGGGATCAGAACTATGTATGTGACTGTTGGGTGTATTTATTTATTTATTTATTTATTTATCTGCCTTGAGTATGGATGCCCACTAGAATGCTATATACCAGTGCATGTGAATATTAGCCTATTTATTATCTCCGTGAAGTTATCTAATAATTCTGCAACTGAGAGGAACATCATATACCTACATAAAATTTACAGCGTTTTTTATAAAAAGAAACTAAATGTGTTACATGATGACATTAAAAATTATCTCGTAATAGACTGTCTGTACTTATCTTTCGAGTTTCAACACTGAGCAACTTACCGAAAAACTGTATCCTTTTCGGGGATACAAGAGTAAAAAACAATCATAGTTGTGTTCTGAACCCCAAATTGGGCATTACGGTCCACTATCACTCACTTAGATTCAAAATACTATTGAGCATTCTTCACCATGATCGTCATCATCAGCTCATATACGTCCCACTGCTGAGAACCGAGAGTGGCATTCTACAATCTAGGCCAAAACACAATAACAACCTTTAAAAATATGATGATAATTTTTATTTACTCAAAGTTATTAGTATTATTTATTTAAGTTGTTTTTTTTTTCTTTTACTTCCTTCTTTGCACTTTATTCTACCCGCTTTATTTTTCCTCTTTTATTATCCATCCTAAGGTTGCCTGTAAGAAATTGCCTAGAGCGATAAGGCCGCCTCTTGTCTAATTTTTAATAGATAAGTTTCTTTATAATATTTTGTACATACAAGGAAGTGTAAATAAATAAATAAACCTTTTTTTATGACAGGAAGGTTGCTATTAGTTAAACGGTACACCTTTAAATCTATTAGAATATAACGCTATAATTAGGGAGCCTGAGGATTTGCGTAATGTGAGCAATAATGGGCGAAAATAGCGGATTTATGCATTAAATTGAATAATCGAGGCGGACAGGCTCAGCCAAATTACACAGCGGATAAGCCTACCGTTTGGAAAAATTGCGGATACAGGGAAATAAAACATAGTATGGATACGCTGGAGTATAAAACATATTAATAGTTATTTGTTGTAACATATTGATAAAGACAGTGTCTCAAATTGGATCTCTCATTTAAAAATATGTGTAATTATTAATAATGAGGTTATTCCATTAGTGAATTAAGGAAAACTGTAATCTTGGACATATTTAGATGAGTGGCTTTTTATCTCGAAAAAAATAAAATGTCGGCGTCATGAACAATAATTTCATATTTAATATTTATGTTGTAATAAATGAATGGAATTAGGCTCATAGCCTTAAGTTCTGGCCTCAGTTTCTTAATGATATTAAATCTTAACCTTACAGTGACAGCCGACTTTAGAATTTATAGTTAATTTAAAAATATATACGAATTTTCTCTCTAATAAAAATGTTTTGTAATGTAATGCTATGCATAATATAATTTGTAGAATCTGACATGAAATAGGTGTCAATGTCAATAGATCAGACATGTAGAGTGTCGACTTTGAGTTCCCGAGTTTGACTCCCGGGTTTGGAAAAATGATATCGGTTTTTTCGACTAGAAGATTCTCACGCTCAGTAGTTGGGAAATGTGACGGTAAAAAGCAGTAGGCCATAACAAATGTCGAAACGTGGAAGCAGGAAGTAGGAATACCTCTCTACAAAATTCTGAATAAGAAGGCCGGCAGGCCGGCAATCCAGACATACGCTTCTTGCTCCCCTCCCAATGGCTTGGTAAATAAATTACCCTCTCTGAAGTTGGATCAAATTCCACAAAGTGTGCAAAAGATTTAAACCGATTCAGTAATTTAGGAGTTCATCGCACAAAAACCTCGTGACACGAGGTCTTTATATACAAAAATATTAACTGTATATTTGTTTATTAATTGATTGATATGCAAACAACAATTAGTTAAATTTTGTTAATGAGTATTATTCTGTTTATTCAAGAAACTTCTGTGTTTGGGCTGGCAAGTTAGATTTGTCGTTAGACTGAAAGGTTATAATCGTTTACAGAGGCATATCTATTTCCTAAAAAAAACTTCATCAAAGTTTGAACATTGTTTTAGACGTAAAGGATTAAAAAACACATTCAAAGGGATTTTTTTTCAATTGATTTTAATTGAATAATGTTTTTAATTTAACATTATTTTATTAAAGTAAATTGGAAAAAATCCTATGAATGAGTTTTTTAAACGTAAAGATGTTTAAACTTTTTCGTCCAAAACCCCCAAAGTCCAAAGACCCAAAAAAAAATCGGAACAAGACAAAGGGAATGATGATGATGATTACTTTAATTTAATAATGTTGACTTTTACAATCAAGACTCAACTACAACAGTGAACCAATACAGAATTTAATTTAAAATGGACTTTGTGGGCGTGTTCTATATTCCTTCAAGGAGTTTATAATTTATTTTGTTTTAAAACACTCTATTTGGAGCCGGGCAATATATTTGCAGTGATATCGAGTGCGGCTGTGTTAAACTGTATTCCGGCACATTAAGCCCGACTTCAAAATAAACTACAACGCGTCATTACCTCTACTCCAAGTACCTTTGTTGTACGAACTCATTTCTACAAGATAAATAATAGTACTGCCTGCCTATAGACTGCCTCGTGGTCTCGCGGTACAAGTATGTGCCGTACGATCTAGAGGTCCTGGGTTCGATTCCCAGGTCGGGCAAAGTGTTATTGGGTTTTTTTTATTAGGAAATTCTCGGTAACAGCACGGAGTCTGGAACTGTGCCCGAAAAACGGCAATAGGCTCGCCCCCTATTACGTGGGACTGATGCATACTTGGCGAAATGTGGGTGCAGAAATGCACTTCTGCCTACCCCTTCGGGGAATACAGGCGTGAGTTTATGTATGTATGTAAATAATAGTACACATACTCCTGATAGTAGATACGGGTGTAGTACTTCAACCATATTTCGCATAGTGTATTTAGTCCCACAAAATTGGGAGCGAAATCGTGACTTATTATTTAGCCAAAACCCAAAACTTACCCGACCCGGCAATCGAATCCGGGATTTATTCATCGAACAACAAGTCTCTCGTTTTGTGGGATTGCCATAACTTCGTAGTCAATACCACCCCGTCTGGTATTTATACTATCATCACCATCAGCCCATATTCGTCCCACGGCTGGGTACGGGTCTCCTCTACAACTGAGAGGGTTTACCATTATTATTTATACCATAAAAATTATAAATTAGTTTGACATCCTCCTTCCTATTATCCTCAGACTTTATAGCGTAACGAGTGACGACAGAAAGAAATTATTAAAAATGAATTTAAAAAATCTGGTTGTAGGTATTTTTTAACATTTTTCTTTGTATTAAGAAATACTCGACAAACTGTATCTTGAGTGAGACTGTATCGAGTCACAGAAACAGTAGTAGCCTCGGCCGCAGATAATCATGTACTAAGAACACTCAGCGAGTCTTTGTCATGGAAACGAGCGGGTTTACGGCCGACTCCGCGCCGGACTTGAATATTGGAACATCAAACATCGCTTGCTAATGAGTTACGTCGTTTATTATAAATATTTTACGAATATTTCATTCATTATTGCACGTCTCTTGGCTACATTCCAGTGTGATGCAAAAAATATTTTACTTTCAATTAGAAAATAATTTATACGAAAAAATCTGTTATAATCATCATCATCAATCCATATACGTCCCACTGCTGGACACGAGCCTCCTCTAAATCTGATCTGAATAATTAAATAAATAAGCCCAACAATCACATAAATACATATTTCCGACCCAACACTAGAACTTCATCATTTGTCGTGGGTATCAGAAACTGCAAGAAACTTTCAGTCTCACAGACTGAAACACCAAACAAATACATATTAGTGTAACAAACAAACATATTTTGTCTCGGTGCGGGGATCAAACTTTAGGACTCTCGTTTTGCAAGCTAGTGTCTACTGTAGTCTGGTGTAACTGCGCTACGAGCCTGCTAAATTATTAAGAACTATGGTTGAATTTTTGATATAATATACCCAGACTTGAAACAGATACTTATGGATCTGACTTAATCGCAGCGCCTACCAAATGTCCCCTTAATCACGTCTATTTATTCATTGCCTATAAAACGATGCATGCATACATATATATCAGTGACGGTACTTACATAGAAGCCCAAAAGCCCAGCTTGCCTTACAAAATTCCGTATAATATCTTTAAGCTTTGAACGAAAGCAATTTGACATATAAATGAGAATATACTGACCCCACAATAAACAATTATAAAATAGACATTACACAATTAACGTGTAACGCTTTTGGCCTTCTATAGGTATATACCCAATATACAACTTCCATTGAATGTCTCTCAGAACATACAAGACATCGTCAGTCTCCTTACATACGCACAAACATTTGAGATTAGCCGATCCTGCGAGAGAAGACAATATTGTAATTAGAGGGGGGAATGTTAAGAGCTTCATTATCATTACAGTGCCTTTCGGGAAGGGGGCTGTATCGATCATTAACATGATAAAGGGCTCGCAGACGAGATATGGTAATGGCGTTGAGAATCGTGCCCGCTTTTATATTCCTGCGAATGTTTTTTAAATATCTGAATAGATCTTTATGTCAGGATTTGATGTTTTAACACTTCATCTAAATTTGCGTCGATTTATGTATACAGCTGCCTTAACAAAACATCAAGATGCGAGAAAAGACACTATCTGGTTATCAATCAGTTCAAAGAAAGGATTGTATACGAGCATAGCATGTGTTTCAGAAAAGTAGTGAAGGACTCGAGGCTTAGACTTTTCTAAGTTATGTGTGTATTCACAATGAATCATCATGAATCATCACTTACTTTACGGTGAAAGAAAACATCGTGAGGAAACCTGCACACCTAAAAGTTCTTAGGAATTTTGAAGGTGTGTAGTCCGCCAACCCGCACTAGGCCAGCGTGGTGGACTAAGGCCTAAACCCTCTCAGTTGTAGAGGAGGTCCGTGCCCTGCAGTGGGACGTATATGGGCTGATGATGATAAGTTTCTTAACTAATTATCTTTATTTAAATATATTTTACTGCTATCATAATTACAGTCTTCGTTGTTTTGCTTTATATCAGCTTATATTAGATGTTTTTTTAATACTGTGGAGTCGTGTTCTTAAGTCCCCAATGATGGCCTAGCAGTCCTTACACATCTGAGAAATTCCTTGTAAAATACTCTCAGGTAAGCTGATTTTTATTTGAATCCTTAATAATTAATCAAATATGCTCATTACTTGAAAAGCCGGAGTTATGTGATTGAGATATACAAACATGTCTCTAAATATAATTTGTAATGAGCAGCACGCAATCCACAAGATTATCAATGAAACCTAAATTTACTGATCATAATAAATTATAAATCCAAAAAAAACTAGATCTTTAGCATCTCACCTCGTTGACACTCAATCTTTCGTAACAGCCTTTTTCCAGCCTTTATGCACGCATCCTTAAATTGTGACGTATAACACATACTATGATGCCTGAATTCGTATGTAAAAAGAGGGAACTATAGATCCTGTCATGTTTCTGAGAATTTATTACAAACTGCCACCCACATCTCGATCTTGCGAGCCAAATTATTCTGACGTCTTAAAAAATATTTTAGAAAGATATTTAAAAATATTAATCTCGAGGCTCAAAAGTTAGTTCTGATTCCCCCAATATTTATATCAGCTACGCATATTTGTTCGAGGTGGGTACGATATAGCAGAAATTAGTCAATTAGTCGTGATATCAGTTTAAAACTATATGGACGAAACAAACATTATAACAATCCCTATAAATACATTTGTTTTCGCAAAATCAATTGCAAGATGTAAAATTTTGCTCTGCTATCAAATATTATCAGTGAAATTATCATTGTTGCGCTTCTTTCAACTTTCAACTTCCCTTTCTTTTATTCTTTTATCTTTCGAAATGAAATGGCGATAACGTTGCAAAATGCATAATCCATTTAATATTTTAGTGTAAATGTCATATTGATACAGAAATGGAGCAACAATTAGTTAGCACGATCGAGTTGGTACCGCGTTACAGACATCCCGAATGAAAAAATATTGTTGCATTTCCTTGAAATATCGTTAAAATTCATCGTTAAATTTCTGTAATTTCTATACCACAACAAAACAACTTGGTGACAAATTTGAACATAATTTGGCAAAATTACCTTTCCAAAGTATCCTAGGAATCCTGGCATAAAACTCTATTTGACAGTTGATAGGTAAAAATAAAACTACAAATAACATTAAAATCACACTTTACTGACTAGCTTCTTGTCACAGATGGTGGTAGAAAGAAGTAAGGAAATATATTCATCATCATCAGCCCAAATACGTCCCACTGCTGGGCGGGCCTCCTCTACAACTGAGAGGGTTTAGGCCTTAGTCCACCACGCTGGCCTAGTGCGGGTTGGCGGACTACACACCTAAGAAATTCCTAAGAACTTTAAGGTGTGCAGGTTTTATCACAATGTTTTCCTTCACCGTTAAGCAAGTGATAATTCATTGTGAATACACACATAACTTCGAAAAGTCAGAGGTGTGTGCCTGGGGTTTGAACCTGCGACCGCCGAAATTCTCGACCGCGCGCCTAAACCTCGAGGCCATCACTGCTTAGGAAATATATTGATTGACCTTAATAGATATCTTTATTTCAAAAATGCAGGTCGCGATATACGTATATTTATAGAAGCAAGAACCAATTACGTTACCGATTATCATCTAACAAACGATACAGATATAATTGGATCCACTATCTTTTACGCGTTGTTTACAATGATGCTGCAGATATTTCACGACAGCATACGCTTATTTTTACCATGCTTAAAAAGACGTTATTTTCAGGTAAAAATAAAATTTCAACCTTCATTAAACTTCCTTAATTATTCAACGATTTTTAATATCATTGATTTTAAATGGTATCGGTACTATTTCCGTTGCAATTATTAGCTACAAAAATCAGTCACGCAAACAAGTAATTGCTAGTCCATAATTGGATTAAGCTAAATATAATTGTTATATAACTGTTTGTACTCCTCTTTAATCAAATCTGATGCACGCTCACCAATCATCATAGTAGGAGCGTTGGTATTACCACTAGGACTTTGAGGCATAATGGAAGCGTCGATAACTCTTAGCCCGTTTACACCGTGGACCCTAAGTCTTTCGTCTACTACACCATCAAACCCCATTTTGCAAGTCCCAACAGGATGAAGAAGCGATCCCACTGTGTTTCTTACATAACAACTCCAATAAGGATCAGAACCCCATTTGAGGTCTTTACAGGCTACAACATTCATTTTGTATAGTCCCCCACCAACTTTTCTAAAGTACGATGTCTTTCCCAGACGAGAAATAAATTTTAAGCTTTCTACTAGCATTTGTATGTCGACCTCATCTCGAAAGTACCCCATTTCAATGAGAGGATCGTCAAACGGATTATTGCTCTTCAATTTAACTTGTCCACGAGACCGAGGATGCAGAAGCAGCAAAGATGTTAAAAACACTTCACTTAATAAATTAGCTTGGGCTAATGAAGCACAATACGCGTCATCGTAATTTAAAATAGTTTTACAACCATACTGCAAAACCAGGGAGGCAGCAGCGCCGATATACGTGCTGAAGACTTGAAATTGTGGTTTATTTGGGGAAGTAAATGTATTATTCAGCCGAAAAAACCCGCTTTGAATTGGTACCGGGATCGAATCCAACTCTGTTGCTGTCAATAGATTTGGCAGTATACTTTTAATGCCTGTTCTACCAATAAAGGTAACAGGTATGTAAGAATGGTCTTGTAAATTCTTTCCTACTGGCAAATCCACAAGAGGATTTATTCCGTACCGTAGCAACTCATCTGCTGGTCCAACACCTGAGAGCATCAAAAGTTTAGGACTATCTATTGTTCCTGCAGATACAATCACCTCTAAATCCGCATATATTTTGGATATGCTACCATCTGCTAATAATACTTTGACGCCGTATGCTTTCAACGTATCAGGATCTATAAATATTTTTAATACTCTAACAAATTTTGCGACTTTTAAATTTGGTCTATCTTTCGTTGGTCTTAAATATGCTTCTGCTGTACTCGATCTTCTTCCATTGGCGAACGTGAAATGTGGTCGAGAAATGCCTTCTATTTCTGGTCCGTTGTTTTCTAGTACTCTTCGTATTCCTAGTTCTTCGTAACTGTTAAGAACAATTTCATTGATTTCTGCAACATATGGGTTTTCGCGAGGACGTGTGATTCCGACGGGGCCTTGGGTCGAGTGCAAATATGCATTATAAGGATTTTGGAACACAGTGTGATCAGTCATATTTTCAAGCTTTTTGAAATAATGTAGACAAGTTTTCCAGTCCCATCCAGGCGCCTCTTGAGCCCAGTCGTCGTAGTCTTGTGGCACACCTCTGGAGTAAACTTCATAGTTGTTAGAGGAGCATCCACCGAGCATCTTTCCTCGAGTCATAAATATCGCTCTACCGGGATGGGTTCGACCCACTCCTTTGTCCAGGTACGCTTTGTAGCCCCAGTCGTATTCAGTATTGGCTAGAGTTGCAAATAAACTTGGTGCCTGAAATTGAAAACAATATACTATGAATGCGTGTTATCTGCATCAAATCCCAACTTTTTTACGATTTCGAACCGGAACAATTTTTATATTAACCAGTATCTGAGTAAACCGCTTTCCTTTTCCCCAAGACTTCTAGTAGTACCAACAAAAGCATCAATCTAATCAACATACATACATACATGCATAAACTCACGCCTGTATTCCCCGAAGGGGTAGGCAGAGGTGCATTTCTGCACCCACATTTCGCCGAGTATGTATCAGTCCCACGTAATAGGGGGCGAGCCTATTGCCGTTTTTCGGGCACATTTCCAGACTCCGTGCTGTTACCGAGAATTTCCTAATGGAAAAACCCAATAACACATTGCCCGACCCGGGAATCGAACCCAGGACCTCTAGATCGCACGGCACATACTTGTACCGCGAGACCACGAGGCAGTTCTTTATGAATCGTAGGATTTTGAGAAATATATACCACGCTGGTTGGAGGCGGGTCACCTCCGGCTTCTATCAGCAGTACTTTCACAAGGGGTGACTCGCTCAGCCTGGCAGCAACGATCGCGCCAGCCGACCCCGCCCCAACCACAATGAAGTGAAAAGTTTCGCCATCTGTAATAAATACACCCAACAGTCACATACATAGTTCAGACCCCACACTAGGATACAAGTCCTGTGTCGTGGGTATCAGAAACTGCGAGAGACTATGGTCCCACAAACAATATTTGTGGATCACACAAACATTCGTCTCGGTGCGGGGATCGAAAACGCGGCCTCTCGTTTCGCAAGCTTGTATCTAGCCAACTGCGCCACGCGGATGTTGATGTATGCTGGCTGTCACAAGGTATAGATTTGAAATGCTTCAATCATATATCACTTACTTTAACAGTGAAGGAAAACATCGTGAGGAAACCTGCACACCTAAAAGTTTCCAGGAATATCTTAGGTGGGTAGTCCGCCAATCTGCAGCGTGGTGGACTAAGGCCTAAAAACCCTCTGAGTTATAGAAAAGGCCCGTGCCCAGCAGTGGGACGTAAATGTGCTGATGATGACACCTGTACGTTGTTACCACCAGGTGTCGTATTGATCTCCCCAGTAAACGTGTGATGATTAGCCAGTGCCTTGAATTGATGGGAAGTAAATATATGGGCTAATGATGATTTATGATCTTGGACAACTAAACCGATTTTGATAAGCCAATGTCATGAGTATCAAACAATATAGGTTTGTACGATACCTGTCAGTTTGTAATTATCAGGCCAGCCGGTGGGGAGTATGGCCTGAGACAGAGCCAAGGCGCTAAGCAGCCATCGCACAAGGGACGAAGCTGCCGAAGCTTGCAACACTTTCACAAATTCATTCACCACTGTGTTCAAAGTCAACATTTTTACACAACCAGTGTTACCATATGCAATCAGGAATACCTTTGAGTAGAATTATCAGATTTTTCCCTATGTCAGTTTATTGAACGCCTCGGTGGTCTTGCAATATAAAGGGGATTGCTAGTGGTCCCGTGTTCGATTTTAAGGAAACCAAATCTCAGTAACAGCACGTGGACTGGAAATTATAAGAGGTTTAGGTAAAGAACCCAAGCATGGGACGCAAAAAACATGTGAAATTTGTTGAACACCTCTGCTTACACCTTCGGAGACTCAGCCATGATAGTATTTGCACGTGTGTAAATGAAATAAATTCTTAAAATAATAAATGTAGAGGAAAAGGAAAGGAAAGGAAAGTCGTAACACCATAGTTTTCTAGTCTAGCAGGACATTTAAAGTACTTTCTGATTTATAGCACAACTTGCCTAAGAACCCCATTTTTAATATTCTCCTTTACGGTTAAATCTTGTACTTCAATGTTATTCCATCTAAGTTCGTATGGTATGTTGGAGTTTATGACCATAAACATTTTAAAATTCAAATAGACCTTGAAAGCCGTTGCTTAATTTGATTCCGCTTCTAATGGCCCACGTAACAAACCAATAAACAGTAATCGGAGAATGCAATTCTACGCATTTTTCTATTTATTAATAAACCTAGACCTTACTACGAGATAAACAATGTGAAGGACATCAGGAAGCGTTATTTAGAACTGTTGGTCAATTTTATTTCTACATACAACTGTAATTCTACTCGTTTATTTACATATTTATGTTTTCAACAATCATAAAATTTCTTAATTACCGTAGCGCACCATAAGTGAAATTCTAAATGCAAATTTAAAAGAAACACTCATTAAAACTTCTAGTTTCAACGACAAAGTAATTGCATATAGTTACATCTATTTTCTCATTAGGTGGAAGACTCTTATAATGTACAAATTGGAAATGCTCACATCATTTTAAAATACATACATACATAAACTCACGCCTGTATTCCCCGAAGGGGTAGGCAGAAGTGCATTTCTGCACCCACATTTCGCCAGGTATGTATCAGTCCCACGTAATAGGGGGCGAGCCTATTGCCGTTTTTCGGGCACATTTCCAGACTCCGTGCTGTTACTGAGAATTTCCTAATGGAAAAACCCAATAACACTTTGCCCGACCCGGGAATCGAACCCAGGACCTCTAGATCCCACGGCACATACTTGTACCGCGAGACCACGAGGCAGTCAAAATAAAAGTAGTAGCTACCTTTACCCGTATTTTTCACTAAAAGAACAATTTGGGTCACTGGAGCAACCAGTCTCCTTTAGAAAACCGTCAAAAATTAAATTCACTTTACCAGAAATATTTGGAAGGATAAAAAGAATTACGCGATCCATATTTTTAAGTGTAAATGCAGGTGATCACTAAAAATACCTCAATAGTAATAAAATTTATATTATTTAACACATAAACGATGACATATTTTGAAAAAAACTCACTGTTTTGTGTACTAGAAAATTGCAATGATATGGCATGTACCGATCCAAACTACATGCCTAAAACAACTCTGAACCGTATAGGTGAAGTTTAAGTAGGTATTTTAGTCATGTCAACATTGTGTATTCTTAATTAATTATTACATATCGTGATAACGCATACCCTATTGGTCCCCATGATTATTTTTTTTAGTTTGTATAGTCCACCATATTTTTATTTTTATTGACTATAAGACTCTTGACAATATTGTCAAGAGAGAGAGAGAGTCTCATATGAGTTAGCCGTCTTGTCCTACGGTGGTACTAATTTAAGCGTGGACGTTTTATGACAAAGTAAAGTGTAATAAAAGGTTTTTGGAGTTCAATTTTATGTTATTATATTTTCTTTTTATATTAAATACCCTCTTTATTTTCCCTCTAATATTATCCATCCGAAGGTTCTCTGTAAGAAATTGCCTAGAGCAATAACACCGCAACTTGTACTTTTTATTAAGTTTAAGTCTCTGTAGTAATGAAGTTACATTGTACAAGAAAGAGTAGATAAATAAATAAATAATTGAAAAATACTTTCACATGCACAACTACCCAGACCGAAAATACACAAACCACAAAATTCTGATTTTATTAAAGTTTACCTATAAAAAAATATCACACTCACAAAAAAACAAGAAAATATGTAAATATTCGCGACGTTCAAAAAACCATTTGGGCTATCCGACGGACGGCTAAATACAAACTAAATCCACAAGGGATGCATTCGTGCTTGAATGCGTAACTTTGTAAATCTAGTCCACGCACGCACGCTCTCCACCATTTTGTATTTAATAGGATAATATAAATACAGCCTTTTTATTCTATAAATATGAAGATACATACATACATACATAATCTCACGCCTGCATTCCCCGAAAGGCAGAGGCGCATTATTGCACCCACATTTCGCCACGTATGTATCAGTCCCACGTAATAGGGGGCGAGCCTATTGCCGTTTCTCGGGCACATTTGCAGACTCCGGGCTCCTACTGAGAATTTCCTAATGAAAAAACCCAATTACACTTTGCCCGACCTGGGAATCGAACGCAGGACCTCTAGATCGCACGGCACATACTAGTACCGCGAGATCACGTTTTATATGAAGATATAATAATATGAAGATTTAATGTATAAAACCTTTAGTAAATAGTGCAAACGGCCGCAACTTGCGAGTAGTATGTGGTACTAGACTACTTCGACCACCGCTGTCATCCACTAGGGTTTAATAATGCATTTGTTTCTCGTAGTTTCACTAACATCCACGGTTTAAGACTTGTGTCTTAAATGTAAGGTAGATAAGGTTCAACCTTGTAATAGCATATAATAGGAGAGGGTAATGATATACAACCCTAATAATTTTATCATTTAGCTGATAAAGATGATAAGTAAAGATAGATATTGTCACATGTTTTATAAGGATAATTTAAATCACAAATCTCTGGCAAAAGCGTTTCGGTGGAAGGTTTGCGAGCAGACACAGAATTTATATTTCAAATACAAGACGCATAACTGTTTCGATTAATAGATTATAATTATAAATTATACTTGCCTTTTTCACTGCCTCGTAATCTCGCCACACAAATGTGTGCCGTGCGAACTAGATGTTCCGAATTCGATTCCCAGGTCAAGCAATGTAGTATTGGATTTTTTCATTAGGAAATTCTCAGAAGCAGCAAGTAGTCTGGAACTGTACCCGCAAAACAGCAATAGCTCAATAGGCTCGCCCCCTATTACATGGGACTGATACATACCCGGCGAATTGTGGGTACAGAAATGCACCACTGCCTACCCCTTCGGGGAATACAGGCGTGGGGTTATGTACGTATTTAATATTATTACACTATATTTTTATAGTCTTGTTAAATACTATGATGAAGAATAATTGCATTGAGTATTCTTGCAATAATTCTATTGAACCGCAAAGCATTTAACAACCTTTGCGTACGTTACCGTTTTCACATTCCATGCATAACAAACAAAATATTTCTTCATGCCAGAATGGCTACAGTGCGGTAGAAGCAGAATTACAGGTGAGGAACGATAGCGAGTAACATTTTCATCATCATTATCATCATATACGTCTCACTGCTGGGCACGGGCCTCCTCTACAACTGAGAGGGTTTAGGCCTTGGTCCACCACGCTGGCCTAGTGCGGGTTGGCGGACTACATACGTAAGAAATTCCTAAGAACTTATTAGGTGTGCAGGTTTCATCACGATGTTTTCCTTCTCCGTTAATGTATGACGTGATAATTCCGTGGGAATACACACATAACTTTGAAAAGTCAGAGGTTTGTGCCTGGGGTTTGAACCCAATACCGTCGAGTGTCTCGACCGCGTGCCTAAACCTCGAGGACATCACGACTATTCATTCGTGTTCGAGTAACATTTTAAAGCAAGAATATCCAAAATTTTACGTACATGTGGCGAACATACTCGACTATTTAGTCCAAGGGTACCGTATGTTAATATAATTATACGTTTTATAGTGTCAATTAATTTATTTAGGCTCAATGTCTCATCGTTTACAACAGTCCTTCATCACAACAACACGGTTTTGGTCCCATGTACATTCAAGTTTAAACAACAAGTAGCGACAAAGCGAGAGAGAAATGTCTTAACACTCGTCATTACAATGTCGTCCTGTTAAGATTCTAAAACAACTCAGTTTGGGGCTAAATAGAGCAGGAGGCAGTAGGCCGGCGAGGTGGACTAAGGCCTTAGCCCTCTCAGTTGTAGAGAAGGCCCGAGCCCAGCAATGGGACGTATATGGGCTGATGATGATGATGATGCGTCTAAAGTCGATTATGTTTTAAAGTATGATAATTCTTTGTGAATACATAAATAGCTATGAAAAGTATAGGTTTGAGCCTGGGTTTTGTACCCATGCATGCTATGTATATACAATTACATACCTCGACTCAATATCTTTAATTTAAATATAATATAGCATCCTATTCAAATCCAAAGAATTTATACAGCCATCATGTGGTTAACTAAGGATATAAAAAACATATTGTACTCGTATGTAATGTATGTAGATTTAGCATAACGAGATGCTGGAAACGGAGATTAGCATATTAAATCACTGACTGATATTTATGTTACTTTCTCTCCTATCTATATTATATATTCTCATATATTAGATATTGGATATATACGAGGGCAGTCCGATAAGTACTTAGCCTACAAAAGAAAAACGAAAATTTTGGAAAAGTGGCGATTTATTTCTCATCACAGTCTTCTTTCAACTCGATTCACTTGACCCAGCGATGCTCCAACTTCTTTAAGCTGTCTGAAAAGAACGTTTTCTGGAGGTCTACAAAGTAGGCCTCCGTGGCGGCGATAACCTCCTCATTCGACTCAAATTTCTGTCCGGCGACGGACTTTTTCAAGTTTGGAAACAAAAAGAAGTCACACGGGGCCTAATCTGGAGAATACGGTAGATGGGGCAGCTGTTCGTAGCCTAATGTGACCAATTTGGCCGTTGCGACGGCGGAGGTGTGAGCCGGTGCGTTGTCATGGTGGAAGAGCACTTTTTCTTCGCCAAATGGAGCCGTTTTTTCTACAATTCGGCGTTGAATCGGCCCAATAGTTCGGCATAGTAAAGCCCTGTGACCGTTTTGCCCTTCTCCAGGTAGTCGATGTAAATCACACCTTGTGAAACCTAGAAAACGGTGGCCATCATCTTTTCGGCCGATGGGACAGTGTTCGCCTTCTTCGGAGCACATTCGCCGGGTAAAGTCCACTGTTTCGACTGTTTATTGGTCTCTGGTGTGTACCAGTGAATCCATGTTTCGTCGACGGTCACGAAACGACGCAGAAACCCCTTCGGATTGCACCTAAACAGTGTCAAACACTGCTCTGAAGTTGTGTCATTGATGCGCTTGTCGTCCGAAGTGAGCAAACGCGGCAGCCATCGAGCCGACAGCTTTCTCATGCCCAATATTTCATGCAGGATATGACCCACGTGGTCTTTTGAGATGCCTACTGTCTCAGCTATCTCGCGCACCTTCAATCGGCGGTCTGCCAATACAAGATCGGGACTTTTCTCACGTTATCCTCCATGGTAGCCGTTTTTGGGGCACTTGGGCGTGGCTCATCAAAAACTGACGTGCGACCACGTTGAAACTCGTTAAACCAATTTTTGACGGTCGCCATTGAAGGAGAAGAGTCACCGTAAACAGCATCCAAGCGCTCTTTGATGTCGCTGCGCGATTTCCCTTCCAAAAACAAGAATAAAGTCACCGGCCGATATTGCTCTTTTTCCATTTTTCTAAAATCCGCGGACACGTCCGCTTACACACGCGGTCAAAACAAAACTACAAATCCAATTCGGCTGAAATTTTGACAATAGCCGTCTACGAAGATGTGCTACATGATGGTAAATTTATCTTACGATAGTGGTGCCATCGGGCGGTGAGGCTAAGTACTTATCGGACTGCCCTCGTATGTCTCATATGTTAAGCTGCCTCGTGGTCTCGCATAAGTATGTTCTGTACGGTCCTGGGTTCGATTCCCGTGTGTGTTATTGGGTTTTCCATTAGAAAATTTTCAGTAGCAGCACGGAGTCTGGAAATGTGCCCGAAAAACGGCAATAGGGTAGTCCCTTACGTAGGAAGAAAAAAAATTGGTGAAATGTGGTTGCAGAATAGCACCTCTACCTTGTTATATTGTGAACCATCAACAATTATTGTGAAAACCGCCAAGTCGGTGCTGTATCAGTACTTAATCTTTAATTGCTTTGTCACTGGCTGACAAGTGCCTGGATTAAGTCAATGCCGTTGTCTATAATTTTACGATGCACGTCGTACCTATAACATAAAATTTTTATGCCTTTTTGAAGGTGTTAATCAAGGCCAGTTTTTGTTTTAAAGGGGCCTGCTTATCCAAATAACAAAACCGATAATGAAATTGTTTAAGTGGTTATCATTACATACATATGTATATGACACTACATACACAAATAGTCCACTAGGTGCACTACACGAACGGGCCCGACCGGGGATAACCCATATTATACCTGTGGCGGTACTTCCATAGAAGCTTAAGAGCCCAGCTTGACTTGAAAATTCTGAATAATAATCTTTAAGCTATAAATCTTCATTTAACAAAAGCAATTTGACATATAAATGAGATTATCCAGACCCCACAATAAACAATTATAAACCAGACATTACACAATTTAAGTGTAACGTTTTTGGGCTCCTATGGAAGTACCGCCACTGTTATACCAATGAATCACGGAAAATCTGTCGGTTTTCAACCAGTGTCCAATATTCGTATCCACCACGATAACTGTACATAATACGTAAAACCCACTGCAATGGCACACGGAGACAACTCGGGTACTAGAATCGTCCAGACTGGTCGGATAATCAACAGTTTCTTAGGTTAGGTTAGGTCTTCATTAAGAGCCAGCGTGCCCCGTCCTGAGGGGATGTACGGCGTAAGAATTCCGCCACGGCATCCATACCTTTCATTTATTAATTTATTCATTCATTCACTCACCCACTTACTCACTCAGTCAGTCGCCCATTCATGTATTCATTCATTCATTCAATTAATCAATTATCCTTACTAATATTATAAATGCGAAAGTAACTCTGTCTGTCTCGCTTTCCTGCTAAAACTACTGAACCGATTTAAATGAAATTTGGTACACAGATAGTTTAGACCCTGAGAAAGGACATAGGCTACTTTTTATCCCGGAAAAGGGGTTTTAAGGGGTTGAAAGGGGGGATGAACGTATGTTGTATGGACGTATTGTCATTTTTAAAGCTAGAAACTTGAAACTTATTTTTTAGGCTGTTGATTAGATATAAATAAAAATGACATTAAAAGTTTGTAAAAATGTACCTTTAAGGGGGTAAAATAAAAATAGGGGTGAAAGTTTGTGTGGAAATTCGTCATTTTTGAAGCTAGAATGATGTAACGACGTGTAGACGATTGTAACTATGTATGTATATGTAACTATATGTCTGTTATGCTTTGTCATTTTACCGATGTAAACGATTTTTGATATGGACATAAATGGGACTCGGTGGAGTAAAATAGACTACAACTTGTTTTCTTTCTGAACCCAACCCTGTAGTCTACGCGGACGGAGTCGCGGGCAAAAGCTAGTATATTATAATAATATCAGCCCATTCATGTTTCGTTGAAACGTACGGGCTTTAATGAGTATTTTTCTGATGGAAAGTCCTCGTCGCACTTTGCTCGGACACGGGACCTCTCGATCGCAACGACCACCGACACCTAATATATGTATAACACACAAGTACATAAACCTAATAGGTAAAGCTTGGAACAAGTATGATGAAAGCGATTGTAGAATAGAATTGCGTAAAAAGGCCAACGCGCCGTCATGATATAAAGTGCGTAATTAACCTGTAACCGAGTGTTTAAATGTTTTAGTAAAATTGTTGACACTTACCTGAATGGGCTTAATAAAGGTTGTGGGAGGTCGTGGCTACCGATGCTCTCCTTCTACGAGCAAGTCATGTCACAGAAGGACAGCGCGGAGCGGGATCGCGAAAGAGCTTATCCCGCCCGCCAAAGACGTCAAAGAAGGAGGCGCCGGGTCAACAGTGACAATTAGACTCGGCGCCCTGCCCAGTGGCAGGGGGCGATAGAATCCCACCACGGTGTCCCCTGCCTGTCGTAGAAGGCGACTCAAAGGGGCACTTGGGGTGTCAAAGACAATTGCCTCCTGATTTCTTTATTTGTTTAATATCATTTATTCATAATAAAATGACTATTAGACACTACATTTGTTTCACTGTTTAAAAAAAGGGCCGTCGCGGAAAAGCTATTAGATATTTTGACAGCCCCGTGGCGCAGTTGGCTAGACACCAGCTTGCGAAACGAGAGGCCGCGGGTTCGATCCCCGCACCGAAACAAATGTTTGTGTGATCCACAAATATTTGTTTCGGGTCTGGGTGTATGTGAGACCGAAAAGTCTCTCGTAGTTTCTGATACCCACGATACAAGACTTGTATCTTAGTGTGGGATCAGAACTATGTATGTGACTGTTGGGTGTAAAACTAAAAAAAAACTATTTGTATAAATAGTATGCTTTAAGGATAGTAGGGTAAGGATTAAGGGTTATTCAAAAGACTTGTAACAAAATAGCCAAAAATAAATTTTCCAGTTCATGTAAGTGCCACCATTGGGCACGGCACTGGGAAGTGTTTAGAATTAGTCCACAACGCCACATTCTGCAGCTTGACAGACTACACACCCTTAGGTGGGCAGTACTTGTAGGGAACTTTTGGGTGTGCATGTGTCCCTTCTCCGTTAAAGTGCGCGATATAATCTGTCAGAATTGGCTTCGCCAGGCATTTTACCCATAACCGTCTAAACTTTTAGCTGAATAATCTGCGCGCCTGACTCTCGAGGCCATAACGCCAGATAACATAGATAATGATGGAAAAAATTGAGCAACTTGCCCATTCTAATACTCTTAAGTTAATATAAAAAAAATTTCTGTCATCAAAGACACAGGGAAGATTACATCAGCTGGAATGACTATTTCATGGCTTTAGCAGTTTTGACTGCTAAACGCAGTAAAGATCCGAATCGACAAGTGGGAGCTTGCATCGTGAACGAGAATAATGTCATCGTAAGTTTAGGGTAAGTAACTACAATTTTTTTTCTGTGTTTGTGTCTGTTTTGAAGTTACTTTTTATTTCTTATTTTTAAGTTACTTTTTTATTTTTAAGTTACTCCTATTTTTAAATCACTTTTTATATTTTATTTTTTTAACTCTTTCAGCCACGCTTTTTATTTATTGATTTTATAAATGAAACAAAGGCGTATTTAGTTTAATTGCGGTTTATTTATAAAGAAAAAAGATATTGTGCCAAAATATCACATAAGGCTTTTGAGGAATATGGTGGTTAGTTTGCTAACCACCATGGCGGACGGCATGAAGAATAATGAAAACAAGAGCACATCAGAACTTATATAAGATATAAGTTATATATATATTTACGGAGCAAATATGTATATTTATATATTATGAATCGTATATTATATTTAGTATTATATTTAACTTATTATTTATATTTATCTTTGCGGATACAAAGGGGAACTTTACAAGTGCTGCATTGCCATACAGTACGTGCTGGACTTTTTAGTGCTGCATTTAGCAAATCTTTGTGAAGTAGATCGCTCTGACTAATCCATATTGCTTTCCGTCCGCAATTGTATTGAAACTATTGGCTTATGACGTTTTATCAAATCTTGCAATGGAGAAGACGAAGCAGAGTTATTTAGAGAACGTCTAGAGCTCAAGTTGCATTTCTTTGCCTGAGCTTGTCCTGAGATTCCTTGGAAAACACTTCTACGAACGTCTTTTGTATCTAATTGATCCACTTCTGAATGGTGTTCTTTCTGGAGTTCTCGATATAATAAATAGGAGTTTATGACAGCGCAGTCCAGAAAATAGAAAAAAATCGATGCCACCACTTATGAGACTTTCTGTCGATGGCATAAGTACTTTTCAATTGGTCGAATTTGTCAACCAAGTTAATACATTTGTTGTATTGTATGATAGCTTCAGGATAAGCTACTTCAGCTGCTGTGGAGATGAATCGCCAAGCACAATCACAGTCTGTGCTCCATCATTGGCTTCTTCATGTGATTAAACACTACACACACTTTCACCATCTGAAGAAATGTCTTCTAGAAGGACGTTTCGAATTTCAGGTTCATTTAGTACACGCGGAATTCTGAAAAATAACATACAACTATACATAAAACGAATAAAACAAAACCTACTACAGTCATGGTGGTTAGTAAAGTAACCACCTTTTTATTTACGTAATTTATAAAAATATATAAACGGCAAACTATATTTTATATCATAAATTGACTAATCTAATATTAAATAACAGATACATACTAAAATAATTATATAATAAACATTCTTACCTTTATTATTGAATTTTAAAATAACCCGTTCTAAAAATAGCACTGGACTCCTTTTTCAAATATTCGATTAAAAACAACCGGCGCGTTTTTTCGTAAAAAATTTGTAACACACGGTTAACAATTATTCAATGAACTATAAAAGAACAGCACATCTCCCAAAGATGCCGTGGAAATAATTTTTTGACAACTGAAAATATGTGGTTTTAAAACTAACCACCGAAGCTGAAAGAGTTAAGATATTTTTATGTTACTTTTAATTTTTATTACTGTTTATTACCTTCTGTCTAGAAATAAAAGGCTTTTTATTTTATTTATAAGTTTAGGGTAAGTTTTATGGAAACCACTACATTTGTTTTAAAATAAATGCATACATACAAGTACTGTATGTGTGTGTGTTACATTGAATCATCACTTACTTTAACTGTGTAGTAAAACATCGTGAACAAACATCTTAGGTGTTGTCTGCCAACCCGCACTAGGCCAGCGTGGCGGGCTAAGGCCTCTCAGTTGCCCAGCAGTGGGACGTATATGGGCTGACTATTCTTATGATAGTTTAATGTTTGATTTTCTGCCTTGTTTTTAGATACAACGGCATGCCAAGAGGTTGTCCCGACAATAAGTTTCCATGGGGTAAACAGAGCACATCATATGAACACAATAAGCATATCTACGGTTTGTATAAAAAACTATGCTTTTAAATAGTCGACAGAGAGACCAAACATTAGTAAACAAAAAGTATGTAGGTAAGTACAGGACGGTACATTTCCTACACCGCACAGGTGCGTCAGTGTCCACCCCCGATCAGCTTTGCCGTTTGTATAAAGCGATGGAATATTGAGTGCGCCGCACGGACGGTGCCGCTAATGTATCTTCGATTCCTAGAATGCATAGCAGCATCCATACAGCCACGGGCCATCCGCATATGAACGATGCAGACGTTAGTAATTAATTAGTCTGTACAGTTGCTAAGGGACTTTTCTATCATGGCGAACAATCTGAATAGTTGTTGAATATCTCTTTATTCAATAACAGAAGCACGTGTGTTAGCGAAGCCAAAGTCTTGTGGTTACTTTTACAGTATCGCAGCTCGAACCAAAATCTGTAAAAAGGGTCGCTTACGTTAAGAAATCTTATTTAACCAAAATGTTCTTTTAAAATTTGTATTGCTGCAAATGTGAATCCGGGATAGTTTTGAATTGAAGCCGCGCAACACAGAGCCGAGAAATCTTTGTGAATTACGTTTGCCAACTAATTTAATGTAACTACCTAAATATTTTCATATTGATATGTGCTCACATGCGCAACGCTTCAAGGCATCAACCTTTTCTTTAACTGAAAATGTTTTGGCTTTAGTACACCCCGAAGGCTTTTTATGGGTTGGCGGAGTATAAATACCTAAGAAATTATTTTTGCAGAACTCTTAAAAGTGCAAGGAAATTTATTTGTTTTGCTTCGACGTTAATGTGCGTGATAATTCATTGTGAACACACAAAAACATTCAGACGTGGGGTTGCATTAATCTTTAATTGTGTTAAATGTTTACTTATTAGTAAAATTTATTATATAATTAAATAAATATACCCAACATTTACACATATTTCTGGAATACTAAAATATAGTCTTGCGTTGTAAGGGTCGGATATTACGAAAGAATTGTCGGTCCTACTAACACACAGACCTGGAAATCAATTATGGCTGACACAAACATTTGTATCGTTGCGGAAATCGTACCCGCCTCCTTTTCTTTCTCTCCGATGTCGAACCAACTGTGCCACAGTGACTGTATTTTATTTTCAAATGCATTATGTTTTTCAGTTTGCCACGCGGAAATGAACGCCATCTTTAATAAGAATTCGTCTAATATTAGAGGATGCCGCATGTATACAACCATGTACCCATGCAATGAATGTGCCAAAATAATCATTCAATCTGGAATTGGGGAGATTTTTTTCTTGACTAACCCGAAGGCCCATAAGGATCAATACCTAGCTTCAGAGAGAATGCTCGGAACCGTTGGGCTGAAACCCAAGTAAATATAATTAGATTTTGTATTTTCTATATTCCATTTTCTATCTACTATATAAAAGTAGGACCATCGTGCTGCAGGACGACCTACACTACGTCTACCTAAGCGCGGTCTCCACTCCAACACTTGTCTGCTCCAACGGCCGTCCGTCCGTCGGCAGACATGGTCGGCCCACTTCCACTTTAGCGTGCAAATTCTGCGGGCAATGTCAATCCTGCAGCACGATGGTTCGACGACTTGAGAAAGGTGGCGGGTAGCGGATGGATAAGGGCTGCTCAAGACCGGGATGGTTGGCGCCTACTTGGGGCGGCCTTCGTTCAGCAGTGGACGGCGATAGGCTGAGAATAAATATAAAAGTAAAAAGAAATGTGATCAATAGAATGCCCATAAACGTTCCACTGCTGGACATAAGCTCACGGCGTACATGTGATCCCGGATTTTGTTCTCAGGTTGGGTAGTAGCGTTAATAGGTTTTTCTGGCAAAAATATCCGAAAAACTCCAGTTGGCTCGCGCTCTATTACGTTTAAGAATCACCGCGGCATAAACGTAGGTACATAGTTGCCTGAACTTCCGTCCATATCGTAGTCGTCGACTACCGGCAAGTGTTTGCCGTGCGATGCAGAGGTTCCGGGTTCGATTCCGGGTCGGCCACAATGTTATTGGGATTTTCCATCAGGAGATTTTTATTAGTTGTCTAGAATTGTGCCCGAAAAACTAGAAAAACTCGCCTCTATGAATTGAGACTTAAAAATTAGCGAAACGTAGGTGCAGAAATGCGCCTATGCCTACCCCTTCGTGAGCCGTAATTATATGTCATCTGTATCATCATCATCAGCCCATATACGTCCCACTGCTGGGCACGGACCTACCCAACAACTAAGAGGGTTTAGGCCTTAGTCCACCACGCTGGCCTAGTGCGGGTTGGCGGAATTCCTAAGATCTCTTAGGTGTGCAGGTTTCATCACGATGTTTTCCTTCACCGTTAAAGTACGTGATAATTATTTGTAAATACACACATAACTCTGAAAAGTCATAGGTGTGTGCCAGGGGTTTGAACCTGCGACCGTCGAGATTCTCGACCGTGCGCCTAAACCTCGAGGCCGTCACGACGGCCATCACCACGACTTACATACTTGTCATCTGTATTCTTTATTGGAAATATGTATTTTAAATCATTTCAGGCGATTTGTTCCAAACACGAATAACAGAATCTACATCGATTTTGGGGAGTAGATACTACGTGTAAAGAATAAATGCAAGCGGAAATCGTTACGCATTTGACAGCCAGTTTTTCAGCAAATTGAATATCTGTAGTATGCTATAAACAACGCACTGTTCGGCGCAGACCTCAAAGTTCACCGTTCCAGCCCATCTGGAGGTTGTCTGGAAGTCATCAACTGCAGCGATAACTCTTCCGTTTGATACACTTTTTATAATTTTATCTTTTTTGTCAATTTTTATAGTCCCATTTCCTATTTTTATTCATTCCTATGTTTATTTTATTCATTTTCTAAATGGTGGAGGTATTATTTTTAAATATTTGATAAATAATTTGTAATTATTTATTGTTCATCTTTTAATTGTGTGGTAACTTTGTAAAATAATATGACATCGTTATAAACATTGAGATATTGTTTTGTTAAAATAAAGAAAATGAAGTATTGACTTCTTGGTTTTACTTTGGCTTTTAAACAAGATTCGTATTGTATTTAGGTTTTATCACGATGTTTTCCTTCACCGTTAAAGTACGCGATAATTAATTATGGCTATACACATATCTTTAAAAAGTCATAAGTGTGTGCCTGGGGTTTGAACCCGCGACCGCCGAGAATCTTGACCGCGCGGTAAAACCTCGAAGGCCATCACTACTTACACACTATTTATGTACATACACATACATAACCTCACGCCTGTATTCCCCGAAGGGGTAGGCATAGGTGCAATTCTGCACCCACATTTCGCCAGGTATGTATCTGTCCCACGTAATAGGGAGCTAGCCTATTGCCGTTTTTCGGGCACAAATCCAGACTCCGTGCTGCTACTGAGAATTTCCTAATGGAAAAACCCAATAACACTTTGTCCGACCCGGGAATCGAACCCAGGACCTCTAGATCGCACGGCACATACTTGTGCCGCGAGACCACGAGGCAGTCAACTATTTATGTACTACACAATATTATATGCAGTAAAACTCGCCGTAGTCAGCTATGTGGTGTTAGCAACCAAACTCATAGCAACGGACAATCCACATTGAAAACAGCATTCACTCTGTTTGTTTCACAAAAAACATCCATTTGTGGGTCCATATGTTGTTGATGTTTTGAGACGTATGTAATTTAATAAATTTTAACGGAGCGCTTCGAGACCTACGAATCCGGTGACTGCAAGCGGTATGTATATGAGACTTAAAAAATATTTGAACTCTCTCTCTATCTATCTCTCTCCCTCTCTCTCTCTCCCTCTCTCTCTCTCTCCCTCTCTCTCTCTCTCTCTCTCTCTCTCTCGTCATAATCCTAATAGATGATTTACTGGTTACAAAGCTAACGTAACGTGACGTCTAACAGAAAATACAAGATCATTTAAGAAATAAAGGAACACAATAACATGATGACAGACAACAAGAATATACAAAAATAATTATAGGTACTATAAAATAGGGTTCGTTTCTTTAGTAAATATGTTTGATTCAAAATTTAATGTTTATTTTTCACGTTAAAAAATATCTTCAATCTTTAAATAAATATTATTTCTAAATTTTTCTTATAATTAGTAAGAATATATTTTGCTAAAGAATTAAATAGAAGTCTTTAAAATAAACATTCATAACAGATGACATTATTGTGTTTCTTCTTCTTCTTCTCTTTATGGTAATGGCTCCACCGTTTTCCAGTGAATTCCGTTTACCTGGACAATGACAGATGAGAGAGGTTAAGCATAAAAAAAAGAGAGAGGGGATAAATGAGTAAAATAAAAATGACATTTGTGATTTGACATTGAGACTTGAGTGCAACTGGCAATTGGCATATTGTATTTTATGATTTTGGAGGCATTTTCACAATTTCTTACTTAAGGTAGAAATCTGTACACATACAAATTGACTATTGATGTTTCAATGAATTAAATTATAAAACATGGACGTGGTTGATAAAATCGGTGACTTATCATTGCAACCGTTAGTGTCACTTTAAAAATAACATTTAACCTAAATCATTTTTAATGGGGATTAGACATCGTGAGTGATTATTTACAGGAAAAAATGTCAAACAAAAAGAAAAGATTACATCGAATGGAAGGAATATTTTATGGCTGTAGCCGTGTTAGCAGCAAAACGTAGCAAAGACCCCAGTTGCCAAGTGGGAGCTTGTATAGTAAATAAGGAAAACATTATTGTTGGAGTAGGGTAAGTATACTAAAAACTAGTATTTTTCCAAAATGAAATAATTGTTAATAATCTTCATGTATGATTTGGTTAATTCAATTGTCTACCTCACTTTTACTACGTGAAGAGCCAGAAAAATGGTCAAATTTTTAACAATTAATAACACATGATTCTATAATGCTATTAAAGGAGTCGTGTAATTTTAGTTTTCATCCTTTACAAGAACTTCCTTTTGAAATGAATAATTAGACTGTATAATTACTTATTTATATAAAATTCACATCCCACTGAAGTTCTGTATTACCATGATACAAAAGTATACTTAGTTAATCACAATATTTCAGGTATAATGGCATGCCAATAGGGTGTAGTGATGATGAATTTCCATGGGGCAAGAACACTCCATCACCTTTAGACAATAAACATCTTTATGGTATGTTATCATTTTGCCAGTATTATATAAACTCATTAAAACATAATGCATGCATAAATGTCTTTTATTGAAGGCTAAAATTACAGCTCACAGTTTAGGTTCCATTTATTCATTAAATATTGGATATTCATTTACCTGTGGTGTGTTAATTTCATCTAGTTTCACCAATTGTATCTTTTATATGAGGGTGAAACCTTACAGTTCTATATTTTGTCTCCCACTTTGTAGTGGAGGAAAGTGTACAACTCTTTGTTTCCAACCCCTCCTTTATATCTTTTATCTGATTTACTTGGTTGCGGAATCATGTCAAATTAGCATTCCTTAATTTTGCTGAGCTTCAGTCCTTGGTGTCAATACTGTGCATGTTGCTGTTGAGCCTGGATTGTGGGAGTTACAGTGGCTAAAATGTGCATAAGGCAACAAGAAATCATTTAATTGATTCCAGAATCAGCCAGTGTTCTAAGGTTTAACTTATTTGAATTGCTAAGTAACAGCACAGAGTCTGGAAGCCTGTCTGTTGACTATAAAACAATAGTCACACTTGCAAAATATGGGACAAAGTATGTGTTTCCTGTACACATATTAATATATAATCAATTAAGTGTAATATGTTTGCCATCAATATCACATTCAAGGCTGTCATTAAGGGCACTCCAAAGATAACATATTCAAAGTATTTGTAAGATCTGTGACATCGACAATCACACAATATTTATAAGTTGGCACATTCCTAGCACATTTCCCATAAAAACAAGTGAGTGGAAGCTTTGTATTAGAAGACACAAATTTGGATGTCGTCCAACAACCATCCATGTTTTATGTATCTCAAAAATATTATATGGAATGGAGTTTTAATAAAAGAATAATGAAATCATAAAATATTATATTATTATTTTATTATAATAAGCAGGAACAACACATATAAAAGTCCACCAAGCAGTACAAGGCTAGCAGGAAGAACTTAGTCCTAACTGCATTAGAGAAGACCCATGCTTATCAGAAGGACATAAATAGGCTCAAGATTTTATATTATTATTTTTATACTTACATATCTATTATTTACATGCTATAAATATGCCTAGCAGTACTAAAACTGGATTCTACATATATTGTACTTGCCTTATACATCACACTATTAAATTTAACCCCTTACTGCATTGTGGTACATACACTACCGACAAAAAGTTTAGGAAGCACCTATAATTTTTGTAAAAACAAATAGCAAATTGATAATAACAATTTTTATCAAAGTTGTAATAAAATATAATATTATTTTAGTAATAAGAATATGGTTTTGTTTCATAGTTTAATTGTTGTTTTAATTAAGTACCTAATCATTCTTAATTAAATAATACTATATCTTATATTATTTCTAAAGTAATTGAGAGTATTAAAAGTGCTTCCAAACTTTTTGTCGGTAGTGTATATGAACCAACCAATATTGTGGCTTATATTTCACAATTGAATACATGTTTCGTCATTTTCTGCATATTGTGTCTTATTTGTAATGCGAAATAGAAGTATATGCGAAATTGGTTTAATGCTTGCTGTGAGCGGCCAGTTACAGTGAGTATTTTGAATGTCGAAATTGTATGTTCCATACGTTGTAACTCTTTTTAAATAATAATGTTAGAATTTGCCTTAAAAATTATGTTATTATTTTTCATTTCATGTATGTTATGCCATATTAGGACCAAACCAAAATCATTGAATATTTTAATAAAAATAAAAAAAATAATAGAAATAAAATAATACGTGTCTTTTTATTTATTATTTTCTATCGCATATACATATTTTTTTCGACTCAAAATAAAAAATCATGCAATAAGGGGTTAAAGGTCTTCTATTGCAGAGATAAACTCTCAGTCTACAAAAGTGCAATGCTGATTATTTAATTATTTTAGAGCTAAAACTTATTTTTATCCATAAATATTGTAAGAAAGAGTAGGCAGTATTAAACATTAATAAAAAAGACTTCAATTTGAATTTTTCAGTATGCCATGCGGAAGTTAATGCTATACTTAACAAGAATTCAAGTGATGTTAAAGGATGCACAATTTATGTCGGACTATTTCCATGTAATGAATGTGCAAAGGTGATCATACAGTCTGGAATAAGGGAAGTTGTATTTCTAAATGACAAGAAAGCAGATAAGCCTGAGTACATTGCATCAAAGAAAATGTTTGATGCTGCTGGAGTTATTTATAAGTAAGTAAATAAATAAATAAACCCATTAGCCACATACATAGTTCTAAACCCACAAAAAGATATTATGTAGAACCAAATCAAATATTTGTTGATCACATTAACATTTGTATTGGTAAAGACTGGATGTTCTAGCCAACTACAGCAAAGAGGCTAAGATAATGCAAACTTAATGCATATTGGATTATTGAGAACCTCAAAAGAAACTTGTATTATACTGGATGTATTCAGACCGTGATCGGAATCTAAGGCAGGTAATAGCTAAGGTGATTGCAAACTCCCTGGCTTTAAGAAAATCCCGACAATAAATTAAAATTTTGAAGTTTTCCTAACCATAGGTATAAAATGTATGTGGTATTATAATATTACCTACCTAAGTTTCCGATCACAGTCTGAATACACCTGTATAGATATCCAAAGATTTAATTGTAATTTTTTTTTCTGTTTCAGGCTATTTACACCAAAAAGAAGTAAAATAGAAATCAATTTTAATGTCAATTGGGAATTAACAAGTCCCAGCAAGCAGTGATTACAGTAATTTTAAATCATGAATATTGACATTAATCACTAATCTAATTACCTTCATAATAAACTAATACATCCATCATTGTTATTACTTAGTGTAAAACAAATGATGGAAAAGTTTCTTAAAATGTTTTTAATCATTATTCAATAAACATAAAATATTTTCGAATTTTGAAATACAATGAATTTAAATTTTTGATGAATAAATTTTCAATCAACTAACCTCCAATCTTTACATTTCTGAGTTCTTGATGTTCAAGTTACATTTCATATATACTACTTTTTTTATTATTTTCCAGATAATTTGTGAGACCTAGGTTTATCTAGGTATATATCGAGCAAGAAGATGGCATAGGTTTATTGTACTTAATAAACACTTCGCCTATGACAAGATAACTTGGTAGAAGTTCTTGGCTTTCCTCAGCAAAAAAAGAATTAAATGATTATATCGGCTCTCTTTTTAGCATCAATACAGTATGCGTGCGATCTAGAGGTCCTGGGTTCAATTCCTGGGTCGGGCAAAATGTTATTGGGTTTTTTCCATTGGGAAATTTTCGATACCAGCTTGCAGTCTAGAAATGTGCCCGAAAAATGGCAATAGGCTCGCCCCCCATTGCGTGGTACATACCTGGCGAAATGTGGGTCCAGAAATGCACCTCTGCCTACCCCTTCGGGGATTACAGGTGTGAGGTTATGTATGTATGTATGTACATACTAGCCACTTATTTTAAATTTAACACAGACTGCAATGGCCGCACGTTTATTAGTTTCACTTGAAAAATATTATAAAATAAATCTTTTCTCTAAGCTTACTTAAGAACTTTATGCCGTACATGTGTCACAGAATTTTAGATTTAGAGCGTCGTAATTTTCTGTAAAAAAAATTGTGTATACAGACAAAGTCACTCCATAAATGGTTCATCGCCCTGCAATGTGACCAAAGCAGGTGCAACCGAAGCAGTATATTGGCAGTATTCCTTAATAAATGGATGGATGAATTTCTAATACTAAGTGCTCTCGCTAGTTGAGAGAAACTAGCAGTATCATTCAGTATATTTTTTTGTAGGCTTTTGAAGGCATAGTAAAATTTTATTCTTATGACAATAGATGTCGCATTTTAAAATTTTAAACATTGCCACACACAAAGGAACAAAACTTCGAAACGATTTCACTCCACGCATTTTCTTATCAGAAATCCAGACTCACAGATGTTAAAAAGTTAATTTTATATTTTTAGGATTTCTTGGATTTTTGTTAAAGTAAGTCTGAGTAGTAAGCCCAGTTCAGTTCCATAGAACAATTGAGACTGAACAGAGTTCAGCCACTTTTCAGTAAACTGTCCATAGGCCCTTAGGTCATTTACTCAATAAATCTCATATATGTAAGTAGTTATTTATCCGTGGTGCGTTAATTGCATCTAATTTGACCAATTGTAATTGTCTTTCTTTTTGTATGTGAGTGTGAAACCTCATAGCATAGTTTTTGCAATCCGCTTTGCTGTGAAGGGAAGTGGACAACTCTTTGTTTTCCAACTCCTCTTTTATTTTGTCTTTCTGATTAACTTCATTGCGGGATTATGACAAAAGGTCCTCTTAGATTCGCTGAGCTTCATTGCTCAGCGTCAATACTGTGCGTGCTGTTGATCGTGGAGCACAGGAGTTACAGTTGCGGGTGTGTGGTGGGATAGGGCCAAAAAAAATGTCCATAAAGTATAGTTTAGGAGGGTCATCATTACAACTCATATTTGATAGCGTAGGCGTCTTTAGAAATCAGAGCCAATGAATAATCTTATTTTTTAATTGATCGAAAACAATCTCTAGTTTTACATGTAATTCTAATAATTAGGAAGAAAATCAACTTTATTAACTTCTGATTAAAAGCGATTCGTCACAAGTACGCGCGGGCATTCTCCTTCGAATGTACCCCCCACAAGATGGCCGCTCCTCTGCTATAGACGCGACGCATTGTTAGAGTACCGATGACCATCGAATCACTTCAAATTAACAAAAAGGTTTGTGTTGACGCGCACTCCCGCGCCGTCACATTTATTTCTGCACAAATTTCATAAGCTGTTGGTGTTGCACTTCCAACAAATTAAATAAGTAGTTAATATATAGTTAATCAAACGATCAAAAAAAGTATTAATGATTATGATAAATTATAATCTTAATCATTTTATATTTTATTATGATTTTAAATCACTATTTTTTAGTCGTTGATCAAATGAATTCCAAAAATGGCAATCACTGCCAGTAACAGATATTATTAGAATAGGGTTTAGATTTTTAAACTATGTATTACAATTAATATTTGAGACTATTTACAAATCTATTTTTATACAATTAATAAGGGATGTGTGAAGTAAAACATAAATGTATATTTTGTAAAATAAAATTTTATTACTTTATGTACAAGGTGACACGGGTAAGAATACTCCGATCACTCAACACGTAGGCCACAAATTAACGTGGCTTTTAACTAAAAAGTTGAACAATAGGGAATATGCATGTCTTTTTTTTTATTTTTTTTATCGATTTTGTAAACATTATATTATAGGCAATATTTATCCGAGTGTTTCAATATTTAAAAAAAAATTGAAATGCTTATGTGTTACGGAACATTTAAATGCTGCTATTTGGTGCATTCAGTGATGTCAGCGCTCGCAATATCAATAATAGTGTTTGGAATCGCGAAAGAATGATAAAAAATTAACTAACTTTTATCTATCGTTTTCGCACGAAATATGTCTTTTGAGTGAAAGAGAGATTATATTTCCTAGTAGTCCATTAGAAAGTGGACTAGATGGCGCTATTTTTAAAAAATCGTTACAGTATATTTCTATAGTAATATATATTGGGAAAAAAAGAACCTTATATTGGAGTATCATGCATATTCTCTACCGTGTAAATTAAAATCCGGGGCAATTTATTGAATACATGTGTTTCAAGTCAATACTGTGGCTTTACTTACAATTTCTCATGGGAACACATGGACCATAAAAGGAATTATATAAGACTATAGCTATGGAGTTATTGCTTAATAAGATTACAACTATTGAACGTCCTAAAGTGAGAAACCAAGAGCTATTTACAATTTAGTTACAATATTCTCAATTATCAAAACATCCTGATTGTAATTTAAATTTCAAGGCGTTTACAGTGCGAAATATCACACCATGTGTGTGTCATGGAAATATACCTGGTCATATAAAAAATGTTTTATTTTCATTAGACAGTAACAAAACACATTTGAACGCAGTCCCCTACATCGTGGTAAATATGTAAAGGCACACCACACCCGCCATGCCAGCTCACCGATCGCACACGATGCCCTTCTCTACAATTTGGATTATAATTACAATTATTGTCCAAACATCGCACATATTATCTACAAAATGTAAAAGTAACCAATCATTGGACTCCGTAGATGGATAAAATTTCGAACTCCCTAACGGCCCGCACAGTCATCGAATTACGAGTCGACAAAGACTTCAGAATTCTAATGATTTCGTACAGTACAAACTTAAAAATAAGAATTATTTACAAAGCGTACCTCGATTCGATTGAGAAGTAAACAGTACCGCATGGAGGTCTCATCTTCGCCACACAACTTTTACATACACATTTAAAACCAGTCATTGAATCGATCCTAATGTTATATTTTGATTAATGCTGAACACTTGTTGCACACCGTCAACTTGACATACAAATAAAGAGATTACATAGACTTTTAGACCAAAACGCTTATTATAATTACATTGAAATTTACACTAATTTAATTAATGAAAACATTATTGTACAAATTGCTGTTACCGCCGCGTTAGTAGTGACGCGCCGTGTTAATGGATGCCGGGGCTAAGAACAGGCACTGCTGCTCGATACTACAGTACCTATCGCTTACAATTTCCTAGTGAGTCTACAGAAAGGATTAAGTTTGAACGTTCAGGTGACGAATTAATCTATAGATCACATACGAGTTCATTTATTGTAATTAAGTTTTAACTTGAAACGCGCGTTCAGAAGACAACACTTAGTATTTTGTATTGCTATGACTCATACCAGTGCGCGTTGAGCTAGTCGATACAATCCTTGTTATTTGAAGTCGCCAATAGATTTTCGAGACTTTGGTTCTTTCGAAATTGTTGCCTTAAATTATGGCAATTATCATATGTTATTTCGATTAAGGCATTTCGCTAAATCTTATAACTTATAGAGCCTTACGATAGAACGAAATTGCCGCGTCTATGTAAACATGCGTTGAAAAACGTCGCTTGTCACTGGTGATAAATTAATGTCGTATTTCAATTTAATCGGAAACGTAAAGGACTAAACATGCAATATTAAATTAAAAGTATTAACAATTTTTCAGCGTATGCGAATTCATCACGAGCATAGAAACAAAAACCTTATTACCTATAAGAAAAGGAACATTTTCAATTTATTTCATTCCCTTTGCGATTTACGGAGGGCTTCGACTCATTAATACATGCTGACCATTAAAATGTCAAATATATGTATAAAATTATTAATATCCAGTAAACCAAATAATATTTAGGATATAGAGTAAAAACAGATGAACCATACGTAATGATTATGACGTGTCTCTACGTACGGTACCAGAATGGGCGAGGAAGTCGTCCGTAAACCGCGACAAGCGTAATTTCGAGATGAAAACTGAAAATCGTATACCCTCAAAAACCATCTCGCCAAAGTCTTTGTGACATTCGTACACTGAAACGACAGACACCGAACGATCGGAATCAGCATTCGACACAACTTAAAGTTAATACGTAATGTAAAATTTAGTTATAAATAAGTTTTATTCCGCGGTTCACAAAGTTTTTAGTATTGAAACTGTATCAATTACGTTCGATTGTGCCTCCATATGCGAATATTCACAACAATTACATTAGACGAACTCAAATTATAAAAGTGATATCATTGTTATGTGATTATGTCTCTTTCGTTGTGAAATATTTAGTAGGTATATATCTTTTGTAATAATATTTTACTTTTTCTAATAATTCCATGTCATTAACTTCGAAAAAATACAACATTTTCTTCACTGGACTTATTTTCTACGTTCAAATTTAATAAGAAATAACGTTTCGTCGTATTACTGATATAAAATATTCACATATCGAGGACCATCGCAAATTCCACAATTGAGATCGAAGAAATAACGTGCCTGCCAACAGGCGAACACGACTCATCCGTACTGCAGTCTTAAAACTATCTAACATTTTACTCAACATATTTCCTGAACACCGAGATATGTTTTCAACGCCGTCCTTATCGAATTAACACTATTTAGATCACATAGAGAATCATTTTGGGCGCTATTTTTGATGAATATATAAATATTATGCTGGAATTGGCCGAAGTAAAAACAAGTGTGTGTGAAAAACAATCGGATATTCCGCTACTAAAAAAAAATGTCATAAAAACCATAAATTTTGTAGAGGCATGAGCGTTTTGTAGACAGATCGTGTGTATGAAGATTTTATTTCATTCGATTCCAACTTGGGGCGCGTGTGGTTTAGTTGTTGGCGATCTCCTTGGGCTGCAGCGGCGCGTCGTCCACGTGGTTGTCCTCGTCGGCCGGCGGCTTGAACGCGAGCGCGTGCGGGAACTTGCCGCGACACGCTTCCATGTATTCCTCGATCTCTTTCTCGCACGGACCGAAATCTCCGTCGCGGAGGCTATCTAACACTTCTACGCACCCCTGCAAGTGGAAAATTAAAGTTTTATTAAGTTTAAGCTTTGGTATTGATTGCATGATTCCATATAACATACATAAACTCACGCCTGTATTCCCCGAAAGGGTAGGCAGAGGTGCATTTCTGCACCCACATTCCGCCAGGTTTTGTATCAGTCCCACGTAATAGGGGGCGAGCCTATTGCCGTTTTTCGGGCACAATTCCAGACTCCGTGCTGCTACTGAGAATTTCCTAATTGAAAAACCCAATAACACTTTGCCCGACCCGGGAATCGAACCCAGGACCTCTAGATCGCACGGCACATACTTGTGCTGCGAGACCACGAGGCAGTCATATAACTTTCCTTTTAATCTAAGTCAAGGTCTATGAGATAGATTTCCTAAAAAATGACATGATTTTGATGTGCTCAAATTTTTATAAACAATCTGCAAAAACAAACGGTACAAATTAATAGTTTTTGCAGCCGAAAACTCTTGCTCTTTGACAAGCTTTAAGCTTTTACAAGGTAATAGACTATTTGTAAATTAATTGTTAGGTTTGGAGCGGTGCCCCAAAACGCGACGAATTTTTTTAGAAGTATTAATACATACTTAAATACTTTAAGATGGAGTTTCTTTTATTATTTTTAATTTTTTAAAGAGAACTTAGGTTTTTGTGTCGGGGGTTTTTTATTGTTTCTGATGAAATTCTTAATTTCATACTATTTTTCTAACAAAATACTTTTTATTTCGCTGTCAGAAATGTGAAGGTGTTTTTAATGTAATTTTTTCAAATTTATAATTTTTGTTGACTAAGGAACAGCATTATGATCCGACTTCATTTATCGCGAAAAAAAATCTTATATTCTTATATTATTTTTTCTTAATTTACTAACAACTTATTTTTTACATTTCATCAAAAAATCCAATGTTTTCTATGCTTGGGAACCAAAGGGTTAGCCACATGATGGGTCTAAAATTTATCTGCCGTTTTTTTTTTCTTTATTGAAAAGGGTCACAAAATGACTATGTTACCCTAATGGTTTACAATTAGAATATTACTGTCTACTAGTAATATTATTTGCAGTTGAATAGGATGGTCGATTGGAGAGCACGAGGCACTCCATGTAAGGTATGTGGCGGTACTTCCATAGAAGCCCAAAAGCGTTACACGTTAATCGTCTAAAGCCTAATAATTGTTTCTAGTGGGGTCAGGATATTCTCATTTATATGTCAAATTGCTTTTGTTAAATAAAAATTAAAAAAGGATTATTGGGAATTTTGTAAGGCGAGCTGGGGTTTTGGGCCTGTATGGAAGTGCCGGCACTGGGCCTGTGTGGATAGGTTACCTGTATGGAGAGGTCTGGGTAGTGCAGCGCGGTGGCTCGCTCGAGCGCGGGCCGGCGTCGCTCGGGCAGCACGTGCAGCAGCGCGCGCGCGCCCCACAGCGCCGCCGCCTGCGACCGGCCCGCGCCGCCCGCCAGCTCCTCCGCCATCTGCACGCTCGACCGCCCGCCCACCATCTGTCCGGGGGTACACCTATAGTATGCTCACTGCGTCGCACTACCATATTAAAGCCTTAACTTTTACTCATTTGAGGGTCACTTTGGAGATCATTGGGGGAGGACTATGTTCAGCAGTGGACTTCTGTTGGCTGATGGATGGATGGTATTTACTAGGATTTCCACAAGCAGAGGACGATGCTATGTTCTGATATTATTTCTACCACAGACTTTCTTGTAGCAGATGTTATCTACGTTGTGACGTTCACTACGCACTACCGAGCGACTTGAGTAGGGGTCTCTCGCTATGGCCGCCCAGCACCGTTCAATTACACGCACAGACAAAGAGGAGGAAAGTGTTTTATGTACAAAACTACACAGGGTTTAAACAGACCGTGATCGAAAACTAAGACAGGTAACTAGATGGACTGATATGGCGTTTTCAGCTAATAAAATCCATCATAGCCCGATTCCGACATGCAGACGGGGATCCAAGCTAAGTGTAACACATATACTATGTGAGCATGTGATGCGGCCGGTGGAGACTAGACGAAGTGTAGGGCGCCCTGCGGCACAATGGTCAGACAACTTGAAAAATATGAAGTTATGTTTGACGCTTGGTTGTGGATGGCCTCGAGATTTAGACACACGGTTGAGAGTCTCGGCGGCCGCGGATTCAAACCCGACACAAACACACACCTCTGACTTTTCGAAGTTATGTGAGCATTTATAATGAATTATCACTTACTTTAATGGTGGACAACTTCGTGAGGAAACCTGCACACCTAAAATTTCTTAGGCGTGTAAGTCCGCCAACCCGCACTATGCCAGCGTGGTGGACTACGCCCTAAACCCTGTCAGTTCTAGAGGAAGCCAGTGCCCAGCAATGGCACGTATATGGGCTGATGATGATGATTGTGTATGCGTGTGATGTGTACGTACTGGCTGCGTCTCAGCAGTGAGCACGGTGGCGACGTCGGGCTGCAGCGCGGCGAGCGAGTCCTCCAGCCAGCGCGTGAAGCGCACCACGCACCACTGCAGCTGGTGGTGCTCGCGGTCCAGCCGCCACGCGCGCTTTATGCTCTGCAGCATCAGCAACGGTTTCTCTGCAAAGGGACATCGGCGTTAGCGAACACACATGCCGATATGAGCCACGAGCCTACATCGTTTTTTTTGTGATTTTGGAGGACGCTGTTTATAGATTTGCTTTCTGCTCGCAAGTTGTCAGACATGCTGGCTGGGTTTGAGATACCGCCTGAAACCCATGAGTAAACGCTACGTCTGCCACTTTGCTACACTTTACCCCACCAGGCTAGTCTAGTATCACAAATCTTAAGAGAGTTATTTTACATACTTATGTTTCTGTCGTTGTCCTTCTAATCATATGATTGATTGATGCAATTTTCACAAAACTTAAAATAATTTGTGCTACATCTTAAATTGACATACATACTTTATTGTGCATGAAATTACATGACGTAAAAACAAAAAATATATAATAGATAACTACATAACTATATCTTCCATATCATTTAATTTGCAACAGAGATACGTAACGTAACATGAATATTTTTAGTAGCAGCCAGAAAACAAAAACAAAAAATTCTTATGCCGGCCTGATGCTGAAAGGAAAAACAAAAGGGGATCCTGACCGCGCAGCACTCACGCGCGCCTCTATGGCGGGAGGAGCAGAATCTCTAGCAATTGGATATCAGGCGATCTCACTCACCGAACGAAACGCAGCATGTTGTGAGACGCTGGTATCACCATATGATATGGGGTAATTAGGGTAGGATTCGAGACACTCATCGGTTTTATACTCACACCCATTACGTGACTATACCTTTTCTATAGTATATTTCGAAGGCCATTAAATGTGTGTCTATTCTATCCGCCGCGAGCGTTCGCAGCGGTTGTAGGAACTTCAGGGCTTGTTCTAAGGGATCCTCTACCTGAAACAGTAAACAATTATAATAATAACTATATACAATGATATTAATAACGCCATTGTGGTAATGTCATGTTTTTGCCGGCGCACGGTTCGCGTCGTGACTTGTCAATGACTATTAATTTCATACGGTTTATTAAGCGTACGCACGATAAATCAGATATGTAATATGGAGCTGATGGAGTCATAAATGTAATAATATATTAATTGTAGTCAAGATGTAGGATGTTCAAAGTCCTTATGTGTAAATTCTAATTAACAATACGTGTTGTCATTGCGTGGTGTGATTAATCAAGATTTTTTTACTTCATCAGTCGTTAGTTATATATTATTGTTCTCGGTCATTTCAGATTTTTAAACAAATGGACTGTTACGGCTATTCAATTTTTTTGTTAAACTATATTATGTAGAAAGTGACGATAATTTACGTGTACAGGACCAGTCACCATAGGCTACTAGCAATTGTCTATTTATATTAAAAATTTAATAAATTTAACGAAATTCCTTTTAATGTCATTAAACTGTAAGATATTAATAAACTGTAAAAATATGTCGTTAAACTGTGAACTTTAACTAGTCCTCGCAGTGCTAAATAACCAAGTCAATAGCATCTTATAGATCTTGGCCTAATTATTGCATACCGTGAGCATGCATCCCCACTTGCTTGAGTAAAAGCAATAGATAGAGTTTTATCTACTCTATATAAATGCCTTACAAATCACATCGGAATGCTTGTCGAAATATTGTACTTATCAGACATGCTTGGATACGCTGACGTTGTATATTTTTATCCATTGTCGCAAGAACCGTTATGATTGTCCAGCGGTCTATTGTTCGACATATAGGACCACTTTCCGACGTCTGTTTCCTTCTAGGGGAAGTAATTATAGGAAATATATTCGAGTGCACGACTCTACTGTTGATATAACGGTATGTGCAATGCCAACCAGATAAGTAATTTAATTGGGTTTTAATTACTTTTTTAATTTCCATTTGTAATATAATTGCGTCTGATCGTATCTGGATGTATGATATATCATATCCGTATCCGGTTAGAAAAACAAACAATATAAACAAACGTCACTATTAAAAAACTTAAGATTTTTTTTTTTGAGAATTGTTAGTAAGTAGTTATGGACTTATGACTTATACTCTCTCAGTTGTAGACGACACCCATGCCCACCAGTGGGGCTCATATGGGCTGATGATGTTATGTTAGTAAGGCCAGATTCTATAGTAGTTTTGTTGCAAAAGAATACGAGGCTTTTATTGGCGTAATGTTACAGTACTATGAATGTGACAAATCAATGTATTCAATATGAAACGAATATTTTTTTTATCCATTACTTGTCAGATTAGCAACTAACAGCCGATTTCAACAAACATTGGACTTAACTTATAAGTCTTATCATAGCACCAGTATTCCTGGTGTATAAGACGTATAGCGAGTTGAGATATGCTTACTCTAGCTAATTTGTCAGGTACAAGTTCGTCGAGCTGCGGCGCCTCGGGGTCGCCCTGCTCCTGTTGCTGGCGCGCTTTGTGGTGCTGCTCTCTTTTCACCTGGAACATCAACAAACATATTTAAAAGCGAATATTTCCGCGTAAGGAATGCAGGCTTCTTTTCATTTGTTCGCAAAGTAATAAATGTATTTATTTATCTATGCTTTATATATAAAGTATAAAAGCGGAATTAATGCCTAAGGCATTATCTACCAGCCAACCTTAGAGTGATGCAGAGATAAATATACCATAACTTCATGCCTGTATTCTCCTAATATGTAGCCAGATATGCATTCCAGCACCGATATTTCGATATCAGATATATCAGTCCCACGTAATAAAGAGCGAGCTTCTTGCCGTTTTTCGGGCACATTTCCAGACTTAGTACTGCTACTGAGAATTTCCTAATGGAAAACCGAATAACACTACCCGACCCGGGAATCAAATGCTGGACCTCTAGATCGCACGGCACATACTTGAGCGGCGAGACCACGAGACAGTCACAAATATAAAGATAATTAAAATTACAAAAGTATCAAAAAATCTATTCTAGCCCGCAATCAATAAATAAAAAAATATTAAAATTTTCCCGTGTTCCAATACCATTTCAAACAGTGTTGTTAGTATCTTCCTTTAGGACACTTAATGTATGTATAAATATGTCCGGTAGATGGACAAAGGTAGGGCGACTAAACCCAAAGAGGACGCAGAAATTAACCCTGCGTACGCTTTCGGGGACGTAGGCATGGTATTCGTATGATTTAACATGCTCACCTGCACTTGTGCCGCCAGTGCACTCTCCTGCTCCGCTTTGCGCTTGGCTTTCCTTTGTTTGTTCCTAAGTTTTTTCAATTCTGACGGCGCGAGATTCTCTGTGGACAATGGAAAAAATAAAGTTAATCACAGATCATCAAATTTAGTATTAATGAGGCATTAATTTATTGAGTATCAATATTACATTCATAGATCATCTTTAAATATAAAATAAATAGGTACACAAAGTGATAATTAAAAGTATGAAAACTTAGATACGACTATTTAATTTTACACTTTTAAATAAGTTTCGAAGTAAGAAAGAGTAAAAAAGATAGCGTAATGAATCTTTATAATATGATATCTCTGCTGTATAAAATAAATAAATACACCCAACAGTCACATACATAGTTCTGATCCCACACTAAGTCTTGTGCCGTGGGTATCAGAAACTACGAGAGACTTTTGGTCTCACATACACCCAGACCCGAAACAAATATTTTTGGATCACACAAACATTTGTCTTGGTGCGGGGATCGAACCCGCGGCCTCTCGTTTCGCAAGCTGGTGTCTAGCCAACTGCGCCACGGGGGTATGTATGTAACATAATCACACCACTTAGCAAGCGTGACTATAATTTTTTAGGGATATGCCTACAATTGTATACAATAACGACGCCAATACAAAAAATACCTAATTTGCAACGGATCGCTGGTTATAAATATTTTGTCAGTCAAATATCAATAACTACATATTACGTGAGTAGATAATATCTGTCACATACCGGCACCTCAGGGTCCCGAGTCACGAACGAGCATTGTGCCTAATTGACAAGTTCTACAGCGCGCTTGTTATATAATTACAGGCCTAAGTTAAATCCATTATGATTGACACGTTGCTATGATCACATTAGACGGATAACAAAGCCACGAGTTTGGATAATTATACATTTAGTTAAACCCTGTTACTGTCTTGAATTTTGGCGAAGGTATTACAATTTTTAATAATTAAGAATAAGAGTTTTATATACTGGTTTGGTTTTTAAGTCGTGATAAGATCCTTGGTTCCTGATACGTACAGACTAGTATGTTTGACGATAAGAAGTTTCTTCGGATATTTTATTTTTATTAATATAAGTCCTTTACTCACAATGTATTATCACGTACTTTAACGGTGAAGGAATACATCGGGAGGAAACCTGCACACCTAAAATTTTCTTAGAAATTTCTTAGGTGTGTAGTCGGCCAACCCGCACTAAGCAAGCGTAGTGAACTAAGGCCTTTACCCTCTCAGTGGTAGGGGAGGCCCGTGCCCAGCAGAGGGACGTATGTATCTGGGCCGATAGGGCTGTAGGCGGAGGTACCTATGTATATTACTGCACCAATTTTATTTAAGTCCTATCGTATAGGAGGCGAGGCTATTAAACAAATATATAGGAAATATGTACACTTAAAAAAGATTTTTTAAAGAATCTCCAATTATATTATACCTTGTCACAACAATAAAATGATTACTGTAGGTCAGTAAAGACAATCGTAATTGTCGATAAGTAACAAAACAACACAACAAAGTGCAATTTAGTGCAATTATCTATGTGTTACGCAGATAACACGCATTGTATTTATGACAGAGGCGACTACACGATAAATTTATGTAACAGACCGTTATCGTAGTATTGAGTTCAATCACTACAATCATTCATCAGCCCATATACATACGTCCCACTGCTGGGCACGGGCCTCCTCTACAACTGAGAGGGTTTAGGTCTTAGTCCACCACGCTGGCCTAGTGCGTTGTATGACCCATTAAATCAGTTTTCTGAAGATTTACCTGAGGGCAGAAAGTGACGCGCTTGGCCCGAATTTCTAAAACTAATTAGTTAAATCGATTATAATATTCACGTTACAATGATCACCAGATTCAAAAAGAAACTAAATGCACGGTCAACGGACACATCGCGAGGAAACCTAACCGTTTCAAAAGTAGATCTTGTTTCTCATATCGTCTCTTTTTACGTACGTCGACACAAAAATCTATTTATTTGATAAGGTGATAAAATACCTTTGTATGGAAGTAAAATTAGAATCGATATTGTGGATAATAGCCATGGCTATATGATTAATTTAAAAATAAAAATTCGTTCATTTGTGTGTTATGATTTTTGAAAAGGAAAAATGCGTCCTTAGGCACGAACATGAGCTGATTTTAGTTATTTCCGTTGGAGGGAGTTTGAATTCAGTTAGTTGTTAATATATACCTATTTGACAAGGTGTTTTTGATAAAGATAAAGCCTACGGAGTAGCGAGTCGTGAGTGAACGAAGGGTCGGGCCACGCTCGCAGTTGGCCCGCGACATTCGACAAGGTAACGCGGCCGCACCCGACTCTCACGAATCCAAGTGTCATGCAGCATACTGCATAGCGACAGGGTACAATAATTTAATCATGAAAACTGCATTAGCCATTCACGGAACATATCGCAAACGCACCTAACAGCGGCTCTAAAAGTTTGTGACACCAGCCTCTATCTAAAGTTTAAGCGTATGGTAAAATATAATAATTATAGCCTTCTTTGTTTCTGTTCTCATGATACAAACAAAGTGTCTGTCTAGGTTTCTGTGGATGCATTTTCTATCTATTGATAATTATTATTAATAGGGTATTAAAAGTGACAAAAAACGTTTGGATTCAAATAACATTTGATTGTTTAAATTTTTCTCTTTGTGAATTTGTATTTTAGATTTTGGATCTTTTCTTATTAAACGTTAGATAAAAAGAAACTCTGAGACTTTAATCTCGACCAACCCTTGCTATCGTATCTTCCCACGTATAAAGAGACCAAATATTAATTGAATATTTCCAAAACCAGTTTCACTCAGAACTTGAGGAGGTAAAACGCCTCAACAACTAAACCAATCTCATAATACCTGCAACGGCCGCCCTCGACCTCGATGTCGGCGCAGTCAAGGTGACAATTGTTGTACGAGTATTAGAGAAAAGTTAACATTTTTCTATGAGCCATGTGATTATGTGTGCCATTACATAGGACACAATGGTCGTTTCATTAAGGCCGCTGACCGTAGGTATCGAGACAGTTTTGCAATAGTGTCGCAAGCCGTCACCGGCGCATGCCCGATGTGAGCGCCCATGGTTGAGGGTTACCACTGTCAGTAATAGACAAACAATATTACATTTGCTGGTAAGTAGAACCATTTCTCCAACGTGCCTAACCAAAATAAGGCTTTAAAACTGATAGTACCGCTGCAGTGTTTGCGACAGGAAAGGGGCCGACTCGACCGCGGTGGCATCACTGTCTTACTAAAGGCAGACTTTGAATAATATTGTTGCATTTCATTAAAGGGATGTGATTCGCGGTTGCCGATTTTACTAATAGGACATCTGTATACCCTTGATAGACCCAAGCAATTGAGCTGTGTTGTGGAATCAGATCTTAATAAATAAATTTGTTCTTTATGACTTAAAAGAGTATTCTGAAAACACGCTACGCTTACTATCAAATTGCGGGTTCGATCCCCGCACTGAGACAATTAATGTTTGTGTGATCCACAAATATTTGTTTCGGGTCTAGGTGTTTGTGAGACCGAAAAGTTTTGTATAGTAGTTTCTGATACCCACGACACAAGACTCGTATCTTAATATGGGGTCAGAACTATGTATGTGACTGTTTTATCAAATGCTGGTGTCGTAAGTTTGCCGTGTCAATAATAAAAAAATCAGGTACACTATTTACTATTAGTATTTGTTTTAATTCCCTTGCAAAAAAAGACATGATCTGCGATTCTAACTAATATAATATGTAAAGGCGGGGACTCAATATGAAACGCAAATTAAGACGGAATTACATCCATAACTATAGTACGAATTAAATGTAGGTCGTTCTCACATTACCGGCAGTTAATATTAAAATTATATGAATGTGGTGTACCTATGAAGAAACGGCGGAAGGCGGTGTCAACTTCATTTAGATTTTACGCACAAATAAACACATGTTTATAATGTAAATGTAATGTATAATGTAATGTAATGTAATGTTCTTTTACCAAAGAACGGAGAGGAACATTGAATTTTTTGAGATAACCATCTAGAAAACACTGTTGAAGAAGCAACTGATAATGATTCTAATCGGAGATCTGTGTTCTAATCTATTTTTTATTCACTGACGACTGACTGACTTACAGATAAACTTTCAGCCTAAAGTGTTAGGTCTAAGAGCGTCAAACAGGAGTTCTAAGTTTGTATGGGACAAACTAATTGAAACGGGTAAAACCGCGAGGCGCTGCTACTAGTAATATTGTATAAACATGAGCTTTATTCATTTGAAAAGTAGGTCATTTATTATACTTTATTCTTAGTTTCACTCTTGATCTATTTAGATCCGTAGACCACACAAATAAAGTCGAGGGCGGAAGCTTATAATGTTGAGAGACGGACAAACAAAAAAAACTATCAAGACGTATTTATTCATAGAACGAATATTATACTATCAGCCATACAATAGGCATACTTTCCAATACTTATAAGTTATTACGTATAAAATCCAGTGTGATCACAAATGGTGCGTTGTTCTAGTTAATCGATGTCTAGTCACGCATTCCTAATGGAAATATTAATGTTTTCTGTAATGGTCGCATTCGGAACAAGGGTCTGCGGACACGCACGCTCTCAGATCGTATTTTACACTACATTGATATAGCTAATGAAAATTTAACTATTAGATAGGCAGAAAAGATATAAAGCTCAATTACGTAATATCGTTATACACGGACTATTCAAGTACAGAGGAGTAATCCTTGACACGTTGACATAATGCATAACTATTTTGCGAAAATTGTATAACAACTTAAAATTAATACTTTCTAGCTTGACTATTTAACACGATGTTTTTCTTCACTGATAAAATCACGAAAAAAACGTTAAAAACTAAGCCGAATCCTCTCTCTGGACACTAATCTGCGACATATATTTCCGTACCGTAAATAGTGGGAGACTTTACTATAATACTTGTTTTACCTATTCCAACTATGAAGCATCAGCTTAATTTCACTCCAGACGCTGAATGTGATCGTACAATTCACACGGCAATACTCGACATAGTTTCCTGTCTAGCCGCTCGCCAAGTCTACATAAATGTTGATTAAAATGCAAAATAAACAGAGTTGTTCTGGCTCAATGAGTAGTTTGCAAGATGTATTAAATTAGGGCACACAAAACTTGAAGGAAAGCCGTTTGTAATAATTAATGATCGACAATATCTAGACGGCAGACTAAAGAAACACACTTCACACAGATCTATTTTTTAAACTGCTGCAAGGAACAAAGACAATGCTCTAGATATATCAAATCTGCCACTTTTACGGCTCTTGCTGACTACTTGTATGTTATCCTATGGAAATAAAGAATGGAGCCGTGTCAATGTGTTTACACTAAAAAGTTTTGTATTATTGTTGACTTTGTTATAACAAAAAGAAAAGTGAGGCACTGACCGGTTGGTATTAAAAATTGTAAACAATGTAAAATACATATTGTTTTACAAGATCGTCGCAACAAATCATTCCAATAATGAACATCGATATTTTATTTGATTCAGAAGCGCCTTCGATACTTATAAATCTCAATTTTTATTCTAAAATGAAGGGAAAGGCTAGGTTTAGAAGAAGTGCCTTTGAAAAAATGGTATCAATTCAATATACTCAGATTCAAGACCTAGCTGAATCTATTATGGTTGTGCCACTTGAAAGACTTATATACGTTGAGCGTTCGATACATTTCAATAAGCATTTCTTTAGATGTTAATCACTGAATATCATTACTTTATAACCACGCAAACTTTTCATCGTCCACAAAATATCTGATCGGAAAACTTGTCGATTTCAATACTAGTTTTGTAGCTCCTGTATTCTGTCACGTTTGATGCTAACCAAGTTGCACGTGTGAGAATGATATTATACCGTGAAAATTATCTACTGTTCGCCAAAACTCAGTCCATTAAATCAGTGTAGAAACTAATATTTTGTTATAAATATATGTGTCCAATTATATTAGAGGCCAAAGCACCGGGTGTACTATAAAAAATATGCGAGATTACAGTCATTAAATTTAAATCCTATAAAATTTGTCCATTCCGGAATTTATAGCTGAGACAAGGTGATAAACGTGCTACTTAATTATATAAGTAAACCTCACGTGTGCTTGTCTCACGTGGATGTTAGCACACATGGTAACATGCGAGGACAACAATAGCGTGAACTTGATTGCGAACGTTCAAATATTTCAATATTAAGTAAATCATTATGTGGACTCTCATGAGAACAAGAGAGCAACATAGCTTCACATTCCCTCAAGATGAGACAATGACAAATGTAAAGAACAAGCTGAGTGTTTACGTAACGGTATTGTGCCTAAACCACGTCTAGGACACGTCGCACACACAAATTGCTGCTCTAATTCACTCGAGTTTCGCAAAACTAATGAAACAACGGCCGTGGAGCCTCCGTCTCGAGGGTCGGCCGGGTCATTCATATAATTAAAACCGAAAACGGCCAGCCATCGCAATACCAAAATGCATCTTTGTGTTTTGTGGCTTGTGCGCCGAATAACTTACAATTTGTACTGTGAATCTAAGCCTGATTTGTTGTGGGCTGTGTTGTTTAAGGCCAACAATTCACATTAAAATCGGGTAATGTTCGAGATGAAACGAGTGCTATTGTATACGCAGCAAATTGCGTTAACTCAACTCTTTAATTCTGTTCTGTTAACACCGGCAAGTCAAAGATAATTTTTCTTCGGGTAATTACAATTTATAGTCATAGTAGGGGAACAGAGGGTAATGGGAGCCAGAGGGTAATGGGAGCGGTGCGACTAGAGCCAAAACTACAACTCATATTCACTCGGTTGCCACTTGGGCCCCTTCGGCACGCTGCGATCGTGTCTCCCTGTGGCGCTAGACTCGACAGTGCCACGTATTGTGTGACCACGAACGTTTTTCAATTTTTTGGTCTGCGCTTATAAAAAATAAGAAATTTCATCGGCCAGGTATGTGTGAAGTTATGCGTTGGTTACAATCCAACCTGTTCTATTTTATAGCTAATCTTATCAATTTTGAGTATCTGTGCGTATAATATCGTTACAAGCTAGATTCAGTATATCATTTTATTTAATTTCAAAATGGTGGTAGTCGGGTAATCAGAGCTTATAAGGCTCTGATGCCAAAATACCAAGGAAAAGGGAACTTGGTTCCTTGCTTGTTGTTTTTACGTTTATATTAAAATTCATAATATGAATAAGTGAGATTTTAGACTGACAGAAATTTTTGAGGCTGATTTAATAATTAAGTAGCTCCCATTACACATATGGGAATTTATAGGCTCTCATTTCCCGCAAAGTCGGTAATGAGAGCGATTCTGTTTTTTTTTTCTTTAAAGCTTATCTGTGGCTAAATGTCTAATAATGTAACTTTAACACTGTGATTAAATGATAGTCAAATAAGTAAGGATTTAGTTTGTAATAAAAAGTTCCTAAAGTATCCATAAATTTGACTTTTATTAACCTTTTTCCTTAGTAGGCTCCAATTCCCCCCCATCTCCCCTACTCATTATTACCGCAAACTTCAGAAACTGTTGCGTCCAAATTTTCTCAAAATAAGTCAATTCTTCACAGATTTTTTAAAGATTTTCATAAAGAAATTATTAATTTGTTAGTCCAGTACCTATAGTCAATATGACCGACGATCGATATCTAAACTCTGTCGCTAAGCATAGCAGGTAATACTATAAAAAATAATTGTGCGGGAATGCAATGTTATAACTCGTATTAAAATTTTCATGCAACCTGGAAAAAATATGGACTGAGTCAAATATTTGCACGATTAACAAAAATATTGGCGTTTGTATGTATATGAGACAGAACTATCTATCGCAGCTCCGATCCCTACGATACATTGTAACCAGTGGCGGTACTTCCATAGAAGCCCAAAAGCGTTACACGTTAATTGTGTAATGTCTAGTTTATAATTGTTTATTGTGGTGTCAGGATATTCTCATTTATATATCAAATTACTTTTGTTATTATAAATAAATATTAAAAGCTTTAAGAAGATTATTCTTCTATGGAAGTGCCACCACTGAATGTAACGTATGTCTTAGTGTGGACGTGGTCCATTTTGGACGTGGATTTCTAATCAAAGAAATAAATCGACATCTGACACTCATTAGTCACTTCGGCGCCCTACAGGGCGTGTTTGTGCCGCAACGGCGTCGGCCTGCGCACCGATAGTGCCAGTACTTTGCGGTTCACTTGCTAGAGGCTGCTAATATTTAAATCAACTTGCGAAATACCTAATGGTTAAGGGCATTAGTGGTATAATTTATATATAACGGTCGTCCACGATAGGAACACAGAAAGGCAAGTTAGTTGTCCTTAAAATATGCATCTAGGTTTATAAATAAATATAACTAATTTTAAATGTACACTTTATCAACATAACAGTAGCCCAACTTGCTCTAACAAAATAATCGCGAGAGATGTAAAATATTAACTAAATGAAGGTTTTATCTCTTTTCAAACGACAAATGTAGATTACTGAAAATTTGAATTGTGAAGACGTTTGCTCTTTATATACATACATATTATATGAAAGTACAGTTCTGTTTTCATAATGCATGGAAATATAAATTTATTGCTCTGGATCTAATTGACGTATCTTCGAGGTGACATTTGAAAAGTTTAAAAACACATGGTTAAAGAGACTGAAAAGTTTTATTTCTCATTAATTAAATGTTTTATCACTGAACATAACTATAGATGATTCCAAATTATCGCAATGATGAAAACTTAAATATTTTACGAGCACGTGACAAGCATCAATTCACGATTTTTATATACATATATAAATTAATCTTGGTAGAATTAATTAATGAATACAAGTTTATATCGGACATAGTTATGGCCAAATTATAAATATGAGACTCCGGATACACCGAAATAAAATATTTATTATGAGACATTTCTTCCTTAGAGTCGATTTAATTTATCTTAAATGTATCAATGTGTTTTTGACAATCTAGTCCATTTTGAACTGAACTATCGCTCACTGAGATGTGCAATAGATAGATAGCCTACGTACTAGTGCCTACTTGGTATGCGCTAAAGCAATCACTAACCACAGAAGCCAGGAAAAGTTTCCGGCATAATAACAATAGTAGTTTTATTTTTCCCCTAACACGCAAAGGTCCAACGTGAAACGCATATCGTCTAGACGTGTCCTTGGCTAGGGTCAATCCATAAGAAGGAAGGAACTTGTTTATATAAATAAATGTAATCAAATTAACTGACAATACACGACATAGAATATAAATGAAAAAAAACAAAAGGCCTTACTTTAGCCGCATCTGCTGATTCTGAGTTATTTAATTAACGAGCATTTTTACCGAGCGGGATATATTACTCGTATTTAGACTTATTATCTCTGACTTTTCGAAGTTATGTGTGTATTCACAATGAATGCTTTAACGGTGAAGGAAAACATCGTGGTGAAACCTGAACACCTAAAAGTTTTTAGGAATTTCTTAGGTGTGTAGTCCGCCAACCCGCACTAGGCCAGCGTGATGGACTAAGGACTAAACCCTCTCAGTTGTAGAGAAGCCCCGTGCCCAGCATTGGTACGTACATATATGAGCTGATGATGGATTGATTTTTTTATGTTACAAATTAAGCAAAATACCTAGCAAATAAGCACAACTTATAATTGATTGCAAAACAAAAACTAGTTAGCCAGACGAAACGATTTACAAGGAGCGGCAATGGGTGAGATCACAGCGGGTGGGTATTGATTGATATTATGTTAAATCGGCAGCAAAACATTTATTAATTTCGCCCTCTATATACTATTATACTACCGACTACCGTGAATGTACCATTATGAAGACAGGTGTTCTTTATTTTTAGATGAAATCATCAAGGTTGTTAGATCACCTGTTTCAAATTTATTACAGACTAGGAATAAAGCCCCGCTTCGTTATGGATTAATTTTATAAATAAAATTATTTTTGTCCTTTCTCAACAACACAATAATCTCAATATTAAAAATCAACCAAAATAATCTTAAGGAAATGCTTTCTAGCTTGAGAAGAAACATCTGGAAGTAGCTCGGCCGTATAATTATGTCATGTTAATATTTCTTTGATAACAATTTAAATTCATACTACTGTTTTAGTGATTCTATGAGAAGCCGATAAATAAGATAAAGACGTCAGTTGCGTACCTCGTAGCGTATCCAACATAAGCATGATTATATAAAGAGCTGCCAAGATTGTTGCAACGGCCGACTACCGTCAAGTGGATCTGACATGTTTCAATACGGATCATTTTCTGAATGCAACAAGTTAATAGACGAGGATTAAATTACCGACAGTTTTGTAGATGTAACAGTACCTATCCTGGTCAATCCGATATGGCCGGAAGATTTCAGTGTATAAGATATTTGACTCTTATTCAGCCTTTACATACAATACTAGCATAATTGCATACTATTAAAAAATTCCAACAAATTAATTACATAGTAACAACTTGTAAAGCACAAAGCAATACCGAGTAGACATATAACACGAATATTTCAAGTTAACCGGTCGCCCCAATTCGATTGTAGTGTTCAATCCATTAACAAATAATAGCCCACGAAATATCAATCGTGCTCAAGTCGAAAGCCACACCTGTTGTGGAGCAATGTGCTTTTTCGATGCACAATCTTTTTGTTACTAACTGCACCGAAATCAAATACCACGATACATTGTTGAAGAGTAAATCAATTGTAAAGTACCCTTACATCAGGATTATTAGTTTTTTCTAAATAATGTAAATAAAAATTATAGAATTATTTCTACCATAAATTCAAATCCCAATGTAAGAGGTAAGATAAGAAGTCTTGTGTTGAGTAGGGGAGAGGGGGGCTTGTTGTAACAATTTTTCGTTTCTTGGCTATGAAAGCTTAATTCTTTGGTATTTATGAAATCTAGCAGTACTATTCCAATTAACAACTATTCAACTATCGATTCCAAATAAACTTTTGATCAAACCTGTAACGGTTTTTTGTAGAAACGGCTTTGAAAAAAATTTGACGAGTGTTACAACTTACCCCGTGATTGGGGCTAGTTGTAACAGGCTTAGGGCACATTGTAACATTAGGAATTGAAAACCAGTTTCATATTTTATAAAGATTTATTTGGGCATATTTAGCATAAGAAACTTTACAAACGCTAAAACAGGTTTAGACTTTTAAGTTAAATATTTAATCTAACAGGAAATATTCAAAAATAAACAATTAACATGTTCTTTCTTTACTTAAACTATTAATTAAATTTGAGCTCACAGCCATTTATAATCTTAACTACTTCAGTAATCAGACTTGATTCATTTAGCATTATAAACCTTAGGCACGGTATAAAAAACGTTGACTTTTAAGTTTTATTCTTAATCTAATAGAAAAATAATCAAATATTAACAAAAACATGGTCTTCCTTAAACTATAAAGGAACTTTAGACTCACAGCCATTTATAATAACAAAATCTCATTTTTTTAAGTAATCAGCCTTTTAATTGACGTAGGTAAAATATGAAATCAGTCTTCATCAGAATCACAATCGAGACACACAAATGAGATCTTATTTCCTGTTGCACATTTTACATGTGCCCACATCTTGCACATGATGTATTGTATTGACTGCTCGTTTTAATTTTCATAAGTTTCCCCACAAGCTGAACAAAACCATTCCATGGGTTCAGATTCCGAATCAGAATTTAAAACACCATATTTTACTTCTTCTATCTTTTGACTATCTTTATCTTATCTTTTTCCTCTCAATCTTTTTGTCATCGTTCTTTTGCTCTTTCCTTTGCCTTTCCTAGTCTCTTGTGTTTTCTTTGTCTTCTATAACTTTTCTTCATGATCTTTATGGAACCCGTTCTTCTCTGGCGTATCTGTGAGGACACAGCATTTTCTTTTACGTTGAGTGTGGTTAGTCATTTTCGTGGTGGAGCTTTTGGGTAAGGTCTTATTTTAGATGGAGAGAAATCAAATTGATTTTGAATACCAGAAAGAAGCTAAAAAAGTATTCAAAACATGAAAAGAAGGAATTTAAATACGTCCCGCGTAATTTCATATAACTTTTAAATAAATAAGGGGCAAGTTGTAACATGTTACAACTTGCCCCGTAAAAGTGTTACAACATACCCAGCTGCGAGTTTTTTTGAAATAACTTCTATTAAAAAAAAAGGCGCTTACTTGGTGTGAAATTACACTTAATATAATCAAACTAAACAAATGCTAAATGTAAATGTATAAATCAACAAATGCTAAACAATTTGAAATCTATGATAATCCATTTTGTATAAGGAGTAAAAAATACATGACCTGGCTTTTTCAGAGCGCCTGCACATAACTGCTTCCTGCGCCGTTCGGCAGGGTACTGATCGTGCTTATATGATAGAATGGGTATAACGTAGTAGGTTAGGTTGAAAACCAAACGAATTTTCTTCTATTATGTAGGTAAAAAATGCTTGTTACTACTTACCCATGTTACAACTAGCCCCACGTGCCCTACATGAACTCAATCAAATCTTTTTGAAATATGTCAATATAAAACCCGTACATGTTGTAACAGAACATAATAAAAGACCAATAGCAAAATATTTAATTATAATCCAATAATATTTTCATAAAGAAATATTTTTTTTTTCTATAGAAGTCTATGTAAAACACGTGACGCCAAATAACTAAACGCTAGCACAGCACGAGGAAGAAAATCACAGACGCGTATATCAATGTCATTCATCACATCGAAACCTTATGTATTGGCACAAACCTACTCTATTGGAACAATGTATTTTCGTACGTGTGTTATTTTCAACAAAACATCACAAATTTATATTAATAAATTCAATATTTGCGAGGTGGCGCCAACGTTGGCGCCTTAATTTGTCGGAATGCGTAAAACCGTTTCAAATGTTATTTTATGATTTTTCCTAAGTCTTTCAATTATGTCTGCTTTATTAATCCACGGATATTAACGATTTTTTTGCCGGTGTTATAATAATAGTTTTTTTTTAATAATATGAGATCTCGAGCGGCATTACGTGTTCGGAGATGTGATAATTTATTTCCTGGTTCATCGTGTGCTTGGCTTTATTGGAGAATAATTTACAAAATGAATTATAACTTAGTGTCAGACTTAAACTAATTTTCTTTTTGTCTTGTAATTAATGTATACAGTTAAATAAACCTAGAGTTGTGCAGCCAAACTAAATGCCAAACTATAGATAAACAGATGTTATTCAAGCGTATAAAATGTACATATTTTGAGCCGGAAATAGTACCAAGGCTGCTCTCGGCTTTCTGCTACAACCGCCACATTTAATTTCCAATAGTGGCTTTACCTGTACGTTTAGTTCGTCCCAACGGCTTTGTGTTGACAAGCCGTTTAATCATCTTCGTCCTCTACGTTTCCGGCTTGTCTGGCAGCGTTGACATTTAGGGGAACTACGGATTTATTGCCATTATTTAAATTGGTAATAGAATTAGGCCCTATATTTGTTAGAGTCGGCTCGTGCTTTTGCAATTCAAATACTATTACATAATAGAGCTTATGAGTATCTGAAAGAAAACTTGGTGTCAGAAATCTCTCAACAGAATTTTACTTCCATCATTGAAATCGCATAATTATTTGCTTACATGAATATACACACTTAGCTGGTTGTACATATGATATAAAATAACCTGTTATTGTGGACGTCCAATCTACTTTAAATCATCAAAGACGGTCCTGTAGTTATCGCCTTTATTCATTGAGCACAAAGATGGATATTTGTAATATACATATATTTTTTTTCACTTTATAATATTAATTGGATATACAACTTATATTGTGTCCACTGCAAACAAAATCGAACCGGAATTAATATAAATGCAAAAATATTATTAATATCCACGTGGTTCGCATTGGAATCGTTATTTTTCCCGACGTCCATAATTAATAATTACGTATATCTTTATTATGCACTGCATAATTTCGCAGCATGAGAAGATAACGGTTAGAATTGATTAATTTTTCACGAATATTTGTAGCCAAATAAAAAATAATAATTTCTTTACGACTTAGCATGTACTTTATACTAACATACATTGATACACTCATGCTTGTATGAGAATGCCGCAGAACACGCGAGGCAGTTTTTACCAGCATCCAGTATGTACATTAAAATGATTCTTTTGGCAACTGATTAAGACATACACAATTAACAAAAACATCCTATTTCTAATGTTCTTTTTTACTTTTTCACACAACAGTGCACTGTTGTTGTTTAAATATACTTACATGATATGTGTAGGAGAAGTGACTTTGGGGTAACTCAACAAGTTAACAAAATAGTAACTTAGGCAGTTTAATGCTCTAGTTAAAATAATATGGATCGTAATAGATATTTTTAGCGTCAATTCTGCTAAGCCCCCTTCCATGTGACTTATATCTATTACTATGTATGCATCTGTATCACTTTATATCCTTAAAAGTAGGACAATAACAATGAATCAACAAGAAATATGTCAGCCGATAACTATTCATCGACACGAATTAATTATCATGAAGATAGAGGCGACAAGTAAACAGCTTTGTACAAACTTTCCTTACATCACATACAACGACAATATGTTATGCATATTATCTTAGTGCCAGTTAACTTTGTCACTGCACTTGCATAACAAACAAATAAATTAGCAGTTGCGGATCATACAGCGTTCGTGGCGCAGTTAGTAAAGACACCTCATTGTGAAACGACAAGTTGCAGAACCTATAAAGAGACCATTTCATTTTTGTGGTGCACAAATATTTGTTTCAGATCTATGTGTTTTCGACATTGTAGTATTATCTGGTTCTATTCTGGCCTATTTGTTAAGTCCCCCAACGTAATATTTAGGGACATAATACTGAGTGTATGACTGTTAGGTATACATATTTACTGTATTAAAATAAAAACGAGCACACATAAAATTACAGAAAAAAAGAGGTGCCTATTATACAAAACTTCGCTTTCACCCTATTTTATATAGAGCAGTGTAAAATTTTGAAATAATCCTAAATATTGTATGGTAAAAAAATTGAATCAATTTTACTATTCTTCAAATAAATAAAAAGGGAGATTGCAGTCTTTTCATCAATTTTCAATTGAATACACTAAATGACTAAACTGATGCGATTCGATAATGTGTGTCACAACATAAGCCACTAAAAATTCATAATACCAGCAAAACACGAGAACTAATTCCAGCATTCTCGTAATTCTCTTTAACTTATTGATAATATTCATATTTATGTATATTATAAGCAATTTATACAGCCAAAACGATACCTTAATTGAGTTGAACGATAAATATTTCTTTCGGACGCGATAGTTCAATGATACATGATAAAAAAAAACATCTAAAGCCATCATTATATTGTTTGTGAGTATAAAATTGGAAGGTTTTCCTGGTTCAGTTGCTATCAAACATACTACGAATACACTGTCATCTCGATTCTAAGAAATGTTATGAAGAAGTATTGAACTCAATTGAAGCGATTATTCTGTTAAGAGGTAAATGGATTAGTTCTACAGAAGACTCCCGATTAATCTTCCCATTTACTTACCTAATTTAACCAACAGGGGCCTTTATTTTTAAAGATTAGTCATTTTTGCCACTCGAGGGACATTTTAGGCAGAAACATTCATTCAGCATTCTATCATAATAAACACAAAAACGGCAATTGGGTCGCTCTCTATTACGTGTGACCAATAACTACCTAGTTTAATGTGGGTGCGGAAATACTCCTCTGCCTACTCGTTCGGGAAATACGGGCGTGAGGTTATGTATGTACTCGTATGCATTATAATAAACACTATTTGGTGTTTGTTTACTTAAAGGCATTTTGGATGCTGGCATGGTTACTTATTATGACCTCACTAGCTCTAATAGTAAGTGCAGGATAGTCGACATAACTTCGACTTGTAAAATAGAAAAATGAATCAAAATATTCCATAGGCTTCCCGTTTTATATTCATATTTTCAACTTGTAAAGAATATACAGTAATAATCAAATCACATTGATGTTTTAAAATATTAATACCAGTATAGCAGACACCATTTCACACTTATGTAATTAAATATAAATTAAGTAGCATTGCAAATATAACGCAACCTGCAAAAATTAATACGTTTCGAAATCAACGGTTATTGACACACGGACACTGGCAATTATGAAATTTCGCTCATTCAAAATCAAATTACCACTTATTCAAACAAATTTCGAGCGAAGGTCGAAAATTATGGTACCTGACATTAGAGCACAACGGAAATCCTTGTGAACGCCCTTACGAAACATCGTAAATTTTGAAATTTATTAATACAAATATTTTTCATTTTAGTCTGTGATTGAAGGCGATGGTCGAATTACAAGAAGGCATTGTTAAGTATTAATAGAGACTGTTAATTAATTATTAAGTTAAATTAGTTTTCCTTCTTTTTCATGCATATTATTATGCAAACACATTAAATGACTTATCATGCTAATACATTTTAGCACCGGACACGATGTGCCTTCCGGTATATTAAAACGACATTAAGCTTCGATAATAACCATCCACTATTAAATTACATAGCATATCACTATAAACATTTCTTGTAATAAGCCCAAGTAGAAATTAGATATTACTTTGGTTTATATGCCATCTCCTAACCGATAGACAACTTGGTGTATCACTTATATATTGTTTCGATTTAAACACCTACCTACAACATAAAGCTAAAAGGAATCTACCAGAATTTCTACAATATTTGCCAAGTCCTATAATAAGCCGTTACAGATTACACAAACCCCATTATATTTGTATTATAGGCAGAGCAAACAGGTCGCACTGGTCAAGATAATCTGTGGTCATTGTTCTAGTTCAGCCGGTGCACTTGCAATCCAGTACAAAGTGTACCTTAAACACATTGTGGCTAAGCGGTTCCGTGTAGCCTGTCGCCCTAGTTTCAAACTGATACCACTCGCCGCGCATAAATAAATAACAGACTAGATTACTAGAAACCAGACATGGATTTAATCTTAAAATATTTTCGTTTTACTATAATGTTGTAAAGAGTTGTTGAGCTTCGTTCTCTATTTCTTTAGGCTTAAAAGCATTGGGAAAACATAATAGATAGATAGATAGATAGATAGACACTTTATTGCACACCATTTAAACAAAGAAAACGGAAGAAACACAACCGTTTGAAATTTTCCGGTTTCATTAGACATAATGCATTAAATTGCTTTGTTTCTATTTCACTTACTTTTTTAAAATATAAACACAGCTGGGCAGACAGTGATGGCAATGGAAAAAAGCTATCATGATTGACAACCAGATGAAAAATTTTGCGTCCTGACGAGCGAGTTCCGACTAGAACATATATTCTTCTATGAGATCATAAAGAGCTAAATTAATTGTGATCTTTAGCAAATAATAACTCTCAAAATACTCTAAGTAATTTTGCCGTGTCATTCTATTAAATGTTCTTTAACATATAACTAGTAGAGTAGGACATAGCCATATTTAGGCTATAGGCTAGGAATAAGTTATTTATCCACATAAAATTATAAATAAAATCAAAGGAAGTATTAGAAATCATTACGCCAACGAAACAAACATTTCGACACGGTGAAACTTTACAAAGTATCCGTTTTACGTTAATTTTGAACACGCGTTAGATTTTGCAATTATTTTGTAAACAAACTCCAATGTGCAATGCATTAGTAACTTTATAGCTTCTCTAACATTTGCAAACGCAGCAATTAAAAGTAATGTATAATTGTAAAAGTGAATGACTGTGGCGCGTACGTGTTGAATGCAAGTTTCATAGCATCTGCCTGACCTTTCGTGAACAGACTGGTGTAACGGCATACAGCAGCCGTTGTTGGCAACAAATATTTCACACTTCCCAATTATTATAGACAAGTAATCGTCAAGGGTATTCAAGTAAATAAATAAAAAAACATCAATCGTTACTGACTCAACGTCTTATACAAATTGAATGTTAAAATATGAAATAAATGCGTATGTATAATACGTAGATACACCTAATGGAAAATACGATGCCGTTCAAATAAATAGCCATATCGCGTTACTCGACATAATCATGAGTGCTTTTAAAATTTTCTCCTATGAAATATGAATAATTTCCTTCTTTAGACAACAATTTCATAATATCTGATACAGTATGTAACACGATAAAACCGACAACAGAATAAAAAAATTAAATTCCGTACAAAAACGTAATTACGCTGTACGAATGCCATATTTAATAAGTTAAATTTATCAGCGGCATTTTGCCATAGGTAACATTACATTATAATTTATAAACCTATGTAATTAGTTCAGACTCTTTGAAATTGGCTCTAATTGCGTAGATAATTATTTAATCCGTACCATAATCAATCACGAGGCAATTATAAACGCTTACAACTTAATTCTATCTCAAAATAATCTGGTGCCACTCGCCCTTACAGACTTTTTTACGAAGCAGACATTGCCTTTATCCAGTAAATCAACAAAAATCTTCTTAAATGGTTTGTCACTCTTAGATCAAAAAGATTCATTCTTAAGAAAATATAGGATCATGTTCTCTTAATAATAAAAATAAGCATAGTTACGGACTTAGGCTTTCGGAAATGTGTCACAGCAAACGAAAACGAAACGATAAGTGACAATTAGACTAACGCTTCTCCATGACAAAGTCATTAATCTGTTACCTCAAATGATATCTTAATCCAAAGAATCAGTCTTAGCCGAAAAAAAAAAAACGAATAGTTTTCCTTTTAGTCACTGCTCAATCCAATCACCGTGTATGGACAACACGCTAGTTAGTGTAAATATTGACGTACGAAATTATCTGCACGATTCCGTGACAAATCATCGAAAATTATTACCTGTTCTACGAATTTAACCATTACATGTTAATAATTTAAATGATACATCCACTGGGGCACCGACCTCGCTGTGGTCAAGACGAAACAGTTTAATTACCCTAAATGGGAATCCGAAATCGCTTGAATTATTGAAACTGAGTGGTTGTGTGATCTTCAGATTACGACTAGCTTAGGATGGATGGGGAAAGCAAAAGACAAGGCTACTTTCGTATGTTTGCTCGTCGATAGTCGAAATACACCCAGTATTTCGAGAAACTTTTTTAAAAAGAGAAACTTCTTAATAGCTGACAAATTTTTGATCTTACATACATATATTATGAGAGCGAAAAGTTTGTGACACCCACCGTACTTGCAAATGGCATGAGTACGAGTGCAACTGATGGGTGTCATAAATATTTACTGAAAATAACATAACTTATATCAACACATACTATTAGGTGATAAACAAAGGCATTTATTACGTCGAATTTAAGTTCTAAAATTAACCTATGAATGTAATCATGTTTTTTGAAGTCAAGTGTCGTATTGTTTGGACCGAGTAAACAATACACAGAAAAACCCACTCGATGCCTGGACGTGATCACTGCAGCACGCGGTAGTGGCGTACATGCATATCAGATACACTGTACTCCAAGAGCTGAACATGTCGATACTGACAAGTCATTATACCTAATAATTTAAAAAAATGCGAATACATGATAAGAAACAAAAAAACACCCCAAAAGTCACATATTTCTGGCCTCACACTAGGATACAAGTCTTGTGTCGTGGGGTATCAGAAACTACGAGAGACTTTTCGGTCTCATAAACACCTAGACCCGGAACAAATACTTTTTTTTTTCCCAGATAATATTGGTAGTTCGTATCGTAGCGATAATTTTCGGTGTTGTAAATGACGACAATAACATTTACTACGTAAATAAAACTAACACTTTATGTTCTCCTTTAATTTTACATTACAATAACCTGGTGAACGCTACCATTGACTAAAGTAAGCCCAGACTCTTAACGCTCCTTCTTATGTATTTGGTAGTACAATTTAGTGGAAATAAAGATATGTTTAAAATCCGATTTTTTATGTTATGTCAACGTCATCATCATTGTCGGGTGCGGGACATTGTGTACGCGCCGCTGGGTGCGTAGGCGCACGCGCGTGCCCGGCATACGATCGCGCGTCTCACGATATGCCGGCATCGCTGTCGTAGGCGTGACGTCGGTCGCCGAGCCAAACCGACAATATGCATCACAAGGAGATCCCCGACGCCTAATAACGTAGCTGATATCAGATATGAATCTCGGACGTTGAACTCATCCCGAACGATGTTGGTTATGAAATCGATAGATAATAATAATAGAGACAGACATTTTTATTTTTGAATCTAACGATTTCATACAAAAAATATAACCAAGCTACATACAAAACTTTATTAAATACCAGTCTACGTGATTGCCAGGCATTTTGAGTAAAGTATTAAAAGTTAACCCTGTTTTATAGCTTTACTAGCTAAACATGCTAGGTGGTTTTCAACCAAATTGTCTTCAATCCATCTGTTCATAGATTACTTGTTAAAAAACACACTCATTATTATTCCAAGAATAGAAACATCCCAATTGTCCAATGACGACATAAAATACTAAAAAAATATTGTAAACATTACGAGTCACCGCAAACTTTACAGACCGTAATGACATCATAGACGCAAAAGCACCTGCTGTCAGTCGGACGTCACTAAACACGGCATATTTCAATGGTGAGTGAACGCAAGATGTTTAACTTCGACACGACATTCAAACTGTGACTCATTTTCAGAATAAATTTTAAAAATTTATTAACAGATGACCACCGATGACTAATTTGAGGTTAGACTCTGTCATAGGTCATTCAAATTTAAAACCGTATTATTACGATGAAATGGATCAAAAATATCAGCAGATTAATAAATAGAATGACGTAAATAAAATTAAGAGAGTTCATCACATTTCCTAACGTTAGGTATGTTTACAGTGTTATAAATAGACTGATAAGGGAAATATGATAAATATTACCCTTATTCTACTTAATTTAGTAAAACCTGCTAATCAACATTTACAGCACACCCAACGTTAGGAATTTAAACTTTGCATTTGTTGTTGTTACTTTTTTTTAATTTCTTCATTAATTATTTCTTGATTTTTTTTCATATCTACTCTACTCGTCAGATTTGAATAAATGTTTTATTTTGAAGACTTACAATTTGCCGCCAAAAACCGCCATTTCAATTTTTCAAGAATTTCATGTACCCCGTATCACCGCGTCATCGAGACGAATCCAATCATTTATCAAAATCGGTTCTGCCGTTGAGTAGTTACGAGAGAACATAGAAAAAATAAAAGCGGGTCAAACACATAACCCTCCTTCTCAGATGGGTAGGTACTAGTACCAAACGGTTTTTCTGTTTATTATATAAGCTATTACATACATACATACATAACCTCACGCCTGTATTCCCCGAAGGGGTAGGCAGAGGTACATTTCTGCACCCACATTTCACCAGGTATGTATCAGCCCCACGTAATAGGGGGCGAGCCTATTACCGTTTTTCGGGCACAATTCCAGACTCCGTGCTACTACTGAGAATTTGCTAATGGAAAAACCCAATAACACTTTGACCGACCCGGGAATCGAACCCAGGACCTCTAGATCGCACGGCACATACTTGTGCCGCGAGACCACGAGGCAGTCAAGATATAAGCTAATGCATTTTAAAAAACACATATTTTACGAATCTACTATATTTCACGTAGAAACACTCATCGAAACAACCGGATGTTAATATACAATCAGAAACATACAAATAAATAACATTTAGTGTAAACAAACCAATAACTGTTCATTAGGGAGGATATAAAAAACAAATTATTATTTTATATTATGTTTTAATAGATAAAATGCTACCTTGGAAACCTCATTTGACCGATTGTTATTTATCATGTTTTAATTACAATAACTTTATGATACCTTGACTTATTTTAGTCTTGTGTTATGAAAACCAAATGCAAAGTAATATTATAAATGCGAAATCAACTCCGTACTAAAGTATTCAACGTTAGGCCACTAAAACACTGTTCCTATTTGGCAAAAATATAATGTGGACCCTCGAAGAGAATAGACTATTTTTTTAGTAGACCAATCATTCCACAAATTAGATATCTGAAAGTTTATATTGATGTAAATGTACTGTCTCTAATTAATTTACACTTGATTAAGCCCGTGCCAAATATAAAGAATAAGCAACGCAATCGACATTACTTAACGCGATTAAAGATCACGAAACCCCAGTAAGGAGTTATCAAAAATAATCGACGTAATTTAATTTGATGATCGAAAAACGTTAATAGCTTATCCTCTTTAACATAAACATTTTTAACAAAGTAACTCTGTAATTAAACACGCGCAATTATATACGGACCACTTTGCATCGACCCTTAATAACTAAAATTATTGTAGCTTATGTAGTTAGTGTGTATAAAGATAAACACTAGAAGAGTAGGTACTTCTACAAGGAAACATTAATTAATTCAAGTATAATTCTAGAATATGTGTCACACATTATGAACTAGCATAAAAACTGTATAAGGTGATAAGCATTTACATTGGTAATAATAATGATTTCTAGCGAACGATGATCAAACACGAGACAGCGGACAGGATGTAAAATGACAAATTGTTACAACCACTTTTATAGAAACACGTGTTGCACTAATAGTATCATTAAAATATACGGTTTTTAGCCCGACTTCATCGAACAAAAACGTAGCTACTGTCGGTCTTACAAACTCCCAAATACGAAATAAATATTGGTGCTCCATACAAGAAATTATATCCGAAAATATCTAGGTGTTTTTTTTTTTTTGCGTAATGCAATGTCTAACCTTGAACTTAGGAAAATTCTAACAGAAAACAGTTAAAAAACTAAACTAACTAATATAAACCTACCATGCATCAAATCAAACCTGAATATGAAAACTAGATGTTCTCGTATATACCAAGTGACAACAGGACAAAATGAAAGAGGTAATAATATAGAAACGCTCTTTAAACCCGGAATTAAATTTGCAACACATTCATATTAATGGTCACTATAATGATTATTTCAAGGAAACTTATAATTGCCCGTATGCTAAGACAGATTAACACTTGGAAGATGCGAAGACAACACCGCAAGACGTCTGTGGGAAACAATAAATTAAAACGTCATTAAGGGCGGAACTGTTATTGTTCGGAACTTAGAAAAAGCAATGGATTTTCCAACCTGTGCAATTCATTTGCATACGACTGATGCAAAGAATAACAAAAATATGGGGAATACCTAATCAATCCGCGTTCGTGTCCTGATGTTAATATTCGAATGACAGTGAGTTTGCAATGAATCACTTTACTGCATCGATCCTTATTCGGAATTCTGCGATGCATCTCGCCCACAGTGTGTTTTGTTATTTGTTCGACGAGAGCATTTCGTCACTGTTGTGATTGCGTTTACGAGACGTAAGTAATCTTGGAATATACTGATTATTAATTTTAATATTAACAGCCATTTTGAACTGCTAATGTCTTTCACGTTACACCGTACACGTATTGCACATGATACGTGTGAATCATAAAAAACAAGTGTTATTTGACCATTGCAAAATCGTCTAATGATTGATGAAAGAAAGACTGGCTCGCTACTGTACTTTTAAATAATGTATGAAACTAAAAATATTACAATTCTTAAACAGTAGACGTAAATAGGAGTCTTGAACGCAAATCTGTTGATATATTTAGTAACTAGAATGTGAGAAGTAACTACTTATACTTTTAGTATTGAATACTAGAAGTACATCTAATAAAAATTCACATAGCTAAGAGTTTACCATAAATGTCTTGAGTATATGCATTGTTCCAGCGCGTATTACTCCGATGTGGTAGAAAAAGCCATAAATGTTCCCAAACGATAGAAGAAGTTTCGGAAAGGAAGGCGCATATAGGACATTTTATTTCATAACCAACATATATTTGTAAAATTATTACAACTCGTTGAATTCACTACAAACAGTAAAACGATCTGAATGCTAAGCCACGGTGCGTCAGCACTAGGTGTTCATTTGACAGAAGGCAAGATCAATTGTTGATTAAGTATTCCATAGACGTGTGTACCTTATGACGAACATATGGTCGTTGACACGATTGCGATAATCGTGATGTTGAAAAATATTCGATCACTCACGGGGTTTTACCATTAAACGTCAATCAGTGATAACATCATTTGCAATGCTCAACACAATCCTGGTATGTATCTATGACCAATGGAAAATCAGCCTATCATTTAAGGCGATCAGGTTAGGTTTCGTTTTCCTTTTTTTAAAACATTTGTTATAGGTGATGTTTGAGGTGTTCAAACAGTAGCGTCGGCTTTGTTTTCTCTCGAAATCACCTCGAAATATACTCAATAGTTCAAATGTCAGTTAACGAACAAATAAATATACCCAACTGTTACATGCATAGATCTGACCCCACACTAAGATACAAGTCTGGTGTCGAGGGTAACAGAAACTTTGAAAGAATTTTCGGTCTCACAAACACCCAGAGTCCAGACCCGAAACAAAATTTATGGATCACACAAAAATGTGCGGGGTTCAAACCCACGGCCTCTCGTTACGCAAGCTCTAGTCTAGGGAACTGCGCTACGGAGCTGTCTAAAGTATCAGTAGTTAGTAGTGTCAAGTTTGTGAAATTCACAATGGTGACCATGCTGATGGTTAAAAAAAGGCATGGTAAGGAAAAAACTTGTGACTTGACAGCTATTCCACTCTTTGAACTTATATTACATCACCAATTACCGTGCATAAAATATAATAATCACGACACTAGTCATCTGGTACGTAAAATACCAAAGATCAAGTTGAAGTCCAAAGCACAATTGCGTCAGAGTGCGTAGTAAGTTGACTGTTGTCCACATAGTTTTCATGTTAGTAATCATATGATCCGCTCGCAAATTCATAAGCTCACGTCTATGTTTTCGTAAATGCAGGCTGGCAAAGGGACTACAGTGAAACGCCATTGTACATACTATCTATCTACGTCATACCATGAACTGCTGGGCATTTTCATCTTCTCAAACTGCGAAGGTTGAAGTCTAGGTTCTGCACGCTGGCCTGGTAAGGGTTGATAGACTTTACAAACTTAGAACTTTCATAGTTAATTGTGTATTGCTACATTTTCTTCACTGTATCAACTACAGGGAAGTAAGCTTTATTTAATGCTAAAATGTCTACGGATCTAAAAAAATTAAGTCGTAGTTTCGGAAAGTGAATAGTCCTCGGTCCCAATGGAATCTATGGTAAATTATCGTTTACGATTTACTTCAACATGTTTTGCAATAGTATTCCCAGCTTTATCCTAGTAAAGTGTGACGTATCACGTAACATACAATGAACTGTCATAATATGCCAACAAACAACAAAGATACTACAGAATTAGATGTAATAGCTACTTGTAAAAGTCTTATTTATACGACGCAGAATAAAGAGACCAGTGTGGACCAAACAAGGATAGGGTAGCGCCAGATAAGTAAAAAACAATTTACATTACAAAATAATTGCAAATACAATGACTACTCATTGTTGAAATGATTAACGGTCACCTCCGTCAGTGGTCACACGGCGGGTGCAGTCATCCATCAATCATTCGACCTAATGAAGTATCTCTTACTTGGAAATCTCTCAAGTACACACGCTTCCTAGAAGATTTTATATGGAAAAAATCATTTATACCAGGTACACCAACTGTTATATTTTTATAATTCGTATAACATAAAAGGTAAAGTAGTTTTATAGTTGTGAAATGGACTCCTTATAATCTCTTGAATTATCTAGTCATAACGTTTTAAGTATATTAAGAAAAAACAAGGTAACCAAAAATCTACGGAAACAAACAACTAATTTTCGAACTCAGCATCATATCTGTCACTTCAACAGTCGCTGTAAATATTTGATATTTCGTCACATAAATTCTTAAGGTGTACAAAGTATGCTATGAACCAATAGGCATGCAGCTATGACCAAGAATGTAAAATTACATGATAAAAATATTAATTCCACAACAAAACAATGTATTTACATACATAAAACTATATTTCTGCCAGCATCTATATGCGTTCACGGTAACATGACATCAACATTTCGATAACTTTTTTTCTTCTAGAAATTGCATATTTCACATACGTCATTTTGAATTGAATTGGTTTAAAGTTGAGTCTAAAAACACTTCTATCGTATTGCTACCGGGCGAAGCTGTCCAACGTCAATAGGTTTTTTTTATTTTTTTATTAAATTCTTTATTTAGTTTAGGGACTTTGAATCATTTTCGATTATGTCAGTCCCATTGTATATACATTTATATTAATATTAAAAAAATCGCGTATCTCCATAACATTTATTAAGAGCTTTGTATTTAAATACCTTTCGAGATATATTTCAAGGACGTTTATATATAAACCAAATTAATTATTCATTTATTACTAGACACAACATTATCGTGATAAAAATAACTCATATCGAAGGAAAAATACCAGCACGAAAACACTTCTTTAAGTACGTTTCCTCCCGTTTCATCGATCACAGAGATTTAAATAATGACATAGGTATTTATGTCGCGTATTTATTTTCTCGTATGCGGTGGAAACTTCTCGAAAATATAACATCATAACAACATTATATGAGTAATGTAGACATCATCATCAGCCCATATACTTTCCACTACTGGGCACGGGCCTCCTCTACAACTGAGAGGTGTAAGACGGTGCAGGTTTCCTCGCGATTGTTGCATATACCATTAAAGTGCGTGATAGTTCATTGTGAATACACACATAACTTCGAAAAGTCACATGTGTGTACCTGGGGTTTGAACTCGCGACCGCCGAGATTCTCGACCGCGTGTCTAAACCTCGAGGCCATCACGACTTCATGAATTAATGAAGGCATCATCGAAGCATATTTATATACCTTCACGCTGTTCAATACGCGCCAAACCCCTCAATTATGATAAGTCTACATCGAAGCTTGGTGTCATACAATTAACCGACAGGCTTGTTACAAATTGACGACGTGGGCATACGCGCAGCACTCACGAGTGACACAGTTGCATACACAATGGATACGAGCGTACAATTTACAACGTACAATTATTTATCGAACAGGATATCCATCGGCGGGAATGTATAATTAAGTCTTTTGATAGCAGATGTTGATCAACATGCCTGGTAATGACGTTGAATTATTAATTGTATGCAAGTAGTGGTGGCCTTGAAGTTTAAGCGCGCGTTCGAGACAAAATCTCGGCGGTTGCGGGTTCAAATCCCAGGCATTACCTCTTACTTTTAAAAGCTATGTATGTGTTTACAATGAATTATTACGAACTTTAACGGTGAAGGATAACATTGTGAGGACACCTGCACACCTCGAAGTTCCTAGGAATTTCTTAGATGTACAGTCCGCCACGCTACACTAGGTCAGCGTGGTGAACTAAGACCTAAACCCTCTCAGTTGACAGTTATTTTGATCTCTATTAGGAGGATCAGGATGGTTTGAATTTTTTATTACAAGATTTTGTGCTAGACCATGTCATGTCTATATATGTATATAAAGAAGATTAAATTCCTTGCCACAAGTAATTCAATCTTTGAGATCTAATGTTTTCATTTTGCGTCATTATTTCGTATTAAACAAATACGATACATTGCAATAATGTAGCTGTGTTTCTCAATTTTGAAGACACACAATTTAGTTTTTGTATATTTTACTATTTTGTACTTTCAAAACGTAATGTACCTATTATTATAACATAGTAGCCACAGTGCATATAGTGTCATTATTTCAATATGATGTAAAATAACGCAAATGTTTATTAAAAAAATTACGACTAAGCTAATGTTGAAATGACCTGCGTATTTGGGCAACACTATAATGATTTTAGATCTTTTACGTACTGTCGTTCTATCATAATGCAGGTGAAAAATTCGCTAAACTCAGCATTTAGAAGAATATTCTAGAAACATACAAACATATATTAGGATAACATTTTTATATGGTGAGTTTCAAGTAGATCGTAGATTGTAGACAATTGAAACAAAAATGACATACACTTCCTTAACTTCAAGCGTTTAACTTTACATCTTACGAAAACATTTTACTAAAGGCAATTAATGTCAACATATTTTTTATCAAAAAGAATAGAACACAATACACATACTCGTATTATATATTCGTATATTTTGCACAATTTCAACTTGAAAATTTTCACATCACAATACATAAATCACCCATGAAAAAATAGAACAGGTGGTAACATGTCATATAAAAGCAACAAATTATAATATCCAACTAAATATCCTATTTTCTATCTAAATAAAAACGTCTTGGCTAACATAATAAAGGTCAACACTACATTGGAATTGGGAATTATGCAACATTATGTAACGGATACAAAACGAGATATTGACTCGGGAAAATAACATTAAAATGCTAAAAACTAGTGACAATAGTAGAATGATTTATAAATTTGCATTATAATGACATAAACCCACAGAAACGTATTAAATCGGAACATACTTGAAATAGACAAAAGGACACGTAATTAAATAGAAATAGAAAAGCACAGATTTTGGCAAATGAGTTCCATCCATCACACTTAATTCATCATAAAATGGTCACATAAATATCTCAATTAGGAGAACTGTATGTGGTAAATACTAATGACTGAATGGAATATCATATTGCAAGGTTGAAAAAAAAACTTGAAAAAATGCAATTAATTTTTATTACATGACGTAGGTACATAAATATATGAAGTATTAAAAGAAAATATATATACACTCCGAAATCCCCTCGGCAACTTGTCTTTAATTGCCAAAGCTATCAAGTACCTCAACAATATTTATACATACATACGTGACCTCACGCCTGTAAACTCCGAAGGGGTAGGCAGAAATGCATTTCTGCACCCACATTTCGCCAGGTATGTATCAGTCCCACGTAATAGGTGGCGAGCCTATTGCCGTTTTTCGGGCACATTTCCAGATTCCGTGCTGCTACTGAAAATATCCTAATGGAAAAGCCCAATAACACTGCCCGACCCGGGAATCGAACCCAGGACCTCTAGATCGCACGCCACATACTTGTGCCGCGAGACAAGGATGCAATTATATTTATCGCTGATAAAAATATTCATTGCTAATTAGAGAATCATAAATCGTAACAGAAAAAAATATATCCTTGTTGAAAAACAACACTAAGAATTTGTCATCTCAATAAAACAAGCTTCTATTATCGTTATATAATCACGGAAAACCTACCGACCAGGTGCCAATGTCGCGTCGGCTAGCGGAACATCCGGCTGCATAGTGTTTAATAGTACCTATTACCTATTACCTGCCGTGTGCCATTAGCGCTCGCATAGTCGACTTAGTGGCGACATGATCATTACTATAACATTAAATGTATAACATAATGAATATGGAGTATTAATTTATTATGTTGGAAAATTTACTGGTGCGATACGTGATTATAATTTTTAATGACAATATTATGCCGATGGACAATCAACGTGATACGTTAATGGATGGTTTGATGTTACCTTGGGTTATGTAAGTCGAAGGGCATATTATCGCAGTGTAGTCTAGATAAATATGCATGAGAAACTACTAGGAATTAAATAATAGTATATGATCCCACATAGTTGCGATGGCATACTTTTTGCTGTTAAAAGGTCAGTTATTTGCATAAAAAATATTCTTGCACTAGTTATTTCTTGGTTGGTTACGACACTATCACACCGCGCCACTGTATTTATATTATAAGCTTGATTATAAATATTTTCATATGGTTACTTGTTTCCTTGTAGAACATTAAAAATATTTAGAAAATGGTTGTATCCAATGATGTCATAAAAAACTGCATTCAAAACCTGCATCTACCCATTGTCAACAATATATTAAGAAATACAAAAGTGCAATTAATATAATTTATTCGTTTAAAATATAATTTGATAGCAATTCGTTAACAAAATTTCAATTAACTGCTCGCAATCAAAACGTTTTATGATCTTTTAATGCACCGTTTTCGGTTTGTTGTGCATTCATTCCGAACAGGCTAAATGTGTTAAAATTATTCGATGCGGAATTTAATTAAATGTTACTTTATGGAGGAATCCATAAACATGACGCATATTTAAATGAAAGCTTTTGAAGTCAACGATCTGTCGAAATTATGATTGAAATCATTTTGTCAGTCAGTGCCCTTTGCGGAGTGAAAACATGACACGAAAATATGAAAAAAAAGTAATTACTGTCGATTTAATGATCACGTTAAAATCGAAGGCGATGAGTTCACACGAGTGTGTACAAAGTTCCGTAGCAATTCGTCAAATCCTTCTTAAGATGCAGGAATACGTAATAAATGTGAGTCTTATATCGATACCAAAGATAATAATCATAATTAGAACATAAGCTTTTTGGTAAATTCGTTGCAAGGAATTACCGCATAAAGAACTTTACGCTCTTTTAAGTTTTATGTATGGTTAATTACTACAATGCGAAACGTTAATGCACGTTATTTATTTTAAAAACCTCGGGCCGCTAGCGAATAATGTTAATTATGAACCTTAATGTTTTATTATAAAATAAAATAATATTTGAGCATCGTAAGAATTATTGCGGAACTCTAAAATGAATATTACAAGGAAAACATTACATTTCTTATATCATAATGACTGACCATATTTGCTTTTCAATTCAAAGCTGTTTTGTGTTGTACGCTCTCAATATTTTCCCCTTTATGTGAAGAGAAAAAGGTAACATTTCAAGGAAACGTATGAGACATATTGTGCTCAATAACGGTTACGAGAACAAGTACCGCTTCAGGAAAATAAATATATTGTATGTATTTGCAAGTAGATTATATTACCATACATACATTCTGTGAACTACCTTATATGAAACTGGCTTTACTATGTTGACAAAAGCTCAGTGGTATTGAATATATGTCACAAAATGAGCGGTTGCTCAATCAAAATCGACAAGAGTGACAAAATAATGAGTCGCGTTTTCGTATTCCGAGAGGACACTTTGAAATATTCACATGACGTGTTTAGAAGTAATTTAAAAATTGAGAGTGAAAGAAAACATACTGAAGACTATTCAAGTAATGTTTGACAGGTATAAGAGCCGAGAGCTTCGCAGTACCTACTGGGACTTTCAAGATAAATAATAAAAGTGGCTGCTCTAGATTCGAACCTGAGCACGCAATGAGCAAAAATTGGTTAAAACAAACAACAAACCATAAAATTAAAATGACCCAACACCCGGTTTTAGCGCTAGAATTTTATTCAAAATTCAATACCTAAGTCACGACCGACTTTATATTACTAAAGCCACAAAGGAAGTCATTTCTGGCGGCACATTACACATACGTAAATAAAATACTATAATTATGCCACTAAATTGGAATAGTAATGCCTACTAAGTAGTTTTTCGTGTATATAGCCTTATAAGGCGTATCTAAGGAATTCGATATAAATAGACAAGTATAGGAGTCGAATGGCCTTTGTCCCGAGCTCTGGTCACGAACTTGTCTCCACGTTGACCCCACTAGTAAATTATGTGTGACCAATTAATTCCAATACAAAAAAGATAATTTAATAAAGTTGATTTATGGTGCCAATTATATAACCGCTTTTGTTATTGCATCCTTCGAGTGTAAAAGTTTTTTTTTTCTCTTTATTATTATTTTAGGGACTTACAATCATTTGATTATGCTAGCCCCATAGTACCCTTATATAATTACGACAGAAAAAGAGATATTACATTTTTAAACTATTGATAAATTTGTATATTTTAATAGCATCTTCACTATAAGGCTTTGATAATATGCTTTGAAACGATCCTAATTCTATAATATTTATATTTAATTCTCTTAATAATATTTCTCTTTCTGTCCTATACCGAACACATTCAAGTAGAGATGTACCGACTAGTCGGCGACTAGTCGGTAAAGCCGACTATCCGGCCACTTTCATAGTCGGCGATTAGTCGGCGACTATTCGGCAAAGAGTGCCAACTATCCGGCCTCGTACTTTGTATATATTTCTCAGTAATATGTATGACGAATCACATTAAATAAAAACCTTGATAATTATTTATTCATATTTTCATTTTATAATCAGACAATTTGAAATGTAAAGCAAAGTAACCTTTCCTTTGAGAATCAGTTTTACTATTACTTGCTTGTAAAGAAATCATATCTATGGCAGTTAACTACCTAACTACTAATAACTTAATTAAGAAACAAAACAACATAATATTTTCTTAACTTCAGTAAACATTAATAATTATTTCTTCTTATTATTTGGGATTCTTAACTACTAAAAATTATTAGGTATTTGGCATTGGTTTACGTTGCCAGAATCAGTGTCCAATTGTTCAATAAACATCCATACACGAGATTTTCTTTTTGACATGATCAAATTTTAATTGCGCTATTTCACTTTAATGAACATTGGAACAATAAGAGTTCTATTAATTATCTTGGCACAATTTTTTTACACAAAAGCACCAATCTGACCCTTGACAAAAGCAACCAAGAAACAATGTGAAGTTAAAAACACAAGTAGAGACATGCTTTCAAAAATCGTTTGCGACTTTCACGCGAATACGCTGTAAACGATGGGTTACCAGAATAACTGAAACCGTAATCGGCTTGGCCGACTAGTCGGCCGATTAGTCGGCCTCTTTATACCGACTAATCGGCTAGTCGGTTAGTCGGCCAAAGTCATAATCGGCACATCTCTACATTCAAGTAATATGTGATGCACATCTTCTATACTACCACATTCTTCACAATTCGGATTGCTGTTCTTATTCATTTAAAAAAACAAACTGTGTAAAAGTCATTTTTTATTAATTACTTTTCTTATAAAAGTATGTAACGTTTTCGTTTTGTATATGTGTAGGTAAGCATAAAGCCATAAACTACACAATTACATTTTGTTTTCGTACATCATCATCATTATCATCAGCCCATATACGTCCCACTGCTGGGCACGGGCCTCCTCTACAACTGAGAGGGTTTAGGCCTTAGTCCACCACGCTGGCCTAGTGCGGGTAGGCGGACTACACACCTAAGAAATTTTTAAGAACATTTAGGTGTGCCGGTTTCATCACGATGTTTTCCTTCACCGTTAAAGTACGTGATAATTCATTGTGAATAAACACATAACTTCGAAAATTCAGAGGTGTGTGCCTTTTTTTTTTTTTTTTTTTCCCTGCGGGGAAAATCCATTTACGGACCATCCCACCCCCGTAGGGGCGAGGGTGTGTCGGACTCACCGGCGCCTTCCGACCCAGCATAGATGTTACCGCCCGTGTTTGCGGGCGGCCGCTGGGCCGGGTCCCTACCAAAATAATTGCGCCGTAATACCGACTAAAAACCCCGCGACGGCCACCATCGGCGCATTCAGCGAGACGGCCCCGGAATACCCTGAAGCCAGAGCTATGGATTGACCCGGGACCGCCTCTGCGCGGTGCCAAAAGGCACACCGACCTGACACGTGTGGCGTCTTCATCTCGGGGGCCGCCAAGGTAGGGACGGCGGCCCCGTGTGGCCTCTGGGCGCCGGGCTACGTGTTGACCCGGCGCCTCCTACGTCGCCTGTTGCGACGAGCGGGATCGGTCTGCTCCCGATCCCGCTCCGCGCTCTCCTTCTGCGAAATGACACGTTCGCAGAAGGAGAGCATAGCTTTCCACGACCTCCGGCTGCCGACCATGGCGGCGACCACAGTCGGCAGCGAGAGGTCTCTCCCCACGACCGCTACGAGAGCGCTGCGCTCCTCGTCCCAGGCTGGGCACTCCTCAAGCGTGTGCTGGGCCGTGTCCTCACGGCAGTTGCCACAATGGTGGCACACGGCGGTCTCCTCCACAGAGGTGTGTGCCTGGGGGTTTGAACCCGCGACCGTCGAGATTTTTACCCTCAATAAATGTACAGGCCATCCAACCAGTTTTTGTAATTAATCTCAATATAAGCTAGTGTTACTTTATTTAGCTATAGTGTTACTTTATTTAGCTATACAATCGACTTTCTATAACAATGGTTTCAATTCATCAATAGTTTAATCCGTGTACACTCGTTGTGAATGATAATAAGCATTCAATGACTACCGACGTTTATTAGTACAAAATCATGCATACTAAGGTATCGAACAACAATTATAGGTATATAAAATTTACTTAAAAATGTCTTATATTACATTCGTCTTTCACTAAGACCGTCGCGTCGCGTTGACATCTCTTAAATTATTGTCATTCCGAACTTGAAGATACAAGCTAGAAAACATGTTTAGTCATCTCTTAGGTTTTTTAGTGTATTCACGTCATAAAATGTATGTCTATTCGAATAAATTTCCTTTTTTCTCACCATAATTAGAATACACATGCCTAAGATTAATATTCAGCCTATCTCAGCTACAAAGTGTTCAATTATGTCAAGAGAACTGCATAATGGTGCGCTCAGTCGTAATTAATTAGACACGCGGGCGGTGCAACCGGCTAGGAATGCAAGAAAAGCATGGCTCCGTAGGATCAGCCGGGCGCGGCAGATGCGCTCCGATGCGGAATAAAAGGTCATGCTCTTACCTTTCCGCAACATTATATTCATGGTAATCGGTTTCACATGCTCAACCGCATTGTGCAAGCGTTATACAATACATTGATATTGACACATACATACATACATAAACTCACGCCTGTATTCCCTGAAGGGGTAGGCAGAGGTGCATTTCTGCATCCACATTTCGCCAGGTATGTATCAGTCCCACGTAATAGGGGGCGAGCCTATTGCCGTTTTTCGGGCACATTTCCAGACTCCGTGATGCTACTGAGAATTTCCTAATGGAAAAACCCAATGACACTTTGCCCGACCCGGGAATCGAACCCAGGACCTCTAGATCCCACGGCACATACATGTACGGCGAGACCAGGAGGCAGTCTATTATTATTGATATTGAATGATTATGAAAACTGATGCAAAAGAGAAGTGAACAAGGTAACAGGTATTGTATTTTTATCTTGACTAATAAAAACTTCTAAGGATATTTCATGACGACTATTTAGCCGAGATAACATTTATATACCGTATATATTTTTGTATATGAGCCCGTGACAAATCTTGTCACAGCACGCATTTGACCAACTAAACCGTGGAAGTATTTTTATGAGATTCCACATATTTAAAAAACACGTCTACACATAAGTTACTTTGCTTTTTACTTACAATATAAATCAATATTAACCGTTGTCAGTAACAAGTTACTTAAGGCATTGGCAATGAAAAGAAAATTGTCATTTTAAAAATCAATATAACTGACAATCACTGACATAAATAATGTACAAATGTTTCTTGAATCTACACACAAAAAGACATAGGGTTAATATAATATGTGACACATAGTGCATTTAGCGAATAATAATAAACTGTCAGTTAGACATATTTACAATTGGAACGTGATCACGGGTCGTAGCATGTAATCACCGTGAATCCCATAAAGTTGTCACATTAACTTAGCATTTCACATTGATGAGTGCAATGAAGTTAATAAAAAAAGTATTGTACATTCATTTTTAAATTAACAAGATTTTCCGCTCGTTCCAACGCTTTTTTTGTTAAGTTTTTTTTTATCTTTAAATTTTCGTAGCAATGTTAGTTGTACACAACCTCTGAAACAGAATATTAGTCAAGATATCTTGAAAAATCTTAAATGTCTCTCGTAACTTCCAATATCTACGACAAAGTCAGTAGCGGTACTTCCATAGAAGCCCAAAAGCGTTACACGTTAATTGTGTAATATCTAGTTTATAATTGTTTATTGTGGGGTCTGGATATTCTCATTTATAGGTCAAATTGCTTTTTTAAAATAAAGATTAAAGATTTATTATTCGAAATTTTGGAAGGCAAGCTGGGCTTTTGGGCTTCTATGGAAGTACCGCCACTGCACAAAGTACTTCTTACTGTTAAGTCAGAACCACTGTTGGGTGGATGTAATGGTGTATGCTTCGATAGTTTCTTTGTGTCATAAAATTATTTTTATCTCATGATAGAGTATTCTACTTTACACAACGTGTGGCATCTTTTTCCGAATATTTGGCAAATAAAAATGTGACTTTCCACAACATTGTGGCTAAACGTGTAAACTCTTTGAAACTTGTAACCGGATGAAACGTATTTTTAGAAACGTGAAACAAGTTCAACCATTATAAAAACTCAAAAAAAAACGGACGTGACGGAAAAACCCAACACGAAACTTCAAAAAATGGGGCAAGAAGCTTTAGTGGAATCTCACTGATTAAATCACTTGTTACTACGGACGTGCGTACAATTAAGGAAAAAATAAATTGACATCGACGAACTCACTCTTAATCCGAATTAGAAAATCTATACAAATAAATGAAATTGGAGTGTCTGTTTGTAACATTAAAATAATACCAAAATAAACCATATTTTTTTTCAATTTTTGTCTGTCTGTCTGTTCCGGCTTATCTCTGAAACGACTGGACCGATTTTGACGGGACTTTCGCTGGCAGATAGCTCACGTCATAAGGAGTAACTTAGGCTACAAAAAAAATCATAATTAAGAATCGACTGTTAGGCGGATCGAAGTTCGCCGGGTCAGCTAGTAGGTATATAACAAAACCAAAGCAAATCGTACATAAAGCAACATTGTTGTATTTATCTTTCAATGGATATCTAACATCTGATTGAATACAAAATTATACAGACAACCTTTCTAACCTATTTATTATGGGCCATGTACATTACATATATTGATACTGGCGGCTCAACCCAGCTTTTAGTTCCGATTCGGAAGTTTTAGAATTTATTTTATACATAGAAACACATTCTCAATCATTGTAAAATTTTCTTGGCGTCGTAAATTATGCGATTGATGTTGAGCATATGAAGAACATCTTTATTTATCTCTGCATCACCCAAAAGTTGACTGTTAGAGAAGCCCTTAGGCATTAAGTCCGCCTTTATATGTACTTAATGTACAAGAAGCATAAATAAATAAAACATGGATTCAATAAAAATATATTTTTTTTAAAGAAATAAAGAATTATAGATCCTATTCGCAATCATTTGTAATTTGTAGTGTTCCTAGATCTGCACTTCATGTATTCTGCGGTACAAAACGCGAAAATTTATTTTCATGTAATTTTAAAAGACTTAACAAATGCAAAATCATCAATGAAGTATTCACATTTCAAAACCGTCATTTTTATTGATTCATAATAACTTCCTCCATTTTACAAACGTTAAATAACCAATGTTTACTAATGTTGAAGAACCTTGCATTCAACATACGCACTAGCTAGTAACATTGACCCGCCGTACTCCGACCCGTCCTTACAACACGCAAAAACAACAAACATTAGGAAACAATTATGCATATTGCAATAAAAACTTATCAACAGCCGTTGCATCGACCGATTCAATTGTCCGATTAATTTATACCAACTGATTACAAAAGGCGCGAAGTTAACTCCATTAAATCGCAAATTGTTTTGCATGCGTTAATCGGAGATTGGTATTTTAATTATTCGGTCGTTACGATTTATGTATTTTATGTCGTTTTGAAAACAATGGATCGATACATGCGCGCTTAGTTATGTTAGGGAGATCATGTACCGCCCTGTGGATTGGGGGCGTAAGAATTCCGCCAAGGTATCCCTTACCTGTCGTAAGAGGCGTCTAACAGGGGCCATTGGGGAGGCTGGGCGTACTGCGAGGGCGGTACACAATGGTGTCAGCAGCCCCGAGATTTGCGGCAGAGGACGTGACCGCTTGACTGTCGCGGACGTTCACAAAAGGTGAACGTCCAAAAAAGCGTAAGTGGAGGGCATCTCAAGCCCTCCCAATTTGGAAGAGTCCACAATCGGACGGTGCGCTGGGCGGAGGCGGACCATTTAGGGCGCTTCTCGCCCTGAGATGTCGCAAAACCGCCCTAAATGCGCGAGATGGTCACTGAGAGGCTTTAGTCGGTATGCTGGCGTAGGATTTTGATTAGGGACCCAACTCAGCTAAGCGGACAATTATTGTTCTGCGCGCCGAGTTTGAAGGCCAGAGACCCCGACATACCCCGTTCGGCCTCCCCGAGGTACCGGACAGGGTTTGTTAGGTGTTTTAATTGTTACATAATTATTTACATAAAATTGTGTATAACACTTAAATTAAATGATAAAAAAACCTGAAAAAAACAATTCCAATTAATTAAAAATTACTTTTAAAAACCACTATATAAATTAATTAACTTTAATAATAATGATTTAAATAACATTTGTTTTATTTCGAACATGGCTAAAAATAAGATGAGCTTGTAAGGATTTCTTTTTGAAATTTCTTCTATACCATTTGCTTAACAAATCCTTTTAACACAAAATAATATTAACTTTCACTGAATAACTCATCCAATCCAATACACATAAACTATGAGCTCGTTACACATGACGTACGCACGCGGAAACAATGAGCGTATAAATAATTCGTAAAAATTGGGCCACCAAATTGTTTTAAAAATACCTCTCATTGTCCTGGCTCAAGTTGAGCCTTAGCCTTTCCCATCGTCTGCATAAACAAACATACGTTCATTACGTAATTACTGTCGAGACAGAATCACACACGCGACAGACGCGCCCGTGTTTGTCCAACACAATGACGCGGTTCGTACGTGCAAATATTTTGATATAATTTCACACTCATCTGAATTAGGTAATAGAATTGTATACTCTGTTACAGTGGCCGATTGCGTAAGCTCCAATTAAACTATACGTCGTAACTTCATGCAATGTTACATCGTAAACGTTATTGATGGATAGGACGTGAAAAACTGGTCAAGTGCGATTTCAATATTCATTTCTTGATATATTCATGAAACTTTTCTACACAATTAAGTACTCAACGAAACGCGAGCAAATGATTGATGATCATCACAACATAACTATGCGTGTATTTCAATCAAGTTTGAAAGTTGTTAAGGACTAAGTGACAGGTTAACTAAGGTTGCAAGTATTGAGAGTAGGTATACAAATTTAACATCAGTAATTAAAAATGTCTAAAAACAATGTTATTTCAGCTTTAAATATTTGAATGATAAACAGATATTAATATTACTAAAAAGATAAAAAGGCAAAACTTTTATTAGAAATCAATCCACAGTTGCCAAGAACGCGGAACGCAACGTACATCAAAGAATTATTTGCATAACGCTTTATTGCATAGAACGCCTGTGAAGTATCCCCATTGTTATTGCGACAATTAATTTCGTACAACGTACTCCATATTTGATAACGTGTAATTAATGATGTTGGTGTTATAGAAAAGTTGTAAAAGCTATTAGGTAGATCAATCTTCGGATGTACGAAAGAGTTTATGAACAAAAGCATCTTTTGAAATAAACAATTTCAAATCCACTTGTAACACATCATCTCTATTATACCTACATAGTTCATAATTTTACACATTAATTGGTATTGCCATAATTGGCCGAATTTCATTATATTTTATTTTATCTAATTACGACATGTTTCTATGCCTTTTAAGGAGTTTACCGTTATTTATTAAAAAAAAACCTCCCAGTTTAGGTAAATGGAGCTTAATAAGATTTTCCTCTCATAAAAAGAGACACTTCTCGATGAGGCTTATTCTGAACTGCTCGTAATACGCGCAAGTCTTCGGGAAATTTTATTTGGAATTTCGTACGTATGTATACACTTTAGTAAGTATACACCGCCTCCTCTTAGATACGGCGACCTCAAAGGGGTTATATCGATACTTAAGAAATTTTCTTATAAAAGAATAAAATATCATTTGGTACCACAGGTTTTTAAAAAAAAAACGCACCACAAATATTTGTGGAGAACACAGTCCCTTGTCTAAGTTTGGAAATCGAGTCTTGCCTCGTTATCACAACCAACTTCCACAAGTCATAATATCTTAAGATAATCGACTATAACCTTCAATCATTCTATCGATTATAAAATGAATAGTAAATAATGAGCTTCGTTTATATTAAACGTCAGCATTGCCACTCACAGGCCAATAAAAAGTAAAAAAGACTATGATGTTCAATTTATTCATTTGAAGTGCCAACATATGATAATATATTTCAATAAAAACCAATGACCAATATATATGTACTATAATTACCATTAACCTGCATCAGAACCAATAAAAAGGTATAAGCGCTGTTTTTTATTGGCAGATTCTTTTTGCGGGGGCAAGTGAGATATATTAAAATAATAATCGTAATTAATAAATACAACAGGATGCAAACATAAGGCGTTGTAATTGACAGATTGAATAATGGCAGATGAATAAGGAAAAATGATGATAAAATAAAAAGGTAATTAAACTTGATTTATACACAGATGTTAATGGTATTCACATTTTTTATATAGCATGTACTAATTATTATGTAAAGTAATTATAAACACTAAGCGAATACGTCATTGGGAAGCAAAGATATCATTACGAATTTTCTCTTTTTAGTGATAAGACACAAAGCTTTTTCAAGAAAACTGCACAGAAGTTTAATCGTCGGTAATTAATTGTCTTCTAACTGCTAACAATAATTCTATTGACCAATATATTTTCCCAAGTTACTCTTGTCAACTCGTATAATTACAGATACAGATATAGATTCTAACGACTAGTTAAGCAAAAGTGGCGATTGTTAAAGCCATGAGAAAAAACTTTCTTCCATCCATAGTCGGGAAAGTTGGAGTCGTAGAGGCACTTTCCACTAGCAGTAATTGTAACTAATAGCATCATATATGCGATAAACGATAACATAATACAAGAACAATAGACACGATGTTACATTGAAACCTTTTCTGCGTTTCAATAAGTTTTACTGACACAATAAAAATAGGTACAGTTACCGCGACATGTGGTTGATTTCTATCAAATGTTTAAGATGTACCGAGCAGTTGGACTGTACTCAGCTGCATACGAAAGTTTCGCTTGAATTGGCTCAGATGGCCAGATTGCACTCACCACCGTGACTCGCTCGAGATTCACAACCACGCGCGCCATGTCGAAAACTGTGCATCTTGCCAAAGTTTTCCCTTTGGCCGTAAATAACTTTATACAGTAAATGCTATTATAAATCTTTCATAGCTCGACCAATTTACTATAGATCGTGAAATCAAATACGGCTGTTAGGAGTGCTATAAACAATTATTGAAAACTGTTGGACTAAACTAACACTTTATACATTACATATACCTACTCGTATATCATTGAATTTTCTGGTTTCTAAGCCTCACTTATTGCTTACCTCTGTTTTACCATGAGTTAGCGTAACAAGATTATTTGACGAAAAACTAAGTTTAATCCACCTCGTGCTGGGCACTTCATATCGGTCATCGATTAGTTATTTCAAATAAGCAAAAAGTATATAACTTCCCCATATAGACCGATGCCTATATGTCTCGGTTCGATAACCGAGACCTCATACTTTTCGCTACAAAATATCATCTCAACTTGAAAGAAACTCAATCACAATAGAAAGCCGATACAAAAGATCCATAAAACATTAATAAGTATCAATCAAGTCAATTGAAATTAAACTTGTGAGAGGTTTCTCATTTTTATAGAGGCGTAACAACTTGAAACTCATTACAATGAACTATTTAAATACATCATAAGCGTAATCGGCGCTGTTGTTCGATGGGAGTCTTACAGCACATTTATTGAAACTATCAAAATAACCGAGCAGCTTGTGGCAAAGAAAAATTCTCGCAATCCTCAGACTTGGTTTATTAATGAGAAATCGTCATGATTTGCGGCAATTAATAGCTGTTTGTAATTGTATATTATTTTTATATACTAAAATGTTGTAAGTATTTTTGTGATCGGGTAAATTTAATTGACATAAAATATTCCCTAAAATAAATGAAGTAGAAAACCTATAGGTGTTTAAAAAAAATAAACATTTTGCCTCATAAAAATCCAGTGACAATATAAAATAACTCATTAAATAAATGACATACAGATACCAACAATACAGAAAACTGTTCAAATATATTCCTAAGCATTACTTCTATTGAATATCACAAGTTGTTGAAGGGCATCTCGCTTTAAAAGCACCAACAATTTTGTCACAAGAATTTTATATTCAATTCTTATAAAGTTTCCTTAAAGAGCCCAGATACCAATGTAACAAGAGTTTTTCATATAAATTGTATTAAAGCGTCTTGGATCCAAAACTAGTAAAGCCAAAGTTTGTATAAGTAGGGATGCAAGTGCATGTAAATAAATCAAACCTACCTCAATTGACGTCTTGCTTTCAATGCATTGACTTTGTGGAAACGATTACCTTTTTTACCTATAATAAAAGATGCTGTTACTTAGAAGGTATCCATTGTTCAGGCTTATTATATAAATGGTTATAAGACGAAGAAACTTCAGAAACCTACTTACAGTGAGAGTTGAAAATTCACTATAAGAATTTCTCGGGTATGTTTCTAGCCTGCACCAAGCCAATATAGCAGACTACTGCCTATATTATAAAGGAGTGCCCAACATTGGTACTTATAAATGTTGGCAAAAATAAATATACATTCCAGATAATAAATGAAGTTAAATGTTACACATTAAAAATAGGTTCTGTCAATTAACATGGCCGAGCGCAACAAAAAATTCATATTTGCAAATACGTTCAGACAAAATTTATTGCAAACGATTAAACAACTGCGGAACATGATGGGAATTCTCCCATGCGTGCTCGGGACAAGTCATTGTTTCCCCTCACAAACTACGCAAATATAAAAGTCGGCAATCTGCGTGTCCGACAAAGTATTTACATAAACACGTCTCGCCATTTAAATTATGTACAAAAAATTAATTAACTTTGTATTGTAAGTGTTAAATATAAAATAATAAACGTCAACACCCAGTTTTTATTGGCGTTATTATTCAAGTTTCTAATTGAGAAAAAATATAGGAATATATTTATTTATTTTTAAACGGGTAAGACAAAGTGACAACGTTGTACCTGATTATAAGCACGATGTTGTCCAAATGAGCATCAAGTAGCAAGAGTTTATATGGGTTACGTTCGCTGGCATCAAAGCTAAACTTAAAAATAACTAAATGCTAATACTAATTAGCACAGTGTCAACTGTCAAGACTTGCACGCTTAAACTCAGGTGAATTAGCAAAAGAATGTTTTTCATAAACACGTTCAAAATATGAACAACCGGGACCAAATCATTTAGTTTTGACTTAGGAAGGTGGCATCAGTGTCTCGATGTTCAAAGGCAGAACATAACATCGTTAATATAATTCCATCGCAACCACACCACCCTTCTTCGACAGTTGGGTAACGGATTGTACCGTACGGTACAATATCCGAATTAAATCAATAATTCGTATGTCTTAGTACGTATAACTACATAGTCAGTCCTTTTCCATATCATCATAAAATGTTGTATTTGTAATGTAAATAAATGAAGGTATTCTATAGAAACCCGGACACACGGCGGATGTTGCGCTTTACGACATACTCAAGTACAGATTACTCACGTGTCTGTACACTCAAAGAGCAGGAAGGGTAGTCCGAACATATAACACACAAGTTCTTGTATTAGCCGCATAACCGGTACCGTAATAATGGGATTTATCTCACATCGGATGCTGTTGGAATATACGTAACCCATTTGCTTTATAACTCACTAGACGGGAAGATATTTATAACATTTTGACAATTCGTAAGGTCTCTTAGTGATTGGGGAAACATATATTGTGACTATTAATTCTCATTTCTTTTCATTCTCAAGAGTTCTATTAATTTTATAAATCCTTTCACTTTCCATCAAGGATTGCTCTTGAAATTTTAGGAATAAAATTGAGATTAGCTTTGAAAGTTCTTTACGTATCATCAAACTTTAATTCGGGGAATATGGCTTGCAAATTAATAGAACAGTTTTCAATGTTACATGGACTTATTATCTAAACGATTCGTATAAAAACTATAGTACTTATTTAGTTAGCCTTTAACTTAACTTTAGAAAAAGCGACATAGTAAAAAGAAGAGTATTCCCTCGATTAAAAGAAATGCGACATGAGTATTAATGAAATTAATTTAAAATGCATGTTGCTAATAAATCAACACTAATTAGTAATGAATCTAGTTTTACACAGTGTGCATTTGAATATATCAATGTCCAATTTGACATTTTCGCCATCCAGATGGTGTTCTTTATCTATTTTTGCAACACCTGTGGCTCTGTGTATAAGAAGCCTGCGCTCGGTAATCCCAACTGCCTCGTTCGTAAGACGCACTGTTTGTGCCTTACTGTCTTATTTGATTTACCATGAATGTTTTTCATTACAAAATTCTCAGTGTCTAGCAGAGACTGGATATTTGGCCCAAAAACCTACAAATTCGCTAGCCATAAATTCATCATCAGCCCATATGCGTCCCACTGCTGGGCACGGGCCTCCTCTACCATTGAGAGGGTTTAGGCCTTAGGCCACCACCCGTGCCTAGTGCGGGTTGGCAGACTACACACCTAATAAATTTCTAAGAACTTTTAGGTTAGGTTAGCCATAAATTACTTGGGACTTAATAAAATCGTAATGTAACGCTAACTTAAAGAACTGTCCTTATGTAACTGATGATTGGTGTGATATGTCAAATCATGTTATGGGGAGTATCATTTTCAACTCAGGATTAAGTGCGGGTTGATAACCATTGGCCTTCTAGTTCAGTTCCAGGATACAGACAGAGGCAACTGAGAATACTACTAAAAACCATCTATACTAAAAAATATTTCCACTAATACTAAATGAGCCTGCACATCACTGCCATCACGAAAACCCAGCAAATATCATAAACTTAGTAATGTAGACTATCGCAAAAATATTAAAAGTTCACCATACCTTTTTCGGTGTGAAGACATTTAAAATCTTGCCAATTTTTTTTTCTTATTAATCAGATTAAAGATTATGTAGACATGTGTGGGCATACTTTACATATGCAAAGAGAAATACCACGATCGGTCAAGTCAGTGTCATCTAGTTTTCGTATCACTTATTGACCAAAACAAAAACATTAGGTAGAAATAAATATCAAACCGTTTACGTGATCCCATAAATTACATCTCGTTAGCCAAATACCCACACTGAACTTAGTTACTTAATTTCCGACATTTACATATGTCCTTATTTGATTTACAATAAAGATAAAGTGATTTCTGTGAATATATCATCATCAGCCCATATACGCCCCACTGCTGGGCACGGGCCTCCTCTACAACTGAGAGGGTTTAGGCCTTAGTCCACCACGCTGGCCTAGTGCGGGTTGGCGGACTACACACCTAAGAAATTCCTAAGAACTTTTAGGTGTGCAGGTTTTATCACGATGTTTTCCTTCACCGTTAAAGCAAGTGATAATTCATTGTGAATACACACGTAACTTCGAAAAGTCAGAGGTGTGTGCCTGGGGTTTGAACCTGCGACCGGCGAAATTCTCGACCGCGCGGCTAAACCTCGAGGCCATCGCTGCTTATATATTTCGTGAATATATATTTCGAGTAATTTACATGCATTAATCATGTGCAACTACATAATTTTTTAAACTGTTCAATAGAAAATGTAAAAATTCTCTAGTGTTAAGAATACCACCAGTCATCACATTAGGCCATAAGTACCACATACCTTAAGAGTTTTCGAGCCGTGCTATAAAAAGGATTAATGAAATTTTCATAACATTATTTTATTATACTATATTTAAATACATAAATAAATATACTGATGACCATCACTGCATCTCTTTAATAGCAAATTGTAAACAAAGCTATGAAGGAAGCAGGAAGGCGCATCAGGGCGACAATCCAACCGTCTGCATGTCCGCCTGGCGGTCTTGGGCTTACTTAAAGTCATTTTGCATTCAACTGCACATTTAATTACGATTATGTGACATGCCATTAAAATCATCGCATTATCCAAGTACCATACGTATACACAGCATCCGTGACGAAGTTCGAGACGAAATAAGACTCGAATCATTCGACTCCCGTTCACGACATTTGTTTGTTTTAGTACGCGTCCGGATTTAATAACGTGATAAAATCTCCTGTAGTTTCTAGAGCCCACGATATAAGGCACGTAAATTACAGTGATGTCGGGACAATGTGTATAAATGCGACGTGTATAGCAAAATACGACTCACTTGGTGATTATCCGACTACTACGACTCGAATAACTTAATTATTTTTCTTTATATTCCAGGCGAGAACGAACAATTTAATGTAAGTCGTGATGGCCTTGAGGTTTAGGCACGCGGTCGAGAATTTCGACGGTCGCGGGTTCAAACCCCAGGCACACATCTCTGACTTTTCGAAATTATGTGTGTATTTACAATGAATTATCACGTACTTTAACGGTGAAGGAAAACATCGTGATGAAACCTGCACACCTAAAAAGTTCTTAGGAATTTCTTAGGTGTGTAGTCCGCCAACCCGAACTAGGCCAGCGTGGTGGACTTAGGCCTAAACCCTCTCAATGGTAGAGGAGGCCCGTGCCCAGCAGTGGGACGTATATGGGCTGATGATGATGAAGTCATTTAGTTCTATCGGCTTCCATCTAAACTGTTGTTCCCTTTACACGTGGAAATATAGCCTTAACACCTCAAATTTTTAAAACTGCATCTAATTATGGCAAAACTAAAAAGCTTAACTCACGACTGTCGAATTCAATGTCAATCGTTTATAATTATCATAAATTAAGTGATTTCGTCGCCGTATTTCATAAACAAGACACTTAACATATTATACAATATAAATATGTTCATCTATAACATATTAATTTGTATGTTACGAACCAATGTTATTTGTGTATTATTCGATATGTATTATTGGATGAGACGACCTTGCGAGGTCGTGTGCGCCGAGAGCGTGATAGATCGCGAGTTTTTTCTTCACACTCGCGTAACACAACTTAATACTAGGAAAACTCACATGCATGTGTTGCGGTTCGGAGAAAAAAAACCATACACCAGTAAAAGGAAAAAACGCAGATTAACAATTCGTTGAACACAATCTGCGATAATTTACAGAAGTTCCTTTTTGTGATTTGTACTCTTTTTTACTAGTTCAAATGAACGTTATAACTTCATAAGCTTAGCGTTACGTTAGCAATTTTTTATATAGCGCCCTTCTCTGTGCTTTCATATGTGTTACAATCAGCACTAAAATATAATTGTTGATATTATAAACTCACCCAAACGCCTTCAACTTAACTACCTCATATGTGTATTTAAGAAACGTACCTGTAACAAAAAAATAGCATTTAATTAATACCAATCCTTGCAAGACTTCTGTCTTCAGGTTCCGTATCAAAATAAAACGTTCTCGTAATAACAAAAGCAAAATAAATCTTGATACAAGTGAAATGCAATTGCATTCAAACCGAATACTAAATGGTCTTTATCGCGGGTGATTTTCTCCGACCACCCACCCCCGCGGCAAGCTCGCAGCATTGCGGCCGACGGAAAGGTTATAAATATACTAATAGACTTTCTTTTCGCCCTACTTTTACTCCACAAACGAGCTTCATAAATATATGCCGCAGATTTTAACGGCACATTTCCCATGGCAAATTAAGCTAATTCACCCATTTCTATACATCACAATTAGAGAGTTCTGGATACCTTTTAATATGGACACGTTTGCATATAATACGGAACCACCTGTGACTCTTGTAACAAGACACTTCGTATGAGTATTCATCGCATAGTTGTGTCGGATCACACAAATGTTCTGGTAGGATAAAAAAATATATAATAATAACCAAAACATAGCCCATTAACAACACGCTGAAAAATACATCGTCATAAAATGCCAAATAATAGCTAAAGACAAAAAGCACCCCAATAATCTAAGAATAGAATTGACCAAGAATTCGCCACGAAGTGCACCGATTGTTCAATTGTCGAATTTTTGCTACTAATGACGACAAGAAAAATATTAAACAACGCAAAAATGCCACTGAGAAAGTTCTTTACAGTTATGATATATTGACTATCTCGTGGTCACGCGACGCAATTGTGTGCAATGCGATCTAGCGGTCCCGGGCTCGATTCCCGGGTCGGGCAAAGTAGCAGCGCAGGATCAGGAATTACACCCGAAAAACGGAAGGAACTTATGAAAACATTATTATTTAAAATCAACAGTGCATCTGCTCGATATTTTCGAGCATTAAGTCGTGTGTTTGCGTCAGAGACATTTCCCAAGTCCTGCAAAATTACTAAAATGCCGTCACATTTGCTACTATTCTGTGAACAGTACCAAATACAACCATTTTGCGGTGGGTTATTTTGAAGTGACTATTATTGTTTATCGTTCAATAAATAAAGCTACGGCTATTATGACGTAAAAATTCGTTGTTGTCCGTTTCCCGTGATTGCGATGTATGGTGCGCAATATCTGAATACGAGTACGAGGCAACACCGTCTCTTCGTGACAATATTCGTTTTGACGTACACGTGACAAATAGAAAAAAAAACTGGTCCCAAAATAACGTATTTTTCACATAAATCGTTACATTAAAATAATAGAACAAATCAATACATTTCCAACAACAATTTTGCATCTCGTTAAAAGGATTTCCAAGTTGTGATTCCGGATGTTTTTAATTTCTAAATAATAAAATCTTTATTTTTCGAACATTTAATGCTGTTTCCTAATAGTATAGTAAACAAAAGTCCAAAGAAGAATAACAAACCGTTGATATATAAATGCAATATAAGGAAACATTGGACAAGCTTATTAACGAAGAATAAACTGCAGTAGATATGTAGGTCAAACAATACCTAGCGAGTCGTGAACAGACATTCTCAGGCAAGTATCACATTTATAAAGCGTACACAATAACCAAGCGAAATCGTGTTCGGTGATGACGAAGGCGGCTTGGTACCGCCCTGCATACGGTACGATGCAAATCTGACAGCTTTGATCTTAGGCTAAAAGCAACTGAGGAAGTCTTGATATTTCTTGTGACACAATGATGGAGGCGGTGAATGTGAAAAAGAAGCAGCAACTATTGTTAACAATCGTGTATTCATTGACAACAACGTTAGAGAAAAAGCGATAGTGAAAGTTGAATTAGCTGTAGCAAATCAAGTCAATGCAAATGCTTTGTTTGTTTGTTCTTGAAAACGTAGCCGCGATGCGTACTGAATATTTATGAATTCTTACAGACTTTAGAATAATTATACAATTTAGATTACACACCAATTAGTGACGATCAAAACTGTAAATTTTTGTTATACTAGTATACAAAAAACTTTATAAACAAATATTTTTAACCTCGCAAACTCCAAATAATCAAAGTTATTTAAATCCTATGGAAGACGAAATGATGCTAAGATTCCTATGCAATACAAAAGATCTTTCGTTCGGAACACATAACCTATTCCGAAATCATTAAAAGGTAAATTCAGTATACAAAAGTCCCACACAATGTACAACAAAAGTTTAAAGGTTACAGATATAAGAAACTTATTTTACGTGCAGTAAACAAAGAAATACAGAGTCAAACAGTTAGTGCTAAAATATTATTATTTAGTAGAATTAAACCAATAACGTGAAACACAACATATTTATAAACAGTATAACAAATATCACAATTTTAAATGAGCACCATATAATTTGTGTAAGATACCACACCGTATTCAATAGAATAATAAAGACTCAGATACTAGACAAGAATTACAAATATTCATTATGTCTCCACGGCACCCGCGAAACAAAGGCCATGCTTTCATAACCTTGCTGTTACCTACCCACAATCAAAACCATGATTCATAGACCGTTGTCTCGGATCATTTTATGACTACACAAACTCACGTCAGGTGCATTTTGACGGCAAGAATATATTTCTGTGAACATATTTGAACCGCACATGAGACGAAACAATAAGACGACGCTTCTGAGAAATAGAAAGCGCCAGTTGTGTCAACCGAGTATAATTACTTGCATTAACAATAAGATTGTTAAGCGGAATATGTTAAATTTCACAAGTAATATAATTGTACGTTTGTTTTGAGAACAAATACGAGTAACGACTAGCCAAAATATTCAATGTACAGACATGCTTAAGTTGAATCAGAAAAATCACGCACATATTTCTCTGATTATTTAGGTGCTGAAATAAATGTTATGGACAGCAAAATTAGAAAACTATAAATAGGTTATGTTTTTAAATTTACGTAAACTGGTTGAAATCTCAACGAACATTCAAGACCAGATTCATGATAAGCTGATTCAGATTCAGATCCACACCTGGTAAGCCAAGTGTCGTATTGTCACGAAAGAAGACCAAAAGTGACATTAAAGGACGGGTAGTAGAAATATTGGGACAACATTGCCTAAATAGGTTATTCTCAGCACACTTTTTTCAGGTCAACATTCAATGATAACATATGGCGAACAGCACGTGATACACAGCACAATAAATGTAGAGATACATTTGACCCTGAGTGTTTCAATTCAGGATGCAATGAGTAATCACAAACAAAGCGTGAAATTTTACGCAAATGTTTTATAATAAAAATTAATAACTATATTTAAAAACTATGCACGTGTAAACTCGTTTTTAAATTGAGTAATGCGTATTAAAAATTTAATTTATTTGCTCAAACTTCATACGAAATAAAGGCAGAATTTTAAATAGCACTTTAACAAAACGATTCTTTTTTAAAAGCACTAAAAATAAAGCACTTTAGAATTAGATCTATAAAATGTAAATACTATTTTATATGAATTAATTGCAACTGAAGCTACATTAAGATTCACCGTGGGAATAAACTAATGATAATTAAAATACATTTACAGAAATAGTTCTGATTGTATATAAATAGACATCACAATCTTAGAATTTTGAAACATAATCTTGTCTAGGGAATTCTTGACTTAAAATATTATCATACTACTCATCGAATGTTAATTAAATTCCATGTAAATAAGTTTATTAAAGAAGAGATCACAATCCGCCGGCGCCGCTCTCGGAATGCAGGTCAATAATGAAGATTGAAGGATAAGGTCTGAGAGATCGGTTCATAGTTCTTTATTTCTATTCACAACAAGCGAGTCATTTTAATATCAAATTTAATTAGGTTAGAGTAGTTCTCTTTATGAAATGACTTGCAGTATCGAACTTCCACTACAAATTAAGACTCTAAGTACGTGACCAAGTGAATGTAACGTACAAGGATTATTAAGTGATAATTGTAGATAATTATGTTGTTTTCTGAACGTTGCTGTATGTCTTGAATCAGAACGAAACAGTGAAGTAGTAGTAATGTTGTAAAACGAGTATAGTGTTCTGCTATAGCCTTTTCTATCTACAACGACTGACAGGCCACTAAATAAATCCGCATCCATGATATTCACATTTTTTATATAGAAACCTCACGTGTACCTATACTAAAAATGCTAAGCTGTGAGATCTTGTAGTCATTGAAGACTACTTTTCAGCGTCAGCACGTACGAGTATAAACATCAAAGACGCACTATTACCGTAGTAAATAAAAAATAAAAAAGATCTACTGCGTAATTCTTTTCATAAAATTACGAACATTTTAAAACAGGATACCTATTCCTTTTCGCAATATTTTCCTCAACCTACAAGTAAAAGACGGCAAACATTTTTACCAAGCCATAACAAATTCTTTACGCGTAGCGAACCACCTAAGTACTCACCAAAACAATGAATCAACTACAGCAATTGAATTAATTCTACAACAATACACATTAAGCCTTGTGCGTTGTTCAATTAAGAAATCCAATAGAAATGTATGGTTCAAATGAACTAAAAAATGGCAATTTGCAGTCAATCCGCAATCAAACCTAATAATGACACGACAAAACAATGTACCGTAACATTGCGGAGGACGCATGTCACGATTTTTAAGCTCCCCCGGTCCCAGTGGGTCAACGACTGTCATCGAGCCTTCAAAACAACCAAGTACCTCAGTCACGTATAAGCAGTGGCCTGTTTCTCAGGTTTTTTACATAATTCCGTGCCATCCTTAAAAGGAGCGTAGATACGACCTTCGAAGAAATATGTGTGGAGCAATTTGTCGCTACCGAGTGCAGTGGGCAGTGACGCAAACTTGGCAATGTCACACACTGCACACATCGAATGAAGCCAATGGTTAACATCCTTTTCATATATTGCATCTCGAATGCTATTTACGTACGGCCGTCATTAAAACAAAAATCAAAATTCAAGGACATTTAATGAGTATGTTTACTCGTATAAAGCTCAATCATATTGTTCTACGCTTGTCTTTTCAGTGGATGATTTATTTCGCATTAAGCTGTGGATTCATAATGCCGATACAAGCAAATTGGTCACATAAATGGCCGTGGATTTGCCCAAAAGTAAAACAGTACATTAATGATAAATGTATAATTTTATTGTCAAAATATTTAGTCAAATGCCAACGCTTCAGGCTAGAACTTAGCCTGCATCAACAATTAACGCAATTCATTTTAGCTTTTACCTATTATGTACTAGGAATGTGATATTGATAATAATTTTATCTCTTGATGCCTTCATCCCCCTACAGGAAGACAAGAGGTGTATTTCAGCTTGTATCTTTCACTGTAATACTTAATAAGTCTAAATAAACAATAATAATCGACTATGCATTGACCATCCATTAACCATATCGACAGACCGAATCTGTCATCTACGGTTAGTTGACTACACATACATACAAAACTCATAATCGAAAATTCTAAGCTATGTTTTCCTCCACATTACAAATTATTTATAATTTAAACTATGCATAACGTGAGAAACCTATCCCTGTTTTAAAAATAAAAACATAATTTAGTGTATTCCAACACGATCAATTTTGTTTATTTCATTTGACATAATTTTCTATTCATGTTATTGACCTGTCCTAACCCAAGCAAGTATTCTGTCGCCTAAATACGAGTAGGTACCATTAAATTTTATTTTTAATACACCGCAAATATTCCAGTTGTCCTTCGCGCGTTTCAATAACTTTGTCATTATCATAATTATTGATGTGGACACATTAACACTACTTGTGGCGCCAATATATTTGTGAATAATAAAGTATTCACGTTTGCCCCTGCAGCGTGCGAATACATATTATTATTTTACAAGAGGCGAACAAACGTGCTCATTCTATACAATCATGTATGAGCTTCTAACACGAAAGGGAAGGTAAATTACGAAATCAAGCTTAAGTAACACATTTAATGTAAAAAGAAGACAGACTAGGTTCATTATAACGAACTACTTCATATACGTAGAAATGAGAAGTGAAGATGTACAATTCATAAAGTGACAGAATTTATTGTACGAATTATTTAAAATTCAAAGTAACTTAAGCATATGTGTAGCAAAAAACTAACTTACTAATACAATTTGAAAGAAGTGAAGAAAATAATAATCACTTTGAGACCAACGAAAGAAAAGTTATATTTTTCAGGCAACGAACTCTAAATGTTAATTAATTATGTTAATTTCAATTATGTTCTGAGCGACTTGTGGAGAGCCTCTGTATCCACATCTAACGGCTATTCATTTGACTTATTATTTACTTATTAATTCCTTTATCCATTATCTTAATATACGCCCACCTTAACTTCAGTCAATAAAAAAAAATCGTAAACAGGAGCAACAATACGCTTAATCAAATCCATTTATCAATTACATATGGTTTACACTTGATGCTCTGCAAAATATCAAGCAAACAAACCATAATTCAGTGACTAGACGATGTTATCTACATATTTCAAAATCGTAGAACTGAATCGCACGCCCGATGTTACTCGCTGACCGGCCCGTCTGCGCAGGCGCATCCGACTAAGCCCGGCCAAGTTCATGGCGCCACCGGCCCACCACTAAACATATTTATGGTTCGGACGTTCACGAAAATGGAAAATTTAAGATTACAGAGATATGGACAGTTATGTTTTAGTCCCAATCTAGCAAAGATTTGACAAATGTTTGGATGATCCACAAGTTTTATATCTGTGTGTGTCAGTTTGTCTGATACTCATAACAAATATTTAGTATCTTCATATTGATTATGCCTGGCTGTATTTACCTTGGTAAATTTTATTCTTTGTGCCATTTTTTTTAGAATTTAAAGAACATTATTTTAGAATTTAAAGAACATCTCGATGTCGCAAGTTAAAACAAATTCTTACGTAATTTTAATTAAGGGATAATGGTTGAGTCTGTTATGTCATTTTGTGTTGAAAACCAGCAAAAGAAACGAGTTATATGGTCCATTACAATACAATATTGCATCAACACATATCTTGATCAATGCTCGTAGTTTTTCTTTACACAACACAATTAACCGCTAACTCTAATTGGATGTAAACCACAAATTTGTTTTAATAATCCACAACTCTGGTAGCCTTGAATTCATTCTGCTTTTCTTTGCTTGTTATTTTCAATGTACGACGCTAGGTTACGCATATGAAACTTGTTTGATTCCATATACATATAATTTGATTAGTGACATAATTCCACGTGAGTTGAAATCTATCTGAGCATCCAGTGTAGTCATTTCACAGTGCCAGCAAACATATAATGCATTTTTAGCTATCTTCGAACAGTGTTTAAACTCAACAGATATGTAACTAGAAACTTCTGTAAGGCATGTGAATATTAAATAGCCTTACGGTAAATACGAAAATGAACTTAAACTGTCCGTGTGTAGATTTTGTTTGTTTTTTTTTTTTTTCATTTTATTATGAATTATCGTACAGGCACAAATTGGAAGGTAGAGACCTAATGCCCTTTTTACGACACTGCGCCCAGGCGAAACTGGACCGAGTTGCCTATAAATAAAACGTGTCATCATCAGCCACAAGATATCGATATAATTAATGTATTATATCGACACTGAACATAGGCCTCCCAAAACGAAAATGGTTTATCTTCGTAGATTTATTGCCAATTTACAGCGCCATAGAACATTCTACAATATATTATGATGCTCTGACACAGATTTTAACTTTCGCGACAATAGAACTTCAGCAACATAACATTGATCAAGTCGTGCGAGTGGTGCTGGCAGAGAAAACAAAGCCCCAATTATTTCTATACTTGCACGTCTGTTACGCTATCTGCCGTCGATCACGCATTGCATAAAAACTTGTCTTCTGATGCTATCCATGTAAGAAATCTCCAGTTTGCGTAATGATCGATATGTGTAACGTATACAATTCGTTTATTAAATATCGCTACATCGAATTGTTATATAAATTGATTGAATTATTATGCTCATTGACGACTGAATCAGACCAAAGAGTATGCTATTGTATTGGTTAGTTTTGGTTTGATCACTCCACTAACCAATACATGTAGGGAATGTAAATATTTTTCTGGTATAGGTGTTTGTATGTGTGATACTTATAACATCCTACTATTCCCACTTAAGTTGTAAATGGAAATGTTAGTTACTCAATCACGTCTGAACAGTTGAAAGGAACTGGATAAAATTTGGTTTATTGGCAGTTTATAGTCTAGAACAGCACATGGGATTCTTTTATTTTAGAATATCAAATTTGACGCCAACAAAACCGCAGTGCCGAGCTAATTTTGCTCGATGTAAAAGAAGAGGCCTACAGCAGATCTGATTATTTGTAATTTAATGCATTTTGTAATCAAATGTAGTCTATAATTTACAGGTATCATATTTTCCATTTTACTGTTCAAACATTACAAAAATGCAGTTACAGAGGCAATAAATCGAGTTTTCCAATCAGTATTTAATTACGATTGAAGAATTATTGCCAACACTTGGAAAGAAACCGTCACCGCTCCAAATCGTGTTCATATTGCTGTACAAGTTACATAATCAACATTGTATTGTAAAGTAAATCACCAGCATTGACTGAGTAAACTAGTGCATCAGACTTTTTATAACATAACCCTTCATGCATGAAAAAATAGTGTGATATGACGGTGCCTCACTTTTTTTTCATTCGTGCCAACCTTTATTGGCTATATACCTCAAACTCCCTAAAAATAAATTAACTGGTTATGTGTATTACATTTTGTACTGTTAGCAACTTCAAAAACTTCACGTAGTGTTGAATATTAAGAATAATATAAATAAATAGCGGCCATAGCTCACTGCATTACTCGCTAGATAAATTTGAGTTACCGTATAAGGTCCACAGCTAGAGGTCACGTTTCAACGCCATAAATCATAGAGGGCAACACACAATGGTTGACGATATAGAAATCCCGTACAGCAATCATATTTTCAACGTTATTATTACACCTCACATCAAGGTTGATGTTTTCTTCTTCTGTGTCAGTAAAAAAGAATAAACGCACATGTGAATTTAAAATCAACTTTCCTATCTATATGACAAACATTTTGTACCGTTAGACCGAAACGAATTCGTTTGCCAAATAACATTTTTAAGGCACGATCGTCCTAAATCTTCATACATTGGCGTTTATCCAACAACGTTACTCCGTCCATGACTTGAATCGAAACATTTCGTATCCTGCAGCTAAGCTGGTCAAAAAGCAAGAGGTCAAGTTCAAGGTGATCGAGGTCACGGCGCTGATGTGCCACATTCATAATACGGTCTGGTGACCACAGCATCTATTGACCCAGTCTCCGCATCGTGGCTGGCCTAGATGTACCGGCCTAGGACGAGTAGGTACGCCGGTCGGAAAACCACTACGGTTCCAACTCGATTTGTTATCATTTTACTACGTAGGTGATTTATGAAAGAGAAAAGTTTAGTAAGACAGTTTAGTAGGACGAATTCGAATGATAACCAACACATTCAGTAAGAATACTTATAAAAAACGCATAATTTGAGCATGAGGTGGGTAACTGCGGACGTTCACAAGAGGTGAACGTCCAAAAAAGCGTAAGTGGAGGGCATCGGAAGCCCTCCCAATTTGGAGGAGTCTCAGCTAAAGCGGACAATTGTTCCGCGCGCCGAGTTGGAAGGCCAGAGACCCCGACATACCCCTTTAGGCCTCCCTCGAGGTACCGAACAGGGGAGCTTAAAGAGCTTTCCTCTCGTAAAAAAAAAAAAAAAAAAATGAGGTGGGTAACTGTGAATAAATTCACGATCAATGAAATTCTCAAAAATTCGATGTCGCATCAGCGAAACTGTGTTTCTATGTGCATATATTGGCAGTTCATAAAAAATAAAAATTTTACTGTGATAATAATGCATTCATGATTTTAGCAAATTTTAGACATCAAAAGTCTTCAAGCATTAATTTTAAGTTCCTTAAAAGTGACCACAACTGTCTGTTACTGTAAGATTACCTGCGTAATGGAATTGTCACTATTTTGGATATTAGAGATGTGCGCAACCACTGCACACGGTGACACTGAGAGCCAAGAATACATACATATTATATCTGATAGGTAATAATATCCAAAACATGAGGCAACCTCGCAGTATTAACTTAAGATATTAGTACCACATTCTGCCAAAAGGTGAAAAAATATAACAAAGATAATAAAAATTATAAACTACTTATTTTAAAGATAGCACATAATGAAATCAATACAAATATTTTTATGGGACTACCTCGTGTATTGGCGGCATAAGTTTATGGGGGAGATCCCGAGTCGAGTAGAGTATTATTGTTTTTCAATGGGAAATTTTCGGTACCAGCACGAACATAAATAACACAATTGACATAGCTGACGAGAAGTTTGTGCAGCGCCTCTGCCTACCTTTTTAGGGACACAAGCATGATATAAATGTTATTCATTCTACCTGTTCGTTTGACAAAAGAATTAATAATGACAGCAACGTTGCGTCTGTTGCGGCACGTCCCATGCCCACGCGTGTGGGATGGAACGAAAGGTCTCCAAATAAGGTTAGGTCAAGGAGAATTCTTAGTCCAATGTGTTATTATAATAATTTAAAATTAATTCGACGTTTATTGCAACGCACTTAAGCTTTATTGGATTGTTTTGGTGCAAAAAAACTCGTTTAACATTCCAATATTAAGAATCCGTTACTCCTCGCCGATCTACGCTTAGATAAACAAACGAAGGATTCGTTCTGAATTCCAATATTTTATTAAATAAATTATAAATTGTATATTGACAAAAACGAACTATGTTGTTTTCGTAAAAATAAATAAAAACGCATATGTACCTCATTGTATATTAGATAACCTACGAATGAGTAAGAACAGTATAAGAGAAATCTTGCTGTGCAACGGCAGACTCTATGATTACTGATAGATTCGGAGCAATGCCAATATCGATAATATATAATCCATATATTCCATGTCTTTAATGCGTTTATCTGTAGCATCAAACATTCACTAGAATGCAACATGCAGTTGGATAAATATGATAAAAGTGTTCTTATCATATGTAGCTTTAATTTTTAGAACATCTCTACATCTACAGTCATACGAGACGATTTATTCATATCCAAAATAGTGAATGATGAAAGGTACTATTACCCAATAAGACAAAATATTCAAATCTTTATACATAAGTAATGATGCAATTCTTTATAAGTATAGTAGACTAAACGATACCCAAAACCTGTCTAGCAAAAAACGCCGCACTATTGTGGTTCGCACGGGCCAAATTTAGTACACAGATTCATATTTGTCATGCCAACCGTCGGATCGGTTCGAATAGGATAGTCCAATACATGACACATTTGTTTTTAAAAGACGAGATTATTTACACTGAAAACTACCTATTTGAAATACTTAAACAAAATGCATTTCAACCACAAAAATATTGTGTAGCATTGCTGGTAAGTAAGAGTTTACTGTTATAAACAATCGTGATTTCTTAATTAAATAACCTTATAATATAAATTAAATAAACAATCCTCTATCAATACAACTTATTAATCTTTACTTCAACAATATATCCTTAGATTCATAGACAATATAAATAATTGTTGAATATGCCTTAGAAACAAAACTCGCCTTTATTAAAATTAAGCAAAAATAATCATCATCATCAGCCCATACAAATAACAAACCAATAACTATTGTTTATACCTTTTTAAAGCACGTTTTAAAGGGACAAATCGGACGTTGCAGCAATTTTATTTAAGTACACATTAGTCCAAGCTGCAGGCTGCAGGTGAGGCGCAGGTGAGTGGTCACGTTTTTTAAGTAGAAAAAACTCAACCACGCGATAAACTTCAGAAATTAGACAGCAGACATGACATGAACATAGCCGTGTGTAAAATTATACACATCCTGGACTCACTAAACTTTGTTAAGATCTTTCTCAGCTTAAACACATTATTTTGAAAAGTTGTATATCGTTGACGAAAAGTTAAACAAGTTGAGGATGATTTTTGCAACAAGGCAACAAGTGTTGAAAAGACTGGTATTAGTAGGAGTGGCAAAATAGTTTGTACGCGTGTTGGTAAAAAAAACATTTTGTAACCCGAAGACTAAAAAGAATTGTCTTCTTTCTGCTATATCGAATTTGAACAGGTCACGACATTCATAAAAAAATAAAAGTTTTAGGCAAGCGTTCATGAAAACTTAATAATATCAGCTGAGGGATATCGAAGATTAAGGCAACAAAAGACAGATTTTATAATGTTTAGGGACGTGTAACAGCCACAACAAAATAATATTTATATATAATTTGCTCTTCACAATGGGAAATGTGTACTCATGCAACAATTCTACAAATATCATTTACACGTTAAATGCTGTACTAAGCAATGACGTAGGACGTTAAGCGCCTCACGTAGGCCACATCGTCAGTGACATCACGAGCGTCGTCACGGCATTCTTAATCCGATGTCGTAGTAACACGTCACTGGTTTTACAAGATGTCACATAAAATACTTTTATTCCTACCGAATCAGAGTTACGTGATCGACAACACGCCGCTCAAGTATTTTATTGACGTGCGAAATTCCAAACGCGATGACTGCTACTTTGATTACTCGTGTGTTTTCCCTTACCTTACTGTTTTTTTTTAACATTAATGTATTAAAATAAAACTGTAATATATAAATAATAAGGCAGTTTAAATAAGTAGTTTCTAGTTAGTTATGGAGGTATTTATTCTAGTATAAACTTATCTTAGAGAGTATAAATTATTGCCTTAGTCCGCGCCGTGACGATAAGACTGTAAAGTTAACGCACAATCAAATAAAAATTGTTCCTCTAAAAAAATCCATATCATCAGTATATTGGCAAACTTGCGAGCTGCTCTTAAAAATGCTATAAAAAAAGTAAAAACTTAAACCCAACTACGACAACAAACGAGGCAAATAAAATATGAAACAAGATTTTCAGGCACAGGATTAAACAACGTTACTAAAGAAGCAAGATAATCGACACATAGGTTCTACCAAGATGCCTTCGTTGCAATTTGACAATATTGACGTACTATACTATAATACACTTATAGATCCTAAACTTATCTACCCTCTATATATGATGTCTCCAAGCTGTGTTATCTCTGGTAATCAAGTTATTCTTATAGCGATGAATGTGGATATATTCCGTCTTGTCCGTATTTACTACTACTGGGACTAAGGGCCCACCTTCTTAGCTTACAGCGTGTACTAATTTGTATTAATTAAAAATTAACATTCGCGACAAATAAATATGCGCTGATAACAAATTTTAAAAATATTATTTTGTAAAGTTCAAAGGTCAGACGCCACTCGAATTGCATCTTTTAATTAAACACAAATGTATTCGTTGAAATTAAGCGTCGCAATTTTAATTGCAGATTTCGGTGACTGCTATAGGTACCTATCTATGAAATTAAGGAAAAAAAATATAAATCTTGATTACTTTACAATTTACATCATCGTCATCTGCATCCATTGCATTCTATTGCTGAGTGTAGATTGGAAAGGACAATTATGTTACTCAAAATACGAACCCTACAGTGAAGCTATTGTTACGACGGTTTTCTAACTGGCTTGGCATTTATGGACTAAAAAACTTGAACAGTAATAGAAGAATTAGCTACATCTTATTTAAAATATTTTCAATTAGGCTGTGCCTATCATCTATTCTCTCACATCGGAGCAAAAAATTTATTACAATCGCATTATGTGTCGTGTCACTTAACGTGCCGTATCGTAAGGCATCGACCTCGGAGTGTCATACGCTTTCAGATCACACAGACACAAAGACACAAGTAAACAAGCTGTGTGTGTGTGTTCGAGCTGAACAAGATCACGAACAACGGCAAGTGATTGATGTAATGCATTTTTAATTTTGACTCACGATGTGGGGACTGTTGTAGGGAAACCACGTTGTGTAATTGCTTATAAATTGAGCTGAGCTTATTCACCTTAGTTCAACAAGTAAACAGAATGTCTTGAAGGAGATGTCCTATTGTCTCTTATACAGTTCAATGATTGAATAACATCATTGACAATATCATTCCACTTTCGCAGTATTGAAGCTATTCATACATCTTATACCGATATAAATAAATAAATACACCCAACAGTCACATACATAGTTCTGACCCCACATTAAGATACGAGTCTTGTGTCGTGGGTATCCGAAACTACGAGAGACTTTTCGGTCTCACAAACACCCAGACCCGAAACAAATATTTGTGGATCACACAAACATTTGTCTCGGTGCGGGGATCGAACCCGCGGCCTCTCGTTTCGCAAGCTGGTGTCTAGCCAACTGCGCCACGGGGCTGTCAATGATATGTTACATAGGTGGATACAACATTACTTTCTAGCATTATTTGTCTGGTCATACAAACTTTTTTACGGCCGCTAAAACACACAAACTTCTGATATGTAGGTGTTAGCACGGAGATGGTGAACAATCGCCAGGATAAGATCGTTAAGATAGGATTTCCACAAATTATTACCAATTCAATAAATTACACTCACTTATATAATTTAAGAGAATAAAAAATCTTAACTATAAATTGATATCCTGACCTCAGACCTCAAGCCTATACTGGCCAGTACTCTTTACTATTTTAAAGTAATAAAAACAAACTTGGAAAAAAAAACTTCAGAATTTATGGACACAGTAGGAAAATAAAAGGCACACACATTCCGCGATACATTTCCGTGGTGGCCCCGATACAATTATTTCGTATTATACAATAGCCATTGACCTTTGAGCTTTATTGCCTCATGTGAACCAATTTTACGTGGCCAACAGACATAATCGATATGCTGAAAATATGCATACATTTAACACATGTAAAGAGGCGAATTTACTACGTCATATTTAAATGTTTGCATGCTTATACATATGTGAATAGGATTCTCATGCAGATTCCTTACTAAAATGCGGGATATACGACATAACGAACTGACCAGAATAATTGTGAATACTGGTGGATATTTTAAACGTTTCTCACCAGTAGTTTCTCTATAAGGACCAAGTCAAGTACCATATCGAATTCGGGACCTGCCAAATTACTTATTGCTTTTAATAATAAGTAATAAGAAAAAATATATATTAGAATTATCCATACAAACTAAAAAATCAACAATAAAAACTAGCATGTTCTTAATTAACATTGCGCCAAGTAATTAATGTGAATTAAAACATCTTTTTGCATCGATATAAATTTACGACATTACAAATAATTGCGTTATAAATTAACGTCGGCTATTTTTCATATAATTGGAATAAACAACAGTCTTTAATGCCCACTAATCATGTTTACAAGCCTTATTATGTTTTTGTGTTTGTTACAATGGTGTGGACATAAATGGTAACCATAAATAGGCAGTGCGGATTTACTCGCAAGAAAAAAGCCTTTGATGTTGTGTTCTACTACATTTAACATGCCATTTCATGATGTCGCCAGAAATAGAAAGTAGTGAATATTAACCAATAATATGAATCAAGGATAAAGCTAGATAGTGCATACATACGCGAACTACGCTGCTAAAGACATCCAATATTTTTTTTTCATCTCTCTCTAGAAATCTAAACGTACAAACATACGGACACTTACAGTTTTATAATTATCTATTGTAATACCTATTATATATAAGTGTTAAAACAATTATTCTCCTGGCACTATTTTTTTTTTTGCTGCTGTGCTACAAAGTAACTCGAATTGTTATGAATATGAATATAGGAATACAATGGGTCTGAGGACGTCACGATTTTGCAAGGTACGGGAATAGCTGAAATAAAAAAAAATTAAAGAATCGATCCAGCTAACCAGGAACAAAGGTAAGTTTATGGCTCTCTCTACCAAACTTCAGTTATTTAGATATGTTTGAAGAAAATAGACCTTCTACGGCAAGGATTATCTATATACATAAAAATGCTTGTCTGCTCAATATGTTATTAGAGAAGATTTAATTGATTCAGTGAAATACGGAACTTTTATATGACTTTAATAAATACAGATGGACCACGAAACATTTTAGAACCTATGTACCGAATTCATTCCGAGAAATTCTAAATGCCATTCCGAGAGATGGCAAGTTTGCAACAGCTTGTAAATATTGCAGAAATACACAGTCGATATAGATTACAGTATATTAGCACACTATACCGGTGTTACTATTAGCAACGTAATACAGAATTACCGACCAACAAGCGGTAACGCAACCACAATAATCGCAAACTTAATTATTTCAACACCCATCCTCAACGAGATTATTGTAAACGATCGATTCTGTTGCAGAAACGACAGCCACATCGTCGGTCTGCAAACACCAATTGTATCAACACTGTTTTATTACAAAACGACTTGGGTAACGATTAGTAATACATACATAACCTCATGCCTGTATTCCCAAATGGAAAATTAATATTTCATTTATAATATAATTAAGGATTTTCTAAACTGTAATTTTTTATTGCAGTTGAAAAAATCCTGTACAAAACAATTTTATCAAACACACCATCCCACAGCGTAGTCCAGTGGACCAACTTGTACCACGAATAAAGCCTTTTTTTCCACCGCCCTGGCCAAGTGCGGGATAATAAACAATATTTTATTACACTAGCAATTCTTGGATTTCACAGTTTTTCTTATTCTTTAGTTTGTAGGTCTTACTGAGTTACGTCACATACGAAAATCCGGGATCGTGAGCTCAACATGGTCTCCCAAACACGGAAGATTTTATTATTTTTGTTAAGAAATATAAACACTAACAATTGCGGATTTTATCTGCGTCACTACTACACAGCTGTACCACTAGAATACACTTATTCGGTTATGATATCAACATCATCTTCTTGCTCTGTTCCCAATTCTATTTGAGGTCGGCGCAGTATTTCTTCTCCTTCCAAACATGCCTATCAGCCGTCATGTCTTCATTCACCCCTTTTTCTTTCATATTTTCCCTCACGCACTCCACGCATCTCTTCTTTGGCTGTCCTCTGCTTGTCCATCCTTCAACTTTCATACTCATTAATTTTTTTTTAGTTATATTCAGTTATGGGATATCCTGCTGAAATTTTTAAAATGTTAATTTTCCCAAAACCATCACAGTATCTGTATCATTGACCAAGGTATGCATTTAACGGAAAACTCTCTTTTAACACAATACATATTATAAAAATAAAGTGGTAATATATTAAAAAGCAATAATGTTTAGTGAACGATTTATATCCCATTTTTTATTACAACGGGTTATCTGGCACTAACTAAATTCGATTAACTATTATGGTTGAATATGTGATGAACTGTAGTCGTAACTTTTCAACGTTCTTAATGTCCATTTTTATTTAAAAATGCATATATCGAATATATTATGCAATTTAAGACCTCCGTTTTTATTGACACACGATGTTTATTGATGTCACGAATATCTACGTTTTGAATTAATGAAGTGTGTTCGTGGATGTCGTATGTCTATACAATAGAACGACAATTTTAGCGTTTTATGTAAAATTAACGTTGCTTAGAATCGTGTTCACGACTGTCATTTTTCGCCGAATCGTTCAAAATGATGATTAAAACTGCATTAATATTATTTTTATTTATTGAATTAAAATAGTAGCTTATCTATGTAATAAATATGGGCTTGAAATATTATTTACCCACTTACCTTAGACACATATAAGATCAGTCACTTTCATTGATCGGACGATACGCGAAAACAAAGCTAGAACATCAGATCATCTGCCAGACAATAGTCATACCCATTACCTACATGTAATATACAGCAGAAACGTTTTCTAATACCCACATCCAATACGAAGGAAAGTTAACATTTTGTGAAATGTCACTAGACAGACGCGGCAATGCAAAGATCAAACAACGTTACGTGGTCACATTCTATGAGAAGTATGTTCTTTAAGATTACGATACTACTATGTTAAGCGAAAGGTATATGTTATAGCCCTCACAAAAGCCTACGCCAGATTAAAGACTAAGCTATGCACTAAGACCCCGTTTAACCATTAAAGTCGGTGCTTACAGCTTGCAACGGAAGCAGCGATGTAATTACCACTTCCGCTCGAAGCAGTTATTAAAATACTTAATATACCTTAAGCAGCATTTATTCAGCTTTTAGCAACTCTGATATATACGGGGTGTAAATTGACCGTGACCGAAAACTAGGACAGGAATAACTATGGTCATTAGGCAAACGTCAAAATTTTTATTTTATTTTCGAATTTTTTGTTATCATCAATGTGTTTGTAATTACCGTAAGTATTACCTTAGTTTTCGATTACGGTTTGTTTACGCCCTGATATATTAATGTAATTTTCCTAATTTATTTACAATACTAGGCGTGTCCAACGCAATTATGTAAAAAGGCCAATCATACCACTACCTTACAACTCAAAGGTAGGTTGTGAAGCTGTCAACCCGCATCTCAAAAAGACTACTTGTGTTGAAATACGTCTACAAATTAATTCATGAATTCACACAATCAATCACAATCATCGGACGAGCAATAAAATGTCAGATACAACATTTTTGTCACTGAAAATATCAATTCAAATTTCAAACGTGACATTGACATATCGTAGGAGTTAAGTTATGTACATAATATTTTGATACGTTGTAAACTGATCAGGAAAACACAAACCTTGGAAATATTGCGTTTCTTTATCATCTTTTATGTACTGACAAACGATCACAATCAGGATCACCTGATTGTAGGCACAATTCCTATCAATGAAACTATTAATTACTTGATTTTAATTTTTAGCCAGAGGTAGCATCATTTACCAACCGCTATAATACAACTTCTGCACAAGTTATCCTTCAAAATTCATTTAGTCCCACTCAGAATTACAAAAAGTAAATACATAAATAGGTAAACTATGATATACCTTACATATTATTATATATGTACGTTATACTCGTTGTAGGTTGATGTTGCGGCAGATACAGCATTCGCTCATTTCCTTTCAAGAAAAGCTTGGGAGACCTGCATAATGATGATTGCTGTCGAAACATACTTTCCGGTTATTTGTCGTCATTGTTTTCAGACTGCATCCATTGTGTCGACCACATAGAAATACATTAGAGACATAATAGCTTCGTTATATAACAAAATGTTAGCTAAAGGCACTTGACCGTGGTATACGCACGGTGTTTCTATGAAATCGATATATACAATTACATACTAATCTATTTTGAGCGGCAAGCGTGATAAATGAAGACTCTATCACCTTACTGATCTCTAAATTATAGTGTAATTACCTTTAATATTCACCATTAATTATAAAACGTAGATTAATCGCCTAAGGGTTCATGGTGTAACAGTAACACAGAGCTGTATGCAAAAAACTTTGGCTTTCCAGTCGGGTTTTCTTTTTGTAGTTAATACAAATGATATTTTGAGTAAAGTCAAGTTAAAAGCAGGAGCTTGAAAATGTTTCTACATGAAATAAGAGCGCAGAACAACGTATTAAAAATAAATGTTTTGCTAATTAACATTCGCGACATCTACGTTTCGTTTAATAACAACTAAAAATATGTGTTCGGTGTATTTTTAAAAACCAATATGTAAATATCGGACCAAAAAACTAGCAAATAAATTTTACATTTTCAATTCTTATTCATAAGAATAAGAACATAAGTAAAACCTAGTAGGAAAATCCTTCTTCTAGCAATTGACGTCATTTTGCTGACGATAATATTAAGCCGCTCTACGTTCAATCTTCTAACAGATGAAGATCATTCGTCTACATAAAATTTAATATACCAACCTAATCAATGTAAACTTAATGAAAACGAATTTATGGTTTGACAAAAACTAATCTAGTTTCAACAATATTTAAACCATTAAGGAATGTACTATCGATTACAGCCTTCTGGTAATTGCTGTTCATGTTGTTCAAGGCATTAAAGTGTCGTGTTTATCGTTAAAACGGTGTTAATCATACTTCTGTTACCAAAGGTTATTTCAGATTGTACGATCGTATAGTTTTCATTGATCAAAACTGTTTTAACTATGGGAAACTATATTTAATTATTTAAAACTTTATTGTACACACAAAATAAAAACTATAGAATACAGTAAACTATATCCACATTTATCCTATTTCAGGGTTTTCTTTACACTTAAGACAACTTAAATAATAGTCGATAATACTGGCATATTGCGTATTAATTCATCATTATCAGCCCATATACGTCCTACTGCTGGACACGGGCCTCCCCTACAGCTGAGAGGGCTTACGCCTTAGTCTACCACGCTGGCCTAGTGCGTATTGTCTGACTTCAAAAAACATAAAAAATCTCCAAGTAGTTTAAGGTATGAACGCAAAAAAGTAGGAGAAAATTGAATCATCTACTTTCCCGCAAGGTAGAGCATTGTTCATAGGATTACGATCGCTCGGTAATCTGAGAGCTTCTTACGTCCGCAGCATTGTGCGAAGGCGCTGGAAAGTGGAAAGCGATCGGGGTTATGACATTGCCAGTGTCTAGGCCGACGCTCTGCCTCGCTCGTGTTCGCTTCACGTGTGAAAACTGAGTATACATAATTTAAGTACGAATGCACGCCGCATATTATGTCTTTACTTCATTACTCATATAATAAATGCAAATTTGACTTTGTTTGTTACGAATTCACGTCTAAAACTGATAAATCGATTTTTAAAATTCTTTCATCAATTGAAAAGTAAAGCTTCACAATCAGCTAGTTTCTATTACCTACTACTATAATTTTATTAATATCAAATTGGATTTACAACTAATAAAATCTTTTTAAATTAGTCGTAATATTTTCAGTAAATACCTAAGAATTATTCAAGTAGATTTTAAGAAGCATATTAGGTGAAGCCTGCCAACTGTGAATAATGAGTTGAAGTTTACGCGTATCAGCAGAGTGGCGACGTTTTGTTGAAAGCTTAATGACTTTATGTGCACTTAACATTAATTGTACAACGAATAAAACGCATAAAATAGGTGCATTCTTCACTTCCTTCAACTCATAAAGGGGAAAAAATCCTTGATATTTACTTTAAAATTCCATAACATAAACAATAGTCATTGTTCCGTGAAGTAATTTGCAGAAGTATCTGGCATTTAACATACACATAGCCTGCATACTTGCATGAATAAATTTTTATTATATGGTTACCCAATGACATGGTGTATATCGATTCATAAGTGATCAGTTGTTGGAAATGAACCATCTTTACCTATAGTTAAGATTATTGATTCTTCTCGGCAGTTCCTTAAATTTATTTTACTTTTATTTAGTAGATTAGGCCATCCCCTCTACTGCTTAAAAATACACACACGCTTGTGCTTCCATCTCCAACAGGGTAAGCCTCTGCTTACCCATAAATCAATACAAGCAATACATCTCTATGTATGGCACCAACATTGTTAAAAGTTCCACGTTTAAAAAGGTGAGCCTATTGTCGTAGTCGTAGCCCTTTTTCATCGCCGTCCTGCTTCTAAGAATTTCCTATCTGAATATCACAATATTTTTTTTTAACGAGAGGAAAGCGCCTTAAGCTCTCTGTTCGGTACCTCGGGGGAGGCCGAAAGGGGTATGTCGGGATCACCGGCCTTCCAACTCAACGCGTGGAACTATTGTTCGCTTGGCTGAGTCGGGTACCTAACCAAATTCCTATGCCGGCATACCGACTAAAACCTCTCGATGGCCGTCTTGCGCATTTTGAGTGGTACGGTAAATCCAGGGCGATACTGAATATCACAACAACACTCCGACGCAGAATTCAACCCTGGGACCTCAAGATCGCACGGCGCATTCTTGGGCCAAAGAAGCTGTTGTTCAGTTTCACGAACACGGTACCTACTCCGGACCGGAATCGAAATCAAAACGGAATTCATCAATCGAAAAAAAATCGGTTGGGTTCAAAGTATTAGCGAATGATATTGCCAGTTGCAAACAGCTGCCACACGCCTGAGGTGAAGGTCGTCAGAAATGTTACTAAATGCAATTTCAAAACAGCCTCATATAAATGTCTCAATATGTAGCAAAAACATGATTACGAACGTACTCGCAGCGGGTTAAAGCGAACAGTATACATAGTAATATACTTTTTATATGTTTAATTGGCGCTTTACATGCTCCATAACAAAGGTGAAAATTCTCATTAAATTTCATCTTCAAGTTTTACCAATGGAGAATATTTATTTATTTACTTTAAATGGACACTGATAATTATCAACTTCTATTACTCTTATTGAATAATTAAACAATGACATACATACAAATCAAATTTATTTTATTAGAATAAATCGAAACAATAAATAGTGATTCTTTTTGTCATTGAAATTTAGTAGGTACTATCATAATTTTAACTGCGCCCGTAGTTTCTTAAAGTACTTTAACAAAACTAATGCTTCTGTCTTAAGTTATGTGTGTCATCATCATGATCATCATCAGCCCTTATACGTCCCACTGCTGGGCACGGGCCTCCTCTACAATTAAGAGGGTTTAGACCTTAGTCCAGCAAGCTGGCCTAGTGCGGGTTGCCGGACTACACACCTAAGAACTTTTTAGGTGTGCAGGTTTCCTCACGATGTTTTCCTTCGCCGTTAAATTGTGTATTCTCGATTATATATATCATTACTTCACTATTTCGATTATTTTATAGGTATTGTTTAAAATAAGAAGTGAAGTACCATTTCGCTAAACTTCAAATAAACTTTTTTACTTATCTGTTATCTTTATTATAAGAATATATACAACATACACAATACACAACACACAACACACAATACACAATAAAGTATATAAATAAATAAATAAATAAACATACATAACAAGAGGTATATGAATCGTTGCAAGTAACATGAGAGTTTTGGTGTAGTCAATGAAGCGAGTCCAATGCAAACTGATCTTATTTGACACAGTCAATAAATCATAATGAAAATATTCGGAATATATTGTCGTGAGATTAAATGAGAAGCCGGTCTCGTCACACCAATGAATATCGCAATCGACCGTTTCTGATATGAAAACTTAATTATGCGGATTGCGGCTCTATATTAGATATCCTAGGTGGAGTCGACGCCTTGTTTTACATAATTCTAGACGCATCGACACACTTGACCACATATTGTTATTATTATTTTTTAAATACTACTAACACTGGTATTTTTATATTTTACTAAGCCCTATAGAATACTGGTGCATAATTTCATCATCATCATCATCGTCTTCCCATATATTTCCCACTGCTGGGCGCAGGCCTCGGCAAGGGCAAGTTGACATTACGGCGACGGTTACATAACTTGTGATAGTGATATTTTGGCTAAAGACAACTGAAAACTGTTTTGTCGTGAGTTCTAATCCAAGAGACACTGCAAATATATACACATTTTAATGTTACGTGTACTCATCATGACTAAGTTCACACTTGAAACTTAAATACTAAGAGTTTCACGCAGAAAATTAAGAATAATTTGATTTGATGTCAAGTAAACTATAGTCTAAGCATTCCCATACCTAGAAAAGAGATTAGGTGTATAATCTACTCTTTGCTTACGTATAACAAAAATTTGCCACATACATAAACTCACGCCTGTATTCCCCGAAGGGGTAGGCAGAGGTGCATTTCTGCACCAACATTTCGCCAGGTATGTATCAGTCCCACGTAATAGGGTGCGAGCATATTGCCGTTTTTCGGGCACAAATCCAGACTCCGTGCTGCTACTGAGAATTTCCTAATGGAAAAACGCAATAACACTTTGTCCGACCCGGGAATCGAACCCAGGACCTCTAGATCGCTCGGCACATACTTGTACCGCGAGACCACGAGGCAGAACAAAAATTTGTTCTATGACAATATAATACATCATTTTGAATACGTCAATCTTTCCAAAATATATTTTGAAATAGCAGATGACTGCAACTATTGTTCTTTATTACAAAAACGCTAATTTTAAACATTACTTCAAGAAACAGCGCGCTTACTCACTGAAAGGCGTTGTGACTTTCGGTACAATTACGGTCAACCACTAAAAAACATTACTCCAGACAAAAAGACACAATTAACGCCCCTTGACTCAACAAACCTCAGAGCCACACTGGATACAAAGGTCACATGGCAATTTTGTTCGTTTTTCAACAGTTGCAACAAATATGGTCATTGCGTGGGAGTCTGTTTATTTCAAATTACACTTTAGTTTTGGCCATTGGAATTATACACTGGATTGAACAAATATTATTGTTGGCTTTTATCACTATACGTCACTAATGCAAGGCAAACAATAGACGGTATGTTACGTCGTGAACATTATTGTATTTATTGCCGCAGCGGAATACTTTCATAAAAATAATCTCCGTGATTAGCTTCAAAGCTAGCACAGAAGTCGTGCCTGCCGCTTGCCGAATATAGAATATAACGACTTGTTTGTAATTGGTTGACATTAATCACGTTCATGGCCGAAATGCCTCTTGCGGCAACCAAATCAGCAACAAACTTGTGGTCAACATTATTTTGTTTTTTACCACTTTGGCGCCAGGGTCTCGTTTATTTAAATACATAATGTTTTGTTACAAGCGCCGTATATTTCAGCTGATTGATGGCATACGACATTTTTATGTAAAATCGTGGAATTAAAATGTTAAACTATAACTTAGCACAGAGTATACATGGAATTCACAGCGCTTGCAGGTGGTAACACGAGTCGAGTGGAGCCACGACCACAATCGAGCACAATCTTTCCGAAAAATCCAAATGAGCACTGCGTTAAATCTGCGCATAGTGACAGAACCGTGTTATTTTGCTCGAAACGCGCGAAGGTTGTTCGCGTGTCGGGGCGGGAATTCCGCAGGTCGTCCGGCGGCGTCGCATGCGGCCGTCCCCGCGTGGAATGCGGAGATGACCGCGCTTTTCGGCATGTGTCTTTCTGATTAGCATAACGCCGGCTCGCCGACCGCATTTACCATGATTGACGTTGTGAGCGATACTAAAACGCCGGCCGGTTCGGTCGCATCGCTGTTTAAGTCGAACATGTGAGCGAAACATTAATATTAACATTAAGTGTGTTTAATCAAGCAATTCATGGTCGAGATTGTATCTGTCGATATACGCGGCTGCAATGAGATATACCAGATAGTGCGATATTAATGCAATGGAGCGGAAGTCGCCAACGCGCATATCAACACCAAATAACAAGTGCCAACAGAATGTGCGTCATACGATCGTAAATAATGGAAACGCCGATTTGGCAGATTAAATGCATTATAAACAAATATGAAACAGGCAGCTAATGGAGTGTTATTGTTATATAAATTTGTCTCATACGGTATCATTAATATACAAACTAGCGTACAAATTTGCGATACGGATCTGGTGATATTTTAAATAGTTTCCCGCAAGTCATTTAGATACAAGATAAGTGTTGGCTAAATATAAAGCATGGTACAAAAATAAAACAGTTTTAATATATCTCCGCGCGTGTCATAACTATAAGTTTTCCATTATAAATTTAGCGAAATGAGTTTTTTGGCTCGATCGTGGCCGTGGCCGCTTTTTACATATTTATTATTCCATAATTTTATTTATTTAAGCTGTGTTTACGCAGGTCACCGATTATATCATTAAAATAATCATATTTCTTGGCAATTATTAATGCTTAAGAAAAATGGTTTAGTCTTATTATAAAAGGTAATAAACGGTCTGAGCATAAATTTAATATTATTTTCATAATAATAGTCAGTGTGCGATAATTTTTATATTTTCAATACTATTTATGGATATTTAAACAGTGGCAAATAAAATAATCGTTCAGCTACATCATACACACATTCCATTCATTTACACAAGGAAACACAGAGTGCCAAGTGAATTAAAAGCAATGCACATTTATTAATATAATTTAATTCATATAAATTACTATAAGGAAACGCGCTTTTAATTCCGTAACAACTGCACATGACTATGTATTCCATGCGTAAACTGAAACGTGTTTACATTACCAATCGCGTTGTCTAGGATTACTTACACTAGATACGTGTGGCGGAGTCAATTTGCAAACAATCATTGTTCGCACTTCATCCGCGCATACACATCGGGATCAGCTGGTATCCGGTGCACGGAGGCGCTACTATTGTCATGTGTAAGCACACCACATTCCGTAGAAAGCGTGTTTAACCGATATAATACACTTATATATCTGTGTAAATAGTTAGGGCCTCGAGGTTTAGGACGCGGTCGAGAATCTTGGCGGTCGCGGGTTCAAACCTCAGGCACACTGTGACTTCGAAATTATGTGTGGATTCACAATGAATTATCACTTACATTAACGATGAAGTATAAAAACATCGTGAGGAAACCTTCACATCCAAAAGTTCTTAGGAATTTCTTAGGTGTGTAGTCCGCCATCCCGCACTAGGCCAGCGTGGTGGACTAAGGCTTATACCCTCTCTCAGTTGTATAGGAGTACCGTGCCGAGCAGTGGTAGGAATATTGGTTCATGATGATGATGGCGATCTATCTACTATGTAACTTCCTATGAATTTTAATGGACACGAGAATTTTATTGTGAGAGAAGCCAAACCAAAAGGAAGTTAAACCAATGAACCACGAATTTTTATTCAATAACAACATTTATTTATTCATGTGTCGTGGTTTCCACAAGTTATTATCAATCGGTAAACCGCAAACATGACCAATTTAATTGCGATGATGTATACGTAACTAATGAGACATTATTTATAATTGTGCGCCCCACACATATGTAGATATGAGTCCATACCATGTGACCGTAAACTTGAGATGACGTCGAGGTCACCAAGTCGCCAGATCAGAACGCTCCCACAGAACAGTTAACGTGAAACGAAACGTGACTCAAACCATTACGTAAACTGCTTGATATGCATCGATTTATCAACAATACTCCACTCTACGCAGCGTTGCGTTACTTTAGGTCAATGGAGCAGTTTTGAGAACTGTCAACATAGCGTCATCGTCGTAGTAATTTCTGAGTAAATTACAATCACCGTTGATATTATGGAAATTATTGTAATGATAAAAAAAATAAGACATCTAGTAACACGTATAACATTTACATACATACATAAACACACGCCTGTATTCCCTGATTGGGTAGGCAGAGGTGCATTTCTACACCCACATTTCGCCAGGTATGTATCAGTCCCACGTAATATGTGGCGAGCCTATTGCCGTTTTTCGGGCACTTTTCCAGACTCCGTGCTGCTACTGAGAATTTCCTAACAAAACCCAATAACACTTTGCTCGACCCGGAAATCGAACCCAGGACCTATAGATCGCACGGCACATACTTGTACCGCGAGTAAAACATTTAGAACCTAATATAACAGCTATACGTTTCGAAATATATCATCGTGCAAATTCCCAGCCACACTATTCATTAGCATATATAGTTGAGCGCATGAGTTCAATGAGGGTTACAAACGAGGCATGCTCACGCGTTACTAGACATTGGTTTTGTATCAGAAACACTTAGAAAGGACCCATCATTAAAACAAAAAAGCATCAATCTTTAACACCACTCAACCGCACGAACAAAGCAGGTCTAAAGAAATTATCATCATGATTACCCACGTAACAGGTCGTCGAGTTCAAATGCATACATCGACGTTATAAATATACGCTTGGATACATTACATACACGCACTGACCGACCGTGTACTTTCTAATAATTATACTTTCACTGAAGCTAGTGGTAGTAACGAGAACCTTTGAAGGTCAGAAAATCTTTATTCGAACATTGACTACTATCAACAATCAATGTGTTAATGGAAATTATTTACTTAATCTAAAAGTCTTTCTATTTATCATTCTAGGATTATAATTTAACTTTATGACCTGCAGCAACAACTACAAAGAATCTAAATTTAATTCATAAGCTTTATAACTTTTTAATTAAACATGTAGCAATGCAATCTTTAGGAATCTTTGATGGTATATTATAAGCGAACTTAATATTCATCAATGACATAATGCTTTAAATCAGTACGTATCGAACTCCCACATAGTTTAATTAATTGGTTCGGATGACTGGATCACTGACTAACACGTAACTGCAATCATCGGAGTTATTGATACAATTCAATCAATTCTTGTAATGACAGCCACGTCATTACTAGTTCAGATTTCTGAATTACTAACCTAACCTTGGAAATGACAAATTAAGCAAGAATTCCTGACCACCATCTATCAACACCGTGAGAAGACAATTTCGTCAGCTTTACTGACTTTTTCATCGACGTTGTCGTAGTAATCCCTGCTCTCTCTATAGCAAATAGCAATGTATTTGTTATTATCCGAAACAACAGAATTAATAAGGCTAGTTATAAGTAATGATCAAGTAAACAATTTGTTTCATTAGCATCCCTGTGGTGTAAAAAACTTGCCTTATTTTCTGCAGTGTTCACATCGCAATTCTCTCTACAAACACATCAATTATCACTTTATGTTTAACTATACTCATGCGTATTTTCCTTACTGTTTAACTCGCCATAAGTGAATATTCAATAAGATGCTTTTACAGAATATCACTCGACATTTGTGGCGAATAACGGGTCATATGTTTATATATCCTTATATGTAAATTTTGCGATAGCTGGCGACTTGTGTGGCGAGCTTAAATTCATGAACACTGTTCTCGCCGGTTTTATAAAATTATTATGTCATTAATTAACTAATATAAAAAGAACAATTGTCGTGAATTTACGATTTGATAGTACCTACTAAGTTAATAAGCCCAGAAGAGTTGGTGTCCACGAGTTCTTATAACCAAACAACAAATTCGAAACGTTTGTTGGTATTACCAAAATTAATATGATTTGACACAATTCAGTGGATACATGCTCTTAAATTGGCGTGACGCAAGTGATTTAAAAAAATCTAAATCATTAGTAGAAAAAATGGAATAGAATAAAATTGTCCAAAAAACACCTACACACCAAGAAACATATCAAAAATGTTCTCACGATAACTACAGAGCGGCAAAGGTTGAACGAGCTCTAATAAAAAAGGTTTAACTTGAAGGCAATTAAAATAAGTCCGCGCCGCTCAGAACGGATGCACTTGCTATATCAAATGATATCCCTTTCCCTTCACTAGGGCCACTTATATTTTCTACAATCCACTTTCTATGGAATCATGTCCGAGGGAACTTGGACACACTTGAATCCCTTGCGTAACCGTCTATCTTAGTATCCATTTAAGAATTGACGTAAAAATAACCGAATGCATCTTTAGGAATCTAGGTCTCTTGGTTGCTACCTGCGGAGTTTAATAATACTTTTCGCATTAACAAAATGCAAAATACCGTCGTATGTTTTATGTGAATATGTAAAAAGAACACAACGTTACATTCCGTCTTTTAATGACGCCAAAAACGGTTGATTTAATGCCGTATACAAAACTGGGGAAATACGTTTTCCGGACTACCATGTTTCTTTTTTGTGTGTAAAAGAATAATAAGACGCTGAAAGATATTTACAATCACAAAGGTTCGTAGGTAAGCACATTATAATTATCTCTACACAGTCACTACTACAAGTACTAACTACTGCACGTCATTAGAGGGTATTTCATCCTAGTTCTTACTTATTATATAATCATACTCATCAGACATACAACGAGTTCAAGCCGCAGATACCAGGCATCATCTACCTTCCTATCTCTGCTTACCCCGATTACAAACACCCGACTTAATATCGATATATCGATACGCGAAAGAATCGATAAAGCATGGAATGGCAACGTATTTAAGCATTACGCGTAATACTGGCAGCTTATTCCGCTGACGTCATAAATTAACCATTGATTTAAGAAAAAAAGTGGAAAAAGGCGCCACGGCGAAGGTGGGCAGCGGTCAACGCGGTTCGGCGACGGCGAGCCGGGATCCGCGTACATCCCACTCGTTTGCATTTTATTTGTTATAGTTCGGACGCGACCCGATCGCGGGCCGAATCCGCAATCTTGCCAGTGCGACGACCTTGGTCTTTTATGAGCCGTTATGAATAATTCGCAAGGGCATCGGCGAGCTGTGAATTCGGGGGCGGTAGGACTCGCAAGTTCCATTGTTCGTACCTATATGCTTTTTTGCGATAATGCATTTTCGAGAATTGATATCAATAAAATCTATTATCTTTTAGCCGAAAAACGAAAAAATCCTCAGTATGGCGCCAATATAATGGCATTCTTTATACGCGAATGTCATCATATTGTCTCTCTTGTTATTGCACCAACAGAGGGCAAAAAACGTGGCAGCGGGCACAGGAGCCAATTCTTGTTCGTTCGTAATCATAGGCAGTGTAGTTAGCGATGACAAATTTCACATATACATTACGTATCTATTTATCATTGGTTACACGCATAATACTTCAACCTAGGGCTAATCGTTAATGACACCGTATCTGAATAATAACATCATTATAATGCCAAGCGCTGATTTTAACGCCCCATTCATCACAAAGTGACTTAAATGTCGCATCCGACTCAGATATTGGCCAAAACAAGAGCAAAACTATTTGCCACAACAATAAAAATAGAACAAGCGATAAATTGATTTCTATAATAAGTCACATTTAACCGGTGTTTGGTCGAATTACCATAAATTCCGGCTTTTCCCGCTAATGGTGTAATACATTTTATGGTTGATTGATTAGACTATTTCGTTTCTTACAGAATGCCAAACTCGATTATATCTCGTACATGTTTTTTATAAAAATTCCGTAGATTTTTTAAATATAACTAATAACTTTCCGATTATTATTTGAAATTCTTTTGAAGTTTATAACGAATTATTAAGTCGTGTACTACATTATCACCTTAGACTTGTCTTATATTTCTAAGTTATATAAAAATAAAGAGCCCCATACCAAAAGAATAATTATTTTTTGTGCCGTATTATTAACAAGATATTGTGTTAGTTTGCGTGACCTCTCTTCTTTAAATTCCACTGTGATTTTTATCTTATGTAATAGAATGCATGATTGGTAAAACCCTATCGTAAATGCATAAATTCTTATTGAATTGACCATCTTTTAATGTTTCCTTTAATTTTAACATTATTGATTTTAATAACATTTTTAATATTTATGAGTAGGGACATTTTCATACATGAATAACTTAGTATTGATAACATGTAATTTACGAACTAAACGACGTCGAGAGAAGGCATGACTAAAATTGCATGCCTAAGAAGGCTTTAAAGGGCATGCCCAATTTGCCATGACGCAATTATGATTATTTTACAAACCAAGGTATTTTAAATATACATTTTCTATGCGGAAATAAATTTAGATCTAGTTCTTTCTTTAAGCAAATGTTAACCTTTTATGTAACAACACATTAATACTAACAAACTTACTTACTACTCATGGGGCGTAGATCGTTTGTTAGTTTCTCGAGACCATACGCTCTAGTTTTCGTGTCGAAGAATCTTCGGTCAGGGAATTAAGTTTCTTAGAAAACCACCCATAGGTTTATGTGTCATTAATACTCATGTAAAGCTGAGCTTTTATATCCACAATTACTTAAACAACAACGATATATCAATACCATAACGCATATGAGGTTTTGCTTACTATGAAAAATTATATTCACTACAAAATGTGGGTTAACAAATACCACACAACTGCAAAAACGCGTCACTTGAAAACGCTGTCACTGCGGTTGAAGTCGAATAATTTTTAAACAAATTTAAATATAATTTCGATTAAGCAAAACACTGGCGAACATTTTGCAATGTACATTGTATCGTCAAGAATCGATATCTAACTGGTCCATAAATCTCTGCGATCGCATAAAGGCGGACTAAAGGGTTCTTTCAAGAGGACCGAACACCGATAATTGGCGCTTGCATAATAAATGGCGAGATGCGCAAGGGGCGCTAACTTGCCGACGTGCTAAAAGACCTGCCAAAACTAATTAGACCGAGGTAGTGTTGCAACAGAGCATGAGAAAATAATCCAAAACATGAATAATTGTTGGTAAATAATTGGGATGCAAGCACTAATTGATTGAAGTGATCAAGCATTTAGTGATGATTTTTTGGTGTTTAGAATTTGGAATTATGTATAGGTATGAAAAATATTTCCTACTAATCTCGTGCCATGGCGCTATGAACTTAGAAGTCTACGGTTCGCTTAACTTACATACCATTAAAGCTTTTGTATCTAATTCCCACTAAGGAACTTACAAAAACTTAAAATGCATGACAAACAAAAATTATATGAGTAAAAATATACGCTAATAATACAACAATTGCACCATAGTTGAACTTGTCATATGATAAAAATGTTCACGTCGAAGCGATGGCATTTCAAATATTTCACACACACCTATAAACAACAATTTAACATACTAATATATTCATAATAATAAGAAGTTTTACCGCAAATTAATACATTCGTACGGGCTATCCGCGTCACGGAATAATTTCGTGTCACCAAATTATGTATTCTAATATTAAACATCGCGAATTATAAACAATAACATTATTGAATAACTAATATGGTGACCACTTTGGTCTCTAATAAAATTTATATACATATAATAAATTGACAAGTTGTCTCAGCGTGTGTTAATTCAGTAATATATGAAATATTAACATATTAAGTAATATTTCATGAAACCTTGAATCCAAAAATCTTCAAAAACAAAATTAGTTTCGATAAATTAGAGAAAGTAAATATATAGTACTAAACATGACTACATGGCTTTAAAAACCTTCGTAAGTCTATTTAATAATATTTTACACTCCAACTTACCGTCCCCAAATTCAAATAAAGATGTAAAGCCTCAAATTAAAATGTTAGCCTGTACTAATAAGTCTCGGGCACTTAAAATATATCGGCATGTCACGCCATCGGAATAAACGGGATGTAAATTTGTCTGTCTTGTCCGAAAATAAATCGTATAAGCTTACACTTTAATTGAACATTTCTTTTGAATTTTAAGTCACAAAGTTTAAACACATCTGAACTGAATTTGAAAAATATGGCTTATATTAAAGCCTGCTTCAAGCCAACAAAGTTAATTTATTCAAAAAAACTTATTTCCTTGTTTGATATTTGATACATTATATTCACAACATAATGTATGCAATACGAAAACTGACGGATCATTAATCCACATGCCAAAATACAATTGAAAAACATGAAATATTCAAGTAAAATAAAAGGTAATGACCAACATTATGCAATTGAATACGAGATTCGTTCCTCGATATTCAAAATCTAGTGGGCTTAAATAGGCAAATCGAATTTGTATCGGGAATGAAAGTTTTAAATTCAACATAAGCAAAACATATGATAACATACGCGACGTTTTAATCTATAACTTAACACAAACACTTATTATAGGAACCGTTAGCTTAAAAAGAAAATAAGTACTATAAAAAGATGATCGAAAACCGCGCGCAATAACTAGTCCACGATACAAAAAAAAATGCAACCACCAAAAAAGCGTCATGAATATTCGATTACATAATTTAAGCGGATGGGCAATGGCGACTTTAGCGGGCGCGGGTCCGCCGGCGCCTCGCCAGACATAAACACCCTACCACTGTTACCACGATAAGCTTTTAGCAATACACGTTTCACGTAACCTTTATCGAATACAATAACTTTGCCACACCGATACGCCAAAGTATTACATTACTTCAGAAATCCTTTTTTATACCCATTACGAACGCGGTTGCCACATCAGTTCGCTGCGTGCGTGCAATTACTTTATTTTTGCTTGAGTTTAATAATTCTAATCTTGACAAATTAATGATTAATTATATATCATCAAGCTAAATGTACAATTTAAACGCAAGCAAATTAGAATATAGTCATTTAGATTTGAGAAAACATCAAGAAATAACACATTAATATTTCTGTGCATACCCGTCAGCCACATTTCAAGCGTTTAATTCTAATTCTCAGAACGAACATTAAACGCAGCTGTTCATGCCATTCATTTGAGTACTCGTACATCGACACCGTTTAACGTCGTCACAGCCCTAATATAATTCAGCGGAATCATTGTTGACATCGGCTCTATTAAAAGATATGATTACGACGACGCCCTACACTAAATAATATGAAAACAACTCAATGATAAAATGATCTCATTATGATATATACAGACTTCTGTCAACTCTGGCAGCATATACTATAACGCTATTATTGCTCACGTGTATGAGTACCTATTTAAGTCCGATCATATTCATCCCGCTTCTGGGAACAGATCTTCTGTCTAGTAATTCGAAAAAAGCTCTACCGTGTTAGAGCCCGCTATCCTTGGTAATACTACAGAACCAAATTCACATTCAAATCGAGATACTCGAATAGCAAATCAAGTTACGGAGCGACACATAGTAGGGTCGGCCGAATTATGAAGTGGTCAAACGGTCAGAGCCGGCAAGCGCCTCGGTGTCGCGGAATGTGGTACGGACGCGCCGTGGCGACACCAACTAAACACGATTCCGAGAAAAAAATATATAATGAAAAATAACAAACGAACATCGCGGAGCCAACTCGCTACCACCGACGCGCCGCGACAATCAACCCCGTAATAGAAGCCAAGGATTTAACTTAGAGGCTGTGGTCAAACAAAAGTATAAACACGTTCATTCTGCTCCAAGTTGTTCATATCACAGTGTTTATATGTAAGTAAGTTAATGCGATTCGTGATAACACGTACTTTATAATTGGTTAATCGTAATTTGTTAAGGAATTAATCACAAAATTCATTCAAAATATTTGAAAACACACACCGGAAAAACTGTAAGTTATTTTATGAATATTACAATTATTTTTTCAAATGCAAATCCAATCTTGCACAATAATATTACTAATAATTTTTGCACAGACTGCTTAAATTTAATCACTATATCCGATGAAATATTGTTTGACTAGTTCAACTCCGTACCTCGTAATGCAGTATAACAGGATACAAAATACGAGCTAAGACAAAAAAAAACTGTAGAAAACTGGACTGGCGCTGGCCGGAATATCTCAGCGTTGTGATCGTTATCATCAGGTCCCCTTAAAAAATAGATCCGGGACGTTCGACCGGTGGAACATAAATAAACAAATTGATACACGACTTTGATAACACCTCTGAGAGTGCAGGGTTGGCAGAACATTTCTTAAGGACTCCGAAGGATCACTAATAAAGGGAGCATAAAACTATACCTATACCTTTTTATATTTTATGTTTAAAAAAAAACAACTAAACAGTGTTTTTTTATTAGGTTTACGAGTCTAAGATCTCTTTAATTTAAACTTTTTAACACACTAAACTTCCAAAGAATGCATTTTTTTTTTAATTAACGTAAAGTAAATTTCCAAATTGCGACTCATTATAGGTCATGGATTAAAAAATATATATTTTATTGGAAACGTCTCTTCTATCACCCAGTACTTCAGAGTACCAATTTCAGGTTTTTTTTTCATGTCATATGGTAACATCCTAGACATGATGTGACCACCAGCCCTGTAGCATTATGGTAATGGGCCGGTCCCGTACCGGCGACCTTCCGAGGACGCCGGCCGGTGTCGATGACTCGTCTCCGCCTTGCGCAACAGCCATACGCTTATAAAATTCCAATGGTACATTTTTGTGTGCTTACTATTTCATCGGGGAATTTTACCTAGATTGAAGGAGGAAAAATAATTTTACAATGAATATTTTTTAATTGATTTATGTGTATGGATCGCTAGTTTCAACTTGTTTAATATGAAACGGTTTCAAGATTTAATATTATTCTACTATATATTTACTTGAATATGGAGTGCCAAGTTGTTTTTATAAGATACTTGTGATTCACAATCTGATAAAAAAAAACGCATTACGTGTAGGGCATGCAAAAAATTAAAAAAACCTAATAGGACAGAACCCTCGAGAAAAACAAAAAGCTACTGCGTCAAACGCTCTAAATTTCTCATGACAGATATTGACTCGTATGTATTTTATTGTTCAGGATGGACTGACAATCTTTATGGTCCCGGGAAGCTTATGGATGAAATGCTGAATGCAGGCCCTACGAACCCAAGGCGCTGGAAACCTTTGAGGAACTCCTGATGTCTCCATATGAAATCCTATTCCTCTGGCTCGTTGATGAAGATCGATGAATATAATTTATTTATGCTATATTTTTTCAATAAATCTTATGTTAAGGACGACCTTATTTGAATAAAATATTGATTTTCATCAAACAAGTGGTTTTAGTTAGTTAAAATATGTGTTTTCTGGGGGATTTACAAATGTCCCTTGTAAGGCTAATCGTTGTTGGGGCAAAGTTCTCGTGTTTTCCAATACCTAAAGCTTTCAACTGAGGGAATCCTTCGGTTGACTCATTCATGTATACGTAAATGACTATCGGTTTTTATTCACTCATGATAAATTCATGACGAATGTAAGCAGAGACTGTCCCTGAGATTGAGTAGTGCTGGGTTCGATGAAAGAGGTGGACAAGTATTATCTTTCGCATTTAAATTATCCGGACAAAAACGCAAATAGTAAATTTAAAAGTTGAAATCTTTTCTTTAGGACTTTTATATAAAAGTCAGATGTAGAAAATCCCCAGGATAAATCATAATACACATATATGTCGCACCACACCTAACCAAAATTCCCGATGCGAAAATAATGCCCATATTTGTAACAATAGATATACCAATGACGTAAACAATACATACAATTCATTAATCCGTAACTCAGAAGCGGGACTGATTAATCATGTCATTGTGGCGTCGACGGGATCGCAATCCGGAAACCGGAGAAACAGGAAAACTCGGAACCGGAAGTAGTGCCATCCGATACTTATACTCGGGCCCAGTTATTTGCGAGCGCCTGACTCACGTATAAAGAAAATCTTGACCTTACACACGGCGGCGCCGGACAGTACATCCAATCTGTCATCTGACTCAATGCTGGCTATTTTCAGTGCCGGCTTACGTTAACTCCGATGCGAGAAACTTCAAGTCATCGTGTTGAATTATGAATTCATAATTTGATTAGGTCATTGCGTAATTACATTTCAATGACATATTTCATAGGTTCATGACCGTCAAATAACTGGAGTGTATAATAAACAAATTAAACAATAGCCATTTTAATACGTAAATACAATTTTATTAGCGACTGACAAATTTCGACGAGAAATGGATTGAAAGGTGGGAATTTTGAATGCGGATATTCAATGAAAAATATACTTTCTAAAAAGAGTGATTATGTCTCAAAATATGCAAAAATAGGAAATGACGTTAAAGACACTACATGAGCTCAGTTAACCGCAAGGAGCTAAAACGTTTAACGTACAAACCAGTGATACGCTTTCTAGTTTCATAAAATAAATATATTAATATGTATGACCTTTCCATTATACACATATCTTGTTATGTGCAAACGTAGTACATTTGGAAGCTATTTTATTTTGCAAATTATAATTAGACGACATTTACAAATTGCTCACTAATATTTCTTGGAAGTTGAATTTGATTACCTATAACATCTAAATTAAATCCTAATCGTGACATAGATGATAGATGTCAAGCACACAGGCGTGCAAGTTCACGTGCACATAAACATCCAAATAGAGCCCTTACATCACAGCACATGAATAATTCAAGTGCGCGCGCATAACCCAACGGTTACCTAAACATGACATCCGCTTGTACCCGAGGATGCCTAGGGTCCTGTCATCGGTTTGGTACGACACTGTCATCAAACGCATCGAAGGTAGGCGAGTAGTGTGTGTAGTGTGTGTGGTGTGTGCGTGTGCGCGTGTGTGTGTGCGCCGGCGCTGTGCTGCGTGGCTGTGTGCGTGGGCGGCGCGCACGCGCTACGCCGCCGTATTTACACCGGCGCCCCCTACCACCGGCGCCACTCATGCGCCGCGCGACCTGACGAACACACGTGCACCCCACTACCGGCGCGATCACCCTCCGGACTCCACGACACTTCACGCCGAGACACCAACCCCACACTATGTGCCAGTGACTGATACAGTGCAAATTAAACTCAAGTGCTGTGACATTCGACGTGTGATGTTCTGAAATTTTGTTCAAGAAAAGTGTGTTTTCAGCCGCAGCCTCAACCGTTTATCAGAAAATGTAAGCTTGTGTTTGTTTATGTTATGTCGCGTAGGTGTCGGTATAAGCGTAGGGACAATAAGTATTTGACGGTTTTCGACCCAGATCTCACGAGCTAGGCTCCGTCGTCGGCTCGCCAACAATGAGCCGACTCCAGAAACAATGCTGTTGATATCACGACACAAATATTAAATCCGCAGTTTCACAGATCTCAGCCTTCGACACGAGTTTCAATGACGCCAGCACAGAAACACCTGTGTGAATATCTAAACAAAAGTTTCGCAGTCGAACACTACCCATGCTTTGTGAACGTGTAATTGCTCGAGAACGTAAAAATTCGCTCCGAATAATATAATGTAATCGCCTACTTGTTCGCGCAGTGTCAACTCGTGGGGCTTTAGTAATAATGTAGTGGCACTTGCAAATATTATTTACATCATACGCACCACCCACGGAACAGGCGGTGAACCCACGCGATCGATCCCCGGATCGTTAGGCAGGATTTTATGAATGAGCATATTACTGGCGTGACACAGCTCGAGTCATGAATGAGGGTGTCACGCCTCCCAGAAATTGCAAGCGCGTGAGTAAATAGAATGCCACGCATTATACGATGGGCGCGCGGTGACCGTCACCAATATTCAATAGTTACGTCTTCAATTAAAATTACAACCGTAGCGTAAGCCTTCGGAAGCATTAGTCACCCATAACAAGTTATTATTGTAGCTGTGAATAAGCCGGCATCTTAAAATTCAGGGAATTCCAATAACGCAGAAACAAAAACACCAAAGCCTTCAATGTACGTGCAACATTACGGGTTCCCAAGATAACGGAATTCTAAATCAACCGGACCTACAAACGAACGTGTGCAAAATGTTTAATCGATGCCTCGTCAAATATTATTACGTGCTTGTCATGAATACAACTCGGCAAACAGACATTAGATCATTCTTACACGTATCGAACCGATCGACCGCTTAATTGGCCTACAATGAAAAGAAATCAGCGATATAATCTTGTTTTTTAAAAAATATATGAGAAAATATAATTTGCATTTATGTACAATAATAATAGCACGCGGTGGTCGAGTGACACGTTCCATTTAAATATTCCGAATTCTAGAAAACACATCGAATTCAATTCGACCATTTTATCTTTTCAATCGGGGATAATGGTTTTTAAACTTTTTTTTAAAAACTCGCGCTTCGTCATACAAAATTAATTTGTTTATCGTAACATTCAATTAACAACGCATAGTAATTTGACCGGCGTTATCCTGAAACATGTTTTTACTCGGCGATGCAACTCACTAGCAATATTATACCAGCAAGAAAATATTGTGTTTACATCAAAGCATTGAGCGTTCGAGTAAATCGTCCGTTATATCATAGCAAATCGCCATCTTCCTATATGGTATGAAATAAAATCGAACGAAAGCGTCTCGAGCGCCTGCGAAAGTTTAACACGTATCATGACATAACTTGACGCGTTAGCATGCGAATGTAATAAAAACAATGGTTTCCTGCACGGATATTGTGATGTAGAACAAATCTTGCAAACGCTTACAAATGCTACGAATATTATAGTAAGCAACTCGTAAGAAGGTATCAATTATAAGGCGGACATTGGCGCGCGATATCCGTGATCGAGTGATATTTCAACCATTCATGTGTTAAGTAAAAAACAAAATCTCTTGACAAACGCCGTGTCGCAACTAAACATTGAACCGAGCAATAAACTTTCTATGCAAAGAAAAAGTGATCTAAAAAATGTGTTACTAAAGGTGACACTTGGTGTATAGAAAGTCAAAATGTGTTTTGCAAATAGCAATGGATGATGACCGTGTCAAGCTAAATATGACCTGGTCGGTTACGAATAGTATGCTTGTATAATAATGTGTATGACGTGTTCGGTGTACATAGTAGTTTAATATCCTGTTATACAATGCATTAATTAAATGTAGATAAAAACGTATAGATTGCCATTGCCAATGTCACGTCTCGTAAACATTCCAACTGAGATATAATAATATGGAAAAAATACAATGCCCACGTCGGGTAGGTATATCAAAATGTATATTTTTAAAACAGAAGATAATAAGTGCATTCATTGCTCATGTATAAAGTGATACTGCGAGTGAATTTTTTAGTTATATTTACAATACATTGTTAGTGAAATGATTGGTGGTGAATGATGGCTGATAGCGTTGCACATTGCCGGTAGGTGCGGTGACACATCGTTCACAATCGCGGGCGGTTCACCTTTACAGTCCCGGAATGCCGCGTGTTGTGCACAATCTGAACTCGCCTTGACCTTACAGACGTGTCATTTAATAAAATACTACATAATTGACTCGTATTAGAAAATAGCATGCATAAATACGACAATATTCTTCTTTATTGTTCAATCAACGGTGCATAAACTGCATCTAATTATAAATATAAATGCGAACACCTTACGTGAAAAATTTATTATACACGATTATGCATAGAGGCACCGAGAGATTTGCGACCTCATTGCGAATCCGTCAGACCGTGAGAATTTTCAAATGTGAGCACTCGTTTTAAAGTGCCATCGGCCCACCATGTGATGTTTACACACGATATGAAAACATTAAATTACCGGCAAACGTAAACTATTTACTGGCGATGGCATAAATAAAAGCTCGCGTCATCGGTCAATCCGTACACCGGTGAACAAAAAAAAACGTATCCGGCTTGTACGATGAAAACTCCGCGATATCAGGTGCAACAAAAAAGGAGCAATAACACTTAGATGAAACCGGTCCGCGTGTGTTTTACGTATGAGCAAGGTCTACAAAAACGTAGAGAGTTGAACAATATACAATGACAATTTGTTTTAACTGTGTAGCAACCTGTTTGTCGCTTGAACAATAGGCTCGCTCTCAGCAATTAGTTGCGCCCGCGCATCGTCAGCACCAGCCACCAAGACATTCGCGCTCACATACACACCCACACACAGACAGAAAAACATAGAGACATCAGTGAAGCGCGCCAGGTGCACACCGTGACGGACTTAATCCGTCGTAATGACCGCCCTTAGCAAAACACACAGCAAATTTCACCTTGAGAATAATTGCACGGAACGATTATCTTATAGATAAACCGAACGATCGCAACTGTAAAAAAAATGTTACAAAATTCGCTATTAAAATATGCAGCTTTTCCCCGCACGCCTCGGAGCGAAGGACTCGGGCGCAATCTAAGGTTGCCTATTAACCGCCACGCTCCGAAAATCACCAAAAGGTAACACCACAACAGCGGAAAAATTTTGAAACGAATTGCTCAAGAGGTGGCTCATATTAAACAATACAGTAACTAATGGCGACGAATTATCTATCCGAAATCAGTTAATTGATGTTTACATCACCAGTAGATCCGCCCACTTCAATACGTTACAATTTAATCTGCACGCAACCATCTCACTCACCGTCGGGGCAGAAACGTTGGCCAAATCAGTGACTTACCTGCAACAAAAAAGATCAAATGTAAACAAAACATAACGAGAATCCAAGAAACATGCGCAAAGTTCAAATGTTAACGAGGCATACAGCACTCAAACGAACGTGCGTCGAGCTCATCATTAGATGTAACAAAATGTGGAAAGTACGTGAAAAAATAAACATGCGGTAATCACAATTACCGTTGACACGTGAAACACCGGTCATTACACGAGACATTACGTACCTCGGGAGCATTCTGCTCAATTACGAAACAAACAACATGAAAGTTAAAATAAAACAAAGCAAAAGAAAGCGTCCACATAACTAAATCGTATCACGCGCTGACGTTTTTAAAAGTAACTAGATGTGAATATTTATTAGCATTTATTTGAATAGTCGACATTTACTTATATGGATCGTGTTTTTTCTCAACTTCCTTTATCTCAAGGATATTTAGAATAGCTGCATAGAGATAATAAATAGGAGTAACTCGACAACTTTGGTCTGACGCGACGGCGCGACGCGACGGTCCGACCATAGGCTTACATGGCTCGCGACGCGGAAGCTCTGACATTTAAACTTTGCGAAGGCTATTTTAAACTCAAGGGTGGGATCGAGAACATTGTGAGCATAAATTGCATTATTTATCGACGAAAACAAGAGCTGATGGCATATAAAAATGGCAGATAAAATAGTTCTTGTAAAAGGTTGTTACATGATTCATTTACAACTAAACCGTTAACATCGCATCTTGGATTTTTAAAGGAAAATGTTATTATGATTGTAAGAGCCGCCAATATAGATCATATTATAAAAACGTAATAGGAATAGTATGAAATATACGAGCAAGAGACGGCGCGTGCACACTCCACTAACGCAACCGGTCACGACTGCGAGTATCGCTTATTTGTCGACGACCTTAAATTCCAATAACAATAGAACCTACTGCACAACTAAAAAACTCCATAGGTAATCATAGAGCCGGCAATGGTTTAGTATCAAAATGAATAAAACTTGTAAGCAGCATTACAGAGTAGCGACGACTGAGCGACTGTGTGCATAACTCTTAAACAGTACGTAATAAAGCATGGCATAGAAAATTGTGCAACCGCAGCCAGGCCATATTTGCACAGACAACACAATTTACTGCAACACATTACCAAATTCAGCTTTTGTGATAATCTAAATTAATACTTTGAGATTAAGAAAAAAATTCCCACATTAAAATGCGAGGTCGCGTAAACGAATGGCCCGTTTTATGTTACAATCATAACAGGGCATTATAATTCTATGTAGATTATGCGAGAACATGTACTTGGTGACATAACGAGCGAGTGTCGCGTACGATTCCAAACTGGTTGCGAGACTAGGATGGTCCCGCCTTGGCCGAGAGCGACATCTTGGAGTTAGAATAATTGCTGCTAAGCCGTGACACTATTAACATTTCTCAGCGCGAATTCCAATGTAAAACTATTTGACATTTAAGGCAGCGATGTAAAAAGGCTATTCACGTCGAACCGCTAAATTATTTTATTCTCCGGTTATATTTGTATCGTTATATGCGTCGCGTCATTAATAGATATTTATAGTTGCGTAAGCGAGTTATGTTTTGAACGCGGCAAGTTAGCTTGGCCCGATTGGCGATCATTAATCTGCGATACAAACAAAAGGCGACATTCGCTGAGGCTGAGTAAGTACGAGCTGTGAATATAAGCGCACTTAATGAGGTCGTAGATCATCCGGCCGGCACGCGCCTCTTTACAATTGGGGAAAAAACAGGGTTGACTCCACAATATTATCAGATTCTAGCATATTTTTTTTCGCATAATAATATACGATAACATAGAAAATTATACGTTGCTTTAGACAATTATAAAAAAATCACAAAAACTTATTTAGTTTTAATCTTATATTTCAACGTAATCAAATAAACGGGGACTAAGGTTAAGTGTTTAGGTAATTCGCAAATAAAAGCTTCACACAAAAACATGGAACAAAATACAAATGAAAATGCATTTACGTAAGTACTGTGCTTACATACAAGGAAAATATTTACATTAATTCATACCCAACCATGTAACCGCAACTATAAAGCTTCATTTCTAAATCGATTATGGTTAGACGATATAAACCGAGAAAACGCAATGTCTGCATTCCTAAGTGTTTGTACACTGCTATTTCTATGAATTTTAATGTCAGTCATAGATTTACATGGCCATAAACCAATTTCACAAAATATGCTGCGGCCACTAAGTAATATGAAAACAACCTTACTGAGGTCGCCGTGGACCTTGGTCACAGCCATAACGACATTTATTGGTGGCAATCTATTTATCTTGTTTATTTCGGACGGCGATAAAATAAGCGATTTAAAAGTATTAAAATAAAAAAAATCACCGCGGTAACCCTAACTGTAGGTAGAGTTAACGATGCACGCGCGAATATCCTATTATCATTTGGATGTGGTTAGCGCTTCTTAAAAGTTTTGATTAATCGTCACGCAAGGCCCGCACGTGTTCAATGTTTTATATTGTTGTGAACATAAAGGATAGTATAATGGTTATAAACGGTACTATTTGCGGCGCTCGAGGGTCCCAATGCCACAAGCAGGCGGCAATTCGTTACAGTTTCGTAAGCAGTCACAAATGCGCCGCGACAAACTGGCTGAGCGAAACGCTAGGGCTGCCATCGACACGTATCATTTGGTAACGTGCTTTACCAATTGGAACATAAACTAAATCTTTGTGGTATCTCATCAAAATAATGGCACATTTCCATTGAATCCTAAAATTTTATAGCAAAACAAGATGTAAAAACCATTCTTGGAAAATCGAAGTCGATTAAAATTCCACATCGCGCATTGAACACAGATGAAGTGATAAAATAATGCGTTTTCCTCCATCTCGTATCGAGATTGAAAGCAAGACAACCCTGCAAAGGTATATCGGCGGCCACACGCTCGTTTTATTGATTGTCGATTGAAATCATTATTAAGTATTGCGCAATTTTTACGTTTATATCACGACATGCATGCCGGACATTAAGGAGTGGTCGACTGTTACTAAACCTAACAAATAGCTGTGTTACAATGCTGTGTAATAAATAAAAGCCCGTTTTCCGTCGTTCCGTGAACTCAAGGAGAGCAATGCATGCAATTACTACAGCGTACTAGACCTTAATTTGCCGGCGACTTATCTTGATAATTACGACAATAACCGCCGGTGAGTTTGTACAGCGCGCAAACATTGTACAAATTATCGGTAAATTTAAAGCCTGTATTTGCAATGTTAGTTGGAGTCGCGTGCCATCCACACATCCTGTCGGCACAACCGTGCCGACAAACAAAGCGCGATAGAAAGTTCGCGGGCGCACTCGTCGCATGGCGTTGAATACGAATCGATGACAATGCATCACCCGAGAGAATTTCCCAACGGCGTCGCAGTGAAACTAGAACGTAAAGAAAGCTTTTTGCCGGCACATTTGAATGAGCCCTGAGCACACGCTCGGCACACGCAAGGCTGCCCGGCATTGTGAGCGCGGACCACGGCGACACTCCCAACCGCTAGTTGGTTAATCACTCCACGTTTTGTGTTGACCGCAAAAAAATCGGGCACCTTGCCGCAGCAAGGCCGCACTCGGCTTGTCTTAGTTTCCATCGGTCATGTACAATAATTACAACAATGCACACTACGTTGTCAGCATTTAAGTTGGTTACGAACGCGACACAATTTTTACGAAGGCTAACTGGATATCGCAAACGAAAGGATGCGACCACGATGAGCCCGAGCCAAATGTCAAACTGCGATATTCGCAATGAACTTTACGATTCACCTGTCTACGTACAAAGGTTGCGAGTCGAGCAAATTATATCAACAGAAATAACGCAAGTCGGTATCATATTTATTGATTTGTCCATAATGAGAAAGTGAGTACATGTTGCTTCAGTGTTGATCACCTGGGCGGAACGATACTTTAATAAATTTATATCAATCATAACAATCAAGGTTATAATATGCTAACGTCATCTTCTATATTATACTTTAAAAAATATCGGGACTCTAGTTACATCGGTATAAGCAATCTAGCTTAACAATAACAAAATCTGAGTGACCTATTCAAAATTTGAAATATCGTAGTGCACAATCGTAACCAATTAAAAAACCGTTGAAGCGGAACATTGCGCGGTGCGTTGGCGAGTTGTCGTTCGCCAGTACTCGGTGCATAGCGCACAACATTCGACGTACCTAGCCTATATTTTATTTATCAAAGGCAAAATCAAACGAGTCTACTGACCGCGCCTTTTACACAACCACGTTGGGCACACCCACCTAAACGGTCCACAATTTTGCCTTCACCGCCCTAATAGTTGAATATTTAGCTATCATTTCGTCACCCTAATATACATATTTAATATAATCCAAACCAAAACGCCATAAATGCAATAATATTCTCCCCTCCAAGCTCGCAATAGAATACCGCCGCGGATAAATCTCTAACGAACAGTTTGCCAACGCGGCAATAAGCTAGCGCTAAATATATTTTGCAATAACAATTTTCAATGAATAACGAACACAAAAAATAAGGCATCATTAGTGAGGATCTCAATGACTTTACTGTTTATAGCTTCGTATAATTTTGGATTATCTTAATCCTCGATGTAGTAACGTAGCTGAACCACGGCAAGGTAGAACACGTAAATATGACAGCTTGACTTTTTGTTGTTAATTAGAGTCCGCGGCCTTCCTGTCTAGCTGGCGTTAATTCGCCATTCAATTTCCAATTAAACGCTTGATTCTCAATGCCAGCCGGGTCGGAGGTGGTCGAACAAACTTGATAAAAGGCGGGTGGTGGCGCGCGGCGCGCCAGTGCCCGAATCACTGTTCGAGGTTTTTGTCTCCGCCGGTCCTTTCACTTCACTCGCTCATGACCGACGACGGAGCGCGCTTATACGACAAACAGAACCCTACTTAGATAAGTTTACCCACCGTTGCTCAAGTGTTGTGTTAATTATTGTGCAATAAAATTAATAAATGTGTTTCAAATTTCCAGATGGTAAGAGGGGCGGCGTTGGCGCTTACGCTGGCGCTGGCATGGGCTTGCTGCGCCCACGCGAGCGTGCTCGTGCCCACATACGTGCTGCCGCCCGACTCGTTCGTGCGCGACCAGCGGAGCCTCGGCAAACCCGGCGGCTCCGCGCCGGCGCCTGATGCCGACACGGCAGAATCTACGCGAACCATCAAACGACTCGTCGGCGGACATCTCAAGATTAAACCCGAAAAAGAATTTAGTTCCTCTAAAAACGCCATATCTTTTGACAAGAAAGGCGAGAGTGGCAAGTTCGCCGGCGTGATCGCGCCGGACCAGTCGGGCGGCAACGTCGGTTGGAATCAAGGCATCTGGGATGACGGCATGCTCATGTCCAGCGCCGGCGAGGGCAAGGACGGCCCGAAGACCAAAGAAGATGACGAAGACAAAAAGACACTCTCCGATCAGGTGGCCGAAGGCAAATACGGTCTGATACAAAATGAAATATTCTCAAAAGCACCTAAAAGGCCAGGAATAGTCAGTTACGAGCCAAACTCAGAGACGAGGGCCAAGGATAATTTGCAAAGCCTCGGTGGTTTAAAGAAAGATGAAATATGGCTCGCCGAAGACCACCTTTTGGTTCTGAAAGGCGGCTCATTCCCGGAACGCACCAAAGAAACCGAACGCAGACCATGGCCACCGATCGATGACTATGAGGCGCCCAACAGGCAAGTAAAACTACCGCAGAAGCCAAAAGTGCCACCGCCCTTTCCGGTTCGACTCTCTGACGACGGACCGCTCGTTTTCCTCACCCCAAATGGTAGTGTCCCTGCGTCCCTTTTCCCTCCCTTCTTTACGGGAGAAAGCGAAGGCTTTCTACCTCCTCCGCCATACCCCTTCGCGCCGGGAGAGACCTACCCCCCGGGTGATTATTCGGGAAACTCTACTTCCGGGGGAGCGCCGCAGTCAGGTCCTCCGTTCCCATTCCTACCCGGGAATGCGAGCGAAGGAGCATTCCCATTCCCTCCCTCCATGAACGGTTCTCTTCCAGAAGGCTACCCTCCGGGCGCAGCGTTTCTACCACCACCGAGCAACCAGTCAGACCTGTACGACGAAGACGACCCTTCGATTTACTATCCGCCGCCTTACAATTTTTCTTACCGCGCTGACTACAATAATAAAGTTCCCGCTGGACCACTTGTCCCTGGAATAGTACTACCGCCTCCGCCAGATTTCTTTGGACCTCTAGAGGAGAAAACAACAACGGAGACAATTAAGACAACTACGAGACCGACAACATACACGAGGCAAAAGACGACGACAAAACAGGTGCCGACGCATTCTGTTCAGCGTACTAAGTACAAGACGCGTCCAACTACGACAGAGTCGATCAGAACCACTGACACACCGACGACATTTACGACGCCACAACCAGTCGAAATCGTAACTACACCTAAGCACAGAAAACCGCAACGCATTCCGACGAGACATCCCGTACGAGTTCACAATTTGCCAGATGAAATAAGCACGAGACCAAAAACAGAAAAGCCTATTCACAAAACGAGAACAAAGCTTACGTCTAAACCGTTGTCTGTGTCGGTGATTTATGACTACCCGGAACCGGTGTATGATACGAGGCCTCCGGCTACTTCTGAAAAACCATTCGTTGTGTACGTACCACAAAAAACACACACGAATCTTGGAAACGACATTACTTCGACCGCTGTGCCATTGAGAGCTTTCTACTCTAACACCCAGAATGATGTGCCAACAACTAAATTGCAACCAGTTTATAATAGGAAACCCAACGACGCTTTGGCGTCTTTCTATTTCTTCGACGAACAGCCAAAGACTTCACCATCTCCTGCCACTTTCTTCGATGGAAGAAATTATTACAAAACTGTTCCAGTCAATCCACAAACTTATTCGCAACAACATGTTAATGTTCAACCACAATACAATCCCAATGTCGATGTCACCTACGGCGCTATAGATCAAGCTGATGAGTTCTTCTTATGGCCACAGAAGCAAGGTCCGAGAACACTCACACAAGAATACTTCAGCATCCAAAAACCAAAGCCGCAACAGGTGTACGTACAACAACCAAGGCAAAGACCTGATTTCTATCAACAAATTACAGATATCCAACAGACCATTGACTACTTCACTACAAAAAGACCGAAAGTCCATTCACACAGACAGCATACACACAAACAGAAAGCCATAACATCGAGACCAGTCTATCAATTTAATTATCAAACTAATCCTAGACCAGAGCAGATACCGTTCCGTGCTCCCAAATTGGACCCGGAACCTTTCAGACCAATGGTCAGCTACAGCAAGCCGTTCAATTTGGACGACTTTAACGCTATCACGCCTTCAGCTTCACCAGGTTATCACCAGCAATACTTAATCGAGAATGTACCAGTGACGACGGAAACGCCCTCTTCAACTAAATATTATCCCAAGTCGAGGGACGATGATTACGAAGATGCGGCGATCGAACAGGATGTGAGGCCACAGAGTAACCGAAACAACATTCCGATACAAAACGATAAGCCAGCTTCTGTAGTATCTCATCACGTGACAAGGTATCCCAGCACAACGCCAAACCCAATCAGCCACGGCTACTACACAAAACAAGACGAGAGATATTTCGACGACATCACCAGAAATTCGTTCGACATCTTCGGCAAGAAATTGGAGGACAGCACGCGCGACATCAATGGATTGGCCGTGACAGCACCACTGGAGACAGTGAAGACTCCCGTCGACAACAATATCAATCTGCAGTACGCGTACGAGATCGTCGACACACAGAGCCCCAGCCCGAACCCGCCGTCGCTGGACCGCGACACCCTGGTGAACGACCGGCACCCGAGACCTCCCGTCAACCCGGACAGCGAATCGATTTACGACACGAACGCCGAATTGGTGCAATCTAAGCCTCCATCACTGGCGGACGACACGCTCGTGAACGACAGGTTGCCCAGGCCGACGATAAACCCGGACAGCGAGTTCATACCGTTCGGCAACCCGGGGGGGTTGAGGAGCGCCCCGTACCGGGTGGCGACGCAGGTGCCGCGCCCGCACTACACGCCCGAGCAACTCGACCTCCACGGGCCGGCGCTGGCCGACGACACGGCCGTCAACTACAAGCGGCCGCTGCCGCCCACCAACCCGGACGCCGAGTGGCTGCCCCCGGGCACGGCGGGGCGCGCGGGCTCGCTCGTCACGTACCGGCTGCCGGGGGACGACGCGCACGTGTACTTCCTGACGCCGCGACAGGCGCAGGCGCACGCGCAGGCGCACGCGCAGGCGCAGTACCGCGCGCCGTACCCGCGGTGATCTAGTCCGCGCCGAGCGCACGCAGTCTTGCGCGCCGTGTGCATACAAAGCGCAATGTGATGTTACAGTGTCCTAAGTAGTGTTAGTGATGAAAGACTAGCGGGACGGTCCGCGTTGCCATAATATTTAAAACTGACGTTTTAGTTTTTCTACAGCGATGTTTCGAAAACGGACGCTCTACTACGATGATACGTTATTTATTAAATTATTGTTAAGAGACTGTGGTGCATGCATAATGTTAATTAATTTATTTATGTCAGTGTTCTAGACGAACTGTAAGGAATGTTGTGATATAAATGTGTGAAGCTAATTGTGACGTCGTCGCGATTGAAACGTGACGACGGTGACAATTGTTATAGTAATTGTTATTTAAACAAACTTATGACAAATTTTTATGTGATTTATATAATGTATTTCTAAAACAAAGAATTATTAAAATAAAATAATAAAATCTCATTAATCACTTTAGTTTTCATTTACAAACCGAATCAGCTGTAGGTATAATTAATTTCTATGCAAGTCTATTCAGACAGTTTATTAATACTTAATGTCATTGACACAAATACCACGGCTATTGCAGCACAGAATAGATATAATCTCAATTGTGAACAGACTTCATTGATTTAGTATTGAACAAGCGGGAAATAATTGACTTGCTAGATGCCCTTACCCATTTACATATATGCAGAATTAATGTTGTTTATTCAAAGTAAATAATAAACATAAATTCCTTTATCTGACATTAAAACCATGACAATAAAAACCCGACATCATTGATACTATATTAAAAGCACTTCAACATAATTGTTGAATCTGGTATAATTACCAGATTCTCTATAATAAATAGTTGAATTAAAATTTGGTACTATAAAAATGAAAACACTTAACATTTACATCATACTAAGATATGTACTGTGGCTATTCAGTGTTAACACTAATTGTAAGACACCAAAAAAATATTTGAAGCTTACTTATATTTTTTTTTTTCAATATTTAGATTTTTTTTACTGAACCATAATTCATCATCAGCCCATATACGTCCCACTGCTGGGCACGGGCCTCCTCTACCATTGAGAGAGTTTAGGCCTTAGTCCACCACGCTGGCCTAGTGCGGGTTGGCGGACTACACACCTAAGAAATTCCTAAGAACTTTTAGGTGTGCAGGTTTCATCACGATGTTTTCCTTCACCGTTAAAGTACGTGATAATTCATTGTGAATACACACATAACTTCGAAAAGTCAGAGGTGTGTGCCTGGGGTTTGAACCCGCGACCGTCGAGATTCTCGACCGCGTGCCTAAACCTCGAGGCCATCACGACATGAACCATAATTATTACCTTAAAATACTAGATTGAACAATTTTCAACAGTAGACTATTTATGGAATTCACATGAACTTGTTTTCTTACGTTACAGATAAAATTATGTAACTATATATTTTTTTATTTTATTTATTATTGCCATGAGGGTCATATTCTGGTAGGTCGTGTAATTATGCAACAATTACTAGTGCAAGTTACTTGAACAAATTGCTATAAAAACAAAACGTCTAAGGAAAAAAATATATTTAAATATTTCATCATCATCAGCCTACATATGTATGATACTGAGCATGGGTCTCCACTGCAACTGAGAGGGGTTAGACCTGAGTCTTCCACGCTTTTTGAATTTATTCAATATTCGCCTGAATATTTCATAATTCAAAACCTCATACAATATGTCTGAGAAGGTTTTTACTTCATATACATAAGTAAACAAGTTGTGAAAATATGCTAGGTACCCAGATTATTTCTTTCATATTTTAGTGGGCTGTACTGTAAGTCACCATGAATACACACATAATTTGAAATATAGGCAGAGGGCCTTGAATTCTAACCCACTGTCTTGAAAGTAGTGATGTAGCAACTGCACTATCACACATTAAAATATTTCATACAAATTACACAAAACCTGATTTTGACTTCTTCACAATAAGGTGAAGAGGTATTCGGCCGGCATGATTGTGTCGACCAACGGGAGACCATCATCTCTCGCTGGTCGGCACTTTTTCTGGACTCCATTGCGCTTACCATCAGGTGCAATGGGGTCACTTTGCCGTGCCAAAAAAAAAAAAAAAAAAAAAAAAAAAAAGTATGCTCATAGCTATGGAATTATATCTAAAAGGACATAAAAAATGTGTTGGTAGCAAAGAAAGGTATTGTATGTGTCATATCTGTAGTTCGTTTTTATCATCTTTTAAGAATAGCTTTTTTCTATACAAATATTTCCTATAACTGTCTCCAGAATGCCGTATATTTGTACCAAACATCAAATCCGTTCAATTATTTAACCATGAAAGCGTAACACAAACTCATTTTTCATTTATATTAGTTAATACTTGAACGAGTAAAAAATGTATCGTAAAGTTGTTCAACCTACACATAACCTGAGATCAACATACGCTTGTCAACAAAAACGAAACCAGTTTTATGTGTACGCGCAAAAAAATAATTATTGTAATAATAAGACTCGCGAAACATTAAGTAACTACATATTTGCAACAAAAAATCTCGTAAATGTTCTTCCTTATATGTCTGGTTATTACCAAACGCCCATGTTAAGTATGTTTGTGAAGTTTAGAGATATTTTAATAACATTTTTATACGCGGTTATCCTCAAGATGAAAATCAATACAAAAATAAGTACACCCATTTTATTTCCATTAAAGATTTCTTTTTTTTTTAACCGCTTTAAACAATTAATAAACAAATTATTATACCAGTAGCTTCTACCCCACATAATATTTCAAGCTTTATGTCGAGGATATAGGATGTGTATTCTAAACATTTACGCCGCGGAGGCGATACTAAGTGGTGTATGTAATATCAAGTATTATTTTTCATTACCGCCATAAAAAGAAACATATACAGGATGTATTCAGACCGTGATCGGAAACTAAGGCAGGTAATAGCTAAGGTGATTACAAACCCCCTGGCGTTAAAGAAAATTCTGACAAAAAATAAAAAATTTTACGTTTTCCATACAAACCGCGTACATTTAATACCGATGGTTGTATGGAAAAAGTAATTTTTTTTATTTTTTGTCACAATTTTCTTTAACGCCAGGGGGTTTGTAATCACCTTAGCTATTACCTGCCTTAGTTTCCGATCACGGTCTGAATACACCCTGTATAAGACAAACATATACTTATACTTTTTATATATTAATGTGTCAGTGATTACCACTTTTCACTACCACCTAGCAGTAAATACAATGACTGAAATAGAGAATCAACTCGAGAGAAACTATAATAATCAATCATATCAGTAATGTAAGCCTGTTCATCCCTTTATATAAATATAGGCAATGGCATTGAGCTTCCGTCAATGAGGATACAACATGGTTCACATCAATTTTATGTGAAATACTGACACCATCATTGCCAAACTGAACCATTCGTCCGTTATAGTTTACTTAAATACCATATTGCACTTATTAGATATATCATATAAAATAGTTACTAGGTATTGAAGATAGTATTCTTTTTGGTAGACAAATATGCAAATAAGAGAGAAAAGTATGTAAATAAGAGAGAGTAAGTGAGGAGAGAGTGACTGAGTGAATGAGTAAGTAAGTGAGTAAATGAGTGAGTGAGTGAGTGAGTGATCGAGCGAGCGTGTACCTGTGTCTGGCTCGATGGTCTGCGGCGCGTCCCGCAGCGGGCAGGTGTGCAGGCGCAGGTAGACGGCGATGGCGGAGCGCGCGGCGCGGAAGTAGAAGGCGTGCGAGCGCAGCACGTCCTCCAGCCGCAGCAGCCCCACGTACGAGCGCAGCGTCATCTTGCGCATGCAGTACGAGTGGAAGTCGAACTGGTCCTCCATTATCTCGGAGAAGTGCTGCAAACACACACATAACATTATACTTCAATATGATCGAATAGTAATATGCTAAATATTTTATGTTTTTTATTTGTTAACCATAGTTTATTTTTACCAATGATATTTGTATTATGGATGAGAAATTTGTGACCATACATGCGGTTACAAAACAGTCTGCAATATTGAAAATTGCCGTAAGGCGACATAATTGTATTAAATAGCATAAAATAGTGATCGTTTTCGATACTCTAGTTCGAATGCACTGCACCAATCATCGGATGTCAGTGCTGTCACTTTGCTTTGGGTAAGGTTAAGTGTACCTTAAATGACTTTATGTTTAATCAATAAGAAACAAAAACATGACATTAGTATATAAATTGAACTGGCAAACTAACCCTGTCAACTTCGTGTGCTTTCTTTAACGCCTCGCCCCATTGTTGTAATCGCTGATATGCAGCCGCAGCCTCAGTCTGGAACCACATGCACTGCATCTCGTTCAGATTCTCTGTCGCCGGAACACCTGAAATATTTTTCACAAGGATTAAATTGAGATTAAAAAAAAAGATACGATATATGGGAATGATAAAACATATTAAATAATGAAGACTTTATATATTTTTTCTAAGCGAAAATCTTTTTTAAACATTAAAAAAAATTACCAGCTCTAGGGCATGAATAATAGGTTTCTCACTTCCTATATATCAGAATGCAAAAAAAAACCTTCTCGAAGTCAAACAGCCTATTAATATACATACACACATAGAGGCGCATTTCAGAACCCCCATTTCGTCAATTATAACTTTTCATCTCCCACATAAGTAATAAGGGGCAAGAAAAACAATAACGACTTTTTTTGTGTGTTTGTCTTGTTTACTTAGTATTTGACAGCTGTTATCAAATCATATGACACAACACGACATATTGAGGTCATTGACCTCTACAGTCAGCTGATAAACTTACACAACATTACATTATCAAAAATTTTATATATTATGTATATTTTCACTCGGATATCCTTTTGGAGGTTTTTTTCCTCTTATCTAATATGTGCGCTATACACCCTAATGTATTAGGTATGATGAGTATTTGATCATTATTTAACTAGCGATTGCCTCGTGGTCTCGCGGTACAAGTATGTGCCGTGCGATCTAAGGGTTCTGGGTTCTATTTCCAGGTCGGGCAGTGTTATTGGGTTATTCTATTTCATGGTGGCAGCACGGAATGCGGAAATGCGCCCGAAAAACGGCAATACGCTTGCTCCTTATTTCGTGGGACTCATATATACCTGGCGAAATGTAGATGCAGAAATGCACATCTGCATATTCCTTCAGAGAATACAGGCGTGAAGTTATGTATGTATGTAATTTAAGTATTATAATGAAGTATAGCGTGACAAGGAATGGACAAGCAGAAGAAGGCCAAAGAAAAGATGGATGAAGTGCGTGACTGAAGATATGCAAGAAAAATGGGGGATGAAGACATGACGGCTGATAGGGATGTTTGGAAGGATAAAACATACTGCGCCGACCCCAAATGAAATTGGGATGAGTGATGATGAAGGAAGTATAGCGTGGTGCGTACCTTCCCTGGTGAACTTGGCGCACATGTCCTCGGCGCGCTTGACGTGTCCGGCGCGCAGCATGTAGCGCGCGCACTTGCTGTTCACGTACCGGTCCGCCGTGTCCATCGCCTGCGCCTCCTCCACCCACTGGTACGCCGACACCGGGTCGCCGGCGTGCTGCAACAAAATCATCAATAAATACACCCAAGCTATGCACTAAGACCCTGTTTAACTATTAAAGTCAGTGCTTACAGCTTGCAACGGAAACAGCGATGTAATTACCACTTCCGCTCGAAGCAGTTATTAAAATAATAAATAAATAATGATAAATACAACCAACAGTCATATACTTAGTTCTGACCCCACATTAAGATACGATTCTTGTGTCGTGGGTATCAGAAACTACGAGACACTTTTCGGTCTCACACTCACACACCCAGACACGAAACAAATATTTGTGGATCACACAAACATTAGTCTCGGTGCGGGGATCGAAACCGCGGTCTCTCATTTCGCAAGCTGGTGTCTAACCAACATTATCATTTTTTTTTTTTTTTTTTTTTTTTTTTTTTTTTATTCTTGCACGGCAAAGTGACTCCACTGTACCTGATGGTAAGCACAGTGGAGTCCAAAAAATTACTACCGACCAGCGAGTAACGATATGGTCACCCGCTGGTCGACATAATCATGCCGGCCTGCACAAATGCTTCTTCACGCTTCGCTTAAAGGATCCAGGATCATAGGAAGGAGGGAACACGTGAGCTGGCAAACTATTCCACAGCTTGATGGTGCGGCAAAGGTAAGAGTTGGCGAACTTTTTGGTTCGAGCCGCGGATGTTGTAACCACAAAGCTGTGGCTTCGCATGCCAGCACGCGTGGTTCTGGTAAGGAAAGGAGAGGATGGGACAAGCTTAAACAATTCTTCAGAGCATTCACCATGATACAGACGGTAGAACACGCTAAGTGCGGCAATGTCCCTGCGCAACTGTAGCGGCTCCAGGTTGGCTGTAACGTCTGCATCATTCACAATGCGGATGGCACGCCGCTGCAATCCATCCAAGGCATCGAGAAGGTATTTGGCGGAACCGTCCCAGAGGTGCGAGCAGTATTCCATGCCCGGCCGAACCTGCGCTTTGTATAAGCGGAAAAGCTGACCGGGCGTGAAAAACCGGCGCACCCTGTTCAGGATTCCGACCCTACGTGATGTGGCGGATATAATGCCCTCGATGTGGGTCCTTGGATTAAGATCGCAGCGGATATCCACGCCTAGGATATTAAGGCCGTTCCGCATTGCGAGTGGAATGCCCTGAAAATTGGGGAGAGGAGAAAACGGGGATTTTTTGCACGAAAACGCACAGACCTGGGTTTTCTTGGCATTGAACTCAACCAGATTCCGGGTACCCCATGTAGAAATGAGCTCCAGGGTCCGATTGAGCTCAATGACAAGCTCCTCGCGTCTACTCTCAGTATCCGCCCGGCAACCTGGTGGCTTACTGCAGTACCGCCCATGGACCGTACTGTCATCTGCATAGCAATGAATGTTGCCAAGCGGCAGCATATCTATACTAATATATAAAGCTGAAGAGTTTGTTTGTTTGTTTGTTTGTTTGGTTGAACGCGCTAATCTCAGGAACTACTGGTCCGATTTAAAAAATTCTTTCAGTGTTAGAAAGCCCATTTATCGAGGAAGGCTATAGGCTATATAACATGACGCTACGACTAATAGGAGCGGAGCAACAATAAATTATGTTTCAAAATCGGGGGATTTTTTTCCTTTTGAGAACTTCCGCTGCGTGCGCTGCGGAAACGGTTAAAGTTTCGCTAAAATAATGTATGACAGAATTGTTCCCCTTTAAAAGTTCTAAAAAAAAGTCCTCGACAGCATATGTCTATCTTTTAAGGTTGGCTCACTATAACCTTTTTTATGCTAACCAAATTTGTTCTGAAATAAACTATTATTTGTAAATGGTGTTTTCATAAATACGATATTAATCCTTATCCAAATAAATACGTTATTCATCACAAGTATTTAATTTAAAAGAAATTTGCCCTTTACATCATTTGATTTCAATTAGTATCTTAGAAGATATCGCAGTTTTAAAATAACACCGCAGCGAAAAAATGATAAAGCGCGCAATGATGTACAAGGCGCCGGCCGGCCGGTGCGCGGCGGCACACGTTTCACGTCTATTTGACCGATTTGAATGCTTTTTGGTATGGACATAAATGGGACTCTGTGGAGTAAAATAGACTACAAATTATTTTCTTTCTGAACCCAACCATGTAGTCTACGCGGACGGAGTCGCGAGCAAAAGCTAGTCATTGATATGCAGAAGAAACAGGGTGGGCGATAGCACAGAGCCTTGTGGAACCCCGGCACTAACTGACATGAGCTGTGAAGCGTGCCCGTCGACGAGGACACGCATTCTACGCCCATGCAGAAAGCTCGAAATCCACAAACACAAGTTGCCGGGAAGACCGTATGCCGGAAGCTTGGAGAGAAGGCCACGGTGCCAGACCCTATCAAATGCCTTGGCTATGTCGAGACTCACGGCAAGAGCCTCGCCATGCCGATCAATCGCCTCCCCCCAGTGATGCAAGGCAAACGCTAGAAGATCACCCGTTGACCGGTTACGGCGGAAGCCGTATTGCCTATCACTGACATTACATTACTGACATTACTTATACTTATTACATTCTGAGAATAGCTCTTCTATTACTTGATTGTACTCTCACAGATATTTGCTTTAAATAATACAGTGGAATGAGGCAATGAGAAAATGCTACTGAATATTAAATAAATAATGATTTCGTTACAAAAGTGTTTAACGAGTGTCACGTCTTCACTGGTGATTAGAACATCATCAGCCTATATATGTCGCACTGCTGGGCACGGGCCCCATCTACTGCTGAGGGGTTAGGCCTTAGTCCACCACGCTGGCCTAGTGCAGTTTGGCGGACTTGCAGCTAAGAACAGAGTGAGTAGAGCCCACCTTGTATATCCGTCCCTTGACAATGAAGAGCTCGATGAGCGTGGGCGTGTGGTCGATGGCCTTGTCGATGTAGTGCAGCGCCGTGTCCGTGTCCTTCTTGTAGTCGAAGTGCTGCGCCGCGTAGTAGTAGGCCCACAGCAGCGCGCTCGCCGGCTGCTTCGCCTCGCCAACAGACGGACCGAACGTGCCGTTCTTTGATAAACACTCTAAGTATTGCAACACTAGTTTCTCTATCGTGTTCGATTTACTCTCGTCCGCGTACAAAGATCTGAAATTATTGAAAATTATATTTTTAAATTTGTTTCTATTCATATGTCACACTCGACAGCCCCATTTCTAAATTTATAGAATACACTGGAAATTAATTCTATAAAATAATTGAAGACTTTTCAAGTACATGACAGCCCCGAGGCGCAGTTGGCTAGATACCGAAACGACGATTGCGAAACGAGAGGCCGCAGGATCGATCCCCGCACCGAGACAAATGTTTGTGTGATCCGCAAATATTTGTTTCGGGTCTGGATGTTTGAGAGACCGAAAAGTCTCTCGTAGTTTCTGATACCTGATTTCTGGACCTGTATCCTAGTGTGGGGTCAGAACTATGTATATGACTATTGGGTGCATTTTATATTTATTATTATGCTGTACAGCTCTATGGAGTGGTTGGTGATACCTTAAATCGACGAATAGTGGTGGTATTCCTTTGTGCAGTCCGTGTCGCAGGTACTCGTCGACGAGTCGCTCGAACACCGCCAACGATTGCGCCTCGTTCAGCTGCAGCCGCCGTGGCGCTATCGCCTTCGGATACTCCTTCCTGGAAACAATCACTTCATTCATCAGAACAACCCATCAATACTGTACCACATTTATACACTCCATGACATGACACGACTCTCGTGGTCTCGCGGTACAATTATGTGATGTAGGATCTAGAGGTTCGATTCCCGGGTCGGACAGTGTAATTTTTTTAGGAAATTCTCAGCAGCAGCACGGAGTCTGGAATTGTGCCCGAAAAACGGCAATAGGCCCGCCCGCTATTACGTGGGACGAAAAAAAATAATTGGCGACATGTGGGTGCAGAATTGCATCTCTACCTACCCCTTGGGGGAATACAGGCGTGAGGTGATGTATGTATGCAAATTGATACAAATATCACCTTCAATTCAAATATGTCTCACTGTTGGGCATTGGTTCTCTGTTCTATTGGGGGAAATAGGCCTAAGTCCACCCCGCGAAACCTAGTTCGGTTCACACGTAAAATTAAGAAAATCCCGAAAAATTCGGAATATTATTAATGATGTTCACACGCATTTGAGGCGGTACGAGAAATTAGATGGCCACTAACTCCCAAATGGATTCATCAAAATTGAAAGGTGTTAAAATGCCTTCCATTTGACCCTATTTTGAAGGCTCATTTATGAGGCCACGCGCTTTGCTGAACATCATGAACTGAACAACATGCCGCTTTCGCTGAGGACGCATTGCAAGTACAGCCACCCCGTCATAGATCCTGTAAGTCGCCCCTTACAACAGGCAACCAATGCCATGGCGGAATTTTTACACCCCTAATCTTGAGGGTGGTACATATTGTTGCCTGCTATACAATTTCTACGCCTTAATCTGACAACTGGCGTCACTAGTCAATCGCAAAGCATTGTGTACTCACTTATATACATCATAAAAGGCAACTTTCTCATCAGGATTACTAAGTTGTTTGGCTTCTATAAGTTTTTCATAATACATCACATTCTCAGGATTTCTCTTCAGTAAGTCCTCATACACTGCCTCCGCTTCTTTGAACCTGGAATTGTATAAACGCAAATATAAATAAAACAATCAGATATATATCTATATTTCTTTAACTATTGACAGTTCAAAAAAAACTAGACCAAAATATTTTTGGGTGTCTGTTTGTAACGTAAATAACAGCTTTAACTAAATAGATACAAATGTTTATGTTGCACTCATTTTTTTTTTAATCAATTTGCATCAACTAGTCCGCAAAAAGACTGAACCAATTTCAAAGGGTCTTACTGGCAGATTGCTATGTTAATCAAAGTATCTTGTGCTACTTTTTTTATAGAAAAGTAATTGGTAATTTCTATTTATGTTATATGTTCATAGCAAATAAATACAAATAGTACTAGGCAGATTTAAATTAATATTTTTAGTATAGCAAAAAAAAACACCTAAGAAGTTCCTTCTCGGTATGGGCTATATTTTACGTACCAACATAGCGGGTCAAACTACTAGTACACAATAAATTACATCTAACATTAAGTATTGATATAAATAGCCAGACCTGCCCATTGAGGGCATCGTAACCACAAACAATTCTAAGCGACAGTCGCATTAATTTGCGGCATACGTGTAATACAATCCCGGGACATACTCCGCCGATGCTATGATACTATGAGATAATTCAGCAAACAGCACAATGCACAAAATCCTTAATAAATATTATTTGTTTCTTTCATTTTGTCCTTATTTACGTCATAATATTTTAATTTTATTTAGTAGAGAAGATTGTTGTTGGAAATAGACCCTGGTGCCATTCCAGAATGAGTAATATATTTAAAAAAAAATAGCACTAATATTTAAGAACCAAACATTGCATCATCATCATCATCAGCCCATATATGTCCCACTGCTGCGCACGGGCCTCCTCTACAACTGAGAGGGTGTATGATGATATTGATATATTATATATTATGATATTGCATGATCAGTCCAAATTGTCACTATTTTCAATATATATACTACATTTTGTTACAATGTATGAGATGTTGTGTAAATGGATTACATAAATTGTACTGAGTTTAACAATTATCAAATAATTTAATAACTCACCTTCTTAATTTTAAATAATATTCACCAGAGGTTTCTTTAATAGATAACTTATCAAGAATTTGACTTTGGAACTTTTGTAAATGTTGCAGAGCTCTTTCATACTGCCCCGATTCTGCTAACACCATGTTTTGATAGAGAAGAAGTTCTGAATGTTCATAGTCATATGGACCTTTCATCTGATGCGTGCGGAACGCGTCAAGAATGCTATTGGCCATCTCATAGTCACCCAGAAGGTGATAACTCATGGCAAAACCAATCCATGATGCTCTTTGTGTTGGTCTTAACATAAAGAGTTGATATCTAGTATCCTAAAAAGCAAAACAGTTTTTAAATTTAGAATTAATGATTTTAAATATATAGGTACACAGAAAGTTTTTTATATGAAGAAAATAAATCATAACTAATGAGAGATATGAGCAATTGAACTTTGTACTTCTAATTGAGCTTAAAACTGGATTGAAAGTTTAGTCTCCGCAAATTGGGAACCTCAACAACCCTGATGTCAAAGTAAGATATGCATATCTGTAACTTTGTACAACTCCAAGCAGTAACCAGAACAAAAGTAAATTTATTTTGTAAAAAGCCCAAGCTTAGAACTGAACATAAAATAATTAACCCAGACACAATGTTTCTTTATAAATTAAATAATATCTTCTTCATATAAATCAAATAATAAATCAGTCACTAGAATCCAAAAGAACCTTTGATATCTTTAAAATCAGTCAAGAAATATTTATGCAGTTAAAAGCAGAGGTTCAACTATAATGTTTTTAGCATCATCTTTAAACAAATAATTACTGTACATAGCTATGCAATATCAATCCTAATTTGATCAAATAGCATGCTATGCTGATATGCATGCATTATTTTAATATCAAAAAGTATATGTTGTGCAACAGAAAAAAGCCTATCTCAAAAAGTGAATGTAGCACTTAGCCCATTGCAAGCTATTAAGTTATTGTCTTAAATAAATACATCATATAAATTATAATGACCTCAATAATCATTATTATTAAATAATCTCAAATTTATGATCATTCAATTTATTTTTACACACATCTATATTATGTGTCAAATATTTCTTAAAATAAAAGAATAACAATATACTTACTTTATAACCTTCTAAATCTCTCATCTGGATTTGAAGTAATGAAAGATCTCTCAGAATTTGAATATTTTCTTTTTCCCATTTAAGGGCATTACGGTAGCATTTAATGGCTTCATCATATTTCTTATCAGAACGCTGGAGCAGCCCATAAACATGCCAACAAACTGGTGACTTCAGGTCATTACGAAGGCCACGGCGAACATATTCATATGCCTCTTCTTTGCGGCCCAGACAATTTAATGTCAATCCTTTCATTGCCAATGTTTCTGAAATACATTAATGCACCAATAAGCAGATGTTTGTCATAAAAAATAAAGCAACAATAAGCCACAAGTACTATAATAGTAAAAGTATCAGTTCTTTTAAATAATGCAAATCTCTCCTAACTTGAAGTAGAATTTATAACAAATGACCAAATCAAAATATCTTAAAATTCTGTACCACAAAAACTCATTTTATGGACAAAAACAAGCTCTAATTCACAAATAAATAGTTAGTTTCTATTTACATTGTTTACAGTGAAATGTTAAATTTTTAACAATATTAAAGAAGTGGCTTACCTCCATGCTCTGCATATTTAGGATTAGACAGAATCTGCTTGGCGAATTTCAGCCCATTTTTGTATTGTTTATGTTCGTAGCAACGCTGCAAGATATCGAAAAGCTTATCAATTGAATGTTTTAACCTATTATTTATTATTAGATGCAGCTCAAGGGTGCAAACACTTTTATACATATTTCTGTCCTATAAAAATAATTTATCCGAGACAAAGTAAATTTACAATATAATACCGAGTGTGGTACTGCAATTAAGATGTTATTTAATTCACCATATAATTACAAATAAAGCCGCATTTAAATGCTTAAATGCATTTTCATAAAAATCATGATAATCACTTGGAATGACAGACTACACTTATCCAAAATTGAATGTTTACAATCGTACTTACCAAAATTCTTTTAAAAAGAGCATTTTCTTTAGGTGGCAAAGGATTACTGGGTGGCATTTTGTTCGACGAAATTGTGGTGTTTTTTTATTATTTCACTAATAAATTGAAATATTTCTAAAAACCTCGTGGCTATAAACCAAAGAAGTCGATGAAGGATTTTATTGTCTATGGTACATAGAAGTTGGTCACGTGACCAATAGTATTGCTAGCGTTTATAAATTTAATTGATAAATAGGTATATTCTTTAAATTATTTTTTGTATGAATTTAAAAAAAAAATGGTTTGTTAATTAGGTACATCTTATACAACATGACTTAAAAAAAATCAAATTACATTTTTCGCACATTTGAAGTTCCCCCTATAGGTAATAGTTCCATTATCTCTCTTATAGTGACAGCTGTGATGATATAAATTTAGCATTCTGTTCGTATTTCTGCTTCAAAATAACATATTTAAAATTAACTCAAAGCCATAGGTATAAAATTAAACACAAAATTTTGCATGTGTTATGTCATAACGTGCCGACTGCCGGTGTTTAATAGGATAAACACTTTACTTTCGTTGTAAACTTGAAAACTGAAGTCTTGAAATAGTCGAAGTCGCGCCAGAAGTCGTCTGTCATAATCAAGCAAGTTAAAATAAACGATCTATTGTTAATTAGCGTAAGAGATTCTTACAAAAGATTGTAATTATATGTGTCACAAAACTTTATAATTGTTTCGTAAAAAAACATCTTTATTTGGCGTGGGAATATAAAATATGGGTATTGAAAACATGCGTCGTTGGCCAATGTACATTGTTTTTGCTGTCTGCATTTTGTTGATCCTTTCACTGTTAAACAGTTGGAGTTTGGAGACTGAGTTGCGAAATAAAATTGCGGAGGTGAGTACACAACTTCAAGAATGTTCAAAACAGCAAACAACATGTATGGAGGAATCTCTTACTTTGCTCGAGCAGAGAGACGGCTACGTCACAAAAATAAACGATTTAGATAAACAAAAAAATAAATTGGTGGACGATATAGCCGAATACAAAGATAAACTGACCAAATCTGACGGTCTAGTGAACAGTACTCGAGTAGATGTTGAATTATGCAAGACAGAACTGCAATCGTTAAAAAACCTGCAAGAAAGCAGGTCGGCGGTGTTAGACAGTTTACGAGTCGACAGAAACACCTTAACGGCACGTTTGGCGGAGCGGAAACAGCGAGTTGAAGAATTAGAAAAAGAAGTAGAGAGGCTAAAAAATGCTTTGACTACTAAAAGTGCACCCAATCCATCTGTATCTTCTAAGGTAACACCAGCTGCCCAACCACCAAAATTAAGTTCAGCTTTAAATGTAAACAATCCAATTAATGAGCCAGTCTTGGAAAATAATGCTAAAGAAGAGTTGGAAGACACAAATGCATTGAATGATGGCAATGATTTTGATCCTCAATTGCAATGATTCCTTTCTCTAAAGAAAGGAGCTTCCTATTGTTGTGATACATCAATTGTAACAGATGACAAAATACCTGAGATTGTATTGCATTTTAATTCATATATACACAATTTTTATAGTTATATTTGTGTAATGTTTTACAATATGTTGATTACAAAATTTTAGGAAATGTCATTGAACATTTTATATTAAGCTTTCTATTTATTAGAAGCCTTGAAAGTAAAATAAACTGCTTGTTCCATTACTTTACTAATAGATGATACTTTTTATAGCATTTAATAATAATTATGTATCATAAGAGAAAATTGGCATTACCCATTTCTTCAAAATTTAAATTCAGCAAAAACTATTTGATCTTGACTATTATAAAAAATATACATATACATGTTGGAGAACTAATAGTCTATAATTTATAGTTGTTCTGTATTAAAAAAAAAAACATTTAAAAACATTAATTGGACTTGAATAACTAATAAAATGTGATGAAAATGTTCTCTTTTTGTCAAAATAATTATATTTTCAGAATCAGTGTACAGATTAGCAAATTATTTTGTGAGCCAAAACTAACATCAAAATTATATTTGAGAATATGCTCCACTATCACAATAGCCATCACATTTACTATGTTTAATCAAATTATGTATGATAATGATTAATGTCTTTTTGTACATTATTTAAGATATTCTTTTGATATTTAAAATAATTAGAAATTTACTATGTAAAATTGTAAGACAGACAGGAGGCAGGAAAAGCATGAATGGACTTGTAATTTTTCAGAAAAATATAAATGCTATGGATGCTGTAGATTATGAAATTGATTTTATTTTACAGAGCCTATTTGGCTGAGCTTATAAATAGAACAATACATCTTTTAATTTGTTCTCATTCAATTGTTTAAATCATAAGTTATGCAACAGTGCAAGATTTAATACTGTATTAGTAATATTTTTTTTTATATAAAGCCCTAAAAGAATAAGTTATAAATTTTATATTATGTCAAAAAATGACTCCTATTAATGTTCCAATTTGATTTGTAAGATTTAGGTTAGTAATATTTTGAAGTAGACAGTATTGTATGCCATCATGGTGCCACATTTTTGTATTTTAGATCTGAAATAGTATTAATTGCTTGACTGAACAAAATCATTTAAAATGCCTTAAGCATTCAGAAAGTAAAGTAAATTGTTAACTTGTACACATATGTAAATTTGTTGAATTGGCAAGGCAAGTAATGGTAGATGATAAATTTTTTGTGTTCAATAATTTAAAGAGGAAATGCCTTTCATAAGAAATCGTGACTTCAATGATAGATCCATCCAATTTATGTGTTTCTAAGCAGATGCGTAAAATAATATTAAATGATTATTTCTAAACATGTTTTATTTCTTATACATTTCTAGCATAATTCAAACAAAAAACTCCCCTTTCATTACTTCAAAAGTAATGTCACAACAACATAAAAACTTAATACATAAAATTACTATTCTTTGGGACATTACAGTCCTTTTGCACAACTTCAATTACTTTTTCAGCAGAAAAGCTAGTGTGCTTTGTGAATAGGTATTTTTCATGTTTTGGCACCAGTACATATATTTTCATAAAATTAGTAGAAATAGTGAAATAGGTACTGATACTAAAAATTGACATAAAATACATTCAGAAATCTGTTTTGCATTCAGTAGTTGCTACATACTAGAAGATACACTGTAAAGCTTTGTTTTATCAACATACATTATTTAAAACAGACATAATGAAAAAAAAATATAACATTGTTTTGAAGACCAATAAAATAAGTTTACAGTAGTTATCATTAGGAATGATCTAGTTATAAACACTAACTTAAAAATTAGTGACAAATAAAATTACATTATTTAATATAACCTAAACATAGCTACTCCTAATAAATATTTCGGTGGTATGGCGAAAAACTGAAAAGCAATAGAGATCAAGTGCAACAGTTTTCAAGCTAATTTGAGTATTATAAAACATGCAACAAAATATAAAGTTTATTTTCAGAGAACTGAAGCATTTTCTTAAAAATTAATATGTATCCTGCACACAAACTTTGGCTGAAAATCTATAATAAGCATGAAAATGTCCAAGATAACAGTTAAAAAATTTATAATACTCAGAAGTACAGTTTTGGTCAATGTGTATAAGATAAAAGTACAAAAAATAAATGCAATAATATACCATACAAAAATATTTGTCTATATCACAAAGTTAACATATTTCTTATTGCATAAACCATGTTGGCTATTGAAATTACTCCAATAAGGAAGGAATGCATGATGTTAGCCTATTAAATATTTTTTAGGCCATCATCTCTAGCGACTTCTTCGAAAGCCGCCAGCAAATTTCGCCTACATTTACTCTCATCTGTATATCGAACAGCCCAGATGATATATTCACCAACATTCAGAGGATCTTCTGAATAACTAATTTGTACTTTACATTTTCGTTCCCACTTCATAGCATCTGTGCTGCGGTTGTTTCTGGTTCTTGTGAATTCAATGTAACCATTACATTCAACTGCCAATTTGGGCAACTGTGCATTTAAAGCATCATGTGATCTGTCTGAATCAGTGCCACTGGTAGATGGAAGACAGTCCCCTTGGCCTACTTCTTGGTTTGGGGGTGTAACTGACACACACTTTCTTTTAACTCTTTGCCCTATACAATCACCATTGTGACTGATCTCAAAACTTTCGTCATCTGGGAATTGTCTTTTTAAATTTGGTTGGTCAAACTCTATGTTATCATAGTCATTATGGTTGAGTTTACATCTTTTATTTTCTACTGGAATTTCTTCAGGCTGGCAACCTTCAGCCCACTCTGGACTATTACAGTTGGATCTCAGCCTTCTTTTACAAGATCTCTCTGTTTTTACTACTTCAGGGGAAAGCAGTGGACTAGCCAAAGTTGCATCATCTTTTCTGAAACAATTTTTGGATTGTGAAAAATTTGTATATGTATTTATTGAACAAAGATAAAAGTTAATTATGTGATTTAAATTGGCAACACATACTAATTGTCTATGAATTCCATGATGCCATAAAATACAGCTATGTACCACAAATAATTGTTTTGATATTTTTGACTTTAGGTTCTTAAATCTAAATAAAAATCATTTGGATGTATGTAAACCACAGCCTATATTTAAAAATAAATCAGATATAAAATGCCAAACTAAACATTTAACTAGATACAAACCTTTGTAAACTATCATTCCTGTTTTGCATCTTCTCAATGCTTTCCACGGATGTAAAATCATGTCTTGAACATTGCATATCATGTTTCAGGAATGCAGTAACTTTCTTTCTTGTCTTTATTGTTCTTCCAAACCATTCTAATGTAGCGTCATCAGACAAATACAGAGCAAGATTCTGCCTCTCATTATCAATCATCCTTTTGTACCATGCTATAAATGTTCTTGCTTGTTGACGCTCAGAGAATTTATTATTCATGTGATTGTTATTCTCCCTCTGTGATTTTATTGGCCTTAGATTTTTCTTATATGGTGTAGGCGGGGAAAACATGTTAAAACTCTGGAATAAATGTTATTAAAGTTTCAACCATATTCAAGGCAAAAACAAAATGTAAAGTTATCAATGAAAGTGATTGTATGATGTTGCTGCTCACCTTCCTAATAATCTGTGCAAAGAGATATGAAATACTGAGATATTTTCATTGATAAACTAATGATTCTAAAACATTGATTTTTGTGTGACATTCCAATTAGACAATAATTACATAATTTTGAATTCTATATGTAAAGTATTCTTATCCAGTGTATTAAAGATCTACAAGAGATAGTCCAACTTACATTTATCCGACAATATATCGACAACTTCTTGAGAACTTTTAGCCTCGTGTGCCAAGTTCAGGCGAAGATCCTTTTGACGCTTTTTACTCTCTGTTATGTATGCAGTTGTTGAAAGATTTATTTCTAACAATTCTTTATGCAAATTCGTAATACTTTTGTTATTCGCAAATATTTCTTCTGAAAATAAAACAAACATAAAATTTCACTATTGACAAAATAAAACAAGTGAAGATTATCTGATTCCAAAGTTGAAAACATAACCTACTGAAACACTTTGTAGCTTCTAATGCTAAATTTTCACGGGTTAAATCATCAGATACCGTTGAATTCATCTTATTCTTTCATGAAATATGTTTTACAGTCATAGATTGATCCGCAGTAATTCAAAGTAAGTAAATTTTAACAACAAAAGCGTCGTTTTCGCAAGACAAAATGGCAACCATAAACTAACATTGATTCAGATTATCTGATGAAAATGTTGGCTTTGGTAGCATAAGTATTGAAACTGTTTATTAAAAAATATTAATAATACACTTTTTAAATATTTTCTTTTTTCTTGCAGCAATTACTTTAAGCCAGATGTCAATCAAAAACTTTTTGTGTTTTACAATAATAATACGAAATAGTCAAATTACAAATATCAAACAAAGAAAAGAGATAAAGTGTAATAGAGTGAGAGATTAGAGGAGATATACTGGATTCTGGAACAACATTGAAAAATCGAGCAGTTACAATTTCAAAATTGACTAAACAGTTTTGAATTAATTGATATTCTGATTGATAATAATTACTTAATGATGAATAATATGTTATAAAATAATAATAAAAGAAACAAAATTAAAACTCTGAGTACCTAAATGTTTTATTTCAATACTATGAACTTATGATTAAAGGACCCCCTTTTTATATTATTTTTTAAGTATAAATATTTTCAGATTTAATATTTTTTTCGAATTTGCCCTGCTAGTGCTAACAATGAACATTTGGTACCTACTATCTTTCTGTATTATTTTCGGATAGGCTAATTTTGACCATAGACAATGTATTAATTACGTGAGCGATTGGATAGTCGGATGTTCTTGCTTGTTTGGGAGTGGTAATACCTCGAACCAATCTACTGCGTCCTTGCGATCATTGACATCGGCCATTGGTCTATCTTTTGTCAACCAATCATTGAAAAACCAGTGAGGACTCAATGTAAGTTTACATTTTTATTTTCGCCGAATTTCCTGTCGTGATGGTTGCTCTATCAAAATATCGGGAATTTTGCAAAGTTTTCGATATATTTACGAAATATTTTAACATGCCTAGCGAAATAACGTGAAAAGCAGCCATTTTGATTACGTTTGCTTATGTGGCCTCGTACTCGTGACGTGTTGCATATTTTTCGTAATGATATTGCGTGGTCTCGGTTTTATCGTAGTTAAAAGTTAATTTCAATAGGTGTTTATGACTAGCCTGGATTGACTACTGGTCTGCCTTAAGGTAAACTGTAAGTTATTGCAGCCCTTAGTCAAATCTCAATTCCTAATTGTGATTCGATTGTATAGCTCTTATCAGTGTTTTTCTAGAAGAACTGAAAGATAAAAATAATGAATCTATTATACTTATAAAATATCAATACGCTGTAGTAAGGATTTACTATTCTGCAGGACCTTAAATGCTTGATTCCAAAATGTTATAAAATTGTATTTTTTTTAATATACCATATATTTAACATATATTTTATATATATGTTATAAAAAACCCGTTCATATTAGTACTATAAAATTTATATGTTAAAAACACAAACTTTTCTGTTCTAAGTATTATGAGTATTCTATTTGAATTATATCCTGAATTTTATTCATATTTAATATTTTAATGCAACTGGAGACTACCCTTAAGAGTACTATTTTATATTTACATGTTCATCACTAATATTTACATTATACAGCTGTTTTTTATACTGAGAATTAATAGAAGTACACATTTTCCAGATAGTTAGCGATGGAGCATGCACAAATTCAGAGCTCAGATGGAAGCCAAGTGATAACAATCAATGGACAGCAGCTGCAGGTTCTGCAGATGAACAACTCGCCACACATGATACAAGGACCTAATGGACAGCAAATAATGGTACATGCTATTCCAGCCACTGCTCCAACTATACAGGTAATTTTGAAAACGGAGTATTGGATCAATGCTCATCATCATCAGGCCAAATACGCTCCACTGCTGGGCATGGGACTCCGCTACAGGGTTTGCGCCGTAGTCCACCACGCTGGCCTAGTGCGAGTTGGCGAACTACACATCTAAGAAAATAAAAAAAACTTTTAGGTATGCAAGTTTCCTCGCGATGTTTTCCTTCACTGTTAAAGTACACATTATGTGAATGCAGATTAGAGTTGTGTGCCTGCGGTTTGAACATGCGACCGCCGAGATTCTCAACAGCGCGCCTATACGAGGCCATCACTACTTATCAAGCAATGTTATATGTCTAAAATTGTATATGTCTATTAGAAATTAATGTGAAACAAATATTTTAAGGATAGAATGAATCAATTAAACATTAGCTGACACACAGGAGAAAAAACATACTGGTGTATAATTTATGGAATGGTTATTTAGGTTCTAACTTAAATTAGGCAATAGTGCTTCAACATTGGATGGCGATAGGATAAATATATAGTTAGTTTTCAAATATACTTTGTAATTTTTTTAAAGAATATTTTTCTTTGTACATGCATTCAGATTGGGACTCCACAGATCCAGGTAGTAGTATAATTTCTGTTTGACGGAATCCAAAAATATAATAAAAAATATTGACTCTAGTTAAATATAATTGAATGATAATACAGATTTTATAACAAATCCATCAAACTTCATATTTTTAAAGTGATACTATTTTACATTTGCAGGTGGCAACACCTAATGGACAACAGTTGCAGCAACTACAAGTGTTGCCCATATCTGGCATTCAAGGTGATTAACATTTACTTAGAATTCAGAACTAAAATTAACATAATTTTAAATAATGTATGCTTGAATTCTGTGAATTCTGTTAACATAAAGATTTTTGTCTCAATAAATTCATGGTAATAATGTCATGTTTGTTAACAAGTTTAAGGAATATTATTTTTTTGTGTAATTATGACACAACCATATAGTCATTGGAGTCAAGCGTGGCTACATTTAGAAATAATTAAATCATTAAGCTATATTTATATATATATATATAATGGTTATTATGTATTCTACATTAATAAGTGGTAATAAAAAGTGTAAATAAAATATTTCTAATGTTGCCAGGCTAAGAGTCATATGTGTAGTCACTAGCAATAAACTTTGAACCATTAGAATATTGATAATAACATTAAAATGTATTATATTTCAGGTGCTAGTAACAACATACAGCCAATGCAATTGGTACAAACTCCCGATGGACAGACCTTTTTGTATCAGCCACAGGCTAGTGCTCAACCCACCATAGATCAACATCAGATCATACACCAGCCTACAGGTGATTAAATCTATATATTTTAGAGATCATTGCTGATAAATATATCTACATATTATGTACAGGAGAGATGGAAATCCAAAAAATCTAATAGGGGGCGAGCCCATTGCTGTTTTTCCTATAGGAAAAATCCAATAACACTTCTTGGCCTGAGAATCTAATATAATGTGCCAGGCACATACTTGTACCACCAGACCATGAGGCAGTCGTCCCGGGTCAATCCATAGCTCTGGCTTCAGGGTATTCCGGGGCCGTCTCGCTGAATGCGCCGATGGTGGCCGTCGCGGGGTTTTTAGTCAGTATTACGGCGCAATTATTTTGGTAGGGACCCGGCCCAGCGGCCGCCCGCAAACACGGGCGGTAACATCTATGCTGGGTCGGAAGGCGCCGGTGAGTCCGACACACCCTCGCCCCTACGGGAGTGGGATGGTCCGTAAATGGATTTTCCCCGCGGGAAAAAAAAAAGACCATGAGGCAGTCTAATCATCCATCCATCCATCAATTATATAAATTATATTATGATTTATTGGTGCACAATAAACAATTAATTAATTTATTTTTTGCAGTAATAAATTTAAATGGAAATCTTGTACAAGTAACTGGAGTGGGCAACACGGTTCAACCACAACAGATCGTCAACCAACCGAATATTGTTATGGTAAGCATCCTACAGTATCTGTAGAGAATGAAAACATTAGAAAGATACCATATATATTAGGCCCGTGATTAAGTACAGATCACAGCAATCACAGGTTCAAATCCCAAGCACACACCTCTGACTTTTAGAAGTTGTGTGTATTCACAATTATTTCATATTTTAACTCAACATTTTCTTGTTTATTCTACTAAAAACTTTCTGCACTAGGCTATCGTGATGGAATAAGGTCTTACCCCTCTTGGTTGTAGAGGAAGGACCATACCCAGACATAAAAACACACATAGCAAAATACTAAGATTTGAATTTATGCATGTATGTGACATTTAAATTCAATATACAGATGGTAAATGGTACCAACAACGCGGGTGCAGCGGATGCATCGGCAACATCTGAGGGCGCTGGCTCATCTGTTGGTGGGTCCGACGAAGAACCGCTGTTATACGTCAACGCGCGCCAGTACAAACGGATCTTGAAGAGAAGAGCCGCCAGGGCGAAACTACACGAACAAGGAAAAATACCTAAGGAAAGACCTGTGAGTGTGGGTTTTAATCATTATACTGTAGTTTATTATGATTGAGACTATTGATAACTTAAAAATCTTAAGAACAATGAATATAAGAATCTGTTAATCCATTGCATGTTGGTAACATTGGAATCATTGTAATTTTCAATTTTAGCAGATAGAATTATCCTATGGTGTTAAAGTTATGAAATTGATTTGGATTTTTAAATAAATGAAAATCATCATATTATGTAAAACTCTATACACAGGCAACTTTGGAAGTTCTAACAGTTTTCTCTATGTATAATTTCAGAAATACTTGCATGAATCTCGTCACAGGCATGCAATGAACAGGATAAGAGGTGAAGGCGGCAGATTCCACTCAGGCAGTCGAAAGTAAGTACAATTGGTTATGTTTTTATGTGGTTTAATTACAAATAAATATATGAGATTTAGCATTCACAGCAAGTAGTGCTGGTCTCGAGGTATGGCACGCGGTCGTGTATCTCGGCGGTCGCGGGTTCTAACCCCAGGCACTCCTTATTTTTCGAAGTTATGTATGTATTCAAAATAAAAATTCTTAGGGCTTTCATAGGACTGGGGATAGAACCCGCGACCGCCGAGATTATCGACCGCGTGCCTACACCTCAAGGCCATCACTACTATCAGTACTTATAACGATTCACTAAAGAAATATTTATGTGAATTCTAAATATCTGCTTTGTGTGTTACTGTTGCTTGAAAAAATAATTGGTTTACAACCCGAGGCTTTCCTTTTTGTGATGAATCAATGACTGTTTATGACCAAATTTTCGGAGATAAAAATTATGATAATTTTTCAGGAATATGAAAGAAAATGAGCATTTATCAGAAGATCCTAAATCAATGGAAGACATCAAGCCAGACACAGTATCCATCACAATAATTCAGGTATGTTTTGTATTTATGTTGCTCTTTGAGATAAGATCCCAATTCTATTTAAAATATGCTTTTAATATTGTATTGACCAATTAGCAAGCAATCTTTTCTTGTCTAATGCTAAAAAAAATCCAAAACAGTGTAGTGTTTTAGAAATATTTCAAAAATGATTTCAAGTTAAAGTACTTTCTGATTACGAAATATAATAAGTAAATTGTATGTCACATGCCTCTGATTTATCTACACAGGAAACAGCAGAGGTATTTATATCATATTTAATAATAGAAAACAATCAAGTTACAAACAATATATTGTGGGTATATGGAAAGATAAAGATAATAATAAGTATTACATTATCACTTAAAATAATATCAATGTAGATGCTTACTTATGATTTCCAGCAATATGATTTGTAAATCAAAAATGCAAACTTAATAATTTAAAATTAAGAATCTCACTAATAATTGCATAATATTAAAGATTTCATGTAAATAAGCTGTATGGGAACATATTTTTTATTTTCTGGTTTTGTTACACATTTGTTAACTTTTTTGAGGCAGCCCATGTATAAAATGGTGATTTTTTGCCTTTGCTTTTTGCAAAAAAAAATAGATTTTGAAACATTGCTAACTAGCCCTTCCTTTACAGGATGATGAGCCTCAAGAACAACAGCAGACACAATGGAGGCGACTTGCACCACACCAGCCAATCCAGTCGACATAGCAGTTAGCCGTGGAGTGTGTGACAGACCCAGAAACATTGTTATGTGATTAATTACAGAAAACCATGTGTTTTCCACTATGTGCCTCTGTGTTATGTACTAGATAAATAGATCTTCTAGTGAGTGGACATCAACGAAACATGTGATTTAGACCTATCAATGGATGTTGAAAATGGACGACCTTATAATCATGGTATGTGAAAATTGTTGAGAGTTGGTGTAGTAGTTTTTTTTTTTACAAATATTATAAATATTACAAAATGATTTTTAATTTAAAACAATAATTGTGTCAATTATTTTATAATGATTACACACTGACAAAACTAAACTTATATTTACAAAAAGATGTTGGTGTGTTTTGGGTGATTGTATTGTTTGCATATTTAATGTGTATTGTTGGCTATGGTATTGTTTGGTACTGAAATCAAATCATTGAATTATGTGTATACAAACTTTGTAACAAGTTAGTTTTTAGGCACATGCATTGCCCTTCATTAGGTGTTTTTAGTTTCATAAATGCTAAATGGCAGCTTCACAGCCCATTATGTTTACGAGTTTTGATAGTTGATTTCATTGTTAAGGTTTTGGTTAAGTTTATTATTTAAAAAAAACTTATTTTTACTAGCTTATAACGGTCACACAATGTTTTGGAGCTAAAATTATATTCTTATGTGGAAGTTGTGAAGACAGTGCAAAAAAATCTAAATTGAGGTGGTTAAGGTACACTATAGGTACAATCAATTTCGACAAGGTTGCTGAAAACAAACCAACCATAAACCACAAATCAAATACATATTACTTATTCGATTTTTAATTTTGTTCTTTTTACTTGAAACAAAGATGGTTTCAATATGTTATGTGCAATAAAAATTTGCAATCTGAAGCACCAGTTTTATTGTGTTGACAATGATTGCTCATAACAATGACGGCATTTGTTTGATTAAAAATCAGTATTCATAGTCAAATTATGGATCCGCATACAAACTTAATATATTTTTGCATTAATTTACATATTATGCTGATTTACCATTTTTCTGATACCAGAAATTAAAAACAATTGAAGTTTTATACTTTCAGATGCATAGAATTATGGAGAAACACATTAAATATCTTACCAGTGAAACTAAATGGTTCGTGAAAATCCTATCTAGAATGTAAAATTGTGTCGCGATTTGGTTGCAGGTAGCCTGCTAGCAATAAAAGTACTTTAAAAATAAGAATTATTGTAAAATACATGTTTATAGCCCTGTTTGACAATCCGTACTAGAATTTAAGACAGAAAATCGATTCCGTTTTTTTCAAAATTTACTAATTGTTTTTATTGAAACTATTCGGCGCTCAACCAAAGAAAATAAATTTTGTCAGCAGTAAAGATAAACACAATTTGTAAAAATGTAAATATTTTTAAGATAAGGAAGAAAGAAAAGTTTTATACGTCATTTTATGTACAAAATAAATAAATTGCACTAAAAATACGTTTTATTATTCCTTAATCTTTAATTAAAATACACTTTCGTATAGCCCATGATACTTAGCAAGTAAGGTCTACTGTATATTGGTCTAATATACGTTACAGTCGGTCTCATCTTATAAGGTAATATCTTGTCGTCTTCTATTTATTTCATCAAGTCGAACTAAAACGATTCCTTTGTTTTTTAAATCGGAAACGTATTCAAATAAAAATCCACATCTATACTAAAGTTTTTATTGACAAAAGATTAATAAATACGTTCCAAAATGGATAATATCAGGTAGATTAGTTCCTTACGAATAATTCATAACTAGTTGGCATCGGACATTCGTACTTAACAATGTTGCCACGTTATTTAAATCTATACTTATTACTTAATGATAAGTAATATCAAACAATAATAATTCAATAATTGACCGATAACACTAAAAAGGATTCAACAATAATAGTAAATTATGTAAGGATCTTTAAAAATAAAAATCGAGAATTACGAAGCCAAAATATTCAAATTGTAAAAAGAAATACACTGTAACAGAATTTGCTGGGATCATTGGCCCTCCAATTGATAGCCAGAAATAGTTACTATTTTCATTCTTGAAACTAAGATATATTTTTCATGTCTTAGCTTAGATATACAAAACTACTATTCCGATTAAAACTAACAATAGATATATAAACATTAACTCAATAAACTATACCGAACGTAATTAATATCTACATAACTTTGATAAGGCAACATAGATTAAGAAAACAAAACTTAATTATAATCGTAAAAGTTTATAAAATTGCACTCAAATTACACTTACATTAATTTATATACTTGTACTTGTTTACGTTTCACTATAAACTATATTATTACGATTTTAAAAATCCAGAATTGCCAATAAAACTTTCATAACTAATCAATAATACCAGAATGAAATACATATCGGGAAACCGCTTAAATATCGTAAATCCCGGTTCGTGAGCCACTATGCAGGCTTGTTGGCGTTGTCTCTGATGCGTTGTATCTCTGTTTTGATGGCGGATATGAGAGGCACGGCGGGGTCGTGTGGCGGCAGGCGTCCGTCGGCCGCCACCAGCGCCGCGCTCACCGCGGGCGCGGGGGCCCGACCTGCACACTGCCGTCACTATGTTGGACTACAGGGTATATTGCTATGCTACTAAAATTAGAAAAAGTTATATTTTTAAGAGGGATTGACCTGTGGCTTTTTAATAATTAGGGCCAATAAAATAAAATAATATTGCACTTTATTACAGATCGAAAGTAACAAGCTATTGCTTTGAAATGATTAATGCTCAATACTTTACGCTACGCAGTGCGTCCAATTTCCCGAATTATCTATAAATTAAACGTAGTTATTATTTTATATTTACCTATACTTATTTCATATTTTTGTAGCTAGAAAACATTTTTGTGGATAGAAATCATTCTCAAACAGAGGATGTTTTAGATATTAGCTTCAAGCAAATTCAATGTTCTTCTTCAAATATTATCACTAAATAGTTACCTGCGGCGGCGTGGGCCCCCAAGCTCTGGCGGGCGGCGGCGCCCTCCTCTCTGCTGCAGGCCGCGTGAACGACGTGCGGGGGCGCGCACCCTCAGACACCCCGCTAGTAGACCCGACTCCCCGACTGAATAGAATTTACATTCAAGATTTTGGATAGATGATATTGTGTACTGGCGTGATACTATTGCCTTTCAGAAAACCAACGAAGCTTTTCCGTTCGGTTACTGAGATCGCCGAAAGAAGAAACAATGAAATTAGAAGTCAGCTGGAAAAAAAATAGAAGCGCTATTCTTTACCGAGCTGTTTCGGTATATTATATTGACAATGGAATTCGCTAGTTGCTTCTCTATTTTATATAGTATAGAAGCAGAACCGAAATGCTCAATTTATTAAATTTTTCTTGTAATTTTTTAAGTGTTTAATTAACATTTCATTGCCAGTGATTTCTTAATTCAAATGGAAGAAGAAAAATACTGCTAAAACTTTTTAAAATCCGGCGACGATAACTCTATTAATTAATAGGCGGCATTAGTTTCACTGTGGATTAATAAGTTACAACATTAAAATTATTTTACTATATCTTACCCAGGTCCGGCAGACTTCCCCCTCACAGTGTCCAAGGCAGTGTACGGAGATCCGGGCAAGCGCACGTTGTCGTTACGGGCTTGTGTTACTTGTTCGCCGTCTATGAAAAAATAAATTTAAAGCCATTGTGTGCCTTCTACCGTAATAGATCAAAATTAACAATACAAACATTATATTTTGATTAGGTAATTTAAGTAGCTCTGCAGTCTACATGTTGCAATGGATATGTATGTTAATTGTAAACGGATACAGCAATTGTTCGAAGTAATACCATATGTAAGATTGCTGAAGTCTAACATTATGATTACATCTCATTTGTCGATATGATTGATTTTCAATGCGAAATATAGAAACTTACCTCGTCTTTTATCCACGTGAGGCTTTTCAACGTCCACGGTATATGTGTCATGCGAGTTGGGACTCGAACCCGCACTGCCGAAAAGTGTGAATGCATCGTCCATCAATTCGTTGAACCTTTGCCTCATACGAGACGGGCCTTGGTCCTTGCGAGCCGATTTCACAGGAGTAGACGGCTTGGAAGCTGTGGGATTTTACAATGAAATTATCAGTCAGATAACTTACGAGTTTTTATGTCCTCTGACATTTAAATATATAAATAACTGAGAACAGACAAACTTACCTATAAGTTTACTGCGGTAGGTAAATGATAACTCAGACTCAACAAGAATATGATTTATGTATAGAAGAAAAATATTTTGCTTTACCATCTTTCGATTGATAAAATAACCATAAGAATTGCATGTAGTTAAGCTGTGACATTTTTCCAATCTATTAGTAGTAAGCTTCTCGATCTACTATAGACAAAGCAACATTTATACTTCATTTAGAGGGGTTTTTATTAAATTTCGTTCTTGATGTAATGGTGCGTCGTCCAATAATCCAACACTCGTCAAGGAAAGTTGTCTCCCTATCATATGATTGGATGTTCAGTGCATTAATGATGTTAGATACGAGTGTACTGGTTAAATAATAAGGGAAAAATTAAGTACATAGTAAGATAGATTTTCCAATATCGTTGGTCAAGATATTTTCCAATATCGTTATGCTAGGTTAAAAATTAAAATCTATTACTTTTTATAGCATTTATTTAGAATTACAATTTGAAGAATTCCTCTCTTACCATCTTTAATTCTCTGACAATGCAAGTCCCAGACCAAAGGGCCAATCACCCCAGGGTCCTTGTCGATGCTGCCGAGACGCACCAGTTGTGACGCCATCTGTCTCCGCGGCACCACGTCCTTCGTCTTCACCTGCTCCTCTTTCACCTTGGGCGTGGACATAGGCGAGTCTATGTCCAAGTGACGCACTGACACCGGCTCTAGTATCCTTGATAGAGGTTCCACTACATTACCCCTGGTGGTGCAATTGCTTCATTTAAATGTTTTCTGATAATTCCTCAACATTATTTCTAGTGTCGGTACTTCCACAGAAGCCCAAAAGCGTTACGCATTAATTGTATAGTGTCTTATTTATAATTGTTTATTGTGGGTTGAGGATATTCTCATTTATGTGTCGAATTGCTTTCGTTAAATAATGATTTAAAAATTAAAGATTATTATTGGGAATTTTGTAAGGCTAGCTAGCGCTTTTGGGCTTCTATGGAAGTCCGAAGATGGAAGACCGCCACTGATTATTCCTCTTGTATCGTAAATGCATTTACAAATCCAATACAAAAATAAACATGTACATGCCTTTCTGATTCTGAATTTTAAAGTTTAATCCGAGATAATTCTTTTTTTCCACGCAATGGATTTTGAGATATTAAGTCCATATTAGGTTTATTAAATGTAGCATCTACTTTCTTTTCCATGCCGTATAATAATGAAATGCTGGCAAAAATATTTCAACCATCGAGATATTTTTTGTTCGCTGATCATCGTTAAAGTATTATGTAATGTTTATTCAACGCAGCTACTAATAAGCCTTTTAATGTTCACCTATTCTATGTATAAAAGATGGTATAAGTTGGAAATACCTTGGAAAAGAATTGACTGAAGGCATGGAGAGGTATGAAGTGGGAGTGTTTGGTGCTGAAGGCTGACCGCTATCGGAACTGTCCAGCCCTGCTGCCTCGAGTAGACTGTCTGTTGTTCCCACTAAAATTCATCATATAGCTTGATATATGTAAGTCCTCTCTTGATTTATCTAGAACTGTAAGCTGATGAATTGTCTAATGTTGTCGATTGACTTCAATAGTTTAGAAACGACGTTAGGAAAATGAATTTATTTGGTATAATAAATACATCCAAACTGAAACTATGTCTTGTGCTAAAATATCGCACAAGCTTACGATAGCCTTTTTGGGACTACACACATTCAGAACCGATTTTTTTATGGAACACAACCATTTAAAATTTCCTCGCGGAAACCAAACCTGCGGCGTCACAAATCACAGACTGATGACTAAAAAACTGCTCTACGGTAGCTGATATTGTTGATATTCAAACTCAAGGGGAACTGGATATTCGTTTAAGATCTAGATTCTAGTTGTCTCGGAAAGTGTTATAGTAAGCATCAAACCTCTCTTTTTCTGCGGCATTCTCAGTGCATGTGGCTTCTTTTGCCTGCGACGTAAAGCTGCGGCTACTTCTGACACACCAGATGATGTTGTTGATGAACTGATTGTAAAAAAGAACATTGCTTATATATTGACCCTTTGATTCTAGAAACAAGCCTTATCGTATAACGCATATTTGCATTAATTAGTGTTATATTTTTACGAACGTTTGCAATTATTAATTTGAACGTTATTTTCTTGCTTACTTTATTGATACCCATTACTTTATTGTTCATGGATATATACGAACAGCTATAAGGCTTATGAATTGCATGTGTGAGAATTACCTTGAAGCGCTAGCGGCTCTGTAGATGGGAAGTAATGTGCTGCTAGGTCTAGTCCTGCTCGGTGACACCACACTTATTAACTGCAAATATCATAATTATTTTTACGCATTCAACCGGTTTTTACGCATTTTAATAGGCTGTATATTTGCAGTCCATTCACCGAAGTAATTTATACTTCTCTAATTATCAAATTTGATTCCAGCAATCGTGCAAATTATTGCTTCTAGTTTAAATACAAAGAAAGTCTAGTTTTTTTACTCTTTGTCTGTTTCTGGAAAGTCACTTGAATACGTAATAATTACTATACTCTTTGCTAGGTATGTTTTATAGTTGCTAATTCGTACCAATTCTTTATGTTAGTAATGTGTAATATTATTGTGTCGTTTGTGCAAGAAGGTTCATTGTATTCAAAAATAGCGTTAAGGTTTCAAGAAATATACCTTAAGTTTTTAACAATACCTATTCTTGATCAGAGAATTATTTTTCATAATCTATAATATATTAAATTTTTTAATGATTATTTTTTTATTTTATATTATTTAATTTTATTATTAATTGATCGGAAATAGTAATTCTATTTACCCTTCCGTCCTTTTCCTCGTGTACGTGTTTCAACTGATTTCGTTCTGCTTCTCGCATTAACTCATTTCTGTAGGCCCGCAACGAAGCTGCTGATTTCATCTGGTGTTTCCTGTAAAGTAGAACGTTACGCTTTTTTGTTTTGCGGCAAACTGCAGGCAGGCAATTGCAAATAATATAAATTTCTTCATTGAATTCTGAACTTTGTGATAGTTATGAAAATATTTCTGTAGTGTAATATCGGGTTAAAGTAAAAAGTAAAGATTTGAACACAAGCCTATACATCTCCTTAGATGGATCTCCAACACTAAATATTTTTCAAGTTTTGAGTATACAAAATTCCTTTTAACTATATCTAATGTAGTTGTATTACAACTAAGTATAGAAAGTGGGAGCTGTTTCTACAATACCTGTGAGCAAAACACAGTAGAGCCAGTAAGACAACGAGCAGAAGAATAGCGACAGTGGCACCCACAGCCAAGGCCCAGAGTTCAGTGCCGTGCATGCCACCGGTTCCAGCCTCACCTTCCAAACCCTCCGCCGCCTTCAGATACGCTGCTAACCACACACTACCATGTTTACTTTTATGGACCGGATCACTCTCAATTAGCTTATGATTACGAGTTTTTTTAATTATTAAAGTAAGTAAATTTGAATTAAAACGTAACTTAAAAATGAATTTATCCAGGCAATCATGAAAAAGCTGGCAAAATCATGCCTTTTCAAATACCTATAGGAATAATCGTTGAAGTACAAATAATTTAGAACAAGACCTCAAAATGTTGTGATACTCAAATTGTTTAAAAGAAAACAATGAAACAAGTATATTGGAAAATCAAAATCTAGGGAATTCTAATACGCATGTTTAAAATACTAGCACTCACGCTCTGCCTTGGTAGTGACTACTGCACCTAGTTCTCTAGCTACTTCTGCATCTCTCACAAGTCTCATGTCCCTCGCAGCCACAGCCGCTGGAACCGCCCTGCCCCCCACCAACACCACGTACACTATTTGTATAGTGCCCGTTTCTGGAGACTAAACACAAAAAAACAATGTGCAGTTATTCAACAGTCTAGAATATTCAGTAACTTGTTAGTAGCTAAAGGATTATTACAGCATAGTTTGAAAATTAATCAGAATTTAGAAGATGAAAATTATTGATCAACCTTTTTTAATTAACAACATTATTAATTTGTAAATAAAATTCATTCTTAGCTTATCAATATTTTCATATTATCGATGCATATTTTTACCTCAGTTATATTTTGAATGTGAACTTGCACCGGTGGTTGTTGATCGGGTCTTATAATTTCTCTTTTGAATAACAACGTTTCATTGCCATCAGTTCCTAGTGGTATATCTATTAAATCTCCTTTTATGTCTTCCTTCTTTTTACTAGTCTCTTCAACAATTTCTCTCTTCCTCAATACAACAGTTGGAGTTGCCAATATCCACGATTCTACTTCGTTGAGTTTGGTGGCTTTAATTTTAAAACTCATTGAAATTGGATCAACGTTGTCTATCCGATACATTTCTGATGCTTCATACAATCCAGTGTTAGATATATTAAAAATTGTCACAGAAGATACGTTATAAAATTTTGGTACAACCGATGGAGTTATTGATTCATTCATTGGTTCCCATGTTATTGCTGTGGAGCTTTCGAGGTATTTATTAGGAGGACTTGGACTGTGCGATACGGGGTTAAAATTGTCTTTGTTGACTATAAATGAATGGACGTCATGTTTCTTTCGTGACGTTGGTGCATCTAAAGATTTAATTATTCCTAAGTGGCGTTCTTGTTGTCTGGAAAGTAATGATGACAATAGAAATTAATGGCATATAAGTGAATCCAACTCGGTTGGGCAGCGTTCGGGTTCGTCTTCTCGTCCAAAATACCTCAGTGCCTGAAGACAAAAGTCTTCGATAGTTGTGTGTTACCAGTGATGACATACGGCACTGAGACGTGGCCTCTCACTATGGGCCTCATTAGACGGCTCAGAGTCACTCAACGAGCTATGGAGAGGGCTATGCTCGGGGTTTCCCTACGAGATCGAATCAGAAATGAGGAGATCCGTAGGAGAACTAAAGTAACCGACATAGCCCAGCGGATTAGCAAGTTGAAGTGGCAATGGGCCGGGCACATAGCGCGGAGAACCGATGGCCGATGGGGCCAAAAGGTTCTCGAGTGGAGGCCGCGTACCGGAAAGCGCAGCGTAGGACGTCCACCCACAAGGTGGTCCGACGACCTGGTGAAGGTCGCGGGTCGTCGCTGGATGCAGGCTGCCTCCAACAGGTCACTGTGGAAGTCATTGGGGGAGGCCTATGTTCAGCAGTGGACTTCTTTAGGCTGATAATGAAGTTACTTACATTTCTATTATTATATGTTTATTCGAAAATAATTACCTTAAAAATGCTTTTTGGTATAATCTAGCTAGTCGTAACTGTAAGCTGTCAGGAGCTGAACCTTGAATGACAGTGAGAAGCCAATATCTTCGGTCCTCTGGTATTTCCGGTTCTAGGCTGTCTGGAACTACAGGCTCCCCACAGTTAAGGACACATTCTCCTGTCGTTCTATCCGTCACCGCCTGTGGATCCAAAACGTATTATAGCATCGATCTATGGAACTAATTGCTCATATTTTTTTACAAGAACCTTACCTAGCACTTTTGAATGTAACAAATCTTATATTTATTACTTATCAGCGTAGAGTCGTAGACTAATCAACAAAGTGGTAGTCAGTAAAACTTCAGCTGATTGGCAATATGCCTATTATTTTGTAATTTACGAAAATAGCCAAGTCTTTATTACTTTTGTTTGCAACAAATACAAAATACAGCTTAACCTGGGGAGGATAGGAGTCCAAGTACACAGTTGCGAGCACTGTCGTAGTCCGCACGAGGGGCGTTGACGGCTGCACTGAAGTGAGGGTTGAAGGATCCGCGGGAGGCGGTGGGCCATCTCCCGAGCCCGTCCAGAAGAAGTCTTCTAACCGAGGAGTGCGTTGGTGCTGATCGGGAGACACCAACATGTATACTAGAACAAATATAAGGTAATAGTCAGGAATAAATTTGGATTTTGTTTCTAGGAGTGTTCAGGTATGCACAGGGAATTTAATCAATATATAAACTTAAACCGCTTAATTGAAAACATGTGATAACCCTCTCTTGTAGAGGAGGCTCGTGGCCAGCAGTGGGACAATGGACATATGTATGTGGATTGATGATGATTATGTAACAGTAGTTATTCTTTACGATGAGATGATTAAGTGGTCTTAAGATTTTTTACGGCATGATACTACATACTTATTTTAATTTAGATGTCTATAAAGTTTTATTGAATTTAAAAGTCAACGTATTAAGTATAAAAAAAAAAAAAATTCTTTACAATTTTTGTAGTAAGTACTGACAGAAGAAAGTGAAAAAGTTTTCAATCAAATATGCACTTGTCGAAGCCCAAACATATTCCCATAAGTTATTTCCTCAATAAGAATTACGACCAACAATTTCTGAGCGTTGTCTCCATTGACGGGTCAACAGTCGTGACTTGTGAGCCAACATCGCGTGATCTGCCGAATAAATGGATTCTACAGTTTATTGGCCTGTAAGTTTCAGTTGCTTTGGCTTCGCTGATGTGCAAGTTTATGTCTTCTAGCGGAAATAATTCATCGTATAAAGTCGGTCGAAGTTTTGCTGCTATTTTTAGTTATAAGACATTTTATGATTTGTTTGGTCCATGGTATCGATGCGGTGGAGAGTTGCGGCTTTCGGAGACATAGATACCTTTCTATATTAATCCATGTACCATTTTCAGATATGTGTCTTCTCTAAAATTTAGTTAGGCTTAAGTTTACCACTCTAATCTAGTGCTGGTTTGTAGACTAAGAAATTTCTCTTGGAGAACCCTCTGCACATTTCTTTACGATATTTAATTGCGTATGTTACATATTTTACATAAATTCGTTTTTCTTAAAAACATGTAATTCCCGGTTCAATTTATGATTCAATAATGGCATTAAAGGCATGATAACGCTAATCGTTTATAAATTGATAACAGTGTTCCGCAGTCGGCACCAACCCGTACCAAGCTCGGTGCCCGCCGCCCGCTTGCAACTACTGAACGCATTTCCTCGATGCCACGTTATACAACTAGTAATGACGACGAACTTAGCTGAAAACAATATTGCCATTCATTTTTAACAAGATTTTCCTGAATGATATTGTAACACACATCTTCGTACATCAAGGTCTTAAGCCGTCTATCTTAAGATCGCGATGAAGGCACACAACTCAAGCTAAGTAGCCACTTGTCTAGGCAGTCAGCCCGTGAGTTCTGATAAGAAATTTCTAACCAAGCCACGCGACAGCATAATAGCGATATCCTAGTGCCTTTTATCCTGAGAGCGGATGTGAACTAAGTACGGTGTTAACCATTCTAGCATAGAGTTAGCCAATGTTAGGTAGGTTATGCCTAGGCTGCTATAGATCTAAACATTTTCACAGGTCTAGTCTTTTGCTTTTTAAATACATAAATTGGTTTAGCCGCTTCGGAGTGAAAGTGAAACGAATTAACGCAGTTTTGTAATAATAATATTAAGAAATGGAAAGAAAGTTTCACTATCAATCATCGTCAGCCCATATGTTTGTCCCACTGCTGGGCACGAGCCTCCTCTACAACTGAGAGGGTTTAGGCCTTTGTCCACCACGCTGGCCTAGTGAGAAAGAAATTCCTTAGAACTTTTAGGTGTGCAGATGTTTTCTTTCACCGTTAAGGAAGAAAGGTTTCAAAGTTGAAATCACTTCGAGAAAGTACACACGTATATGATATTTGACGAATGTAAATGGGTCCTAAACCTTACAAAATAGTGGTAGGTATAATGGCAGGAAATCATACTTGCCGACCGTTTACGTACATATTTTTTATAAAGGAAACAAACTAATATCATTACGGTGTAATAATATCTCAAGTTGTAATTTTAGATATTCCAGGTACTTGTAGGAAGTCAGAAATATCTAACCAAGCCTTTTATACAGGATTAAGTAAGTAAGATTATTTTGTATATTTTCTGCGTAACAAGTACATGTATACAAACAAATAAAACTTGAGCAAGTAATGTTTACAAAACTCCACTGCGCGATGCGCCGCGTGGTACCGACTTTATTTATGGAAACCGTCACGACATCTCGACCCGTGATTATCATAATTTCCTCATACGATATTGAGCAATAATTTCAGTGAAATATCAGAATAAACAAGAAAATCAATATATCCAACAGTCATGGACATAGTTCTGACCTTATACTACTAACATATGTAAAAGTTAAAACGTCTGATGTCGTAAGTACCTATCAGAAACTAGGAGAGACTTTTTAGTCCAACAAACGCCATTATTTTTCAAAACGCGGATCATTTTAGCTCGTTTGTTGTCCCAGTAACAATTAGAATGCAATTAATAAAAGAATTAACCAAGGCTGGAAAGTAATACCACTGGTGAGAATTTACCACGAAGAGAACGGAACAAAAAATGCCTATCCTACAAATGGCACTACTGGGTTTATAGAATTCGAGAGCACACATCCTGTGGTATTTCGGTGCGTGACAAACGAACAAAAAGGCATATAATAGCGGCGGTTACTGGCGGACGGTGCGCATGCGCATTGTTGACGCCGCGCCGCCGGATGTGCGTACTGCGCACTCGCCCGTGATCACAAGATTATCATAATTAGCGGTCATTGTTGCCCTGTTCAGCTCGACATTACTGTGGCGAAATTGCTGAGCAATTATTCTGCGACGCCTGCAAGCCAAACATGGCCTAGCAGATCATATATAACACCATAGCAGGACCGCCGTAAGCGGGCGTGCAAAGCGTGCACCGGACGCGGTCGGCACGTCTAGGGAGGCGGCAACTTTTATTAGGTGACCTTTTTTTTCTTTAGACAAAACTCAGAGTAAGTAGTTGCAGGGCGGTATAATGGGGTTTGCACGCGGGCGACACGTCCAGGGGGGCGACAAATTTGATTAGGTGACCTTTTTTCTTCTTTAGACAAAACTCAGAGTAAGTAGTTGTAGGGCGGTATAATGGGGTTTGCACGCAGGCGACGAAATAGCTAGCGGCGAGCTTGCACCATAGGTATTCTAGTTAGCTAGTGAGGTTCGTAGGACGTCGCTGGATAGCTTCTAACGGGCCGCTCCGTCAGTCTGGCCTATAGCCTGTATTGGATGTGTTGTGAAAGACAAGACGTCCGATCACGTGATTATAACGATAGTAAACAGCTGTATAAAAGCCTTCTTTGTCTGATAAAAATTAACTTAGGACCTGGGTTTTTGTATGAAAAATCTCTCGAAGTTTTAGAACTTCGACTGCAAGGTAAAGGTTTTTTATCTTCATCTGTTAGATTAATAAGGCATAAGTTTCATCGCCTTTACCTGGCACGACAAAAAAATTAAGCACTAGACAGAAAGTTCGTGGTAACAACGTAGTTATCATCAAGTTCGTTAAAGTGGTACTGCCTAATAGAAAGCAAATAGATAAAACTTTTACTCAATTTATTAGAATTACCTCCACTCTCAGGCTCTAGGCTCCCAATACGGCGTGCTATGTAATTATCTATCTCGAGTATTCAACATTAAAATGCTTTGCAACTAAAACCTCACGTGCATTCGGGTCGCTTTGAAATAAACTGTTGTAAGGGCTACTTATTTTTTCTTCTTTTGCGACTGAACACTGTTAGATTGCAAGATAGATTCCTTATGGGATTTCCTTATGGGCGAATTGATTTTTCCATTTAATTAAGTATGTACTTATAAAATGGAAGATCATGTCCATCTGAGGTTCATAATATATTCGGAACTCAAATGGTAACTACCACCAGAACCTTGTAGAAAACTGTCCTGAAGGTGTAACTTTATTGACACGTTTTCTTAGGGCGCGTTCACATAGAACGTCCGTTTTTAACGGATCCGTCGCTACTGGAGGTAATATTCACACAGCATTTACAGGACCGATTTTAACGGATCCGTCGCTACTGGAGGTAATATTCACACAGCATTTTACGGACGGATTTTAACAGATCCGAAGCTACTCGACTTATTATTTACTGGACCGTAATTTTTTACTGGATTCGGAATACTGTGTTCTGTGTGAACTCGCTCATACAACTACATACGCTAATAACATATACGTTTAAACGGACCTGTAAAACGGATTGCTGCTTATTTTGTCGGACCGTTATTTTTTACTGGATCCGCAATACTGTGTTCTGTGTGAACTCGCTCATACAACTACATACGCTAATAACATATCCGTTTAAACGGACCCGTAAAACGGACGGTCTATGTGAACGCGCCCTTAAATTTACCAGCGATTCTATCCATGCTGCCTTACCTCTTAATTTCTAAAGTCTGTCCACGCGTTCAAGTATCCTCATTCTGCTATGGCAATTTATCATCACATGAAACAATTGCACGTTAGTATCTCGAAGAGTAGAATTAAAAGAATGATGACAATATAATTACATATCATGTATCAGCTTTTAATTTAATTGACATTGTAATTGTTACGTTGGATGATGTATTGACGGTCTAGGACGTGATAGCTTGCATGTTTCATGATTATTTTATAATCTAGCTATAGGTATATATTTTTTTATACTGACTCGCCAAAGTGACTCCACTGTACCTGATGGTAAGCACAGTGGAGTCCAAGAAAATAATACCGACCAGCGAGAAACGACATGGTCACCCGCTGGTCGACACAATCATGCCGGCCTGCACAAATGCTTATATCGCACCTCTTATAATTCATTATAATGTAAACGCAAATTTAATAATATTAATATATTTTCAGAATGAAAGAAGCAGAAGGGATGAGCATAAAAAGCATCTACTTTACAGTTATTCGTTAACTTTTCCCGTTTAAAATTCATTAATTTTTTTTCGATGTTGACTACTAAGATGAAACTTTAAATTTAATTAAAATGTGGTTGTGCCTTTACGTTACTGGAGATGCAATGTACAGATTAGACCAGGGTTTCTCCAACTTTCGGTTTCCAGGTGACAGCAAACCCCTTAAGTAACTTAATACCCCCCCCCCCCCCCAAATAATAAAATTGTCTGTTGAATAAAATAAGGTTTTCATTTCAATAACACAAAGTGCCAAAACAAATATATATTTAATATTAATGTGATGGGTGTGCTTGTTTTTTGTCGCAAGAGGAGTCAATTTTAGGAAAAAAATTGGACAAATCTGGTCCCGAACCCTTTGCCGTCGAATGGCGAAACCCTAGGGGTTCAAGTACCCCACTTTCAGAAACCCTGGCTTAGAGGAATAAATAATACGTTTTTTTTACTGGCACGTAATGTAAGTACCGGCATCTGGTAGACAATGCCGTATCGTTCAAGTAGAGTGCCAAATGTACCATCACCAGTCGACATGATTATGCCGGCCTAGATAGAGGTCGCCGAATATAGCAGCACTTACGTGGGTTTCCTATATTTACTGTGGGCAATATCCAGCATTACACAAATACACTACGATTAAATTAGGCCTCAAGGAATCACAATCACCGAAGGAAACGCAACAACATTCCTTTACGTCGATTTTCAGTTCGATTGGTACCAAGCACAACAATCGAATTATATTAAAAAAAAAAAAATTAAATTATTAATTATTTGGTTAATTTTCAAATACTTACGTTTGTCATCACTCTCATAATCTTCTGCGATCACGTAAAAAATAAATGTAATTATCAAACTGAGTAATAAGATATTAAATTCTAACATCGCTCAATTTTTTTTCCTATGCCAATGCAGAATGATTTACACACAAAGAAGATGCGAAAATTAACATTCTAATATGTATTTAACATCTTTAAGAAACTTATTTAGTAAATTGATTCATATGAAATAATAAACATAATAAATGATTTCACTAATAACACACGCGCTTATGAATCGAACTACTTTGTTCATTGTGACATCAGTCTGTGGTCAAAATCAACCAAATACTACTGTGTGTTCAAGCTTTATTATCATCACGTTGCTAAGCAACAAAATTGAATAACGCGCGCTCTACCATAGACTATGAAGGTACTTTTATAGTACGAGAACAGAGCACGTGATTTTCATGTAAAATTCGTTTAATTTAAGCAACATAGGATTTTTTTATGGCATACTTAATACATTTTACATTAAGCAAATGATGAGGGAAAAAAACCGTGTTGATTATAGGTGTTAAATATTTTTTGAGGTTAACTTATTGACAGTGAAGAGTAAAAAACCTATTGCTTGTCAATGGTTACTAATGTTGCATCGTAATTATTTTCATACTTATTTAGTAGAAATTATTTAAAGTTAGCGATGTCTGATGACAAAATTAATATACCTAATAATGTAACGCTAAATGCGTAACTTTTCATCATCATCACACGTGACTTCTTTTGGTAGATATGATTAGAAGTTCAAAAAAGACTAACAGATGCGGTTTGGTTGATGTGGTCTGGCAGTTAATGACGTCATAAAGCGTATGTGTTTAATCATTAAATTAATAATTTACAATGTTAAACATTACCATTTGAATTCGTCGTATATACATTCATTATTAGCCTATATACGTCCCACTGCTGGGCACGGGCCTCCTCTACAACAGAGAGGGTTAGATATTGAGGCTATTATTTATTTATTTACCTTGGACCATCATTTTATGTGTAGTTTTTTAATTGTATTATAGGATGGTGCCAAGGAGAAATATTTTAAAATATTTTTTGTTTTGCTAATAATATTATTCTTGTCATTTTGTATTCTATTAAATAATATTAATGAAATTTATTGGGTTTTTCCATTAGGAAATTCTCGGTAACAGCACGGAGTCTGGAAATGTGCCCGAAAAACGGCAATAGGCTCGCCCCCTATTACGTGGGACTGATACATACTTGGCGAAATGTGGGTGCAGAAATGCGCCTCTGCCTACCCCTTCGGGGAATACAGGCGTGAGTTTATGTATGTATGTATGTATTAATGAAATGTGGCAATATGCAGTTTCCAGTGCATCAAAATAATATTTCTTTCATAATGCACGAACGTTTTGTGCCTTCGGATTACCTTATTTAAAAAGAACATACTCTACATGATACAGTTAATTACATGCATAGTTCTGAACTGTGTTGTGTTCTTGTGTCGTGGGTAATAAAATCTACGAGAAACTGTTTGGTTTCATAAATAAATAGTTGTAGATCACACAAACATTTGTCTCGGTGTGGGGACCGCACCCGCGGCCTTTCTTCGCAAAATCTGGTGTCTAGACACCAATGCCTAGGCATCTGAGCCACGGAGGTTGTCAATAGTTAAAAAAATAGATACATAGAAAATATATTCTACCAATTTTCCAATAGTAGATAAATTTTAGTTGACGCTGGCAACCCCAAGTTTTGCCGTCGCACGCAATTCGTTGCTTCATTCATGTGAGTTCGTCGCTTCCGTCAGTCAGAAACACTGCGACGTAAACGGGTGTGTGCGAAAGTATGAAGTGAAATCGTACATAAAAGTGTGTGAAATGTTTAGTGTTAGTTTTTATTGTGTTTAAACACAAAAATGAGTGCGAACGGATAAGCGCGTCCTCTTTTTTCGGTCCACGAAACATTGTACACTGGTGTACACGTAACATTTCGTAGAACGGTTTCAAAATGGCTGTGTTTTGAAGGACCCTTTGTCCGCTTTCGTGTCTTCTTTCAGCATGATAGTGGGATCGTACTGCGAGAAATTTAACTTGGAAAGGTGAGGAAGAGTCTTGTTAACATTTGGTGTGGCTCGTGAGAAAATACTGCGTGGAAAATTACTGGTTGCCGTCGATGTTATGCGTCGGTTGATTGCTTTCTAAGCGAGCGGGCGATACGAAACTATTGCTTGCAACGTGTGAGTTTCTAATAACCTTTTTACTTTGTCGTTTGCGTATTGATAAGGCGGCGGTGGCTGCGCTGGCCTTCTGTGTGTCCATATTGTTACTGTCCGCACAATTATTTACGTAGCACACTCGAGGCCTGCCGCAAGAGGTAAACATATGACTTGGTTTATTTTTAGATGTTACTGTTCTGTCTTATTGGATTCTTATTTTATATCACGTGGCTTGTTGGCATTTTCAACGCATATGCTACATTATCTCATGCAGTAGTACTATTTGTTATTGAAATTATTTGTTTATTGTCATTTGATGAAAGGTTATGACACTGAACTAAAATATTCACCCGTCAGTATTTACAGTTAATTTATTTCATTGGTTAATCGTCGTTGTCGATAAGTTTTGCTTCCCACGCCCGCATGTTCAATTGAACGTATTTTTTAACCCTCCACAACATTGTGAATTGTATACCTTCTTAAAGGACTCGCAATTCGCCCTAATTAAAAAGTGGAAGTCGTTATATTAATATACATTTATTTAAATGTTATTCTTAACATCATTATAGGAGATATCAATACCTTTTAACATATTTTTTAATACTTAACATTATCAGTGAAATTTATCACAAACTTTCTCTTGATATTTATATATCTTTGTCAAGCATCCCTAAGACTAAAAAAGTAATATATTTCATTAATATATATATTGTTGAATTAGGTGGTATATTTTTTCATAGCATGGTTACTAAAACTGTAAATCTAGAACACATTTAACAAAAAACAGTATTAAGATAAGCATATCAGTAATAAAAAGTGCATAAATTATAAAATATGGTTGAAGTATTGAAAAATGAATAAATGTTTTAATGTTAATTTAATATATTTTTGTGAATACAAGTCATTTCAGTTGCAATACCCCATTTACAAATATTTTTAATGTAATATAAGGAAATATACCTATTTTTTTAGTTCAATCCATTTTTAGTGTTGTAATTTAGACAATTATTATAATAAAATTATACTACTTGCAGCAATTATAAAATAGCTAAAGTATCCTATGATATAATATTGTGTCATTTTATATAAGCTGAAATAATGCCCTGATCCAATCTGTAAAGGAATGTGTTGTATATTACATTGACATGTAGAACTATTAATGTGGTAATTGTGTTTTTCATCATCAGCCCAGTCTCAGTACTAGGCATGGGCCTCCTCTACAATTGAGAGGCCCACACTAGGCCAGTGGAGTGGACTAAGTCCTAACCACTCTGATTGTTTATTTACTTCATAACTTCCAAAAATATTTTCTTTTGTCTCACCAACAATATTGCATTCACTGCGTAAGAACTCTAGAATAATGATAACTTTTATGATACAAGTTTAAAATATTTAAATTTGTCTTATATATGTCCTAGTAAGCTACATTTATTCAAATAATGTCTGTACCACAACACTTTTAAAATTGTTGTAACAGGAGCAAGCAAGCACTTGAAATTAAGATTTATGGATTTAATATTTGAAATTAAATTAAAATAAAAAATGTTAAATAATTAATTAACAACTTGATATAGGATGGCAATGGGTAAAGCCTGACTCTTCTCAAAAGTAGAGCATACCCTTGTCCAGTAATTAGACGTAAATGGCCTCATATGGATTTAATGGTGTAGATTCAGAATTTGGTCCAGAGCTTAGCTAAAATAAACTAAACTATATAAAAGGTATATAATATATATGATTGATCCGTTAGCGAGATAAAAGCAGCTTGCTAAGAAAACAGTCGCCGAAATACATCCGTATCTGGTTCGGTCGTGAAATGTCGCCGGTGTGGAGCACCGTTAGACAAGGCACCGATGTCGACTGCAGCGTTCAGGCCGAACCGCGTAACGGCAACGTGAGACATCCATTGTGCCCGCTGCGCACACGCACGCCAAACCTATTGTTGAGAACACCTTTGATGATTTTTTGTAAAACACGCAAGCAGATGCATATTTCGCGAAATAATAAATGTAGAATTGTGCAAAATGGTTTTGCAGGATTTAACACTTAAATTATCTAATTAAATAGCGAGTAGATTTTCGTCTTAATCGATTTACAAGATTTTTTTATCTTTGTTGTCTTACGTAGATTATTGACGTTGAAATGATTTCTTCCTCAATTAAAGTTTACGGAAAGGATTCGTTGACGAGAATGGTCTTCACGGTTCGCAGCTTGCTTACATTGTGGGCGAGAAACCGGCTGGGAAACGAGAGACCACGGGCTCTGTAAACGTATTGAGATAAAAATGCAGCACGGTCAATAAAATAAATTTAAGAGCTGTAATATAGGTTTTAAGATTGAGAAAAATATTGGTGACCTTTATATATTATGTAACATACATTTCCACACATTTTAATAGTATTTAATTACCTAATATACATATTTTAATACGTGCGTGTAACATAAAAATTAGACCATTACTCACTTCGTAAGTTTTATTAATAGCTAAATATAATTTTAGTTAATGTTAAGTCAAATATTAGACCTAAATTTGAATACGTTTTAGAAAAAAATAAAAGAATAAAACTTGAAGAATATAACTTGTTAAGTTGTTTGTTTGGTACAAATACAGCGAGCCGACCAAAAGCAAACTTAGCAATGTAAATGACTAGCCAACTCAAAACTAGTTGTATCGTAGTTTATGAGCTCACGAGTAAAGCAGCGCATGTATACTTTTTTAGAGTGACCATGGCATTTTGACTGTTATCTCATGACAAAGCTTCGGCATATTTTATGTGTAAAACATAAAGCAAATAAAATGCCTCAAAAACATGTGCCTTTACACACGTCCGTCAGAGAAATGCTTTGAGTTTTATTTAAGTTAACTTAAAAAAATATCGATTACAAATACAGACAAGATATTTCTATCGTTTTCTCTAAAACCTTTCCTGGAAGAAATGGATCATAACAACAATACAGTGAAGTCGATACTTAAAGTTGTGTATTTACCTGTGTTTTGTAAATGACGATGAAGCGTATTTTAATAATGCCCGTATGTCCCCAGGACTTTGCATTTACGTTAAACGATTTCGGATCAATACTATTCCAATTTCAAAGTAAATTGGTTGTTAAAATATTGTCAAGTTATTTCTAGTACTTTATGAGAAAAGTTAATGAAGGTTTCAAAAGAACGTATGGTAATTTCGTAGCAATTACATCAAAAGTTTTCGCTTACTCTACGTTTTTTTTAATTACAAAGCTCAAACGCAGCTTGAAGTCTTAATAATCGGAATACAGTCGATATTACGAGTATAACATTTGAATTATTTAGATACAATGTTCCGGAAATCTCCATTTCCTACGATGTTGAACGGAACGGAAATCCCATAGCAATCATAGGATCAATAATACTTTAGTATTTGTATTAGGTATTATTCATGTCTGCTTTTGAAAATGTTGTAAAATTTATTTTAGACATTATGCAATACAATATTGGTGATGATATTTTATATTTGCATTATTATTTTTGTGATTATTGTTTCATAAATTGTAGAGATCCTTTGACAACAAGTCACTAAACAATGAACTTTTTAGATACTCATAACTTTGCGCCATCTTCCAACAACAAGTAAAGAAACTAGAATGTTTTTTAAAAAACTCAGCGATAAATTTTATTTTAAAATTCATCTTATAGTTTCGTCCGATTTGCGTTGGTGTAAACGTGACGATAAAAGCGGTGCAAAAAGCTTGGCGAATGTTCTTTCGTGTAAAAGGAAACCAGTTAGAAATTGGTCGAGGCGAGACGCATTCACAGCGGATCTGTTGATATGGAAGCATAATAGTTTAGAATTCAGATGATGATATATTTGTTTGGGTAATAGATTGGTCTTATATTCGATATCATTCTATCAGAGGCATTGAATACCATTAAAACTATTATCAGTCGGGACAATAATGTCAGCCTGATCAATCGCGTGCCCGTTGTATAGAAAAAACTAGGTGTGTTTTGTAATAAATAAGTTTCATTTATAACGACTGTAGGTATGGCATACCTCTTTTATTTAATAAAGTATTACATATCATGTGACTAGCACTATGTCGTCACGTTTTTTATATAACACGTGTTTTTACTATAATTACCCCGACAGCTACGTACAAACTATACGAATCAGTAATCTATATTGTGTTTACTAGTATTTGCGTTCTCTTTCCATTTTACACGTGTTGTTACTTTTGATTGCACTTCGGCATTAAGATGTTTGATAACATCCCGGCTGAGTTTGTCGAAGACTGCCTGGACGACGAGTGTTCAATTCGAGTTTTTTTTTGAGAAATACCTTGAAAAATCAAGATGAATATAATTAACAGTATCATGTTAAATTGCTAATGTAGACGTTGCTAGTCCTATCGCGTCTTCCATACAACCCATCATACAAATTTCTCTTACATCTAGTGTGCGTGACGAGCCACGGCAAAACCAAGGCATCCCCTTTGTCGATACACTATAGAAGAATTTTACCCAAGGACCCAGCGTAAATAATCGGTGAAATCGTTTGGTACCGGAATATGTCTTTGTCGTCTTCCTCTGAGGAACTGAAAGAGGAGCTTAGAGCGTTCTTATTTCGTTAAAAAAAGGCCTTGTTAGCTACGTACCACTGTTTGGTTTGAAGGCGCCTTTGAAACTAAAAGCCTCTGCGACTTAACGTTTCCCGCGTGGTTGAAATACTAGTCACAAAATTTATTTCGATTCTAGATTTTATAATAGCTTCTAAATTAGGAATTTTTACTTGCGGAATATGTCTTTATGTAAGACTCTTGGTGTATTTTCTTCTAGTGAACATATTAATGTTCAGCACACATTTCTTTACTTTTTGACTTATAAAGATATTTTTGTGAAAATTTAGGCTATTAAATTTTGAACCGGTCGTCTGTTAGTGTTGGTAGTTAAAGCCTATATTTGTCGTCCTGCTGCATCGCCCACGTATTTCGGTTAGAAAGTGGGCAGCGCGGCGACGATGCTTGTTTTCGGTGCTAACGGCTCTCGTATTGTTCTCAACCTACAATGGTATTATAGGTACGGTGTTCGCTTCCGTTTCGGTCGCTAGTTTATTTTGTCGGACAGAATTGTGGGAAAATTTTATTTTGGTTCCTCAAAGAATTTAAAGATTACTGAAATCTGTTTTTGGTAAATCGTGAGAATTTGGTTTCCATGTGAAAAGTAAAATTAAATATCACTTAATTTTGGTGCAATTTGTGAAATTAAAAAAAAATTGTACGTAGTTGCGCTAAATAAGTAGTATTTGTCTGACGCTATTCCACAAAGAAACACTAATTTTCTATATTTTTTTTTTGGATTAACCCATCTGGTTACCTGGTCACCAGGGAATATTACATACCACTTAGCTATCAAGCTTTGTGAATAGGATAATAAAGTGGTTTGTAAAATAAACAAAATAAATTATAGACACATTGATTGCAATGTCAACACAAAGCAATAAAGGAAATCCTTAATAGGATCGAGCCTAAAGAAATACTACATGTAATTAGTATGGAAATTGTGAACCCGCCTGCTTAGTTGGATAAAGGTCAGGTGTAAATTACCGATAACTGGAGTTTCTCCATCTATTCGTAGCAGTATTAATAGTATTACACATGAGATAGAAATCTAGAAACTGGTGTGACTAACATTGCGTCGCAATTTGCAGTGTGATTGACAAGCACTAATATCGATAAACCAGAAATGTAATGATGAATCTAATAAACGTATATTGACTTATGATTGATTAAAACTTCACAACGTTCGAAGTAGAAAGTTGACGCCTTTGGGAAAATTTCAAAATGTTGTATCCTACGATAATTCCACCATACATGTAGGGCAACTTATGAAACAGATTAGAAACTGATGTAAATTATCGTTGACCATCTGTTGGTGTAAAGTGAAGCACTCTATCCTTTCAGGATTTATGAATAGGAATATGTGGATTGAATTTTTTTTCCTAACATATTATATGAAATACATCACTTAGATTCAGTCTTTTCAAAATTTAGTTTACCACCCTGTTCGGATGGCAGTCATCACAAAAGAAGAACGGCAAGTAATTCTAGTGTTGTTTTTTCCAAACAATAAATATTTTACAATATTGATACAAAGATTACAATTGAATTATTAGATGAGGACTACGAAAATCTATGTGAGATTCGTGCTCCGGATATGTGGAGTAAAGAAATCCATAAGATAATATAATTATGTTTTTTTAGTAATTTAATTCGGCGAATCGATGTGACTACACAATGGACCGATAATGAACATTATCATTTAGTATCAATATTATGTTATGTAGTTTATAATGTAGTATATATTAAAATATCTTTATTTGCGCATTATGTCTGAATGTCATGACAAAGTCGCGCAGTATCTCCGCAGCGAGAATTAATAGGTATATACCGTAATGTTATTATGTTGTTCGTTATGAAATTAAATCATTAATTATTCCACAGTTAACTTGTCTTCATTTTGTCAAAGTCATATATCTATTGAGCAATTTCTGTAAAGTCATTGAAGACAGTTTTGTTCAACATTTAGTCTGTATAGTCTGAGAATTTAAAATGAAAACTGAGTGCATTTGTGAGATAAGGAGAGCGTTCATTCTCCCCTCGGTGTTAAAACTTCAACATTGCATTAACGAGTTTCCAAGTGACAAGTTTAATTAACAACCGGCAAAATATGTCCTGCAACATGATGGTTAACTGAGCTTGGTAGTGGGCGGTACGCTGGCTTGCCATCTCCTCAGAATACCTCGGGGTAAATAATTTGATTCGAATTAAACCCTTTGAAGTGGGTGAGGATCTGACGAATACTTATTTGAGGCATATTTATAATTCATCTATATTATCTGTATCATATCATACTTAGATATCATAACAATGAGCGGGCCGAAATACAATTTAGAGCGTAACTTCTTATCAACTATGTTGGCCAACTGTAGGTTGGTGGACAAGCAATTCGTTTTGGAAAAATCTTAGTTATGCAAGTTTTATCTTGGTGTTTTCTTTCGTCGTTAAATTGAATGACAATCAATTAAAATTATTTTGCAACAAAAAAAAAGTTTCATAACAATCTAGACCCAATTTGGAATATTTCAACAAAAAATTATGTCAAATTTCAATTTTCATCAATAATATTTTTTTATGTAAAAAATAGGTAAAATTACACAAAGTAATACGAGCACGCAAGAACATAGTTGTCATTTTGTGAAACGTGATTTGTCGGGGGAAAATCTCAATACTTTATGTTGCCACTTCGCAAATTGACTAATATTGGTCTAATAAAACTCTTGGAAGGTTTCGTGGTTGTTTTGTTCACAACTTATGAGAAAACTCGAAGCACAATTAAAGTTTGGAAGTTAAATTTCAATTTGAAACGTGACAATTGCTCCGCGAGTTTGGGAAGGGTAAAGAAAACATGGTCACGTGGCGTGAAAAATTTTACGTTATATAAACTTTTTGGATAGGGTCTTCGCGCAGACGAGGTAGGGAGTAAAAGTCGAAAACAAGGGACAATAAGCTACGGTAGGTAGGTGTGCCTTTGGTACTTCGGAATGAATAAGTATTTGATGTTAGTCATCAAAGTTTTACAAATTTCATTTAATGAAATTTTGCATTCATGATGAGTGATTTCTGGATTTAGATTTTTTTTTCAATTAATGGAGTGGTACCATTGTAACAGCAAGGGATCACCTAATATTTTAAGTCAATCTAGTTTGAGTAGTTTTATGTAATTGACGATAGAAAATTATTCCTTATAAGCTTTTGTGTCGTATACGTACCGATTTTATTATATTACAAAGCTGTACAATGGAATAACGGGTCCTAGTAATACGCCTGGCGATCAATATTTATATGATATGGTATGTCCAGTCATTCGAGAGTATCTCTAGCACACAGCGGCGCATAAACCACTGTGACGAAAGAGAATTATGTACTGGCAGCCATTACTTTTACTGTTACACTGGCTGCTGAGCGCGTTTCGCGAAACTATGTTTTCTCATGGCCTGTTTAGAAATCTCTCATTATTTCGGGATTAAAATTATTCCACATGAGAAGCTTTTGTGCACAGTGCCGTAACCTAATCTATCCGTAACCTTTTCTACGCCCTGTGCGAGCTTCTATAAGTGCGCCCTTGTTTTTTTATATTGTTAGTTAACCTAGCAAGACAAAACTGATGTGGGCAAACAAGCAGACGAGCATGTAGGTATGTATGTGTTGGTAAAGTTGGAACTTTTTAGGAGCAAACCGAAAAATTAGTAGTCCTGCCTGGTTTGGCCATTCTTGCGCCCCCCAGAGTCTACGCCCTGTGCCTGGGCACCGGTGGCACCGCCCTATTTACGGCACTGTTTGTGCACTTTTATTATAATGATGAAAGTATACATATATAAAAATGCTTTAGTTTACTCGTTGCTTTTTGTTTAGCATAGAAACATAGGCGATTCAGCTGACCAAAAATTTTCACAGCCGCCGTCGTATGTTCAATCGGAATATTAAGTATTCTGAGCTGCCTCGAAAGTTAGTGCCTCTTCGTGCCATAAAATCTGGAGTGTGACACGCCTCTGCGTGTTCTAGAATAACGTCCGACATACTATCCGACTTCTATTAAAGAAATCCTAATTCGTGTCTATTTAGGTGTGATTGCGGGGCGTGTGGTATCGGGTCATTAGGTCGGCTTAATTAAGACCGCATTAAAGTTTACCGCTAAACAATGGATTAGCGTGAAGTTAACTACGTTTTACATAGCAAAAGAAATGTAGAACAATTGGTTAGTCGTACAATCATGTTGTACTTACATGTAATAGCCGGTACATTGTACGGCACGATTGGCTTATTGTCTGGTTAGTGCTTTCGTCGATATTTATACGGACAATAGAAAGATATTTTCAAACAGGTCATTACAAACATTTATTGACCGCTTGATATATGAAATGTATGAATGCTAAAATATCAAATTTGATAATAAAATATTCTTATCCATCGCGATTTGCCGTAATGTCACACAGATGTGTCGCTCTCGGAGATCAGCCCTTGCAGATCCTGTTACAATCGGCCCGCATAATGACGTTCAATTATCAGGAATCATCGTTGACGTTTTTTGTTAGTCGGAACTCTGGACAGCCCTACACTTTAGCATGGCAATGTGCCATGCCTTGAAAAATGCGATAATTATAATAATGTATTTTGATAGTTAGGTTTTTCGCCATTAGTATGAATATATGGAACATGGCACAATACTCTAACAATGAAATGAATTTGGTTCTCCCATGTTACTTGAACCCTAATTTTTTTAAAGTTCTTTGCTCTCATATCATGGTGTACGATCATGGTGAGCTCTTTTAGTTTAGGTAAGTCTTTTAGAGATAATTATCTTAATGCAGTTTGTCAGAGTACAATAAAAACTGGACCTGCGAGTCAAGAGCGTTAATATAATTAATTTATTTTTAAATTATGACAGAAATTAAAGCAAGATTTGCAGCTTTTTGTACATGAAAAAACCGTTTTTATACTTAATAATACACAGAGTGGAATTACTTCTACTCTTAGGTTATCATATAACGAAATGTTATCTTTTTTAAAGTTCACATTCTTTCGTTTCTTTGGTCTTTCATTTAAAGTCCACGCTGCTAATAAAAAAGCTAACTGGATAATATCCATGTTTTGAATAAAATTAACAGTAACTATGATTAAAACCCTGCCGTGTAATTTTCTCATCCTAATTAACAACACAATGTCGCCAATGCCATCTATCAGTCAAGTTGGCGAGTTGAATTACACGAAGAGAGTTTGTTCTATAATAATATCCATCACAAAATAGCCTTAATTACAGCAGTTTTTCATGTTAACGTTAAAATAATGCTTCCATGGAGATGATTTACGACGGGCGTTGATTCGTGCCATGGTTTCGTGTGTCGGTTTATTTTCGTCCCTTCGGTTTCCTATAGCAATTTTCTATATAATTCTAAATAGGTGTTTAATGCTTGACAGCCCCGTGGCGCAGTTGGCTAGACACCAGCTTGCGAAACGAGAGGCCGCGGGTTCGATTCCCGCACCGGGACAAATGTTTGTGTGATCCACAAATATTTGTCTCGGGTCTGGGTGTTTGTGAGACCGAAAAGTCTCTCGTAGTTTCTGATACTCACGACACAGGACTTGTATCCTAGTGTGGGGTCAGAACTATGTATGTGACTGTTGGGTGTATTTATTTATTTATTTATTTAATTGTACCTAATACACATGTCGCATATCATGCAAGTCATTATCAGAGTATTGTCCATGCCACCAACACGACAAAATCTTGGCATATAGATGTTATCCAATGACTTTTTATTATTTATTTATTCACGAACTTGACACACGTGCCTCGACAAATGTGCTATGACTATTTGGCTTTTCAAATATTGGCATTAGTTACATTCAAATGCGTAGTCTTTAAATGGCAAATGACCATGTTAATAGAAAATTTAGTTTAGTTGCGTTAATCATCGCTTCATGCATAAAATTCATTAAAATAAATGCTGTTGTTTGAGACACCCACAATTTCACTCGTTTCTGGGTGTTAGAGCACGAACTTCAGATTTGTTTCTTTGTATTGGAAAAAAGGTTCTTTTCAGTTGGCGATGTTTTTACTTTTTAAAAGAATGTCAAGGACTACAAAATCGGATATGGCTAAAGGCTGATATCGTATGTAGGAAGGCATTTATCGCTTCATGCTTATCATTGTTTGTGCCTACTTTTAAACTTCTTAAATGTGCGTGTGTTTAAAAAGTTATCGAAAACGACTCTCTTGGGTGGAATCTAATGAAATCTATCTCAAGCAGCCCCGTCTGATAAACAAGTCGTCTATTACTCATGCCTTATTTACATTTTAATACTTTTTCTAGCAGGTGCTAAAATATTTCGTATCAAAATATAATCCAACCACGCGTGGTTGTGAGTCGTGATGTAACTTTTATAACCGATTTATATCCAGACAAAAAACCAAAGGTGAAATTAAACACAACAGTTTTTTATTTATGTTAATGTTACAATGTTATTGTTATTTTCTGCCTGGAACTTTGTCGGTACATTTGCTGCCAACATGATTATCAGTTTGAGTCCAAGACACCATCTGTACGCCGTGACAAGGCTAAATAAAAGATTCATAGACAAAGATCCCACACCTAAGTTTACACTTCTGGCTATTGGATATTGAATGTTTATTAAAACATCGAAAAGAACTTACATTCAGTTCCCTAACAGTTTTACTAGTCCATTGTGGCGGCCTAAGCCCTACTCCGCTATCTACCCAGGCCCCTATCACGTCATATACGGACTGACATAGAACAGTAACCAATTGTTCCTGTGTTGCCAGAAGTTATTGTTGCAAGAAGCAAGATGTTATGTTCCATTGAATCTAGTTCTCTAGCCCGTATCTGAGCGTTGCGATATTCGTCTGGTTTGGCGAGAGCGGAATTTCATTGTACAACGAAACAGCAGTTGCAAAAAACGCGTTCCTCCGCCACCGAGTGAAACCCTGTAAATGTGAACAGATTTTATTATTATAAGCGGATTTCACGTTCGGCTGCGGGCCGACTGTCTCGGCCGTTCAAGGCGAGTCGGGTTTCAATGTAAGTTTAGATTGTTTTGCTCAACTCGTATTTCTTACGCCTTTCAGTAGGTATGTATTGTATTATTAGACGCGAATTTTATACGCTGAATAAGACACGAAATTAATTTAATAAGAGTTTCGCAACGGCATGCGAGAAAGATTAAGTTTTAGAAATCGGTAATGAATCGCATACGTGCTTTGAATAACATGAATAGTCTTTGTTAAAATACATTGCACTTAAGACGGAGAATAGCGAATGTTTAATGCACTTTAAAGGATAAATTTTATAGTTTAAAAATCACTTATGCTTCTTACTACGGACTACGAAGATACTCACCTGGCTTTGTATTTCTGCAGCAATTTTAATTGTGACTGTTAACTAGACCACAGTAGTAGATAGTATTATGTAGGTTTAACACGTAGGTACTTGCGGCCCGACATAGATAAAGTTTAAAGTAAGTTAATACAAAGGAAAATTTGTATCTAAATCCGTTGCATGATTTGGTAGGGAATAGGCACAGCCAGCGAGTTATTTTTATACTATAAAAATCATTTTTTAAATAACAAAAAAGTGCTTAAAAACCTTGTTTGTAATCTCATCTCAAGCTACATTCGCGAAACTTGGTACACATTCCATGCATCGTTTTCATCTACAGGTAAAAGTCAAACTCTTCAAGGTACCGCGTTGCACGGGTGCCCTATTAAAAGTGTCTTTGCATTTATAAAGTCTAATTCCGTTCTAAGTAGAAATTGCTTCTCAATTTCATAATGACGGGGCACGGTGGAGTCGTCGTCGTCGGCCGTAAGGCTCGAATTCACAACGACACGCTTCGCACTAATGGTGGGCTCTTAGCAAATGAAAACTCGATTTTTACGAGGCTCTCAGTGAAATTGCTACGCTATAAAGACGAGAAATATTAAAATTAGACGCGCCGCCCTTTGCCGCGACTTTCTTAATCCACCTCGTGTCTACGTCGATAAGTGGACGTAACGTACATATGTGATGCCACTCTGATGTTCAGTTTTGATATTAGTTTTAAACTCTGCTTTTGGAACGCATATATGTATTTTGAGTTGATTCGACTATTTCACAAGGATTCTTAGTAAAGTGTCTTTGAATTAAATGCACCTAACGTTGAGGTTTATAATGAAAACACATTGGCATTGCTTTGCATCACATGCGGTGTAATGTGCCAACAATTTCACTGTTTCCTTAAAGTTTTCCGCATAAACAACGACTTCCACTTGCGGTATAAATCTAACATGCAAATGATTATAACCGGTAATTACCCATTAAATGTACATTGACGTTGAAACGCTCTAACAAATGCAATGCACATGCTATGATAATTTTTATATGTTTGAACTTTGAATACGTGATAAATCATCACAGTACTGTTATTAAATGTTAGGGATAAATAAATGCCTAATATAATTCTCTTAGAAGACGGACAATATCATTAAAGCTGGACGTTTCTGGAAGCAAGTCGCTTTCAATAGGTCACTCTTGGAGTTTGCGGTGGACGATGTCAACCAGCGGATATCAGCCGGCTTAGTCTTATATCGTACTCATTAGACACCACCAGTCTTTCCAGTCCCAGAGAACTTAACCTAGAAAAAATATTGATGCAAATACTTCTCTGTTTATTTGTACTAGAGTCCTCTCGTTGCTTAGTTTAATGTTTATGCAACTCTTCCACGCCATTAATTAATTAATAGTAACATAACAAACAATGAATGTGGTGTTTCCGTTGTGCAGGGAATGCATGTCATGTACACGGAGCCGCCGGCGCAATATCGCAGCAGTCAGCCCACGATCGCGCAGCCCGAGTACTATTCGGCCTTGTCGCCGGCGCGCCTCCAGCCAGCCAAGAAGCGCCGCCATCTGAGCCCCCTACAACAATACAACACTCACCAACACACGTTTGACGACAACACCGGCTACAAGGTATTTATACATTATTTTTCTATACTCAAGTTTGATTTGAAAACATGTGAGTTTAATGGGTTACGCGCGCTTTTGAGACTAAATGTCAGTGGTCGCTAGTATAAATCCTAGGATACAGCTATGACTTATTGAAATTACATGTATGTATATAATGACATAAATCGCACTTTGAGTTTGACGCTCAAGTAAAACATAGGGAGGTATCCTGCACACCTGAAAATTTTAAAGAGTGTCGTAGCACGTAACTTGCCAACATAGTCCGAAATTCATATGTCCTGCCACCAGCAAATTGGGTCTTCACCTAATCTTCACACTTGTCATCTTAGTCTAATATAACCAACTATTGATAACAACATACATCATACATACATCATACATACATCATACATACATCATACATACATCATCAGCCCATATACGTCCCACTGCTGGGCACGGGCCTCCTCTACAACTGAGAGGGTTGATAACAAACCATAGGTTAATCACCACACCAAGGTGTTTGCGTCATGAATAAATATTAGCCTCAAGTATTTGAAAATATAATACCTTTGTAGTTTCCGATACCCTGACAAGGTTCTTATGTCATTGAATTTATCTTTGTGTATGAATTTTATTGGCAGCTTGTACTTGCATCTCGGTGCAAGGAACGATTAAAGACTAGATTACCTCAGATAGCATAGTCTATTCAGGATCATATGAAGGAATAATAGAGATTCATATATTGTTTGTTTTTACCGTCAACACGAAGATAGATTTCATAGTTTATGTGTCCAATGATATGCATTATAATTCGGTTTGTACAAATTATAGGTCTCATTCAATCAAACAAAGTTGCAGAGGTATAACTTAGTTACACAACTAAAACAAAAGTAGAAACTTTGATTGTAACCAACTTGGATACTTGAAGTTATACCATTGGGGAAATAGATTTTTGCCTATATATATGGGGTATACAATTAGTGTCGAACAAGAGTTATAAATATAACAATATTTTACTTACATTATGTATTCGACATATTATTATATAAGAAGAGACTATAAAGTTTAAAACGGTAAAAATAATTTAAAAATAGTTTAATCCCATAGCCCAGTTGGCTAGACACCAGTTTGCGAAACGAGAGGCCGCGGGTTCGATCCCCGCACCGAGACAAATGTTTGTGTGATCCACTAATATTTGTTTCAGGTCTGGGTGTTTGTGAGACCGAAAAGTCTCTTGTAGTTTCTGATACCCACGACACAAGACTCGTATCTTAATGTGGGGTCAGGACTATGTATGTGACTGTTGGGTGTATTTATTTAATCTGTTTAAAAAAACATTGGTAAAGAGAAGGAAAAATTTTGACTTTGCAATCTTCGTGTTTTTCTTGTATTTTATTGCTCTAATACATAAATTTAAGCCAAATTAAATACTTTATTGTTTTTACTTTATCTTTGACTTTGTTCATTGTGTTTGCATGACCCGAGCTCGGTAAATGCACAAGTTTCTTTGTTTCTCGGTGAAAATGTGAGAACACATAATATGACGTGACGGGAAAGCAAATAAATAACACTTTCTATAAGTCGTGTGTTGATTTCGACTCGTCGAAGAAATTTCCACGTACAAATGTACGTTTATTATGAACATTGCAAACGAAAGGTCACTTGGAATATTAACTGTTCAGCATCACCGAAGGAGATTCCGACACTTGCACTCTCCGCCGCCTTTTAATGCGTCCGCGCCGGGTTATATCGAGCCGTGACGGCGACATTAAGCATTTAATTTCAATTTTATTCCAATAACAACGACGACGCCACTAAATATTCATATTGCGTGTGTTAGGATTCCATTCGGATATTACGAAATCCACGTATGTGGTACACGATATAAATTTGTAATCTCTGATTTGGTGTTTGATTAAGAACGCCGCTCGGTGTCAGTGCCGATTGTCGATAGTAATGAATGCGAAAAGGCGAATGTGAGTTGAAGGTGCCGCGCCGAAGTCTGGAGTTAATTCTGCGTGACGCACACGAGCGGCCACGAGAGCTGATGAATATGTGATCGCGTCAACACACTCGTTTTACAAGAAGGGGAGTCGTGCCGCGCCGTATGAAACATGTATTTTCATGCAAATTGCCGTTTACACTATCGTTGCATCGCGCTCGGACCCTGCAAAAATGCGCCTGAAACTATGGCAAATCATAGACGAAGCAGTGGCCCTAATGATCGAGAACAATTGACTAGAGCTGCGTCGGTAACGGTAAAAAAATACATAGAAAACACTAAAATTTGATAATGTTTTACCCATACATATTTGGATACTGAAAGTTGAATGTGAAAGCTTTTGCCACTACATTACTTTAACATTTCTTTAATTTTAACATGGAAAAGCAATACACAATTGCTAGTAACATAGTCAGACATTAATACAAAATATTGCGTTTCATTAAAGAGTTTTAATAAAAATTGTCGTTTAAACTGTACGTTGGATATTTACTAGCCCATTATATACTGTGATGTACATATAAAGGTGATTTCCCAATTGCCACCAACAACCAGTTATGTTATTAAAATGAATAAGGTATATTGTATGCTCGCAATTTCGCGTCTAATTTCAAAATAGATTTTCCAATTGTTTCACCGGTCGGTTTTAACAAAGATAGATTAAATTGTTACATTGTAAAAGTGCCTCAACTTTTATAAAGCCGTTTCTTTTAAGAGCAAAGGATTATAGTATTGTTTTCATTGTTAATTAAAATTTATATACATTTTTGTTTAAAGTCGGTGCCAAATTCAACACTTATTTTTTTCATACTGTATTCATCGCTATGACGGTCGATACATTACGTTCAATGAGCACTCCTGAATTAATCTCATCTAATAAGTATTTTAATTGAAAATTTATATAAACATAAATAATGTGCCAAACTTCATAATAATATGCAACGCCACATGTCGTGGGATGGCAAGGTTTACCGTTACCAGCATCTGGGGCATTTTGGAAAGTGACCTGCGCCACGGCTGCCTTCATCAGGCAACCAAAATCCATGAGCATGTCCTTTATGTATTTTGATCCTGCCGTATCCGTTTACTGTTTTCTCTTGTTGAATGTCGGGTGAATGCTGTTGCACGGGTATTATTAATTGTTTTTTTTTTAAATTTACGATAATTACTTGGTCAAGGAATATCAAAATGTAAAAACGTCATCGCAAAGCGTGGAATTTTCGTTTCATCGATAAACATCTTATTGGCAAGAATATTTTTACGTCCTTACGTCGAATGCCAAATTTACTTGCGGAATATATACTTATTTTTCAACGAATATTGTATCTTACAAGTTCCGTGCGGCAAATTCATCGTGTTTTGAGTGAAACGCTTTCTAACAAAACGCTACCGTTTAGACTTGTTATGAAAAAATTGTGGCTTCATTTCGAAAAAGTTTTTAATTATTTCTTGTTAGCTCATGCGGTCGACCTCGCGAACGGCGCGAATTGTTTTTTCCTCGTTCAAAAACAATCGCATTCAGAAATGAGAAATAATGTTCGCGCTTGGGCAACAGGCGGGCACGTGGTTACGGACGGTGCCTCGTGACACTTCAACGTGATTCGTCCACCGGACGGGAACGTGAAGGAACAGCGCACACTGGATCTGCCTCATTCTTGAATATGCGGCCGTCACGAAAACATATTCAATACAAACACGTTATAAACTCGCTGTTTGTGTAGGCAACTCGTAAATTGCGCAAAGCGAGCAAATCAACCAATGTAAATGTAATATTTGTTTGTCAACGGGGTCACTGATCGTGCTCGGCCAGACCCAGTACCGAAACGCGCGCCAGTTACTCGTGTCAACGTGAGTTAGTTTTACGACAGTGCTTGATGTATTCGAGAACTCGTTATATAGTGTTTCCAAATTATTTTTCTATATCACAAATTCATGTGTAACAATTTAATCGGCGTGGTTAAGCGTGACGAGCTGTTTTGGACCGTGTCTGCTGTGCGCGTTGGTTGAATTTGGTTCGCGCGGCTGATATGACGCAATGATGTTTGTTTACGTGGAGCGGAGTGGGTACGTGATACGTGGGTATGTGCATTCTCGATTGGCGAGCGCTCGCCACGACGCCGACGTTGCCAAGTCATGCTTGCGCCAAATTTGGCGGCACGATGATTATAACTGAGGCCCGCACGTCCACTTTTTGCCTGGGTAACGAGAGCCCGGCCGGCACCAAACCTAGCATTTCACATGTCAACAGAACGTCTTTCAATTCGTGTCGTCAGCCAATTGCCGTGACTGCCAAGTTTAAGCACTCCCTGTAGTTATTCCAATACTCTGCTATAGAATTTTAATGAACTCCACAGAGTTATTTTGAACATTATAACAAAGTTATTTATTTTCATTTTAAACGGCCCTTTGCCACTTTCACTATAATCTGTAATTTTCCTAGTTTTATGACAATTTCGTTGTTAGGGTGATACCCAAACACCCAAGAGGCTTATGTAATATTCAACTTGTACCCGTGTCTGTGCGAAAGGACGTGTCTTGATAATGCCATTTCCAGACTAAGTGCTCACTCTTCACTGAATGAAATGTTTTCAAATATAAAGGATGAATAAAAGGTCAGCGCCTAAACAAACAGAGGCTGAGTTATGAAAGAAGTTGGGGATGAAAAGGGATCCTAATATCCCCGGTAACCTTTAGCCTGCGACGCAAGCACTGGATTGTGTAAGTCGACTTCTGTACTAACTCAAAGGTCAAAACGTACCGACAAATGAAATATTACGCTTTCTGCCTCGATCCACTTCAATCATTCGTTATCGTTTGAATTATTTTATTTTTAATTGAAAACCAGATGTCAAGATAAACACATAAATGTCCGTCAAGATTGATTATTTAGATTTTATATAGTGTGCAAGTTTTTCGGTTAAGTGACAAAAGAAATAAATTTATAAATTTTAAAATGAACGTATAATATTATACAATAGCTGACTCGGCGAACTTCCGCCTATTTTTTATTTTTTATAATTATTTTTTAACCTAAATTACTCCCTATTACATTAGCTATCTGCCAGTGAAAGTTCCGTTAAAATTGGTCCACCCGTTTCAGAGATTAGCCGGAACAAACAAACAAACAGACAGACAAAAATTGTAAAAAACGTTGTTTTGGTATATGTACCGTGTATACATCCATATGCATTTATTAAAAAGCGGTTATTTCAATATTACAAACATACACTCCAATTTTATTTATTTGTATAGAGTATAGAAGATTTTATGTGCTCGTTCAGTTACGAACGCTCACGCCTGTGCCCACAGCGGAATAGGCAGAGTTGTATTTTTATACCCACGATTGCCCAGTTATGTTATCATCCTAGCATAAAAAGGGTTGAGCATTGCGTATTCGGGCATAATTCCAGAAAGTCAAAAACATTTGCCCGAACCGGAGACCCCGAATTTCTCACTCACGCCGCGGGGCGATTAAGGCAAATCCGATATATTTAATTATTTGTTTGTAATTGTGCGTTGATCAGTGATTACAGTTTTTAGGTATTGACGATTGATTGATATATTTATAAAGAGATTATTATAATTGAAATGTCTGTTTTTAATGACTGATTAATATAATTATCCGAGATAATTAATGTTTGTTAATATCGCCTTACCTCCCCGCCCGACTTCTAAACGCATCTATGTCTATTTTTAGGTAACGATACACCCATTATACATTAAGAAAAGGACATTGGACCGAATAAGCGGTATTTGACAGTTTCATGCGCTTTCAATTTGCTATTGCTTATTTCATGATTTACGTATTCTTATTTGGATGTCTCTAAGTTCATAATAGATCGATATTATACCAAGATAATTCTTATCTTGAACTACTTACTGCAAAGACGCGACGAGGCCGCTAATTAATACAGTTGAATGCTCACTCAAGAGGCTATCGTAATTGAAGCAGTGAGCCCCAATTTCGTGGCTCCATGAATATCTGCCGAGACCTCATGTCCACCGTGACAAAGCTGCGGATCAATGCGCCGTGAAGTGCTCTTGCGAATCTGATTTCAATTAAGAGGAAGTTCCCCCAAGGACTTCGGTTCCCGGACATCGTAATTTTTATTACCAGCCATTTTTATTGTACCTTTTTCCTGTTTATGATTTCCGCCGTTTATTTAGGAAATTGGACAAAATAAACGTGTTTGCGTACCACCCGCTGGGCTAATCGTATTCTATTGGACTGCCGGTTTTATACGCGCAATCAAACATTTCCAGAAGACAATTGTAGATTGTTTACGGTTCGCGGTGAGCTTTAATGTCCTAGCGAAGAAAAACAGTTGTTAGCAGAGTGTGTGCGCGTTCAGCGGGCACTTGTCGAACACGTTAATACACCTTGACATCATTTGTAAATCCGGCGAGGAAGAACGCCCGTTTTTGTTCACAATCCAACGTTGCACCGCATTTGTGCAATTGAGATTTCGTGATGTGATGTGATGGGCGAATTGGCACTGGCGGACCATACAGGTCAGTGACCCGCCGGTGGTCCGCGCCCCCGCGCGCTCTTGCCCCGCAACCCCTCCCCCTTGCATTACGTAACCAATTGCGCTGTTGCCACACCGACGACGACATTGCCAAAGTCGACTCTACGAGTATACCTCGGCGATCATTCGCGCCGGGTACTCTTATCTTGTCCCCCGATGTCGTTCGTCTTACTAGTTTGTAAATCTAGTTTCTTTTTAACATGAACATGAGGTCGATATCCACACGAAAGTTCTAGCGACTGTAATCGACATAATTTAAGACACACCACATCAGGAGTAAAAGCGTTAATGTTTAATATTATTCGAAACAGTTGTCATATATTTAGATGTTATCACAAAAAGACTCGGCCACGCGTGTTGGTGAATGTGACTGTTGCGTGTCCACCGGTAAAAAGAACCTCGTGGGCTCCATGTCAAAGCGATTATTCAGTGTCACAAACTTTCACCTCGTGCACTGTAGGATATTGTATCTGCGGCCCGCGAACATTAAACTTTCTCGGTTGTTACCGATATGGGTTTTGTGCTTGTTCGCGCGACCCCATCAATTGTACCGCGCCGTCGATTCAATGTATGGCAACAGTCTAATGCCCGTGGAGCTCCGACGTTTGATACGACATCGACCTGGCTCCGTTTTCCATCCATCTCGATGTGATGCCGAGCCGGTGCTAAGTGTGCCGCTTGTTCGCTAGCTGCGCCCGGCCCGACCATCAACTAATATGAGTTGGAGGCGTTTAGCTGGCCACAAGCTCCCGCGCCCGCACTTGCTCCCCGCCCCACGCCGCCACTTCTCTATATGTCAAACTGGTTTTTATGTTGCAGTTGTTTATACAAGCGTTAGACGTAAATCCTTTTTAGGGTCGTTTTCAAATTGAGGGCCAAAAAGGCATAAATTTCATGTTTTTTTTTTGTTGTGAAATTCGTGATTTTTATTACACGGGTGCGTTTGTTTGTAAATAAAACACATTAAATTAAAAACACCACTTATTTACTTGAATATTTATGCATTTATTTAACATTTTGAGTGACACAAATGAGAAATAAAATTCTTCTAATGATAATTCTAATTTCTATATAAAATAATTAACATAGCAAAGTATTATTTTAATCGATTCACCGTGAACATAAATAATATTTATTAAGCCTTCCTTAATATTTAATTATTTTTTTAATATAACATTTAACCATTGGTCCATAGCGCTCTAGTCGCGGTCTAGCGCTGCGAAGACTCGTACAATAGATACTTCCGATTCAACAGGCACATTATATATTTTAAAATAGCTTATATGTTTCTTATGTATGCAAGCGGTGTTTAAGCATTCAAAACAACTTTGCTTCCTAAATTCCAAATAGGCAGTGTTATCCCATACGACCTGAAAAAAATATTATATTATTATGTAGAATCAATATTTCAGTACACCTAGTTAATTAGTGATATTATTTTGTTAGGGTTATTGATTTTACCTGATGGACTGTCATAGTCCCCTTGAAAGTAGCTATATCTTTCGGCAGCATTATTTCCTTCATTTTGACTTCGTGCTCCTGAATAATTCCAATTTCTATGTTTTTAACGTTCGTTTGAATAACGTCTACAAATGCAGCAAAAGTTCCAACATCCTGTTGACAGTTCACTTGATAGTCAGCAGTTCTTTTAATTACGGCACCAATGCCATCAGGGGCACCTTTGCCGTGCCCAGCTTCTTGGTAATTCCAAGTAACAAGATTCAAATGTGGAAAATCATTCTTTAATTGCGTTAATATATAGAAAATAAGTTAATAGTTAAGTCTCTTTTTTTCTTTCTCAATAGCATAAAGTTCAGGATTATTCTTAATTATTTTGTATTTTTCTCTTCTAGTTATTTTTCGTCTTTCTAATTCATCTTCAGATATTTTATATTAGTTTCTTTGGTTTACCCATTTTTAATAACGTATGACGAATTTTGCTAAAAATAAAAAAAAATATCATTTGTGAGACAATCAATACCATTCGTGTCACTCGTGAATCGACACGAATGAGAGTAACACGACTGAGAATTTGACACTATTTTGAATTTACCGCCAAAATGGAACGTTCTAGAACATGACCTTGAATCAAAAAAACATGCGCTTATAATGCCCAATTAACGAAATAAATCATACCCGAAATGTGACATAGGTAAGTACAATTAGCAATGAAAACACTAATGACAAGATTTTGGCAACAAGTAAATTTTTTTACCTGATATTTAAATATTTGTCCAAAATGCGTCGTACACAGCAAACCAGCACACGCGTTCGTCGACGACTGATCACAGGGGACCGCGTGAAGTGGGAGACGGGGTAGTAGAGAGGTTCCAATAGGGTTATTTTTTTAGTTTGAAAACGTATACACAAATGATATTTTTAAAGGCATCAGTTTTATTTAGCTGTAAAATCTTATTTTTTTTAATACTTTTTATTGTTTTAACAGTTAATATTCTTCCTAGACAACTATATTATACAATGGAAAAATTAAATGTGCAGTTTTCGCCACACATTTTAATTTATGAATCAATCAACAAAAAAATTAACTTTTGTTTACGTCACACTAATGAGATTTGAGTAAGTTTTATGGGTATATCTTTATAATTAATAGAGGTATGGGATTTGTTATACTGGGCACATAAGCGCTTCAAAGAACTTGTTTATTAACAGTAATGTTAATTTTGATAGCAATTACAACATAAGAATAAAAACAGATTATATGTTTTTGGCCCTCAATTTGAAAACGACCCTTTAATAAATCCAAGTTTTTGCACGCGCGCCTTGCTCTCTTTACCGGCGCCGACCTCATTTCGCGCACGTTATAATTATACGAATATTTCACGCGCACGTTATGGAAAATAATCAACAGTCTGATCAACAAGCTGTAAACTATTTAGCTGTTTAATTACAAATTCTCTACTTTCGCCGAGTCCACGACCAATTAGACATGGCGTATAAAATTATCTCTCATTATGATCTCATCGGCTTTGTTCTCTCGCGAAATATAATTTCTCGACGGAGTGCCGCCGTTGATTCGGACCATTTTGCGCGAAGATTCGCTCGCAAATCTCCAACGCGGGCGCATAAACCACGGTTAGCACTGAAACAACGAAATGTACATTACGTGTAGATTTATGTAACGTCGAATTATTAATGTTGATGCCTTGAATAAAGTTGGCAAGGAAAATTGTGAGTATAACAAATAAGTCCAGTTGGGATTGTTTGCCGTCATCTCCATTTATGGTTATTTGTGCGATACTTGTACGTCTATTTGTAGAGCGTGCGAATTATATTCGCGGGGATTTTTTTCTGGATATGTTAGGAAAACAATAACTGTTTTGTTCGCATTACACTATCGCACTAAATTAAACTATGTAAATTATAAATTGTCGCGTAGTGAAGATATTTTTAGTGCCAAGCAAAAGTCGACGCATTGGAACCTGGTAGTAAGTGCAGTCTAAATATAAGTGTCGACTGGCGAAAAACTCCGTCACAATTACGCCAGTCAGAATAACGAGGCAGTTGGTAATAAACATGGACGGGTCTCCAACAAAAGTAGGTTCTCTATATTTATATCGCTAAGGTCGCATGTAGTGATACCTTCTTGTGCATTTATCTCCGCGAGAATCGACAGATGGTTCTGTTATCTCTCTTGTCTATATCAAAATGACAGCTCGGGGAATACGTGCTTGTTATCGTTGGACGTTTTCATCCATTTCAATTAAGTCATCTGTCATTTGTTTCAATATAAAATATCGGTTGCACGTAAACAAAGGAATTTATTAGGTCAGTGAAATACCTTCTTATTGTAATGCCGTTCAATTTTAATGTTTTTTTGGTACTCTCACCCTTGGTATATGTTGAAAAATTCACGGACAATTGCGAAATTGAAAAAAATCGATTTGTATTTCGTATTACTGTTACAATTTTAAAATATTTGTCGTTCGTGTATCGGTAGTTGTTCGTTATCGTACTTAATTGGGACAGCCCAGTTATTATGATTTTTCAAGAAGAAAAATAGTTTGATAAAATCCGATATAGCCTTAAGGTCGTTCCTCTTTTAATTTAATAGTAATAAATCCTAATTCATTACAATGAGTAGTGATTATTGTAATAGACTTCCTTGAGAATAATGTTACTAATCATGCCTAATTTTAATAGGAATAGGTGACAGATAATAAGGTAGTTTGCAAATAGATAATAACCTTTAATAAATTTATCTTACAAATTCCAGGAATGTGTATATGGCATACAGTAATTAACGTTATATTGAAGTTGGTAGCGACGTACAAAATATTTGATCACGTCCACTCCCAAAACACGCGGTGGAATATATATTGTGTAACATAAAATTTCCATAACTTGGAAGGTGATAACAGCGTCGAACCGCGGCTACTATCTCACACCTTATGACTCGCCGTTGAGCAATTGTTTGGTTAATGTTAAAAATGGCCGACATTCTTTGCTCATGGCGGGACAGTGTCGGGAAATTGGTCTCGTCTGTCAAACTACGTGAAACATGAGTTTTGGTGAGTTTAGTCCACAAATATAACTTTTGTGGAAAATGTGGTGTGTGATGAAAATGATCGATATGTTTATGTGGTTTATATTGTCGTACGAGCTCGACAATTGAGCAGCTCCTAAGAGTTATTAATATGCTCTCATAAATCGCTTTTAAAAAATACATGGGGAATTAAAATGGATAGTTTTTTCTATGTAATAGAAAAATCGTTGTTTCATAATGGTATTCTGTGAGATAGGTTTATTTTAATACTAGCTTTTGCCCGCGACTCCGTCCGCGTAGAATACAAGGTTGGGTTCAGAAAGAAAATAAGTTGTAATCTATTTTACTCCACAGAGTCCCATTTATGTCCATATCAAAAATCGTTTACATCGGTCAAATGATTTAGGCGTGAAAGCATAACAGACATATAGTTACATATACATAGTTACAGTCGTCTACACGTCGTTTCATCATTCTAGCTTCAAAAATGACGAATTTTCATACAAACTTTCACCCCTATTTTTATTTTACCCCCTTAAAGGTACATTTTTTTACAAACTTTTAATGACATATTGATTTATATCTAATCAACAGCCTAAAAAATAAGTTTCAAGCTTCTAGCTTTAAAAATGACAATACTTCCATATAACCTTTCATCCCCCCTTTTAACCCCTTAAAACCCCTTTTCCGGGATAAAAAGTAGCCTATGTCCTTTCTCAGGGTCTAAACTATCTGTGTACCAAATTTCATTTAAATCGGTTCAGTAGTTTTTGCAGGAAAGCGAGACAGACAGACAGACAGAGTTACTTTCGCATTTATAATATTAGTAAGGATTGAAACTATGGTTTTTAAATAATTATTGTTATTTACTTCTGAAGTTTTGTTGAACATGCTAAAAGAAATAAAGTCAAATATTGCAATTATTTATTTTGCTCACGAAGCAACCTATTTTGAATGCGACCTTTGTATTGGACGAATGAGAAAATATGTACAAAAAATAACATTGACTGTTAAAAAAATATATTTTATAATATGTTAATACAATGATGGCCTCGAGGTTTAGGCGCGCGGTCGAGAATTTCGGCGGTCGCAGGTTCAAACCCCAGGCACACACTTCTGACTTTTCGGAGTTATGTGTGTATTCACAATGAATTATCACTTGCTTTAACGGTGAAGGAAAACATCGTGATAAAACCTGCACACCTAAAAAAATCTTAGGAATTTCTTAGGTGTGTAGTCCGCCAACCCGCACTAGGCCAGCGTGGTGGACTAAGGCCTAAACCCTCTCAGTTGTAGAGGAGGCCCGTGCCCAGCAGTGGGACGTATTTGGGCTGATGACGATGACGAATATGTTAATGTGTGTTCAAAGTTGCGTTTGACATATATTTGTTTATTTGATTACCTCACACCCATCAAAGTATTGAAAAAAGGACACGCGAAACAAGGACGAATATGTTGTCATAAGTGACACGCATATGTTATACAAGTATCAATTTTGAAGTAGTAGATTTATAACTGTCATAAAGCTTTAATATCTTCTACTCGTTATTGAAGTATTTATGGACTGACTATACATTGCAGTTGAAGCTGGCTAAAACGTGGCTTCGATCATGGATGTATAGGTAAACTGGGCTATAGGTACACTCAGGGCGTTGCTCCGCGCCACAAAATAATGCACAAACTACTGATATAACCGCTTACTATTAGCGACTAATGGTTTTGTTATCACGAAACATAAAACGACACATTTCTAGTCTACTAGAAGTAAACGCGCCACAAAAACTGTCCAGAATACGAGTACTAATTCGGCTTAGTTATGTGCTGTCATGGGTAATGTTTCTTTCTAATTCTACCTCTAATATGTAAAACATGTTGCTTCAAATTTGGTTTCGTCAACGCTTTATTGGTTGATTGATGCTAATGATTGTTGATATTGAGTTCTAGAAAGGGCAAACTTATCGCCTTATCAACACACAATATGATTTTGGAACATGCATTTCGTATTCGACAACAATGCATTATTTTGTTTATTATTGCGGAATTCGAGAAATCATTAGATTACGCTAAGCCGAGCTCGAGCTAGTGTTTCAGTTACCTGTCCCACGATATCACGATATGTACCTCCTTTTCCTTCGCCCAGTCCACCACGAGGTAATATAGTAATGTCACATCGACAACATATAAGTACACAAGCTTGGTATTGTGTGGAAGCATGCCGTCCCCCGCGCACACCCTCCGCCGTCCCTCCATCGTCCGTTTGAAACCGTTCGCAGTGCATTTGTATGCGGGTGGACCGCGTGTTATCTATTGTGTAAATGTGTACCGTAATGTCAATAATAACATACAGTGTTCTCTGTACACGTTTGTACGTTTGTGCACATACGGTCATGGTGTTTGAAGCGAAGGAGAAAGCCGAGCGCTTAGTTGGATCGATTTTACATAATTTGTCACTGTAACGCAATCTGACGTGTGATGTTCATTTTGTATTGCAGTGTTGGTTTTTTATGGCTATTGGCCAGCATCGACATTCTATTTCTCTTTTCTCATTACTCTGAAGAAATTAATAAATAAATGTTGATTAAGTGTGAGGTAATTAAGAAAGAGTTTGTAATTCCATCTAATTTAATAGATCATTCAACAGAGAAAGTTAAGTTTAGCTAACATGGACGTTTTGATTGTGTCCCCTTATGAACCTTTGTGGACCCTTATGTCTTCTATTATATGCATATTTTATAGCGATAAAATGTCAAATTATAGTAATGCTCGTGTGTCATCAACCCGCATTGTGTTGCATACGTGGCTGCATTCTGACCTGAAACATTCAATGTGAATCCTTGGATTTAGTACGGTTGCGAATACAGTGCATTACTTCAGCTTCACTACTGGTTTGACTGCTAAAATGTACAAAACACAGCGACGTACAACACACAACGTAGGAAACACAAATTCTGCAATCTTGAAACGTTGTTCGTTGTTTATAAGTCGTAAACATGCTAGGGATTTCACAAAAATCGTAAGCGGCTAGAAACAGGAAAATTTGTAAATGACCAACTTTTTCAATAGTTAATGTAATATTACCCCGAGCTATCCAAGCCGTGATCTAGTTTTACGAATCTTTATGTTAATCTTGCACAGGTTTTTTAATAGCACCTAAAATGATTGCCACAGACTAGTCTGTCAAATGATTTTAGAGTGCACTGATTATTCCATAAAAATCTAATGTGCACTAAATTTTTGTATAGGATCCAAGATTGTAAATCTGCATCTTTCCATTCCGCTGATCGAAACCATACAGAAGAAGTTAGGAGAGAAAGCTTAAAAATTCCGTCTACGTGCCACGGTGTGGGCAGTATTCCAATAGGATTTTACACTATTTATATAAAGTTAGTTGCTTGTTTCATCTTATTAAGCGCTTGAAAAACAAGACCCTGACTAACAGCACTATTATTATTTTATATGCTAGAATGAATTGCTCAAGAATAAAATTATGATAAGAGTTTATGAGGTAAAAATGCAAAATGACAAGTCGATCAATAAACATTCAAACATGTTTACTCATTAATATTACAAGTATTTAATTTCGTTGCGTTCGCACTCTGAGCAGCGAATTAAATTAAAAATCACATTTGTACAACCGTTTAGGTGCAAGAAACCCTTTTATATCTAACTAGCTGTGATGTTTGTAAAACCTAACCACGATGATTTTATTTGTCTCAGTTGTGTTTCTATCTGCACCAAGTTATGTTGATCTGCCAGATATTAATAGCCATATTTTAATTAATCCAAACTACCCTATCTGTCACTCTTTTTGATGACAGCATATGAAATTTGGATGAAAATATTTAGCAGACTATAAAATATAGTGGCAAGTACAAAAAACCTTTTATCCAGAGCTTATCCCGCTATACACGTCAATCAGGCTGTCTCATAACGCCGCCTCTGATCGGTTGAGCTACGGCTGTTTTTGCGAATATCTATCGTAAGGGTAAATATTGTACAATATTTTTTGTCCTTTGCTTGTCTATCTATCGATCTAGATATTACTTGGCTGAGCCTATAACGAATATTGTGTCTCAAGTTTTGAGCATCTTGAAGATCTTAAATTGTCTGTTCGGATTGGAGCCACACTCCGTGGCAGACAGGCTTTATGGTTTCGACTGTTGAGGGACGGTATTTTTCATATTCTCCCATTTTACCTGAACAAAACACTTCGGTCACATTGTCGGGCCATTATAAAAAATGGTACACGTTTAACTTGTCTGATTGATAACAATCATCTAGAATCTAGAAGATTGTTTGTAGAGCTCCATAGCTTACTAATTTAGTCTGTCTTCATAAAAAGTGGGCGGCTGTTCCATAAAAGTTCTACCGTTTTATATTTCTCTTTATTATTTCTTTATTTCCAAGATGAAGATGAATCTTGATTGAGAGCCGAGGTTTTATCTAGAAATTTTCTTCAAAAGCGCTCTATATATTTTTTCTATTTGGCTTGCCTCGGGTAATGTCAAATTGTTTCGCTGCAGCTTCTCGTTTTGTTTCAAGTGTTCATTTCTTGAAATACTCTAGTTCACATTAATTTTCCTTCTCATTTATTTTTATTCACTCGCATAGTGGAAAGTTGTGTTGCACAAATCTCTATTATATTTGGCGTTCGCTCGGTGTGAGTTCGTTGCTCTCGCTCGTGTAGCTCTATCTAATTTAAGGGCTGTCACATGACTATTATAATGCTAGACAGAATCCTATGAATTCTTAGAACATGTTTATTTAGTATACCTATTTATCTTACCACCGTCTTCGAGAGAATCGTAGTACCTTGAATATCCAATAGATATGGTGGATAGCGACGTATAATCGACAGCCCCATGGCGCAGTTGGTTCGACACAAGCTTGCGAAACGAGAGGCCGCGGGTTCGATCCCCGCACCGAGACAAATGTTTGTGTGATCCACAAATATTCGTTTCTCAATGACCGAAAAGTCTCTCATAGTTTCTGATATATTAGACACAAGACTCCTATCTTAGTGTCAGGTCATGTATGTGACTGTTAAATATATTTATTTATTTATAATTTTTGTAGTGCATTTGCACTGCTTTACCATTTTTCGTATTGTATACCATATACTTTTTTTTCTTTTATATGAAACAATGATTATAAAAAATACAATTTTTGCTATGACCTTTACTGAAAACCCTGAAATTCTGCTAAATTTTAGCGTTCATTCAGTTTTATGAATACCTCTTTTGTCTATGATTACCGCCATATTTGTCACCCACCTCACGGCGCCCACACTTTAATTAAGTTTGACATTTTGTTTTGTAGCGTTTTTGTGTCCTTCAAAGCACACCGGTTCAACAGACTGCGCGCAAAAACTATTGTAACAATAGTGTGTGTGTACTTTGCTTCTTTTATGTGATTACATAAAATTTCATTGACCAGGAATAATATTGTACAATTAAGTTTAAAAATCAGGTACTGGGCCCTTCGGGACAATTTCAGGGAAATACAAAATACAGTAAGGTACTATTACTGATCCATCGATTAAGTCTAAATCTTATCTCAAGATAATTAAATCATGTTTCTCGTAACTCATTTGCACTGATTAATGGAAATTATCCAATCGTTTGCACGATAAAGAAAATTTAATGTGCCACTCTGTATGACACGTGTATTCATCAGTTTTATAATGATTTCACTACTTTAACTCTCATGGACGGTGCAGCCTCGTGGGAGTTACAAACGGATTTCAAACTTTTCCCTCTTCATAATCATAATCTCTATGGTATTATTCATAATCTTAATAACTAAAGTAGATTGTCGATGAAACCCACCTTTTATTTCAATGTGCTCTTAGTTTTTTGCTCTCAGTAATGTACATAGTAGTAAATGATAGTTTTAGAAGTATCTATTTATTTATTAACTAAGTTTTTACAATCAACCTTACTTTGGATATATTCGTATAGCAGTATTCAGTTTTTTTTCCTTTTTTTCAGCTGTGGCATATCAACTGAACGCTTATTTCATAAGTTTCAATAATACAATAAGGCAAAAACACGTTGTTCACAGATTAAGGCTTATAACGTTTAACAGATGACGTTGATTAACGTAAAATCTACGTTAGATGCCAAGATCACAGAAAAACAGTATTTATTTCGAACAGGTATTATCTCGAGATAAGACAAAATAAAAAGTGCATTGACCACATTACTTGCATATGAAGGCTCGAATACATCGGTAAGTCAATTTACCAATTAAGATGTTGAGTTTATGTACATACATACATAACCTCACGCCTATAATCCCCGAAGGGGTAGGCAGAGGTGCATTTCTGCACCCACATTTCACCAAGTATTTATCAGTCCCACGTAATAGGGGGCGAGCCTATTGCCGTTTTTCGGGCACAATTCCAGACTCCGTGCTGATACCGAGAATTTCCTAATAGAAAAACCCAATAACACTCTGCCCGACCCGGGAATCGAACCCAGGACCTCTAGATCGCACGGCACATACTTGTACCGCGAGACCACGAGGCAGTCAAGTTTATGTACAAAAGACATAAATATCTAATAATACAGCTGGAACGTTTGTTACACTCGTTGTACACCATTAAACGTTTTATATCTCGTCCTACAAACGCTGTTGTAATGTTTTACGATATTGGATTGTTATACTTATTAAAATGTTACTTAATAAGCATACAATGTCTCTTTTATATACGCAATAATTTTTAAAGAATACAGAATAATCAGTTATTGTTATATTAAACAAATATTGTACAAAAAAAGACGTAAAATAAGTATAAGCGAAACAGAAATTGTGTCTTGTGGGTTCAGACTTCAGAGTGGCGAGGTCTTATTGTTTTAGGTATATTGGAAATTAAAAGCATTGGCGACTTTTATTCCGTGTAATTGGCAAGTTGGATATTTCTTTCGAAAAGTAACGTTCACAAAACACACGAACAGTTTTATTTTACTGCAAACTAACTGTGTCGGGTTTGGATTGGTTCCTACCGTTACATGGTCGTTTTATTTTTTGAGTTTATTTGTTGAGACAATTTCTATCTGTACTGGCGCAACGATTTTTAGATGACGCACGTTGGCCGGGCAATGTGACTGCATTCAACGAGTGCATTGCACCGGCCGCGCGCTCACACCCGCGCCCGAGCTCCGTCGCCAATGTTTGCCTATTTGTCAACTCCAAAGATAACAATTGTCTCCAATTGTTCGCGCCTGTCCTTATGCGAGCCCACTGTGACGATTTTCCCTTACCAGTTTACACAATAGCGGCTGCATTGCGTGTCCGCCTGTGTTACTTTCTCCGGCCACGGTCTGATCTGAAAAAACTTATTCGCTTATGCGGCTAAATTGTGTATGACGTCTTGTGGTTGGATTTTTTTATTACCGTGTTCTTTATAGTTCTTATTTCCATAGGAATAAAGCCGATTTATTTAGTCGTGTCTATGGTACAGTCCGCAGCTCAATGTGCTTATAACTGGTGCGTTGTAGTTGAGCGGACGCAGTATTGGCGCAGTCATGTGATCACTTGTGTAGCCGCGGCATTACCAATATCAAAGAAATTATTTATTTTTTATTCACATTCTTTAGGGCAAGAGGATGCCAGAGTCAGTCGTCTTTTTTTCATAGCGTTCTGAATGTTTGAATGCATTCTTATTACGTAAGTTTCTCGTCTGAACACCTAAGTACAGTGTAAAGACCATTCTTAGACATCAACAACGTCATCGTGACCTTATTCTGCTTTTTATAAGTGCATTGAGAGTCATTAATGAGGCCGTAATTATAGTAACAGACACAAGTACATCTTGATAGATTTGAAAATGCCTTGAAAATAGTCAGATTTGTTTTTAAATGTAATTATTTACTGAAATAACTGTTAACCGACCATTCATTTCACTTTATATTCTGTATTTAATTATTTCGTCATGAGTATAAAATATGATGAAATGCAGGTTCATTAGTAGTTTCATTTCACCATCTTCCGTCTTACTCCACGGATAGGCATACTCATCAAACCTAAACTATTTTTATGGTTCTGAACCTAAAAGGGAAAAGCGGAATCCTTATAGGATCACCCGTATGTCTGTCTATCTTCTCTGCCTGCCTGTCACAGCCCATTTTTTCTAAATCCACGTAACCGATTGAGTTCATAAAAGTATACACGTTTTCAAAGTAATGTAAAAAAAATGTGGATACATATAGAAGGTAGTCCATTGTTACCGGGTTGCAGGAGACCACACATTTTAAAATGTTGATGAATGAATAAAGATGATGATACGTTAGTGATGATCACTCACCATCAAGAGAGTAGATTGATCATTCGCGCGGCCCTGACAACAACATTTTTAGCCATCACGTGATGTTACATTATTCAGTGATCTGGTTCGAAATTCAAACCTTTGTATTTATTCAAAACAATATTTAAATTTATAATATTTGCCTATCAGACGTTCACGTTTTAAGAATTATATGATATTCATATAAGCATCTGTCTTCATATTAAAATAATTGATAGAAATACATTTATTAAATACGACACTTATTCGGAAACATCAGCAATACTGTAAAGGAAATACAACTCCAAGATAAAGTCACATTGTATGCAATGTTAGCGGGTTTATTTCTTCAATGTTGTCCGTATATTGCTCGGGTTTCCAGCGTACATTTTCCCTTAATACAAGTATGACATCATAACCAATAAGCTATTTGGGTAATGGTCAACCGCCATAAAGCGTTATAGCCTCATTGGTTTGTAAAAAAAAAAAACTCAATTCCCAGTGCGGGTAATCGCAATTTCCCCGCAGATGGAGTGTCGCGTGGCCCCGGTCCATAACGTGGTCTGACGTACAGATTTCCATTGAAACTACATTATTATGCATTGGACGGATCTCAGTTCTACTACGGAAATACGTTTCGTTCCAAACTCGACGCGTGCATCGTGATAAAGTTATGAGTCTGTTTATTGCTTATGAAAGAAGGTCGCGCGTCTTAATAAAGGATATCATTCAAAGAGGACGTTACTATATTATTAGTTTTTAACTCACTGGATATGAACCGCTACTAATAGACCGCACTGCATATATTTTTTAAAAGAAAAGAAAGAAAAACAGACGGTTGTAAAGAAAAAAGACGTGTTATTAGAAGAAACATGTAGTGGAACATTATTTGGTTAATGAGATATAAAATCAAATGTCTTGATTACGTTCATTTCATCACACAACCTTGATATTATGTTAACTCATGGTAACTTTGCAAAAAAAATGTTTAATTGAACAAGTTTACGCAATATTTCTCTGTTTGTAGCTTAGCAAAAAGAAATATATAAAGAATGTGTTCCTGTAATTAATCTCTCTTTTTATAAGCACACACGGTTGCACAATAAGAGGACATTATGTCCTTATTCCACCACGCTGATTCAAATTTCTTTTGGTATAGTTTCTATGAACAAAACAAAACAAACAAGAGTTAACAGTTTAAAAAGCCGCGAACAAATAGTAGTAGTGTTGACCGTTCCTATTTTCCGAGGTCGTCGTCCGGCTCCAAGGCTCACAAATGAATTATTTCAAACTGCGGCATCGCATTAGATACTTGTTTGCACCAAACAACTTCTATAACATTGGAATTGTTCGCTTTTATATTAGTGCATTGGATTTTCTAAAAAAATTGAAGCTGTTTTATTAAGATTCACTGACGGCATTAAATTATCTACCGATTACCAAATGATGTACATAAATGTAAAACATTTTGTATAAAAATCTTGCACACTTCATTAGCAAATTTTCGTTCATATTTTTTTTTAAAACAAGATTTATCTCTGATACGTACCTACTAGACGTACAGTACACAAAATCTTGTCCTGTCAACGTGAGCCACCTTGAGTGAGGTATAAAATTTCTTCAAAGTTATGACAAGTGCGAGACGAGCGGACGAGCGCGGTCGAGTTGGAGCGACGTCTAATTGAATTACCCGTATGTACTAGCATGTAGCCGCGTCCTTAATGGTCACTTGGAACGAAATAGAGGCCGTGTGGGCGGCACTACGGATTCGTAAATACGTCCCGATTATTCCCCGGCCCGTGAATGTTCATTGAATTTGATTTCAACATATTAAATTCACTTTGAAGACTTGATAGGTCTTGTCTATATAGTTGGATGTATGTAATGCCCTTGAATTGAAAGTGTTATTATCAATGTAAAATATTTAGAGATATGAAAGTTGTTCGTTCTATAAGCCTGAAGATTACGGTATTATGTGATTATTGTGGCGTGAATATCGGAATTAAGAAATAAAAATACGACGTAGTTTGTCATAGTCTTATTATGACGTAGTTCGTCTATAGTTGGATTGCGGATATCTGGGTGCTGTGTATATGAAATGATTTAAGCAAGAGAAAAATATACCTTTATTACATTACTTTAAAAAGTAGAAATGCTTTGAATTGAACCCTCAAAACCAACTAAATTATCAGGGGCACCTGTCATCCTAATGGATTTAACCAGAGTTGTTGGTATTGCAGAGTATTCGCTTAACATAAATTATTCCGTAATGTAAAGAAATTTCCCGGAACGCACCTTGGCCTTAATGTTTCATCCTTGCAAGGAAGTACACCGTAAAATTTGGTTACTCCAACGGATAATGGATGTCGGCTATGAGATTAATCGTTCGGAGGCAATTTCCTTTTTTTATGTTGGTATTTTTACGGATAATTTAATGCCATAATATCGTTATGTCTGAGGCAAGTGGTTACGTGTGAGATCTTGTTGCATCCTTATAAGAGCCTTGGTCCCTTTAAATAAAGCTAAGAAAGACTTTTGTATACATGTACGGTAAAATCAACTTGATGGTAATTGCAATGAGGTCTAAATAGAATAACGGTTTGCGAGAAACGATCACAATTATCTCTATCTCACCAGCCAAATCAAATTTGATCCTTAACTGAACGCTACTTGTTAATTTATGTTCACAAATATTCTCATGTGTTTCCATCAAGTTGGTATCGTGTTTACATAACCGTCAGCATTTAAAGACGTGTACACAAACCGAGATAAATTTCAACGCTTAACGAGTGAATTTCTATTCTGTTTCAGGTAAACAAGCCTCGGTTTATACAAACAATATTAGCTGAATAATTCCACAGGTCAGTAAACAACATGAATTCACACTGACATATTGTTATGTTTCTATGTTTTTAGACATAATTAAACTTGTTTGTGCCGCGGAGTTCTGTTGTTCGTGTGTTTAGAGATTGAATTCGTCAGTTTACGCGTATTTGTTTCAATAAATCATGTTATTTGTTTCATTACGATCTGTAACGCGTCTCTTTTTATTGTTGAAATAAATTACGTTGGAAATCTAATTTAAAATTGGCATTTGAATTGTAAAAACTTTAATATTTCTTTTTATAAGTACTTTTAACACAAACCAAAGTCAGTTGTATTTGTGATACTACCTTGAGTTGTGGTTTATACGTTCTGTTTGTGACATAAAACAGAATAAAACGACGGCAAAGTTGCAATGTGACCGCGAGTACCACGACCAACCTTAGATGGACAGGCGATCTGATAATGTTTACAACTGCTCGCTCATGCAATCTTGGTCGAGGCCTTTGTCGAGTGGACGTCGTGGGGCTGAGGATGACGATTATGAAATAAAAACATCCAACAGGACACGTAATAGTCCCGATCAGCTCAATCATAGCACGTAGGGGCTCACAGATAGGTATTAGAGTAAGAATTTAGGTTTTAAAAATCGGACCAAAATAGTAGTGGATATTGTGCTTCTGAACTGAAAAATAATTTTTTATATAACATTCGTGAGTATTTCAAATAGTTTTAAAATGTTACATTTTCACTATTTAAAAAAAAAGGTTTCTTTTTATCCATGAGATTATAAATAAGGTACCTATACGAGGTCAGTCCCGTTTGGTGTATTGAATCACTCAGCTCCGTTAATGGTAGAGCGACATATTCGGCGACTAGATGAATAAATGAAACCGATGCGAAATTTGTCGCTATCCAAGCGTATATGGAATAAGGTGTTTTTGGGGTTTTAATTGCGGGACTTTGTTTGTAATATAAAACGCAAACAGAAATTATTTGCATTTATTTGTTTATAGAAAAATGAATAGAATGCTGGTGATATACTCGTACAAAGTTTTTAACCAATTTTGTGATTATGCATGAGTGATACTTTCGTTTAATGATTTTTGTTTTATACTATTAAGTTTTATTGACTGCAAATAAAAAGTAGTTTATCTCTTCAATTTGTGACTGATATATTAACATGGCTCCGAAATTAATCGATTTTGTGTAAAACGTTCCAACTGTATAGATTATTCATTAATTCGGATTTGATTAAATACACGTTTGAGTCAAAATTATTGAATAAATTGTCAAATAAGGACACCAAGCAGAAATCACTGTTTTGACCTTATATTTCCTCGACATTCGTTCGTTTGTTAACGATTTCCTTTCACAGCAATACTTTTTGAGCGTTTAAAAAATACAAGAAATACCCACAGCAATAACAATGCGGTCGGAACGGCCCGTTTCCTCTTTTACCGCATTAAGAATCAATATATATTTTTTTGTGTAAAAATATTAACAACTTAAACTTTATGTTCGTTAACAGTAAAATAACATTTAGTTGTATCGCAAATGAGTGCTTGTACATGCGTGTAGTGTATAAGTAAGATAATTTGCTGGTTGTCAATGGTGGCAGTTTCACAACGGTCTCATTGTGCAGCGTGGGAGAGGCTGGCGAGTGTCACAGATACTCTTGTCGGAGACTTTTTATTGAGAAAAAACGAACAACTGCAATAAATCACGCGTTCTCTTAATTACGGAATAAATATTAATGAACAATATCCTTTAATATTATACAAATCCTTTTGAAATTAGGCTATTTTGTATGTATCTTTTATGTTTATCCCTGCAGCTCGTGTCAGAAATATATAATTTACCACATCTTTATTTCATATACTTGAAAATATTACAATTTTGTTGTATAAAATCTCTTACATACTTAAGCTTCGTTAAACATCACCTCTTTATTCGAATTTATGAGAACTGCTCGAGCTGTTTTGTAAGTAAAATAGATGCAAATTCGCTAAACAATATTCATTAGGGCTTTTAGTGTGATTTTGAAGCTTCACTGGGAGACGGTAAACATAATATTTCATGTCGAGCCGTGATCGCGATCGTCACCGACGTCTGCCCGACAGTTTTGCATAATGATTGTGACATAAAGAATAATAAAAAAGTCCCTCCCAGTGATGCGATGGCTTGCATTAGGTATTTGCAGCTCTCATGCCGTTGGTGCTTTTAACTCGTGTTTTGAAATCGCTCCCCGTCGCCCACGTCTCGTTATTTAAGAGCAGAATTTTTTTCGCGAATTTATATACTGCCCGTGAATTTTTATAATGTTTTCTTTATTTTACATCTCCCTCGCATTGTCTTCTGTAAATGTTTTGAATAAAAATTGCTCTTTGTCTTCTCGTTCGCTCATAATGTGCCGGGAATGTAGCAAATGTCGCGCGATACGCAGCTCCCATTTGTTATTTAAATATTAAACAATTGATGTGGCAGTTAATGGAACATTATTATGGATTTTATAGTTGCTTTAATGAATACAGTTATAAAATAAAATACGAGGTCTGGCATGATACAGTTAATAATTAAGTTATATTTTTCTTACAAATTTGTACTGTTACGCAATAAAAAAATATATGATTATATTACTACGCCGTATAACTGTTACATATCTTCAAATCATTCCGGAATAATAGCTCTGATATTATAAGATTAACAACGGTATATCTCCAAAATCTAATATCAAAACTCAAGATATAATGAAAATATCGCTATAAAGTATTCATCAGTGGAGCGATCATCAATAACAAGTATCCATTACAAACGCTACGAAAAACATGCCAATTACGCAGTTTGATACGAAATTTTCCGTCCCAATAATAATGAGAGAGAAGCTACGCCCGCGCTCCCCTCTGGTCCTTACCGCCGCAATCGCTTTCGTTCCCGAATGGAAACGACGGCGTACAAAGGGAGCGAGCGCGTGACGTCACAGGGAGGCCGAGCCACCCCCAGGACCCTAAAAATAGAAGCCTCAGCCCGGGAGCGCTAAATGGAGGCTCGTGGGAGTCCGCCATCGCGCCACCTTGAAGGGTACAAGTCTGAACGAAGGCGTAGTTGGCTCGAAATGCCCCCGCAACACATCGGCTCGCGTTTTTGTTTCGCCCAACTGGTTTTGCAAGCGCGGGATGATTTTTCATTGTGTGCCTTTTTTTCGTCACGTAGGTAACTTTCTCCACGCGATACCTTCACGAACAAAGCTTGTTTTAGTTTATTATTCGCGTTTTGTGAAGCGCGACGCACATCTGCCTCCGCCGGGGACTTTAATATCGTCTGTACTTGAGCGTAATACATGAATTTGTTACCGATTGCATCATGAGTAATCGTAAAATATGTAAGCATGATTGGGATTAAAGTTTATCAACTGTAGTCAAAATAAATCAACTTGACGATAATAGGGGAACATTTCTGGGCAATGAATTTAATTTTGATTCTGTCACTCAAGGTTAGTTAGTTTTAGTAGTTGATCCGATTTTTATTAAAAGTTTAGGTTCTGGCTCGCTTCTCTAACTTTCTGTTAGGAATGTTTGTGTGTGATTTCAATGTGCTCCAATTTCAACAGTTTGATGTAAAATTGCAGCAGATTTAATTAATTTCAACTGTTGACACGTTTTCCATTAGATGAAAGTAGAATTATTTTAACAAATTGAAAATTCCATTTCATAAATATTTCTAACATTGAAATTAAGAACAAAAAGCAAAAATCCAGTAAAATATGTACGCTTTTATTCCAATAAAGGTTTATTGAAATTTCTGCTCGTTTCGTACCGGTTGTGCCCACTGAACGGTTGTACACGGCGGTGGTTATAACTCAATCGGCCAGATTACTGAATACAGGTACTATGAAGTATACGCAACCGCGCCATGGATCGCGTTGCTCTACAGAAATAGATACATATTCGGGCCACCGCCTCTCGATGCAGTGCCATTTCAAAGGGCGAATGTTAATAATTTATTATTCATTTTCATTAATACGCGTTCTGATTTATGCCAACTCAAAAGGTAATTAAATTTGGAATCCGCGTGGTGTTATCGTGTGGTAAGGGGCTTAT